>OX411546.1:74344977-75837477 GCA_948146395.1 Fragum whitleyi
TTTCGCACAAAGTAGTCCCAAATACGACATCTGTCTAATTATAAACAAATGATTGCTATCCAAAATAACAAAGAATTTTGGTTGGTTTAAATCGCATAACGTGAGGAAATCAGTTGCTCTTAATTTCTGTCTCAAATGCAATTGGTATTTTGGGAAACCCAAGGAAAATAGATCTGCACTTCCAGTGTTGTAGAAACTCCGAAATCCCTAATTCCCCTTCCATGACCGTCCATCGCTATTTGATCAGGAATTGAAACATAATTTTTGATGCTGAGTCGACGTTTACAGCGACTCGACGAACACCATTAAGCAACCCTCTTAAATACAATGTCTAAAACCTGCGTCAGGGAAGATCTTCTTTGGTTCAGTGGGTAACGCATTGGACTTGTAAATCAAAAATCAAATATTACTCGTCCGCGTGGGTTCGACACCGGCTTTCGTCATTTATTTTCAGCTTTGTTTAAGTTGCGTACAGTCTGTTTGTAAGATGGGGGCTCGTTCGAGATAAGACCATTGAACCATTGTCGGCATTGTACCGACTTTGCTAGTGCATGAAGCACATAACTGCCAATATATGAAGACTCTAAAGGTGGGGGTGTTATGAGAGACCACTCTCACCACTGTCCTGTATAGCTTCTTTAATTTAAAAAACAATGTCTGACACCTGCGTCAGGGAAGATCTTCTTTGGCTCAGTGGTTAGCGCATTGGACTTGTAAACCAATAATTTATATATTACCTGTCCGTTTGGGTTCGACACCGGCTTTCGTCAGTAATTATCAGCTATAAAGCTGCGGACAGTTTGTTTGTAAGAGTTTAATGGAGAAATACAAAACAGAAGTTATTTTTCTGATCATAAATACCGATAGAAACGTTTAAGTTGTCGATTTTTTTAGTCCAATTTGTAAAATTTTATGCCAGTAAACTTCGATAGCGAGAGAACAATATACGCCTGATATACGATCTAAAAATAGATCAAGTAATTTTCACTACACACAATATAGAACCTTTATTATTTGATCGGGTATTTTAAATTGTTCTTATTAAATCTTAATGATCGCAATTTTAAGGGACTGAGTACATGCTTACTACGTTTATGTGAGCATAAAGTGTAATTGCGTGAGCACATGGCTAAGGGCGTTATTTGCCATGTGTTAGGGCAATTGCACTTTATACTCCAATAAACGGAATTAAAAATACAGTCATCCCTATACCTTAATTTTTTTGCTACATAATATTAAATCAGAAGATATGAAGAACTTTGTTTTATCTCAACCAGGTTAAAAAATGAACAAAGCACTCATGCAATAATCCGTTTCGCGTATCCATACAATATGAAAATGCTTTAATCTTTATCCCTTTATAAAGTCAAAAATAATTTCGTCACCTCTTTTAAAATACTAGACCTACAGTACATGGATTCTAGTACATTGGTGGTGGTGGTGGTGGTGGGGGGGGGGGGGGGGGGGGTAGCAATCTCATGAGAAATAACTACACTATATGTACGTTTTGCAAAGGCAGCAGCAGTAGCGAGAGTTATAGTGGACCTGTGTTTATCAAACATGACTCGAAAAAATTCATTGATAATACTAAGGCAGTATATAAGAACCCTTTGTTTAGTCAAAGATTTGTAACTGCAACACCAACAAGAAAATTAAAGCTGGTTTTTTTTTTCGAAAAAGATGCTATCAAATTAACACGAAATTTTCTCTAATTTCAAGTAGAGGAGTGTTCTGTATACTAAAATTAGAACCATCTTTTCAATGGAACAAAGAGAGTTGAGAAAACCCAATATTATTTGTTATTCCCGGCATAAATATTTCAAGGACATACACTCTATTTACTGTCGTACTGTTGAATTACATGTTTATGGATGAAAAAAGATGTTGTTTTACATAACAGTGTGAACCCTATATCGTAGGTAAGATTTTGTCAACCGCTGATTGCATGAAAGCACAGAATGAATTACCTTATAAAATTAGATTTTTAAACATTATGATATGACAACACACACAAAAGAATGTTTGTTCGCATACAGAATCAGATGAGATGTGTACGGAAGATGTTCGCATTTATCATTTTGTTTTAAACTATACCGTTTTTTGTAGGTTCTGAAGTAGAGCACAAGTTGTAACCCATTGAAATCTCGAACGCTCGGAAACGGTGCCGTGTGAAAAAACAGGAATATGTAATTCAGACCGCGATACTGAAGGAACTAATTAATGGCGACGTTAAAATCCGTTTCAAATAGTCATTTTTTTGCTTTGGTAGCAGTGGGGTTTTATTGGCTCTAAGGCTGTCTCTATCTCTGTCTGTCTCTGTCTTTCACTGTCTGTTTGTCTGTCAGATTTTTTGTCTGTCTGTCTGTCCGTCTGTCTGTCTCTCTGTCTCTGTCTGTCTCTGTCTCTCTGTCTCTCTCTGTCTCTCTCTCTTCTCTCTCTCTTCTCTCTCTCTCTCTCTCTCTCTCTCTCTCGTTCTCTCTCTCTCGTTCTCTCTCTCTCTCTCTCTCTCTCTCTCTCTCTCTCTCTCTCTCTCTCTCTCTCTCTCTCTCTCTCTCTCTCTCTCTCTCTCTCTCTCTCTCTTTCTTCGCTTTTGAACGAAAGTAAACTAAATATTTTTTTTAATGTATAATAAATTATTTTATTATTCATTTATCCATTTATTTCTATTTATTACAGAAATAACCTTGACATATTTTACAAGATATCTGTCGAATGTTTGACAATTCTTTAGCAGCAACACTAATGAGACTTGAAGGAACCTTTCGAACAAGGATATGAATTACAAGCACGCTGTTGTGGTAGTTGGTGACAATCAAGCGATTGAACATTTTACTTAATTTATCCTTAGGAAACGAAATTACACTTAAATGTATACATAAAACAGAGTTTGTATGAGTGTTTACTTTGATTTTACAGATCAGAAACCCGAAAACTTAATTACCATGATATCAGAGTTTCGTTGAAAATGAAAACAAGGCGGATCATATTCACATCATTGGAGAGAAAAACTACAAATGAAAATTCTCACCCGTTTTTTAACTTTGGTTGAACAATAACACGATTTCAACTATGGGAAATAATACAATCAAAGATGTTCTTGATTACGAAAGAGATAAGGAATATCGATTCTTCGGCAGACAAAATGAGATTAACGAAGTGAAAGAATTGTTGGAGAAAAAAGACATAGTCCAAATATTTGGAATGACTAAAATAGGAAAATCAAGAGTTCTTGTGCAACTACTAGCGGACTTCCGTCAAGAAAGAACGTGTTTCTATCATGATTTTAAGGAGGACAATCTCGAAAACTGTGATATCTTGATCCAGTTATTGCAAGATTTTCAACAGGAAATCCAGATTGTTTCCGCAGATAAAAGTTCTTTAGGTGAAAATCCTTCAAATGTTTCTAGTGCAATGAATCAGTTAAAAGGTGCTCTAAAGAAATACGGTGCTAAATTAACTAGACCAGTTATACTTTTGGATAATTTGGAAATTGGTTTTATGAACAAATCACTGAAGGATGATATACTAACCGTCCTCAAAGATATCTCTACACTAAAGGGATGTGAAATGAAAGTGATATTTACGACTTCGGAGAAGATAGCATTGCAAACAAAAACGTTTGCACAAATTGAAGTTTGCCAACTGGATGACTATTATATTGGGGAAATACTCAGAGAGATTATCGGAGCTAAAGGAACGACATTGGATGAACAGTTTGACTTTGGTAAAGGAATACTCAGTGAGGAAAATCAGATCTATTTGGATATCATTATCAAACAGTGTGAAGGACTTCCTTTTATAGCTTCAATGGTTGGTAAGTATAGATAACAACATCGTGAAATTGACCAGGTGAATAATTTTGGAATTATTTTGGAATGAAATTGAATGAGAAGGAAGAGCGAATGTTGAGTAAAGGGAGGTAATCCAATATCGCTAATTTTGTTCAGGATTAACAAAATTAGTGATTTTTTTATTACCTCCTTTTATAAAATATGCATACAAGTTCTATAAATAGCTTCCTATTTCTTCAAGAACCTATCAGGCGCTTAAAATTTCAATTGTGTCATTAAAATCGCGACCTTTTTTAGCTAATTTTATTTTGTGTGAAGTTCTTAGTTATATCGTTTTCAGTGAGTTTGGAGTGTTTTTGAATGGTATGACTGAGTGTTTGGATTAAAAGAATGGAGCGCTGAGCGAGTGATTTTGAATTGTTTTGATATAGATGAATGTTAATTTATCATATTGTTAACTGTGACTGTTACCCTTATCCTGCTATGATTTTGCAATTTTGCAAATTTATATACATTTCAAACAGCTCATGCTTAGTTTTTTCCCGCAATTATTCAGAAGAATGCGGGCAGTGTTTACATAGGTCAGACTGAACGTCTGTGCAGGCTGATTATAGTCAATACTGTCTGTCATAGCTTTTTGAACAGTAAAATTATTTAATATAATTTGCTAATCAAATTTTGTGCATTCTGATTGACTGAAAAAATAGTTTATTCCTCAATTAGAATAATTTTGAGTATGCATTTACTTTTTAAGTTTTCACACAAAGAAGTCCTACAAGAAACCTGTCTTATTACGTAGAAAATCTTCTAGTTTTGCTTCAAGATATTAAATTATAAGAGATAAAAAGAGTTTTTTTTTATTTTAATTTTATATAGATATGAAATTAAATCTTAATCACACTCATTTATGAATCCGCTTCGCGTGTGGTTATGTTTGTAGTTTCATACCTCTATGAAATTAAAAAAAATACTCTCTTCATCTCTTAAAAAGTATTTGAGTGAGGAAGAATGATTAGCATGTCACCATATCCGTATTTATGTATTCACAGACAAAATGGGTGCAAATCAGTTAAGAGTTTAACAACGCTTCGTATTCGACGAAGCTTAATGTCTCGACCAATAAGATCCTTCGTTGATAAAATTTAATATACTTACTTAAAAAAAAAGAACTGTTCGTAGAACCTTTCACTATTTTTGCTACTTATAAATCATTTTTTTTTTTGAAAATAGTAAGTCGTTAGGAAATCAAAGCATTATCAGTCAGATAGCCTTTGAGGGAATTTCCCTGTGGTATTTTCACTGCTCTCACTTTGTATTGAAGCTAAACGTTTGTCTTGACCGAATTTTTAAACGCGTCCGCTATCACGTGCGAAAACCGGTGATGGCTGATTAGGAATTTTGAATTGACAGCTCACTGGCAAACCCACGTTGTAATAAACGAAGCGGTTTTTGTTACTTGACGTGAACCCTTATGTGTATCAATTCATATAAAAACAAGATGGTAGTAGTTGTTGAACACTGAGGACGCTTACTTTGCGCATCTATTGTTTCAGCCATGGAATTGACGGCCGATGAGGGCATGCTGACGCCGATTGATATGGTCCAACTGCTCTTCAACCAGAGGGTCAAATCGCTTAGCCTGGAATACTACCCACCAGAGGATCGTATTGGTTTGTATTACCTACAATCTTTATATCGCCATATCGGTTTAATGACTAACCGTAAAATATGAGCAGCACCCCAAAAAGAGACCAATTGGAAAGTGTGAAAAGTATCGATCAAGTTCAGCCTTCGTAGGCTGTTCAAGAAAGTTCGAAGTAAAGTTCTCAAACATTATTACTTAAGGATGAGAGTAACTGTTTTTGTGAGGATATGTTTTTGTTGTTATTATTATCATTATCATTATTATAATTTGCAAGGGTGATAAAGGTGGTAACAGCCATCGAAACTTTAAAGCCAATTTTGTGGTAATTCGTAGAGTAAATTCGAATGAATATCATGAAAGAAACACCTTTGAAGTTTAGATAAAACCTAATCGTTGTCCATTTCTGTCTTATATTCAACAAGAATATTACCAAATTCATGCCACCAAAAAGTCTGAGTGGCGCCCTGTAGCACGTGCTTCAATCTTGAATCGAATTTTCCGATCAAGGCAAATACGTTAGCAGAGCTTACTTTAGAAAAAAGCATGAATTTCAAAATGTCATTGATAATCAACATGCATTTTTCAGAGAGAGTTCACGAAATAATTGATGGACCCTTTTTATACATCTTTTTCTTTTAGATTTATATAAGAGGGACGTTGAAAAAGTTCAAGACCTCGACAAATATTTCTTGAAGACTTTAAACCAGCACCTCGACGAGAATAACAGAAATTCCTTAGAGTCTCTACGATCTGAATTTACAAGACACGACGGTGAGTATAAAAAATAATAAGGGCGAAAGACAACATTTGACTATAAAATTTGACGAAAGAAATACTTTCCAATGCTTTAAAATGTAATTCATTTCGCTGGTGATTGCATAGCATGGCATCATGGATGAAATGAGGGCATTAATGGTGGACGATCGAAAGCGAGTTCGATTTTTATTTTATCTTTGATGCAAAAGTAAATCAAAATGTGAAAATTGTAAGACAGATTTACCCTAAGCACGTCATTTTTCATGTGATTGCTTAAAATGTATATTGTTACGTCACTTAATTGGCTCCGCTAAGATGACGTCAGATAGGATGAAATCAGCGAATGCGGGGTATAAGATTTTGATTTTTTCACTGATTAGGCGATGAATTTATCAAATGATTATGACTATTTCAAGTTTTGATGCACAAAATATAACGGTGACTATTCATATTTTCTTCAGATAAGGCGAAAATGGAGATAACAAAATGTTTCAAGTTGTTGACACAACCCTGCATAGTACGTTTTCTGGGAAAATCCAGAGAAATAGACATGCATGGTATATTTAGACAGTGTATTTGTGAAATGACAGAAACTGACGACATTGGTGAGTTTGTTTTATTCAGAAAAACATTGCACATTTAATTTTCAATTATCGTTGTAAGATTAAGATAAACCTGCCCTGTTTTCAGGACGTTAAAGCGTTTCGCGAGCGCTTTGAGATTATACACCGCTTTGCACGTGCACATACTTGCAAAGCGAGGTATCATTTCAAAAGCACTTCGGTAACGTTTCCATCCTAAACGCAAGCCTGCATTCGAAAAGAAAACACTCGTGAGATTATCAGGAAATAGTAGGCCTTCGGCCTTTTTGCACATGCAAGTCGTATTTAAACTCAGAAATTCTTAACAGAGGAGTAAGTGCTTAGAATTACTCTGGATACTTATCATTTTTTAGAAATTTAAAAAAAACCTGTTTTTTATGCCCCAGTATCGAGAGATCGGGGGCATTTTGTTTTACTCATGTCCGTCTGTCTGTCTGTCCGTCTGTCCATCCGTCCGTCCGTCTGTCTGTCCGTCCGTCTGTCCGAAATCTTAACCTTGCCAATATCTTCAAGCCTATTCAAGATACAAAGCTAATATTTGGCATTATGATAGATCTCAATAATCCGCATCCGCTGGTACCAAAGTCAAGGTCATATGACAAGGTCAAGGTCATCTGTCAAGGTCAAATTTTGAAAAAAAATGCCGTTACGGGGGCATTCGTGTTTCTTTCTTTTTTTTACGTTAATCAGCTCTTTTGGTGTATTAAGAGGCAAATTAGTCTTATTCGTGTGTAACCCGTAACGCAAAAAAGGACCATCTGGGAATTCTGTAAAATAACTAAATAGTTAAAGAAAACATTTACATGTATATGTGTTTAGAACGGTAGTACAATTATTCCGTTCTAGGACTAGTTAACAACATCGTGAAATTGACATGCCGAATGCTGATTTTGAAATGAATTATAATGAAATAAAATGCTAGCGATTAGTGATTTTTGAGTGAAATTAAAGGGGGGTAATTCAATATCGTTAATTTTGTTCCGGATGAACAAAAGGTGGCGATATTCACTACCTCCCTTTACTTAAGTATGTATACAGGTTCTATAAATAGCTTTCTATTTCTTCAAGAATAAATAAGACGCTTACAATTTCAAGTATTTCATTGAAATAAGGATTTTTCTACTTATTTTTATTTTGGATGTAGTTGTTGATCCCATTTTTTAAGTGATTTTGGAGCGTTTTTAATGGTTTGAGAGAGTGTTTGGAATTAATTATTGGAGAGCTAAGTGAGCGATATAGAATGGTTTTGATTGAGATGAATGTAAAATTCACGATGTTAAGTACTAACTGTAGTCCCTAGCTGAGATATCCGCTGAAAAATCCGCACAGTCTAACCGGAATATGTCTTTTCGCATAAAAGTTGGCCCCTTTTAAAATGAAGAGTCACATATCTTTTCTTCATCCATAAGAGTTTTCAAATAAATGATGGTCGTATTGTTCAATCACTCTATATACTTCGTCACTTTGAACTTTGCTTCTTTTTTAAAAGGGCTGAAACGCTAATAACATGAACGCTTAAAGCAGTCACTGTGTAGTCTGCAATGGTTACACATGAAGGATATCAATCACAAAATTCTAACATATTTCGTCGATTTTCTTCAAAAATCGTGACTACAGCATTCCACAGGCTGAAGTCACGAGACTTGAGAAGAAAATTGAAGATATATACTAATGTTCTATAGGAACTGTCTCGACCTATTATATAGGACAATTGTATCGCCTGGGACCTGTTTTACATAAGACAAAAATTAAAGTTGCTTCTACAGTATAACTAAAAGCGGAATTCTGCCATGCTTCATCTCATTGCAATCGTCTTCTAAAGGTCTGCTGAATCAAATAATCACGCATTCATTGGCCCTTTTACGAAAAAAAAAAAAATGGTGACAGAAGCTTTAGCTCTGTAGGTTATAAATAAAGCTGGGGCAAGTAGAAATGTTGTACCTGGATATCCGAGATCGCGTTACTCACGGGTTCTCGAGTACCCGATTATTACAATCCATATATTCGTTTTATCAACTAGATACAATGCCGGAGTAAGAATTTCTCTAAAAGGGTTCGAAAATACAAGATTCGACATGGTTTTAAGTTTAAAAGGGACGCAGGTTTTGCGAGTCTGTGACTCTCAAATAAGTAGCCAGGTCTCTCAAGATAATACCATGTGAGTCCATAGGGACATCGGAAAATCAACTGTTTTATACAGTCTTCAATTCTATTCTGAAATTGATTTCCAATTGTAACAGTGATTACATAACAGTCGGCGAACGGATAATGATTCTGGCCTCGGGTAGGAACGTCCCATCTCTAGTCATTTTAAATACCATGCAAAATGCCACCGTATATTAAACAAATCAAAGTCGCCGGTGGGGTTTAAAGGCTGTCTTAACTAGCGCAATCATTGCGGTATCCGCAATCCGAAATCTGAATAGCTTTAAACTTTTTTAAGTAGCTATCAAGAAGTTTTATCTTTTGATAAAGTATATCATATCGTTTCCTGCCATTTTGTTAAACCCGCTCAATTATGATAGTAACTTTAGCGAATGATTTTCACTCCAGTTTCAATAGTTCTCTGTGGCAATGACATTTTTGTTGTATAACAAAAGTATGGTTTGAATGAGGTTGTCTGAAATCATTTTTTTTTTCGAATCACCGAAGGGAAAAAATGATTTGGATTTATGAATGAAATAATAGAAAAAAAACTTTGACTGAGTGTAATCTTGTATCTATACTCTTTTTTTAATATTTACTATTGTTTTCAGATGACGATGTATTCCGAAAACTACTAATGGACAACGCCAAACGTTATGGACTCGACCTATCAGACAAGCATTTGGAAAATCCAACTCTGTTAGAGGAATATGTTAACAAACTTGGAGAAATTGAAAATGCAAATGGTACAGTCAGTTTTTCTATTGGTCTTTCAAGTTTTAACTCGCCATACGTTCAGGGTGCAAACACGTTCCAAAACGTTTGAAATTGTTTATGTATATGTTTTATTTAAAACTTAGAAATTGTATGTCTCAGAATTCGTTGAGAATGTAAATCTAATTTCATAGGAATGATAGGGTGGCTCTTTCTTAAATTCTTTTGAAAATGAATTTTGATTGGTTGAGAGTCATTTGCGAGCTCCTACCATTAATGGAAGGGAGGTAATTAAAACTAAATGACTGTAGTGACAGTGAAGTTGCTTCCCTTGTTACTACTGTATGTGGAAATATTAGATATGCTTAGAAAATGAAAATACTAAACTTTTAAGAGGCATTTCACCATAATTATTTATATTCTGTTGATTTTTTCATATCAATCGATACCAGCTGGTATAAACATTTTTTTTTAAATTTTGTTTGTTTATCTGTTTGTTTGTTTTTACATAATATCATGGTTAAAATATCGAATCAAAGGGATACGGACAGAGCAAAACTCATTTAGTTTTTTTTCCTTGAAGATTTCCAACATAATTATGTTGATACGTATTCAATGAAATCAATAAAAAAACATCATCATAAGACTATAAATAATTGTTTGTGGTGTTATGTAATCAAATACATCGCATTTACATCTCACAGATTCGATATGAGACGGAAAGTCATTGGTTACAGCAACTGTAACAAGACTAGGAATCATTCAAGATATAATTAAATTGGTATTGTAGAATTTCCTTAGGGTTAGGGTTTCGAGCATCTAATGATTTGAAAACGACCTAAGGCTATGTGCCATACCTATAGATTGTTTAGGAGCCATAGCGCCTCTTGTTAAATACATTTATTTTCAAAATTTTCTTTTTTCAGAGAACTTAATTGCTTGTGAAAGTGGAGATCTGAAACAAACGCATTTAAATATTGTGGACAAGGCGAGTCTATTTATTTAAGTTGTTTACATAATTGTTCTTTTATGCTTTTCGTTGGATTATCTAGAATTATTGCATAAAATGTACGGTATCGGGTCCTTATAGGCATACGTTAACGGGCAAAACCAGGGCGTTAACGGAATAAAACGTGGATTGATATTTAAATTCACGTGCCGTTAACGCCTGGCTTTTTTAACTTAAATATCCTCAGTCATGGCCCATACACTTTTATCAGTTTCTTTGTTTAAAGTTAATGTGAGCATTAATAAAGACGGCAATCCTCCTCCTGCGTTAATCTTTGTGACGTCATTAGTTTACCAAGCAACGTCGGTATAAACAAAAGTGACGGCGCAATGCATAAAACATTTTTTCCGACACATTATCTGTTTTCGAGCCAGTTTTAAAGCGTTCCTATGACTCATTTTTCGATTTCTTGTTGAAAAAATACTATAGTCTTTCTTTGTTATGAAATAATAGCGTCAATTCACGTTTTTTCAGGCTTTAATATTTTCAGAGACCCTCAAAATGCTTTATCGCCCTCGCGCTTCGCACTCGGGCGTTAAACCATTTTCTTTGGTCTCTGCAAATGTTATCGCTCTCAAAAACGTGAATTAACACTATGATAACGATAGTTTATTCTCTATATAAACTCGACGCCTAACCAGTGAGATTATCAAAAACTAAACTCTAACTTTCCTTCATTACGCCCTATCTGACGTCATCTAAGCGGAGTCCAATAAGTGGCGTCATCATTAACATTGCATATATAGCAATCACGTGCAAAGTGACACGCTGTAAGAAATTTGTCCCATTTTTTTCTCATTTTTTGTATAAAAGAATTAGAATAATCGGTGGTTTTTCGTGTAAGATCGATTGGTTTCATTTCGTAAACAACAAAAGCTATATTTTCACTCGTGTCTCATTATTGTCACAATTATTATCATCATTATCATCATTTTTATTTTAACTGATTTTACAGTCTGAAGAGTCGAAAGATGATGATCATGAAGATACACTTAGTTTGAATACTTGTTTGATTGCCCAGCCAAGTGACCAAACTGATGGGACAGAAATGTGTGAACGATGTAATAAAACGAAACAACCGTATTCATGCGGAAATTCAGATGACCCCTACCAGACAGAAATGTCATCAAAAACTGGAAACATTGACCTTAATAATGTTGATTACTGTTCTTGCCGCGCGAAATTAAACGATTTAAAATTTATGGATAGTATTGAAGATAACACTGCCGTCCCCGAAGAACATGACAATTTGTTTATGAAAACATCAGCTTTCATGAGAACCTCGCTCGACAAGTCCGACATAAAGCTTCATAACTTTAGTGATGATAGTATCCCGTCATCGCCAGGTGATCAAGTCACCGTGCCGAAAACTAATCAATTTTCTGTAGATGAAAATCATCTGAGGTCAACTGAATACAATCGAGAAGAAGTAGGTAGCGTTAAGTTTGGTCGACTAACAATAAATAGCCTTCTAAATTCCCAATTTACCACTAATCATCTTTCGCCAGATTGTGCTAAACAGTGTAATGTGGGTCTGTGTTCACCTGATGGCCAAAATGAATTCGTTGAGACAAACCATCCAAAGACTAGACCCGATTTAGAGAAGAATACTCTTAACTTTGATACTCTTTTCAAAGAAACAGATTCTCACAAAAAGGTGTCGATGGGTTCACAAATGGCTAGACTAGAGAGCGCGGACTCTCATCTGGAGGATAGCCATGCCAATCTTGAGGATGTCGAAGAGAATATGGGTGATCTTGATTTTGAAACTCTTCTTGATTCTACGGACTCTGCAAAGCTTCACCGGTTGAATACTCCTGATATTAGTACGAACCCAATTGGAGCAGAGGCACCCTCTGTGAACTCATCAAACCAACTTGCCATGTCATATACTGTAAATTATCTTAACTACAATGATTCTGGTGCTATTGAAGGGGCTAAAGATTGTGCAAGTTCGATTAATAAACAAGCCCGTATGTGACATTTCCAACAGTTTTAGAGAGCGTTAAGAACAGCCATAGTGCAACCTGGACATCCTTTGAATTATTCTGCAATTGTGAACAGAAACTTGGGGCTAATGTCTACAGTTAGTTACATCATGAAATTGACATTCATCTCAATCAATGCCATTTTTATTCGCTCAGCGCTTCAAACATTAATGTCAATCACCCAATTTTTTTTTCAAAAACGCTCCAAAATCACGTAAAATTATAAGATCAACAACAGAATTAACATCAATATAGCTTAAAAAAGCGATTTCACGGATATAATTGAATTATAAGCGTGTGATAGGTTATTAAAGTAAGGAAGCTATTTATAGAACTTGTATGCATATTTTTAAAGGGGGGGGGGGGGGGGGGGTAATGAATATTGCTAACTTTGTTTAATCTGAACAAAATTGGCGATGTTGGATTACATTCCTATAATTTCAGTCAAAACTCAATCATCGCACTCATTCAATTTCATTTCAAAAGCATTCCAAAATCATTCATCTTGTCAATTTCACGATGTTGTCAATTGTTTGAGTTGAGTGCGTATTGAAGACTCCGGTCAGGCTGTGTGTATTAACAGGCTGATCAGTGTCTACGCGTTACGCGTGAAATTGTTGGAAATGTTACGCTCAAATGTGACCTGTTTTGCAAATAAGGACAGGTAAGGAACTCAGCACAAACAATATTCGAAGAAAATGAGATCGGATCTAATAGAGCAAAGGTCGCATTTCAAAAATTCTTTACAGAAAGGTAGAATGACTATTCTAGATTCGGAAAATCAGCCAAGTGATAAAAATTCGCCTCTTGTCAGCCTGTGCAGTCTGACTGGGGTCTATTCTTAACGCACTTTCCAGATTGTCCTTATTCGCCTTTATTTATATTATCTTTTATGTTCATACATTTATCAAAATTCAAAATTTGAGAAATCCTCAGTTTAGTCCGAAAAAGTTTTATAACATCGGGCCTGATTTGTTTCAGAAAAAAATGCTATTCTCTTCTGAATGAATGTAATGCGCCTGACAGAATATTGTAGTTGAAGAAACCCCGAGGTGTGGAGTCCGGGTTTTTATAAGTATTATTGACCATTTAGGAGTATTACTGACCATTCAACAACAATTGGTGGTAGACAAACACCGTTTGCCACAATGGCGGTTTGAAAACAGAATTAAAATAACGTTTCTTTAGTTCTCGTTACTAGCACTAGTCCTTGGTTCCGGGACCTGGATGTTATAGTGAGGACTGGTTAAAGTTGCCACGTCGTAGATCCTCGAGGCCTGCAGTCATGGGACACTATTATTCCTTTACCATGCAATTTTGAAAATAGTTGTTTCTTTCTGTGTTCAGTTGTTCATCACACGTAAGAAAACATAGGCGAAACGAAGAAATTGCTTGTCACAAGCAATTTCTTCTTTTACTACCCCTATTTACCTTCCAAAGAACTGTCGATTTTTTGTTCTACAATAAATGTAGATTTCATGGAAAGATCTCATGAGACGGAGAAAGATTTCGGACCAATATGTCCTGCAAGCTAGTGGTATAAATTAGAAAGTTTAGAAATTGTCGAATTAGAAATAGCTCAAAGTAATCAAGCTGGCATCGTCCGTCAACGATTTCTTCAAAATCATCTTCAGCTCCTTAGGCACAGGGTAAAACAAGATAAAACTGAACAGGGATGCTTATTTGTTGATAATATACCATTTTTGATAAAAAAATCTTGTATAAAATGTTAATACATTTATTTGTGTGTTTTATTATCTTTTAAACAAGCTTAGTGTAGACCCATGGAACGATTTTGAACAGTGTTTAATGAATGAATGAATGAATGAATGAATGAATGAATGAATGAATGAATGAATGAATGAATGAATGAATGAATGAATGAATGAATGAATGAATGAATGAATGAATGAATGAATGAATGAATGAATGAATGAAACTCTTTTTTTAAAGTTGATTACTTTAGAGTATTTTTATAAAGGGTTCTCATCCACTACATTTGTATTTTGTGTCGAGTCGCCATGACATACATAAAACGAAAAAGAAAAAAAAAACTAAAGATGTATTTCAATTTGCGGATTGTTTGCCAACCTTAACGTCGTAACCACAGTTTATTGAAGCTGTACTTACGACGTTCAAGTCATCCATTTTACGAAAATATTTCGAGCAAAATGGCGAAAAAAAAGAAGTTCAACGGTCATTTTAGTATTATCGAGTGTTTTGATTGGTACTTTGATTTTTGATTGACAGCAGCGACCTGTTAATTATACTAGCTACTTTACGAGTATTTCACATGTACAATAGCAATCGGGAACCTTCGGTGATTCTACGGAATAGACCTCAGGAATAATACGGGCGCAGCCATGATGCGCGTCATTTCGTACGTGGGTTTATATGACGTCACAAACACCAACGATCCACTAAGGATGGCCTTGCATAAAACAAAATGAACGAAAGAAATAAATTGGACATTTTATAATTTGATAACAAAACGCAGTATTTTACTGCGTTTTGTCATCAAATTATAATATGCAGAAAAGATATCCAAAGACGATCGATGAGATTAAACATGTGAATTTCTTCAAGCATATTAACCGAAGTACCACCAGAAGCCGTATTACCTTCAAAGTGACCAAAAATTAATACACTTACGTCCGAGGTACTTTCCAGTTTACGGAAAAGTCCGAGCGATGTTCCAAATGCAAATGTACTATAGCAATCGGGAACCATCGGCGATTCTACGGAACAGACGAACTTTTCAGTCTACGAAAAAGCCCGAGCAATATTCCGAATGGTACAGTGGATGCGATATTTTTCACTATAAACAATACAATAGACGGTAAAAATGGTTGTTTTCTTTTAAAAAGTAAATGAAAATAATGAAACAGAAAAACTGTACTACAAAAAGTCATTTAATGTCAACGACTTTCGGTCGAATAAATATCATTAAAACCGCTGGAAACATAAGTATTAGAGCTGGCAAACAAATAAAACTGAGCACTGATGTAGGACCATGTTCATCGTATATAGATCCGGCAAATGATACATAGAAATATTGTCCCAAATTTATCGCTATAATAATCACTGCAAGACTCTTTCCCTTTATTTCAAATAATGTGTTACCGTACGTTATTACGAGACCGAAAAGAGGGCCGATTAATAACCCTTCTAACACGGTCAAGGTCCAGAATAATTCTAACCTGTATTTGGCGTAATAATTCATAAAACAAATCGACCCAAAATGGAGGACAACATTCATCAACAATAATGCCCTAGTTGGTACAAAACGTGTCAGAATAGATATAATTAATCTACCACAAGTATAGCTACACCAGAAAACGGTGTTAATGTAGGATGCGCCGTCTTTGGACAACTTGTGAATGTCGATGGAAATCGTCCGAATGAAGTTTCCAAATATTTTCTCACATCCCGCATAGTTGAAATAGTATATGAAAAACAAAACGAGCAAGACAGTTCTGTTTATCTTCTCGGGGTTATTTGCGTTATTTTTTAAACTTTCTCTTAATGTGTGCATCTCCTTTTCCGCATCTGTCAGGGTGTATGTTGTATTGTCTGTCATTAAACCCAGATATGACAAACAGAACAACATCGACAATAAACATAAATAAACTGAAACAATCACGTATGGTATTTGTACTCTGGTTTCGGTCTGTACTGTATCGTCGTCAGATCTTGAAATGTTCAGGTTCCCTGTATTTGAGAGAAACGGTGAACACAGTAAAGGCATGATCAGGGCACCGATTCCATAGAACATGAGCATTAATTGTAGAACTGTAGAACTTTTCTCTTCCCATAGCCTCAGGACAGACCTAGTACCCACTATAAAAGAAAAATATCCGAATATGTATGATGGGTATCATTAAAGAGACGAATTTTGTTATTTTTACTGTTGTTGTTTTCGTGGAAACGTGAATTTAAATCTTTATCACATTGTAAGCATTTCTATTCAAAATCAAGGTGTTTTTTTGTTGTTGTTTGTTCATACCCAATTTGAATCGAGCAAATGAAGCACTTTTTTTCTGATTTCGAAACAAGCTTAGGATCTACGCCATCCATAAGTATTCAGAAAGGTTGCGTACTCTAGATTATGTTCATCGAGATATGGTCAGAATAATTTTTACGAGCAGAAAGTTTAAATGTAATTCACGAAACATACTCAGTAAGTATCTTATTCGTGGATCTTAGTTAATCATTAACAGTTTTATGCATATAGTCGTTTGTATTTTGGGTGAAATAAATTTTGGTAAATCATGGTTATATTGCACTCTGGTCGTATTCATTTTCATTAAGTGAAAAACAAAACAAGTAAAAATATAACTTTTGTTGTTCACGAAATGAAATAACGAACGATCTTACTCAAAAACCCAACTATTATTCTATTTCTTTAATGCAAAAGTGAGACAAAAGCCCGTCATTGTGCACGTGATTGCTGTGCATCATTCTAGTGCCGTCTCTTATTTGGCCCCTTGTAGATAACGTAAATTGCGACGAGATTAACAAAAGTGGGGTATAAGTTTTGGATCATTTCAATGGTATGGCGATGAGGTTATCAAGTGATGATCTACCGTTATTTATCGATAATTCACAGACAAACATTAAAGAAAATATAAATTGTACTTACAAATATTCATAACACAGACTGTAAGTCCAAGGGCGAAATAAGCATACCAAGTTGCTTCAATATAAGGAGCAAATGGTATGTATGCCACGGCAAAGCCAGTAAATGTTGTCAATACTGCCAAAAAGATATCGGTTTGGCTCTCGTATTTCTCGACTAAAGCGCCACCTAGCAACGTTCCCAAAATTCCACCAATACCCCGACCCGCCATTGCATGTGTCAGAGATTCGTAGTCAGTTTTGTACAGAAGTTTTAAATCTGTCAGAGTTGGTCCAGATATTTCAGAAAAGAGTCCCTAGAAATATGGAGAAAAAAATGGCTGAAATCATAAAATTCGCTATTGCGGTTTGTTCACACATTATCTAGAAGCAAACCTTGAATATTCAACAATCGCCTAATATCGTTCGAGTTATCTAACTATCACGACAATGAAAAGACTTGACAAGTTGTGTGAATGAACAGGCCGATCTAAGTCTTTACGTGTCGTTAATTTGAACTTTGGACGTGTCATCACAGCACTTACTTATATTTTGTTGTATCGTAGGCTAAAGGTTCTTTTGGTTTGAAATAACATAGCTGTTGATGTTTCCTTCTCTTTTTCATTGTCCAAAACGATGACAATATTGGATCCCATACTCGTATACTCGTTTATTAGAATTCGCACTCTTTCAGCTCGATACTTTGTTACATTTTTTTTCAAATTTCAGAGGTACAGATAAGAGGAAGTAAAACCCGTCTTAACTCCTTATTTTTTAATGAAACCCTATGTTGTGGGCACTCATTTGAATCGTCTCGTAGAAACGATTCCAATGAGTACCAACAACATTGGGTTTGTTATGTGAAAATCTTCTATCTTGATTCCAAAATACCCCCTCTATCTGTAGTTCTGGTATTTAACGAGCATTTGCTTACAGTAAAGGTACTTATTAGAGCTAAATCCCGAGGGACAATCTGGAAATAGATAATTGCATCCGGAGTTAAAAAACTTTTCTCAGACTCAAATGAGAATTTTCTAAAATTTTTAATTTAAATGAATGTATGAAAATAAAAGATTATATTAATAAGTTGTTCTGAGTAACAACTTATTAATTTTTCATCTTTAATGTTAAAACAGAATTATGGCTTTAATCTAAAATCGAAATTTGAGAAAAATTTTAATTGAGAATGAGAAAAGTTTTATAACCTCCGGTCTTGGATTGTGAGGATCCTACGCCACGACTTTATTTTGATATGACAGAACAGGCGAACTGGTATCATCTGGATATGCGAACAGTGTCGAAACAGGTCAGACTGCGCGGAATGTCCTAATCAGGTTTTCTTTATCATAAATGGTCATACCATCTTACCTTAAAACTATTTTTTGGTTCTATATGCCTTTTTATCTGAAATGTTTAAAGGAATTCCCAGATGGTTCCTTTTTTTTCTCTCTCTCTTTCTTTTTTTGTGTGATGGATTACACATTACAATATTAATTGTAGCTATGATGGATAATAAAGAAATAGCGGTTTTCTGCTGGGGTTCAGCAGAAGTACTCTGGAACCTTTACATGTACATTTTCTGATGACCTCGTTTTACTCCAAGGAGAAAATGTCGTGGAAATAGAAGATATTGATTGAACGAACAGCCTTTCTGATTTTTCAAAAACAAAATTCAGCAGAGGGCTCCTTTCAGATTGTACCGAATTTCTTTCGTCGTCTGCAGCCCCTTTTAATTTGGACGAGTCAAAACCATAAACAAAATGACTATGATGGTCCTAGATCGCTCACCTGAGTCTCTTTGACCCCTGGGGCATCACATCTATTAAATAGGCGGATGTCAACAAGGAGATTATTTCTAAATTAGAGTAATACCATGAATTGTTTTCAGCAAAGAGCAAAAGGATTTGCCTGAGCACAGCCCTTAAATGAACTTAGGGGCATGTAATGAACAAACTTGATGAAATTCAATAAATGAGACTATTATGAAAAGTCCCTGCCTTCTGGTTTCAGATAAGTTTTTAAAATATCCTCTTTTCTCTATATGTAAAATAGGGGTGTGGTCATTATGAACCCAGGGCACCGGTAGCCTAGTGGTAAATGCACTGGAGGACCGCGGTTCGAACCCCACTGTCGCCGGGGTGTGTTTATGGGCAAAACACTTAAAAGCCTGTCCATTTCACCCAGCTGTAAAATTGGGTAGCAGTGGGTTTAAACCACTGCCTCTGTCACAGGGACGTGAAAACATCAGGATTGTGTGATCGAGACCGATTCTATAAGCTATCGTCGCAATCTACCTAAAATAATTTAGTATAAACTAACCCATGGGGTTAAAATGAACAAAATTGGTAAAGGACCACTAGATAATGCTACATACCAAAATAGAATAGCTCTCTGCCTTTTGGTTTCAGAGAATAATATTTTTAAAGATTTCTCACTTTGTTTCCATATAAAATGATGCGCCCGGGTGGAGCCCAAATATGACCCAAGGGTCTTGATATGAACAATAAATGATGCTACATACTAAGTATGAAATTTGTCTGCTTTCTGGTTTCAGAAAAGAATTTTTTGGAGATTTTTATATTTTCCCCTTCGTGCCCAGGTGAGCTAAAAAGGGGTGCGACCGAGTAGTGCCAAAATATGACGCGAGGATCTTGATATGAACAAACTTGGTAGAGGTCCTTTAGATGATGCTACATACCCAAAATAAAATCTGCCTGCTTTCTTGTTTCAGAGAAGAAGATATTTGAAGATTTTCGGTCTTTGATAATATGTAAAAAAGGATGCGCCTGGGTGGAGCCCAAATATGACCCTAGGGTCTAAATATGAACAAACTTGGTAGAAATCCACTAGATGATGCTACATACTAAATATGAAAGCTGTCTGCCTTTTGGTTTCAGAGAAGGAAATTTTCCTATTTTCACCGTTTTTGTTGACATGGCAATCAGAGTGAAGGGTGAATTTCATTTATTTGAACAACTTTGGTAGAGCTTGACCCTAGGATCATTCCTGCCAAGTTTCATCAAAATTGGCCTACCGGTTTAGGAGAAGAAGTTTTAAGAAATTGTCGACGAGACAAGCCGCACGACTGACGACGGTCATTGGACGATCAGGTCTTCGTGCTCAGGTGAGCTAAAAGGGCTAAACTTATGACTCATAACGCACATGATCAGGCTAATAGGGCTGTTACACCTTAACGTTTTAGCCAGCGTGTGCGGAACGTGTTGGATTTTTTATAACACGCTGCGAACACGTCGGGTACGCTATGGACACGTTCCGCACACGCTATCGGCACGCTGTAACACGTTGGCACACGTTGCGATACGCTGAGTATCTCATAAAATTTTGAGCATGCACAAAATTTCTCAGCGTGTGCCGAACGTGTTGAAACACGCTCCGCACACGTTCCGAACACGCTCAGCACGCTAGAGACACGCTAGGAGCTCGTTCACTTACGCTACGGACACGCTAGAAACACGTTCGCCCAAAGTTGAACGTGCTTCTAGCGTGTCTCCAGCGTACTGGGAACGTGTGCATAGCGTGTCTTCAGCGTACTGAACGTGTGTCTAGCGCGTTGCCAGCGAGTTCACAGCGTGTTTCTGGCGTATGACAGCGTTTCAGTTTTCAATGAAAATATAAAAGTTCCGCTGCATATTTTTCTTAAATATCTACCATCAGCTTGTCGTAAATAAACGAATTTGTGCATGAACGTGTGTATGACCCTTTTGACATGTTGATATCTGCATGTTTCCTCATGACTAGTCTAAGAATAACTTGAAAACTCGATTATAAGGAGCATTCTAAACTCGATTATAAGGAGCATTCTCTATATTGGACGATGAACGATTTCGTTCAAGTCATAAAAATAAAACTTATGTTATTTTTTATTATGTTATAAGCTGCTTGTCTTTTCTTCCATATAAATCCTGTACGGATTTTCTTAATTCCTTAGATTGTCGAGGCGGAGAATGTAGCCTAAATGTGTATCAAATATTGTGTTTTTATAGCTTTACAAGTGCGTCTGCTCTTTGGTCAGAATAACAATACGTTCGCGAAAATACAAACATTTATTCGTCTCATTTGATCATTATCAATACACCAAAAAGACAAGCACATTGTTGTACCTAGTGGACACAATACAAGACGTGTTTTACTCTATTCTGTTCTGTTCATAATATTTGATTCTATTATATGTACTACACGTTTGATATTTGGAACGCCTTTTCCCCCTTTACATAAGACTACCTATTCAAGATTAACAGAGGTTGTAGAAAGTCATCCTATATAGTGGAGCATATGGAGGAAGAAAGGAGGTGCCAGTGTATTTTTCTTTTCGTCTTTTCCTATTTTTCTTTTACATGAACCAACATGCTTTGAATTTGAATAAGTGTAGTGGCCGGTGGCCTGTTTAGATATTAAAAGAACGAATTTAAAGTGGTAATTTCTTGCAGAATTATATTTACATCCGAAACACGCTGCGAACACGTTATGACACGCTAGAAGCGCGTTACAAACACACTAAGCACGTTCTGAGAACGTTACGAGAACGTTGGACACACGCTCAAGAACATTGGTATACGCTGACATACGCTATCAACACGTTCTGGATACGTTACTCACGCGTTACTTACACGTTCAAACTCGCTTTGAACACGCTACAAGCACTTCGTGAATTGACAAAAAGAAAATGTAGGTCAGCGTATGCCGACGTTTTACGGACTTAGTCGTTTTCTCAAACGCGTTAGGCACACGCTGGCTAAAACGTTGAGGTGTGACAGGGCCATAACGAAAAACATGCATGCATTTCATGAAAAGCACACAAAATATGGCAACAAAGATTTCCCTTACTAAACATTTCGTCCCTATTTTTTTTCAAATTTGAGCGAAATTCTGTGGACATGTTAACAGCTTCTTGAAGCTCAGTAAGTCTATTTTCAAAAATCTAGAAAGAAAATTAGTAAACTTTAGTAATTTGTATTACTGTGTTTACTATCCTGACTTTTTAACGAACGAAATACTGTTTACATTTACTTCCTTGAATTTTAGGAAGTCTAAAGTAGCGTCGTCTCTAAAAAAGAGATGATCCTAATAATGCCAATTAGTCCCGCTGCACCTTTACCTGTTTAGCCCAAATACAACTATTAAAGTCTATTATTTCCAAACTTAACCGTCTATACAAAAACAAGATATAAAATATGTATATCATATAGCGACAATTCGAGAGCTGCATATTTTGCAACTGCAAAGCTTCGTTCGTCTATCAGTTTCAATATAGCTATAAATTGATTAAAAGTCGTTACAAGGTTTCGGTCGCTTACCGACGAGTTACAAAAGAAAATAAAAGAATACATACCATGGCTAAATAAAACAATAGAAGAAGAAGCGAAGGGAAAATCTTTCGCTTGTTAATGTCCATCTTTAGATATATGTAGCAAAATCCTTAAAATAACACCCACACACAGACACAAATTCTTGACCAAAATTCAACCACGGAAGCTTGAGTAACTACGGTATTTCGGTCGCCCGACTATACGTTCATTGTGAAAATGCATGTTAAAGAAAGCACTTATTTTAATTAGAAGCAAAGATATATATCTAATTAATAACTTAAGTAAAACGCCATTCATAATACAGATGCCATACACGCAACTTTTCGATCACAGTAGCGCCAGCTGAGTATCGACTTGTATCACGTGACAAAACTATGATAAAATGGCGACCTGTGATGAATTCAAGGCTTCCGTTTACGTTTTTAACACCCCAACGTCGATATGATTGTTTATCCCGGGTAAGCTTGCGAGACGTTACTCCGCAATCCCATATGAAAATAATATGTACTGAACATTTTTATAAACGGGCAAAATAGATGAATTTCGTCCTGCATCCTTGAGTAAGCATCCGTGACATACAATCATATATGGGTCGCTTATATTGATAAATACTTCGGTAACGATAATATATAACTTGATGAATAAATATGTATATTCAACATTAGTGAATTTTGTAGTCGAAGAGAATTACTGCAATCGAAACAGAACAACAAAGTCGTCATCTAGAAACACGCCGCCACAATGAGAACCATTTGTGTAACGCAGCATGAACTGTCGAGTATCTTGGGGCTCACGATCATGATTATAGTAAAAAATGCAGAAGTGTTTAGGTTTAAAAGAATTTTGAGAAATGCCATGCGTAGAATGTACTTTATATTCTTGAGAAGTACGTACGTCAACCCTTCACTGTTTGATAAGTCATGTATCCGTCGGTGATATTTAGAGTTTTATATTCGCTGTCTCGAGACGCCATCACAGCGCAATTGGTAGCGAGTCGTACTGGAAATTATAGAGCTCTGGGTTCGATGGCAAACATCCTCTTCAAAATTTATCTCTCTCGAAAGGGTTGATACCGGCAATCTTAGACCTATAATGATGAACAGCTGAAGCTCGGAAAAGATGTAGAAGCAGTTCTTATCAAGGAAATACCAGGACGCCGTGTTTAAGTTTTTCAAGAGTCACGATATTACTAATTTACTAGACAACAGGCTCGAGAGGGCCTTATCGCTCCACTAGCACTTTCTGATCAGATTTATCTATTAACAATAAGTTTTAAGTTGCTTTAGAAAGTTATAAGCTAAGATTAAGTTAAATTGTATGGAGATTATCCTTACAGGTCTCCGTGAATTTCATCATGCGAGCAAACAAACACAATATGTACATGACGATAAAGAACATTCGATAGAACTTTCAAGAATAGCCATCCACAAAATATAAAGCATTCATTTCTACAGAGAATAATACATGCAAACACCCTTTTCTATGGTGCAGAGTTATAATGCCTAACAGCTGCATTGTGTGCATGATCAAATTATGAGAATCACTTTCTTAAGGATTTCAGAAAATCCATCAAGTTATGTACAAGTTGTGTAAACTATCATAATGCTAAATTCAAAGGAATCTGTGGGAGGTCCATCAGAAAACCATACCTGGCAAAAGTTATTATATAGATAATAAATTTCAGAGAAGTACATTATTTCATATTTTACTGAATATGGCCATTTTAGAGTGACAAGCGTGAAAATAGAGCCCAAGGTGAGAACACAACCAGAAATTTATAATAGATCTGAATGAGAATGCCACAATGATCATCCATGTAAAATTTGGTTGAATTCTAAACAGTAGTAACAGAGAAGAAGATTTTTTTTATATCTCATCATATGGGACCATTTTTCGATGACTCGATAGCTCATAGAGCTCATTTTGTTAGCCCAATCATAATTCTAACGAAAAACTCCAAAAGCACATGTTCTAAGCATAATTCCTGTGAATTTTGGTTGAAATCCGAACAGTAGTTTAAGAGAAGAAGTTTATTCTATATTTCATCATATGAGACCATTCTTCAGCGACTCGACATTCTATAAAGCCCATGTCATCAGGGCCCGAGGTTATAAAACTTTTCTCATTCTCAATTCAAAATTTTCTCAAATTTCAATTTGAGATTAAAGCCGCAATTCTGTTTTAATACTCTTTCTAATTTATGAACATAAAAGATAATATTTATAAGTTGTTATAAATAACAACTTATTAATATTATCTTTTATTTTCATACATTTATTTAAATTTAAATTTGAGAAAATTCTAAGTTGAGCCCGAGAAAAAAAATTATAACCTCGGGCCCAGTCCGATCAGAATTTTACGAACAAATCTGAAAGAACATGTTTTAAGGACCATTCCTATGAAGTTTGGTTGAATTCAGAATAGTAGTTTCAAAGAAAATTGTTTTAGAAATGGGCCCAGTGACGCAACAGCACGTTGGACCGGTGACATCAGCCCTATTAGAATTTTACGAACAAATCTGAAAGAACATGTTCGAAGTAGTACTCCTGTAATATTTGGTTGATATCTGGGCCCGAGGTTATAAAACTTTTCTCAGGCTCAATTCAAAATTTTCTCAAATTTCAGTTTGAAATTGAAGCCGTAATTCTGTTTTATTACTCATTTTAATGTATTAACATTATCTTTTGTTTTCATAGATTTATTTTAATTTAAAATTTGAGAAAATTGAGCCTGAGCATGAGAAAAGTTTTATAACATTGGGCCCCGAAGAATACTTTCAAAGATAAATATTTTTTTTATATTTTATCATATTGGACCATTTTTCAGTGATGCATCAGCCCGTAGAGCTTATGAGTATCATCAGAATTTTACGAACCAATCAGAAAGAGCATGTCCTAAGGATCATTCCTGTAAAAAGTGGTTAAATTCTGGAAAACTGCTAAAAGCGGCGTTATACCATATCAAACAATTAATTCAAAATGTGTTCCTTATTGCGTGGCGCAACACAGTCTTTCATAAATGATGTTTGCGTGCGTAAACGGCAACATGATGAAACGTATGTAGGGAGATTGGAAATGTAGTCCATTAATCAAATATGTACATGTCATATCTAAGTGTTAGAAATATTCATCAAGAGGGAAGTTGGCCCTGGGTCGCTCATCTCAGGAAATAGCTATATTACTATAGGTTTGTCTATGAAACCAAAGAAAGGGATTTTCAGATATTCAACCTTTGAATATCTTTGTTATGTTATTCGGAATCCTTCAGACAAAATGTGGCCGGAATTGTAACTACAGTTTCGCAATCTGAGCTCTTAATTATTTGGAGAGGTTATCACCAATGTGCATTTCAGACTTAATTGTTTTAAAATGAACCAGCAGTCCAGGAGATAAAATTGGAATTAATCCATCTTTATTCTCTTTTTATAAGATATTTAGATGTAGAATGCCATCCCCTTGCTCCTCCCTTGGTCTAGTGATTTAAGGTAGTGGACCCGTAATAGTTCCGAAACGTTTCGAAAGTAATCACTTTTACAGTGTTAACCGAGGTTTCCTAATGATTTTCATTAAGAAACCTCGGATAACACTGTTAAAGTTCATTACTTCCAAAATGTTGCGGAACTATTACGGGTCCACCACCTTAAGCTATTTTCATAAAGCTCTATGAACTGCCAGATACAGGCTATCAGTCTTATCGCTCTGAAGGCGACTTTTAATATAGGGATGAATGTCTTTTTCACTGCGTATAAAGTGCAATTGCCTTAGAACATGGCAAATAACGCCCATATAGCGTTATGTTTAAGCCATGTGCTAAGGCAATTGCACTTTATACCCCAATAATCGCAGGGGAAAAGACATTCGTCCCTTTTAATTGCAATCCTCTAGATCGAAGATACTATTAAAATACTCGGTCAAACATTAAAGCTTCAAGTCTTCTTTCTGAGATTTTTAGATCGTGTATTTTTCATCTCGCTATCGAAGTGAAATGTCATATAGTAAAACAAATGATACACCAATAAACCTCAACTTTGAAATTCGTAGAGGTACTTATGACAAAAAAATTGTTTCTGCCAAGTTATTCTGTATTTTCAAACAAAAACGGCGTAGTCGTTATGTCATTTCATAAATAGTATTCATATCGATTATGTTGGGATAAGTGTTTCTTGTTATGATGGTATAAATGAACAATTTTGTGAAAAAAATGTGAGAAAGGGTGGAATAGCGCTGTTATGGAAAAAGTCACTTTCAGATAAAATAGAAATAGTGGATTTAAACGATAACCGTATTACGTGATTATGTATTCGCTATGATAATAAAACATGTTATTTTGTATTTCAGGTATATTTACCGAGTAGTAGTCTTAAATACGAATATTTTGAAGAATATGTTGGAAAACTGCATGATATATACAATATTTATTCAAGATATGGAAAAGTAGTCATAATAGGTGATTATAATTCACATTTAAATAGTGCTGTCTTTATAAAACCGATTGATAAACGGAGCAAACAACTTCAAGGCTTTATGAAAGTTCAAAGTCTAATATCTATTAACACATTGCCCTCGTGTACAGGAGCGCAAACGTCCTTCATTTCCTATGATATGAAATCCACTTCTCTGATTGACCATATACTGATTTCAGAGGATATGTCTGATTCTATACATTCTTGTCGAATTTTCGAAGATGATTGTTTAAACGTATCTAATCATAGACCAGTATACCTGAAATTAAGCCTTCGTTTTAATTATTTATTACCTAGTCATGATGTAAAGCAAAAAATTAAATGGAAACATGTAAAAAGGGAACAAATACAGCTATATAAAACAGTTCTTGAAACACTGTTGATATCCAACTCTGAACAATTCAAATTACATGTAAGTAATGAAAATTATGAAAATGTCATTTCAAACATGTATGATAGATTGTGTGACATCATACAAACTGCTTCAGAAAAATCTTTCCCCGGATCAAAGTACCGAAAGTACTTAAAGCCCTATTGGAATGGCGAGTTAAAATCACTCCATTATGATATGCGTGTAAAACGGCGTGCATGGCTTATAAACGGTAAATCTACCGAAACGGATAATAAATATTTACAAGAATACAAGGATGCGAAGAGACTTTTCAGACAGAACCATCGACTTTTGTCTGCAAAGTATCTACGCTCCTTGAACGAAATCATCGATAAATCTGCTGAAGTAGATCCTGGAACGTTTTGGAACTTGTATGGCAAGAGAAAAAATGGTTCGAGTAATAACTATTCGTTTCACGGTTGCATGAAATTTAACGAAAATATATACCATGACCCAGAAGAAATAGCTAAACAATGGGGAAATTATTTTAGGGATATATACTTTTTTGTCATTTATAATTCAGAATTTACTCAAACGATTAATGATACTGTTTCACAAATACAAAATGTACACAGTTTTTCTGATATCGATCAATTCAATATTGGGGACATCACGGAAGCTGTATCACATTTAAGTAAAAACAAAGCGTGTTCACATGACAATATTTCTAATGAACACATAATATATGGCTGCGATTCGCTTTTGAAAGTTTTATTGAAACTGTATAACTACATGTTTAAATTCTCATTCATACCAAAGAAAATGAAATTCGGCCGTATAATAACACAATTCAAGGGAGGCAAGAAGAAAAAATATGATCCTAATAACTACAGAGCAATAACGCTGTCTTCAGCAATTTTGAAATTATACGAAGCTTTGATATTGAAAATAGTGAAGTAAGAAATAAGCGTGCCATTGAACCATCTTCAATTTGGTTTTCAAAAGGGAGTTAACTGTACCATGACGTCATTCTTACTTAAAGAATCGATTCATTATGCAAAGGATTCTAGCAGTTATTTATATACATGTTTTTTAGACATTAAGAAAGCTTTTGACAAAGTATGGCACAATGGTCTTTTTTTATAAATTATTCCAAATGGGTTGAGGTACAGACACACTTAAAGCAGTTATGAGTATGTACGCAGAGTCTGAATCTTATGTGCTATATGGAGGGTACAAATCGGACCCATTCTCGGTTGAGGTTGGGACCAGACAAGGTGGTTTGACGTCACCATATTTCTACCTCTGCTTTATTAATGGTCTGTTATGTGAATTAGAACAAAGCAGTTTTGGTTTATTTATAGACGGGTCGCATTTACCTTGTATAACGTCTGCAGACGATATGGTTTTATTGAGTCTATCAAGACACGGTTTACTTAGGTTAATAAATATTTGCTATTACTACTCTAGGCAATGGCTGTTTGAATATAATGCATCGAAATGTGCAGTGATTGTTTTCAATGAGAAAAAACATAGTTTTTTGCAAACGAATCGAAGATGGTTTATTGGCAGTCAGTCTATTCCTGAGACCGAAAATTATGTGCACTTAGGAGTTAACTGTAATAAATATATGTGTAACTCTGAGAATGTAAATGATATTTGTCTTAAGATACGAGGGTCATTCATGTCTACAACTCAGCTTGGTTTTGGTAGCGATGGTTTACATCCCTTTACACTTAAGAAAATTTACAATACGGTCGTCTTACCACGCGGGCTTTACGGAAGCGAATTATTATATTCGCTAACAAGAAACAAACTAATAAAATTAGAAAGATGTCATCGGTTTTGTCTCAAAAGTATACAAGGTATGAACGCCCAGACCCGTACAAATATTGTCCTTGGATTGATACAAATGTTTGACATGAAAGCCATCGTCGAAAAACGCAAGTTGAACCTTTTTGGACAACTTTGTTTATTAAAACCCTAGCACCTTCATAAAGCAATTTTTTCTTAACTGCATGTGTAGATTTTTCTCTTCAAGTCCGTGTAAATCGGGTTATTTTACAGATATATATCCAATACTAATCAGATATGATTTAAAGCATTTTCTGGAATCATTTTATAAAGATGGTATATTTCCGAAGCGTTTACAATGGAAAAGTATTATAAAACGCCAAACTTCTTTGCAATTTAAAACCCGATGGCTTGAAGATATCTCGAGGAGTCAAGATTTTTACTTATTTGCCGAAATACACCCTGCCTATTGCGAAAGTATATTTTGGCATATAAGCAAATGCAAATTTAAATATTCTAAACATTGCAGAAATATGATAAAGATAATATCAGGATTAGGGCAGCGTAGAGAACAGAACTGTAGTAAATGTGGTTTACTCAATGCTAATGAAATTTACCATTTTCTTATTCACTGCAGTTATTTAAATGAGTCCAGGTCAAAGCTTTTTTATTCGATTGGGCAGAATTTCGGATTGGAATGTCATTCATTTTTCATTTCAGCTTCTTATGACAAGAAAATATGCATCTTGCTTGGTGCCCCAGACCCCTGTTTCATAAGTCTGTTGAATGTGTCCCATATTGATTTTGTGATGTCCGTACTTTGTCACGTCAGTAATATGTGGTCAATTTTCAAAAGATAAAATGCCTTTGCAGATTTAGGAACCAATCACAGCCTTATAAGGACACTGACTGATGCATATTTTCCTTTAGGTACATATGTTGTTGAACCCATTGTATTCTCTATCTTTTCATTGATTTGATTTGTAGTTATTTATGCATATATTATTCATGTAAATCTTCATTGTAAACATGGAGGAAATAAAGATATGAATGAACAGGTCTTGCAGATCGAAGGTCGGGGGTTTCCCGAAAGACCTATTGCTTTTTATACAGAAATAAAGTACAATGGATTTTCCCACGTGATGCGATTTAAACCAATCAGAATTCTTTATTTTATTGGATTGCAATTATGCATTTATATATATACCGACGATCTACCCCTGTCCCAATGCTCTGTCCCCGGTAATCTAACATTCGTTATTAAATCGATTTTCATAAAGTCATATATGAACTGGTGATCCATGCCAAGTATAAAGGCAGTCAGTCATCTGATTCGGAAGAAGAAATTCTACAGATTAAGGTAGTGGACCCGTAATAGTTCCGCAGCATTTCGGAACTCATTATATTTCACAATGTTGACCGAGGTTTCCTAATGAAAATCATTAGGAAACTTCGGTTAACACTGTTAAAGTTCAATTCTTCTGAGACGTTGCAAAACTATTACGGGTCCCCTACCATAATATACATGAATAGTCACAGAGACCTACCCTCTTCCCCTAGTGCTCTTCTCCTGGTAGCCCAACAGCCATGTTTTTTTTAAATATATTTAAAAAAATGGTATATGAAATGATTATCATTACCAAAAATTAAGGCTGTCAGTAACCTGATTCAGAAGGAGAAGATTTTTTATTTGGATCCATGGTCATTTCCCACTATGCTCTGCCCCTGATTGCCCAACAGTGATGCTTTCAGCTTTTTTATTAAAGGCCCATCATCTCATAATCTATGCAAAATATCTATTACCAAATATAAAGGCTGTTAGCAACCTGGTTCCAAAGAGGAATGATTTTAAAAATTTTAATATATGGCCCCTTAGTCCTCCCCCCTTTGCTCTGCCTGTGATTGCCCTACAAGTGTTGCTTTTAGCAATTTTCACAAAATTCTACCATCTCACAATCTATGCCAAATATAAATGCTATTGGAGTCCTGGTTTAGAAGAGGGGGAAATCTTTAAGAATTCTACATTGCGCTCAAGTACACCCCCCCCCCCCCCCCCTGATGCTGCGCACCTTATGGAGATTTGATCATTTTCAACAATGTTCTTTCCTCAAAAATTAAGTTTTTTTTCAAATTTCATCAATAGTGTAGTCTCTAACTGCTTTGAATTTGACACAATACAGTTAAAAATGTATAAAGCGACCACTTACGGGACCACCAAAAAGCGGAATTTAATGAGAATTGTCGCTTAGAACACGTTTTATTTAAAATACTATTTTGATTGAATTTTATTTCATTGCGAATTTTTCAATAACCCTATGTTGGTAAATCACAAAAGAATCGTCACAATTTAAAGAAAGTGATTTTCAAAATGGTCGTTTAATAAAAAAAAATCACTAAAAAGAGGTGGTCGCTTAATAGAGGTGGTCGCTTGAGCAATTGAACATTGTGTGAAAACAATCTATGTTTCAGAGGCTTTAGTTATTTAAAATTAAGAGTGTTTTATATAGTCTTTGATTTTAACCAGTTTAATATTCTGTTGTCTGGTAAATTGCTAAGGTTGTTTTCAAACAACACGTATACATGGTATATGTTTGATGCAACTACATGTACATGAATACGATCCGTAGGTTTGGCTCATCTATCGCTGAATGAAGATATGCGATTCAGTTCGTATCTTTGTGCATGTACTTAATTTACATTTAATGTTTTACAAAGAGATACAATCATTTTACTGGCTTAATAGTAGCTGTCACGAAACAATTTGCGTTTCAAAGAAGTAGGGGAACCAACCATAGTCAGACTGCACATTTTGCGGCTTAAGATAGATCATGTGGGAATCTTCTTTAATTTTCAAATTTCCTTTTGTTGTAGATTTAAATGTAGAACAGCTGTGCGACTTTACCGTGTCCACGTGGGTTCAAACCCCGTTAGAGCCAGTAATATTATTCTGCCATTAATGAGAGATTTGAATATCACAACCGTTTAATGTAGAATATTCATTACACCTTCGATTATATATGTGACCTGTCAGGCGAAAAGGAACCATCTGGGTAGTGAGTAAAGTGTCGACCCTAATCAGACAGTGCAGAATGCGCAGGCTGACTTCGGTTGGTACTTTTCGTAGTTGGCTGATCTTCTGAATATAGAATAATAAGTTTATCTCCCTGTAAAGTTATTTACGAAATTCCAATTCCGAGCGACCTCTGCTGGAACTACCTTTTTTTCGAATTTTAATTTTACGGAGTTCCCCGATGGTCCCTTAAATGCTTAACGAGTCACATTTTTATATGAAATTCGGTCTCTGATGGGTCAAATATCTTTCTAAAGTACGCTGTATTAATTATAAATAGATGGTCTGCATTTGCGTGATGGATTCAATATCGTGATATATAATACTTCCTTTTCATAAAATAATTTATCTTATAACTTTATAAATATCCGTGTGATAACATCCCGTATGATATTTTTTATGATAGTTATTTTTAGAACAAATATATAATGCGGTTATTTTTAGAAACTTACATTTCTGTTGGAAATATCTACAAAAGCAAGGCGAATAGAGGTTAAAAGATAAATATAATACCTATTTAGTGTATTGTATGAAAAAATATCTAACTCGGTTGTGGGAATTGATAATTGTCTCGGCAGTGCCTCGACAATGATCAATTCTTCCAACCTCGTTAGATATTTTTTCTCATACAAAACACTAAATAGGTATTATATATTTGATACTTTAAATAACTCTTTATCGTATTAATTTCCATTTTTCAAATACAATGTTCTAAGCATTTCAAAATTTGTCAACGCGCCTATTATGCAACAGGCAGTCGATTCTTCCACCTTTCAGCAATTCTAAACAATATTACACAGATAATCAGAGATAGCCCCAAGTATTGTATGACATATAAAAATGATCTCGGCCCAGCACTGTTATATAATTCACCAGCAAGCCATATAAAGAACAGGTCCCCAAAGCTGCTAGCTACTTGAATAAGCATCAAACAAACACCAGTCACTTCTATTAGAGTATTGCTATAGGCGATTGCTGTTGGGAATAATGGGGATACTAAAAATCCTTCAGCAGCCGTCCCCATCCACAAGAATGATTCACTAGTCGACGCGAATATATTTATCAAAGTCGTTGCTATAGCATGTATTATTATCTGAAACGCGAACAAATTGTTTAAAGACACAAAACTTGATATTCCCGACCAACATAAACGACCTATCGTTAAACTCAGCCAAAACGACATATTTAAGAAAGAAGCCTCAGATTTGGCGAAGTTGAATTTGTCAACAGAAAAAGATCGAACGAATTGTCCATAAACTTCTTCACAGCCAACCATATGAAAGAAATAAAGGGCCAAGGATACGAACATAAACAAACCAAATTTAAAATTTCCGTTAGCGTAGGTTCCTGGATTGATCATCTCGGTAAAACTTTTTGACGAAGCGTGGTTGTCGGGTTCTTTGTCGAATACATCAGTAATATGTTTTTCATCACTGGGAACTTGAGCATAACTCTTGTTTTTATCACTAGTAAAATAGAAATAATAAAATATCACAGATACAATAATGGAGCCGATGCCGATGGATACAAATGCGCGATGGACTCTCGTTTCTTTGATCACCGTAAACACCTCCTCTCCATCTTTGTTTGGTTCCACTTCCGGGTACACTATAATAGCCAGGAACTGGTTTACAAACACGGGAACCAACAATGATCCGACACCATAACCCACGTGTAGAAGTTGAAGCACCATGGCCGTCTTTTCACTTTCCCACGATTTGATGACAGATCGTAATCCAGCTGGAGTAATAAGAATGGATAAATGAATATGTGACATTCAAACATCGGACTTCTCTTGGACATACAATGTACAGTCAAACCTGTCCTGAGGATGACAAAAAACTGTGTCAACTGTTTGCAGAATAATACTCCGCTTGCACGTGTACTTGCGTGCAAATGGGGGTAAAATTTGCAAACTGTTTTCACCGTATTGTACTATTAAGCAAGCACTATAAAGGGACATTGCCAAAGTCGCGAGTTTGCTTAATACAGTTTAATTTCTGTAAAATTCCGCCAGATAGTAACTCAGAAGTCGCTTGCTTTATTCAGATTTGCGTACTAAATGCGGGTAGCCGTCAATGAATTTCATTTAAGTGTTAAGTTATGCGATCAAAATAACTGATCACTCGTTTTGTAGTAAAATAAAGTGTATCAATGTCATAGCTACATCATCAACATACCTGCGTGGTCGAGATTTCCTAGGTTCGAAACCTGACGTTTCCTGTCTTATTTTCATCGAGCAATTTAATCCTTCTGCACCAAAGCTTGATTCGTGGCTACTTTTGAAACCCGTTAAACTTTTGAATAGTATTGCCTGTTATCGTTTTTATAATATTATACGTTTTACGGGTGATAACAAACGCGAAAAAGAGACCACCTTGGCAATGTGACAGGGTTTTAAGGGACACAGGTTAGCGAGTCTGAGACTCGCAAATGATTATCCAGGACCCTCAAAACCATCTCATATGAGTCACATAAACTTTCTTGAGATCATCTCGAGAAAAGGATTGAAGACTGCTTTCAACAATCTTCATTTCTTTACTGAAGTTGAGCCACAACTATTCATATATATTGAACACTTTCTTGACTTTTAACAAAGGAATACCTCGAAATTCACATAAAACAAGATAACTGCTTACAATAGATAGTATACTTCTAAAGCAGGGACTTCCTTATTTCAAACAAGAGGAACATAATGGTCCGATATCACTTATATTCGTATGTTTGTCTCAATTGATACATGTACTATAAAATTCTCCAGCAAAAGTCATAATTGTACTTTGCGATTTGTGACCTTTAGTGTGTAAACAAGAAAGGCCCCTTTTCCCGTGATATCATTTGAATCCTTCCCCTTTTCAAAAGGGTTCATCCTGGTGACTGACAAACATTCTGATCAAGTTTCAAAGAGATTGGACCATATTTGTGGGCTCTAAAGTGTAAACAAGAAAATTGTCAGTCACGCCCGTTTTTCCTCGATATCATGTGAATCCTGAAGATTGGACCAAATTTATGGCCTCCAAGATAAACAAGAAACGTGACATTAAGGCACCTTTTAAATCCTTCCTAACTAACAATAGGGTTCATTCTTGTTACCTGACAAACATTCCGAGCAAGTTTCATGAAGATTTTACCAAATTTGTGGCCTCTAGAGTGTCAAAAAATGTCATTATAGGCCCTCCTTCCCGTGATATGACATGTCTCCTTTCCATTTAAAATGGGGATCATCCTTGTGACCTGACAAACATTCTTGCCAAGTTTCATGAATATTAAACCATATTTGTGGCCTCTAGAGTGTTAATGCTAAAGTTTTTGACGCCTGATGACGGACGACGGACAGCGGACATTCAATGATCACAAAAACTAACCCTTATGTGAAATGTATCGATCCTAGTCAGGCTGCATAGCCTACCGAGGGTCAAACCTTCCGTTCGCGTATGACACATCACATTTGTGTTTATTATAGTAATACCTACCTATGCTTATGATCGCCGCAAGAATTCCCAGGAAATAGTAATGAAACCACAGTGTTTTGACGCTTGGTGAGTATGGAATAGACATCACGGCTAATCCAGCAAGGCTTTCTGATACTCCCACAAATAGATCTAATTGGTCGTCGAATTTGTCAATCAAAAACCCACCAATAAGAGCGCCAGTTAAACCACCTGCACCCCGCCCACTCACAGACCGTGATACTTCGTTGTATGTGGCATTAAACACCAGCTTGATGTCGATCATAGTAGGACCTGGTATTTCTAAGTATAGACCCTGCAGAAGAGATAACTATTTTTAAGTTAAGATACTCCAGAAAAATAAAAACAACAGTAATAATAATGACAAAAGCAATAAACTTATTCCAGGTATTTCAGTTGTAATATTCATAAAAGAATGCCTGATGTATAAACAGGAGGGCCAGAATGGCGCATTAACTGCTCATCTGAATCGTATTGGTCAAGTGGATCGCACCTAAGTAACATTCTGGTAAGGTTTCAATGAAATCGGTCCTATGGTTCAGGAGGGATATCGTTCAAATATTTCGGGCTCAAAACAAACCCAACCCTGCCACGCCATACCACGCCCATTTTACGGGTCAGTCGCAATATTACGAACAAAGAGGGTCACCAAAGGAACATTTTGGCAAGTTTCATTGAAATCAGCCCAGTGGTTCAGGAGAAGAAGTTTTTTTATGGTTGTTTACAACGGACGACTGACTCAGGGTGATCCTAGGAGCATTTGAAAACGTTGTGCTCACGTGAGCTAATGACGAAACTTTGATACCTTGCATTGTCATTATAGAAATGAGTGGGTGAGAAAGCAGGCAGTGTAGGCTAGAATCAGACTTCACATACGTACAAGCTGATCTTCGTCTTTACTGTATGCCCTAGCGTGGTCAAATACACCAGGACACTAAAAAAACCAGAAAAACGCACAATTTTCAGTCAAATTTGTCCGAGAGATTTTTTGTTTTAGATTTTCATTATTTTGGTCTCTTTTCAATGTTATACATTTATATTTGTAGAATTTGTCTTTGAAAAATTTCTGGACCTTCAGAAATTTTCTTCATACGAGCTTGAAACACAGGGGTAAATCTTAACAGTGAATTACGTGATTAAATTAAGTCATACATTTTGGTGACTATTTTTCAATGAAGAAAAGTAGCTAGAACAACTTTCTCTTGATTTATTTTCAGTAAACTTTCTCCTTTATAGATACAACACTGAACAACTGAATACTTTCTATCTGTACATTCGATATTGCTATTCAAAACAGTATTGTTGATGCAGATTTGTAAGATTTTTTGCAGTCAAAAAATAGTAAACAAAACATTATGTTAAGATCACATTGTTAACAAGAATTCAAAATTCCTGTTGTTATTACACTTTGCAAGACTTTGGGAATGTGAGATGGGCTAATTGGTGATTTTGAAAGAGGGTAATACTAAAAAATACACTAATTCTTACAAAAAATGTTCGGTAACGTAGGTCATCGCTTTTGCAATAATGCATGTATTTAATTGAATTTTGACTTACTTTTTTTTATATTCAAATGAATTACTTAAATGATTAATCTATTCTTCACATGTAATTTAAGCTCCAAATCTCTTTCCAAACTATTTTGTTAACACAGTTGAAGTAAATGTATTCCCTTTAACTAAGACTATGAAATAATTTCTTAAAAAAATTATTTAAACTCAGTTTTCATATGAAAATATTTTTTCTCATAAATTGGGATTTCAGCCTTAAATCCAACTTTTTCTCCAAGCCTGCTAGATAATCAGTCAAATCTACCATTGTTTTTTTTTTTCCTACACTGCAATTTTGCAAAAGCAAAGTGGAAAAGTGTTAGGAAACGCCAAATTGAAAACAAAATTTACATGCTTAATAATGTCTCGGACCCACTAAATTCTGTCATACACCAAGAAAAAATTCCTGTTCACGTAAAAAATATTATTTGAATAGTTTTACAACAACATAAAATAAAAAAAAGTACATATATGTATATGTAAATTCTTGATTGAATCCCCATAGTGTAACAAAATATATATTTTTACCACATACCTATTTTATTATCCTCGCTTAGATGAAAATCATTTTGTAATTCGGCATTTGTAAGGTTTAATGGTTTCTATATTTAGTCTTTCAATATTTCGGCTACTGAATTTCTTACCACTAACTAGATCAGTAACAATTTTCTGCCATTTTAAACAAAATTCTTGTTTTTGAACTACGTTACCAGCCCTGTGATCTACGTTACCAAATAACACTATGCTCCATGGATGTTAAATCAAAAGAATCACCATAACGGTCTAACTTATGTTTATTAGAGTTATCTAAGCTAGCATGAAAGGCACACACGTGTTTTCAACAACATACCTTCATACCAATATTCGAGCTTTATTTGACCTGGTTTTAAATGTGGCATCTCTTGATAAATATTAAGTACTCACCTTATAATCTCAATGTATTTCGGGTTTAGTTGAACACCCAGTATGTTACACTGATCGCTAAAACAGTTTCAAGAGTAATATTTATGCGATATACGATGCAAACCGCATTTTACTGTTTACGATAGAAACGAAGTTCACAATCACGTAGTTCACTAAAACTGATTTATTGTAGTATAATTATGTGTGCTTTAGATACTTTACAAACTAATATTGAAAGGTACAATTCAAGCCTTAACGGACAAAAGTTAGAATGAAATTCATTTACTTCTTAGCGCAGATCGGTGTGGTAACATAGTTCACTTCAATTCCTTGAAAAATGAAAGTCTAATTTAGAGAGTGGAAGACGATTTCTTTAAGAGATATGGGCAATCATAAAGATTGTTAAACTAAATTGGTATCATATGTGAAGCTTTTAAACATATTATTACTTCCCTTTGGTTGTTCGAAACCATTTCTATGTTTACCTCAAAGCGGTAACGTATTTCACTGTACATTTTAAGACATTGATTAAAAAGCTGTCAAAAAAAAAACTAAGATACATAGGCATCTTGATTGGGTTGCAGCTAAAAATATAACATTTTAAGGCAAAATTTGATTAATTTGTCAAAACGAAAAAAATAAAAGAAACCCCATCGAGGACCAGGTAAAACTTACTACCCTTAAACTGGACACGCGATTTTACACATTCTAGACCATTATAAAATCCACTTATTTAATGATTTAGAGGATTCAATACTTATATTTTTTTTATCAGACAGACATTGACCTCTCCTTGGCATAGGAACAAAATTTGGTGTAAAACCTTTTAATGCATTCGATAAAAAAGCTTTGGACATCGATTTTCCATAATTGTGCGTTTTTCTGGTTTTTTTTTTTTTGTGAGGAAACTGTTGTGAACATGATGATAAAGGGTAAGATTGCTTATATATGTAAAATACGAGACATCATGAATATTTTGTAAACTGAGATTTGATATTTAACCCCAGAGAAGGGATTCGCCAGGGTGTGTAAGGCGTACCATTTGGGACAATAGTATTCTGCGTAATTAATGAACTGGCAGGGCGGGGCTTAACCGTGACGTAATTTGGAGAGTTTACTTTTCAATAGTTTGGGTTCTTTCATATTTTAGTCGGTAATCATCGTTAACGCTAGAAAATAACTGTATCCTGAAACATAAAGGATTCGCGTGCTTTGAGAGTGAAGCTGAAGTTACGAGGATTTGGTTACCAATCTACGATTCATGGTCTCGAGTTATTTATGTCGACTCTCTTTAGAAGTAGGTTATTTTAGGTAAAAGCTCATTTCCCTTTACCTTAAGTGAAACGGTCCGTTACTTAGGCTCCGCCCTGCCAGGGCATTAATCATGGACAATACACGCAAAAATAACATATACACACATCGTGAACCATACATGTGCAGCCGGACTATTTATAAGAGCTCGCAAAATTAAAATGAATACGGGTTAAGGTTTCTATTTATTCGTATATCGATCGGTCAGTGCAACACTATTATAAATTGTGTCTATGCATTTATAGATCTCTTACAGTAATAACGAGCTGACTCCTCGATACTTTGTACGTGAGTTGGAAGGATTTATAGATTCCTGTTTTATAACCTAGACCATGGTGATTATTTTTAAAACCTAGGCCAAGTTGAATATTTCTAACTACCAGATTTGAGCTTTTTGGTAGGCTGGCATCTTTGTACGTGTTTCCATCTATAAAATAACGAGTATTCCACGGGTTTTTATGTACAAAGCAGCTCGCTGATAAAAAAAAAAAAAAAAAAAAAAAAAAAAAACTCGACATGATAAATCTTTACTTCTAAGCGACTTCACCTTATATCTAATTTTCTAGATTTTCAAGGTGAATAGATATACATCTTGTCTCGGCATGCACGACGATAAACGTAATCTTTTGGTCCAAACGGTCCACTTTAGTACAAAAGTGCCCGGTATCATCAACCGGGTATACGTGGGTCATCCAATAAAAAGTGAGACTTTGGCTCTAGTGCATGACTAGTTTATACCTAAAAGATTATTGTTCTAATATCGCTTAGCATAATGTATCCCCTAATGTTTGACAGACTCCTACCTTTGGGCATTGTATGGTCCCCTTGTTCCTAGGCAACGATATCTGATTATAGTACAAGGACGTCAGTAAAGGCGCCCAATTTTCCAGCGGTTATTGCCGGTTTTAATCAATCAAGATGTGCCCATCCTCGGTAACCCATTGTCGCTCCATTACCGTGAACTGCATTTCGATGATCAAATGGAGAGTAACGTTATGCTGAACACCAGCTGGGGTCCATTTCAGTTACTAAACGTCTTACGAACAAATTGATCGTAAGTCAAAAACACAAATCGTACCTGGCGTTTTCAGTCATTGTTTGATTCTGCCTTGCAATACCTCACTGGAAACGTCTTTAGAAGACGATTCCAATGAGGTTATGCATGGCAAAATTCCATATTTAGTTACTGCTGTAGAAGTCACTTTAATTTTTAACTTACGCACTCAAATGATCGTAAGATGTTTAGTAAAACGGACCCCTGGGCTCTGATGATGGATGTGTCTTGCTACAGAAAAAAGACCTAAGTCAAAATTAAGGGAACAGCAATCCTGCCATGCGTTCAGGATCACAAAACAGGGAAAACGGTTTTCAAATTAAATCACACTTTGCACGCAAGTGCACGTGCAAAGCGGGATGCAATTGGAAAATTGTTTGAACCGTTTGATGCTGAACGCAGGGCTGATGTACACCGCGCGCCTGCACGTGATTTCTCTTATATCGTATGTCTGACATAATTGTCACAGTGATTATAGGATATCATCGGCTGACGCAAAGCAAACTCGGTGCCTCGGCACCGCCCTACGTTACTCGGGATGACACTGTGACTTGAAACGGTGAAAACTATTCATGCAAACTATACCCGGCTTTGAACGTACGTGAATATGCAAAGCGTGATAAGATTTATAAACAGTTGCACCGGTTACTCTTTATGAACGCAGGACCGTTTTAGCGAGAATAATCAATGACAAGAAAAACGTTTAATGATGGTCCAGCTAATATCTAAAATAAATTTTCTATTCATGTAGGCCCCTATATGCTTTCCTCATTCAATAAAATCAGGCCTCGTGTACAAACATTGTCGATCACAACTTAACCCGTTGCATGAGAACAAAACATATAGGTAGATTTTGCGCGGTGAGCCGTGAAATCAACTTTTTGCCGTTACATTCTCGTGCCATTTGTTCGAAATAGATAGAACAGGTTTAAATAGCGCAATAAGAAAGTTTAAATTTCACCTTTTAAACCAACATTATTTCTTGTCTTGACGTCGCGCACGGTAATGCGGCACTTTTTTTAAAAAAAAAACCGCCACCCTCTGTGCTTTAAAACTTATCGTTACCAAGACTCTTTACTCGCACAATCTTTATATCTTATATCAAAATAACGCTTAAACCATGGCCAATTTATACGTCACACTTTAATTGCAAACTGTTTTGGCACAATTTCGTAAAAAGGAGTTTCAATTTGTAATTTAAGCGAAAAAACACGTGTAACATGTAACACGAAAGTATCACTGAAAGATACACATCTTATATTTAAAACAGTCTAATAATGTATAAACTGCTTGAAAATATATTGAATTTGAACTGGTATGACATCCAACAATTTTACCAACGGAGATCGAATTTTAACCACAAATAAGAAAAATACCGTTTTATGTTTAAGAAAAAGTGAAGCGTAACACGCCAAAAAGTATGGCTTTTTTCTTTTATATTGTCATTAAAAATTGAGTAATTGCAACCAAACTTGAAACTTGCAATAAAAAATTCGGTTTACGGCGAGTTTAAGTGTGTCGTATGGGCTCCATTGACTTAATGTAGCCCATATTTTTGTTTGGACATTCAAAATTTTGTACATGAAGGTATATTACATTTTTAAGTTGGAATGCGGAGCAATTCCAACTTAGATTTAACAAAACCGCAAAATGAACACAAGATAATTTCATTTCGGATTTTTTGATAACACACATCACGTGAACAGGATGTGAATACACTTGGGGCTTGTTTTTTATATCTCAACTTGACATAGACATACAGTTTATTTCACCAAAAAATAAAAATGCTGTACAAATACACAACTTTCACTTCACGTATATTATTAACACGCTAATTTATGTTTTAAACGATGTTTATTAAAATTTGCGTACGAATTTACTAGTATCACATGTTTGCATTACTTTATTTGGGAGTCATGTGATAAGTCAAGCTATTAACAAAAGCACTAGCCAATCACGTGATCTGCTTATTTGATAATGTCGCGATCTGTATTCTCGGTATTGTTGCAATTGCACAAGCCGCTCACGTGATCTGCTTATTTGGTAATGCCGCGACCAGTATTTCGTAGAATTATGAAATACATGTAGCTTCTTTTATTGGTCTAGTTTCTCTTTCTGAACGACCTTATTACACATTCAACTTTTGACTATTTGTTTTATACTATAGTGGAAGCATATTGACCTGAACTTGGCCTTTGTGATTTAAATAAATTAAAAATCTGATCTTTTCCCTTCGGCAAAACACGACTAACCTGTGGAATTCAATCGTAAAGTTGGGGTGCACGTGTTCGCTCTGTTAACCCGTTATCGCCCATGGTTTTTTTTACTGTAACAGCGATATTTGGTCACCCTCATGAACTAGTGAATCAAAACATGAATGGTGTCTCCTATTTAATAATCTTTAGATGCGGGAGAAAAAGATACACATTTTCGTTTTTTACATGCAATTTATGTTTTTTTGACTGGAAATGAAATCCCCTCACACAGTCTCACACAAGCAACAATTATTATTATTATTATTATTATAATTATTATTTTAATTGAATCGTTATCTACATGACGAGGTGACCTGTGTATCGGAATACTACGCATGTATGTAATAATGGGCCAACTTATTTCTCGCCCGCTTTCGGGTCGGGTGTAAACTGGTGTCATTATGGTTATCAGAAATATTAAAATAGTCGAAATGTGGACCAGTCTAGAGCTGGTCGCACGCTTTCTGCGAGATTCTCTGATAATGCGGGCAACAGTACCCGCCCAGGGTCAGAAATAAGTTGGCCTTTATATAATATAACGGAATATAACGGAATGTCAATGCCTGATCGTCACGTGCCGATGTATCTTCGGATTTGTATTCATGAGCCTAATAATTTATTCTGCATAAAGGTTCAGGTAAATATGCTTTGTTTGTTTGTTTGAATGGGTTTAACGCCGCTTTCAACAATCTTGCAGTTATATCGCGGCGGCCGGAGCACCTAACAATGGATTCCTGGTATTTCTTTTACCTGTACTACCATTACACCCTTTCCTAGCCTCCGACTGCTATCTCACATAGGTTTACGATTATGTCAGGTAAATATGCGCTCGCTAAACACTTCTGTCTACAATTACGAAATGAAATTCTTTAGTTTTAAGCTCACCTTAGCACATTGTGCTCAAGGGGAGCTTTTAGGAGTTGGACGTGCGTCGTCTGTCGTGTGTCGCCCGTTGTCAACAATGCTGGGACTTCATCTCCTTCTGAACCATTGTGCTGATTTCAATGAAACTTTACCAGAATGTTCCTTGGGTGTCCCTTTTCAAAAACTGTTCGTGAAGTTTTGATTGGCCCATAGATATGGGCGTGCAGGGCTGGGCTCATTTTGAACCCAAAATCTTTAAACGCAATTTTCTCCTGAACCACTGGGCCGATTTCCAATGAAACTTTACAAGAATGTTCCCATTGGTGAACCTTTTAGAAAATTGTTCGCCAAACTTTAATTGGACCATAGATATGGGCGGGGCGGGACGGGTCTTATTTTAAGCCCGAAATCTTTGAACGACATCTCCTCCTTAAGCACTGGGATGATTTCAATGAAACTTTACCAGAATGTTCCTTTAGTGACCTTTTTAAAAAAAAATTCAAAATGTTGATTGGCCCATAAATATTGGTGTGGCAGGGGGGACCTATTTTGAACCCCAAAGCTTTGAACGACATGTCCTCCTGGACCACATGGCCGATTTCAATGAAACATTTACCAGAATGTTCCTTTGGTGACCCTTTTCAAATATTGTTCGTGAAATTTTGATTGGCCCATAAATATATCGTCGGCTAGAGACTTAAACCTCGTTTTTACGGCTTGAATACACTAGGGCTATATGAGATTTTGGTCGCTCACAGACACTATGATTTTAGAGTCCCAGTTATAACCGGCTGAGTATCATGCTAAGGTTTTCATATGGTATCTAAAATAACATAACCAAAATAGACTGCATTTACAATAGTTGGGCGATCCGTTAATTATATTATGCAGGTCAGCAAGAACATGGATGTCGAATAAGGGGGCATCAAACCATTACCTGGTATCCCCATTTTTTCTCAAGTTTGCGGACTTTGCAAATACATATTCTACATTTAATAACTGAGTATAGTGCGGTTTTATTGACTTGAATCTGACCCCTGCTATTTAGATGAATAAGAATATGATTATTCCTACTTGGCTTTGCACGTGCTTTCATAGGAATGAATAACAAACGATATTGAATGTATCATACATTTTACTTATTGATAAAAATTGTCGGTAATTGTTATCTAAGCATTTTTTCCACAGAGGTCAAAGTCGGGTCAAATTAACCAGACTATAACACTAAAGCATTTCTTCTTCTCTGCTTTAAGCCTAGTTTACATTTGCCACGATCGCCTTACGATACTGCCACGATTCACAAATCGTGCGGTGTCCGCACGGGTTTCATAAAGCTGTCACAAGAATCATTGAGGTACCCTTGCGGCCATCGCAAGGTAAATGTGCGACCCCCGCTTCGAGAATTGTGCGATTTGACAACTTTATACACTGTAGACAGTGCAGCCGCCGTACAACCATCGTGCGGAACCCGCACGGGGACCCTAGGATGATCCGTTCTATACTTATAGGCAAAACATCATACGGTAGCCTTTCGATGTCCGTGCGGCGATCGTGCGATGCCTAGACGACGTGTCTACGGACTACGCTCTCCGTGCCGTCTTGCAATTTTAAAAATTTGTATTCCCATTTTTTATAAAAAATCGCAAGGTTCTGCGACACCCGGAAATATTAAGAAAAAGATAGGAAAGCAAGAAAAATATATGATCAGTAAATTTTTCTCGCAAGTCAACATGTCTGAAAAATGCATAATCCTTCCTGATGTTTTTTTTTTATTTCTACGTGTGCGCAACACCCAGACTCAGATCTGTCTCTGCTTCCGCACATTCTGAACAAAGTCTTCAAATATCAATCTCTCAATTTCTCGCCATTACGCAAAAATAAAACGTTTTTAAATTAGTATTATTACTAAAGGTTACATCACATACGATTGTTTCATAATATTTCTTGTATAAAAAGTCTCTTGGTAGTACATTTAGCAACATACACTTTAAAATCGGATTTTAAAACAAAATGCATGTGAGGTGTATCATTTTGATTACTCGATTGGTATATCCGATTCTTCGTTTTGTCAGACATACATAAAAGTATTGGAAAGTTTAAGATGTTTGGCAAAACTGAAAACAACCTCCAGTATGAATTGTAGCTATGGCAACGGAGGTATTTTGACATATCTCACTAAATTTGTGAACTATTAATTACATGTAATGGTCATTAATAAGGGCAGCTGGTATTGAATCCATGTACATGTAGCTTTAGAATCTTGGATTACATGGATAACATGTATTCGAGGAAAATGTTTCGTTTTCACACCAAAAATAGATACATCATTCTAAATGATCTTGTAATAAGAGAAGTGAGTTGCAAATATGACCCGTCAGGCGAAAAGGAATCTTCTTGGTATTGCGTGACGAGTCGATCATAGATAGACTGTGCGGACTGTTCACAGGCGTAAAAATTTGCCTTTGGCTTTTTTTTCTGAATCTGTGATGATCTTTCTTCTTTCCAGTAAGAAAAACTTTGAAATGCGAACACCGGCTGACCTCTACTGGAACCAATATCTCTCTAAGATATTTATTTTACGAAGTTCCCGGGAGATCATTTTTGCATTGCTTATCACATAAATTGCAAGTATTGTTTATTCCATCTCGTTTTCTTTCATAAACTAGTTCATTAAATTCGATAAAATATTTTCATTTTAAATACAAAATAGAAATTTCAATAGCTTCAAAAATCAAACAGGGAATATTTATGGTTCCTGTGCATTGTAATATCATTTTAAAGGATCTTTTCACCACTGAAGCTTGAAGTTGATAGCAAATGTACATACAAAGATTCTCCGGAAAAAAAAACTGAGTCATTATAATAACACAAAGGACAATAATCCCAAAATTATTCAACAAAAATGTTGTGGTTCTTATGCACCACTTTTCTCATTCAAAGGTCTAAGGCCCGGTGCCACTGCACAAACGGATGAATTGAGAATGCAAAGCTAATGAAAATCTTACAATGCATCGAAAAGATTATTTGTAAGCGTACATGTGTATGTATTTATCGTTTAAATTTATTGATCCGCGTTATCTTTTATCTTTCAGCGTACGAGGAACATACGACATATGCATCCGCCCTTTCATCTTGTCGTACCAAAAAATGGGCTATATTAGAAAAAGTAGACAACACACATTTTAGCTCTCCTTTACCACCAGTTTGCCCTTCTTTCTTTGTTCAAAACTTTAAAGCCGCCGTCATAGCGCAGTTGGTAGCGCGACGGACGGTCATTCTAGAGGTCCCGGGTTCGATCCCCGACGGTGGCACTCATTCTTTCCGACAATTTGTCTCTCACCAATGGGTTGATAATCGTAGACATATGTGAGATAGTAGCTGGAGGCTAGGAAAGGATGTAATGGTTGAACTGGTGAGAAAAATACCAGGAATCCATTGTTAGGTGCTCCTGACGCCGCGATGTAGCTGAAATAATGTTGAAAGCGGCGTTAAACTGCATTCAATCAATCAATCAAAGCTTTATTGTGTCGAAAATCAATATACAATCTCTATCAATATTTCCTCGTTTGTCTTGGAAAGAAAGCGAATGAAAATATGTCCTTATGTTAACGGGAAAGAAGAAAAAATAAATGGATCTTTGAACCCCGTATATAATTCAAATATGGAGGCTTGATTCTGATGTTTATTTTCCCCTTTTTTCTGCAATCCAAATTAAGAGCGCTAACGAGGACTCCAATCTTGCTACGAGAATACCCATGGTTGTCTGCTTCTACAGTTAACAACATCGTGAAATTGACAAGGTGAAAATTTTTCGAATGATGTAGGAATGAAATTGAATGAGTGTGTGGATCGAGCTTTGAGTGAATTTAATAGGAGGTATTCCTAAATCGCAAATTTTGTTCAGGATGAACACAATTAGCGATGTTGATGTATGTTTTCCAAAATTGAAGACATTGCCTACTTGGGGTACTCACGATGATCGGCGGGCTTCCTTACTAGCATAACAATATCGACGATGGATTCTTTAACTCTCAATGATTTTTAACCTACAACTTTATAACGTTAATCTTTTTTTTGTATTCAATTGATTGATTGATTGAATGGAGTTTAACGCCGCTTTCAACATTATTTCAGTTATATCGCGGCGGCTGGAGCACCTAACAATGGTTTCCTGGTATTTCTCCCACCAGTACAACCACCACATCCTTTCCTAGCCTCCAGCTGCTATCTCACATAGGTCTACGATTATCAACCCATTGGTGAGAGACAAATAGTCGGAAAGAATGAGTGCCGCCGACGGGGATCGAACCCGTGACCTCTGGATTGACAGTCCTACGCGCTACCAACTGCGCTATGACGGCGGCTTTTTTTTTGTATTCAAATTATGGGTTGCCCACCAGCCTGTCATTTTTGAAAGCGAACTCAGTATGTCCGAAATTGAACGATCACTAGCCTTGATTCTGTTCGCGGTGAGTGCATTTAACATCCTGTAGCTGGTTTTCTACATGAATTGTGACCTGTCTGGCAATAAGGGGTTATCTTGGAAGTGCGAAAAGTAACGATTCAAATCAGGCTTTACCAGCTGTGCGGACTCACTATTTTAACTCAGACCGAATGGAACTTCCTTCGATGGTTTCATGATGCTTCGAATCAAAAGGTAAACAGGGTGTAGAATAATAACTTAACTTACATTTGATTTTTTTTCTATTGAAATTATGCTTTACATCGCTTTGTAACAATTTTCCAGTAATATCTCGGAAGCTGGGGCTACTGACCATGAGTTCCTTGTATTCCTCTTACCAAATTACCGATATATGCTTTCCGAATCTCCAGCCACTCATTCCACATAGATTTACGATTTTAAACCCGCTTATGTAATACATATATCGGAAGCTATGGGATATAAGAAATATGATCCTCACCCCACCCCACCCACCCCATCCCAACCATGATTTCGAGCCTGATGCGCTCCGACGGTGGCTCTACTTAAGTAAGCGACATTTTATTACATGTCCTTCATTATCACGTCGGTTTATTTAACGACAAAAATCTAAACTTTGACATTTTGGGGAAATCTCGATTTTTCAGTTTTCCTTAGTGTATGACTAAGTTTCGTTTTACAATAAACTTGTACTTTGTATTCACTAGTTCAATGTTGTTCAATGCTAGTGCTTTAAAAAGTGATATCCTTTGTACTTGATACATATAGAGAAAGCCAATCACATTACACGAAAATTTGCTATCCTTTAAATATCAAAATTCAGTTTTGTCACTAGTATGATTATAGAGGTTTCTTTCAGTCAAAACACGGATTTCAAATTTCAATTCAAATGTTGTTGTTTGAAATAGATGTGAAGTTAATGTTTTTGTTGTCAAGAAATATTTTTGAAACATGAGAAATTTCTTAACTAAAGTGTTCGTGTAATGTGTCTATGTCTTTGAAATGTGTGTGCTCATTACAACCTCCTATGCTTGATGGTGATCACCATGGCAACTAACCCAAGAATGCCAGTTTCGTAAAATTTAAACATAAATAATTGCTTTAGGTGTCAGTAAAATAATCACCTGTTTCTTGTCTATGCATGTATGGTAGAAAATTTGCCGGTACATATAGAATGGAGGCACTCTACCTTAAGTTTTTTTTTCAAACTATGAAAGTTGATAATTATAATTTGTTGAATACTATTTCTCTTTAAAAAAAATAAATTTTCGACCTTAAGACATACATGCATTATTTTTAAATAAAAGAAATCACAGGCTGTAATTATAACCCTAAACAGCTCTTTAGTTGTCACAGAGTTCTAGAAAACAATACCCTGTCAATATTTTTACAGGTAATGTCCCCGGTAAATATATATGCAACTTCGTTAGGATTCGAACCAGGGACCTCTTTGTCCAAAAGCGAGAGCTATACCCCGTTGCTATAAAAAGCTAGCTTATACGACAAGGCAGAACAAAACCCCTTACACATAAACCGGCTACCATATATAGTTAAAACAAAAGCAATCATAACATCATAACTACACTACAATCTTTAGTAACAAGGCAGACGAAATTTATAAAAGGATTTTGTTAAGAAAAAATACGTAATTAACTTCAAAATTCAAGTTTGGGTTTTACTATACAATGTTGCCAATTGCTTATTATCAATTAAATAAATCATTCGAATCTTCTTCAAATTGTAAGCGGTCTGGATGTGTTGTAAGTTCATGTTTATCAGAGTTTCTTAATGAAACAAAACATATTAAAATTCCAAAATAAGATCTTGAGACAAACTAGACACTAACACCAGTTATTCCTGGATATTGACGTACAGTGGATATAACAGGACATTAAGAATCAGCCCCGACCCCTAGCTGACTAAAGAAAACAAACCCCGGGAGTAATGGCTATTAACGGATAACAAGTCAGATTTATGACATTAGTCCCAGTGCTCATTTCACCTATCTACGGTCTCCGGTGCATTTCTTAAAAGGGAGCAATATTCTTCGCATGGGAAACAGAAATTGGGTCGCCTTAAAGGAATGCGCCACGTTAAACAGATCATCGATTATTTCCCTTCTCTAAGAGCAGACGACACGTTTCAAATGACCAGGGGCCCGTTTTACTAAACATCTTACGATCATTTTTTGCGTAATTCAAAAATTAAAGGTCCTCCTAGAGAATTAATTAAATATGGAATTCTGCCATGCACCCTCTCATTGGAATCGTCTTCTAAAGACGATTCAAATGAGATATTGCAAGGCATAATCTAACAATGAATGGAAACACCAGGTACAATTTGTGATTTTGACTTACGATCATTTTTTTTCGTAAGATGTTTAGTAAAACGGTCGCCAATCCCTTCGTTCAAATGAAAACGTTCGCAAACCAATGACACGTTTTAAAAAATTATAGCAGTGTCAGTGGGCGAGAGGTCGGTATCTTATTTAATTAATCCCAGCTTTTTACGTGTCTGTGATTTTATGATTAAGAAAACATTGTGAAAAAAAAAGAAGAAATTGCTTCTGACAAGCAATTTCTTCCTTTTCCACACTATTTTCTACCCTACTGAATGGTTATTTTGAAAATTAAATCCACTTTAAATTTTCGTCTGCAAAACCGTTTGAATTTGGACAGGAAAGGGTTAAGAGGTCCCGAGTTCGATTCCCAGGAGTGATTATCGATCTTAGTTTTGTCTTCGGCCCACCATGTACTTCAGCACATGAATAGCCCACATTTTAAAGAACCGGTGTGGAGAACACAGTGCGGCTGTTCCGAACACAATAACCTTACTACGCGACAGCGGCCGGTATAAATTGACAATTATGTTACTGCCACTTTCAAAGGGCTATTTTTTAAAAAATCAAAAGGCCTTATGTAATAACCGACTTGGTTAAGATGCACTGTACAAAGCAAATCATAATAGTTTTGCTCCAGAAAATGCCTCGAATTTGCACTTTTAAGGAACATTCATCTTCTCTTTACCGTGACTACTTACTTTTTTTCTTAGTTATTCTAACAAAAGAAAAAGTGATAAAATTTTCGATTTTTCAACTTATTTGCGATCACGGAAGGTTTAAATTTGTTCAGTGAGAAAAAATGTTCTATTTGAACACCGTTTCCACGATTCGTGGGTGGTAAGGGGTGTTTCAGGGAAACACCATTTTAAAAATGTACAATAAATAGTTTTTACTAAAATCTGAAATCCGTTAAGCGCGTGCACTTACGCAAATTGTGAAGGTTATCAACCACAGACGGTCCGCCTGCACCGTGAAATCGAACAGTTGAAATGTGGTTGTTCAGGGGATTGGTCGCTTAATACAAAATATCATGATAAATGTGACAGTATATTTAGATAGCGTTTATAGAATGTCAGTCAAGTACTGAATCATATGCTGTTCGAACCCATTAGAATCGTCTTGTTGAGACGATTCTAATTGGCTCCAACAACATTAGATTAAAGTAATAACCAATATTTCGTTAAGAATGTCCTCTGTTTTCGGAGACTTTGTTTACGTCGCAGGGACTTTTTATGGTGGCGCTTAATAAAATTGGTAGCTTAATGGACGTGGTGCGGCGCCCGAGCAATTTTGACTGAACTTTAATTAGATTCTAAATTATATCAAATGTATTCAATAGTACTTCAACGAATCTATTTTGTGGGTACTGAATCGTCTTCTTAAAAAGAAAACTTCATACACAAGATGCCAAGAGGGTGTTGTTCGCTCCACCGGTTTCGACAAATTTGAGACCAATCAGCTATTATGATCGGAAATATTTTATGCCAAAATCACGCACTGTTATGAAGTAACGTACCCCTTTTTCTGCTAAATTTAGATTTGGTTCAAACAATTTGCTAATTTTCGCAATATTTCAACTGGGTCTGACTAAAGATTTTTAGTGTTTGTCTATAGCTCCTGCCAAAGCAGGAATATTCCGGGTTTAGCATGACAAGGGTTAACTAGCATTATCATCCAGTTCTGTTCTTCTTTCTAAGCAAGAACATTGCAACCACAGTTATAATTATAAACCAAGCACCAACATGCATTATGGATATAATTGAAGGTGGTCCATACATGTCAAACATTTTTCCAGAAGCCTGTAAATAAACCCAGTCCCCTATACTTCCAGCTAATACAACAACCGTTAAAATCATCCCTGATACCTCGATTTGAGAGCTGCCAAATGAAATACCTAACCCATATAATGGGGAAATGAGTAAACCTTCCAGCAATGTTCCTAACCAAAACAACGCTGGAGTGGCTGATAAGTATAATTTTAAAACAATTACTGAGCACAAGTGTAAAGAAGCTTGAACAATAATCATAGTGTGTACATGAAAATACCTTGATATTAATGAGGCAAAAAATCTACCCATGGTAAAACTCACCCAAAATAGGGTGTTCAAATATGAAGCTTGGTTTTTATCGAACTTAAAATTTTCCACTGAAAAAGTTCGAACAAAATTGGCAAATACTTTCTCACAACCAATAACATTACAATAATATAAAGCAAGTAAAGTTAACACAAGAGATCCAAAATAAAAATTTCCATCTGCGTAAGATGCTGGATTCAACATTTCAGCAAATGTTCTTTGTTTATTCACTTGTGTTGTTAAAATTGGTTCAATCACACTTTCTTTATCTGTATTTCTTGAGCTTTGAGTGAAATGCCAGAACAAAAAAGGTAAAGAGAGGGCTAATGAGAAAGCTGAAATCATGAGAAATGGAATCTGTACTCTTGATTCTTTGACAACTTTTAAACTGTTATCCGCTGAAATTTCCACCGTGGCAAGAAATGGTGCGCTTATCAGCGGTGTTAGGAGTGCACCAATCCCATAACCCATGTGTAGTACTTGTAAAACAGCAGCGTTTTTTTCTTTGAATATGCTCAGTACAAGTCTTGTCAAACCTGAAAATAAAATTGAATACAATGTTTGTGATATTAAGTGAGCCTGTGCAAGACATTTCCAACAATTTCACATGACACTGCTTTTTTTCTTTGAACAATTACTCAATACAAGTCTTGTCAAACATAAAAATAAAATAAATATATTTTTGTCATACTACTTAAGCCTGTATATGACTTTTCCAATAATTTCACTTGTGAAATAACATGAAGGCTCAGGTCAGCCTGTGGATTTACACAGTCTGATCAAGGTCTTCACAATGTGCTAAAAGGTAGACATGGACTTATAGTTTCTATTTACAATCAGGGAATATTTTTGATAAACTGTGTGACTAAATGTCCAAGCTACTCAATGTCTATCAAGTGCCCATGAAATTGTTAGAAATATCAAGCACATGCTCATAGAAAATTCCAATCGTGAACCCTCAGCGATTCTACGGAATTATAAGACCTCAGGAATAATACGGGCACAGCCATGAAAGCACATCATTGATCCGCATGTGGGTTTATATGATGTCACAAACATTAGTGATCCCGCTAAAGATGACGTTGCATAAAACAAAATCAACAAAAAAATAAGAGAGGGCATGTTATAATTTGAAAACTAAACTCCCAAAATAATGCCCATGAATGCAGCTATCTCAAAGAGCAGTAACAACAACTTTTGTCTGGACAAAACTGATTGGACAGATTTGGCAATACAATTTCATTGAGATGGCAATTGAAAATCCATAATTCAGCCTTTAAAAAAAACCAAATTAGTTAGGCAAATGAAAAAGATATAGAGCATTTGTTTCAGTCAAAGATCAATTTATTTTTCATTGAGTGAACAACAAAAGATATATTTCCACAGGTGGTGGAGCCATGAGTAAAAATATAGCTTTTGTTGTTAATGAAATGAAACACCAATCGATCTTACTGGAAATACAAATGATTATTAAGTATTCTATTTCTTAAATGCAAAAATGAAACAAAATGTGAAAATTTTAGGACAAATTTTCTTAAAGTGCATAATTTTGCATTTGCATATGCAACTTTCATAGTGACGTCACTTATTTTGGCTCTGCTTAGATGATGTCAGATAGGATGAAATAAGTGAAAGCTGGGATAAGTTTTTGATAATTTCTCTGGTTTTGCAGATAGTTTATCAAAATGATAATCTATCATTATTCTTCCATAAACCACCTTAAAGCATTAAAGAAGATATATTTCTTAATTTATTTTGGAGGATTATTGAGCAATAATGATAGATTATCATTTTGATAAACTAACTGTCTTAATAGTGAAATTATCAAAAACTTATGAGGTAAATTGACAGTCACAGACATAGACAGCTAGACACAGAATGGCTGTAATAATGAAATAATGACTATGAATCTGTTTGTGACATTTCCAACAATTTCATATGTCAATGGCTCAATGTGAAACAGTTGTAACTGCCTACAGTTTATACGCAGTTACTACTGTTTTGAACTGAGCCACCAATGTGTACAACCCAAGACTTATTATCAGCTTGTGACTCACATGGTTTGACTTGGGTCTACACTTTACGCTGAATAGTTAGCTATTGACTCATTTTCTTCTCATAAATCATGAAGAATATTTTATAATATGACCGACGTCGCCAGAATGAAATAATCCCGTTGAATATTTTTGATATTACACGAGTGTTATTACACTAGTGGAATAACTATGCAAATGAGCTCAGAGCAAAAAGACGAAAATGACGTCATATTCATGCTTTGTGATGTCATTCTGAAACGGCGTTATAAGTTTCGCGGAAAATTGAAACGTTGAATTTCAAGAATTTTGACAATTTTTCGCAAAAATTAGGGTCACATTATAAACATAATATAGAATTTGTGCTCATAAAATACAGAATTTATTTAACTCGTCATCTAAAACAGATAAAAACTCAGCACAGCCTCGTTTTTATCTATATATATAGATAACTTGTTTAATAAATTCAGTATTCAATGACCACTTATTCAATATCCTCTATTTAATGCACTATGTGGCTGTCCTTGGAGCTTGGTATCTCTCCATCACAAACATGTGAAATTGTTGGAAATATCACACTTTGGGGCTCACATGTCTCTTCATCATAAACATGTAAAATTGTTGGAAATGTCACACTTTGGGACTCACAAAATAGTGTTCTTCAATTAAACACATATCTTACAAATATTTTGTACACATGTAGAGCATCCCAGACCAAAGTACATCATCCATAGATAGTCAACAGCTGGAGCAACAGGAATGTAGGCCAGAAATATGGCTGCCAAACCACAGAACACAGCCACACACAGATCAAGCTTTCTCTCAAATTTGTCAGCGACAACTCCTCCCAGCAAGGCCCCAACTATTCCACCTATCCCTCTATAGGACACAGCCTGGGTAAGTCTGGCATAGCTTGTGTTGAAAATTAGTTTGAGATCTATCATAGCAGGCCCCGCTAGTTCATTGTAAAGACCCTGAAAAGTCAAAGAAGCAGCAGATAGGAATTATACGAATGAAAAAGATTTATGAATATGTTGTGCTAATACAAGAGAAACATTGATTTTCGAAAGGTAGATATTTCTTTGTTTTACAATGTTTTTTCTATAAATTTGAATTTAATAAAGTATGAAGGAAATATTGTTTAGATGTCACTTTCAACATTACAATTACCGATGGTTTCAGGTAATTTCTCACCATTTCACGCCATTCGGAACATCACTCGGCCATTTCCGTAAACTGCAACAGACCTCGGATGTATGTGAGTGGATGGGTATGTAACAAAATCATGAATTTTGTTAGGCGGAAACAGTGTAAGAACAAGATGTGTTTGTGAAACACGAATGCCCCCGTAACGGCATTTTTTTTCAAAGTTTGACCTTGACAGATGAACTTGACCTTGTCACATGACCTTGACTTTGGTACCAGCGGATGCGGATCATTGAGATCTATCATCACGCCAAATATTAGCTTTGTATCTTGAATAGGCTTGAAGATATTGGCAAGGTTAAGTTTTCGGGTTAAGTTTTCGGACATTTGACCTTGACAGATGACCTTGAACTTGTCACATGACCTTGACTTTGGAACCAGCGGATGCGGATCATTGAGATCTATCATCATGCCAAATATTAGCTTTGTATCTTGAATAGGCTTGAAGATATTGGCAAGGTTAAGTTTTCGGACAGACGGACGGACAGACGGACGGACGGACAGACAGACAGACAGACGGACATGAGTAAAACAATATGCCCCCGATCTATCGATGCGGGGGCATAAAAATTAGCACTGTAGATTTATATCTTTAACAGTAAATAAAGGCTGAAAAATCTTAATTTTTGAGAATGATGACCCGGTAATCATTCTCAAAAATTAAGATTTTTCAGCCTTTATTTAAGAATCTAAAGATATATATATAAGGATACGATAGTTTCATGTCAGTGACTTAAACGAGTAGTGTTGGCGACGTCCAATGTTTTCACTCAAAGTTTAGAGGGCTAACGCAATTTTAAGTGACGTCATCAAGTTTGTCCAAGGTTTTCCCGTAATTTTTAAAAATAGTTTGTCTATGTACATCCAAGGTTGATTGTGAGATTGGCCGAGTGGTGTTCCAAATGTATTTCATCGCAGCCACATGTGGGCTGCTCATCCTACTTAAACATACTACTTTTCATACACTCATTGGTGCGAGACAATTCAATTTTGTAACATTAACTTGTAAAATGTCAAATGAAAAGCTGGTCAAGCTGGGATTCTAACTCGCAACCGCATTATTATCAGCCCTAAGCCTTACTGCTTAGCTAGCTGGGCATGGCCCAAAAATAATTTTTGCGAAGTTTGGTTGAATTCTAACTAGAAGCATATAGATCTATCTATATATACACGCACTTATCATTCTAGCTGCAATAATGTACCCCTCTCTCTGATAAGCTGTCCTCCCACATCAGATTATAAAAGGCGGGATACGTTATCGTATCTATCATCATTCAAGGGCTATTATATTGATAAAACATCTCTCTCTATCTTTCTCCTTATCTTCACGATTACAGAAAGTTGTTATTCAACAAAGAGGATGGAAAGTCATTCATTGTCATTGATGGCCTACAAAACCTCGAAACTACAACTGAAAAGGTCGAGTTACGAGGTTATGACTGCCAATCGAAGGTTTTTATTGTGGGTTTACCTTAGACAAAAATACAAGAAGGATGAAGAATGTTTTAGTTAAATGAGTCATAGACGCCGTCATCCTTAAAAGACAGACACAGAAAGGCAATTTTAGCAGTTTTTGTCGTGGCAGTGCTTTTTCTCGGGAAAGATTTACCTGTACACCGGATACATTTGACAAGGTCAAGGTCAGCCGGTAAAGTTGGTTCCCGTTATATTGCGTAACTTTTCGTTCAATATTATTTTTGATGTAAAATCATGAATCTATTTTAATGATTTTCGAATTGTGTTTTAAACTTCGCATACATTTAAATGCTCTTTTATTTCCTTGTTCATTTAGCCATGATCCTTCAAAAATATCCCATGTACCTTGGTTCGTCCCAATAAGTTTCGCTACTGTCTCGCATTATTAACTATTAAAGTGTTGAAGATAAAATTTACTTGCATTTAGAAGTATTTTGAAAGAAAACCACCTCTTTTTGAAGGAGAAATTTGTTGAAAGAAGAATTTATTTCTTTTCTTTTTTTCAGAAAGTTCTTCGAATTATGAAATTCAGACTCCTTACTTTGAGCCTGAACTCATTGATTTCATAGCTTGGAAGTCCAATAGACTCCTTACACATAGAAGTTAGTGTAGAACACTGACCTCCTTAAGATTTATCATTTTCATGATGATATGAGCCTTTTTATAGACAGTATTTTCTTCCCTCTCATTTCAGATGAACCTGTATCATACAAACATTAAGTAAAGGGCGATCTGTTATAAGGGAGGGTTCTCTTGTTAGACAAAATACAGACATTCTTAGCCCTTGTCATGCTGAATAAATTTTGGCTAAAACTTGTCATCAAAATCAAAGGGCGAAAAGCACTGAAAGTTCCAAAATGTAGGCCATTTCTTATTTGAAAAACTAAATCTATTGACAGTTCTGGTTTGAAAGTGAGAAACAGGCGGTGTAGACTAACATCAGACTGCACATATGTGCAGGCTGATGTTTGTCTATAGCTCCTGCCAAAGCAGGAATGTTCCAGGTTCAGCATGACAAGGGTTAAAAGGACTTGATTTAGCCATACATGTGATATCTCCATTGGCACTCATATGGAGATTTAGAAGTTTTCATTAGGAGATTGGGTCTCAAATAGGGAGATTTTTGCTCAACGCACATTGTGGCCAAAGAGGACTTTTTTACAACTCACATCTCAACCAATGAATTAGATTTAATCACCTTAAATGTGTCCTCTATAGTTTTCATTCAAAAACAATCATCAAGAAAGACAAGCTTTAAGAATTATTCATTCATACAGAAACAGACAGAAAAATCTGAAGATGGTTCAATTGGCACAGAGGGCCTGTATGCAGTGTGTACTCAAGAGGGTAACGCAACAGTTGAGGTGTTACAGTACAGCAACTAGCGGAAACATGAAGAGAAAGTCCAAAACTAGGATGAAAGCCTGGCAAATACATCAATATGGAGGTATACTAGTATAGGCGCAACTAGGTTTTGAAATTTATTAATTTACACACACAGAGAAGGTGACCACCAAAGAATATATAGGATAAAGACGATATGTGGACGGTGACGAATGATAATTGGAGGAGTCAGCCCAACACTATTGTAAATGCCTATGAAAATATTGCACTTACAATACAATAGTGTTGCACTGACTCCTCGAAATGCCCTCCAACTGCAACCCGTATTTTAGCTCGACTATTCGAATAATATGGCTATTCCAGTCACCGGGCGTCAGCGTCGGCGTAATGCTTTGGTTAAGTTTTTACGTGCAAGTGTTTAAAATCTCTGTTTCTATGAAAACAATTGCTTTGAAACTTTGCACATGCTTCTGTGACAGTAATATCAGCATCTAGACAAAGAAACATTACTCTAATATTGAATTTAGTGGAATTTTAACCCTTTTCGGACTTAAAAATCTTGGTTAAGTTTTTACGTGCAAATATTGTTTATCTGAGATATTTCTGTTCCTATAAAAGCAATTGCTTTGAAACTTTACACATGCTTCTGTGGCCATAATATCAGCATCTTGACAAAGATACATTACTCTGATATTGAATTTAGTGGAATTTTAACCTTTTTCGGACTTAGTAATTCTTGGTTTAGTTTTTAGGTACAAATGTTGTATTTCTGTAATATCTCTATTTCTACTAAAGCTTTTGCATTGAAACTTTGCACATACTTCTGTGACCATTATATCAGCCTCTTGACAAAGATACAATACTCTGATTCTGAATTTAATGGAATTTTAACCCTTTTCGGGCTTAGAAATCTTGGTTAAGTTTTTTTGTGCAAATGTTGTATATCAGTTATAGCTCTATTTCTACCTTGGCTTTTGCTTGGAAACTCTACATATGCTTCTGTTACCATAATATCAGCCTCTTGACAAAGATTTATTACTCTGATATTGAATTTAGTAGAATTTAACCTTTTTCAGACTCAGAAATTCTTGGTTAAGTTTTAATGTGCAAATGTTGTACATTGGTTATATCTCTAATTCTATTAAAGCTATTGCTTTCAAACTTTGCACATGCTTCAATGATCATAACAACAGCCTCTTGATAAAAATTCAATTCTCTGGTAGAGAATTTAGTGGATTTTTAACCCTTTTTGGACTTAGAAATTCTTGGTTAAGTTTTTACGTGCAAATGTTGGATTTCTGTAATATCTCTATTTCTACTATAGCTGTTGCTTGGAAACTTTAGACATGCTTCTTTGACCATAATATTAGCCAACAGAAAAAGATTCATTACTTTGATATTTAATTTAGTGGAATTTTAACCCTTTTTGGCCTTAAAAATCTTGGTTATGTTTTTATGTGCAACTGTTTTATGTTAGTTGTATCTCTGTTCCTACTAAAGCTATTGCTTGGAAACTCTACACATGCTTCTGTGACCATAATATCAGCCTCTAGACAAAGATTCTTTTCTCTTGACTTTCATTTTATTGAATTTCCAATGTCGATATTGATTTGCTGTTACTATCCAGCACATGGAATAGTCGAGCTTCGCTGTCCTCCGACAGCTCTTGTTATAATAAGCTGTACTTACGATGTTTTGTTAAATCATTCAAAATAGGATTTATTTGTATTATTCACTTGTGTAATGTGCATAATGGTAGCGAAGCCCTTGAACTAGAATAAAAAAAATCATGCTCTGCCTGTCCTTAATAGCTGAGTGGTAAATTAGAGCACTGTTCCACTGATCTACTGTGCCAAAGGTCAACAGCTCAAAATGAGTGGCAATGGATGAAAGCATATGATATCTTGGGATTGGTGGCATTTTAAAAGTACGGACCTATATGATTTGAAAATCCCAGGTAGTGAATTTGGATTTGCAGTAACAATTCAAGGTTTTGGTGCAAGGCTGTAGTAAGTGTTTATACATTGTATATACACTTACTACAGTCTTGCACCGAACCCACAAATTGTTTATACCTCCATGAAAAATATTGAGAATTTATTTATCTTTATGTCCCTGCAACAGTAAATCTGGGACAAATTGTTTTTACTTGTCTGTTAGTTCCCCAAAAAGTTTTAACATTGTCCTTTACTTTTGATTGGTAAGGGAAAGCAGGGTTTCTTTTTAACAAAGAAAGTGGGGCCAAATATTGGCCCCTTCCCAAATATTGGCCCCTTCCCCCTCTGAGAATTTTTCGCCTAAAATCGCAATTTTCCTCTCATATTCCCACTGAATATTCCAACCTTCACAATGTTTTCTGATAGCAGTAAACTATTTAAAATCACAATCAAAGATCTATGATCAGCTTATAAAGTGATTCTAAGATTCATTGTAAAAATAATGCCCCCAACATTATCAATTTTAAAAAATATTTTCCCCCTGTAACAGCACATTTGACACCAGCTCAAGGTCATCAGTCAAGATCACATTCATTTTTCAATGTCAAATTAAAATATGTTAACAATTCTTAAAAATGTTTTAAGTGTTGCGGGCATTGATGTTTGACAAACACATCTTAAATTTGTTAATGCTTAATTGCATAACAAGAAGTTGTTTAAGTTTTAAACTTGATCATATGGAGGGATTTGATACGAAAAAGATGATCACATGCGTATGTTAAAAAATGATTTAAGTATTCCAACAGTGTTTTAAGTTTTTAATGCCCCAACATTAAAAGATGGAGAGTATATTTTTTATCGTCTGTCGGTCTGTTTGTCACAAAGGCATCTTGTTGTTTCATGCCCCCATGAAAAAAAGTAAAGCATAAAACAATTGTATTCATTTCAAATAAATTTTTATGCTAAATCTATTGTTATTATTTGGCCAGGAAAAGAAGATCTCACATTGTCAGAATCAGCTAGAGTTCCACAGCTGCGTGATCCAAAAGACATTCTGGTCGAGGTACATGCAGCAAGTATAAACCCAATAGATGTTCGAATGTTAGGTATGATGCTTTAATTTTTTCCCTGTTTTAATTTTTTCAATTTTTCAAAGTCTGTAGTTACAATCATGTTAAAGGCACCCACCATCCACGTTTTCAGCCGTTAAATAGAATCAGTCTGAAACTATTATAATTTAGACTTAATCAAGGGGTTAAGTAAAACTATTGTAAGTGCCTATTATCATACGGGCTCTTACAATGGATTTGCACTGATGTCTTGAAATAAAGATGTAAGAGTCAGGGCTTGAAAATTTTTAAAATTTGTACTCGTCCCACTATACAAGAAAATAAAGTGATACATATATTTCATGATTGAAATTTTGCAAAATCCACTTGTCCTGCTTATATAGACAAAGAAGGAAAAAATCATGCAGGACGAGCAGACAAGTAGAATTTTCAAGCCCCGAGAGTGGATAAAAAACTTGGGTTTTGTTGGCATTTTTTGACCTCTCTTTACAATGCCTTAATATTTAATTTCTTGCTGAACTACAGTATGAAAGACATATGAGCCTGTGCAGGACATTTCCAACAATTTCACATGTGCGGAGAGCAAAATCTCCGGTCATCCTGTGCACAGTCGGACCAGAGTCTTCACTCTCCGTTGTCAAAATGTACATGTATAAGATCCTGACCTTTCTTCATGCGGCCAGCAAACATCTTACTTGCATTGTGTGGCTGTCTAAGCTGTTCCATATTGATGCCTCAGGCACATGTATATTTGTTGGAAATGTGGCACACAGGCTCATTTTTGATTAAGTAAAATTATTTAGATGTGATCGATATTTCAGAGGGTTATGGTAGAAACATGATCAATCAACTGCGCCAGACACTTGGTTCAATGAGATCATCGTCTGAGTTTCCATTAACTCTAGGACGGGATTTTTCTGGCGTTGTCGTGGAAACAGGTCAAGGTGTCACAAGATTCAAGCCAGGAGATGAGGTAGATTTATTTTATGAAAGAAAATCAATTTATCATGCAATGAAGCCTGTAATGACCTGATATCACCTGTCTGATAACATGATATCAGACAGTCTATTTTTAGAAACAATTTGCGTCAAATTTGTTTGATTTTTAAAGGTTTATCATACTTAAGCACTGAAAAATGATTGCATGATAAATAGAATAACATGTTAGTGTCGTAAAATATCAATGTTATCAGGTTTCGGCTGTGAGAAATTATCATGACGAGGCAAGTAAATGAAGTTTAACTTGTCATTTTATTTGGAAAAAAAATCAAAAAAGTTAATGAAATGTTACATACTGATTTCAAAACATCTGATTATGTTGTATACCCTGGTTTATTAAACCCGAATTTGACCTCTTTTGAGAAATGTTTGAATAACAATTACCGACATGTTTTGTAGATTAACAAAATATACATTAAATTCAATACCGTTTGATATTCATTCCTATGGATGCATGTGCAATGCCAAGTAGGAATAATCAGATATTTATTCATCCAAATAACAGGAGTCAGATTCGGGTAAATAAAACGGCCCTTTATACTGCCATCATTGTAGGTTTGGGGAGCACTGGGTGCACAAAGGCAGGGAACTCATGCACAATTTGCTGTCACAGGAGAAAGGGAGGTAACTCTATTTTTTTTATTTTAATCCAATTACACACAACAAAACTAAGACTGGTTTAAATGTGTCAAATTTTCAAAGTACAAAAGGAGAAAATGCAAGCCTGTAGTAAGTGGTCACTTACTACAGGCTTGCATTGACCCCTTGATTTAAATTTAGAGAAAAGGGAGTCAAAAAAGGAAACATTATAAGACTTGTATTGTATCACTATCTTCTTTCAAAAGTCATTTCACAGCATTCTAATACCATTTACAACTAAATCAATGAATTATTACATATATTAATACATACATGTGTAGATTGATAACAAAAAATTAAGAATTAAGTGATGAAGTGAATCTTTATGTAACCCATCATGCCAAAAGGGACCATCTGGTTACTGCGTAGAGTGTGGACCCTAGTCAGTCTGCGCAGTCCGCGCAGTCTGACTAGGGTCGACACTCTACGCAGTAACCAGATGGTCCCTAGGAAAATATTTCAAAAAGTTATGAAATGTTACATAATGATTTCAAAACATCTGCGCAGACTGACTAGGGTCGAAACTTTTTGCAGCGTGCTTATTTTCAGAACCTAGAATGATCAATCTACCCTCCAGTGAAAGAAATTTTGAAATGTGACTTATGGTTCACCTATGGTGGATCAAATCTCTTTTTCAAGAAGTCATTTTATAGAATTCCCGGATGGTCCCTTTTCGCTTGACGGGTCACAAATATATCCACTATTAATAGTTTTTTGCACTGATCCCTTGAAGTTCAATTTTGTTAGGAAAATTGAAATAGCCCTGGAATAAGATTAAAAGAACGATGTTTCTTCTTGTGTTACAGATATCATTAAAACCCAAAACACTTTCGCACGTAGAAGCTGCATCCATACCGTATGTTGCCATGACAAATTGGAATGCATTATGTGATGTTGGTGAACTATCAGAGAAAGAAGCTCGGGACAAAAGGTTAGAGACTTTAAGTTAAAAGTATATTTTCCATGGTGTTTGATATCTTAATATATATACTATAAGATATTTTAAAGTTGAATGGTATTGATATTTTTCTGGGTTCAAAGGTATGATAATTAAGGTCTATTTGAGAAGAAAATCTGTTAATCTATTCTCATTGATATTTACCATTTAAGAAATCACTCATTAAATTTGGCCTTTGTAAACTTTGTTGAGATCAGCTTATTTTTAAAAATCTAATAACAGAACATATGGTAATGCTTCTATTAAATCTTAAAACAGATGCTTTTTGTCTCGATTAAGATTTCATGAAAGAGTCTGTATGTCTCAAAGAAATTTTCATGACAGATTCTATATGCCTCATTTATATTTGAATTGTAGTTTCTATATATATATCGAATAAAAGTTCATTACAGATCTGGGCCTGAGGTTACAAAACTTTTTTTGTGCTCAACTGAGAATTTTCTCAAACTCGGAATTCAAATAAATTTATGAACATAAAAGATAATATTTATAAGTTGTCATTTATAACAACTTATTGATATTATCTTTATGTTCATAATTTCAAATAAGTATGTCTACCTAATTAAAGCTTTAATCTAAAGTTGAAATTTAAGAAATTTTGACTTGAGAATGAGAAAGTTTTATCATCTCAGGCCCAGATTTGTCTTTTCTTGATTTCAGAATACTCATACATGGTGGATCAGGAGGGATAGGCACATTTGCAATACAGGTTTGTAGAGAAAACAGCCTACAACAATTTAACCCTTGTCCTGCTGAACTAAAATCCTCTTTCAGAAGTGCACTCATATCAAAGAACTAAAAGTCCTAGAATCCAAGGGTGTAGACAATATTTCTTTTTGAAGGTTAAATTCATTAACAACTCTGCCTTGAAAGGGGACAATCAGGTGGTGTAGACTAAGATCACACTGCACATAGGTACAGGCTGATCTTTGTCTATACCTCCTGTCAAAACAGGAATATTCTGGGTTCAGCATGACAAGTGTTAACAACTAGTTTTAAAATCGTTTTCAAAATATACGACTGCTTGTTGCGTGACTTGTTTACCATTTGACATTCTTCCATGCTCTTGTATCATTGATTTGCCATCAATTGTTTTCTTTAAAAAAAATTGCCTCAGAAATCTGGACTATGTTTTACCAAATTGCATAGGAATCTTTTTGTCAAAGTTTCACTGTGACAAGTTTGTGAATATGTGGAAGAGCGTTATATTACTTGTCTGTGATCCCCTATTCTCTCCAAATTTGTACATTTTTGACTTTGTAGCTCCATTGAAAAAAAGTCAGAAGAGCTATAGTGATGGCACATTTCTGTCTATCTGTCTATGCATAAATCTGTAAATTTTTTATTGGTTTACTTGATACAGTTCACAATTACCGTCAGATCAGATAAGGTCATAAAAATTGTGGCTTTGGAAAAATTAGGACAATCCGTGGAAAATATGAGAATTGGACCATAATGGAATTTCACCTAGTGCAAACTTGTTTATGCAATTTATTCCACTTAACTATCAGATTCTCTTGAAAATTTCACAAGATGATTGTAGGGTCATAGAGATAGTTGTTTCTATAAATTGGGACAGAAAAACATAGGAAAAGGGCCATAATTGAATTTTACTGAAGTGTAATCTTGTTCATGCAATAAAGTGCACAAATCTAATTTGATACCCATGAAAACTTCATGGTTATAAGAATCATCACTTTTGAGTATGGGATCATCCCTTTGACCATGCAAAAAGGGGCCTTATGCAGTGCAATTTTGTTTATGTTATTTTGAAAAAAATCCACAAACTTTCTCTTGAAACTTTCACATGATGATTGTTGTGTCATAAGGATTGTCAGTTTTAAAAAATTGGGACAATCTGTTTGAAAACATGGGAAAAAGGGCCATAGTGGGATTTCACTTAGTGTAATCTTGTCAATACTGGGGACTAAAGCAATCAAGCTCCTGAAATATCAGATGAGCTTTAAAAAATTAAAATAAGTAGAGGTCTCAGGCCTGAATTTTATAATGCCTTCAATAGTATAAAAATGCTAATTACAATCTAAACATATGAGTGGAAGAGAGTCTTTGTTGATTTCATTGAGGTATGAAACTTAAAATCTAATCACACTGTATGAATACGCGAAGTGGATTCATACATGAGTGTGATTAGGTGTATAGTTTCATAACTATGAGATTTATACATGTGCTCTCTTCATATCTATGAAGCTATAATGTAAAGATTTCACAATAATGAGACTGAGATCATGTTGGACTACATGTATTTTTAGCACAAGCTTATAAAATACATGTAGCTGCATTCTCAAAATTGTTTTTATTGAGGATTAAAAAAAAAATTCAGCCAACCAAAATGTGAAAATTGATGGAAACCACTAGATTATAAAAGTTTGGTTGAATTTTATTTCCAGTTATTGAAGGCATGGGGAGGATATATTGTTACAACCTGTTCAACAGATGCAGTCCCTCTAGTCAAGTCTATAGGTGCAGATGAAGTTATTGATTATAAAACTCAAAATGTGAACTTGGAGTTAATGTCAATGGAAAAGTAAGTGAGATTATACATCAAGGTATAATATGACCTACAGTAACACTTTGGGATTGAAAAGAAAAAAAACCTGTTGAATATTTTTTATTATAACAGGGGTTTATAACACTAGAGAAATACTTATGCAAATGAGATAACAATATAAAACAAAGTGGTTTATAACACTAGAGAAATAACTATGCAAATAAGATAAAAATATAAAACAAAGTTAAATTTTTGTTGTGTAAATGACAATATAATGCATTTGCTGACTTCATTTTTGCAAACAACTTCATAAAATTAGTGTAATAACTTTATTCAAAACGATTCTATATTATCCTCAATCTCAAAAATTCAGGTCATATTATAAAAAGAATATCAAATTTGTGGTTAAAAATACCAAATTTATTAAACAAGTAATCTAAAATAGATAAGAACTTTGCATGGCCTCAAATTTATCTTTTCATAGATGACTTATTTGATAAAATTGGTATTAAATGACCACTCTTTCAATATCCTCTAATTATGAGGTAATTGATAGATGTCTATCAAGGCCCCTTGACCAACAGCCAACTTATAACATGATGATCATTGATCAAGAATCTATGAAGTGAACTTTGTTTTAATAACTAAATAAGTTCAAGTGTCTTTATTACTGTGTTCATTGGAGTATACAGTGCAACTGTCCTGGCAAAAAACGCATGTAGGGTGTTATGTTTAAGCCATGCGCTAAGGCAATTGCACTTAATGCTTCAGTGTTAACCAAGGTTTCCTAATGAGAATCATAAGGAAACCTCGTTCAACATTGTGAAAGATCATGAGTTCAGAAATGTTGCAAATCAATTACAGGTCCACTACCTTAATGGCATAGTTTTTAACCCTTATCATGTTGAATCTGGATTTTTTTTGCTTTAGCAGGAGTTATAGTCCATCAAGTCAGCAAATATATCTTTAATTACTGATTTTCTTTTTTAAACCAAACCGTTTTTAAATTATGTTTTCAAAATTATCACTGACAAACAAATGGTGCACCTAGCGCTTTGATTTGAAAGCGCTTTTGCCAAGATGCTTCTAAGTAATGCCAGTCTTTAGAATGGACAACATATTTGAATGTATTGGCGCCTTCATGAGTTTTGATCTAATCCCTAAAATTCGAGTTATATTTTGGCTAACTTTATAATATACATCTGTAATATAAGGTCTATTTAAGTAAGTGAGTTTCACCATAAAATTTTTTTTAAAAAATATCAGCTTAATATATAACTTCTTGGTCAAATTTCAGAATGGATCTAATACTGGACCCTATAGGAGGGGATGTTCAAAAACAGTCAATTGATGCATTAAAGACATGGTCGAATGCTAAATATGTCAGTTTAGTCATGCCACTACTACCTGACACAGACAAATATGGTATTCCAGGGGGGCTTTTACAGTCAGCTACGTCATTGGGCAGTAATGTCTTACAGGTTTGTAGAATTAATCCTTTTTCTCAGTTGTCATTTTAACCAAATATGTTCAGTTTCCCCAAATAGTGAAGTAGAAAGCAGGCAGTAAAGGCTAATACAGAAGAAGCCACTTAATAGCAACACCTATTTGTTAGGAGAAAAGTTGCTATTGAGCGGATGTTTCCATTATCCAATAATCCCATTTTAGTCAGAAACCCAATCTTTGAAGTGTATGAGTACGTTGTCGGCATTAGAATAAACCATGCGTACACGTACACTAGCCAGTTCCGATCAATTTCTTATATTTGTGGCCCTTTAAATTGTATGAAATGAAGAAAAAAGGTCTTTTAAACAATTATTTACGTCTAAATGATACATTATCCTGAGTACCCGCGGCTTATAAATCCAAAGGTTGCTGATCAGCACAAAGATCCGATGTGGTACACAATTTGATATGTGATATAAAATGACTGCCGAGTATACAGGAGAGAGAAGTGTATCTTTGGGAAAACACAGACGCTCTTGGCCAGGCCAGGCGTATGGCAGTTTAAAGTCAGGTCATCCTCCGAGAAATTTATAAAGTGACGTCATATCAGACTGCAAATCTATACCATACTATGATACTAAGATATGATTATCACTCTGTCTGAATACAGGGAGTGGATTTGTATTATGCATATGTTAGGTTTTAGTCTCATACCTTCATGAATAAAAAATCTCTTCATATCTTATGATTTAATATCATGAAGTAAACATGTTCAGAGATCTCCAATTAAAGACAGATTTTTTATGGGATAACATTGTGCAAAAGCTAACAAAATAGCTGTGTACTAAATCATATTTTCATCGAGAAATGAAACGATTTTCAACCAATCAGAATGCATGAAACTTAATGGACACAACTAAGATTCAATAACCAGTATTCTCCTTTATTACAGGGTTTTAGTAAAGGTAGAAGTTACAGATGGGGTTTATTTATACCTAATGGTACAGCTCTCTCAAAAGTGGCCAAAATTGTGGATAATGGACAGGTAATTATAGTACTGTAATACTTTGTAAATATATTGGTTTCATTCAGAAACCATGTACTGTATTTCTCCTAATAAACACTCTCGGAAGCTATACATGATAATAATATTATGGTCAGGGAGCTTTTATTTAGTATGCATTTTCTGATTAAAAAAATCATTAAGTTTATGTCTTTTAGGCTATCTTTCCTTTAATTTGAGGTAAATTTCCTCTAAAACAATCATGTAAATGATTTCTTAGAGGAAATGCATCTCAAATTTAAGAAGATGTTTTAAAAAGTTCCGAAAATTTTGGCATTTGAAGTAGTTTTTTTAGTAAAAAATGTAGGGGCAATACTATTAGGGAGGGCTTTTATTAGAGGAAATACAGCTACTAGAGTTTAACGCTTTATACATTGTTTACAACATATCCCTGTTGTATAATGGCTTTGGTAGATATTATAGACTAAAATCTTGATCTTAGCCTACATTACCTGTCCTGTGTTCAGGTTGACAAAACAGTTTAATCAGTTATCCCATTATACCCCGCTTTGCATGCAAGTGCATGTGCAAAGCAGGGAATTATTGGCAAACTGTTTGCAACTTTTTTTAATCTTGAATGCATAGTGCTCACTTAATTATCATGAAAAACCTCAAGCTGGAATGGTTTAAATACCCCAAAAAATGTTATTTCTAAATTCAGCAGGAAAAGGGTTAGACCGAGCTATAGTTACAACATATCTATACAATTAGAATGAAAGAGACAATTTTAGAAGCAACAGTTTATTTTCATATTTCTCACTGAATTCTTAGATGATTGCTTTCCTTGGGATTGTGTCATTCTTAACAGTGTTAGTGGTATATAAAAACTCTATTCCCTCATAGTGCTAAATGGTATGGTTTTTGACGGAATTGACAATGATATGGGGTAAAAAACATTACATCCTAGTTTTATAAATGGGTATACGTTAAGACTTAACCAATATCCTGTGCAAACGTGCAAAAATGCAAGGATGCTTTTCCCGAACTTTAAATCCTTGTTAAACTTTTATTGAATGTATAACCTGAAATTATTGACATGATTTGACCTTTATGCAATGAATAAATTAATCGATGAATACATTTGCCATCGAGGAAGATCGGTGGTTACGGATAGCTTGGTCTTAACCCGGGGACTATCCCTGCGTTCAGGATGAAAACGTTAGCGAAACGTTTTCGAAATGATACCTCGCTTTGCACGTGCACACAAAACGTTCGCAAAACGTTTTGACATCCTGAACGCACGGTATGTTTTCATATGATTGCAAAATTTTACCTACAGTAACTAACGGTTCCGTGGTCGAGGGGTGTAGGTCGCAGTCATACGATGACAAAATTTTGTCTTTTTCTTTTTTTCTTCTTTTAACATATCACGGAAAAATTCACACATGACCTTCTTGTGTTTTTTTACTATATGTTTATAAGATACCTTTACTTTATACCTTTGTCTAAGAAATTTTCTTCAATTTACTTGTTTGTCGAAATTTGAACCATTAAATTGATAAGTGTAAATCAGTCTACATTTTTTTTAAAATTAGCTTGTAGAACTTTTTTTGATATATTTGAGAGATCACACGGATTCAGAGTTTGAAATTATACACGCGATCGTATTTGTTATTTTCTGAGAGATACACGTAGAGATATATTGAGTTGTAAAAAAAAAATATAACTAAAAATGAAAACAAGAGAAATTGAAGAAATTGAAACAAGTAATGGGTAAAACATATATCTTTTTTTTTTTTTGAAAAATAAAAATAAGATTGATCGAGGCTCGAACCACGGACCTTGTGTTCTGCAGTTCAGCGACCTAACAACTATATCTAGAAGAACATCTACATACGGTGGCGCTAAATAAACATATAAGTTATCACGGTCGACTCCCGAAATAAAACGAAAACTAACGATTATACAAAGTTGGAATCAATAAAGCGTGTAATTATTTAGATAGAGGTCATGCTCAATCATGTCAAATATTTTGAGTTATATGTTTTATTATGGAAGGGCACCAGGCGAGATCACTCAACCGAGGCATCCCACGGAAGTAGGTGGGTCACCTGGGGCGACCTGTGCCTTCACAGAAATTCGCCAGAGATGGTACTCTGAGGCCTGTACTTCTACAGGCCCATTATTTTCCTTACTCATTAGTTTAAGGCATAACCTTCTAAGTTAAATTTTGTTTAAGTATTAACCACTATTTGCAAAATGAACGGGGATTTTCTATGTCTATAGTTGTATATTTTGAATTAGTTACCGACAGAATAATGAAATGAATTTGTAAATATCTTATTTTAAATTGTTTCTGCAGTAAAAATGGTGAAAAGAATCATTTTTTGGTGAATTGATTAAGAAAATGAGATTTTTTTTCTTGAAAGTCAATTACCTCCCTTTATCAACGTTTTTATGATGTTTTTTCCCCATTTCAGATTCACCCAATAATTGACAAAGTTTACAAGTTTGAAGAAGTCCCTGAAGCTTTTGAGAAAGTTGGAGCAGTCCATGGACGTGGAAAGAGTGTGATCAGAATGTTGTAGCATCTTAAAACTTAACCCTTTACCACATGAGAATAGTTACAAATTTTGTGATAGAAAAAATAGAGGATTCAATTAGGAATCCATTGGCCTATAGACAGAATCTAATGGCTACTACTGAAATTTCTATCTCACTGTATTAAGAACAAGGTTTATGCTTGCTTTAAAAGGTAAAAGCTGGTTGAAACATTGTATAAAAAGGATAAATTCCTTATATGCAATGTATTAAGCCTTTCCTCAAATTTCATTCCCACAGATATATCTTGGATGCCAGTTTTTTCTATCAATCATCATTTTTTGTGATGCCTGTCTTTCCTAATTTGGAGTTTAATCTAATGTTATCAAATTAGTGAACCATTGTTTTTACCTATCAACCTATATTATGACAAAATTACTATTTCTTGGCTGTGGTTGAGTGCAGAAAACACTTTGTAAGGGGAATAAATTGGTTTTGACAATCTATTTCTCCGAAAACCTGCAAGATTTTACTTTGGCATGTCAACTCTTGATTGTTTGATAGCTTATGAATCCACAGATTTAATTTGATACTTTTGAATTTTGATTTTTAAAGTGTTTTTATAAAAAACTAGAAAGCCATGAATGGCTTGTGTCGCTCCACAGGCTTGAATTTCTTGTAATAGCAAATTTAAAATTTGACTAGATTTTTAGATATTTTGGGTTTTACTGATGTTGAAATGATTTTCAAAGTCTCCAACATTATAAAATATAGAGAAATGACTTCCGCCCATAAAAGACATATTTTTCATCCAATGACAATAATTTTTGGCTGCATGATAATGGATCACCCAAGGATCATACTAATGAAGTTTGATTGATATCCATCAGTTACATTCTGAGAAAATGGTTTTCAAAGTTCCACTATATAACATATTGAGAAATGACCTCTGCCGATAAAATACAAATTTTTCATCAGATCCCAATAATCTTTAGTAGACTGATAAAGGGTCACCACAAGGATCATTCATGTAATATTTGGTTGATATCTATCTATTAGATTCTGAGAAAATGATTTTCAAAGTTTCCACTATATAACATATGGAGAAATGACCTCCGCCCATAAAATACATATTTTTCATCCGATTTCAATAATTTTTTGTAGACTGATAAAGGGTCACCACAAGGATCATTCATGTAAAATTTGGTTGATATCTATCTATTAGATTCTGAGAAAATGATTTTCACAGTTTCCACTATATAACATATAGAGAAATGACCTCCGCCTATAAAATACAAAATTTTCATCCGATTTCAATAATTTTTTGTAGACTGATAAAGGGTCACCCAAGGATCAATCATGTAAAATTTAAATGGTATCCATCAATTAGAACCGGAGAAAAGTCACTTTTTACCATATTTGGAAATTAGCCACGCCCATTAAATCCATGTTTTTCATTGGATCAAAATTTCTTGAACAACTTTCGAAAGAGGGTCACCCAAGGATCCTTCCTGTGAAGTTTGGTTGAAATCCATCCAGTAATTTCTGAGAAGAAGATTTTTAAAGAAAAAGTTTACGACCGCACGCACGGACGCACGCACGACGGACACAACGCCATGACAATAGCCCCAGTGGCTTTCAGCCAGTGGAGCTAATAAAATTATCATCCTTTACAAAATGGAATTACATGGGGTTACTGTATCTGTCTGTTCATCTATGCTATATTGCAATATGCCATGAAACTGACCCATAAGCTATTTTTAAGGGGAAATTGCAAAATTATTGTAAGTGAAAATGTATTTAGTGACACTTACAATAGTTTTCCATTTATCCTCAGTTTGACAAATGACCTTGTAAATTTTAGGTGTCACAAATTGAATAGATGCCACTTTGGTACACTCTGCTTTCTGTGAAAGCTATAAACATGTTTTGTTGGATCTCATTAGAATTGTTTCATCATCATGACTTAAATAAGTACCAACAACAAATTTTCTTTAGTGGTTTATCGAGAAATAATGGTAGGTTTTCACTTGACAATTTCACCGCAAAAGCAGTGAAATTACCAAAAGCTTATACCCTGCTTTTGTGCATTTCAACCTATCTAACGTCATCTATGCGGGGCGAAATAAGTGACGTCACAATGAAGGTTGCATAGCAATCAAATGCAAAAAAACGTGCTCCACGAAAATTTGTCCTAAAAATTTAACATTTTTTCTAATTTAATAAAGAAATAGAATAATCATTTGTTTTTAGAGTAAGATTGATTATTATTTCATTTCGTGAGCAACAAAAGCTATATTTTCACTCGTGGCTCTGCCACTTGTGCAAATAAAGTTTTTGTTGTTCATTCAATGAAATATAAATTGATCTTACACTGAAACAAACGATAAATCTTCTATTTAATTTACAACAAAAACACTTTTCTTATTTGAAGATTATTTGTAAGATATAATGAATTTGCCTGTCACAACTTTAAGAGCACATCACGTATCTTAATTTCCATCTTATTGTCAAATGTGTTCAAGTTTTCTTACATTTAAATCTAAATATCTTTGCATTTTTGTGTTTATGCAATAAATAATTTGGTTGTTATGTAGCTGTTTCTTGTAATTTACATCCATTGATCTGTTTTCATAATGTCCGCCACATGCCCTATTTTTAATTCATCAATGGCTTTTAGCCTCCATTTATGAGATTGGCTGATTTTGAAGAAAACCAGAGATATTGCTATAGCCTTGGTGTCATGTCGTTGTTTGAGTATTTTGTTTTATGAAAACTTTTTGTGATATCACTGGTTGTTTCTAAATGCATTAACTTGAAATTTTGCACATATGTTCAATATCACAAGAACAATCTACATTATCAAGGGGGATTACTATAGGTGCATGTTGTGAGATCTATGCCCCTTTTTCAATTCTAACATCATTTACCACTATCCAGAATCAGAAAGCTGAGCAAAGACAACCATAGGCTCTTGTTTGTGTAGTGTTTAGTGTTATCATTAGAAGTTTTTAGGAATTAAAACTTTGCTGTTGTGTTTGCCTGATTGGGAAATGCCGTATGCAAGAACTTTAGCCCTTTCTTGCTTAGTTTTGCTGCTACCTCCCTCTGCTGTTGTCCATTCTTTAATTTTGTACCAAGAGGTCAAAAATCTTTATTTTTACTCTTGGCAACTTGTGAAAATGCGGCTTCTGTTGTTCACTCAATGATAGACAAGACTTTCTTACACTAAAACAGACAACTGAGGGGTCAGCGCAACACTATTGTAAGAGCATATATGTTTAAAGGCTTTTGGAATAGTGTTGGGCTGATCCCTCGAATTGTTCTCTGTAGATTTTTTTTAGCAATGGCGTAGCTCCCGTTACGCAATTTACGCAAGTGCGTATAAGAATTTATCCTTTTTTGAAAATATTGTTGATGAATGATCATTACATCGAAACTACAGCTTATTCAAGCTGTAGTTACGATGTTTTGATTATTCACCAATGCTCAAATCATGAAAAGGGAGCGGTTGGAGGACATCTTTAGTTACAGTCCACATATCCCCTTTATACTATATATTCTTGTTGTTTTCTGATTGCGTAAAAATTTCAAAGTCGTAGATACGCCTATGGTTAGCTTGACTCGAAACAAATGTTCACTATCAAAAGGGCAACCTATACTATCAAGGGGGATAATTCTAGATGCATTCTAGGTGCTTTGGGTGGTCATGTAGAGAGGTCAGCACTAAATTCTTGTAAGTGCCAATAAATTTAAAGGCACTCACAATAGTTTTATGCTGATCAATAGATGTTATAAGACACAAATAGAACTTGTTAATCAGGATCCATTTTTTTCTTTTTTTTTTATCAAAATGAATTGAATTGAATTGGGGTTTTACGTCGCTTTCAACAATCTCTCAGTTATATCGCGACGACTGGAGCACCTAACGATGGATTCCTGGTTTTTCTCATACCAGTACTACCACCACATCCCTTTCCTAGCCTCCAGTTGCTATTCCACATAGGTTTACGATTATCTACCCATTGGTGGAAGACAAATGTCGGAAAGGATAAGTGCCGCGGCCGGGGATCGAACCCGTGCGAATATAGACCCCGGATTAGAAGTCCGGCGCGCTACCAACTGCGCTATTGCCGCGGCTTTTATCAAAATGAGACTGAACTGACCATCACTTATATAAACTTGTTTTAGGGGGAAAAATATATACTTTACTACAGCAGAAGACTTGCATTCAGGCAAGTTTGTTTGTTTGTATGGGGTTTAAGGCCACTTTCAACTTTATAGAAATAACAAACCAAGGATTGACCCAAAGCATCATCTTCAGAGCTAACCGACCTCAGCTCAATCATGCAATTATTAACAAATCAGATCACAACAGTTGTCTGTGAAATAACGGTTATCTTTCTTCAGCTTTCATATTAGTACTGTTGAGTGAAGTCACTAAAAATTTAGAATATCCTGGCTATTAAAATGAAGTCTGGTTGAATACAGAATACATGTAATTCATTATTCAAAACAAACACTCGTGTAAATAATACAATTGACTTTAATAAATCATTTTTTGTCACTATGGTATAAAACGTACACATTAAACAAAATCTAGATCTGTACAATTATTTCTTAAAATTATGATATTGTAATATTAAAGCTTTAGAGATTACAAGATCTTTACGAAACGGTAATTCCACACTTCCTTTCCTAGCCTCCAGCTGCTATCTCACATAAGTCTACGATTATCAACCCATTGGTGTGAGACAAATAGTCAGAAAGAGTGAAAGCTGCTATCCGGGATTGAACCTGGGGCCTCTAGATTGAGTCTGACGCACTACCAACTGCACTATGACGGCGGCTCTGACTTTAATCAAATTGTCAGGTGTAATACCAAATGTCATACTTCAAGCTTTGATAATCTTGTGTAACAAAATTTACAGCAAGGCTATGATTTAGATGATCTCCATCAAATGTTTGTTTTATAAATCCCAGACAGTCCCTTTTTGCTTGTCACATAATTACTAATTTATCATCCATTTTTAAAAATGTTCTCTTGGTATGTCCTCCTGCCATTATTTAAAGAATAATTCACAATCTTTAATGCTTTTCGGTGTTTTATCGAGAAATAACGGTAGATTATCACTTGATAATCTCACCACAAAAGCAGTGAAATTATCAAAAACTTATACCCAGCTTTTGTGCATTTCATCCTAACTGACTTCATCTATGCGGGGCGAAATAAGTGACGTCACAATTAACGTTGCATAGCAATCACGTGCAAAATGACGCGCTTTACCAAAATTGGTCCTAGAAATTTCACATTTTGTCTCATTTTTGCAATAAAGAAATAGAATAATCGATTGTTTTTCGAGTAAGATCGATTTATATTTCCCTTCGTGAACAACAAAAGCTATATTTAAAAAATATAGCTTTTGTTGTTCACTGAATGAAATATAAATCGATCTTACACCGAAACAAACAATTATCCTCTATATGGTATTTAAAACAACTTCAGTTATATTAATCACCTACATATTTTCAAGAGAAAATGCAAGCATAACACACAATTTTGCTGCAGCAACAATCTGATATTGACACTACCAAATATTCATGTACATCAAGTTCTATTTGTGATGCACTTTTATGACATTTCTCCAGTATAATGATGTGTTGTTTAGAGAAACCAAAAAGGAGAAATTAGTTGTTGGAAAATTTTGTAGTGGAATATCTTTTTATACGAGTTTAATGCAACAATCTACAGTGTTTCAGTTAAAATGCAATATCTGGCTTACCAAATGCTGGCTTTCAATAGGTTCTTTAACAAGAACAACCACATCATTTCACTCCAGCCGTCACCTGCTTATCTCACTATACTCTTGTCATGCTGAAACTGGAACATTCCTGCTTTGGCAAGGGATATAGACAAAGATCAGTCTGCACAAATGTGCAGTCTGATCTTAGTCATCACCCCCTGATTTTCATTTTTAAACCAGAAAAATCAAAAATAATGATTTTGAAACAAAGTTCAATATTGACTCTCATTGCATTCATTTAAGGGTTAAGCATGCTATTCATTTGGATAAATGATTAATGTCAAGAAGATTTAAACTTCTTGTAATAAAATTATCTAAGTGTGAAAGTAATTCACTGAAAACAGAGTTATTTGGCAATTAACATGCGCTTACAATATTTTTTCAATTGACCCTTTATATGAGCCTGAGTGTGACATTTCCAACAATTGGACATGTGAATGGGTGTAATCCTTTAGCATAAGGAACAGCTATGTGCTGCAATAAGATTATCGCCGGTCTGTCTGCAGATAACTTGACACCTTATATATCTATAAAGTGCATAGTGAAGATTCTGGTCAGACTGTGCAAATGCACAGGCTGGCCTGAATCTTTGCTTTGCACACATTTGAAGGCATGGGAAATGTCGCTCACATACTCATATTATACCATAACAGGAACACAGTCAGTAGTGCCTATGTTAAATATTGTATTAATGAGAGAGTGTTGCACTAAACCCTTGAAATGTTATCTACTGCAAGACTCATGCCAGGCCAGCAGGTTTACTCTTAAAACAGCTAGGCTAAAATGGGACAAAAATACATGCTAAACATTCAAATATAGAAAAATAGCTATCATTCTGGGAAATTGATTTCCTAAATTCTGTTGTGTATTTGAATTTTTTGGATAATGTTGCCGCATAAGTGAAAATTGATCTTTGTGTTTACCTCCTGCCAAAGCAGGAACATTCTGAATTCAGAATGACAAAGTTTAAAACATAAAAGTCATGTAAACAAATAACTGCATTATGTGAAGGGAACAGGAAAATCATGTTGAATCAATATCCCACTTTCTATCAATGGGGATAACAAAAATGCACCAATTTGAAATCATGTTAAAACTTTACTAAAAGAAACTATCAATAAATACATGTAAAATATACACTTTAAAATTTCTGATATAAGAATATTGCTTCTAAGGATGCAAAGACACAGAATGATCGTATCAAATTAAGCAATCATCTTCTACATAACATGATCAATTTCAGAACAATGACCCATCATAATTATTTCATATGAAAAGAGACAACCTGGGAATCCTGTAGATAATTGACTAATACCAGACTGTAAAACTTTTCTGAATATTTTCTGAATCTAGAATAAAATTCTTACAATGGACCTGTAGTGGTCTGGTCATGGCTCCAACACACTTAGGATCAACCTAATTGCTTGAGTCAATGCATGATTTGACTTAGTGCGAGTAAGCAAAATTGACCTCTATGGGGACATTAAACCTCATTCTAAGCATACCTTTACATATTAATGATAAAACTATAAGATAAAACAAATTTTGACATTTGTGCAATAAAATTTGATCAAATTTTCAGCTTTGCCAGAACAAATCACAAGAAGTCAGTGAACGTGAAAATCGCATGGCATGAAAGTTACTGGTATCTGTTCTCCACAGGTACAGACACAATAAAGATTTATATTGCCAAAAGCTCATAAGAAAATTCTTCCTTTTTTGAAATGTTTTCACAGCTATAATTTCTTAATGACAAAAGTCTAGAGGTTTTGGGGTAGGCAATGTTACAAGCAATTCTTTCCTTCCTCACTATTTTTTCCATAAAGCCACCTTTCCTTGGTGCCATTTTTTTTCGAGGATAACACAATAATGGTTTAAGAGATTTTTAACTTCCATTGTGGTCCTATCTCACATTAGATCTTACCATGCACAAAGAGAGAGAGGTATTGCTTTAGAAAAGAATTGGTGACTTTATAAAAAAAATAGATATATCCAATACTTTCTTCAACTTAAATCAGGAAAAAGCTCTTAATTCATATAAAACAAGTTTAATCCTTAAAAGAAAAAATACAGAATTGAAAAGGGGGATAATTTTCACTAACACACATTAACATTCAACTTCAATGATAGCATGGAATTTCTTGTTGGTAACAGAGTTAATAGTGAACACAAAAGCCAAGTAAATGAGATATAAATTCAGTTGTTGCAGTAAAATTTACTTATTTTAAAGAAACCCAACAATGAAATAGTGACAATAATCTAGCCATTTTGATTAAAAAACATCAAGTTAAATATGAAAGTTAAAATTTGGCATGATTCCGATAAAAAAAAATGCATTGTAGTTTATCAGCCAAGATAATAAAACATATTAAGTATCAAAATTATCAACATTTAAAACCAATACAAACAATTCTTTGATCTATACAAAAATCTAGTACCTCTTTAAAATAATTTGCTATCTTTTGGTAACAGATCAGTTGGAGGGATTAAGCCCTTTTCCCTTTGTTTCCATCCTAATTTACAAAGTTTTGGCAGACAGTGTAGAGCAAGATCAGTCTTCACAGACATGCAGTTCAACTTAAAGCTACTCTTTCAGGGCTTGGAAAATTCTGATTTTTTATTTTTTTGTAGAATTAATCGGAAAGCAGGTATATTCATATCATGCTTTTAGGTTGCAAGTGTTTGCAAAACATTTGAGAATGTAACCCCACTTTGCATGTGTCCTTACATGCAAAATGGGAAAACATTTCTGAATGTTTGCAAAGGTTTTGCATTCTGAGCACAATGCAGGTTCAGCATGACAAGGGTTAAGCTCCTTTTCATGGACCCTGTTATAATCAAGACTATAATCTATGAGCTTATATTAGGACTATTACTCTGACTGTTACTATTTAGCAGGAAGGCTTTCTTTCCTTTTGACAACTGTTGAATCTGTTTGGACAAATTACTGTTTTTCTTCTCCAACTCCCGGTTCTTAGACTGAAATTTGAATTCAAATGTTGATTGATTGATTGATTGAATGAAGTTCTATGCTGCTTCCAGCATTTTTTCAGTTATATCATGGCGGAGGCTGAAGCACATTACAATGGATTCCTGGTATTTCTCTCACCAGTACGACCATCACAGCCTTTCCTAGCCTCCGACTGCTATCTTATTTACGTCTACAGTTATCAACACATTAGTGAGAGACAAATATTCGGAAAGAATGAGTGCCGCAATTGGAGATTTGAATCCAAATGTATGATAATATTTTTGATAGATAGCTATTGCTCCTGGAAAAATGAAGAAATAATAATTCCTCTTAAATGATTCCCATATATTGAAGCATTTGATTCCTCTAGAAAATAACATGAAGAAAACATTGAGGAAAATGAAACAACTGTTTTTAGCCCAAAATACTTAATCTTTCTGTTACAAAACCTGTCTATCCTAGATGCAATGCTTCCTAAAATATTTAAATTCGATGCCTGACACCTGCGTAAGGGAACATCTTCACAGCTTAGTGAGGGCTGGTCTTGTATGCCTAAAATTATCAACATTTCTTTAATGCTGTTCGGTAGTTGATCGAGATATAATGGTAGATTATCACTTGATAATCTCACCTCACAAGCAGTGAAATTATCAAAAACTTATACCCTGCTTTTGTGCATTTCATCCTATCTGATGTCACAATGAACGTTGCATAGTGATCATGCGCAAAATTGAGCGCTTTGCAAAAATAAGTCCTAGAAATTTCAATTTTTCTCATTTTTGCAATAAAGAAATAGAATAATTGTTTGTTTTCTTGAGTAAGATCGATTAATACTTAATTTCATTAACAACAAAAGCTATATTTTCACTTGTGGCTCCACCACTCGTGAAAATATAGCTTTTGCTGTTCACTCAATGAATATAGATCGATCTTACACTGAAACAAATGATAATACTCTATTTCTATATTGTGTAGCTTGGCTTCTTGTTGGTGTAGGGTTATTTACAGTTATGCTTCAGTTGAGGATTTGTGGCCACTGGAAACACACTACCTCATTCTAGCAAACAAATAACCTACCGTTAATGACTCTATAGTTTCATCACTTTTCTTTGTGATATCAGCTATTTTTGTTCGAAAGCTCTTCTCACTCTCATATTGTTCTGCTTTAATCTCAGTAATCTACAATAGAAATACACATGTACTTCATTAGAAATATGCAGCACAGACAAAATCAGCTCTTAACTATACTGTTACAAAGCGGAATAATTCCCCCCGACAAGAGCTTGTCAAAAATGAAATGCCATTTTCCATCAAAGGGCCATATCTCTGTCAAAAGTCAATGGATTATAACCGAAATTTCACTTGAACATCACTTCTTAACACTAATCACATTGGTCAATTTTTAATGAAAGCTGCCCTTTAGTTGCTGAGATATTGAGCAGACAAACAAAGATATGGAGGGACGGACTGACAGACGGAGGGACAGACTGACCAACAAGCTGACTCCTATATACACCCAAACATAGTTTTGAGGGGTGTAATTAATCTTCATGCTTCAAGGAATTAAATTAATTTGTAAGCTGAGCTGTTTGAGGTGGCAGTAGTGCAAACTAAAACCATGGTCATATCTTTTATCATTTATTGAAGGTAAACCTATTTAACTATCAAGGTATAATTTTAGGTAAGAATAACGACCAAATGACTTGTATCTTCTTGCATTATTCATGACCTGATTTTTTTGTGCTGTTGTTCATTTTCAACACCTTTCAAAATATAAAATACAAACTGGACTAATAAATTTATCTGTTATTTCATGTAAGCAAAAGTACCTTTTTATCTTTCTCCCGTAGTTCCTGATCTTTAGACTGAAGCTGTTTTTTCAGGTTATTAAGCTGTTCTGTTAGCCTGTTGATGGCTATAATGTGCTCAGAACTGTTGGGATCCACAGGGGACTTTTCTTGTGCCAACACCGAACTGAACAGAGAAACATATTTCTTTGATTCTTTTCAGAGGATTACAAAGAGATAATGGTAAATTATCACTTAATAATCTTTCTGCCAAACAAGCATAATTATCCCAAATTGATACCCTGGTTTTAATCATTTCACATTTCTTATGTTATCTAATTGAAGCCCTTAACAAAAGACATCATGACACTTGCTTGGTAATCTTGTGCAAAATGACGCTGTGAGTAAAATTATCACAAATATTCCATATTTTCTCTCATTTTTGCACAAAATATAGAATATGTTTATTTTCGTGAAAGATCTTTCAATTCTTTTATCTTGTGAACATCAAAATCAATATTTTCACTTGTGATCATGAAAATACAGCCTTTGTTGTTCACTAAATGAAGGCAAATCTTTCTTACACTGAGACAAACAATTATCCTCTATTTACTTAACACTTCAAACATGAGTTTAACTAAACTTTCAGTCTATTCTTCAAAGGATGTTACTGGGAGGGCTTTGTATTTTCTAAAAAAACGATTGTGCAATTGATCATTAGTTGATTTATTCTTCTAACTAAAGACTGATTATCGATTGTAAATTGAAACCGATTGCCCAACACTACCTTTTAGTAGGAGTAAGAGTACCCGTAACACCATTTGAGTCGCTGTTTTCCAACTTGACTCTTTTACTCGGGGAATCTGATCTTGAGTGGGACCTGGAAATTCAATAAAGTAATCATATAAATCTAAAACCGGTTCAAATTGAAGGTTTTTAACACAGTGGATACATAATAGTTCTGTAATGTTTCAAAAGTCATAAACTATAACAGTGTTAACCAAGATTTCCATATGATTTCACAAGGAAACCTCAGTTAACCCTTGTCATGCTGAATAAATTTTGGCAAAAATTTCTATCAAAATCAAAGGGCAAAAAGCACTGAAAGTCCGAACTGTAGGTCAATTTTTATTTGAAAAACTAAATCTATTGACAATTCTGGTTTGAAAGTGAGAGACAGGTGGGTTAGACTAACATCAGACTGCACATATGTGCAGGCTGATGTTTGTCTATAGCTCCTGCCAAAGCAGGAATATTCCGGGTTCAGCATGACAAGGGTTTACATTGTGAAAGATCAAAAGTTCTGAAATGTTGTGGAACTATTATGGGTCCGAGACACTATATAACATGAAGTCAGACAGAGGAAGGTTCTGCTGATATATTCGGACACATAATTTCAATCAATCTTGAGCTGATATTCAAAATGATTTTTTTTTTGACAGATGTGTAATATTTTTGCTGCACTTCTCATTTCTCCACTGAACCCTTTATGTGGGTACTCATTTAAACTGTCTCTATTCAAAATTTGAAATCATTTTCATCTTTTTTATCTGTAGTTTAAATTCAACAAGACATAAAATCATTTGTAGCCAACCAGGAATGTACAGCTTTAGTTTAATGCTCATTATTAATCCTTGTCATGCTGAACACAGAATATTCCTGCCTGAGTAGGAGCCAAAGACAAACATCAGTCTGCACATAAGGTGCAGTCTAATCTTTGTCTATGCCACTTGTTTTTTTTTCCTTTTTTGAAACAGGAAAAGCTTAAAACTTTAATTTTAACAAATGGGCTATAGTGGCCCTAAATCGCTCACCTGATCAGTAAATTGCCTGAAGATCTGACCTCTAAACCTAGTTTTTATCCACACTTGACCCAAAATCAAACCAGACTGAGATTTCATAAAGACAATCAATCTGATGAATTTTCGGGATGATTGAGCAAAAAATATGGCCTCAAGAGTGTCTTCAAGTTTTTTTTCCAAGAATTGAACCCTTGTCATCATTTTTAACCCCACTTGACCCCATTTTGAACTTGGCCTAGATTTTATCAGGACAATCATTCTGACCGCTTTTCAGGTTGATTATGTGAAAAATTCACTTCTAGCATGTCTACAAAGTTTTTCTAAGATTTGGTCTGAATTTATCAGGACAATCAGGACCGCTTTTCAGGATGATTCAGCAAAAAGCATGGCCTCCAGAGTGTCTACAAATTTTTTTCTAAGAATTGACCCTTGACCTGATTTTTGACACCACTTGACCCATTTTCGAACTTGGCCAAGATTATTATAATCATTTTAACCATTTTCCAGGTTGACTTAGCAATAAATATGGCTTCAAGAGTGTCTATACGGTAAATGTTTACAACACTAGACGCTCGACAGACATTGTGCGACCACAAAAGCTCACCTTGAGCACTTCATGCTCAGGTGTGCTTAAAATGAATACCAACTTGCAATTAGTGTATCAAGTGCCTTGGAAATTTTATTTTTCAACAATTACCCCCCTTTTTTTTATTCAGCATGACAATGTGTAATGTTTAATACAAATGTCAGATTGTTGATTTTGAGCTAAAATAAATCATGTTACCTTTTGTGGTGTTTAGATTTGTGATGATGATGATGATGATGGTGGTGGTGATGATGAGATCGCTTCTTCTTTTCTTCTTTTGGCTCTTCTTTCGATAAAAACTCAGCAGAATCGTTACTTTTCTCCTCCTTATGCTCGCGTAAAAACGACAATGAGGAAGCAAAAGATGGTGGCGTTGACTTTTCACCAATCCCTGATATATTCAGCAAAGGCTTATTGTCTTTTTGAGGTGTTTTTGCAGACTGAGAATTATTGTCAAAAGGTGAGATTTTATCACCACCGTTACTATGGCGACTATTAGAGTCTGGGTTTAAGTTTTCAATTTTGTCATTTTTTTCTGACTTGCCTAACTTGTCTAGTTTGTCGTAACTACTTCTGTTCTGAGCAAGCCCCTGTTTCTTTTCTTCTCTGCGCTTTCTTGCTTTGTCAAGAACACGCTTGTAAGCTAAAGAACACAACCAACATAGAGTTTTACCATCAACCTGCAAAATAAAACAACAAATCATTTTAATACAACCAACTCTGGTAATAACTTTATGGTGGGGCAACAGAAATAACTTTCATACCGGGAATCACCACAAACAGCGGTCCTTGGACCCTGAGACCTGCAGATGTAAGGGAGGACCTGTAGAAGCTACCATGTTGCAGGGCCTTTAGGCCTGTAATTATGGTCATATCATAACCCTACAAAAAAAACATTGTGGAAAAATAAGATATTGTCTTTACAATTTACTTCTAAATTTGCTAAGAATTGTATAGTCTTCATGGAGGACCTGTTATTGTTAGGGAGGAACTGTTAGATATGTGGCTTATAGGTCATTTACGCTGGTGGAATAAGCAGTAAGTGTCGAACTCTGAATATCTGTCTTACATCAGGCCGAAAGAGACTCTACTGGAAGTTCAAAAATATTTCAACCAAGGTCAGACTGCACTGATCGAGCAGGTTCACCAGGGTTCAAACTTTTTAGCTCACCTGAGCACATCGTGCTCAAGGTGAGCTTTTGTGATCATTGAATGTCCGTCGTCCGTCGTGTGTCGTGCGTCGTCCGTCGTCTGTCGTCCGTCGTCCGTCGTCCGTCGTCAGGCGTCAACAATTTAAGTGTTTACACTCTAGAGGCCACAAATATTAACCAATTATCATGAAACTTGGTCAGATTAACCATCAGGTCACAAGGATGAACCCTATTGAAAATGGGAAAGATCCGTGCCATATCAAGGGAAAAGGGACCTAAATGACAATTTTCTTGTTTTCACTCTAGAAGCCACAAATATGGTCCAATCTTCATGAAACTTGGTCAGAGTAATTGTTAGGTCACAAGGATTAACTCTATTGAAAATGGGAAGGATCTGTGTCATATCACGGAAAAAGGGGCCTTAATGACAATTTTCTTGTTTACGCTCTAGAGGCCACAAATATGAACCAATCATAATGAAACTTAGTCAGAATGATTATCAGGTCACAAGGATTAACCCTATTGAAAATGGGAAGGATCTGTGTCATATCACGGAAAAAGGGGCCTTCATTACAACTTTCTTGTTTATGCTCTAGAGGCCACAAATATGAACTAATCATCATGAAACTTAGCCAGAATGATTGTCAGGTCACAAGGATTAACCCTATTGAAAATGGGAAGGATCTGTATCATATCACAGGAAAAGGGGCCTTAATGACATTTTTTATCTTGAAGCTCAAGAGGCCACACATATGATCTAATCTTCATGAAACTTGGTCTGAATGTTTGTCAAGTCACAAGGATGAATCCTTTGAAAATTGGAAGGATCTGTGTCATGTCACGGGAAAAAGGAGCTTTCATGATAATTTTCTTGTTACATTCTAAAAGACCAAAAGTTTTAAAAGTACAATTACGACTTTTGCTGGAAAATTTGATACTAGTTAATTTAGACAAAGATACACAGGTGAGCGATATAGGACCATCATGGTCCTCTTGTTTGCTCTTGGCAGATTGCTTTTGTTTGATTCAAATATTTCCTAGATATTCATTTTACATGATTCCAAAATGGTTCTTTTTGATGAGACAGGTCATATATAGTCAGGGATCTTGATTGCCTTAAACCAGAGTTTTGACTCTTAAATCCCATTATAACCCTCAAAAATTTCTTTCATCCAAGGGTCATTTTGACCCATTGAATTTCAAGTGGGAAACCTATGCAATATAAAAATATGCAAAATACAAATAGACCTTACCTGTTGGGACAAAATTTACCTTAGATCACTCACTTAAACACGTATATCTAAAACATTATGATATTAACTTCAATTTCTGCAATATTTGTTACAAGCCAATTTAATTGCAGGCCCTCAAGCTCAATTGATTGTCCAGTCAAAAACAACGATTTAAAAGAAAATATTTTCTTATAATGAATTCAAATTATACATGCCTTTTTCAAAACTTGTTTATTGAAACCAATATTGTGTGACTTACTGATATGATATTATAAAGAGAAGGTTAATACATATTAACATCTAAGAATTTGGAGTAGAACAAGAAAGACAGTGCTCCTATCCACCCACCACAACCCCTTGAATATAAATCTGTAACTGAACCCATTTCATGCTGGATTTTTTTTCTTAGCCCTTGTCATGCTGAACTAGAAAGCCATGAATGGCTTGAGTCGCTCCACAGGCTTGAAATTCTTCAAAATAGCAAATCTAAGGTTTGACTAGATTTTAAGATATTTGGGGTCCACTGATGTTGAAATGATTTTCAAAAATGCCACTATACATGTATAACATATGGAGAAATGACCTCCACCCATAAAATACATATTTTTCATCTGATCACAATAATTTTTGGCAGACTGATAAAGCTTCACTTAAGAATCATTCCAGTGAAATTTGGTTTATATCCATCAATTACATTCTGAGAAAATGATTTTCAAAGTTTCCACTGTAAAACATATAGAGAAATGACCTCTGCCCATAAAATGCATATTTTTCATCTGATCACAATTAATTTTGGTAGACTGATAAAGGGTCACCCAAGGATCATTCATGTAAAATATAATTGGTATCTATCAATTAAGATCTGAGAAAAGTCACTTTTTACCATATTTGGAAATTAGCCACGCCCATTAAATCCATGTTTTTAATTGGATCAAAATTTCTTGAACAACTTTGAAAGAGGGTCACCAAAGGATCATTCCTGTGAAGTTTGGTTGAAATTCATCCAGTAGTTTCTGAGGAGAAGATTTTTAAAAAAAAGTTTACGACCGGACTCACGCACGGACAGACGGACGGACGGACGCACGACGGACACAATGCCATGACAATAGCCCCAGTGGCTTTCAGCCAGTGGAGCTAATAAAAAACCTTGGCAAAACTGCAACATAATCAAAGTACTGAAAGTACCCAAAACTTATTGCAAGCCACTTTTATTTATTTTGAAAATACAATCTTGAAACTTTTCTGGCCTTAAAAGTACAAGAGGACCATGATGGTCCTAGATCGCTCACCTGACTCTCATTGATCACTTGAACATCACATCAAGTATAAAGGCAGATGTCTTAAAGTTTGGGCCATATTTGTGGCCATTAGACTTATTTCAAGTAAATTATCATTAAGACTCCTTTTCCTGTGATATGGCATGAATCCTTCCCATTTTCAACAGAGTTCATTCTTGTGACCTTTCACACATTTTGACCAAGTTTTGTGAAGATTGGACAATATTTGTTGCGTCTGGAGCTCTAAAAAGAAAATTGTCATTAAAGCCCCTTTTCCCATGATATGGCACAGATCCTTCCCATTTTCAAAAGAGTTCATCCTCATGACCTAACAAACATTCTGACCACATTTCATGATGATTGGACCATATTTGTGGCTACTAGAGTGTAAACAAAAATAATCATCATTAAGGCCCCTTTTCCCGTGATATGGCACGGATCCATCCCATTTTCAAAAGAGTTCATCCTCATGACCTAACAAATATTCTGACCAAGTTTCATGATGATTGGACCATATTTGTGGCTTCTAGAGTGTAAACAAAAAAAAATGTCATTGAGGCCCCTTTTCCCGTGATATGGCGTGGATCCTTCCTATTTTAAATAGGGTTCATCTTTGAGACCTAGCAAATATTCTGACTAAGTTTCATGAAGATTGGACCATATTTGTGGCCTCTATTGTGTAAACAAGAAAATTGTCTTTTAGGCCCCTTTTCCCGTGATATGGCACGAATCCTTCCCATTTTCGATAGGATTCATCCTTGTGACCTTACCAACATTCTGACCAAGTTTCATGAAGATTGGATCATATTTGTGGCCTCCAGAGTGTAAACAAGAAAATTGTCTTTTAGGCCCCTTTTCCCGTGATATGGCACAGATCCTTCCCATTTTCGATAGGGTTAATCCTTGCAACCTGGAGAACATTCTGACCAAGTTTCATGATGATTGGACCATATTTGTGGCCTCTAGAGTGTAAACAAGAAAATTGTCTTTTAGGCCCCTTTTCCCGTGATATGGTATGGATTTATCCCATTTTCGATAGGGTTCATCCTGGTGACCTGGAGAACATTCTGACCAAGTTTCATGATGATTGGACCATATTTGTGGCCTCTAGAGTGTAAACAAGAAAATTGTCTTTTAGGCCCCTTTTCCCTTGATATGACATGGAATCATCCCATTTTCGATAGGGTTCATCCTTGCGACCTGGAGAACATTCTGACAAAGTTTCATGATGATTGGTCCATATTTGTGGCCTCTAGAGTGTAAACAACTAAATTGTTGACGTCTGACGACGGACGACAGACGACGAACGACGCACGACGGACGACGGACATCCAATGATCACAAAAGCTCACCTTGAGCACGATGTGCTCAGGTGAGCTAAAAATCAGGAGGTTAAGACTAACATCAGACTGCACTTATGTGCAGGCTGATGTTTGTCTATAGCTCCTGACAGAGCAGGAATATTCTGGGTTCAGCATGACAAGGGTTAAAATTACAAACTATTGGTCATTTGAACCACTCTGGCTCAAGTTTGCTCGTTATCGATATACAGTAGAAAGCAGGCAGTGTAGGCTGAGATCAGACTTCATATCTGTGCAGGCTTACCGAAGTCTTTACTATCTGCCTAAGCTTTTTGTACAGCAGGAATATGTTTAGATTGATTGACAGATTGACTGCAGTTTTACTCCACTTTCAACATTTTCAGTTACATTGCGGTGGCTGGAGCACCTAACAATGGATTCCTGGTATTTCTCTCCCCAGTACAACCATCACATACTTTCCAAGCCTCCAACTGCTATCTCACATAGGTCTATGATCATCAACCTATTGGTGAGAGACATATAGTCGGATAGAATGAGTGCCGCCGTCGGGGATTGAACCCCGGGACCTCTAGAATGACTGTCTGACGCGCGACCAACTGCGCTATGACGGCGGCTTAGAAATGTGTCTAGAAAAGCATGAAAAGTGTTAATTTCTAACCTTGCGTTTTGAATGCTCTGTCCTGTCAAACACACATTTCATTTTACACTGTTCGCAGGATACTGGTGCACCAAACCTTTTCTCACTCTCTGTACATCTCCTACATTTACTGTCTACAAATGCTGACATCAAGTTACAGAACTTACAAACAGATGCCTGAAAAAATTAATATCAAAGCCCTGGATGAAATAAAATTCTTTGAACCTAAGTAAATAGAGCATTATATGGAAAAATCATTAAAAACAGTTACTTTTTGTTTGTTTGTTAAACACCATTGCTCCCACCATTGCGTTTTTTTAGAAACAGAGCAATGAAAAATTTCTATTTTTTACACATATTTAACCTTGAAATATGACCTTGACATTGACTGATTAACTTGAAGTTGATGACAATAGAAAGCCTTTGTCACAACAAGAGGTGTTGGTAAAACATTAATGCCCACCATAAAAGCAGGTCAATAGCCCATTCTTTGTCAATCAACAAAGGGCAATAACTCACAAAATATGATGAGTAGATTTATTGTTCTTATGCACTGCACTTCTCCTCAATGAGACCTATCCACCTGTGAAGTTTCATGATTCTAGCTTACATACTTTTGAGATATGCTCCAGACAAAACAAGATGTGTTTGTGAAACACGAATGCCCCCGTAACGGCATTTTTTTCAAAGTTTGACCTTGACAGATAACCTTGACCTTGTCACATGACCATGACTTTGGTACCAGCGGATGCGGATCATTGAGATCTATCATCATGCCTAATATTAACTTTGTATCTTGAATAGGCTTGAAGATATTGGCAAGGTTAAGTTTTCGGACAGACGGATGGACAGACGGACAGACAGACGGACAGACAGACAGACATGAGTAAAACAATATGCCCCCGATCTCTCGATACGGGGGCATAAAAAACAGTCTACGGATCGACCAAACATCTGTCGGACCAACTGACACACAGACCAACCGAAAAGTGCAAAACAATATACTCCCTCTTTCTTCTAAGGGGGGCATAATCAATACACATGTGAAATACAAATTCCTAATCAAAAACCAATTGAAATTTAAGGCCAATGTTAAGGTTTTGGGGAGACAAATTTTATACACAGGGCAAAAACAATATTACCTCATTTTATCAATGTGGCGCATACGATATTCCACATGTTCAATGGCATCAACATTGTTAAACTGGTATTATTACACTAACCCATAAAATCATAGATGGAGTATACTACAGAATTTACTAACTATGCTTCCATCCCACAAAGCTATGTGTAGAATTGTTTCACTCTTTCCTGTACTCTCCCATGATTTTATTCCCCTGTGATTTTACTCTTCTAACAGAAAAAGATGCAGAAGAGAAGAAATTTCACTTTTCACACCATATTTTCTAATATATTGGGTAGTCTTTATTCAAAATGCATGAACTCTTTTGGTTATTTTCCGGATTGACATATGAGCCTCTGCTTGACATTTCCAACAATTTAAAATTTTTGTGTACAAACACTGAGAGGTATAGACAGTCTCAAATTGTAAATATAAAGTTACCTGATGGCCTACGGATACTTAGAGACCCTTTCTATGTATTAAGTACATAGTGAAGACTCTAAACAGACTGTGCAGATGCACAGGCTGCTCAGAGTCTATGCTTTACGCATATTTGAAACTGTTGGAAATCTCACCCACAGGTTCAAAGTATTGTTTAATGTTTTGTACACCATACCTCTCCATAAATCTTAAGGCTGTGAGTACAGTGTCTGCAGTTTGAATTAGTAGCACCTTTACTGAAAGAGAAAATATGATTCACATTTGAAGTCTAAATACATTAATTCCTTAATCAAACAAGCAATGTTTCTCCATAATGTCATTACATATTTATTTAATCAGGGTTGTCACTCAACTGGTTGACTGGCATATTGAACAAACCAGTAGTAAATCTGGCCGATGGGTGGTCGATTGGTCATTGTTTGTTATTTTTCAAATAATGTGAATAACTAAATAATCTTACAACAAAAGATATAAGAGTACAAGGTAAGATGTTATAGTCATTTAAAGGCCAAAATATATGTCTGTAAAAACCGAATGACTATTCATGAATCATTTGGGATCTACCAGGGACCAACACGTAATACGCGAATTGAGTCTGGACTGTACCAATGATGCAATGGGTGTGTCTTAGTTTTTTCGATATACAATCACTGGTAAGAGAGACAATAGTAATTGTGCTTGACATCTGACTGCAATTTGAAATGTGTGAAAGTGTGCTTCCAATTTGATATGTGTAAACGTATGGTCAAATAAGTTACCTATGCCAGTGTAGGGTTTTCATTCAGTGACATTACCATGACTCAGTGTGAAACAGTTGCAACTGCCTAAATGTTTATAGGCAGTCATAATTGTTTCAATCAATCAGCATTGACCATCTAATTTTGTACAAGTGACCAGTATTGACCACTTAAAAACTTTGATGAGTATTTACATGTGTAGTTTTAACCGGTCATAACCAAAACTGTCATGGCCAATACTTGCCAAACCTGTATTTAATTGGTTTTTTTGAATGGGGTTTTATGCTGCTTTCAACAATCTTTCAGTTATATCACTGTGGCTGGAGCGCCTAACAATGGATTCCTGGTATTTCTCATACCAGTACTACCATTACATCCTTTCCTAGTCTCCAGCTGCTATCCAACATAGGTCTAGGGTAATTGACGTATTGGTGGGAGACAAATTGTAGGAAAGAATGAGTGCCGCCTTGGGGATCAAACTAGGGACCTTTAGATTGACAGTCCAACTCACCACCATTTGCGCTTTGAGCCTATGACAGCGGCTACCTCTATTTAATATGTGAAGAATAGTTTTGCCCATTCAGTCAGCACTATTAACATTTTGTAGAAGAAAATATTTCTGAAAACGATGGTGATTAAGTTTGATAGTGAGACAATTTAACAATGACAGGTTTATGGATAAAACTTATATGTTAATGTAACCTGCCTAACAAAAAATAACCATCTAAAACCAATATTGATCTTGATCAGTCTGCACATTCTCCCCTTCCCTTTGCTTTAAAAAGTCCCTGATATTTTGCTTTTCAAAACTTTATGAATTCTACCTTACAAAATATATAGTCAAACTTGTTTTAAGCGACCACTACAGGGACCATCAACAAGAGGCCCAAGAGGGCCTGTATCGCTCCACTGGCTTAAAAATCTCAAGATTTGAAAGAGAGATATTGAAAATAGAAGGTAATGAAAGTGAACATCATTCAGAAGGAATTCTGACTTAAGTTGAAACTGACTAATGAAGGAATGAACTTATTTAACTGATATGTAAAATTACAAGGAAGAAAACTATTTAGATATCACTTTGAAACAAGAGGACCAGAATGGCCCTAAACCGCTCACCTGAATTTTATTGATCGAGTGGATCTCATCGAATCCAAATTTCTTGAGCAACTTTAGAAGAGGGTCACCCAAGGAACATTCTGGTAGAGTTTTATTGAAATCGGCCCTATGGTATAGGAGGGGATGTCGCTCAAAAATTTCGGGGTCAAAAAAAGCCCCATCCTGCCACGCCCATATTTGGGGGTCAATCCAAATTTCTTGAACAACTTTATAAGAGAGTCACCCAAGGTACATTCTGGTAAAGTTTCATTGAAATCAGCACAATGGTTCAGGAGAGGATATAGTTCAAAGATTTCAGGGTCAAAATAAGCCCCGCCCTGCCACCTCCATATTTCAAGGTCAATCCAAATTTCTTGAACAACTTTAGAAGAGGGTCACCCAAGGAACATTCTGGTAAAGTTTCATTGAAATCGGCACAATGGTTCAGGAGGAGAGGTAAATCAAAGATTTTGGGGTCAAAATAAGCCCCGCCCTGCCACGCCCATATTTGGGGGTCAATCCAAATTTCTTGAACAACTTTAGAAGAGGGTCACCCAAGGAACATTCTGGTAATGTTTCATTGAAATCGGCACAATGGTTCAGGAGGAGATGTCCTTCAAAAATTTCGGGGTCAAAAAAAGCCCCGCCCTGCAACGCCCATATTTGGGGGTCAATCCAAATTTCTTGAACAACTTAAGAAGAGGGTCACCTAAGGAACATTCTGGTAGAGTTTCATTGAAATCAGCCCCATGGTTCAGGAAAGGATGTAGTTCAAAGATTTCAGGGTCAAAATAAGCCCTGCCCTGCCACACCCACATTTGAAAGTCAATACAAATATCTTGAACAACGTTAGAAGAAGGTCACCCAAGGAACATTCTGGCCAAGTTTCGTAAAAATCCACCGATTTGTTAAGGAGGAGAAGATGTTTAAAGAAAAGTTTACGCACACACGACGGACACCTCGCCATGACTCGCTGGCCTTCGGCCAGTGGAGCTAACAAGAGGACCAATGATGGTCCTAGAATGCTCACCTGTGTCTCTTTGTCTCCTTGGACATCAAATTAATTAAATAAGCAGATGTCAAAAGAGAGATATTTCTACACAAGATCAATACCATGAAATGTTTTCAGCCAAGAGCAAGACAGATATATGCCTTTTCGCTCTTTGATTCTATGTAAAACAGGATGCACATATATGGAGCCCAAATGTGATCCCAGGGTCTTGATATGAACAAACTTGGTAGAGGTCCATTAGATGATGCTACAAACTAAATATGAAAGCTGTCTGCCTTCTGGTTTTGGAGAAGATCTTTGAAGGTTTTCCTATTTTCACCCATCATGCTCAGATGAGCTAAAAGGGTTGCGCCTGGGTGGAGCCCAAATATGATTCCAGATGTTTTGTTTACAAATAAAAAATATACTTTTTGATTGAATATGCAATTTATTGCGAAATTCTCAAGAATCTATGTTGTGATAACTAAAAAGAATCGTCTCATTGAGACAATTCTGGTGAGTTTTAACAACATAGGATATACTTTCAATAATTTTTAGTCAAACAATGCCTACTTTTTATTATATTTTTATTTAATGTTCAAGGTAATTTTAAAGCAGCCACTTAATAAAATGATCGCTTAATATACCTGGCCCCTTTGGGCAAGATTGACTGTATACTGTTGTGTGAGGGTCAAACCCTGGTTTAACACTTTCCTGTTTTTCAAAATTTTGGACCTGTCCAAATTCAATGGTTTTGCAGACGAAAATTTAAAGTGGATTTAATTTGAAAAATAACCATTCAGTAGGGTAGAAAATAGTGTGGAAAAAGAAGAAATTGCTTGTCAGAAGCAATTTCTTCTTTTTTCACAATGTTTTCTCAATCATAAAATCACAGACACGTAAAAAGCAGGGATTAAACAGCAAAGGGTAAAACACAAGCCTTGGGCCATGTCTGCATCATTGTGTCAAAGTTGTTTGAAATATACAAAACATACTCACTCTCCTGGGGTAAATTCTGTCCTACAAAGAGTACACTTTACCACTGGCTGGTAATTTCTGCATCCCTGAAAGAACAACAAGAGGTCCATGAGAGTATAGGACACTCTACTGACTACAATTTTTTTCCCACAGTTTAATCTGATATTTCAGGAGATTTATTGCTTTAGAAAGAATATATTAAAATGTGACCCTTCACTTGAAAAGTGACCATTTGGGTAGTATGTAAAGTGTTGACCCTAGTCAGACTGCGCAGACTGACAAGGGTCAAAACTTTTTGCATTTTACTAATTTAACAAATCTAGACTAATCAATCTATATTTCTGTGAAAGAATTTTCAAAATACAACATCTCATTGACCTGTTGTAGAACCAATCTCTTTTTCAAATGTTTATTTTACAGAATCCCCAGATGGGTCACAATTATGAAATTAATTTTGCAGACTCTCTCCTCTTCAATATGGTTTAAAGCAATAATCTTATGGGCTCCTTTTCCTGTGTTGAATGTTAAATGTTCACATAGAACATATAACAGATTACAGTAAAACTTGTGTTTAGCGACCACTACAGGGACAACCAAAAAGCGGTCGTTTATGGGAATGGTCGCTTTATACCAAATACTATGATAAATGTGACAGTTTATTTTGATAGCATTCATAGATTGTCGGTCAAGTCGTACTGAATCCTTTGATGTTCGAACCCATTAGAATTGTCTTATTGAGACAATTCTAATGGGTTCCAACAACATAAGATTCAACAATAACCAATTTTTCGTTAATAATGTCCTCTTTTTCAGAGATTTTGCTTACTGTGAAGGGATTTTTTACTGGTCGCTTAATAAAATTCGTCACTTAATAGACGTGGTCACTCGAGCAATATTGACTGTACTTTATAATCATCCTGTGAATGATTCATGTTAGTTTGATAATAATTGAGAAAAAGTCAATAAGGCACTTTTCTAGTGTTTACCAACAGTGCAGGACCAATTATAAAAGATATCTTGACTTTGACCCTACAGGGGTGTTGAATTCCCATGCCAGACTTGTCCGACATGGGATTTTCTACTTGCAGGCAAGTATGTTTTTTCTAAGCCACTTGTCCGTGGACAAGTAAATACCAGAGCAAATCTTGATACAGTACTAAAAAGATCTAGGAGAAAAGTCATCTTTTTGTTTGTATCAAAGGGAAGAAAACATTGTCTTTAATGAAGAAAATGCTGGGTTACAGCATTTTCTTCATCAAAAACAATATTTTCTCAATACCGGTATGTATCTACCTTTTTTTTGTGGACAAGTTCATTTTGATCTTGGACAAGTAAGAAATCAGCTTTTAGTTGTCCAGGGACAAGTGGAGAAACTCTGTATTTCCACACTCCTGCCCTACAATCATCCTTTGAAAGTTTTAAGTATATCCAATATGATATTTGTTGAATTTACTGCAAAAATGAGATCATTCTGGCAAAAAGTTGATAGGACCCCTTTCTGTGTTTTCTCACAGATCAGCCCTCTTTTCAAAAAGATACTTCCTTATGACCTTACAAGCATCCTGTGAAATTTCATGAGAATCCCATGATTTTTGTGGACTTAACTGCGCAAAAGAGAATTTTCTGAGCACAAATCAATAAGAACCCTTTTCCTGTCTTTTCAGATAGATCAGTCCCTTTTCTAAAAGGAACCTTTTTTATGACCCTACATTCATCCTGGGAAAGTTTCAAGGAAATCTGATGATATTAGTAGACCTTATCATCTTAGCAAGAATATTCGAAGTGAAAGTCAATAAGCCCCCTTTTCCTGTGTTTGAATATGATGAAATAATCAAATAGAAAAATATTTTGAAAAGACAATTCTTTTTTTTATTTATTTATTTATGAAAACTATATCAAAACACACATTTAAATTATAAAACATGATAACAACTAGCAAAGAGTGGTGGTTTTTAAGTCCTCATATTTCTTTAGTCATATTGAAAGTGAATTCAAACCAATACTAAATACAGTCGCAATTTTTGACATCGATTCCCATTTACAATTTGCCACCCATAATTGCTCCAAAAATAGTGCCGATTTTGATTACTTAAAAATAAATCATTCAAACATTCTTATTTCTTATATTGTGAAACATTGTTGACCTGTCACTCATTATTTTTCGTAAACTTTCGTCAATATCCGCGAGGTTATTAAAATAGTTTTATTTTAAGAGCAAATATGATAGTGGAATTGTTACAATTGGGTCCGTAGCGCAGTGGTCTAAACGGTTTGACAATTAGAGTTATTGAACTGACAGACCATGTTCGAATACGCTATCAGTCGGATACAGTGATTTTTTCTCCAATTGTTTGAACTTTAGTTTTATGATTAACTTAAGAGACAGTTTTATTGTCTCTTGAATTTCTTGTCAATTTTGTAATATTCTATATTGAAATTTTTCTCTTAATCAGATCTCTAATTACTTTTATTTTCATGGAATTAATAAGCTGTTGTCACTTTTTCAAGCTGAGGTCACGAGGCTTTTGATCGTCAGCTTAGCCATTTTTGTTTCTCTAAGGCAGCACCTTACTGACTCAGTTGAATTATCTTCTTTCGTTTATGACATTTAATGCTAATAATATTATTACTATTTTCTTATCGTACGATACATTTCATTGCTTGTCGTTACTTCTGTTAATTCTTTTTAACGGAATTCATTATCAATTTCTTATCTTATTTTAAGGGGTGTAATAAATTTGTCCTGTATTTCTTTCTAAAAAAATACATTTTTGGTTGTGCGTAGGCTACTGAGCAATAAGAAATCACTTGATGCAGAATATCAAACGGATAACCCACATAGAACGATGACCAAAATTGAGTAAGCTGTGTCCTGCTTTTTTATATCTACAAAGACTAAAATTACAGCCAGTAAAAGTAACATCGTATTAACAAAAAAAAGAAAAAAAAAGAATAAGACGAGAAAGAGATTCGATCTTCGGACCTCTGCATTGCAAGTTCCTGACCTTACACCTATAGCTGTGTCTGATCATTTATCACAACTGGGTGTATTTTGTTATTTGAATGTACTGTTCGCGTATTTTGAATCTATATAAGGAAGTGGGTTCTGAATATCAATGAGGGTCAACAGGAATATTAAATGAGTGACAGGTCAATAATGTTTAACAATACAAAAAATCAAACTCAATCAGGTAAATAATCAATATCCAATACAGACATACACTTGTGACTTCTGTATGAACGTTTACCCCAGTAATATTATAAGCAGGCATTTGTCCGAACCGTGAAATTGACATCAAATTGCTTGAAATTTTAGTTTTGCATTCGCAAATAAAGTTTTTTTGAACAAGAATTTAGTATACAATGGTAGCTTATCCATGTATCAAAGAAACAGCAGTGTCCATTCTAGGATTCAAAAGTAAGGGGGATTTTTTTAGATAATCATAAACACTCCAAAAAAGATGTAAATTTTTGCTCATTATTTATGTAAAAAAAATCCACTGTCATCTTCAAAAAAGGGGGGATTTTTCAAAAGTATGTGCTAAAATGTATAATCCCCCACCTAGAATAGACACTGAAATGGTGTATTGTGCATTCAGGTTGGGTGTGAATCGACAAAGGAATCCACTCTTGACTTGGAGATGTTTGCTCCTAAATGGGGTTTAACCCCTTGTCTATATTATCATATATATAATAAAAAAGATATAAGCAGGCAAGTTAGTTCCCAATGCCTACAATGATCGAGTGAAAGTTTCAAGTATATTTGACAGGGTGTTGTGGTTAAGGGTTATCACTGTGTCCAGTCTAGGTCACGGTCATGGGTCACTGATCAAGGGGAGTTAACCCGTCACTCCTAAGCATGTGGTAAGGCAGTCTTACGGTGTTCTCTTAGGGTGCAGACTGACAAATAGATAAGAAGAGAACAACACATATATCCTGACGGTCTCACAAGACCACACACAGACACAGGAAGGAACCAGGCAAGACACTTTAATGGTGTCAGAAGAAACTCGAATCCAGCCAAAATAGCCAGTTGACAGTTGAGTGAGAACAACTCAGTTTCTAAAGGTCACTGCCATTAGAAGTGGTAACACTGTAAAATTTTGAGCTCGGAGGACAGAAGTAAGTAAGCTCAATTGAATATTCGCGTGGAATTGCCCAAACTTCCCCGAATTTTCCAGAACAATCCAACAACTAACTTTACTTTCGATTTGGAGACTTGTATGCATGCGCATCGTAAATTTCCGGCGTCTGCCTAACAAACGAAAAGTCTCGAAAGTGCTTGCTTGGTGCCAAGTAAAAACCTGTATTGTTGTATGTACTTTTTTACCAAATAAATCAATCTATCTATCTATCTATCTATCTAACCTGTATTGTTGTGTGTGGTCTGAATTTTGCATTTAAGCTGCATCAATTTGCAAAATTTACCCTAAAAATGTTGTCTGACTGGTCCAAAAATTTGTCTGCAGGGGGTAGTCTAGATTAGAAAAATTCAGTACTCAAGGGATGGTTTATTGTTTTGAAAAGTCAAAAAGCAAATAATTCGTTACAACTTTAAAATTCTTTGAAAACCAAGTTTAATCTTATCTAGTGTCATCAGTAATAGCAAAATAACTAAAATTTTATAGAATTTAGATAAATTTGCATTACCATTCACACAATACACTAGTAACCAGACCCAGCATTGCATCTTTAGCATACTATGCCCCCAAAGATTGATGATGAATGAATATGATGATTACAAACGGCTGGCAGACTTTGTGAATGAATTAGAGCAGTCGCTAGAAAAGTCAAGGTCACATTGTGAATCACAATTAGCTGCTCTTAGTCAAGATGTAGAATTGAGACACCGTAAATTAGGCCTCTCATTTTCTACAACCTCAGTCCAGAGACACTGCAATGAAAATAAATTGGGCCTCTCTGATTCTGAACCAACATTGGTGGGACACTGCAATTCAAGTCTCTCAACTATGTATACTCCCAGTAGCATGAGTGAGGCATTCGAGGCGAAATCTCCAATGGCCAATCTCAAACATGCTTTACATGAAAATGGCAACAAGGTAGATTCTAAAAGCATTAGTGAAGCGTCCGAAGCAAAATTTCTGACGGCTGATGATCTAGAATATGCTATAGAAGAATTAGAAAACTTTGTTAGGAATACTAGCATGAGTGATTCATTCGAGGCAATGGCTCCGATGACTGATATCAATGATTCTTTAAATGAACTTGAAAGTTTTGTAGAATTAGAAATTGAAAAGATTGTGCAAGTTTTCAGAGTATGAGTTAAGGTATCTGAGGCGAAATCTCCGATGACCAAACTCAAATGCTAACAAATTCAAAATTCTGTTCCCATGAAAGGTAAGGTACAAGGATGGCAAAAAGAAACTAAGACTGTGAGAAAGACATCAAGGGTTTTTTCCTGGGCCTAAGAATTTGGAGGTCATTGTGACCCCCATACCTTTAGAATTGGGGGTCATTTCTCCAATTTTGGGGGACAAAGAAACCTAGGGAACACATAGAAACAAAATAAAGTAGACTGTAATATCTTCAGAGCCACAACATACATATTTTTCGGGGTTTTGTTGTTCATTCCTCCTATTTTGGAACAGGTCAAATACTTGTTAACCCTCTGAGAATTCAAGCTAATTAAAAAGATTAAATAAATTCAGATGAAATGACCAATGACTTCTTTGGTAGATGGACCCTAGTCATCACCACCAATCTCTCTAAAACAGCTTTATTTTGTTGTTCGTCCGAAAGAACTGCCCCAATGCAAACGATGGAACTTTGCACACTTTTATTTGTTGTGGCATTGTGTTAATTCTGGTGTCTGGTTTACAGTTTATTTTATGACCGGAAATCGGGTCAGAGGAGGTTTAAATCACGATAACCTGTCTGCATATTTTATCGGGCACCTATAGCTATTTAAAAATAGAATAGTGTAGAATTTTATCAATATTGGAAAACCTGGCTATCAACAGAGGTCGCAGAAATATTGTATCTGACACTTGTTAACAGGCGAGTAATGTCAATTTTTAACCCAACTGACAAGATCTTCTAAGATAAAAGATCTCTAATCATACATGTTCATAGCACAGAGCTGTATTTTAAAACTTGCATCACAAATGACGCGCAGGTAATTTTTTGCGGGTCATTTGTTTTGAAATTGCGACAAAGACGCGCATTTTTTGCGTCAAGGAAAACCCTGGACATCTGAGGCAAAGGCTGCGATATTCAATCTCAGATATGACAAGGATCATAGCTTGCGAAAGGCTCAGCCCTCTGTTCCTGACATAGACATGGCAAGAAAACATGGTGACGATACTGATACACAATCAACAAGTAATGGTTCGAGGAGAATTGGTTACTTGGTTGAGATGATGCCAGAGACAATGAGATTTGATGGTACAGAGAAAGAGAGTTGGAAGGCTTTCAAGATGAACTTCAACTTCTTTGTAGAAGTATTTACACTGTCACATGATGAATGCATGACTTTCCTTGGATTATGCCTAGATGACAAAGCTTCGGAACACTTTGCATTGATGCGAAAAAGGCACAAACGAATGACCTACAGTCGCATGATCAGGGAAAAAGACTAACAATTTTAACTTAGGGGCCCAGGCTGCCAAAATTAAATATTTTACATTAGGGATATGGGCATCTTCTCCAGAAATCTAGGGGCCCAGCCCAAAATCTAGGGGCCATGGGCGACTGGGCCCCTGCTAATCTTTTTCCCTGATGATGAAGAAGCTTGAGAAAAGATTTGGTAACAATCTCACACCAGAAGTAGCGATGATACAGTTCCAGCAGGCTAAACAAGAAAAAGATAAAACACTTGAAGAATGGTGCCACAGAGTGATGTCCCTTGCAAACCAAGCCTTTGCTGATTTGCCAAGCTGGTTTGCCACCAAACAAATGACGACAAAACTCTGTTATGGTCTGATTGACAAAGAAGCAGGTTTCCATGTCAGTATGCTATATCCAAAAAACATTTTTGATGCTCTAGACAAAATTAGATGGTATTGGTCTTACAACGCATATGCAGTCACTGATGATGCCACTACTTCAGAGCCAAAAGTTATGGATGAAACTGTCATGAGCCTCAACAACGCAAAAGAGACGAGTAACTCAGACCTGAAAATGATGAAAGAAACATTGGCCCAGATGGAATCTTTGCAACACGAGCTAAAGACCATGCGCCAAAGAGAGCTGGAAAGAAGATGCTATGAGTGTGGGGATAAAAGCCATTACGTTAGAACATGTCCATAACTGAAGAAAAAAGAGTTGCCACTTCGTGCTACTGAAAAATTAGGCCTTGCTTCAGTTACAGAAAACTTAGGTCTATGGATTCGATGAAAGATCGAAATCCAGGAATGAAAAGCATAGATGATATTGAGCATATCCAAATCAGACAAGTGGAAGAAGTTTCAGCTAACGACCCAGTTGGTGTGAAAGAAGCTGACTATTTTCCTGTAACAAATTCCAAATATCACCTGAAAGTACAAGTAGGGGATAAAACTGCAATTGCTTACATTGATACGGCCGCAAATGTGACGATGATGTCAACCAAACTATATCAATCACTGAGAAAGAAGCCAAAGAAGCAGAATGTTGATAGCTTTCACAACAGAGGTAACCAAAGATTTGCTGAGCTAAGTCTAGTTGGACCTGTGAAGATCAAGATTGGTTGCAAATGGTACTACGAAAGAATAATGGTTGCACCAAATCAGGAGGGGAGATACTTCTTGGCAATGACTTTCTAACAAAGCATCATACAAATTGGAACATTCAGACAGGTGAACTGACCCTTGGTGGAGAACATTCGAACATGACCATCGATGGTGCAGAATATCCGCTTGTTACTCCAGTCACAATTGCAAAGAGAGAAGTTGTACCGCCAAATTCTGTGGTGATGGTAAAATGTTGTATAGATGTACTGATGCCAGAATGTGTAATTGAGCCAATCAAAGGACTGAAAGTACTGATTCCTAGAGTTGTCTGTGAAGAGGGACAAGTGCCAGTTGTTTGGGTTATCAACTTGACTGATAGATACCAACTACTGAAAAGGGGCAAGGAGATTGGTAGAGCATTTCCGGTATCCGAGATCCTAAAAGACAAAGAGGGGAGAGAAGTTGGTCATCATAGACTTACATACAACAAAGGCTTACCACACTTTCTACAAGAGCTGTATGAAGACTCAGGTCGACACTTGAGTGGGGATGAAAGAGATAAAATGTGTAGGCTGCTTAAAGAATTTCATGTTCTTTTCAAGGGCAGAAATGGTTGTGGTGCGTACAAACAGAAGAAAGATGCTACTCAAGATGAAGGCAAAGAAACTACACAATTATACAACTCAACTAGTAAAGTGGAAATGGTACAACAAACTGAAGAAGAAGAGCCCATAGACTGGATGTCTTCTACTGTTCAAGTCAGAAAAGAAGATGGATCTATATGCTGGAGCCTGAATGGTCCCGCAGAGAGATTCATAACAAGAGGACCAAGATGGTCCTAGATCGCTCACCTGAGTCTCTTGACCCCTGGGACATCACATTAATTAGATAGGCAGATGTCAAAAAGAAGATAATTGCCTAAGATCAATACCATGGAACGTTTTCAGGGAAGAGCAAGACAGATATGCCTTTTTGCTCTTTGATTCTATGTAAAAAGGGGTGCACCCGGGTGGACCCCAAATGTGACCCCAGGGTCTTAATATGAACAAACTTCAAAGAGGTCCATAAGATGATGCTACATACTAAATATGAAAGCTGTCTGCCTTCTGGTTTCAGTAGGGCTGACTATCGGCTGGGAAAATCACTATCACGATAGTTTTACTATCGTAGCATTGATATCGTGATACTATCACTATCGTCAGATATCTATTGTGATATATCACGATACTATCAGTTATATATTTTCTTATATTTATTTTCTTTAATATCAACAGGTTCTCTCCAAATTGAGTCGTTTACACTATGTTTTAATAGTGTGTAACAAAGTATACAAGAAATTCTGTTCATAGATGTTAAACTTTCACCTTCCTTTGCAAATCAAAAGGTCTGGAACACGGGTAATTCAAAATTTATTTTCCATTATCTCGAAATCTGCAGCCATGTCAGACGAATTCAACCATAAATTTGGACATAATAAAATAATTACTTTTTGCATCTATAGATAAATAATCAAGCTCGTGTTTGAAAACACGGCTAAATTATCATCGTTGGGAGAGAACCATTGCCAAATTTAGTAAGTAACCAAGCCGCCGATCTTATTGATTTGTTTAGTGTTTGAGTTTTGCGAAAGAGGCATGTGCCAGACGATCGTATTTAAATGTCAATTCTTTTTTAGAATGCTGAACAGGGATTTCACTCGAAGAAGACTGGAATTTTTTTATTATAATTGTTAATAACATGGTTCCCGGGTCCCAGACGGTTGTTTCACTCTGTCTTATCGAAGATCATAAAGTCCCGCATGCCACTAAAAGATCGTAACCGCAGCTAACCCCAATACTTCTTAAGACTTTATGGCAATCAATCGACGAGTAATGACCAAAAAAAAAAAGATGAGAAAAACAAACTCTCATTACAAATTATCAAGAAATCTAACTCGACGCCGCTCAATTAAAAAAAAAGGTTGATGTAAAATTTCAAAATTGTCTGCATATATTTTGATAAAGTCCTACCTGCTGTGAAAATATAAATAAATCCCGTTTTCCCAAATAAAATCAGACAACAGAGTCAAATAAAGCGTATCAATTTATCCTCAAGATGGAAAGGGTTTGATATCTCATGAGGGTTAAAAAGCGTGCGTCGCATGTCAAGTCCAGAAGCTGACCCAAAAATAGCTGAACACCTGGTGTCGGCGCCTTTGATCACCCGTTCTCCCTCCTCGAAAAATAAACTGCTCCGGATGCTTTACTTCATTATGACAGTAAACTGTCTATTTTACGTGGCTAGATAGCCGCTCGGACTTAATTTCGGATTATTGGAACTGGTATTTTTTCTTTCTCTCTCTTTCCCCTTTTCTTTTTTATTAAAGCAAGAGGCCAAGAAAACATTGAAATTCTGTGTAAGTAAGCTTTGATTATTTACTATCGAAACTATCAATATTTCGACAAACTATCGCGATATGTACTGTGCTTGTAATCTATTGTCGGTTAAAAAGCTCTTTTGAGCTTATGTTATTTGTTAATTGTCCTGCCGACTTTAAATAAAGTTTACTTACTTACTTACTTAGTTATCAATGTCGGAGAATTGCAATCGATACATCGATATCGTGACTGTCACTATCACAATACATCAACCTATCGATCTATCGTTACACCCCTAGGTTTCAGAGAAGAAGATTTTTGAAGGTTTTCCTATTTTCACCTATCGTGCTCAGATGAGCTGAAAGGGATGCGCCCGGTTGGAGCCCAAATATGACCCAAGGGTCTTGATATGGACAAACTTGGTAGGAGCCCACTTGATGATGCTACATACCAAAAATGAAGGCAATGTGTCCACTGGTTTCGATTGAAGAAGATTTTAAAAGATTTTCGCTCTTTGATTCTATGTAAAAACGGTTGTGCCCGTTTGAAGCCCAAATATGATCCTAGACTCTTGATATGAACAAACTTGGTAGAGGTCCACTAGATGATGCTACATACCAAATATGAAAGCTGTCTGCCATCTGGTTTCATAGAAGATGATTTTTGAAGATTTTCGTTTTTTACCCTTTGTGCTCATAAGAGATAAAGGGATTCACCCGTGAAAAGCCCAAATATGACCCAAGGGTCTTGATATGAACAAACTTGGTAGAGGCCCACTAGGTGATGCTACACACCAAATATTAAAGCTGTCTGCCATCTGGTTTCAGAGAAGAAGATTTTTAAAGATTTTCGCTCTTTGATTCTATGTAAAAAGGGTTGGGCCCGGGCAAAGCCCAAATATGACCCCAGGGTCTTGATATGAAGAAACTTGAAAGAGGTCCATAAGATGATGCTACATACTAAATATGAAAGCTGTCTGCCTTCTGGTTTCAGAGAAGAAGATTTTTAAAGATTTTCATATTTTCACCCTTTTTGTTAAGGGTAAAGGGAAAGTTAAGGGTGGATTTCATTTATTTGAACAACTTTGGTAGAGCTTGACCCAAGGAACATCCCTGCCAAGTTTCATCAAGATTGGCCCACTGGTTTAGGAGGAGAAGATGTTCAAAGAAATTGTGGACGACGCACGACGGACGACTGACGACGGACATTTTACGATTTGTGATTTGAAGAAAGTTCTGACAGATCCAAAGATGGAGTACCTCACTACTTGTGATCGGCTACAATTGGATGTGTGTGTCAATAACGTGACAATGTGTGCAGAACTAAGTAATGTGCAGAATGGTAACAGAAGTGTAATTGCAAGAAGACAATATGCATTGACAAGTAAACAGAAAAAGAATTGTCAGACCAGAAAAGAGATCCTAGCAGTGGTAATTGTCTTGAAGTGGAGTAGCCGTTACCTGTTTGATTGTCTTACTGTGGTTAGAACTGACTACCTGAGCCTAAACTGGTTGTTACAACTTTCCAATCCACAAGGTCAGTTTGCTGTTTGGAACGATGAAGTGAAGAAATGTCAGAACAACATCTTAATCCAGTATAGGTTGGACCAGAACCAAGAGCTCGTAGTGACACAGGGCTCTGGAACTACTCGAGAAGCTTCGGAGGAACCTCAGATACTGCCGTGTGCCTGCAAAAGCTGTAAAGAAGCAGAACTAGATACAAGACAAACTTCTGAAAGCAGCAAGTGTAACAATCAGGGAGAATGTGATGGTAAAAAGATGGCTCTATCGCACAAGGGTCAAGTGACAATGGTCGACTCAAAATGTCCACCAAATCCCCAACACCCAGGAATGAGGAGCAGCTTCTAGGCTCAGATGACCACCTGGATGTGCTCAAATTCCCATGGGACCCTGGAGGCTATTAACGTCCAAGATCCGGTGTATCCCGATCTTTGGGACGTAAGCAGATCATCTGTGGAGGAAGCAAAGAGTCTACGACTGAGACAACAAACCTCCAGTAAGAGACAGTGCATCTCGAAGACGGTGCTAAGAGAACAACAACGCCTACCTAAAGTGACAACGAATTGGTACAACAACCACAGAGACACACAGTGATGGCGAAGATACCATGGCTCCAGCCCTTTTAAATATAGTCGGGGAGAATGTTGTGGTTAAGGGTTATCACTGTGTCCAGTCTAGGTCACGGTAATGGGTCACTGATCAAGAGGAGTTAACCCGTCTATCTTAAGCATGTGGTAAGGCAGTCTTACAGGTGTTCTCTTAGGGTGCAGACTGACAAACAGATAAAAAGAGAACAATACATATATCCTGACGGTCTCACAAGACCACACACAGAAACAGGAAGGAACCAGGCAAGGCACTTTAAGGGTTTTCATTAAACAATGATTTCTCCTAGTTTTGACACTTGAGAAATCAATATGATGGAATTTTGAGCTGGTGCTTCATTTGGACTCTTGAAAATAAGCAGCCATACAATGTAAAGGGTCATTAGAAGTGTGCAGTCTTATTGGAAACTCAGGGATCATTTTTGGGTAAGATATTGAGAAATTCATTTTTTCTGCCGAAAATCTCATAGAAACTGGCTTAATGAGAGAATAATCTCAAGACAAAATTTAATTTATTGAAGATTTATTGACTCAGTAAATAAGAAAAACAGTTTCTAGAAACAACACCTAAAACAAGAAATGACAGACAGACACAGGGTTCAAAGAATCCACTCGTAATTACGAGTAAGAAGTCCTGGAGGACAAGTGGAAATTTTAAAGCAGTCGTCCTCCAGGACGAGTAAATAATGAATGGCATTAAACCATTATGTCTAGTGTAAGGATAAAAATAGATAAAATACAAAAAAGACGCTTCGAAAAAGATCGCGGTGATAGAAGTTCGCAACAACTTGAACTGTAAACAGCCATATACTTTGGTTTCTAAAATTAAAACTTCCGGTTTTCGCATGATATAACCCGGTACCCGAACTTCGTAAATACAAATCGATCTTGAGATCAAGGAAAGTATCGAAATAAAAATTAATTTTCCCATGTTTTGTTCATATCTACTACTTCTTTTGTCGCATATAGCCACAATCATTGAATTTTACCCGAAAGTCCATAGTATTGTATGTGTACAAATTAGATTTTTTTCTTGTCCCGATCATTTTACCAGCACTTATTACCCGGAATTTAAAGTTTTTGAATATCGCAAAATTTCTACTTTTTTTCTGAATTCTTTGGACCCTGGGACAGGAACCACACCATCCCTATTGCTCTTCAGACCTTTGGTGAGTACAGCTTAAATAATACTGATATGAAGTCGATATTATTGCTTCATCACTGATCTGTATCAAAGGGGCAAATATCACTTGATTCGGATAGAATCTAGTTTAGCGGACCCCGGAAGTAAACAACTTTGGAACGTTCATTGTGCAAGCGCATTAACATCGAGGCGTAACTAAGCGTTACTAGCCAAACCAAACAATATGGCCGCCATTTTGTTAGATTAACTGATGATTTGGACATTTGAGTTCAAATTTCGGCCATTTAATATAAGAATAGCCTTAAATCAAATTGAATAATCGATTAAACTGTTTATTAAATTCATTGATTTGTTCGTTTATTGTATTCCCATCATCAATTGGTTTTGTGTTTTTGAAGTTGTTAGTTCATTGTGCCGACATCAACGGTATTTTACGATGAAGAAACAAAAAAATTCCCATGTCGAGCGGGGGTGTGGGGGCGGCAGCCCCCATGAGAAATAAAAATCAATGATGAAATAGGAAAAACGTAATTTCAGGGTTGAAGCGATGAAAAAGACCGGAAAATCAGAAACTTACCTCTAGTCATTACAAAAGAAAGTTGTCTAAACTGGTATTTTGTTTGTTTCCCGAATCAGTTAGTATGTTTCGAGCCGCTAAATGTGTTGTTTTGTGTCTTTTTACTTGCGTTGACTGTTCTCTTTTGGCTCTGTATTTTTGTATCTCCTCTTCTGAGAAGTTTGGATTAGCAGGATACACTTCCTTAACCAGGTCCAAAAAGGCAAGGAAAGGATCAGAACTTTCAGCTAAGAATTTTTTTCTTACACAGTACTGGCTGAAATATGAATCATATAGATTTTTGGTTGTACCATTAGTTGGAAGGGATCTTTTAAGGGCTCTCCAGGAACTCTCGATTGTATTTGTATGGGCTCCTGTCTCCGGATCTTTAAAATTGATCGAGTGATTAACAGTTAAGTGTTGGTATCCTTGAGAGTTTAGACTAGAATATGCCTTCCAACAATCGGAGAAAATTGTTGTTCCTGGTTTTACATGTTCCTTAATTATTTCTATGAGTGTTTCTGCCGTCCTGTCCGGAACACACTGAAAAAAACAATCCTTTGTGTCCCTGTTGATGCCACCGAACACCCAAACTCCGTCAACTCTTTTTCCCTTGTGGTATTTTCTTTTTCCAAATTTACTTTCATCAATTTCCACAGTATGGCCAATACCTCCAACCTTCCCTGAGTATTTTTCTAAAATAACAACACAAACCTCTCTGTAAAAGTTAAACCAGTCAACAATAGTCTGCTGGCATATATCTAGTTCGTGTCGAACAAATTCCTCACTTGACCTATATACCCAGAAATATGTAATGAAAATGATTTTTTCTAAGCTTAAATGACTGTGTGAGAACCAGGAGCCATGTCTCAATGAAACCTTCTAAGAACACTTTTTTAGATTACATTTCCAGTAGCAATTGTCTTTACTAAAGCTGGAATCACCTTCACAAAAAGTAAAAACACCAGACTCACAGTATGGACACAACTTTCCTTTCAAATCCAACAAAATACCAATCCGTAGTAACCAGGAAACCAAAGTAGAAGTATTTTCCATCAATTTGAATAATTCTCGTAATTTTAAAGGCATTATTTACATTGCAAAACTTTGTTTACAAACATTCCATTCGGGTGGTTCCGGTGACGTCATTTATCACGTGATATGTCAAAACTTTAAAAGAGATCCACTAACTTTATTTGAAGGTATCCGTTACGTTTGATGTCATTTCCAGTTGATATTCAAGAATATTAACCTAAAATGACCCAAGGAATACGATTTTGGGGCTATTTTAATTACCTTTCCCTTTAGGAAAGACACGCTGCTGTTAGAGGGCGCCTACGGCGCAATCAAGTGCGCGAAGCGCACTTCCGTGTTTTTAAGAAGACACATTCATTTCAGCGCATTTTAATGGGGTCCGCTAAACCACATGTGTCCCCTTGATTCTTCTTCTTCAATCAGGTACAGTCAGCTATCTATGAGAGATGTGGGTTGACATGCTTAATCAATTAAGATAATTTTATTTTCTTTCCTATCAAGATAATTGGTAGATCTACATCTTGATTAAAGACATTCCTACTAAAACAATAAATTCAAGTTAGAACAATTTATGCATTTTTTTTCCAAGTTCAATTTTGATTTTTTTTGCGAGAATTTACTTGAGTTAATGTCCTATACAAGATCACATTAAACTGCAAGTAGACGCCAAGTAAATGTTTATTAAAAAGAAAATGAATATTTCTTAGAAATCGTTTATTTTATGGGGAATTTTAAGACCTTACTTTACACAGCTGCTCCGAGGACGACAGCTCTTCAAAAGGATGTCGACTATGACACTTTGTACAGGCAAAAAGCGCTGCCATGATCTCTCTCTAAATCAGTAAGGGTTTCTCTTAAGATTTGTGTATAAATTTGTTTTTAAATTGTTTGAGTTTGACTTTGAAACCGGATGTTGAAAATTCTTCCCGGAAATGAAAAGTGGGCATGCGTGTAAATCGATTCACCAATAAAAGAAACAGTTGCAAAAAATGACACTATTGTTATCGTTCAATATATTCTATGTATAATTTTATTGGTTTGAAAAAAAAGAGTTTAGTTTTAAATTCATAGCAGAATCATGAAAAATGAAATTTTATTTTTTTTCAGTTTAAAATTTATATTATTTGCATCTGATATAATTTTGCAACCTTTGTGGTTTTTTGGTTATTAAAAGGAAACGGTGCATCATTATAATTCAAATTATAGTGAACAATAACAACTTGTATGTATAAACACACATGTTGACAGAATGGCATCTGACAGCAAAGAAGCTGACAATGACTTCACTATTGATGATTTCCTGTCAATTCATCGACATCAACTAACAAACTCATGTGTTCCAGAATTATATTGGGAGACTCTTTTTACAAAGCTTAAATATGAGGTTAACTTCAATAAACTAAATAAAAGAACGAGTCAGGCACAAGTTTTTGGTGGACATTTACGTTTACCATTGTTACTGTGTCAGAACAATCCAGTTATATTAACATTAAATTAATAATTGATTTGTATGAAATCCTTTTCAGGATTCTACAACATACACATACAGATACAGAATAGCTTTTCAAAAAAGTAGTGCTCCATAAGGTTCCAGGTACTCTTTTTTTTTAAAGAATTGTATCCATCTGACAACTGCATAGTCATTAGGTGATCCAGGGATTCGACATAATTTGTAGATATCTACAGTCAATTAACCAGTTCGGAACCATGACCAGTTCTGGTCCACTTTGTAAAACAAATTATAAAATCTCTGTTGTTATAAGAAATGTCAGCTATTCAATTGTTTGTGTCCAAAGGCCTATCATATTTCTCATGCAAATTGAATTTTTCTGCAAATAAAATTCAATTCATCCAGACACTTACCCTTTTCAACATGCATCTCGCAGGAAAAGCCATTTCAGACACCTGACACGTCTCTGAAAAAAACTTAAATTCTGGCTGACATTAGCATGAAATGATTATGAAAGCAATAATTTTTCAATTTGTACCAAAATATTCATTTAACTGAAGATTAGTAAGATTAATTTTAATATCTATTGCTGGTAAGCAAGAAAATATGTAGGTAAGATAGGACTGTGACTTAACCAGTTCCTGTCCACCTGTTTGGGGGTTGTGACTTGTCTCAAAATGAACAAGAAAGATTAAAATATCACCCTCAAAATAAAATGATTTTGAAGTGTGAGATATTTGTCACATATTATCGATCGGCCAAAAGTCAAATACAAATACAAATACAAATACAAAAATTTTATTTAAAGTTGGATACATATATAACAAGAACAACATTAGCGATGTATCGCTATTTACCGACCCAAGTCATTGAAATGGTATCTATAGACATTTTTCTAATGATTTTTGTTCAAAAACTCAATTCTTGAGCGAGTATTATTCTTTGTCTCAAAATACACAACTGAGAATGCGAGAATAATAAGGACTTATGTTAAAATTGAAATTAGAATTACTCAAACTAAAAAAAAATTGGCCAATACTACAATCCATTACCAATGAATAGCATTTCTCAGATAAAATATTTTTTGAAACCCTTCCTGGCAGTTGTAATTCAAAAGTATTGCCCCATGTTTCTTAGCTGGTTCAATCTGACTGGAACTGGTCCAACTTTGACGCTTATATTAAGGTAATGTGTTTTATCAAACTTATTGTAGTGCATTAAAGTAAGGCTTATACTCGTGTTACATAAAACTTATTATTGAAATTCGCCTTTTTGGAGGGCTCAGAGCATCAATGTTGTAAGTGCCTATATTTATATAGGCACTTACAACGATGGTGTTTTGTGTCCTTGAAGAATAATTTAACTTATTATGATATAGTTTTTCCTATAATACCTTATAACTTCAGCTTGTATAAGGTTTTGGAAAAAAATTGCCAATATCTTGTATTGAACCTATTCGTTGTAGGTATACGACGCTGGAACAGTGTTCCAGTTATGTCAGGTCCAGTTAGTCTGTGAGATGAGAACCAATGATGAGGAGCAGGAACCAGAACTGAAATGGAGAGTCATCGTAAACAATAAAGACGGAATTAAATGTGATGATAAAAGACAGTAAGCAACCAAGATTATTACAGTGACCCCTAACCCAGTATAGGAATATCTGGGAATTCTGAGCACGATTTAGAAATACATGTGTAAAATTTTGACAAAATGCTCAATAAAAAAAGGAAAGTTCAAATAAATTCTTGGGCATATTATAAATTCTGTTACCTATTAACCTCATATTTAACTAAAAACAGGATCTTAGTATTCAAACATGAATGAATAAAGAACATGAAACCTAAGACCAAATTGTTCATTGACAGATTTTATTTTTTTTTTTTTATCAAATATATTCAGATTACATTGATATGAAATTTAAGTTTTGATTTTAGTGGCAAGTTCCGTGCTTTCTTATTAAGATATCAAACACAAGCAAGGAAAATTGATCCTTATTTGTTAGACACTTTATGTTAACATTTTGCTTTTCCAGTATTTACATCATAGACCATGCATGGACATACAGAGCTCATGAAGCAAAGACATATTTAAAGGAGGTTCCAGGATTGAAGGAGAGGATGGCTGCACTAATGGATATTACCATTGAGGGTCGTGATGATACAGAGGTTATTGATGAAATCACAAAAGAAATGTGGAAGTAAGTCAGAAACAAATAATAAGTTTTAGATAAATATATATTTGCAATTGTTTTAAAGAACTTTTTTAAGACCCCGGATTTCAAAAATTGGTGCATCTTTTTTACAGGCATCTTTCTAACACATTCTGAATTCTTGGTGCACATTAGTGCCATCTCAGATAGTTTTAAAAATATGTAACCACTATCAATTATAGTGGACCATATAAAAAAAAGCAAGTAGCATTTAGTGAAGTCAAGGGTCTTTGATAATTTCAAGGATGGTAGCTTCGAAGCACAACTTTTAAAATACTTTTCAGTTGATATTTGTTCTGATTTTGAAAAATACTTTTACATTGTGATTGTAAAATGTTTTGATTAAATTTCAGCTTAAATCAGGATTTATTTCTTTTCAGGTACAATCAAACATACACTGTTGGTAATTTTCAGGCAGTAAGTTGACTTTTATAGTTCTGTGCTTTACAGAAGAGATACAACTTATTTCTATTTCAACATACAATGTTAGATGTACTGTTTAACGTGCATGGAAAGGTACCTTGAAAATTTACTCTTAGACATATTGATCTACACACATCTTAAAAAGAAAACTAAAAGTGGCTTGTTACAGCTATTTGAAATTATATATTCTACCTTTATCATTATTTTGAATCAAACTTATTCTGTGATGATTGCTAGTGGCAGGATAACTTGTGAATTTACTTTTAAAAAATCCAATTTCCATCAATATGCTAGAAACTTTTCAGTCTTATTCAAATTGAATAAATTTTAGGTCAAGCTGAATCCAGAAAGACTTGCTTTATAAATTTTCAGTTAGAGCTTTACTAGACAAGGTTAAGATAAGCTGTTTCAAAAATACCTTGGGATAGATCCTAGACTTTCAGATTTTTAGTTTGGCTGGTTTGGCACAAAAGGTTGAGTTCTATCATAACCATATATAGATTTTAGTGCTTGCATAGACAAAGCACATAATTGAAGGTGGATAATTTATAATCAATATTGGTACCGTAATACTTGAAAAATACACTTTTTCAATTTATACTTTTTATCTGTGAAAGACCTACGGAAAAGCATGGCAGCCGCTTGCAATGCCCTTGTTATGGAACAAGAGAAAGAAGATAATTGAATGAACTAAACTTATTTGCTACTAAAGGAGCCTTCTGTTGAAAGACTGAACTATTTAGCTTGGCAGATTTTGGTAAAAAATTATTGCTACAGACTAAAACTTTGTGCTGTCATACAAAAACTTTACTAGCTATACCTTAAAAAGGAGAAGTTAAAAAGTACAGATGTATATGACTCTAGCTGACCAGAGCATCATTTATCATGAAATGAACCGGTATTGACCTGATATCACCTGCCTGATAACATAGCATGATATCAGGCAGTCTATTTTTAGAAACAATTTTTCATACTGTTTCACCTGAATTTCTTTGACTTTTAAGGGTTTATTATAAATAAGCGCTGAAAAACTATTGCATGATAAATAGAATAACATGTAAGTGTCTTAAAGTATCACTGTTTTCTGGTCTCAGCAGTGAGAATTTATCATGCCTCGGCAAAGCCTTGTCATGATAAATTCTCCCAAACGTGACCAGATAACAATGATATTTAAGGACACTAACATGTTATTCTCTATTTCTCATGGTGACCTATTGTGATCATTTCCTCTTCCTCTACTAATTGGCCAATTTTGAAGTTAGTTTGCAGAAATGTTTCTTGGGTGAGCCTATATCAAAATAGTCATGGAATTAACATCCACCCAGCCTCACACCTAGGACGTGGAATGGATGTTAACGAACAAAGATTAAATATTACAAAAAATACTTGAGATTGTTGACTTAAATATCATCCAGAGCTCTTATGTAGATCTACTTACTTTTTTAAAAAATAAATTCAATGGTTTAGAAAATATTTTCAGGGGTCAGCAGAACGACTCCCAGTATGGTACATAATGGATGAGTTTGGTTCCCGTATCCAACATTCTGACATGCCAACATTTAAAACAGCCCCCTTTTTGTATGCCCCTTCACAAATGGCCTTCACCATCCTCTGGCCTGTGATGGATTTGGAGAATGGAGGTATGCATGTAACATATTTGAATAATTTCTAATGTCCCTGCATCAATGAGATATTGTTTTAGTTTTGTCTGTCTTTCCATTTTATTCTGTCAGTCTTTTTGAAAAAGCTTATTATTACTAAAACAGCGTGTTTATCATTTTGATTGTCTCACTTGTTTGGGTGTGAGATTATCACATGATATTTCACTGTAAAAATTCAATTATTCACTGTGATTGCAAAGTGCTCAAGGTGAGTGTTTGGGATACTTGATTGTCTGTGGTTGCTCATCCGTCCTCAACAATTCAGTGTTTTCACTCTAGAGGTCACAAAATTTGCTCAATCTTTCTCATACTTGCTCAGAATGTTTGTCTAGGGTTTTGGAAGACCCCCTATTGAATAAGGTGGCATTATCAGAGGAAAATGAGTCTTATAGACAGTTTTCTTGTTACCACTATAGAGGTCACCATTTTGTCTTAATACTTTTCAAACTAGCTCAGGATGTTTGTCTAGGCTTGAGGAACAACCCTATTGAATTTGCAAACTTGCATAAAATGTTTATCTGGTCATTTGTAAGGACCTTTTTATGCTCCCCGAAGGGAAAGCATATAGCCGTCCATTCGTCTGTCCCTCCGTCCGTCTGTCCCCACCTATTTCTCCATAATCCTTGGGCCAAATCAAATGAAACTTACCATGTCAGGGTTTGACATTGAATTTTTTGGCTGCCAGACAGTCGGACTTGTTTCTGCCACATGCTGCTGGTCCTGACCAAATGTTCACTGGTCCTGACCAATTGTTTGTATCAGAAGTTAGGAAAAGCATAATTACATGGTTTTGTTTAGAAGATACCAAACTATTCCAAGTTATTTCACCTTGAACATTTACTAAATGCTTTTGACAAAATATCAATAATGAACTTGTAGGTAGTTGGTACTAGGTAACAAAGAAAAAAAAGTAACTGTTGAAAAAGTTTTATATGCAGTCTGCTTTCATGACAAAAAAATTGAGGGTTCAGTTGCTAAGTAAATTTCAAGAACAAACACTTAACACTGGTTCTACTTCTTGACATAATCGTGAAACAAGCAGCAAAGTCAACCTGACACTTTGTCAAATCATCAATGTAAACAACCGTAAAGCCTCGGATATTTTCTGTTTCTATACATTGCAGATCCCAATTTTGGTTTTTATGCAACGGGTGGTGGTGCGCCTAGTTGTTGGCCTTGTCGAGGGCTGATTTAAATGCCTCGACCATCTTTTCCAGTTTATAAATATACAGAAACAAATATCTCTTTGCGCTATGTAAAAATGATTATAAAACACAATTGACAGCTGTTTCACGCATTGAAAATATAGTGCGCGTGTTGTTTGGCCCTCGTTTTGGAACGCCCTTCACCTTCGAAATGTTACTATATTCAGCAAACCGTGTTTCTGCGTATTATGAAAGACGGCCAGAATAACTAATTTAAAATTTTTACACGTGACATCAAAATCTTTATGTTTTCTGTAAAAATAAGAAATTTGCGTTTTTATGCCGTATTTTTTGTATAACGACATTTGCGTAAAAGTTGGTATCCCAAAGTAAATGATTCTCATTTTCAGTGAAGAGGTAAAAACGGGAACCAGTCATGTGGGATTTCCCGGGCTGGTAACGCATGCGCGTCCAAAGCGGATTTGATAGAAAAGTAAAATAATCATCGAGGACAATCATCCTTTCAACAAGCAAAAAGCTCAGTTTGCTACGGAAACGAATAAATTTATACAAGACGAATGTAGATTTGAAATTAGAACGACCAGTCGGGCTTGTATCTGGCGGGTTCAACCAGACCGGACCGAGCAACAGGCAGACAAAGTCTGTCGGTCGTGGGTTAATGTTGAACCCTGCATGTGAACTCCCTATGATATAGTGATGATGCGTCTGTGTCGGTTTTTTGGATTTGAGGCCTCGTCACGGAAAAAGGAGACTTAGGGTAAAAAAAGTTTTTCCCAAATTTCTCCTAGTCTAACAGTCAGGATTTAGTGAAATTTCATATTTGAGTAGCAAATCAGATGCCCTTTACTATAAACAATTTGAAATTAATGTAAAAAAAAATATATCATGGAAAAAGGGGGCTTAATGTTTGTTACCTTTACGCTAGCGTGTAAAATACATTTATTCTTTCATTTCTCCTAGTCTTATGCTCAGAATTTGATGAAATTTCACATTTCAGTAGCAAATCAGATGCCCTTTACCATATAGTATTTGAAATTTGTGTCTAAAAATATGTCATGCAAAAAGGGGGTTTAATGTTTGTTACCTTTATGTTTGCTGTATAAGGTAACACCTTATTTGAGTCCTTGCAATCTGACCACAGAGCATATCTCCTAAAGTATATTAGCTATCAACTTGAAACTTTATGGGTGGATAGATCTTATGAAGGAGAAGTGCAGTGCACAAGAACTACAACTCTTGGTTGCATAATTTTGGAGTTATTGCCCTTTGTTATTTTTGATACTAAATTATGTCTGGAGCATATCTCCTAAAGTGTAATAGCTATCAACTTGAAACTTTATGGGTGAATAGATCTCATGTAGGAGAAGTGCAGTGCACAAGAACTACAACTCCTGCTTGCATGCTTTTTGAGTTATTGCCCTTTGTTATTTTTGATACTTGGATTTTGTCTGGAGCATATCTCCTAAAGTGTAATAGCTATCAACTTGTAACTTAATGGGTGTTTAGATCTCACGGAGGAGAAGTGCAGTGTACAATATCTACAACTCTTGCTTGCATACTTTTGGAGTTATTGCCCTTTGTTATTTTTGATATTTAGATTTTGTCTGGAGCATATCTCCTAAAGTATAATAGCTATCAACTTGAATCTTTATGGGTGGATAGATCTCATGGAGGAGAAGTGCAATACACCTGAACTACAACTCTTGCCTGCATAATTTTGGAGTTATTGCCCTTTGTTATTTTTAATACTTAAATTTCATAGGAGGCAAATCTCTGACAGTACAAAAGAATCTTTTATCTATTAGGCTTCAGCTTACTATCAAGCTTTCTTGGCGGGGGATGTCCATGTTCAACATGGCTCTTGTTTTTGTGACAATGCCTTATTTGGAGAGCATAATCCATCTCTGACGGCTCTTGTTAATTTTGGTTGATTTCAGGGGTTTGTCATGGGAAATTGGGGTCAATGATAATTTCATTGTTACCTCTCTAGACGTCATAATTTTGGTTCAATCTTTTTCAAACTACATGAAGGTGAGCGATATTGTACCATGATTGTCCGCTTGTTAATAATAGTGTAATATAAAATAATGATATTACATGTATTATGAAATAAAATTTGCTTCTAAAATAAAAGTTGCAGTATAATCTTACAATATGAAAACATTCACCTTCAGATGAAGTGACTCGTGACTTTGTATCAAACTGCCATCATCCAGAAAGACGTAAAGCCTTAATGATACCCTGGGAACCAGCAGATTTTACAGATGTATCATACGAGTTCAGTGAACCAGATATCAGCTTCTTTTCTGTAAGATGTCCCTTATACTATTCAATAATTTTTTTGGAAACTGAAAACCTTATTACACTGTATAAACACACAAAGTGGATTCATACAATGGTCGTGTGACTAGGTTACTAGTTTCATATTTCTATGAATTCAACAATTACTATCTTCATATATTATAATTTAAGCAAAAATCAATAAAGATACATTCCCCTCCCCCCCCCCCCCCCAAAAAAAAAAAAAAAACAGAAAAAAAAAACGATTTCTAACTGGACTACTTTGTGCAGAAGCTGATAAAATAGCTGAGTACAACAAATTATTTTCATTGACGACAAATTGAACCATTTTTCCAACCAATTAGAATGCAGGAATCTTGATAAACATCACTAAAACTAAATCATTTTATAGTCAAAAATGAAACATTTCAGCCTTGGGTACACACATTTTTACAAATTAATGAAGGATATAGATTATCAAGTTCCTTAATTAATCATGTGGTAGAACAGGGTTTGACACTAAGGGGAGATTGAGAATCCTTGTTTACTAGTTGGGACTCCTTAATTTTGCAAGTAAAGAGTCTGATCGACTCCCTCGATCATATAATATTTCAACAAACAAAATTTTGTGTACTGCACTGTTTTCTATCCAAGCCTTGTCAAAATTAAATATTGTCACCTAAAAAATTGTTGAACATGACATTTGCTTTTATCTAGTAGTATTTGCAAGAAAACTATCTTTTCGGAAACAATTGTGGAAAAGAAGAAATTGCAGACTATACTTGCTCTCTTCTTAAATATTGTTAAATATCCCTAAAATAGGCATTTTGATTAAAACAAAAATCATATACATCTGGGAAAAGGTTAAAACTTGAACCATTTATAATCGACAGGAACATATAGTAGATGAATCTGGATTACCAGATGTAAGCGATTTACCTCCCTTGCCAACAGACAGAAAGTTGAAAGTGTGTATAAACTATAAAGATTTCCCTCCCCTGACAGATGAAAGGTTTGAGTTGGTAGATACTGGTGAAGAGGCAGATATTGTATGGATTAGTCCTCACTTTAAAGATTTCAAGTAAGTTTCCTGAATAAGAGTGTGTATGTAAAGCTGTTCTCGACACTCTTGATTGTTAAAGTTGAGGAATTAAACATGAAACAGTTCTTAGAGTGCTCTTTTTGTGCTGATTTATTAGTTGTTGCAGAAAGAGCAGTAATTGCAATCAACAATAATTTAATTTTAGTTGATTCAATCAGATTTCATGCATTCTGATTGGTTGAAACATGATTTTATTTCTCAATGAAATTAATTTTGATTATGCAGCTATTTTATTTAATTTTCGCAAAAAGTATTCCCATAGGAAAACTGCTTTAATGTTGAGAAATCTATACATTTTTACTTCAAGATATTAAATTATAAGATTTGAAGATAATATTTATTTCATTGAGGTATGAATCTTAAAACTGTATCACACTCTTGTATGAATCCACTTTGTGTATTCATACAGTGTGATAAGTTTTTGTTTCACACCTCAATGAAATCAACAAAATACTCTCTTCGTTTCTTAATAATTTATAAATGCTGTTTTGGGGTTATTAGCTTGGCTGTTTTCATACAGCTATTCATTCATGTGGTTATCATTGTGTGAGAATGCTGATTTCAATTACTGATCTTGCTGCAACAAGGAGAAGGAAAGTGCTTTGGATATCCTTCAATAGGATTCTGTAAAAAACAAAAGAATGATCCATTCTGAAATTATAGCCAAATATTTTGAGGTTTTTATATGCCTGTCGAAATACCGGACGTATTATGTGATCACCTATGGCGTCCAGGCTTATAGCCAATGGGCCGCTTTCACTTCTTTGTCCATAGCAGAGCTCTTATGTCCAATTGACTCGAAAATTGGCAGTTATGTTCCTCTCACGATTACAGATTGAAGTGCACAAGAACCATAACTCTACATAGCTTATTTCTTTAGCCATTGCCCTTTGTTGTTTTTGAACTTGGACATCCTGAACTGAATTTACGCTATCAATCTGTCTTACAATTTTTTGTTGGTCCATAGTCTGGAAACTTAACATTCTTTCTGTATTTTCAAGGCAAGTATTAAAGGTAAATAAGTCTTACATTTGTAAATTTCTCACAATGGCTTGACATGGCTAATGGCAAGTTGTCAAATCCCAAACAACTTCCCTTTTTGACACGCTTAAAGAGAAAAGCTTCTGAAACATTTTGGAAAATGAAGAAAATTTCTTGGTACAGGCAATTTCTTCATTTTCAACAATATTTTCTTTCCCACAGGATGAAAGCTTTTAAGAGTTTTATCAACTTCAAATTATTGTCTAGAACTTCTTGCTATTTGGACCAGGTTAAAAAAAATTTATTAGTATGTGAATAATCATCTTATAAAATCAAACCTATATAACTAGATTATCAATGTATTATCTAACCTTTTATTTTTCTGCAGATCCCTCTACAAAGATGGTGAAGTTCGTTACATCAACCAGTTTCCAAAAGAGCAGTGTATTACAGTTAAAGATCTACTTGCAGTTACATGTAGACGCGCAGGAGATGGAAAATTCAATCCAGATACGCTGGAGGGAAGTCCAAATTGGCTGCCCGTCACATACAACCTTAACACTGAACTGTCCAAATTTGTGTCCTATTTTCAACACAGGGAAGAAAAGTAAGCTTATATACTCTTTTAAAAAAGTCTTTTACACTGATTAATTTTTTTTTTTTTTTTCTAAAATAAGACTAAACTTTGATGACAGGTGATTGTTTTGTAAACAGTGATTGTAATTAAAGGAATTCTCACATATTGCTATGAATTACTTGATAGCCTTTATGCATAACAATGTCAACATCTAATTACACAAATCTGCCGTTTTCAAACAACGCATGCACTTTAAAGAAATGGACCTGTAATAGTTCTGCAACTTTTCGGAAGTCATGAACTTAAACAGTTAAAGGCGAGGAAACCTCAGTTAACATTGTGTAAGAACATGTGGTCCAAAATGTTTAGTAACTATTACAGGTCCAATACCTTAGGATTCATTAGATAGTCCAATAAATTTCTTCATCATGTTGTGAATGAAATGCCATTACTTAGGTGTTTTTGGAATAAAACGTCGTTGTGCAGATTATTTTTAATTGAAAAATGATTAAATGTACGTAGGAGCAAAGTCATCATGCTTTAGGTTGCTTTAAGGCAGGTTTGATAAGACAAGCCGTCGTAAAGAATTTATTGGTTCAGGACACACTTTCTCCAACCTCTGGCATTACTTTACTGTGAGTCGCTGCTTTTTGTTTAGAGCCATATAAGTCATATATGTAAAAATAATGTTCGTCCTGCGTGGCAAATACCATACTGATATTTGGGTTATTTCTCTCTTACCACAACTTGAAAGACTATTTTAGTCTCCAGACAACATAGTATCGCCAGTCAGAAAATGTGGATCAAGACTCGAGGGGCCAGGCTAGTTACACTTTCCATGTAACACCTCAATTTATATCACCATTTTAAACATATTATCAGAAAATGGTCATTCTGTGTTATTACAGTAAAGAAATGCATGAGATCCACTTGCTTTAAAATACCTTAAATAAACAAATATATTTTGTTTAATTTACGATATGTATCAATGTCAAAGAACTGTCTTAGAAGAGTATATTACAGGTTCTTTTGGATCTCGAGAAGGGATATTCTGTCTCTAAAGTGTGAAAACTAGTCACCCAGTGCATACTTCATTATAAACTCAATACCATATTCTCCTAATAAATGCTCCAAGGAGCTATACATAACATGGCTAGAGAGCTTTAATTAAGTTTGTATTTTCTGATTTGAAAATCATTAAAATTGTTACCTTTTAGGCCCTTTTCCCTTTAATTTGAGGTGATTGTTTAGAGGAAATTCACATCAAATTAGAGAGAAGTTACTAAAATTTAGGCATTAGAATTGGGTTTTCCTAGTAAAAAATGTAGGGGTGCTACTATTAGAGAGGGCGCTATTATTAGTGGAAAAATGGTAAATCAAATGCCAATTTTATTTCAGCCCTTTGTTGTAAAACTTCTTCAACATTCACAAACTTGAGCACTTATGAATATAAAACCATATTGCATATACCAAAATATTAGTGAAAATAAAAAAAAAAAATGAAAAGTTGCTTGTCATAAAGCCTTGATTGGTTTTTTTACTGAGATTCAATTATATACTTCATATATGAGCAATGAATTTCATAGGCTAAATCTTTCTTGCGTGGATGAAATTGATGAAATTATTTTTGAAATATAAATCATAGTTATTTGCATTTGTGAAATTATTGAATATAGATTTAGAGCTTTATTTATGAAAATTGGTAAATAAGATTTTTAAGTATGAAATTTTTAAGATTTAATGATTTGATCATTAATTTCAGAGGTTTAGACAATGTTTGGATACTGAAGCCATGGAACTTGACATGCGGTGCTGATATAGTGGTGACGGACAACTTAAACCAGATTCTACGACTCACAGAAACTGGACCAAGGGTAATTCTCTTTATAGTTTAGCTTATATAATATTTGTATATCCTAGATTTGATTCTTATATTCTTGCCAGTTTGCAATCAATTGTATTAAGGTAGTGGATCTGTAATAGTTTTCCGAAGTAATGAACTTTAACAATTTTAACGAGGTTTCCTAATGATTTTCATTAGGAAATCTTGGTCAACATTATGAAAGTTCATGAGTTCCCAAATGTTGTGGAACTATTACGGGTCCACTACCTTAACATTAAGTATTGGGAAAAGACAGACCGAAGCAGACATTGCAGACCCAGGTCAAACTGCAGTCAATAATGTTTGTCTTTCACTAAGTCTCATTTGGATGTGTTTAAGAGATGAAGAGAGTATTTGTTTAATTTAGAGAGTTACGGAACTTAAAACTTTATCATTTCTTCATATCTTATAATTTAATTTCTTGAAGCAAAAAAGCAAAGATTTACCCTCAACTATACATGGGACTTCATTCTGTGTGAGCTTACAAATAGCTGTGTAATCAAAATTGTTTTTCTAAGTAATGGAACCAATTTTCAGCCAATCAGAATGCACAAATCTTATTGAACACGGCTAGAAGTAATTAACATTTTATGTTAAACTCTCAATTTAAGAACAATAATGGTCCATCTTTTGGGTGTCTGAAATGTAAGGGTAGTTAAGGTACTTAAAGTTTTATCATTGTAAATCCTTTTTCAGGTTGCCTGTAAATATGTGACTAATTGTGTGACTGTTTATTATGATAAAATAGCAGCCAATGCCAAGGTAGATCTGAGATATATGGTGTTTCTTGCTAGTGTGAATCCATTACGACTGTATACATATAAACCTTGCAGTGTGAGGCGAGCTCAAAAGTAAGTAAATGACAAATTATGTCAAAATTATTGATAAAAGCTTATTTTTTTGTAGCTTGGTTTTGTGCAAGGGGTGATTGTACTGTCTTGCCGTACAAGCTAGCCTTCATAGCAATGTGGTAGAGCACTCGCTTTTGGACAGAGGAGTCCCTAGTCAAATTTTTATTTGTAGGGTTTTTTTATTGCTAGGAAATATTTAACACTTCGCATGCTGTTCATGGCTTATGCCTATAATACACATGTCTGAGGCAGACAGTGTAGACACAGATCAGCCTGCACAGAAGTGCATCCTGATCTTAGTTTACACTGCCTGCTTTCTACTGAGCATTTGTGGGAAAAACTAAAGCTAGACTTGATTGAATGTTCGAAAATTTAGATTTAACATAATATGGGTAATGATACAATTCTACATAGTTAAGGTGGAAGAGGAAAATAGTGTTTTTTGAGAAAAGTGCACATATATTGGTATCAATGGAAATGTTGTGTTAGCGCAACCTCAACGGTTTATGTTTTTTAACGTTCAATTTAGAATTTACGTTACCATGACGTCGTTAAAATGACGGTTTCACGCGTTTTTCACAAATGACCCTACACGCTCTTAAACGCTTACCCTGATCGTATTTTAGGTGATTCAATTCAATGGCATTCACCAAAATAAAGTTAAATGAATTGGGAACATTGGCGTGTAATTATAACATTGTTATATTTAAAGATAAATACACCAGATTGAATTAAAGTTAAATTTTCAATTTTTGGCGGCCCCCAAAAATAGCTTTAAACTTATTTTTTAAAGAAATTGCCAGATGAAATTTTTTTTGAAATTTGATATATTTTTGTCCAGTTTCCTTTTCATATGCTCGCATCTTTTTGTGACGGTTTACCTTACGGAATTTCTTCAATTGAGGATCAAAGTTTATTACCCTAACATTGAAAGTTGGAAAAAAGGCAAACGCAGTAAATTTGCTAAAGTGTGCTGACGGACAACACAAAAAGTATTTACTTGATTTCTGTATATATGAAATTCTAATGTGAAAAAGATTTTTTGTTTTTCATAAACATGCATAGAGGTTTTCCCATTTTATTTGAAATCTTATCACTGCACACTCAAATAGTCTTTGAAGTGCTAATTAATGGTAACATGGTAATGTCGATCATGTGAAATAAACTTACAAAAGTCAAATTTCATTCATAGCAATGTCAACATTTAACTTATTGAAGTCACCGATCGGCAACACTTGTGTTAGGTAAATTCATGTGTACCGCAAAGTTCTCCGTGTATCGGAATAAAATTTTGAGGGCCCTTTCCTCATAGACCTTTGAACATGTCTGTGATTTTTTATCTTTTTATTCCAATAGATCACAAAAGCATTCAAATAAACATAGCTTTTCAAACTTTTCTTGTTTATCGAACTAAAATTGTAGAAAATAATATGAAAAATTGAACAAATTTCATCGGGCCAATTTTAAAAAAAATTGTTAAAAGTGAGATTTTTGGAACAGTTAAAAATATAAATATTGATTTCAAACAACTCAATTGTCTATATATTTAGTTACAAAAGTTTTAATATATCATTTTCGTTTTGACCATTCATTAAGCTTCATTTTGGTGCAATTTTCGGAACAAAATGTCTTCAATTATATCGCACAGTGCATTTAAATTGGGCTAGGGTAGTTTGTAGAAAGCGCGCCATATCTTCATTTTTACGACGTCATAGTAACGTTTTTTCCAAATTAAAAACTAAAAAGTATACGCTGTTGAGATCACACTAACTTGGAGTTTATATGTATACCAAACTTTTATCACTAATCTCAAAAAACGCTATTGTCCTCTTCCACCTTAACACATTAAATAGATCTAAAGATAAGCTTTCTAAAAGGGTTATTACATAGTCAAGGGTCAAACATGACGTCAGAACAAAAGGTGCTTGTTTATCTATAAAGATCAGACTTAAGTAAACACAATGTACATGTAGTAGTTTGAAAACTTGGAAAGTAGATCATAGGTCATGGTCAGGGTGAAAAAAAATAACAAAAAACTATACTGCCATAAACCCATAAACCCATGTTGATGGCACTTAAAGGAATCATTGTGATGAGAACCCATAACAAAGGGTATAGTTGATAGAAAACTGTTTAAGGAAGCTACTATGTCATGTTAGTCATAGACCACCTAAGATGGATATATATTGGAATCATCTTCTCTGTCAGAATGAAGTATATCTGTACATTACTATCTTGAGAACGCAACTTCACTTCCATCTAAAGACTGATTGGGATGAAACTTTCACAAATTATTCCTAGTCACCTGACCTTGTGCATATTGCAGTGGTTTGGTGAATTTCAGCCGTGTCATTGAAAAGGGAGCTTTTTGTACATATTTTTGTGAACACAACTCCTTCATTTAAGAACCAATTTGGATGAAACTTTGACAAAATGTTTTTATTTATGAGACCTTGTGCATGTTGTCAGGTTTCTATGAAATTCTTTCCTTTCCTGCCTTTATGTCATTTTTTTGTATGACTGTGCATCCACATCTTCAGAATGTTCCTAGTCACCTGACATTGCACATATAGTAAGGATTTGTTGGTATTCTCTTGTGTCACAGAAAAAGGCCGTTATATGAAATTCTCTTGTAAAAGCAATTTCTCTTTTAACTGGATCATGGCTTTCCATGAAACTCACTGCTGTTCATTATCATATGGCCATCGCTGTCTTATTGCCCTGTGCATATCGCCATATCATGGAAAAAATGGCCTTAATGTAAATTTTCTTTTAATACAAATTGAACATTTGAGATGAAAGAAAATGTCTATCCATTTAAGGATTGATTTGGTTGATAATTTCAAAGGTTATTCTTAATCTTGTGAACAGGAGCAAAATTCCACCTTTCATTCTTATGATGTACTATCATAGTAAAGAGGGGGCTTTCATTTTAAAGATAATCCTTTTGGCGACCGTGTGTCAAACAGTACTCTGTTGACCTCTGGGGCCTGTTTTACTAAACATCTTGCTATTGTAACCCGGTGAAAATAATGATGAGACTTATATCAGGGTTTGATGTTTAATCTGCGCTATGTACAAATTAGCCTGCAAAGAGAAATATTAAAACATCCTTACAAAAGGGAAAATCTATACAATAAAATATGCAACGTGCAGATAATAAGAATTTAACCTACCAGAATACGATGTAATTGCAGCTATGATAACATTCTAATGGGTAAAATAAAGAACCCAAAATAGTTAAAGTTTAAATCTACGGTCTGTCCTTTTGCAAGGTCTAGAGCAGAGTGAGGGCTGCACAGAAGATTAGTCGGGAAACTTGTTAGGAAAAGCATGCAGGGGCGGAGTTATGTGAACAGAACCCAAGCTCATGACTTTCTCATTCATCTCATTCTCACTCACACATTAAATCTACATGAAAGCATGACTATATACATGAGATGAAATGTAATCAACATACTAACAACTTAACCCTTCTACATACTCCCCCGCTTTGAAAAAATGGCTCCTGACATTTCCTGGAATAAAAGCTGTAATTAATCTAAAAAGTGATCACCAGTAATAAGTCAGAAGTACGGTTGCTGGAAGCTAGTAAGGTATTCCTGTAAAGAACACAAAGTTTGTAAATTGTCAAATAACTATGTACTGCATACTGTAAAGAAAATCAATTATAAATCAGTAATCTGAGTAGTTATTCAAATGGAAAAATGTAAACACAACAGGCTGTAAAGTAAATTAATGATTAATCAGTAAGCTAGAATTAATCAGTGATGCTGGGCCACCATATAAATTCTCAATGTCCTGCAATAACAAAATAATTTTAAATAATATTAGTTATTGAACACAGAAAATATCACTGAGCACTCTCACTGTAACTTTTCACAAAATTTCACTGGCACAGTTGTTGGGCACAAATAATTTCACTAAACACTATTAAACTTTTCACAAAATTTCACTGGCACAAACATTGCACTGAGTCACTAAATCACTTAAATCCATTCCCCAAATCGATCAGGTGGTCTTGAAACCCGGCTCGAACGACGCGGTTGCTGTGGCTCACTAACTGTCGCTGGCTGTGCAGACTGATCATCTATAGGTTCCAGATTTCCCTCATTTAAAGGGGGGTAACTAGAAGATGGGCTATCTGCCAAAGATGGAGAGCTTGCAACAGTTGTCTCCCTTCGCCAATTCGGGCTGTCACTCGGATTTCGGGGAATCTGTCTGCGCCGTTGAGGAATGATATAGGGCTGGCTGGTATCTGAGTCTGAGTCAGACTCGCTAACAGGTTGCAATGCCGTGGACAGTCTGGTGTCTCTTCTCTCGCGAGATGGCCCTGCTTTATGCTCAGTCAATCCAGTATCCTCTGCTGTGGGAATGCTGTTGAAGGGAAGAAGCATGTTCCTATGCAAAGTCCGGACTGGTCCCCTCTCGGTGACAGGTCTTATCCTGTAGACTGGAACATCTGCATTAGGAATTTCGATGATCACATAGGGATTTGCCTCCCAGATGTCGGCAAGCTTCGATTTCCCGGTATGGTGAGCTTTCCGCACCAGCACTGTATCACCCTCAACAAGATGATTTTCTCGGACTTTCTGGTCGTAGAGCCTCTTGTTGTCCGCAGAAGTCTTCCTGGCGGTCTCCGAAGCTAACTTATATGCCTTGCGCATCCTCTCCTTCAGTTTTCCGATGTAGTCTGTAGGACTTCCAGCGGCGTCTTCATCGGGATGAATACCCAAAAAGGCGTCGACGGAAAGGCGAGGATGCCACCCGAAAAGGAGGTAATGAGGGGCATATCCAGTAGCATCGTTCTTCGTGCAGTTATACGCATGCACTAAGGGACCAACGTGGGATTTCCAGTCCGACTTCTGGGATTCTTCCAAGGTTCCAAGCATTCGGAGCAAAGTTCTGTTGAAACGCTCGGCGCTTCCATTACCCATTGGATGGTAAGGTGTGGTTCGAGTCTTGCGAACACCGGCTATCTTGCAGAGCTCCTTGATGACTTTACTCTCGAAGTTTCGGCCTTGGTCACTGTGTAGCTGTTCGGGAAATGAGAAATTGACAATGAAGTTGTCATACAGAGCCTTGGCTGTTGTCTGCGCTGTCTGATTCCTAGTTGGAATGGCTTTGGCAAAGCGTGTAAAGTGGTCTGTTATGACAAGAATGTTCTCGTAACCCCCTTTTGACATCTCTAGACTCAGAAAATCCATACAAACAAGTTGCATTGGTTTGGTGGTGTTGATCGGCTTCAGATCTGCTGCGACTTTAACTGGCGTCTTCCTACGGATACAACGGCCGCAGGACTCTACCCTGTTACACACATCTTTCTCTAGTCCTGGCCAGTAAAATCTCTGTTTGGCAAGCCAAAGAGTCTTGTCCTTCCCAGGATGTCCAGAGTCAATATGGAGTCCTTGGAATGCCACATCTCTGAATGCCGGTGGTAGCACAAGCTGTTGTACTCTATGGCCATCAATGGTCGTGGTTCTATAGAGAACACCTCTGTCTTTGAAAAGACGGTTATATTCTCTTAGATAAGGCTTTGCTGCTGCTGGAGCTGCCTTGACTTCCTCCTCTGTGGGACGGAAACCGCGATCCAAAAGTCTGGAAATGTGTGCAATGCCCTCATCTGCCATCTGCTCAACTATCCAGTTGATCTGTCCAAGATGCGTTGGTGGCACACCATCATCACCTGCAGAATGAAATGATGTGTCTCCAGCTAGCGATCCTGCTAAACTTCCATCAACGAGGGCGGCATTACAAACAGCTTTCACAACATCTCCAAACAACTTAGGCATCCGCGAAAGGGCGTCAGCATCGGCATTCTGGGATCCAGGCCTATAAGAAATGCTGAAATTGTAGTTAGAAAGGGCTGCAACCCAGCGATGACCAGTTGCGTCAAGCTTGGCAGTAGTCATGACATACAGCAAAGGATTGTTGTCCGTAATGACATCAAAAGTGGTCCCATATAGATAGTCGTGAAATTTGTCCGTGACTGCCCACTTCAGCGCAAGAAACTCCAACTTGTGAGCTGGGTAGTTACGTTCGGCTTGGCGTAGACCACGACTAGCATAGGCGATCACTCTGTCTTTTCCATCCTGCTGCTGGTACAGAACAGCACCAAGGCCTAGGCTGCTAGCGTCAGTGTGTAGTTTAAAGGGTAGGGTATAGTCTGCTATAGCAAGGATAGGAGGCTCAGAAAGTTTCTCTTTGAGGACCTGGAAAGCGTTCTCCTGGTCAGAATCCCATATCCAAGGTGATGGTTTCTTGGCCTTCTTTCGCTTACTACCTTTAATTGCAGACTTGTTCAAGGCATGGCCTTCAAGGAGACTATTCAATGGCTTGGCGATCTTCGAAAAATCTTGGACAAAACGGCGATAATACCCAGCAAAGCCAAGGAAAGATCTGAGCTCTTGAATATTCGTTGGAGTTGGCCAATTCTTGATTGATTCGGTCTTGGTTGGATCAGCTGCAATGCCATCTTCAGTAATGACATGTCCAAGGTAAGTCACAGAGGACTTACAAAATTCACACTTTGAAGGTTTCAGCTTAAGATTGTGTGCTGCAAGGCGGCTGAAAACAGATTCTAGGCGCTCTTTATGTTCCTCAAATGTGCGTGAGAAAATCAATATGTCGTCTATGAAGATAAGGCATTCCTTCAATAGTAAATCGCCCATGCACTTCTCCATGAGCCTTTGGAAGGTCGCAGGGGCATTGCAAAGTCCAAAGCTCATGCGGTTACACTCGTAGAAACCGAGGTTACCGACCGAAAAGGCGGTCTTAGCCTTGTCCTCCTCCTCAACCTCTACCTGCCAGTATGATGATCGAAGGTCTAACTTTGAAAAATACTTTGCTCCAGCCAAGACGTCTACGGTATCATCGAATCGTGGCAACATGTATGAGTCCTTACGGGTCCGGCTATTCAACTTGCGATGGTCAATGCAAAACCTCAAGGATCCATCCTTTTTTCTGACCAAAACAATATTTGAAGAATATGGACTGTCAGACTCTCTGATGGCACCACAATCCAACATTTCCTTAAGATGCTGCTTGACCTCCTCGTACATGGCTGGGGGGATCTTTCGGTAGGGTTGCTTGAAAGGTGTATCATCGTCAAGGACAATCTTGTGTTTGACTAAATTGGTACAACCAATATCAGTAAGACCGGTGGAAAAAACGTGTTCCCAATTGCCAATAACAGTCTTCAGCTGCAATAGCTGATCTGGTGAAAGGTTATCACTATCTATAGTGATACCAAGTTTGTCAGTAACATCACTGGAAACTGAAAGGTTATTGTCACAATCAGCCGATTGTGACATGGAAGCGAGGTTATCAATAACATTAACCTCATTAACACAGCAAATAGGGGTTTTGGGCTTTATGTACAAAGTTTTGGCAGTCATGTTACAAATATGTACAGGCATCTTTGCTGTGCTATGTTCAGATAGTTTAACCACTTGAGGTTTAACTACAAAAGAAAAATCTCTGTCCAAATTCTCTGTCACTCCTGTGGGTTTACTATGGCTTAATCCTCTGGTAATTCCATGTAACTTTAAAGATTCATAAGGACCAACGGTAATAGTACGCCTATTGGTAGAATGAACAATAAAGGGGTTACAACTCAGAGATGTAAAAGCAGTTGACCAAGCATCAGGAACTATATCGGGACTTTTACAATGCACAAAATCCTTACATCGGCGTATTACATTGGTACCAATGATTACAGGACAATTGTCACCAAACTCAGTACCAGGTACCACAAGTATAGGGACATTTAAGTCAAAACCTGGAAAGGAACTAAGCTGGATTGATGTCTCGATGTATCCTCTCAAAGATAACGAAGAACCATCTGCAATAGAAACATTAAGTCCTAAATTATCAATGCTGTGCAAAGGTGGTCTATCAGGAATACTCCTGAAAAAGGGCTCTGAAATAGTAGTAACCATGGAACCAGTATCAATAAGGGCTTGGGTAGAGATACCATGGACAATAATATTTGTTGTATTACTGGGTCCAATGAGTCTATCTGCAATATTCTGGCCTTGAAAGGTAACACCATCCCCAGATTGGCCAGCATCAGGGGAGGTCACTAGTTTGACGATGACTTCTTGTCATGAGTATTCGACTGGTTGCCTTGACCTGCTTTCTGGTTTCCTTTCTTTTTCCACCTTGGCTTCCATGGAGGCTTGTTTTGGCTCTGGTTCGGATTAACAGAAGATGACTGGGGGGTTGATGAACTCATTGAGTCTAACTTAGTCATGATCTTCGAGAGCTTATCATCAAGTCCCTGGTTAAGTCGTGTTTCCATGGCCTGTAACTGACTCTGAACTTTATTGTCAATCTTCTTCTCCAAGGCCTGAAGTCTTTCTTCCAAGGTATCATGTTGAACAAGGTGGTGTTGGGCACTCTTACCAGAAGAAGGGGTAATAGAAATCTCTTTCTCAACCTGACGAATCTCTCTAAGTAGCAAATCGAAGTCAGTCAAAGAGTCATATTTGTGTCTAGTTTGGCTCTTGAGTTTCTCGGAGCTGAGGCCTGTCCAGAACTTGTGGCGCAGCAGGTCATTCTTTGCAGTCCGTTGGATATGACCGTTGTCAATCGCAGTCTGAAGAATGGATTCAAGACGGCATCCGAAGGCTGTAACACTCTCCGATGGTTTCTGGGATGAGTTAAAGAATTCCTGCATGACCATCCCTTTGGAAGAAACATCACCAAACATGACATCCAATTTGTTCAAAATCTCATTTGTGGTAGCTTTCTCTCCTAGTGGAATAAGCATCTTGCGGGCAGTACCTCGAAGGGATCGACGAATGGCCTGAACCAGCTGGCTAGCTGAAACATCGTCATCACTGACCAAACAGCTGACCTCAAATCGCCATTCCTGGTAAGTCACGTCACCCTTCTGTGGTGGCTCGTCTCCAGAAAAAGAGGGCATCTTTGGTACGGTTGCTGAAGAGACATGGTGTGTCTGGCCATTGGTATGTGATGTCGAAGCCAAGATATCAGCAAGAGATCTCCGCGTAGGGGTTGAAGTCAGTGGCTCTATCCTGTATTTCTTCTGTAAAATGGCTAACATCTCCTTTTCACTACAAGGGGATTTGATCTCATCAGGTATACTGTCTTTGTCCTGTCCAGTAGCCATTGTAAAAACAATGCAAGGAAAATTTACAAAAGGGACTAGATGGGCAAAATTTACAAGTCGGATAAATGGGTGAACAACGGTAACGGGGTTGGTAAGGATAAGGGTTACCAAGGTGAACGGTTACCAATGATAAGGGTATCAAGGTTAACGGTTACCAAGGATAAGGGTTACCATGGATAACGGCTATCAAGTATAAGGATGATATGGTAAAGGGCAAAAGGTATACGGGCTTGTACCTTTCTATATGGTATGCACAGGATAAAGGTTTAGCAGGGTTCGGGTTTGTAAAGTGTCACTTTCACAAAGTATTCATATTTAAAAAATGCACAAGTTCCTAAAAAGTACAAACACTCAACACAAAAGAAACCCCGTTATCCTGAAATAAACACATATAAGATAAGGGTCAATACACTTGGGTCACCAATACACTCGATAACTATTTACCTGTACTCAATCATCCGTGACATGTAAACATACTGGCTCAAATAGGTGCGCTATGGTATGAGTCTACACTGTAAGTTAGTTTAAATCACTACCTGAAAATGCTTTAAAGAAATTTGGGCAAAAATTACCAAATTTACAGGGTATCAACAACATAGGGTATTGCTATAGTCTAATGACGGACATACACTAACTACAACACAGTAAAGGCTTTCACCTCCTTGACTGCGATGCAAAAATTGAATAACGCTTGACAGCCACGCTATTGCTGTTAATTTAAAAACATAACGCCGAGCTGTGCAGTATGACCTGGGTATATCGCTTGTTATAGACAGGGCTTGACACCTAATAAAGCAAATTCACTCTTCAGTTACAACGCTGAAACATATTGGCACAATGATAAATTGAGCAGTTTATTTATGGGTCTGAAAAAGTTAAAATACTTTAGTTTTGTACTCTAAACTGACGAAAATCTTAAACTTCTGTACTCTGAAATGATGACCTGAAAATAACTTTCTCTCGCACTCAATCATACAAAGTGGTGTTTGTGAAATGTTAGTGAGTGAATGCAAAAAGGAAAGATTGATTTGTTAGATCATGCAAAGAGTAAAGGATCTGTCAGTCTGTCATTGTCATAAACATGAGAACAACACTTAGCAAATATTCTAAATATATAAATTCAAATCTGAATAATTCAAAATTGAGCAAATTTTTTCAGACAAATCTATGCACTTAAAACAAAAATGGGGCAGTAATAACGCAGTCAACAGTTTTAAGGTAGTATGACCCTGATCAGCCAGCTACAATCAATGATAAATCACCTAGGCGAAGTCTGCAGTTTACCTATATAGCCATGATAATTACAACCTATACTAGACAATTAATCAATTTTTGAAGTGATGACTAAATTCTAGACGATTAATTACATGTACTTTAAGGTATCAGGACTCCCTGAAATTAGCAAAGGATACAAAAGGTGAAATGTGCAATCTCCATGTCAAGAAAATAAATGCTAATATAATCTGACATCAATAATGACACAATCACTAGTATCAACAGACTAGGGCAAATATGGGGTTGGCTGATAATGACAAAACTGTTGAAAGTGTGATTACGGCTATAAAAACGCATTAAAACATGAGCAAATTCAAAAATACCATATTATCCGGAGCATCATGTAATAACGTTAGTGAGAATTTTACCTTCTGAAACTTTTTTTTAAATTCTGAACTATTGAATTTTAAATGCAGAAAAGGCAAAAATCACTGCATCTGATATGCTGCAAAATTGACGGAAAAATAATCAGGATTATATCAACCACAATTTCTCAGCAAAACAGATGTTTAACCAAATATGAATTATCAGGTAAAGGGCTGATATTCAATTGACCTTGATAAATTTGAAAATACTGTGCAAAAAGGATTGATCTCTTTACGATGCAACAAAATAAAGCATTGTGAAGAAGAAAGTTTCAGAAATAATTAAATACATACGTGATTTATCCTAATTATCCCTTAATCACAATATCACAAATAACACAATTTACACAAGTTTCCAATCTCCTGTAGATCCAGATTATCCTGATCCAATGTAGGTTTATCACAGTAAACTATTGCACGTGCACGTTTAAATGAAAGAAAAGGGCTCTCTGTGAAGAAAGTCCAAAATAACAGTGTGGCACATGATTGAATCGCGGCGCGACGAAGAAGAATGATGTAGCACACCGATCTGGGTAGACACTAGTTAAAGTGCTGCTGCAAACTGTAGAAAGTGGCAGACTGAGGATTCAGTCCCACCGTTCAAGCGCTCGATGTTTAATCGCTCCGGAGCATGATGAAAACTCTCTACACCGTGGATATCGGTAGAGACGAAGAAAATGGCCCAAACTTGCGTGAGTGGTCTAGTTTCGGGATCTCTCCATGTCCAGCTGTCGACCCTGGCTAGTATGCACACACAGTCTCGTCGTGGTCGCCAAATGTAACCCGGTGAAAATAATGATGAGACTTATATCAGGGTTTGATGTTTAATCTGCGCTATGTACAAATTAGCCTGCAAAGAGAAATATTAAAACATCCTTACAAAAGGGAAAATCTATACAATAAAATATGCAACGTGCAGATAATAAGAATTTAACCTACCAGAATACGATGTAATTGCAGCTATGATAACATTCTAATGGGTAAAATAAAGAACCCAAAATAGTTAAAGTTTAAATCTACGGTCTGTCCTTTTGCAAGGTCTAGAGCAGAGTGAGGGCTGCACAGAAGATTAGTCGGGAAACTTGTTAGGAAAAGCATGCAGGGGCGGAGTTATGTGAACAGAACCCAAGCTCATGACTTTCTCATTCATCTCATTCTCACTCACACATTAAATCTACATGAAAGCATGACTATATACATGAGATGAAATGTAATCAACATACTAACAACTTAACCCTTCTACACTATCATTTTTTGGGCAAGTCAAAAATTTAAGTTACTTCTAGATAAGCAACAAAATATGGAATTCTGCCATGCATCATCTCATTGGAATTGTCTTCTAAAGACAATTCCTATGAGATATTGCAAGGCAGAATCTAACAATGAATGTAAACACTGGGTATGATTTGTGATTTTGACTTACTATTAATTTTTATGCCCCCGATAGGGAGGCATAATAAATTTGACTTGTCCGTCCGTCCGTCTGTCCGTCCATCTGTCCGTCCGTCTGTCCGTCCGTCCGTCCGTCATTCCGTCCAAAAACTTTAACATTGGCCATAACTTCCTTATTACTATCAAAGCGGTGTCGGGGGCATTGTCATCTTACAGTGACAGCTCTTGTTTCCTAAGAAGTTTAGTAAAACAGGCCCCTGGTTACTATTTAAAGTATAAACAATTGGTACATTCTGTTTTCAGGGGTTATACTCCAACAGATTTTGATGATTTGCTGATACACCTTACATATCCAGATTTTTATGAAATTAATGAGTTTAAAAGCATAGCTGTGAGTTTCAGTTTAGGGATAATTTCTACAATATTTGTATATAACTTGTAACCAAATTATTATAGGGATGAGTGTCTTTTTCACTGCGTTTATTGGGGTATAAAGAGCAAATGCCTTAGTACATGGCAAGTACATGGCAAATAACGCCTGTAGGGCTTTATGTTAAAGCCATGTGCTTAGGCAATGGCACTTTATACCCCAATAATCGCAGGGAAAAAGACATCCGTCCCTTATAATTGCAATCCTCTAGATCAAAGATACTATTAAAATACTTGACCAAACAGTAAAGCTTCAAGTCTACTTTCTGCGCGAATAGATTACACATTCTATTTTTTAGAGTGTGTATTTTTTGATCGTGAAATTTCATAAAGTAAAACAAATGATACACAAATAAAACGGCCTGGTCGGTCTTAGTTGAGAGGGTTGCTTAATTGTCTTTGTCAACTCACTGTTTCCTAAGTTACGTCGGTTCAGAATCAGAACTGCATGCTTGTTATCGTAAATCCTCTCGAAAATATCTTAATTTATAATGCATTAAATAGCAATGTTGCGTTGATGATTTGGAACTAGGTTCAGTCAAGTTCCTATAAAAAAGACTTGCAGATCAAAGGTCGGGGGTTTCCCGAAAGACCTAATGCATTTTATAGGGAAATAAAGTGCAATGGATTTCCCCACGTGATGCAATTTAAACCAATCAGAATTCTTTATTTTATTGGATTGCAATTATATACTGGTATGTGGATCTGCCATGTAGTCTGGTCCCATATGTCTCACCACCAACAAGATCAAGCAGTGTCAATCTATCCATTAGTTCAGCTGTCAAAAGCTGAATCTGCAAACTGAGATTTCCTGCAATGGAAAACCAATTGTAGGAAGTTCTACACTTTGGCATAAAGGTTCCCCTTAGCCTTTCATGTTTGTTAGCTGAAACTTATTTATTTTAGATTAATTTGGAAACCAAATTATTACAACTTCTTCAATCCCTTTCCATTCTGCTTCATGGAAAACTCACCAGTGCTCACGTTGAATGTGTGGGCAAACAAAAATTAATGATCAATATCCACTTGTGACTATTTAATATTCAGCACAGATATTTATACAATTAAAAAAATCTACCATATGAAATGTAAATAACTTTATTTTAATGCAAGAAAATTTTCTTCAAAAATAACAAATCTTGGTAGTGGATGAATTTTGGAGCATTTTACTTCATCAGCAATGCAGCTATAATAAAACCAAACTTGAATCAAGAGTTGGAACTGTGGAATATATGCAAAAATATGGTTATCACATTCTGAAAATCAAGGATCATATGGTTAACAGATTAAGCAATTTGTCTTCCAAGAACGAATGTATATTGTACATTTAGTATGAAGCCTCACTGGGAAGAATTTCTGGATCAACACCTGAAAACCACCATCAACATTTACAATAACCAACCCTATTAGAATGTTGCTGTCAAGGTAGTGGACCTGTAATAGTTCTGCAACGTTTCAGAAGAAATTAACTTTAACAGTGTTAACCGAGGTTTCCAAATGATTTATATTAGGAAACCTCTGACAACATTGTGAAATGTTATGAGTTCCGAAATGTTGCGGAACTATCACGGTTCCACTACCTTAAATGTTGATTGATGACAACGCATCATTTGAAATAAATTATGACAAGCATCACTGTTATATGTAAAGTTTGGCCTTTCAAGTATAAAAGCATGTATAAGTAACATGACCTTGCAAGCAAGATACAGTCATCTTGCTTGAGTGATCATGTCTATTAACCCTTTCCTGTTTTACAAAATTTTAGACCTGTCCAAATTCAAAGGTTTTGCAGACGAATATTAAAAGTGGATCTAATTTGAAAAATAACCATTCAGTAGGGTAGAAAAAAGTGTGGAAAAGAAGAACTTGCTTGTCAGAAGCAATTTCTTCTTGTTTCACAATGTTTTCTTCATCATAAAATCACAGGCACGTTAAAAGCAGGGATTAAACAGCAAAGGGTTAAGTGACCATTTTTATTAAGTGACCATTTTCAAAATACCTTTCTTTAAATCAAAATATCTTAAAAGTGAGATATTATTGGTTCCAAAATAATTTTACATGATCCTGTGATGTAAAAACTCATTAAAATCATCTCCATGAGAGGAAATTGTTGAGTTTAAACAACATATTTGCATTCATATACATATTCAATCAAAATTATGTTTCTAATTTGTAAACAAAATATATTCTAAGTGACCATTCTCTTTAACAATCGCTTTTTTGTGGTTCCGTAGGTGCTTTATTCATGTTTTACTATATATTAAATATGATTTGAAAATGTAGTCTTATGGTTGAGATGGCAATATTTCTGTCTATCAAATACACAAAGTGACATGTTATTTGTCTTTTCAGTATTTTACAGATGACTTCAAGATCAGATTTGAGAATGAAAACCCAGACATGAAATGGGATGATGTTGAAGTGAGTATTTTCTTACATTGTTGGTTCGGCTGGGTTTTTTAAAAAAAAATCCCAAGGTATTGCAATAGCCTTAGAATTGTCGTCGACAATATACAAAAACTTAGACTTTTTGTGATTTCTCTGGTGTTACTAAAGGCATTCACTTGAAATTTGGCTCAACATCAACATCAAAAGGGCAACTTACATTATCAAGGGGGATAACTCCAGAGCAGAGCAAAGAACTACTAGGCTGTTCTCTTGTTCTAAATTCACTGATAAGCTGATTTCTATACATGCTGTTTGATTGACTGAAAATTTGGTTTTATTCCCCAATGAGATCAATTTTGAGTATGCAGCTGTTTTTTGAGCTTCCACGAAAAGTAGTCCTGTACGACATCTGTTTCTTAACTGACAAATATTTACATTCTTGCTTCATGATATTAAATTATTAGATATTAAGATAAAATTTATTGATTTCATAGAGTTATGAAACCAAAAACGAAATCACACTCAGACATGAATCCGCCTCATGTATTCATGCATATAGATTAGGTTTTATAGTTTCATATCTCAATGAAATCAACAAATACTCTCTTCAAGTCTTAATACTGTTAGTGTTGCTTGCATATGAGCATATATGTGCATGACATTTCAAACAACTTCTCATGTGAGTGTAAGGAGTGACTACTGAGTTCAACATTAGTATCACAATAGTATTGGGATAGTAAAGTTACTATTGGAATAGTATTGCAATAGTCAGAAAACTTTTGCTATACTATCAAAATAGTCTTTTTTACAGAAAAATTAAATAATGATCAATGTTAAAGCGTCATACTTTTTATTAGGCAGAAGCTTTATATTTGCAAGATCCTGTTTACCTTGTCAATGGCAAGTAAATGATCAAAAGTTCTTACCTTACCTTACCTTATGTTAACTTTGCCAAATATCTTCAAATTCTGTAGATAAGCACATAAGAAATGCACTTGACAAGTTGAATTTGAGCTCATTTTGACATTTGACCTTGGTGTGTGACCTTGAGATTTGACCTTTTGCAAAAATTATTTTTAATAATAAATGAGATCATTATGTTGAAATAAATATGCCAATTATCAATGAAATCCATCAGATTTTGTCTTGCAAAGGCCAGTTTAAAGTTAATATTCAGGGGTAGATAACTCTAAAATTAATAAACTATTTTCTGAAAAAAAAAACAAAAAAACTTAGAGCAATGGTTTTGTATTTTCTTTGCAAACAATAAAATAAATTTGATAATCAATGCTATTTGTAAATGTGTTGTTCAAACCTGCAAAGTTGGTTGGAAATAGAACAAAGAAATTCTCTAAAGACAAAACAGGAGAGATAATCACAATTGAAAATATAATATTTCAAAACAAGTGCATGTCGTATTGCGATGCAATACAGGAGTCCCTCACCGGATAACAAAAAATCCTTTCTTATAATATATCTCCTACTTACAAGATCTATAACTGTATACAAAATTTGAAGTTGCTAGCACATTAGGTTTTGAACAAAATGTCCCAAACAAAAATATAAGAGTGAAAACAACCAATGGCAAAAACTCCAAAAGTGGGCGGAGAAGAATGATTCTTGTATATGCCACTTGTCCTCAATGAGATCTATAAGTGTACCAAGTTTGAAGTTGCTAGCACTGATGGCTCAGGAGATATGGTACGGACAAAAATGTCAGGATAAAAAACAAAAACGGACAATAACTAAAAAAGTGGATGCGGCAGAGTAACAGCTCTGTTGCATTACACTTCTTCTCAATGAGATCTACCATTGTACAAAGTTTAAAGTTGCTAGGGCTTATGGTTTAGGAGATAAGTACGGGACCAAAAATGTAAGGATAGAAACAACAAAGGGCAATAACTCAAAAGGTGGACATGGCAGAGTGACAGTTCTTGTACATGACACTTGTCCTCAATGATATCTATAAGTGTAGCAAGTTTGAAGTTTCTAGCACTTATGGTTTAGAAGATATGTTCCGGACAAAAATGTCAGGATAAAAAAACCAAAGGGCAATAACTCAAAAAGTGGGAGTGGCAGAGTAAACAGTTCTTGTACATAACACTTTTCCTCAATGAGGTCTATATGTGTACAAAGTTTAAAGTTGCTAGCACTTATAGTTTAAGATATGATCCGGACAAGAATGTAAGACTTAAAACAACAAAGGGCAATAACTCAAAAAGTGGACATGGCATAGTAACAGTTCTTGTACATGACACTTGTCCTCGATAAGATCCATCAGTGTACAAAGTTTGAAGTTGCTAGCACTTATGATTTAGGAGATATGATCCGGACAAAAATGTAAGGGTAAAAACAACAAAGGGCAATAACTCAAAAAGTGGGCGTGGCAGAATAACAGTTCTTGAACATGACACTTGTCCTCAATAAGATCTATAAGCGTACCAAGCTTGAAGTTGCTAGCACTTATAGTTTAAGAGATATGTTCCGGACAAGAATGTTAGGCTAAAAACAACAAAGGACAATAACTCAAAAGTGGGTGTGGCAGAGTTATGGATCTTGAACATCACACTTCTTCTCAATGAGATCTATAAGTGTACAAAGTTTGAAGTTGCTAGCACACATAGTTTAGGAGATATGTTCTGGACAAGAATGTAAGGGTAAAAGTTTAATAGAAATCTATTCTAGCCACGAAAAGACCCTTATGAAGGGTCCATCAGGACTCGTAGGAAAATAGCCTTATAAAAATATGATTAAAATGGGCTCTTCCTAGTTTTCATAGGAATTTCTTCAAACTTGCGCAATAAATAGTACCATCTTTTCTATCGAAAATGGTTCAGGTGCTAGCTAGGGTATTTACTTTTCAAATAGGAACTTTTCTGTAGCTTGACTTTCTTTTGGAAACAATTCCCCATAACTATGAATCAGACCTTTGACATAAAATTCAAAATCTTTAACAAAACAAGTGCATGTCGTATTGCGATGCAATACAGGAGTCCCCCACCGGATAACAAAAAAATCGTCTCTTATAATATATCTCCTACTTACTAGATCTATAACTGTAAAAGTCTAAAGTTGCTAGCATTTATAGTTTAGGAGATATGATCCGGACAAGAATGTAAGTCTAAAAACAACAAAGTAGTCCGGCAGAAATCTAACTTGACCCGGAAGTAGGGTTCAAAGTTTTTTTCTTGACTGATTCTTGTAGTTAAGGCCTTCCCTAAACAGAATCTAGCTGATGACATCTTGTCATCATTGAGCATTTTGAGAAAATCGAGATGGCAGCCAGGACTATCCAATATTACGCCAACAGCTTGGTATATCACTATGACGACCTTTTAAACGGGGTTTTTTGGTGGTTTATTTGCAGTTAAAGTTCGAGATTCAAAGTACATGACATAGTAATGCAAATTATGGCATACGAAATGAGTATGGTAGTCAAGATGGCAGCCAAATTGAATTATTAAGTGGTATTTAAAGTATTTCTTGACCCATGTGGTATAGGAATCTTAAAAAAGGATTTTTGGACTTATTCAGTAAAGATTTGTAAGTGGTTTCATGCCATCTAAATATCAGGCCAGTGACAACTTTCATATTTTTTACCTTAAATCTTAATTTGAAGATGGCAGCCAGGAAAGAGAAGAATCTAAGTTAATTGTGTTTTACTCAGCATTCTATCATATTTTTGCACCAATATAATTGGTTTAAAGGCCAATTTCAAAGTTCTTTTTACAAATTGATGCCTTCAATGATAAATTATGAAAACATTCGAGATGGCAGCCAAGAAATGTACTCGAGGGAAAGTTTCAGGTTGAAAAATTATACTCGTATTAGAAAATGATTCATTTTTTTACTAATGAAAATACAAGTCATCATTTTGCAATTAGAAAAGTTACATATAACCATATATAAAATGTTATTCTAAGATGGCAGCCAATGTTGCATAATTATTGTATTTCCATTGTTTTTACATGTTTTGGCAATTTAAATGATAATATTTGCTGAATTCATATGTAGACAATCATTTAAACTTGAAATATCTCTTCCAGAAAGACAAAAAGATAGCCAACAATACATCCTATATAAACATGAATAAGTAAACAAGTCTTACTTTACTTGTATAGCCTGGTTAATTTGACCCGACTTTGACCTCTGTGGAAAAAATGCTTAAATAACAATTACGGACATATTTTATCAATGAACAAAATGTATAATAGATTCAATATCGTATGTTATTCATTCCTATGAAAGCACGTGCAAAGCCGAGTAGGAATAATCAGATTTTAATTCATTTAGATAGCAGGGGTCAGATTCAAGTCAATAAAACCGCACTATAGCTTCATTTAATATGCGTATTCCGGTTAACAATGTATAGCAGACGCATTGTTTGGTAATTGTAAATAAAATTCTATTTGCTTTGTTAGGAAATTATTGCACAACAAAATATATTATCCATATTGATGGACTGGTATGAAACAGTTGTATCTTGCTATAAATAAAGGCAGTTACAACTATATCATGCTGAATCATCAATATGGTCAAACACTGATATAAAATCATTTATGGTAATTTGCAAAATTGTATTCATTTTAATTGAATATAATTCTTTTTTATCTTGATTATGTTTCAACTTGGTATGGATTTGTTGCGTTGCGCTTAAGGTTTTTAATAATATTTTCATGATAACCACAACATATAATCGCTAGAGTTTCTTTATAAAATATAATGATAGATTAGTGGAAAGGGAGTTGCTCCACTAAGGCTTATTTAGCACTGAAAAAAACTTTTAGTGGTAAAAATAAATTGCATGTTAACAACTGTTCAACAAGTCATTTACGTATGATAGTTGACTATACTGTTTTACCCTGCTATATTTGGTAATACTTGACAAAATGTAATGTACTCCCTGGATTTTCCTTTGCGACAATTGAACAAACTACATGTTTCTCGCAAATTACTAGTGCACAGAGTGAATAAAATGTCGAATCATGAACTAACCTCACATTCTCGAAATCGCAAATATTCAAATTGTCACCAAAAGTTGGTGATTCAGTGCGGATATAGCAGCGAAAATGTGTCAAAAGTGGTCAAAAACACACTATTGCCTGTTCTTATCTTCAACTTGTTGCCATTTGATATATGACGATTTTGCAACAGTATTTTTGGCTTTACTGTACGGCTATGTTTTCATGTTTTGTTCATGTTAAAATGATCAACTGGGAATAATTATCAAATATGCTGGCTCACACAATTGTAAAAAATTGAGCAAATGGAAAAAGTAACAATTATATAATGATAATTCAAGATAAACTTAAAATCCGTGTCCAATTCAAAATAATTGAATCAAGCCGTTAATCAAAAATAAACATTTAACAAGACTATGTCGGTAGACATATAAATAACATTATGTTTAAGAGAATTGCCATTTTTGTCCATATGATAATGGGCAAATTAATACTCAATTATATACTCACACGTAATTAAATATATTGTATTCTTATAAAATCTACAGGAACTTCAGACTTGAATATCAATTTGTAAGGATCTTTATTTGACCATTTACTTCACAATAATACATATATAGCTGTAACCTCAGACAGGGCTGTAGGTTTCTGAATCTAAGACTTTTAAGGAAATAATTATATTCATAATTCTTATACTTGCCCCCACACAATTTATGGTAACATTACCCCTTACTCAGTACATTGGCAACCACTTTGTCGAACAGTTGCCGTTGTCCGGACTATTGATTCAAGCATATACTAGCGCCATCATCATCCTTTATGCCTACACCTTACCGTACACCGTCTGAAGGACCTAAACATGTCGCTGTCGTTTCAAATCATATGGAATTCTAGTGGTAAATTATATGACATTGATTGTTATGAAAATGAAATTTGATATGAGTATCAGTAACCCCCCCCCCCCCCCTACCATTCTTATGTTGAGATCACTTTAATGCTTTTTGCCTAAAACGCATGCTATCTCGGAAACTCTTAGAAACAGTGCTTTTATTGACGCACCTTAATTTTTATCAAAAGTGCATTTAAATGAGCAATTAAAGGGTCCTTTTAAATCTTAGAGGTCATTTAGAAATCACATATAAACTATAATTATACAAGCATGTTTTGTCAACATGTTCCAAGCGTTGTCACGATTGTTCAAATAAATTTGATAATAAATAGAAGGCAAAAGGGCGAGGCTGCCATCTTGAAAATAAGATGTTGCAATTCTTTACATCTAAAGAAGTTATCAAAAATCGGGTTTCTTAACAGATATGTTTTTGCTACAGGAAACACAGAAAATATTATTCTCATGCTTGTCATTTAGGTATATGTACTTATAATCCATAAACTCTCTTAACAGACTGCTATCTCGACTTATAAACTGAATTTCACTATAAGATCAATACGTATTTGTCTACATTGCCAAGGCAGCAGTTCAATACCATCATACTCTCAATGGTAAGAGGTGTCTATAGTCATGTAAGATAAGAATTAACTGACTTATCTGTAAAAAGATACTTGTCGTATCTTCAAAAGTTTACAAAAATACATATGCACCTTTATTTACACTAGTCATCATGCAGTTTTTTTCCATTTGCCAGCCATCTCGAGTCCAACGCTAATCTTATTTCGAGGTGTTCAGTACATCAGGAAACCTCAAATTAGCATCTTATCAGTTAAATTTAGAACAGAATGCAGATGAATTATTAAATCTTAGTTGCAAGTAAATGCATGTTTTTAGTGGACTTGGCTGCCATCTCGACTTTTTTCAAACTATTCCATGATGAAAATGCACCATCATCCAGATTCTTGATAGGTTATGCTTTAGATACTAGAAAAAAGAGTTAAGTTTAAATGCCTTGCAAACTTTTACCATGAAATAAAAATTTAGTGTTTCCTGGCTACCATCTTCATATTGAGAATTTGCACTACATTAGGTGAGAGGTGTAATTTAGCTGATATTTTGAAGTTATAAACCAGCTTATCAAAGTTTATTTAGAAAATCCTTGAACACATTTCCGAGATTCTTATATCTCGAATGGATCGGGAATTACCTTAAAAAAACATTATATAATTCGATTCGGCTGCCATCCTGATTACCATACTCATATCTTATGTCATTCTATGCTTTTATTTTGGTACATGGCTTCAGGTCAGTATCTTAATGTTAAAATGACCACTCAAATCTGTTTTATATTTGAACGAGAGTGATCTACAGTGCTGTTGGCTTAATTTTTGATAGCCCTGGCTGCCATCTCGATTTTTTCAAAATGCTCAATGATGACAAGATGTCATCAATCAGATTCTGGTTGGGGAAGGCCTTGGCTACAAGAATCAGTCAAGAAAAAAACTTTGAACCCTACTTCCAGGTTCAAGTAAAATATGCCATATTTCTGCCGGACTAAAGGGCAATAACTCAAAAAGTGGACATGGCAGAGAAACAGTTCTTGTACATGACACTTGTCCTCGATAAGATCTATCAGTATACAAAGTTTGAACTTACTAGCACTTATGGTTTGGGAGATATGATCCGGACAAAAATGTAAGGATAAAAACAACAAAGGGCAATAACTCAAAAAGTGGGCGTGGCAGAGTAACAGTTCTTGAACATGACTTTTCTCCTCAATGAGATCTATAAGTGTACCAAGCTTGAAGTTGCTAGCACACATAATTTAGGAGATATGATCCAAACAAGAATGTAAGGGTAAAGACAACAAAGGGCAATAACTCAAAAAGTGGGTGTGGCTGAGTTATGGATCTTGAACATGTCACTTCGCCTCAATGAGATCTATAAGTGTACAAAATTTGAAGTTGCTAGCACACATAATTTAGGAGATATGATCCAAACAAGAATGTAAGGGTAAAGACAACAAAGGGCAATAACTCAAAAAGTGGGTGTGGCTGAGTTATGGATCTTGAACATGTCACTTCGCCTCAATGAGATCTATAAGTGTACAAAGTTTGAAGTTGCTAGCACACATAGTTTAGGGGACATGATCCAGACAAGAATGTAAGGGTAAAAACAACAAAGGGCAATAACTCAAAAAGTGGGTGTGGCAGAGTTATGGATCTTAAACATGACACTTCTCCTCAATGAGATCTATAAGTGTACAAAGTTTGAAGTTGCTAGCACTTGTATTTTAGGAGATATGATCCGGAAAAGAATGTAAAGGTAAAAACAACAAAGGGCAATAACTCAAAAAATGGGCGTGGCAGAGTAACGGTTCTTAAACATGACACTTCTCCTAAATGAGATCTATAAGTGTACAAAGTTTGAAGTTGCTAGCACTTATAGCTTAGGAGATATGATCCGGAAAAGAATGTAAGGGTAAAAACAACAAAGGGCAATAATTCAAAAAGTGGGCGTGGAAGAGAAACGGTTCTTGAACATGACACTTCTCCTCAATGAGAGCTATAAGTGTACAAAGTTTGAAGTTGCTAGCACACATAGTTTAGGAGATATGTTCTGGACAAGAATGTAAGGGTAAAAACAACAAAGGGCAATAACTCAAAAAGTGGGCATGGCAGAGTACCGGTTCTTGAACATGACACTCCTCCTCAATGAGATCTATAAGTGTACAAAGTTTGAAGTTGCTAGCACATATTGTTTAGAAGATATAGCCCGGACAAAAGCCTGACGGACAGACGGATGGAAGGACAGACGGATGGACAGACAGACGGAATCGAGCAAACCTATAGTCCCCCAACCGGTAACCGCTGGGGGACTAATAATGAACTTATTATTCCACTGTCTGGCAAACTTTGATGCAATTCAGTATGATTGTATGATTACAGTTCATAAATTACTCAACACAATTACATATTAATGGCCTTGCCCTTCACAATTGAACTGCTTAGAGTAGATGTCTTTTTATTCTTCAAGTAGATGGCTTTTTATTCTTAAATACTTTTTAAATTCCAAGATTTCATCTTACATGATTATCATGCAGAGAGCCAGTGGAGCTTTTCATGCCAATAAGGTCCTCTTGTTGCATATACATGTACATGATATAAGTTGAACTCTGAATCTTCCTCAAACTAGGCAAATAATCATTAGTTATGAACATGTTTTGTTCAATTTATTTCCAGAGGTCTATATTTGATATGTTTGTGGAGATATTCAAAGCTGCATCAAGAGAACCTCCACCCAGAGGAATCGCTCCTTTTCCTCTGTCCAGGGCTATTTATGGGATAGATCTATTGTTAGAATGGAAAACTAATGAAAGAGGTAATATCAAAGGCTTAGACCAAAACAGTTGTAACTCCCTAAACATATAGGATGTAACAACAATTATTATTCAAAGATAAGAATTTACAAGAAACAAAGCAAAAACAGCACAATGATGGCTCAATGGGTTTAATGAACTTAATATCATTCAGCATTAAAGAATGTCTTTTAAACTTTGTAAGAAAAGAAAAAAATTAAACAGTCAATATTGCTCAAGCCACCATTCTTATTTAGCGACAGTTTTCAAAATCACATTCTTTAAATCAAAACATTTTTTAAAGTATGTATTATTTGTCTAAAGATTATTGAAAAAAATCCTATATTCTTAAAACTCATCACAAACGTCTCAATGAGCCGATTCTAATGAGTTTTAACAGAAAAGGATTTTTGAGACCTTCGCAGTTATATACATATTCAATCAAAATTATGTTTCTCATTTGTAAACAAATCTTCTATTAAGTGACCATTCTCTTTTAACAACCGCTTTTTGTTGGTCCAGTTAGTGGTTGCTTAATACAAGTAAAACTGTAGTTTCTCAATTTCTAATGTGTTAAAACAGAATCTTTAATGTAAGTTTGTGGTTAAATGGAGTATTAAATAAAATTTTATTAATTCTTTTTTCAGGAGAGCGCTATGTACAGCCAATGTTGGAAGAAGTTAATTTTACACCAGACTTTGCTACAACATGGACCAAGTTTTATCCAGAAATTGTCAATGATGGTTTTAGTGCCATGTTCTTTGATGATATAGAGGGTAGAGAAAATATATTACGTCTTGCATAACTATATAAACACACAATTTTTGTACTATTTTCAATAAAATTTATATTTATAAAATTGTCAATAATTTTTTTTTCAGACTTCCTGTGGTTAGAGAGACAAAGTTATCACAATGACTGCTGAGTTTATGTGTTAGTCAGTCTGTCTTTCATTATACCCCCCCCCCCCTTACACACACACACATCTACCTTGAGGAGGAGGTTGTATTGGTTTCACTCCATCTGTCTGTCTATCCATCCGTCTGACCTTCTGTAGGCCTATTTTGTTTCCAGAATCTAACTCAAGAACAAAAAGACCTACAGTTATGAAACTTTGAATCAATTGTTGCCCATAACCCCAGAAGAAGCCCTATTGTTTGGTGTCATGAAGGTCAAAGGTAAAGGTCACAGTTGAACTTAAGGAACTGGGACAAAACACCTGTGGGGGTATTGTCTGCCTAGCAATAGATCTAGTTCCATTTGGACCATTAGTCCATTAAGAGTAGATGTGCCATTTGAAACAAAGTTTAAGAGATATGTCATATGTGGCAACTTAAGGACACCCATTCAAATTGTGTTTACCTGAAGCATAGTTTCTGCCTTAAAGGATGCTTGCACTATCTTTAGTAGTAAGTATTTGAAACAAAAGAACAAGAGATGTTTGTAAAACAATTATCCCCCATTTTTAAAAGCAGGTCAATGATCTATTCTTTGTCAATCAACAAATGACTATAACTGAAAAAATATGACAAGTAGAGCTATGATTCTTGTGCGCATTTCTCTTCAATGAGATCTATCAAATCGTTGATTTTCATGATTTTAACTTGCATACTTTTTGAGATATGCTCTAGACAAAAAAATGGTCTACCAAAGGACCGACTGACAGACCGACCTACAGACAAGTGCAAAGCAATAAACCCCCTTTCTTCAAAGGAGGGCATGGTAAGATTATGACCAGACTGACAGACACTCAACGGACACAGTGCCAGGCCTATAGGCCCAATGGCCATTGGTCAGTTGAGCTAAAAAAGTTTACTGTTAGGTTGCAATTGACACGTGGGGTCATTTTTTCTGTCCAATGAAAAAATCTGTAAAATAAACAAATATCGGCTTCTGGTTGAGAGAGTCCATAATAGTAACCTTGATTTTTGACCTGCAAGAACCGAAAACAATAGGGCACTCCCTTTGGCCATAAGCTTGTATAAAGTTTCATGATTCTAGGTCAATTACAGAGCTGAATCTATGGCGCAGGATTCATGTATGATAATATTTTTTCTGAAAAAAACAAGGATGTGTGGCACAGGTCACGCTCATTTTAAAAGGATGGCGCATTATTAAATCAGCTATGTGTTTATGGGGAATACATTTAGAGATACACCCCTCCCCCATTCAAATTGCATTGTGTACAGCTGTTAATCTAACCCGGAATAATTGGCACTATAAATAGAATCCCCAGTCAGGCTCTTTGAAAAGAGTTCCCTTACAGAAATACAAAGTTTGCTGCAAATTTGCTGCAAACTAATCTGTTTGCAAGAACAGTTAGCAGCAACTTAACATGTGTTTGCGGCAGAAAATCCATTTGCTGCAAACATTTTCCAAACGCCTTAGATAAAAAAATATGTTCCTGCAAACTATTCGCAAACAGGAAGTTTGCGAGAACACATTTTTTCATTAGTTAGATCATGCACTTAGCAGGAAGTTTGCAAGAAGATGAACTTTGAAAAAAAAATCTTTAAGTTTCATCCCAACTGTAAACAGCTATTTTGAGTCATTATTAACCCTTCCCATGCTTATCTAAGTATTTTCTGCTGTAGGCCTACATAAGGCTTTAGCAGACAGTATAGACTAAGATCAGCCTGAATATATGTGCATTCTGATCTGAGCATACACTGTATCTAAGTGTGAAAATACTGGTGGAAGAAAATTTACTAAGAATTTTTTCTTATTATATCATCCAGTCCCTTCATTATACCGGTACCTTAAGCAGCCGAATACTCCATTTTTAAACCAATATATATCATTTTAATGAAATATTATTAAAGATATATGAATTTTTGTGCACATGCTCAAAGAAGCTAACTGTAAATAATTCAAAAGCCATCCAAAACATGAAAAGATACCATCTTGGTAAAGTATAAAGTGAATATTAAAATAAGAGGTCAGATCATTCAGCAGAGGTTCAACACGGAAAACATTGATATATGGTAAAGGAATATTCATTCTAAATTCCGAAAATTCATAAACTGGAAAAGTTTTAAACCCAGCCAGCCTACCCAGATAGTGTAGTCCCTCCCCAAGTTGAAACTTTTCACCCTCCTAACATGGTTCTATTTTGCTTAACAGCTCACATATATAAATTTAACTATTTCATCATTGCTGCAAACTGTTTGCGAGAACAGTTTGCCACAAATTTGCTGCAAACAGTTGCAGCAAACTGTTTGCGGCAACTGTTTGCAGCAAATTTGAAGCAAACTGTTCTCGCAAATAGTTTGCAGCAAGTTTGCAGCAGATTAGAAGCCACATTAAGTTTATTATTATATTAGAGATCATATCAACGATCTGCCTCAGTGGTCCAGTGGTTGAGCGTAGCAGTGAAAAAGGTATGGCTTATCAATTTCTACTAAGATATGGTAATAGTGTAGTGATCTAAGGTATAGTTGAAGGTCAGCATAGGTCTACTCTGACAAATGAATATAGAATCATGAAGTTTGAGAAAGAGATCTCAGATTTACAACATATTAATAAAATATTTTTTGTGACCGTAACTAGAAAACCCCGGTTCAAATCCTGCAGACTTCACTATTTTTTTTTTTTTTTTTTTTTTTACTAAAAACCTTCAGAAACCAAAACATTGCACATAAAAACATTTATGACCCATGGATTACAAAAGAAACTTATTAGAAATTGAAAAATACCTTATATATAGTAAGAGAGTTGTTCAAAAAATTGTTTGGGAGTGTTTGCAGGATGTTTGCGGCAAGGTTGCAGGGAGTTTGCGAGAACAGTTTGCTGCAAGTTTGCGGCAAACTGTTTGCAAGAAAGCTCATTTGCATACGAAAAAATGAATTTGCAGCAAATTTGCTGCAAACATTTGCTGCAAATTTGCAGCAAATGTTTGCGAGAGGCAATATATTTTGGTAAGGGTTACGCTTCAATGGAGATAGCCTACAGTTCATGTGTAGGATTATTCTAAGGTAATATGAGTTGTAGGTGATACAGATACACTTTATGAATACAGCTTTATGCAATCAGATTGCGCATTTTCTTTCAACACAAGACAGGCGACCCTGCTTTCAAAAGTCATATTTAAAATCAGAATTTTCTATCAGGACAAAAGAAAGATAATTGTTGGATATTTAAAGAATAAGAATCAGGTACAAATTGAAATAGATTATTCCATTGTCTATGTCTGAATGGATTAGCATTGCGAAATTGGAATGATACGCCAAAACTTGGATTGTCTACTTTTGACACTTTGATTGTCCTATGGGAAATTCCTCTTTTTAAAAATGTGTCAATCAAAACTATGATTTTCAACATCTATCCGGGGTAATTATTGTGAATAGTGGATAGGTGGGCAAGTCCATGTGAGTGCAACTTTACTAAGCTGTACTTACGATGTATTGGTTGGATATATTCAGTAGGGTGAAGCAATGATGAAAGACAACTGTTCACATTTTGTTCTCGTCTGATGTGCAATAGTAAATACAGCTGCCAGTATAACCAAGAAGATGGTTTGGACCATATTGAATGCCTTAAGTTCCAAATGACTAAATATTACCTCAATAAGATTCATTAGGAAGATGAAAGGACATAAAGAAATATTTGTTACCAAAATTATCTCAAAAACATGATCATGCGAGTAGGAACAACTACGAAGAACTGCGTATAAAAGAAGTTTAATTAGATTAATTATTAATTTTTATACGCCCGTCGAAGACGGGACGTATTATGGGATCACCCGTGACGTCCAGCGTCCGGGCGTCCGGCGGCGTCCACTTCTTTGTCCGGAGCATAACTCTGTCACTTGAAGTCCGATCGACTTCAAACTTGGCAATTGTATTCTTCTCATCATTGCGGAGTGCAGTGCACAAGAACCATAACTCTACCTGGCCTATTTTTTGAGTTATTGCCCTTTGTTGTTTTTCACACTAGAATCTTGTCCGGAGTATATCTCTAAAAGTATTATAGCTAGGATCATGAAACTTCATGGGTGTATAGATCTCACCAAGGGGGAGTGCAGTGCACAAGAAACACAACTCTACCTGGCCTATCTTTTGAGTTATTGCCCTTTGTTGTTTTTCAGACTTGAATCTTGTCCGGAGTTTATCTCTTAAAGTATAATAGCTAGGATCATGAAACTTCATGGGTGTATAGATTTCACAAAGAGGGAGTGCAGTGCACAAGAACCACAACTCTACCTGGCCTATTTTTTTAGTTATTGCCCTTTGTTGTTTTTCAGACTTGAATCTTGTCCGGAGTATATCTCTTAAAGTACAATAGCTAGGATCATGAAATTTCATGGGTGTATAGATCTCACCAAGGGGGAGTGCAGTGCACAAGAACCACAACTCTACCTGGCCTATTCTTTGAGTTATTGCCCTTTGTTGTTTTTCAGACTTGAATCTTGTCCGGAGTATACCTCTTAAAGTATAATAGCTAGGATCATGAAACTTTATGGGTGTATAGATCTCAACAAGGGGGAGTGCAGTGCACAAGATTCATAACTCTACCTGGCCTATTTTCTGAGTTATTGCCCTTTGTTGTTTTTTCAGACTTGAATCTTGTCCGGAGTATATCTCTAAAAGTATAATAGTTAGGATCATGAAACTTCATGGGTGTATAGATCTCATCAAGGGGGAGTGCAGTGCACAAGAACCACAACTCTACCTGGCCTATTTTTTGAGTTATTGCCCTTTGTTGTTTTTCAGACTTGAATCTTGTCTGGAGTATATCTCTTAAAGTATAATAGCTAGGATCATGAAACTTTATGGGTGTATAGATCTCACAAAGGGGGTGTGCAGTGCACAAGAACCACAACTCTACCTGGCCTATCTTTTGAGTTATTGCCCATTGATGTTTTTCAGATGAAACTTCATGGGTGCAAAAAATATTCATTCAAAATAACCTCAGTTCTATTCAAACCCCCAGTTAATACTAAGCAGTGTGACGGGCGTATCTTGTGACAATTTGGCACCTTGTAATTAATGGAAAATCGCCATTTATTCATTTCCCAAGCCCTAATATCTCGTTTGTCATTCTATTTAAAGAATCAATATCTAAATATATCATATAGGCTTAAAAGTTATCATTTCTATCAGTCACCTTCGGGTATTATAATTAATTTGTTGTAAAAACACACAAGTTTCAAACCGTTGATTTCATGTGCACTTCAATATTAGATTTTATCAATTTCACCGATTCTACGTGGGTCATCCAATAAATAGTGAGACTTGTGCTATCATGCCAAACTAGTTCATAAATATGAGATTATTGTTATACCATTGTTTAGAATAACATGTCCTTCAATGTTTGGCAGACTCCTACCTATATATATTGTATGGAACCCTTGTTGCTAGGCCATATGTCATAATGGCCACATTATCCCCCCGATGTTTCAATATTTAAAAAAGTTGATATTAAACTACCTGGTTTGGGTGTTTTGACCCAAATTACATTGATAAGTGTTTTCTGGTATTACATCTAAGTAGAAGATAATGGTTGTATAATTTTAAAAAGAAATGATGTCAAATTTCTTTACAATACCTTTCTTTTATCTGACAACGTGGTTCTGAAAAAATTAGATGGTATCCGAATGCACTTCTACATTGATGTACTCGTAAGTTTTGACATAAGATTTCGCATTAAATGTCTTTCTTGAAGATATAAGATGGCATCTTTATAAAAAAAAATCTTAATCAAATTGTAAAATGAAAAAAAAAACTGAAAAAGTATGTGATCTAAATCATGCAAAAAGGAAGATTTTTGCTTAAATTGAATTTTCCAACTGACGAAAAAATAATTAGTAGTGATGAGATACAGTGAGAAAGTACTGTATCCCTGCATAATATTCATAGGAAAACGGCGTTTCAATCTTCTTCAATTTTCTGAAATTGAACACTTAAAAGACGTAACATTTCTGTTATTTTGATATTCATCTGGCCATGGTTAATGTCATGACATTCTTTGTGACGTCATATTCATGGCATCATGGAAACATATTGGTTGATCGAAAAATTAATGCAAGAGAAAATAATGTACAAGCATGTAAAAATTTCATTTTAATATCTTCATTAGTTTTCAAGATATAGAACCAGTCTCACTATTTCTTGGATGACCCTCGTATTTGAACTCTGTACGTAGTCCTACCCCATTGTTTCCCTGATTGGTTGTAGCATTAACTTGGACAGATGTTTATTAAACAGTTTGTACGGTGAACTAGGGTAAACGATACGTTTTAATTAGTCAAGAGTATGATTCAAAAAGATCTGACTACGTTGAACTACATTCAAACTATGACAGAAAATCCTTTTTCACCTTAGGAATTTTGAACATACCCAAGATTTGTGCACAGCCACTATGTTAGGATTATACGATAGAAGAATGTTAAGTCCCCGGGCAACTAGCTGAAAATACCCAGTCTATGGTAGGGTATGTTGTAGTAAGGCATTTTTTCACTACGTCGAGATTTAGTTTACAAAGTGAAATTTGACCATGATTTTTTACAACGAACTTTTTCCCTACCTAACCATGGACAAAAATCAGATAAATTTACTGCAAGAGTAGTGAATCACTAGTTCAACCTAGGTTAACCATAGTATTGGGGATAGATGTTTACGATATCATAGCGTGCTACTACAGTTAATTTACAGATAAGCAGGGATCAACTACTGTGACAGTACGGCCAAATTAGGGGCAAAATAACTACTGTGAATAAACTTTTGAATATTTTTACAATATCCAAGACACTACGGTCAAACTCATTTGCATTAGTTTACTCACTACGGGTAAGCACGGCTTACTTCGACTTACTGTGCAGTATACCCCCAGCTACATGAATTTTACGCCTGACTAAGTCGATGCATAACTACCGCCAACCATGTTAATTAACGTAAATGTGAGAGAACTAAAAATTTTGTGGTAAAAAGTGGATTCCTGTTTGTGGCTCAATCCTTCAACATGTTGGCCCACATTTTGAAATGTGATGGGGGAGCTGGTCCACTTTAATGAAAACCTAGATTCAGCTCTAGATTAAATCAAATTAGAATCTGGAAATGAAGAAACCACATGTTACAAACATAATTTTCCTTGTCTTTCTAAGCCTTTATTTTGAGAAAGCACAAAAGTGAAAATGAACAGAAATACTGTATTTCTCCAAATAAACACTCCATGGAGTTATACATAACATGGTCAGGGAGGTTTTATTTAGTATGCATTTTCTGATTTAAACAAGAGCCGTCAGAGAAGGATCATGCTCCCCGAATAAGGCATTGTCACAAAAACAAGAGCCATGTTGGACATGGACATCCCGCGCGAAGAAAGCTTGATAGTAAACTGAAGCCTAATAGATGAAAGATTCTTTTGTACTGACAGAGATTTACCTCCTATAAAATCTAAGTATTAAACATAACAAAGGGCAATGACTCCAAAATTATGCAAGCATGAGTTGTAGTTCTTGTGAATTGCACTTCTACTTAATGAGATCTAGCCACCCATAAAGTTTCAAGTTGATAGCTATTATACTTTAGGAGATATGCTCCAGACATAATCTTAGTATCAAAAATAACAAAGGGCAATGACTCCAAAATTATGCAAGCATGAAGTGTAGTTCTTGTGTATTGCACTTCTACTCCATGAGATCTATCCACCCATAAAGTTTCAAGTTGATAGCTATGATACTTTAGGAGATATGCTCCAGACATAATCTTAGTATCAAAAATAACAAAGGGCAATAACTCCAAAATTATGCAAGTAAGAGTTGTAGTTCTTGTGCACTGCACTTCTACTCCATGAGATCTATCCACCCATAAAGTTTCAAGTTGATAGCTATTATACTCTAGGAGATGTGCTCCGAACAATATCTCAGTATCAAAAAATAACAAAGGGCAATAACTCCAAAATTATGCAAGTAAGAGTTTCTTGTTCTTGTGCATAGCACTTCTACTCGATGAGATCTATCCACCCATAAAGTTTCAAGTTGATAGCTATTATACACTAGGAGATATGCTCCAGACATAATTTAAGTATCAAAAATAACAAAGGGCAATAACTCCAAAATTATGCAAGCAAGAGTAGTAGTTCTTGAGCACTGCACTTGTCCTGCATAAGATCTATCCACCCATAAAGTTTCAAGTTGATAGCTATTATACTTCAGGAGATATGCTCTGTGGTCAGATAGCAAGGACTCAAATAAGGTGTTATCTTATACAGCTAACATGAAGGTAACAAACATTAAACACCCTTTTTGCATTACATATTTCTAGACACAAATTTCAAATAGTTTATGGTAAAAGGCATTTGATTTGCTACTCAAATGTGAAATTGCATCAAATTCTGAACATAAGACTAGGAGAAAGGAAAGAATAACTGTATTTTACACGCTCACGTAAAGGTAACAAACATTTAGCCCCCTTTTTCCATGATGTAATTTTTTTTATGTTAATTTCAAATTGTTTATAGTAAAGGGCATCTGATTGCTCTGATTTGCTACTCAAATATGAAATTTCACTAAATTCTGACTGTTAGACTAGGAGAAATTTGAGAAAAACTGTTTTTTACCCTAAGTCCCCCTTTCCCCTGACGAGGCCTCAAATCCAAAAACAAATGCATCAACACTATATCATAGGCAGTTCACATGGAAAGTTTCATTTGATTTGACCCAATGGTTATGGAGAAAAAAGGTGGGGACTGACAGATGAAGCGGCGGCTATATGCTCTCCCATCGGGAGCATGTGATGGATAGACGGACAGACACAATGAAACCAATATTCCCTTCTATTTAGTATATTGTCGGTGTAGTTCCAGCTAATAACTTCAATAAAGCTGCTGTTTAATGATTAAACAAGAGCACCCCCTACCAGTAAAGGGCTCGGCTGCAGCAGCTGGGTAATGCATAAAATCTAAGTTTAAAAGAGACATTATTCTTTCAAAAATGCTTACAGAATTATCCTCCTTGAAAGTCTGGATAGCTCTTGTAATTGTGAAAATACATGCCAAGTTTTATGAAAATATCTTGAATAACAAGAGAGATATGGCAAAGGTTGGAGGTTGCCAGGCCAACAACAATGCCAATGCAAACGATGTCAAGGGATCTTATTATACCTCAAGTTTTCTCTAAAATCAGCAGAGCTAAATATTACACTGGCTACATTATTTTCAAATCTATATCAATAAGCTGTGTTTTTGAAAAACTTATGCTCCCAAAATGGCTTTTTTATTAAACTTTAACCCTGTCGCATGATCTTGTCACATGACCTTGGTATCTGTAGATAAACACAATCGAGATCTATCATCATACCAAATTTTAGCATCATATCTTGAATAACCCTAAAGTATTTGGCAACATTGAGTTTTTTTTTATCAAGATATGTAGACAGACAGACAAACAATGGTAAAACAATATGCCCACTATCTTTCGATGTGGGGGCATGAAAATTTGTTCTAATACCTGTAACTACATTCATACTGGTGGTCATTGATATTAGTTAAAAATGCATCCATTAGATTTGATTAGTAAGTATGGATCTTATCAGGGTATGCAAGACAGTTGTGACTGCTTTTGGATGGGCAGTCATAGCCATTTTTAACAAAATTTCATTTCTGCTTAAACCTTTATTCTGCTGAAATTCAAATACTGTTTTGAACAAATTGCTAATTTGGGGACAATACTACCAGTTTTGCTTTTAATTTTCCCCATAAAAAGTAAATACAAAGCTGGTGGTGTAGGCTAAGATCAGCCTGCACATCTGTGTAGGCTGATTTTATGCTGTACAGTCTGCTAAAGCTTTTTGTAGGGCAGGAATATATCTTGAACAGTGTTGAGTAGGGTTAAATATTAGATGACAAGATAAATTGGCAAAATTATTTATAATCATGAATTTTCGTTATACTGTCAATAATACAAGCATACAAAATTAACAAAGTTTTAACTAATATATCCTCTTATATCTTGTATTTATATACAGCACAATGAGAAATAAACATCTACACAGACGAAAATTTAATGTGGACTTAATTTGAAAATAATCATTCAGCAGGGTAGAAAATAGTGTGGAAAAAGAAGAAATTGCTTGTCAGAAGCAATTTCTTTTTCACAATGTTTTCTCAATCATAAAATCACAGCCGTGTAAAAAGCAGGGATTAAACAGCAAAGGGTTAAAACAGTGCAAACTGTTTGTCAGTTTTAAACACCCCCCCCCCCCCCTTTGCGGTTGCACTTGCATGCAAAGCCGGGTGTTGTAAATTTGGATTTTTGCCTCATGAAGGAAAGGGTTACATACATTCCAGGATAGGGTTAGAGAGAAAGATCAAGGTCTGTAAGTTCCTTTGATGCCTACCCCCTACTGGGTTGTCACCAAGACTGGTCCCATTGGGAGGAGGTATTACATAATTTTGTCTGGATGACTGTATGGAATTGCATAATAGTCTCAGAGATTTGGCCTTGCAGGTGCCAGGTGTCCGGTGGCTTTGTTTTTGAAGTGTCTGTGGAATTTGTCTTTTGTTTAATATTATGCAACATAGAGAATTAGTCAATGTTTTTCAGACAATTCTGTTATGCAATAATTTTAGTACTTATATTTTAAACTAAAGTCAGGTTCATTGTGGTATTTGTCTTTTCTGAGTTTTGATGTATTTCAAATATTCAAAATTGACACAATGACATAATAACAAAATATTCGCTGAGGCAGGTAGAACTGATCATTCTGCTTAATATCTAGTGATTTTGAGCAGACTGTTCAGGCTTACACTGTAGAAATTTATTGAAAAAGAATAGTATGAAGATAATTGAATCATTATGGAAAAAGAGGCATTATTATTATTCTAAGGGAATTTTGCTTATTGTCAAAAATATATTATTTATCCTGATCAAGCTGCACAACCATTCTAGACTTAGCCTGTCTGTAAGTTTCATAGTGTATTTGGTTCAGTTGTGTATTCCCTGGGTATTTACAGTAGCTGTATATGCTATTATTGATTATTGGTAGTTGCATATCAGTTAGGAGGCACCTTGTAATGTCCAGAGTATACAATGGGGCAGTACACCTTTACCTTTCAGTGGCTGGTCAATTGCACAAATCAGAAAGGTGTGAAGTGATCATTTTACTTATGCAACAATTTAAAGATTAAAGTAACTTGTCAGATATATATCAGATTGATATGGGTGAGAGAATGTTGATGCATTATTTGCTGCATGCACAAGGATAGGATGTTGCTAGGTTCATATTGTTTCAATTGGAGGTTTGAAACAATGTGGGGAAAGTAACATTATTTTCCAGCCTGTTAAAATGCTTATTTTTTGCCAGTCAACTGGTTTCATTCTTCTCTTTTTCATATTTTAATCTGTATATAACATGATACTCTATAGATATATTGTGTTTTGTCTATTTGGTTAACTGCACTCAGTGACCTTTCCTATTGCAGTTGATTAATGTCACAAAATACATATTTCTTAATATTGTGAGTAAAGTTGTCATATTTAGACTTATTTTATTGGAATTTTAATGTAGATTTTGAATATTGATCTAGATTGAGGATTGGAATTGTGCTTTTGATGATTATGACTTTGTCAATTTCTTGGATTGTGTGTATTGGAATTGAGGTGACCAAGTGCAAAGTAGGCGGAGCTTACCAGCTACAGAGTGTGTCAATTGAAATATTGCGTAATTAGACATGGTCATCTTGAGACTGATGATCCAATCAAATTAGATTCTGGACTGCTACTGAAACTTGTTGGGTGTGGGCTAGCCAATCAAGTTTCATGGAACATTCCAGAAGCCTGATCAGATAGCAATAAAAAGAGCTGCATTTCCTCAAATCTTCACTCTGGAAGCAGGATTTTTGGACTTTTACAACTTTAACTCTGTGCTGATTTTACTTTGGAGAACTTGATAATTTTCTTATTTTCAACTTAGATATTTTTGTGAATTAAAGTAAGTTCCAAGTTAGGAAATATTATCTTGCTTGCAGAGTCATTTGCAAAATATGCAAGTTCTTTAATTATTTGTTTATCAAAGAATTAAAGACTTTCATATTTTACATCTTAATGTAAATAGTTTTGTTTTTCTTCATTGTAGTTTGTAGTTTTTGTCATTTTGCTTAGTAACTTGTGAAATCAAACCTTTATTTTCTAGACAAATCATATAGTGACTGATTGAGCTTATTATCTTAACTTTGAATATTCTAAAATCTAGCTTTTGGTACTTTTGAAACTTTGACTTTGATGACTTTGTTCACTTGTTTACTGGCATTTTTCATGTTTCATTTGAATACAGTTCAGTTCATTTAAATTGTGTTTCTTCATTCAATTTTATCCTTTAAGGTTCTGGCTGCCTTTTTACTTATAAATAGCCAGTGGTGTCATCCTGACGTTTATATTTTCAACTTTGATCCAGACTGCGCATTTTTATTGCATTTCTCGTATTAAGAACTCGCGTCCAGTAAATCTAGGCTCTTTGGCAGTGTGCCGGGACCTAGGTTTACGACAAATTGGTGACAGAAGTGGTGATCTGTGTTGTCATTGTAAATAATTTTCAAGGCAACAACAGATTTAGAGCCTAAAATTATTTCAAAGTTTGGATCATTTAATATTTTTTGCTATTTGAACCTTTTAAGAAATTTTTCTTTGGTAGAAACTGTCAGATTTCATATTTCAAATTGTTGCAAAAATTTAGAACAGATAATTTCAGAGAGCCCGGCAAATTAGGGGCACTGGGATTATTCTTATGCAGTGGCATTTTTCAGCAGACATGGAGACCAGAATGTTAACATCTGATTTCTGTGTTTGCAACCTGTTTAAACCTTTGGAAATATTATTTGAACTTTGTAGACTGTTGTCTTTATTAAAGAATCTGACAATTTCGATATTGTTTTAGATTTCTCAGGTTAATTTTAACAAGTACACTTTTTCATGTTTTAATTATGTTTTTGCTAGATTAATAAGCTTGACTCTGCAAAATGATTGCATTGTAACTTTTACACTTTTCTTATTTCAAGTTTTGAAAAATAAGCACTTTGCCTTTTAGAGAATCGTTGTAACTACTGTTTTTGCACAGAAAACAAATTATTTTAAATTGTTGCCTGCTTCCTGATAATATTTGAAAGTGGCTTTGTAAATTAAAGAAGAACCGAGGTTACCAAAGTGAATCAAAGATACTTGAGTTTGAAATATTGTGGAAAATGGCGTTGACATATGGAGGAAACTAAAGAACAGAGACATTGACCCTTGAATTTTGCTATAAAAGTGTCTGTCTAATAATTTTGGTGTCAGACAATTCCTGAATATGGACCAGTGCGAAAAAGTTCAGTTACATATATATTTTGACTATAACTAGTCCTATGCTACATTTATCGACTGCTGCATAACCAGCATTTTATGAAGCCAAATAAAGAGATCAAAGACCAACAGTGACTAGCCAGTCTAGGTATGTCAAACTTAACAGCGCTGTAAATGGATGAGGCAATGTTCACTGATGTTTCCTAGAAAAATCAACTTAGACGAAACCCCCTATCGATGATGTTACATAAGCTAATGCGTTCACCAACGTTTCATGAAGAGTGAACCCTAGTGTGTCAGTAAAGTATTAGTGTGATCACAAAATAAATATTCTTTGAAGTGATATGTAAAAGATGTGAATATCAAAGTTTCAGAAGAAGTAATTATTCAAATATTATAGTGTTTTAAATCTACAAGTCAATCTTGTGTGTTGTAGTTTTGATGTTTCGAAAGAAGTGTTTTTATCGAGAACATTGAGATTATGGTAACCATTCTGATGTTGTTTGGAGAAAGAAGTGCATCTTCGGTGACCTGACTTTTCCATGCTACATCACGCGAGAGAGTTATGATTGGTAGGTCTGATGTGCTATTTCCAGCCTGCCACTGTGATGATAGAACTGATGTGTTATTTCCGGTCCTTCACAGGAGAGAGTACGACTGATAATGACTGATGTGTTATTTCCCGCTTATCACTGTGAGTTAGGGAGCTGATGTGTTATTTCCAGCTTTTCACAGGAGTGTTTGAACTGACGAGTCTGATGTGTTATTTCCAGATAGTCTTGAGAGATAGTGTAATAGGTCGATGTTTTACCGATAATTACGTGTGAGAGAGTGTTTTATTAATTTCATTTTGTATTTGTAAGACTGAACTACATTCATAGTATATTGAAGAAGTTATATACTGTGTAGCGCATTGTTACATTTGCATTATACCCAAAAAATGGTTACAGAATGAGTCAATGAGTTATTGCATTTTTGTCTTGTTCCAATAACATTTCAATTGATCGGTCGAACACTTACCTTTCTCTATGTTGTTGGAAGTTTTAAGATAAATTGGTGATTCTCTGTTTTGATTGGATATCGACACAAATTTCAAAACAGCACAATACTAATACATTAGTGGCACTGGTTGATTAGAGACGTTAATATGTTTAAAATTTTGAGAGTAATATTTTGTAATGATATTTGTTTGTGAAGCAAAATGAATGATTTCTTAACTTATGTGTGAGTTAAAATTTGCACCATACTGAGCAATGCAGTCTAATTCGATAGGTCTGATGTTTTTCCAGATAATCGTATTAGTGATATTGGGAATGATAGGTCTGATGATTTTTCTGGATAATCATTCTACAATATCTAATACTGTCAACTGTATATATAGATTGAACACTTATCTGTATCGATGGTATTATATTGCATTATTTCAATGGAGGCCTAGTGTCTCTGCACTGCATTGATAACGCATAGTTACATTCATAGCATATTGAAGAAGTTATATGCTGTGTAGCAATGCATTATCCTATCAGTGATGTGGTTGAGTGAATTAGTGAGTCCTGAGCAATGCACGAACTGAAGTCGGCATTTTTTAGGAAGGGAGATATTTTGAGAGTCAGTCAATTTGACTTGTATTCATTTATTGATACAGATGTATTTATTCACTATGAATCCTATGAGTTGGTTAAAGTATTTCAGTTCATATTTGCAAGAGTTGTCAATCTTATTTTTTAAATATCGCATTGATACAACTGTCACATTCTGTTCAATACTCATGTATTATGGTGTGTATATTGATATGATAAAGAGTTTTTTATTATTTTCTAAGGAAACTTTACATTCTGTTCAGTTCCTGAATTTCTCAAGAGAAATTTTGCTTTTGAAATTCCGGGGCGGAATTGAATGTCTCTTGTGGAAGATCCATTCTTTTCCATGGGGGGAGCAGTGTTGTAAATTTGGATTTTTGCCTCATGAAGGAAAGGGTTACATACATTCCAGGATAGGGTTAGAGAGAAAGATCAAGGTCTGTAAGTTCCTTTGATGCCTACCCCCTACTGGGTTGTCACCAAGACTGGTCCCATTGGGAGGAGGTATTACATAATTTTGTCTGGATGACTGTATGGAATTGCATAATAGTCTCAGAGATTTGGCCTTGCAGGTGCCAGGTGTCCGGTGGCTTTGTTTTTGAAGTGTCTGTGGAATTTGTCTTTTGTTTAATATTATGCAACATAGAGAATTAGTCAATGTTTTTCAGACAATTCTGTTATGCAATAATTTTAGTACTTATATTTTAAACTAAAGTCAGGTTCATTGTGGTATTTGTCTTTTCTGAGTTTTGATGTATTTCAAATATTCAAAATTGTCACAATGACATAATAACAAAATATTCGCTGAGGCAGGTAGAACTGATCATTCTGCTTAATATCTAGTGATTTTGAGCAGACTGTTCAGGCTTACACTGTAGAAATTTATTGAAAAAGAATAGTATGAAGATAATTGAATCATTATGGAAAAAGAGGCATTATTATTATTCTAAGGGAATTTTGCTTATTGTCAAAAATATATTATTTATCCTGATCAAGCTGCACAACCATTCTAGACTTAGCCTGTCTGTAAGTTTCATAGTGTATTTGGTTCAGTTGTGTATTCCCTGGGTATTTACAGTAGCTGTATATGCTATTATTGATTATTGGTAGTTGCATATCAGTTAGGAGGCACCTTGTAATGTCCAGAGTATACAATGGGGCAGTACACCTTTACCTTTCAGTGGCTGGTCAATTGCACAAATCAGAAAGGTGTGAAGTGATCATTTTACTTATGCAACAATTTAAAGATTAAAGTAACTTGTCAGATATATATCAGATTGATATGGGTGAGAGAATGTCGATGCATTATTTGCTGCATGCACAAGGATAGGATGTTGCTAGGTTCATATTGTTTCAATTGGAGGTTTGAAACAATGTGGGAAAAGTAACATTATTTTCCAGCCTGTTAAAATGCTTATTTTTTGCCAGTCAACTGGTTTCATTCTTCTCTTTTTCATATTTTAATCTGTATATAACATGATACTCTATAGATATATTGTGTTTTGTCTATTTGGTTAACTGCACTCAGTGACCTTTCCTATTGCAGTTGATTAATGTCACAAAATACATATTTCTTAATATTGTGAGTAAAGTTGTCATATTTAGACTTATTTTATTGGAATTTTAATGTAGATTTTGAATATTGATCTAGATTGAGGATTGGAATTGTGCTTTTGATGATTATGACTTTGTCAATTTCTTGGATTGTGTGTATTGGAATTGAGGTGACCAAGTGCAAAGTAGGCGGAGCTTACCAGCTACAGAGTGTGTCAATTGAAATATTGCGTAATTAGACATGGTCATCTTGAGACTGATGATCCAATCAAATTAGATTCTGGACTGCTACTGAAACTTGTTGGGTGTGGGCTAGCCAATCAAGTTTCATGGAACATTCCAGAAGCCTGATCAGATAGCAATAAAAAGAGCTGCATTTCCTCAAATCTTCACTCTGGAAGCAGGATTTTTGGACTTTTACAACTTTAACTCTGTGCTGATTTTACTTTGGAGAACTTGATAATTTTCTTATTTTCAACTTAGATATTTTTGTGAATTAAAGTAAGTTCCAAGTTAGGAAATATTATCTTGCTTGCAGAGTCATTTGCAAAATATGCAAGTTCTTTAATTATTTGTTTATCAAAGAATTAAAGACTTTCATATTTTACATCTTAATGTAAATAGTTTTGTTTTTCTTCATTGTAGTTTGTAGTTTTTGTCATTTTGCTTAGTAACTTGTGAAATCAAACCTTTATTTTCTAGACAAATCATATAGTGACTGATTGAGCTTATTATCTTAACTTTGAATATTCTAAAATCTAGCTTTTGGTACTTTTGAAACTTTGACTTTGATGACTTTGTTCACTTGTTTACTGGCATTTTTCATGTTTCATTTGAATACAGTTCAGTTCATTTAAATTGTGTTTCTTCATTCAATTTTATCCTTTAAGGTTCTGGCTGCCTTTTTACTTATAAATAGCCAGTGGTGTCATCCTGACATTTATATTTTCAACTTTGATCCAGACTGCGCATTTTTATTGCATTTCTCGTATTAAGAACTCGCGTCCAGTAAATCTAGGCTCTTTGGCAGTGTGCCGGGACCTAGGTTTACGACACGGGTAAAAATGGCTACAAGTTTGGACAGTATTGTTATCCAGAACCAAGGGCAGAATAAAGGCTTCCAATGCATTCCGCCAAGTGATACAGATTGCTGAAAACGTTTGCAGCATAACAAGAAACATTTTTTTTCTAAATCATAAAACAGGGATTAAATCAAGAACAAATTCAAGTATCCATTGCCTCTTCACCCTCTGACGCCTGTGAAGCAGAGTTATCCCCCTTTTTATCCCGTTTAAGTGCCTTGAGTTTACGAGTCTGGAGGTTATCCAGGTTTTGTTTCTGCATGTGTACTTGTCCAAGACGGGAACCAAATTCATCGTATGAAATATTCTTTGTCTTCTTGGCCTGAAATATCAAAGATTTTTTGTTTGAATGGGATTTTATGATGCTTTCAACAATCTTTCAGTTTTATTGCGGCTGATAAAGCACCTAAAATACATTCTCACACCAGTACCATCATCACATCCCTTCCTAGCAAAGCTGCTATTCCTCTTGGGTCTACAATTATCAACCCATTGGTGGGAGACAAATATTTGGAAAGGATAAGTGCTGCCATGAGAGTTCAAACCCTGGACCTCTAGATTGATGGCCCGATGGGCTACCAACTGAACTATGAAAGTGGAATGAAATATCAAAGAAGTATTCATTTACTGAGATATAATACATTTGACAACTCTCTGTCTGTTTAATGAAAGTACTTGTAAGTATATCATATAATTTATATTGATTCTGCAATGATTTCAGAATGAATGGGAATAAACAAGTGTTAAATGATATTACCATTTTGGAATAAAATGTGTTGTATTCAAATACCTTCCTTTGACAATGAAATTGGTGTAGTCAAGTAAAATTGTTATTCTTGACATTAATCATTGTGCGACTAGAAAAATTTGAATGATGATGTTGAGTAATTGAAATGAAAATATAATATGACCTAAGTCTTGGGAGTGAATATTTTTCATATTACACAGGTATATTACACTTGTGGAATACCTATGCAAATTAGCTAAGAATGGTCATCAAAGCTATATTTTCGTTGTGAAATTGGCTTAATAATGGATTTGCATCATTTTGCAAACCGCATAATATGTATCTCAGAATAACTCAAATCAATAAATATCAAAATTTCCTTGTTTTATCACAAAAATTCAGGTCATATTGTAAATAGAATATCAAATTTGTGGTCTTTAAATACCGCTTTTATTTAACTTGTTATGTGAAACAGATAAAAACTTGGCAAAGCCTCATTTTTTTCTGTTTATAGATGATCTGTTTACTAATTTCAGTATTCAATGACCACTCATTCAATACACTCTATTCAGTGAGTATTTCAAGTGTCTGGAATACTATAAATTGAGTGAGCCATTTAGAATGTTTTAGTGGGTCAATTATCAAATGATATCCCTGTGTATCAGAGAAAGGGTCCATATATATTTGGTCAAGATAGTGTACTATTTTTCACCAAAATTAAACAGTTGTCTTTATTTGCAATTATATCAATCAATTTCAAAGCATTGTTTTTGTATGAAATTCATGAAAATAATGAGTTGCTTTTATATCTCAAGGTTTCATTGGTTAATGGTTTTAGTAAATGTATTTGATAACCACTTATAGATATACTGTTTCCACGATGGTGAAAATTAGTGTTTGTACTGGTAAATGTTAGAATACTTACAGTTGCTTCTTTTGGTACTTTCAGTGCTTTATTATAGAAATCCTCGGAGGCCAAATGTGTTCTACGTATACTAAAGTCTATAGATGGTCCCATATCTTCAAGCTCTATCCTGGGTATTTTACTGCCTGATTTCTTCATCAAAATTCTACAAAGCAATAGGTTTAAGATAGCTTATAATTCTTATTCATGAAAACTTCTTGACATTGCCTAATCAAGAAACTATGAAGATGACAATTCATTAGGTGTCTACATAAAAAAATTAAGTTCAATTTCGTAAAGAAAACATTTCAAGCAATAAACTTTTTTTAAGGAGTTAGCACAAAATTATTGTCTGTGATAAAATTAGTTTTGTGTTGTCCCCTTGATACAAAAATGGCCACACCAGCATCACAACTATATTATATACATTCCACATCGTTTTGCATGTGATTCCTATACAAAGTTCATGATTCTATGAAAATTTCATTCATATTCATCCATTAACTAAAGAGTTGCCTTTTCAAGAAATTGCATAGGATCAGACTGACAGAGAAGATGATGACAACAAACTACCACCTTCCTAAGCTTTTATTCTGAATTGATTATTATTCTTATTTTACTTTAATGCAATATTTTTGCTTCATCTTTCAAGTTGTACTACTTTAAATTTCGTTGTTTTCCTTGGGTTCCTAGTTTTAATGCCATATGTGTATATCATACCAGCAACATCTTCTCTGATTATGCATAAGGCACTAAATAAATGAATATCAATAATCTCTAAATCCTTTTAAGATTTACTCCTATGTATCCTTAATGAGAACATATTTCCAACTTAAAATATGGTGATAAGTGAAACAAATATTGAACATCTGTGGGAAATATTATAATTGAGTCCATGACATTACTGGCAATTTCATGCGAAGATCTGGCTGGCCAGAAGGATTTACTCTGTAAAGAAGTGAAATTTGTTAGCAATGGTTGACAGAAGCTAAAGAGCAGTTAAACTCACCAACACCTTAATGTTGGAGTGAGGTGCTGTTAACACTCATCAATAACAGGAAGTGACACAAACTCCTGAGAGTAAGGAGCGTATTAGACTCCTAACACATGAAATCAATGAGTCAAAGCTAAAAGTGAGGAGTCCGAATTTGCAATATAGGTTAACAATGTGGAAAAGAAGAAATTGCTTGTTACAAGCAATTTCTTCTTTTTCACAAGTTTCTCATTCCAAAGAAGAGTTTTCTTTCAAAATAATACTAGTTGTAAGCAAATGTTTTATTCAACAACTTTTACAGTGAAAAGGCATACAGTTCTGGTGAGGGTTAAAGAGGAAACTGCCCTGTTCATCTGTTTTTTTGAAATATTCTCATATGACCCTTGGGGTTCATTGAACTCCTTACTTGCAAAGAGGAGGAGTCCCATCTGGTAATTGAGGAGTCTCAGACTCTCCTTAGTGTCAGATATTGAATTATTTCTAAAATAAAATCACTCACCTATAATTTCTGAAATAAATCTTGTCATCTGCTGCAGTAAACATCATTACATGTTCTAAACCAGCTAGACTTATTTTATCTATTATCTGTCCTCGGAAAAAATCTGCAATATTCAATTTAAAACTAGACTGTCACATAGTGGACTATTACCCCACTACAAGTGTTTGTCAATAATGAAAAGCCATCATCCATCAAAGAGTCATAACTCTGTCAAAAGTCAATGGATCGTGACCAAAATATCACTTGTATATCTCTGCTTGATACTGATCACATCTGTAAAGTTTCAATGAAATCCATTTGTTTCTGAGAAAACTTCCAGACACAAAAAAACACAGATGAACAATTATTGTAAGTAGAAATATGTGTATGTAGATATACAGTAGAGTTAAGTGACTACTTGGGGGACCACCATAAAGCGGTCACTTGTGGGAATGGTCCCTTAATAGAATATTAATTCTATTGATGAATATGGCAGGTCACTTTGATAGCAAATAAAAACTGTCCCATGATTTTTGCTGAATCCTATAATGTTTGAACGGATTATTGTCTTCTTATTGAGATGATTATAATCAGTTCAAACATCATAAGATTCAAAAATAGACAATTTACAAATGCCCACATTATCAGAGATTTTGCTAAGTAAAGAGGCATTTTAAAGTAGTCGCCTTATAAAAGTGTTCGCTTAATAGATGTGGTTGCTTGAGAAATATCGACTACAAATGTATATAGGCACTTGCATTAGTTTTTGAACAGATTCATCAAATAAATGCATGTTTGGAAAAACATAAAATAACTGTTCAACTTCAGACATGTGATATCTCCCGATCTCGGCGTATTCTCCCGATATTTTAACCTTCCTCCCGCCCTCCCGATCGGGAGACCATTTCTCCCGACCTGAGGAAATTCGAGTCTGAAAAAAAAATTCGGGAGCCAAAAATGCAAAAATCGCCGGTCTTAAGGGTCGAATGGCGAGTGAGAAATCCAATATCGGGTAAAGTGTTATCTGTCTGGAAGTGTCATCGTTTATCGTCGTCAGGTAGATCAACTATTGCCGACAAACGGGTGCTACTGTACCTATCACCCTTCACACTGTATACGAAATGAATTATGACGATCAGGGGCCAGTTTCATCAAAACATTTAAAACGCATTTTTGTCTTACAGATGACCTATCACATATTTAGGACAAAAATCACACATCGCCTATCTATCAATATCTATGTAAAGTTATTGATGTTGTTACTGTAGCGAAAATCATCGGTCAGACAAAAATATGTCTTAAATGTTTTGGTAAAACTAGCCCCTGCAATATTGAATTCTTAGAAACAAGGTCTAAACGGAGTGAAACGCCGATACCCGATTTTACTTAACAAATAAAAATGTAGTGGGTACAAGTTAAGCTAGGTTTTGAGACTTTTTTCACCTATTTTCGAAAAATTACAATGACTGTAAACACAGTAAATTTCCGTCGTATTTTAATATCCTAATCCAAAAAGCCGCTAAAAATTTCCACTTTCCGCGATAAGTGTCATGAAGGAAAAGGTCAAACATAATATGCAATGGGACGCGTCACACGACCTTGGTAAACTCTAGGCGGCATCGCAGAAAAACCCACGTGTTGTAACGCTTGATTGATTACAACAAGCTTTCATTCCAACACAGATATTTATTTAGCAGATCTACGTATGTTTTACGGTCAAATTATTAAAGTAATAAAAATTAAAAACTGCCTCATGCGTTCTCAAATTGTCATTCAAATTTCATATTGAAATTAAAGAAACATCGGATCAACATTCCCTTTTTAATGCCACGGCGATTTCACCGGATCCTCGCTGGGGTCGTTTGAGAGTTTACACGAAATTAATAAATCTGCAACCATTTTTCTCGAAATTGGAATCGAATAGTCTATCAACACAAAGATTTACAGATTTGAGAATAGAAAATTGTGGACTGGATTTTACTGAGCTTCTCATAAAGCTATTCAACATGGATTAATTTGCCGAGAGGTAGCTCTTTCACTTTCCAATTTCTACCGTGTTCGTGTTTAACGTCCGCGAACTCGGAATATGTTGTCCATAATTTCATCTTTTTTATCCATTTTGCCATTAAAACTATTGATCTTTAGCGTAGTTCAGTAGCAGTAAGTGCCAGTTACGATTTATTTGTCTGTCTCTTCGTCCGTCCATCCATCCGTGAACAGCCTTATAAAAATCACATAATCCAGTCATACGAAATCAAACACAAACTATACAGAGATGATCCTTAGGACAAGTCCTTTCAAATTATTTCTCAAAAAAGTGTATATCATGAAGAACTCTGGTTGCCATGGCAACAGAGTTGAAAAAAAGCGTCTCCAATCACAAGGCCTAGAATTTCATACTTTGCATAGAGCAGCATTGCATAAATGCAGTATTAGCTAATTCAATACTACCTAACCACTTGAAAGAAACTCTGCAATGAAAAAAGGCCTTGTGTTTGTGGTTTCTAGATAACTCAAAGAAATAAAGAAAAACTTAATCTTCTCCTTAATTGCAAGGCCTACATCTTATAAATTTGGTAAGATATCACTTTCTGCTGATTATCTACTTAAAAAATCTATATTGTGGGATCCTGAACTTTGCATAGAAATAAAAAAACAAATTTGTAACATCTATTTCTTTTAAAATAAAATACCAAATTCTGTGGCATTGCAATACTTTCCTCTATCAAAATACTTTAAATGATAACCTTTTTTTTGGTTAAAAAAAGAGGGTATTAACATCAATTTTTGGTCCGGACATGCATTATAACCCCCCTTTTTAGCCACAACACGTGTTACGCAAAATCTCCCTATTTGAGACCCAATCTCTCTACGAAAAGGTCTAAATCTCCCTATGAGTGCCCATGGAAATATCACATGTATGCAACTTAACATTTCAAATTTAGGGGTCAGTGCAAAACAAGTGTAAATGACAATTTTTAAATACACTTACAATAATTCAACACTGACCCATTAATAAATGTTCAAACGTACATACCTATAAAAACATTCTTCAGTCTCATATATTCTGGTTCTTTATCGAAGGCTTCCCCAGCAAACATCATACAAGGCTTGATACACATGGAACTTTTAGCAGTCTAAAATGTTGTAAATAGATCAGGTTACAAGAGCACGGCCCATGGGTGTCAACCCTCAGGTGCAGGTGATGAAAAGTGCAAAAAAATCTAGGTAAAAAAGGGGCATTACTCTTGCATAAATGATTTCAGAATTATCCCCCTTCGTAGCTTTATTTCACAAGGATATCTTCAATAACAAATTAGATATGCCTAAGTTTTTACGCCAACATAACGCTAATATAAATGAAGCTTAGTTGATGACAATACCTGGAGTTTTCTTTGAAAACAGCCAAGCTAAAAATGTTATTCATAATCTGAATCATAATACAACAGATCAACTACCAGTACTTCCTAGTTTGTTAGAGAACTCATTTTAAGCTGGCCTAACCTTTACCTTTGATATGAAGCAAAAAGTCAGTAACTGGCACTCCAAGAAGGGAAATTTGTGATAAACTCTTTTAAATTCCACCATTGACTTATTATCCAAAAAAATTTATTATTGACCTTCAAGATACAGAAATAAATGCATCAAATACAGGGCTTGTGTGTTTGAAATGTAGGAGTCATTGGCTCCTCCACCATGAACTTTTTGGGTTCAAAACTGATCTTAAGTGGGTCAAAACAACAGAAAGGGCAAATCATCATTCAATTTCTTCATGTTTTAGGGTTAATTGACCTTTTCATGGAAAGAATTGAAGAAAACAATTAATTTGAAAAAATAACTTCTCGGATACATGATAAAACAAGAGTGCCATTGTCACAATATACGCCGCCACTTTGCTGCTATTTCACGATAATAATTGTAGACACTACTTACTTTAACAGAACCAAATTCAAATCATTTGTAGACTACCTTTTAAAATTGTCAAGTTCAAACCGTTCGTTATGATTGATTGATTGAATGGGGTTTACACTTCTTTAAACTGCAACTAGATATAATAATAACAAGAGCTGTCACTGTAAGATGACAATGCCCCCGACACCGCTTTGATTTTAAATTATGGCCAATCTATGTTGAAGGTCAAGGTCATCCAGGGGTCAAGGTCACCAAAGTATGTGCCTACAGAAAGGTAATGTACCAAGGAATGTTGTGGTAAAGTATGATGCGAATATGTTAAGTAATAAGGAAGTTATGGCCAATGTTAAAGTTTTTGGACGGAATGACGGACGGACGGACGGACAGACGGACGGACAGACGGACGGACAGACGGACGGACGGACAAGTCAAATTTATGATGCCTCCCTATCGGGGGCATAAAAAGAACTTTGACATGAAGGCCCCTTTTCCATGACGCGGCTGATATTCACTTAAATGCAACAACATGCACAAATTCAGGTAACATTGAACATTTCTTAAAAATTTGTTTAAAATAATTCCATAATCAAAGGAGGAGTTGGATTCACAAGGACTTTTTACATGGAGGCCCCTTTTTCCATGACGCAGCTGTAATTCACCAAACCATGGCTATATAAACAAGGTCAGGTGGCTAGGAACTTTTTTTTGAAAGTTACATCTAAATCATTCCATAAATGGAGGGAAGTTGCTTTCACAAGAATATTTACAAGTAGGCCCCTTTTTCTATGACACTGTTAAAATTCACCAAACAAACCCTGACAATATGTGCTAGGTCAGGTGACTAGGAACATTTTGTGAAAGTTTCATTGAAATCAGTACATAAATGAGGGAGGAGTTGCATTTACAAAATTTTTTACAAGAAGGCCTCTTTTTCCACGACGTGGCTGAAATTCACGAAACCGTGACTTCATGGGCATGGTCAGTTGACTAGGAACATTGTGAGTAGTTTTCATCCAAATCGGTCCATAAATGAGGGAGGAGTTGCGTTCACAAGATATTTTTTACATGAAGACCCCTTTTTCCATTACGCGGCTGAAATTAACAAAACTGTGACAATATGCGCTAGGTCAGGTGACTAGGAACATTTTGTGAAATTTTCATCAAAATCATTCCATAAATGAGGGGGAAGGGGGGGGTTGCTTTCACAAGTTTTTTAACATGAAGGCCCCTTTTTCCATGATGCGTCTGAAATTAATCAAACAGTGACTTCAAGCGTGACTTCATGTGTATGGTCAGGTGACTAGGAACATTCTGTGAAGTTTCATCAAAATTGGTCTATAAATGAGGGAGGAGTTGCGTTCACAAGATATTTTACATGAAGGCCCCTTTTTCCATGACACAGCTGAAATTTTCATCAAAATCAGTCCATAAATGAGGGAGGAGTTGTGTTCACAAGAAAAGTGGACATACATCATTACCTACAGATGGAAGGACGCATGGACGGACGATCAGACAGAGAAGATGATGCCAATATTGACTGATAAAACTCTATTTTTGACCCTGAAAACTTCTCCCGAGGGGTCAAATTGACCCAATGCGGAGAAAGTTTCAAGGGTCAAAACAGGATATTTTCAAAATTTGGGTGTCAAAACCCTGGTTTAAGGGTCAAACACAAGTCCTGAAATAGCCAATCATGGAAAGAACATATGTCAGAAATTATATCAAATTCAACCCCTTACATGAATTTATAGGTAAAGTTGGTCAAGCTTATACCAACAATAATACTCATTCCAACACAACTTTCACTATTGTAATGCCATTCACTTGTCACAATATTGTAGAGAAACAGCCAAGCTTAACATACATTTTTGAGGGCATTTACATTTGCAGAGACCTGCCAGTTAGTTTTACTCCTGATTACAAAACACATGGGTGTTGAAGAAATTTGAGTGTCTCTGCAAATGTTATTACCCAAAAATGCATGAGTTGATGCTATTATTGTATAAAAATGAAGACTTTAGTATTTATTCAAACAAAGGTTACATAATAGAGCAAAGAACCGCTGTGAAGTAAGCTCCAAAACCTGCATGCATGGACTAATTGTGTTATGCATGACACTTTCACTTTTGTTTATTCCAACCATACTCTGTTATGACTCTGTTATGATGACACAAAATTTAACGCAGGAATTCCATCAACTCTTTAGTTATGCACTAAATCAAGGTTAGACATGACATTTAACTTTTCAATAGTAAAGTTCTTTAATTCAATTCAATTCTTAAATGATAACTTAATATAACATCAGTGACATCATACATTACATTATGTTGTTTTTAGTGCCAATGACCATGGGCCATTCTCATCGTCTTAAAAAAACACATTTCCAAATCTAAGAACAGGTTTTGTATTTTTCTATGATAAGCTGTGAATGAGCAGCTTTAAAATAACATCAGTAACATCATACATTACAAAGCATACATGTCTTAATATACCAATATAAATGTTGTTCAAGAGACAAGAGATCATCTTTATTTCATTTTATAAATAACACTAGTAAGCCACAAAATATATTTTAAAACATCAAGAATCTCTTTTTTCCAAAGCTTTTGATAGACTTACTTTAATATCATGCATAGATTTAAATTCGTCCACTCCGAGTTCTATCATATCAAGTATGTGGAAGTCATGGGTTCTACCTGGAGGAAAATACTTAAGAGATATGACCCGTCATGCGAAAAAGAACTATCTGGGTAGTGCTTAAAGTGTCGACCCCAGTCAGACTGTGCATACTGCGCAGACTGACTAGGGTCGAGACTTTTCGCACATTGCTAATTTTCTGAATCTTGAATAATCAATCTACCTTCCTGTGAAAGAATTTTGGAAATGCGACCTCTGGTTGGCCTGTTCTAGAATTAATCTCTTTTTCAATAATTCATTTTACAGAATTCCCAGATGGTCCCTTTTTGTGTGACAGGTCACAAATGGTATCTACAAACTGATCGCTGCTCACAGAGCAATACTTACATTGGAATGTTTTTCCGGCAACAACTTCTGTTAATTCTATTCTATATTAATTGAACCTTTTTATGGGAATTTATCTTTGAACCTGAATAATTGCATGGATTGATACAGTATTTTATTATTTTACAGGGATCAACACTAACATCAGTCCTCGGGCCCTAGACCTATAGTTTTTTGGTAGGACTGGTAGATTTAACCATACTAAGGACCTTCAGGCCTGTAGTTAATGGCATCACTTAGTATCTAAAATCTGTCCAGTTTTGAAAAATAATTGCCTTTACAATACTCAAATTTGCATAATTACCAAATGAAAAGCGCTGTAGAAAAGAAGAAATTGCATGTCAAAAGCAATTTCTTCTTTTCCAACAATGTTTTCCTTGAAATTTATCCCTTAAATTGCTAAAAATTAAATTCAAACATGGTTGGCATCATGCAGGCAGCAGGACCTGCTGTTATCAGGGAGGACCCATAATAATTATGGCTTACAGGTCCTTCAGGCTGGTCGGAAAAGTAAAAGTACTTAGAGTCAAACCCTGTATTAGATTCAAATAAATTTTACTTTGATAAATTTTGTACAACCACTTTATTGTAGGTAGTCATTGAAATCCTCTTGCAAAGACAGAGCCTACAAGAATATTTTAGAAAGAAATCATGATCACCCACTGGAAAGGCATGTGCTCTAGTGATTTGTCGAGTAACAAAATTTGTAGCCACAAAAATAATTGTAATTATGACCTCTTAACTGTTTTCTTTTCACATTACTGTTATAACTTTCTAATAGGGTTACAAGCTATACATTGTTTATAACACACTCAAATTGAAATGTCATCTGCATCCTCTTCATATTAAAAGCAGCAGCCATCACAGCGCAGTTGGTAGCGCGTCAGATTGTCAATCTAGAGGTCCCAGGATTCAATCACCAATAGGAACTCATCCATATGGACTACTAAATCTCCCGACCATGGGTTTATAATGGTAGACCTATGTTGGATAGCAGCTGGAGGCTAGGAATGACTACTGGTGTGAGAAATACCAGGGAACCATTTTTAGAAGCTCCAGCCACCGCCATAATGACTAAAAGATTGTCAAAAGCGGCGTAAAACCCCATTCAAACAAAACAAAATGAAATTTAAGGCAGTCTAAATGCTTTCTTTTTTTACCAATGGGTTAATCTTATTACCAATGACAAGGTTATCTGGTCTCTTCTTTGTATGACTTCCAAATAGGAACAGGGATGCATCACTTTTCTCCGAGAAAAATTCCTGAAACATAAGTATCGAAGGTTACTCACCAGTAATGTCACCAGAAGGTGACCACATTTTGTAATCACAGCTTATTTAAACACATTGACCTAGAGCTACAGATAGAAGGGGTATTCAGGATTTTAGATCAGAGTGTTTTTATACTAACGGCACAATCCCTATGTTACTGGTATTCATTAGAATCGTCTTGACTAGATGATTCAAATGCATACCCTCAACAAAGGGTTTCATTGAGAGAGAAAGATATTAGATTGGTTTTACCCCCTTTTATCTGTACCTCTGTTAACCTTTCTCATATCGCTCACGACATATTCCGACTGTACATAAAACTGTAGCAGACAATATAAACACTTAAACAGATGTGCAGCCCCATCTTAGTCTACACTGTATGCCTTCTACATAATCATTGTGTGGAAAAACTTGATCAAGATAAGTTCAAATAACCCATAACCTCTAAATTGGCAAATCCGTTATATACAGAAGTAAATTTAGTAGGATAAGACTAGCATATTTTGTTAACTCTTTTTATCAATGGGTGCAAGAAAATCTTCCAAAATATTTCCAATACAGCAAAATCTGATTTTCACAGTTATCTACGGACTCAGTTTGCAACAGCCAAATATGATGAGCGCAGCTCAAAAGCATACTAATGTTCATGGAATCACACCAATCAGCTTATTCTAGGACAATACCTGTCAAGTCTTCAAGTGTTTGACCTTCAAATATGACTTGACCCTTGAAAATATCTTTCAATCTGTCCTTCTACTCCTTAAAGGGGAACAATTCATCATTGGACAACAAAATTGCTGTATTCATAGAATGAAAAAAGCTGTAAATACAACAATTTGGTCACCAACCAACAATATGTGACAGAATATCTATAAACTCATCAATAAACAAATATTCAATGCAGCCACTATCCAGACAAAAATTAGAACTTAGTGTGATAATGGCCTTTACGTTGCAAGAGTTACTGGTAATCCTTAAAATGGCTTTTAGATCAATACGGGTTTTCTGATGTATTCAATAATATCCAAATTCAAAAAAATAAATTTGTATCAGAGTTCAAGCGAAGAGTCAAAGACACTTTTAAACAACGCCTACATTCAGATATGACAAACAATCAATCACTTAATACTCTATACTCAAAAATCAAGAATGATCTATATTTCGAACAGTATCTAAGCAACATAAACAATTACAACATAAGAAACGCTATAACTAAGATAAGAACAAGTTCTCATAATCTATGCATAGAATTATTAAGATATGGTACTTCTCGTAAGCATCGATCTGAAAGACTCTGCGTATTTTGTAGCCTTAACGACAAAGAAGATGAGTATCATTTTATTTTAATATGTAAAAAATACGAAGATCTCAGGAAACAAAATCTTAAACAATTTTACTATAAAAAACCGAGCATGAGCAAACTGATAAGTTTATTAAGAGATAATCGGATTTCTGTCATGAACAATCTCGGAACTTTCTTGTATTTGGCCTTTTAAGAGACGGGATAACCTGGTTAATGCGTTTACTTATGAAATTTAGTAAAAATCCTTCTAGTATCTGTTAAAAAATTTTCTTATGCATTGAACTTAAACTCGTATAGTTCATTACTGACAGTATGTATTCTTATATCATAATTTATTCGATACATATTGTAATAACCATTCTCCGATTATATGGTGTGATGTGTTAAACTTGTAAAATAAAACAATTTATCAAAGATATTTTAGATTAACAAATAAGAAAAACAGATAAAATGAGTAGTTCCTGCAATTATGAGATTGTATGAAGTGGTGAGTGAATGAATGTTGATGATTGAGTGCGCGGGTATGAGTTGAGTGTAAGTGGGATATGATAGAAGAGGAAGTTTTGTATCACGTATTATTTAAAAATGAATATTTGTAATGACGATGTACTTTTTTGTATAAGTCTTTTGAATAAACTGATGATGAACCTTAAAATGGCATATGTGTATTTAATAACTTTCAATTTCATCAATAAATATGAGAATAATAGTCAGCACAAATTGACAGGCACTCAAATGCACATACAACCAAGTGGATTCCAGGTACTTCTCAAACCAGTACTACCTTTAAATCCTTTCCTAGCCTTCAAATAATATCCCAAATAGTTCTATGATAATCAACCCATTGGTGTGAGACAAATAGTCTGATAGGATGAGTGTCACCTTCGGGGATCCAACCCATAACCTATTCAATGATAGTCAGATGCCCACTATGAGCAGACTCATCAAAATGATGGTACATATAACCAACTTTTCTTCTATTCCCTATTTTTTTCAAAAGGCTTTTAAACCTGACGAGTTTTAAGTATATTATTAGAAACTAACAACTTACTAATGATGTTGCATCTTCAAAAGGTCTTATTGCATTTCGCCTGAAATTAGATATTTAACATAAAATCAATTTTAGGTAGCAACAACTTTTTTTTCAGAAAAAAAGACTTGAACTTAGGCTCACTTGAATGTGAAAAGGAAATACACTTTTTTTTATCATTAGGGGTATGATCAAAAATAAAATTCAGGCAACCAATCTAGGGCCATGGGTAACCGGGCCCTTTTAAGTCTTTTTCCCTGGTGTTTAACCTTCACTTGCATACCAAGCAAGTTTTATTAACAAATAGTTTGCACCATTATGTCATTTTGGACATAGGGCAGATAACCCATTGACCACAGTCATACCATACCCATCAAATATTAAAGTTTTATTTGTCTGTAAAATAATCTCGTTATAAATGAGCGCTTTAATTGGTCAATCTATTTCTTCAATGACAGTTGGGATCTGTTAATCAATGCAGTAACTTAAGGTAGTGGACCCATAATAGTTCAGAAAAATTTCAAGACTTATGATCTTTCACAATGTTGACTGAGGTTTCTGAATAATTTTCATTAGGGTCCACTACCTTAATTAAAAGATGTGCTTGAGCTTAAATTACTACATGTATAATTACGGGACTCATGTATGTAATTTGGGTATTTTAAGGTGAATAATCAAAAGCTTTTTTAATCTATTATTTCCATGTTTCGTTCAACCAAGAAGACACTCCGTGTTAATGAGGATTAATGCTTAATTAAGTTACAACTTTGAACATGTTTGAAAAGACTGTATTTGAAACAACAGGGCCAGAATGGCCCTTTACCGCTCATCTGAACGTTATTGGATCAGTGGATCTTATCCTAGTAATTTTCTGGCAAAGTTTCATTCACATTTACCTAATTGTTGAAGAGGAAAGGTTATTCCAAAAATCTAAAGTGAAAATAGACCATGCCCAAACATTCATTACTGAGGAGACCAAAATAAGCAGTGCCTTGCCATGCTAACATTCTGGTAAAGTATCATTAAAATCGGCCCAGTGGTTCAGAAGGAGATGTTGTTCAAAGATTTCAGGCTCAAAATAAGACCCGCCCTGTCACACCAATATCTATAGGCCTGTCAGTATTTTGGGACCAAATTTTTAAAAGGGTCACCTAAGGAACATTCTGGTAAAGTTTTAATAAAATCAGCCCAGTGGTTCAGGAGGGGAAGTCATTCAAAGATTACGGGCTCAAAATAAGCCCCACCCTGCCAAGCCCATATTTATGGGCCAATCAAAGTTGCGAATTGAATTTTTGAAAAGGGTCACCGAAGGAACATTCTGGTAAAATTTTCATTAAAATCGGCCCAGTGGTTCAGGAGAAGATGAAGTTTTTAAGATTGTTGACAACGGACGACACACTACAGACTCTGGTTGATCCTAAAAGCTCCACTTGAGCATGTTAAGCTCATGTGAGCTAAAAAGAATTTAAAGCTTTTTCTTAATACAATTTTTTACATTTCTAAACATTTCTAAACATAAATTTTGCACATTTTTATAATTAATTATTGAACTACATTATAATTACAGCTTGATTAAAGACGTATTTACAACATTCTATAATTAGAATATTTACATGCAAATGCAGCTTTTGGTAAACCACTGGGTAATAGATAATAGATAAATTACCTGCTATAGCTCACAGAATGTCCCTTCTTGAACAGGCACTGAAATAGACAATAATAGATTATCAATTTTCAGGAAAATAAATTTTCCAAAGATTTCATTTTCCTCAAAAAGGGACATAAATCATACTAAAATTCTTCCAGATTTATCCCCCTTGAAAGTCTGGATAACTCTTGTGATGGTGACCACACATGCCAAGTTTCATGAAAATATCTTCAATAACAACAGAGACATGACCAAGGTTAAAGTTTGTCCCACCAACACCAACATGAAACGCAATGGTGGTCATAATACCTCTGCTTTCTTCGAAAACAGCGGTGCATAAAATGCATCTTTCCTTTTTGGAACAGTCTAAAATTTTGGTCAGTTCTTTGAAATATTTTATCCTTTAAGGTAGCAATGGACACATGGCATCATTTTTTTCTGCCCAATGAATTTTTTTTCTTGTTTACATAATTTATTATGTTGTAGATTAACATTGTATAGGCATTATGACAAAATTTGAAGGTACCTTTCCATTGATCAACAAGTATCTGGTGTTGTATGCAACACATAAAGTCCCCTACAGGCTTCGTTTGTCTCAATGTTTTCCCACGCCAATTCTATCAGGGACGTCAAAACCAGGTCTTGTTTTGGAAAGGGTTAAACAAGACTTACATGAGTTGTTGTCTCTGCTGTGCCCACTATACAATTCATGCAAGCAATAGACAGATGCAAGAAAAAGTATCAATAACAGTTACCTTGTCTGATCCAAGATGTTTTTCTTCAGTCTTGTTGGTAAGAAATGAGAACTTTCACTGGAGGTGATTAATACTGCTGCATCACCACCCTGACTAACATGGCTTATAATTTTTTTTACATTTTAAAACAGGTTTCATCAAGTTAGCTTGCTTAGTTATTAAGTTATTGCAGGATCCATTTTTTGCCATATTTTCACTATTTCCGTTACCATAGCAACCACACGTTTTGTCAAAGAACAAAGATAAAATGATGTGCATAATCTACACGTTGCCATCTAGTCATATACCAAGTCTCATCAAATTAGCTTGCTTACTTATTAACTTTTCGCAGGATCCAATATTTTTTGCCATATTTTCACTATTTCCGTAACCATAGCAACAACAATTTTAGTCTAAAAACAAAAATAAAATGATGTGCATAATCTACACATTGCCATATAGTCATATACCAAGTCTCATCAAACTAGCTTGCTTAGTTATTATCTTATCGCAGGATCCCATTTTTGGCCATATTTTCACTATTTCTGTAACCATAGCAACCTCAATTTAAGTCGAAAAACAAAAATAAAATGATGTGCATAATCTACACATTGCCATCTAGTCATATACCAAGTCTCATCAAACTAGCTTGCTTAGTTATTATCTTATCGCAGGATCCCATTTTTGGCCATATTTTCACTATTTCTGTAACCATAGCAACCTAAATTTAAGTCGAAAAACAAAAATAAAATGATGTGCATAATCTACACATTGCCATCTAGTCATATACCAACTTTCATCAAAAATGCTTGCTTAGTTATTAAGTTATCGCGGGATCCAGATTTGAGCGGACAGCCGGACGGACAGACAGACAGACAGACAGACGGACAGCCGGACGGACAGACAGACGGACAGACGGAGGGCAAACCTATAGTCCCCTCCGGTGTGAACACCGGAAGGGGACTAATTACATGGGCAAAATGTGTCTTCAAAAGTTAAAAATGCACTAATTTTGGTAATTTTAATGGGGGAAAATGAAAAATAAAACTATTTTTGAAAAGATTACCCAATGAATTTTTCTTATTTTCCAATGCATTTAGAAAACATATACTACCTTTATGAGGTAGAAAATTCAGCATACCTTTCCATGCAAGTAAGTAGTGTTGTAAAATCGGATAAAAATTAGAACTGAAAATCGAATTGAATCGGAAACTGTTTTTGATTCAATTATCGATTAATAATCAAAACTGATTTGTACACATAAAAATGTTTTTTTCTAAACTTTAAAAGGGTCAAGAATTTTATTTACTTGGAACAAGAATGTACTTAAAAAACTAAGTAAATTCCAAATTTCTCATTGAAATAGACTCAAGTCCCTATATCCATCAATCTGGTTTCTTTCAAGTTACAGTTTAACCAAGCATCAAATAAAAGATGCTCTTATTCAGAGCATCTTATTTTATGCTTGGTGAACTATCAAAGTGAAAACAATAACTAGAAAGCCATGAATGGCTTGAGTCGCTCCACAGGCTTGAAATTCTTGTAAAAGCAAATAAATGTTTTGACTTGATTCTTAGATATTTGGGGTTCTACTGATGTTGAAAATTTTCAAAGTTTGAACTTTATAACAGATAGAGAAATGACCTCCGCCCATAAAAGACATATTTTTCATCAAATCAAAATGATTTTTGGCTGCATGATAATGGGTCACCCAAAGATCATACCAAAAATTTTTGATTGATATCCATCTGTTACATTCTGAGTAGGGATGGGCACCGTTAGAATTTAACCGATTCCGATACCTACTCGATACTTTTTAAACGATTCCGATTCCTAACGATTCCAATACCAATTACTTCACACTTGCGTAGCACTCTTATGTGGGAACAGTGTGACAGTTAATAAACAATAAGTACTCTGTCAAGTACCGTTTTGAGTTCTTTCTAATGTAGGAAACACCTGTCAATTCAAAGCTAATTCATTATTAGGCCTACTTGTGATAACATAACCCTCAGCAGCTATATTGGGCCTTACATTCAAAACAGTAGCTTCGGCATGTCGAACATCGTGAATTAACTCGATCTTTACAATACCGTAAGCGACGGAAGCAACTTACCACAATGATGAAACAATAACCTTATACCGAGGCACTAGTTGTGATTAAGTTGTTTTGTGTAACAGCGGCGACAGAAGCATGATCTAAATTTTGTCTGAAATACGATAATATTTTTTTATCTAAAAATACCGAAGATTTGTGCAATTATAACCAAAGAAAGAAATTACCGGTATTTCATGTTTTGTTCCAATAATCCGACATTAAGTCCACGAGGCTATCTGGCGAATCTACAAAACTTTTTGTGATCGAGTAAAGCGACTAGAACAGTTTATTTTTCGAGGAGGGAGAACGGGTCATCAAAGGCGCCGACAACAGGTGTTCGGCTATTTTTGGGGCTGCATCTAGACTTGACACGCGGCTCACGCTTGTAAATCCTCGTGAGATATCAAACCCTTTCTTTCACGAGGATATATTTATTTTCTTTATTTGACTCTGTTGTTGGATTTAATACGGGGAAATGCGATTATTTTATATTTTCACGGCCGGTAGGACTTTATCCAAAAAAAAATGAAGACAATGTAAAATAATCTTTTTCACCCTTTCCGATCAAGCGGGTATGCAAGTATGAATTCTTGATACCATGATTTGCGATTACAGCTTGAATTTCTCGTCAGTTTCCATATTCATTACTCATTGATTGAGTGCGATAAAGTCGTAACAGGAGCTTAGATCGGTACAATCATTTGGCGACAAAGCAGCGACATGCAAGACTTTAAAATCTTTGAAAACATAAAATAATGCAATTTTCTGAGAGTCGGGAAAAATTTCTTTTACAATTATTAATCAAATAATTTCATTCTTCATCCGAAATCTGCGTTTGGCAAACTGAAAAAAAAAAACCAATATCAATTATGATAATTGACATGACATGATCGTCTGGTATAAACTTCCTCCTAATGACCTATATTGCACAGAGCTCAGACACGAACAAATCAGTAAGATCGTCGGCATAGTTACATTGGTATTTTGCGAGTAAATAACTTTGTAACAAATATTGCAAAGATGTTATGAAATTTTCTTAAATTGCATAGGTTCCGGAAGTAGGAACCGGTACTTTCAAAATGAACCGATACCAATTACTCGGGACGTCATGGTACCGGGAGTAACCGATACGATGCCCATCCCTAATTCTGAGAAAATGATTTTCATAGTTTCCACTTATAACTTATTGAGAAATGACCTCCACCCTAAAAAATGCATATATTTTCATCCAATCAAAATAATTTTTGTTACACTGATAAAGGGTCACTCAAGGATCATTCCAGTGAAATTTGGTTGATATCCAAAAATTAGATTGCGAGAAAATGATTTTCAAATTTTCCACTATAAAACATTTAGAGAAATGACCTCTGCCCATAAAATGCATATTTTCCATCTGATCACAATGATTTTTTGTAAACTGATAAAGGGTTACTCAAGGATCATTCCAGTGAAATTTGGTTGATATCCATCAATTACATTCTGAGAAAATGATTTTCAAAGTTTCCACAATACAACATATAGAGAAATGACCTCCGCCCATAAAATGCATATTTTCCATCCAATCACAATGATTTTTTGTAGACTGATAAAGGGTCGCCCAAGGATCATTCATGTAAAATTTAATTGGTATCCATTGATTAGAATCTGAGAAATCTCACTTTTTACCATGTTTGGAAATTAGCCACGCCCCTTAAATCCATGTTTTTCATTGGATCAAAATTTCTTGAACAACTTTGAAAGAGGGTCACCCAAGGATCATTCCTGTGAAGTTTGGTTGAAATCCATCCAGTAGTTTCTGAGGAGAAGATTTTTAAAGAAAAGTTTACGGACGCACGCACGGACGGACGGACGGACGGACACACGACGGACACAACGCCATGACAATAGCCCCAGTGGCTTTCAGCCAGTGGAGCTAACAACAACAACAACAACAAATTAATCAATTTTCCAAGATCAGAATCGATAATCGAAACTTTTGAGAGAATCGATCGATTAATCGATGTTTTCGATTATCATTACAACACTACAAGTAAGAAATTTTTTCATTATTTTATAGCGACTTCTCCTAATTGAATGCCACTTGTAATGTATTCTTATTGTTGAATTCAATTTTCAAGTCATCCAATTGATATCAAATGTTAAAAAGAAGCTAGGTTATGGAACTTTACAATCATTATTCTACGTTATTTCCATACACAACATCTTAGAATCAGCATCTTCAAGAAAGTAGGGTTTGTCACTGTATTTCAAAAAATTATTTCTCCTTAAGGTTGTGGAACTGTAATAATTCCGCAATATTTCGGAACTCATGAACTTTCACAATGTTGACTGAGGTTTCCTGATGAAAAACGTTAGGCAACCTTGTTAACACTGTTAAAGCTCATTACTTCTGAAACGTTGTGGAACAATTTTAGGTCCACTTCCTTAAGTTCATTTAAGCCCCCCTTATCTGTAGCTCTATAAAGCCAGTATTGGTTAAACTTACCAATTCTTTCAAAATCTGTCTGACCACAGGGCTAGTGTTGGGACCCCGTATAAACATGGCAGTCTTCACATTTTCTACAATTTTTGGTTCTCGTCCTTCCAGAAACCTCTTGCCTTTCTTTGTTCTTGGTTTTCTGAAAAACAAAATACATGTAGATGTGGTGATGATTTAGTCCATAGCCTCTCTCCTGGTCAAAATATATAGATTCCAATGTATTTGTTATATTTTATAATTTGACATGCTCATTTTGCATACAAAACAAAAGTGAAAATTTATTTCTTGCAAACTTAAGGCAATAAAAAGATTTTTAACCCTTGTCATGCTGAGCCTGGAATATTCCTGCTTTGGCAGGAGCTATAGACAAACATCAGCCTGCACATGTGTGCAGTCTGATGGTAGTCTTCACCACCTGTTTCTCACTTTCAAACCAGAGTTGTCAAAAGATTAAGTTTTTCAAATAAGAATTGACCTACAGTTGGTATCTTCAGTGCTTTCTGCCCTCTGATTTTGATGAAAATTTTTAGCCAAGATTTATTCAGCATGACAAGGGTTAATTATCATAAAAAGCACTTAATGTACTTCTGCAATACAGATTATAGTGACCCATGTAACAAACTGAACCTTTAACCAAATTTTGTCAAGACAGCACAGGATACATATCTGAGGTGCGTTTTTTATATTAAGATGAAAATTTCTGCTAAATAAGATTATTAAGATGCCATAAGAAATGAGTTTTAACATTAATGAGTAAAAACATTTGACGTTGTCAAGGCCACTCTTTTTAAGCCAATGCAAAACCATCTTTGTTTCCTCATTGAGATATCTTAAGATTCTTATTAAGCCGCTTAAAAATCTTAATCTAAAAAAAACGGTACATCTTAAAAATCTTGATGAGATTCTTAAGAATCTTAACCTAAGAAACGCACCTCAGATTTACTATTTAACCCAGGCAGAGCCCATGCATCATGCATGATTTTTTTCCATGTTGTTACTCATATATCAATTACTGGACAATTGCCAAATCTCATGTGAAGATGCCAAAGCAGAACAGAGTCACCAGTCTATTGGACTTTTAATAGTTGGTCCATCATTTGCATTAGTATCAAGTTTCATTGCCATCCATCAACAATAGTTAGGCTCCAATGTCTTTATCAAACTCGACGGGTCAGTGATTTCCCTCAAACAGGCCAACCTAGAGTGAAGACACCAATTCAGGACCCGTACATCCATGTGCAACACCTTCAATACAGTTTTACTGCAGCCGAGATGCAGTATTTCTCCTAATAAATATTCCCGGGAGCTATACATAACATGGTCATGGAGCTTTTATTTAGTATGGATTTTCTGATTTAAAAAAATGTTAAAACGTATGTCTTTTAAGCCCTTTTCCCTTTAATTTAAGGTAAATTTCCTCTAAACCATCATATAAATTCAGATATATAAATTTATTTAAGGACGTGATGGTTTCACGTCAGTGACTTAAACGAGTAGCCTTGAAGACGTAGAATGTTTTCACTCAAAGTTTTGAGGATTAACGTTATTTTTAAAAATAGTCTGTCTATGTACATCTGAGGTTGATCGTGAGATTGGCCAAGCAGTGTACTGAATGGTCAGAACTCTGCGCAGTGCTGTATTTAAGAAACTGATTGATGGGGTGGTGGTGGTGGGCAAATTAAAGTGCTTTTCACAAGACCTCCTTAAATATATCATTTGTGGTCTATGAATGCTGCAGTGTATAAGAAACAATATTCCAGCCAATTGCAATGATGACCTGTCAATTTGGCCCATTTTCAACTAGGTCCAATGTATAACTCTGCCCAGATATTATGCTATGCTAAATCCATTTTATAAACAATTATTCATTAAGAATTGTTACAGTTACTCATAAAGAATTAATAAATCTTCAATCATGTGGAAATATGGGTATGCACCAGCAATTTTAAAAGTTAAATTTAGTTTTAAGAATAATGTTAAGAATCACACATATTCAAGCAATAAGTTGATATGATAATAATAACACAAAATAATATTTTTGAAATAATAAATATAAAATAGTGTAGTGATATGCAGTAGGTAGACTCACGACCAGGTTCCCTGGCAAGCCCAGTTGGTAGAGTTTTGTGCTAGTGTTCTGGGTGTCAAAGGTTCAAGTCCCATGTCCGGCACATCTTTTCTGCCCTTATTTACTTAAATGGTGTCAGAAATTATTGGAATACACTGGGTTTGGCCACTTGGGAGCAGTATGGGACCAGCTCCAATAGATGAGCGGTATAGGACCGGCTCCAATTTGTTTAAAAGGGTTTACTTAATGGAATGGAGTTAAACATCGCTTTCAACATTTTTTCAGTTATGTTGCAGCAGCTGAAGCACCTAACAATGAATTCTCTCACCAGTACAACCATCACAATTTTTCCTAGCCTACAGCTGCTATCTCAAATAGATCTACAATTATCAACTCATGAGTGAGAGACAAATAGTCAGAAGGAATGAGTGCCGCTGCGGCGCCATCGGGGATGGAACAGGGGAACTATTGATTGACAGTCTGACGTGCTACCAACTGTGCTATGATGGCGGCTTGGATAAAAGAGAGGGGATTTCAGTTATCAATAGTGGGTATACTCGCGACCAGGTGCTCGGCTAGTTCAGATGCTAGAGCACTGTGCTTGTGTTCCCAGGCTTGTGGGTTCGAGTCCCATGTCGAGCACATCTTTTCCGCCCCTTAATTACTATAATAGTGAAAAATAACTTATTCATTTGTACAAAACTTTTGCATATTATATGAAATATTTTCTACGCTACTATTGACAATATATTGTAGTAAGCACTGCTACAGACTGCCTACGTCAGAAGGCTTGATGATACCTTTATGGCACGAAATCTAATGACTATTTTAATACAAATTGTACAGCCTATTAATGATACGTTGTTTAGAAAAGAGAAAAGAAATATTTAAATCTATGAATTGTACAACATTAAAAAGATAACTTACACGACGCGTTGTAGGACCATTTTATCGGTTTCAGAAACACGTGTTATTTCTGTTTATTTTGGTGGCAAATTTGATTAGGTCCAGGATTGAAAATCGAACAAATCTGAATAAGACGGACTTGATTCACCTACACTGAGTACGCAGGGCAAAGTCTTGACTGAGTCCGGAACGGCCGGTTATTTCAATGCTTTTTTCGGTGCTCATCGATATTCAAGTTGAATATGGCGACTGCTCGATCACATAAAGCTCTATGAATTACTGTTATTTCTTACACAAGTGCATCCTTTCTGCGTCCAATACTGCTAACGGGCTACACAAAGTAACCGGATTATCTACACATAAACTCATTGTAGACAAGTTTTCGCCACGGCCGAAGATCGAACCCGGAGGTTTACCCAGTTAAGGTTCTTGTAAAGTCTTAATAGCTCAATTTCATATATTCCGTTTATATACGAGTAGCAATAAGCCCAGCTTTGGGCCTCCTTTTTATGATAATCAAATACGGACAAGTATAATGCCTGTACATCTCAATGGGTTGTTAGAATTTTGATTAAGGTGGAAGAGGTCAATAGCAGTTTTTTGAGAGAAGTGAGTAATTTTTGGTATATATGTAGGGGAAAACCGGGTAAATTCGGACGTTTTTTACCAACCTTATTTCAGGCTTGATTCTGAATCTAAAGGTGGAAACTTGGACGCCTAGCCGTATACTCATCACTCAGTCGAGCAGTCAATAAACTTGCATTTTATCCAAAAAGTGTGAAGCAAATGATGGCCAAAACGTTGTGAAAGCGAAGAGTTTGAGAGTACTATGAAACGGGTAAACTCGGGCGGGATTGGAAAAATTCGGACATACGAGCGGTATTACCTATTTCTTAACCGTTGACCGAGCCTATAATCGTCAGCAATAAATGAATGTCAGTTCAATTCGCAAGGTAGCCTCTTCAAGTAGTTTTTTCCCTCCAACATATCTATCATTTTATCACATATTAAACTGACTAATGCGAGGTATATCTCAGAATGAATAGAAATATTTGATAAAAACGCTGTAGTCATTACTTTTTCCAAACATTATCTTAAAAAGTGTCTCCAAATCTATACGGCTGTCCGAACTTCTACGGTTTTCCCCTATTCTCTAAGTTGATGCGATCTCAATGGCGAATATTTTTTGCTTTTTTAATTCAGAAAGAACGTTTCCACGACGTCGTAAAATTCACGGTTTGGCGCGCTTTCTACAAACGACCCTATTCCCATTTAAATGCGCAGTGCGAATTAATGAAAGACGTTTTCGTTCTGCCAAATGCACTAAAATGAAGCATAATAAACCCCAGGAAGCAAAGGTTTTGGGGACCCATCTGGGTCCCATGCGAGGATCTATATGGGACCTATGACCAGATTTTGATTATATGGGTCCCATATTGGAATAATTTGGGACCAGTATAAGCAATATATATGTAGTATAAACATTTATATAAATGACCTACCAACAGTAGCTGAAACAACAGTAAAGTTGTTTGCTGATGACACCAAGATTTATTCTCCAGTGTGTAATTCAGACGACCAGAGAAAAATCCAACAAACAGCTAACAACTTCTACAAGTGGACAAAATATTGGGACTTAGACCTTAATCTAAAAAAATGCAAAAAGCTTCACATTGGGAAAAAGACACCTGACACCTCGTACTCCATATCAGATAACTCCAATATTCCAAAAATTATCGAGAATGTCCACGAGGAAAAAGATTTAGGAGTCATAGTAGACCAAAACTAAGTCTGGTCTTTCTGTGCTACATGTGTTTACAAAATACGACGTATTCATCTATTTATTATTATCATTTAATATACCCTAAGTATGAACATTTCTTATGAAAAAAAAACCAACAAACAAACAAACAAACAAAAACAAAAACAACAGCAGCTGTTGTGAATAGATAGCATTTTTTGAAACTAATATTGCACGGTCAAAATACTACATGGGCCTACTTTTCCACAATCATGATTCATTAAGTGAAAGATCGTCAATTTGTTGGCTTCAGTTTTCTCGTTTTGCCACGGAGTTTCAACAGCGCAATATCACAAACAATTTATTTAACGAGGTGGTGTTTTTGGTTTGAATATGCGCTCAACGATTTATTATTATTTATTTTTTAATATCAATTTTTGCATGAATACATTTCCTTGTCCTAGTGTGTTGATTACGATGTGATTGTAAAAATGTTTTATACAAAGAAATTCATATAATACTACATAAAGCAATAATTGTGTTGGCTTCGTATTTTTTGTCTTTTTAGTAATATATGGATTTTAATGAAAAGAGCGAAATAAATGAAAAGATCTGAATAAAAAAAGGGAATAATATATGAATAAAAATAATTCATAGATAAACTTTGATGGCTAAATTTAAAAAAAAGTCTGTATAATAACAAAAATCAAAATACTTCTTCATAGGTCAGGGACGCTAAATAAGATTAGTTAATCAAAAGCAAAAAATAGGATAATGACAAAAATGTGCATTCAGAATTTAGGCATTAAAACTACATTCTAATTATGTGTAAAATTAATTTTGATATCGTTTATAACGACGAGTATTTTGTGGTTTGAAATATACTATTTTACTATAAACTTTTACTGGACTAAAATGACATGCCCCCTCGTTTGTATAAGGGGCGGAGTCGAGGGATTTCCGCGCATGCGCAGACTTATGTGAAACAAGTCTATTCACATATTACATCTAAAATAAAATTAGCAAATACAAATTTAGGGATCATCTCCGGGACTTTTACATTTTTGGACAAAACAATTTTTCTGAACTTATACAAATCCATAGTACGTCCGCACCTGGAATACGCGAGTTCAGTATGGTCTCCATACCTACAGAAACACAAAGTTGCAATAGAAAAAGTTCAACGGAGAGCAACAAAACTATTAAAAAGTATTAGAAGTTTACCCTATACATAAAGGCTAAAGGAGTTGGGCTTTACCTTCCCAAGAATATCGACGTACTAGAGCAGACATGATACAAGTATTCAAAATCTTACATGGCTATGAAAAAACTCAAATCCCAACCTATTGATACAAGCAAATACTCACACTAGAGGAAATTGTTTAAAACTTTACAAGAAAACCTGTAAAACAGAAATTAGAAAAAATACCTTCAGCATTAGAGTTGTTAGTTCATGGAATTCTCTCCCAGATGAAGTAGTCAACGCCCCGAGTGTAAATTCCTTTAAAAGCCGTCTCAAAAACCATTGGCGCAACCACCCTACAAAGTTTAGTCCAGAATGCTACCTGAACAGTAATATGAAAAGAAATTTTAAAAGAGATGGACCATCAGAAGCCGGAGGCTTACACACGGTCTCGGAATAGGTATAACAGAGGTATAATATTTACCTATCATGGTCCGATATGGTTCCTATATTGTTTTCTCATATTGTTCTTTAATTTGAAGCAGTTAGACCCGTATTGGGTATTTATGCTAAAATTAAATATATATGTTAAATTTGCAAGATGTAGATCCACAAATGCTTGATGTAAACTTCAAAATTATTATAATGATCTTTCTTTTCTTGATCAAACTTGTGTTGTTAGCTTTCTTGAAGCGGAAATTCTTCATACAAGTTACAACAATGTGAAATTGACAAGATTAAGGATTTTGGAATAAATTTGAATGAGTATGTGGAACGAGTTTTGAGTGAATTTCAAGGGAGGTAATTCAATATCACTAATTTTGTTCAAGAGGAACAAAATTAGCAATATTTACTACCTCCCTTTAATAAAAAAAATGCACTCAGGTTCTCTGAATAGCTTTCTATGTTTTCAGGCACACATCATATGCTTTCAAAATTCAATTATAACAGTGAAATCGTGGATTTTATCTACCGATTTTTATTTTGAATGTACAGTTGTTGATCATATCATTTTAAGTGATTTTGGAGCGTTTTTGAATGTTTTGAGTGAGTATTTGAAATGAACGAATGGAGCGCTGAGCGAGTGATTTGGAATGGTTTTGATTTAGATGAATGTCAATTTCACGATGTTGAACTGTAAAAGAAGGAAAGCATTTTGAACGGGTTGTATCCAAATAATTCATTTTTTTCTGAATTTATCTCGACTAAGCGAGTTCTCGCGTTAGATTTATCGCAGGAACATGATATTTTGTTATTGTGGGTGGGGTCAAGTTGGACCCCTTTCAGGTTAGGCTTATTTTAGAGCATTATCCTGTTCAGGGGACAACTTAAGGAATTTTTCCACCATATACAAATGGGTCGCAACTGATGCAGTGGGTTTTGTAAATGTTAAGCTACACCCCGTGTTGTAAATTGCTAAAACTGCGACCAATCAGTACACTCTCTATAATATACCAGAAATCAATTGGTAAAATGATTTTATCATACATATTCCTTCTTCTATTCCCATTTTGAAAGAAGTCATATCCTTATTGTCGATCGGAGTACTTGTAACTTTGGAGTAGTATATATAGATGGCTTAGCGCGAAACAGTTGTAACTCCCTATAAACATATAGAGAGTTACAACTGTTTCGCGCTGAGCCATCGATATATTAGATGTGCCAGTTATTGATTTGTATGCTCTTTTGTTGAAGGTTAACCCCAGGTCAAATAATCTACACTACACATTTTTTTACTCGTGGATAACACAATAAGGGTCCAGAGAATAATAATGAATCTAATTTCTATTGTGGTCCTAACTCATTCTAGATTTTATATTTAAATTTGAGATAGATGCAAAGGATTCTAACCACTGCTACCCACTTGTACAGCTCGCTGGCTCTGTCTGTGAAGTGTCCTGCCAGCTACCCGCCTCCGATGGGAACTCTGTAAAACAAATATTTGAAAAAAGGACACTTTAAGCACTGCCCAGATGGTCCATTTTCCCGTGACGGGTCACCCTGTCATACTTTTTTGTGTGTGTGAGCTTTGAACAGAGCGTGCCTCTGCATTTAAATATATATGTGTGATTAACGCAACTTTCAACAGTATTGCAGTTATATCGTGAAGGCTGGTTTATCTATCCATAGTTTTCTGTCGTTTCTCACAACAGTGCAACAGCAGTATTTCACCTAAGCGTTCAGATTTACACGTATATTGCTTTTCTGCGTAATAATTACCAGTCACCTATTGGTAGGGGACCGTGAATCGCGTACCACGTTCATATTTTAATAGCCGACAAATCGCGTACCACGTTTAAATTTTGTCAAATTTCGGAAGAAAGTTAGCCGGCGAGTCGGAGATCGCACTCGAAATCCCAGGATTGAGTGCCCAGCGCGTTACCGACTGAGCTAAATGCATTCTACTAAAATGAGCCTGTGCGTGACATTTACAACAAATAGACATGTGCGTAAGGGGCAAATATTGAGCGTCCTAGAAAGTTATTTAGTCTAAATAGAAGATAACTTGTCTATCTCGAGATACTTTCAGACCTAATCTATCTACAGGGCGTAAAGTGAGGACTTTGGCCAGACTGTACGAATGCACAGGCTGGCCAGAGTCTTTGCTTGGCGCATATTTGAAATTCTTGGAAACGTAACGCACAGACCTAAACAAGTGCATGTCGTATTGCGATGCAATACAGGAGTCCCCCACCGGATAACAAAAAATCCTCTCTTATAATATACCTCCTACTTACTAGATCTATAACTGTAAAAGTTTAAAGTTGCTAGCACTTATAGTTTAGGAGATATGATCCGGACAAGAATGTAAGACTAAAAACAACAAAGGGCAATAACTCTAAAAAGTGACATGGCACAGAAACAGTTCTTCTACATGACACTTGTCCTTGATAAGATCTATCAGTGTACTAAGTTTGAAGTTGCTAGCACTTATGGTTTAGAAGATATGATCCGGACAAAAATGTAAGGGTAAAAACAACAAAGGGCAATAACTCAAAAATTGGGCGTGGCAGAATAACAGTTCTTAAACATGACACTTCTCCTCAATGAGATCTATAAGTGTACAAAGTTTGAAGTTACTAGCACTTATAGTTTAGGAGATATGATCCGGACAAGAATGTAAGGGAAAAAACAACAAAGGGCAATAACTCAAAAAGTGGGCGTGGCAGAGTAACGGTTCTTGAACATGACACTTCGCCTCAATGACATCTATAAGTGTACAACGTTTGAAGTTGCTAGCACTTATACTTTAGGAGATATGTTCCGGACAAGAATGTAAGGGTAAAAACATTAAAGGGCAATAACTCAAAAAGTGGGCGTGGCAGAGTAACGGTTCTTGAACATGACACTTCGCCTCAATGACATCTATAAGTGTACAACGTTTGAAGTTGCTAGCACTTATACTTTAGGAGATATGTTCCGGACAAGAATGTAAGGGTAAAAACATTAAAGGGCAATAACTCAAAAAGTGGGCGTGGCAGAGTAACGGTTCTTGAACATGACACTTAGCCTCAATGACATTTATAAGTGTACAAAGTTTGAAGTTGCTAGCACTTATACTTTAGGAGATATGATCTGGACAAGAATGTTAGGGTAAAAACAACAAAGGGCAATAACTCAAAAAGTGGGCATGGCAGAGTAATGGTTCTTGAACATGACACTTCTCCTCAATGAGATCTATAAGTGTACCAAGTTTGAAGTTGCTAGCACATATGGTTTAGAAGATATAGCCCGGACAAAAGCGTGACGGACAGACGGACAGACGGACGGACGGACAGACGGACGGACGGACGGACGGACGGACGGACAGACAGACGGAATCGAGCAAACCTATAGTCCCCCAACCGGTAACCGGTGGGGGACTAATAATGAATTCATCACCCATAGCGCGTTTGTCCGTTTGACCATTTACTTGATAGTCTTTTCTCCCCCTCACCCACCTTCTCTTATAGCCCCCGTCTGTGTTCGTGAACATTTCCGAAACGCAAGACAATGATCTTAGACGACTATTTACACAAAAACTGGACTTTTATTCTCAAAGATAAGCTTGAATTTGTAATTCAAATATTCGGTAATGCAAATGATTATGACGCGATGATCTAAATATAGGCCTAATTTGATGAATATTTATGGACCGCGACATTTTCGGACACAAATTTGATTACCACTTCTTTACCACTCCTGCACTTGGGCGTATTTCACATGACCAAAATCTCATTTACATATTTTACTTTATACGGCAGATAATGCGTTTCACGAAAAAGCCACCGTTTGTCGATTGATTTGTATTTTTGTGCAACTCATCTTTTATAAGACTAAACCAAGAAAAAAATATTCAAAGAAATTCACGAAAGAGCGATATGTTTTACTCTAAAAGAAAACTGGGGCTTTAAATTACACACAATAAACTACCGTTTCTGAAAAAATTACAGTGGCCGGGACAATAGTGTTTTATACTATGTTTTTACTATAAGATAAACTGAGATATTTAAATAAATCACGATAGTTTTCAAATTTTCATGTCACTACTTACTCCTATCTCGAGGTAGAAATATGTCAGCCTGATCATTGTTATACCAATATGACCTTTCCAACAATAACAACATAAAATAAATATGTGAAATCCAAAAATGATTTGTTAGTTCAGATTAACTGGTGTTTGAAGTTCAGATATTCTGAAACGGGACAGTAGCATTATCATCCCAGATTCAGAAAATCTGCCCAGTGGCAAAAGTTTTGACGTTAGTCAGGCTGCGCAATCCGCGCAGTCTGACTAGGGTCCAAACTCGGCCTGATGGAACCAGATAAATAGAATAGATCCATAGAGATATTTGGCAAAGCGGATACAACTCCTGAAAACTAATATATTTTAAGGAAGAACGACTAAATCATTTCCAGACGAGGTTAAAGTTTTGAGTAATAATAGTATAACAAGGACCCTTCCAGTATTTGAGATATCTTTAATTCCATCGATTTCATGAACCTTTTGAAAGTTGCAAATTCATACATTGAAATGATTATTCATAATTATTGCAATACTAATGATATTTGCATTGTCCTCGATTGATTCAAGATCTAGCTTTCGTTCTTCAACATCGAAACTACTAGATAAACATCGCCTTTTACACTTAAAACGTAAACAATACGCGAGCAAGTAACATATTAAACACAGAACAGTGCTTACTTGGAGAATATAAACAAAATACATTTTCGAAAATTTATCGAACATAAACCCAATTAGATATGAGCTTGTAGCAGAAGAAATACCGGCGGATACCGTAAACACCGAGCTCACTTTACCAGTTATTTCACAGGCATATTTTTGTGACCATGAAAACACCGTGGGTATAATAAAGATCATCCAGGCAGCGCAGGATATAAAACCTAACCACACTAGCGATGATGTGGCGATAAAATAACCCAAAATAACAGTACCTAGCGAACAATTAACGAGAACAACTGCTACCCAAAGCACTGTCGAATAATCTAAAATTTTAACGACAAAAATTCCTAGAATTCCCATACAGCAGCTGGCTATCCAATAAGATGATGTGATTGTTGCAGCGTCTAGCTCACTCCAATGCAGAAACTCTAGAGTGAACGATACCAAATATGTAGATAAATTGTCCTCAGCCGCCACGGACATTGCATATATCATCCCCATTAAACATATCAATATTTTAAAGTGAACGTGTTTGATTGGATCTTCATCTCCCGACTCGTCGTCTACCACTGTTCTCCCTGCAAGATTATTGTACCGGCCACTGAACCGCATTACCATATATGGTATTGAACACAATACAAACAGTCCGCTAGTTATTAGGAAGGCCGGGTATATATGTATTTGTTTCTCACTGTCCAGCACCGCACTGTTAGTTAAGTCTATGGTAGAGTTTGACAGAGATTTCGGTCCTTCCTCGGATTGTTCCGACATGAACGGGATGGTTATAAACGGTGATATTATACCACCAATAGCATAACAAACGTACAACAACTGCTCAAACGGGCCACATTCATCTTGCCATACTGTTGGAATAATAGTATTCGATCCTGAAAGATGAGAAATGTGGGTATATATATTTTCTGTTGAACTGTATTATATAGATGCAATATATAACAAGTGAATTCCTACCAAAATATCGCTTATATTCGATTCAGATTGATGATACCATATGATGATAATTACATAGCAGATAAATGTGGAGGCCCACATGCATAAATGTTTGTTCTTTTGACAACTGGGGCTCTCTAGATATTAGGTAAACTGTGTTGACAAAGTTCCGAAAATAAGGTTTGGTATATTAATTCACATTAACAACAAACAGGGTAAAAGCAAACAATAAGTTACAGTAAGTCTTTCGATTTTGAAGCAGCAATGTCAATTGCGGATCAAGGATTTCTGTCAAGGAGGTTCGAACTTGAAAGAATTCCGACAAGGTTTTGCGGGACGCAGATTTTACGAGTCTGGGAATCAAAAATAAGCAACAGGGACTCTTGAAATTATCTGACATCCTCTGAGAATCACATTCAGAGAAGAAATAAAGACTGTTTTAGACAGTTTTCAATTCTTTTCTGAAAAAGGATCCCCGAAGTTTCATATCTGGCCAACATCTTGTGAAGATTGATCCATGGAATATATTCAACATTTACACAAAAACATAACGATAGCTACTGATTGCTTGGAACCCAATTCAAATGACGACATACCGAACGCCGAAATTAAGGAGTTCGTTTTCCTCCCATTATCCAATTTCGATTGAAAATCCCTTTGACAAATAAACAAACATGTCACAGATGGGGGGTGGGGGGGTCTTTAACACCCCCCCCACCTTCTGGGTCCGCAACTTATTTAAGCTTGGGTTTCTTTACTGGCGATAATAATGAAAATACCTGTATCGCTTCCTCCATTGAAAATACCAGTTAGAAAATTGCATGCTATCATCAATATCAAAGATGGACAGAATGGTAGTATAGCAGTGGTCACAGCAAGCCCAATCGTAAGGACGAACATTAAAACCAGTCTGTTGTATTTGTCAAACAGTATCCCGGATGTAATCGACCCGATGACGTAACCAACACACCAGCCAACCAGAATCAAGGAAATCTGTTCCTTATCGACTCCAATAAGAGTTTGCAGACTAGAAAGCGCCACACCTAGCTGCTGCTCTGACCATCCCTGTAAGGAATTTAAAACATATATGACCCGTCATGCGAAAAAAGGACCATCTGGAGGGTTCGAAACTAAGCGGAGTCCTGGAGTCCGAGACTCCTTATTTTGCGGACAGGACTCCTTTACTTTGCAAGTTAGGAGTCCGACGGACTCCCTGGTCACAGATTATATCGTAAAACTGAAACAAATGATCAAAGAAATGCAAATTAGAAATCAAAGTTACTAAACTTATTAACTCTATTTGTCAAAGTTCTAGATCCTTTGAATACAAAAGTTATTACAAATTGTATTTGGTTGTATCTACTTATTATTTTGAAAGAAGACCATTTTATAATAATGGGGAGAAAATTATGGAAAAGAAGAAATTGCTTGTACAAGCAATTTTTTCTTTTCCACTATTTCTTCCCCAAATATGGAAGTTTGGACTTCCCTTTTTTGCATGGACTCCTTGATTTCATAAGTTGGGATCCCTTTTAACCCTTTTCCTTAGAAGTTAGTGTAGAAACCTGGCTAGGTTATGCGTATTGTGTCGATCTTAGTGAGACTGCACAGACTGACTAGGGTCAGAATTTTTCGCACTTGGCTTATTTTCTTAATCTATAGACAATTCTACTTTAAGTGAAACAATTTTTAGAAATGCGATCTAGAAATGTTGACCTTAAACCAATATTTATTTATTTATTTATTTATTTATTTTTTTTTTTTTTTTTTTTTTTTTCATTTGTAAATTAATCAATTTCCCAGATGGCATACTTTGCATGGTATTCATCAAATATTTCTTAACACGAAAAATCGTAGCTACATATGTTCAATTTTGTTTACTTACTTTCATTTTAATATGACCTTGGCTAAGCAAATTGACAAAAGTATATCAAAGAAGGGTTTGACTAAATGCTCTACTAAAGAACTTTGCAAAACATGCGGACTACGAAGATGAAGCAAAGACAATTTCATATCATGAGCTATACCAGGTTCTTTTCATCGATAGACAATCAACGAATAGACAGACCTGGGGCCCGTTTTACTAAACATCTTACGATCATATTTTGCGAAAGTCAAAAATTAAAGTTGCTTCTACAGTAGTAACTAGATATGGAATTCTGCAAAGCATCATCTCATCGGAATCGTCTTCTGAAGACGATTCCAATGAGATATTGCAAGGCAGAATTTAACAATGAATGAATACACCAGGTACGATTTTTGATTTTGACTTACGATCCATTTTTTCGTAAGAACTTTAGTAAAACGGGCTCCTGGAACACACAATGCCGCAAAACAATTCCTCTTTTAGTACTCGCACGTTTCAGGGCTTAAGACACAAAGAAGAATTCGAAATGCTTTTACATAATGTATTCGCCCGTTAAAATGAATATGTCATCACCCGTGGCTTACGGGTATCCGGGCGACTAGCGTCCGGACGGGCGTCTGGACAAAGACGATCTTCTGTGTCCGGATCGGTCACCATAAGTCCGATCGACCTGAAACCTGGAAGTTATGTTCCTCTTGTGATTTCGGAATGCAGTGAGAAAGAACCCTAACTAAATCTGGCTTTTTTCAGTTATTTCCCTTTGTTGTTTTTCATATTTTGAGCTACAGCTGTGTAACGAGAATATCTGGTTAAATTCTCATACAATTTATGAAAGGATAAGTTTAAACCCGTACATCACTTACAACTTCAATATAAAAGTAACTTAATGCGACTTTTAATAGCTATGCAATAAATACATTTATATTTTTTCAAAGGTTAAACGTGTAACACTTTCACCATAGTATCTTTCTCTTACCCTTTTCTTTTGTAATATCATGACATGCAAGAGCTGTATTTTCCTTTCTCATACTGTTAAGTGACAGTTTGTTTAAAAGATAAATAAATAAATTCAACAGTTAAGCTCGAAGCATTCGCAAATTTTCAATTAAACAAATTCTGGAATTCGTGTCTTCATGAGAACAAAAGCTCAATGTATAGTACTGAGTTGCTCTCCGTTTTCTCAGAAATAAAAGAAAAACATGAAGGATCCATTCTAATCAAGCTAAAAAAAATGTCAAAAAAGACTTACATTGAAGTGAGTAAAGGTATTCTATATTGAATTATATCGGAAAGCTAGCGAAGAGATTTGACCTCTGGTCCACACACTAAGGTTATATCCCTTTTTATTGTCGATGGACGACAATGGAACTTACTTTTTAAATTATCACCCGACTTTTAATAACGACGGTTGTCTTTGTCGCCAACTAACGATAAATACAGTTGTATTTTTTTCTTTTTAAAGAAATTCCCCTCTCTACGGGACGGAGATCAAATTTCTTTCATATCCTAAATTAATAATAATAATAATAATAATAATAATAATAATAATAAAAATCTAAGTAGATCGCTTTCTTCAAGATATATACATAATCAAAAGGTGTTGCAGCCCCCTAGGTAGATTTTTATTGTAATTAATGGCAAAGAAACTTTCACACAATTTTCTCGATTTTTTTTATCTCTGACCTTTTTGTGAAAAGTAAATGGTGCCTCAACTGTAGAGTATTGCTATATACTCGTATTGCTTAAAATAAATCGAACCTGGTACCTTTGTAACAATTAATGAGAAGTGTAAGCCTACTTGTCCTCTTAAGGCGGACAAGATCTTCAAAGACACGGGTAGGAAAATCGAGAGCGATTTTAACAATTAAATTCGTCCTGTGAATAAGTTTGATCAAACAAGAAGCGTCTGCAATAGGAACGATTGAGAACATTATCGGGGGACTTCGAAAAATAAAAGAAGAAAAGATACAGTTTTGATTCGACCAATAAGAAGTCTAAGAACTGAAACATGCGAAGTTTGAAGATACAGCAATTGCTGGGTCAACAGAAAAGCCACCATTCCACGCCAAAATCGATAAAGCAACTGGTTAAAGGTTTGCAAAAGTCCGAAAAAAAACTCAAAACGAACGAATTACTACAAATCATTACCTTTTGGAAGAGTCTGCTTGTCCGACGAAAGCAAATCCCTTCGTGATGCTTTGGACAAAGAATGGGTGTTTCAGTGCTCTTGAGGATTTCATGAAGACATGCTGATAAACACAGATTTTATCCTCCCCGTATTTATCTTTTTTTCAAACAAAAAGTCAAACAAAAAGGGGGGGCCTTTTTTAGTTATATTTAAAGGACAAACGTTTTCGTCCGGTTTTGTTTTCTTCAGTACTGTTTTGAATTTATTGCTTAGCAATATGAGCCCTATCATCAAAACATAGGGACTGTCTTCACCAGCATGGGAACACAAATGACGTTGATTTAGTCCCAACGACGTTAATGACGTTTTAGACTTAACGGCAAAAGTTGACGGTCACTACTGTGACAAATGACGCCCGTTTATATATAACGTATAACGGATGATTTTCAAGTAAACTACGACGAAAAGCGACGAAAAAAGTTTATATTCAAATGCCCATTTGTAAAGTATACAATAATGTGCAATCTAGTCAAAGTAAATATGATTCCATGTTACAGAAATATGATTTATATCATCTTCAATGTACGATTAGTTTGCGAGAGCAGTACGACGGAAAGTATTGAAAGCAAAATCCGAACCGAAACGAAACTGAATTAGATTTGAATTAAAACCGTAAAAGTTTTCAATCAAACAACGGCGTTAAAACTTGTTAAGGTTAAATGGATGGAAATTAAACTATTAAACATGAGTTTGTCTGGTTCTGTGAACGAGAAATATATTAGACAATAGTTTAAATTGACCTGACGTTTAACATCGAAAAAACGCGTTAGTTTAAGACGAACATTACGGTCTATATTTCTGTTAGTTAAAGAGATATTGGCAAATGTTTTTATATTTGAGGAATATGTTCTAGATGTATTTTGAATATGGAGTTAAGTTAATAATATGTTGATGTTTTATCCAAAAAATGTGCATCGAAAATTTCACCGGCATTTTTATGACGTTTTTGCGCACAAGTGGGACAATTTTAAGACTGAGAAAAAACAATGATAAACTCATTTGATCAAGCCGATTTTTGACAAAAATATTATTGCATAAATTCGAGTTCAGATGTTTTTCGAATATAATTTATTGTTAATTTAGCCCGAAGAAAAACCGAATTAATGCCATTTGAAAAAATGACTATTGGAAAAAATCGGCGTTTTTAGCAATCTGACGCTACTGACGTTTTTCTTTCGTGGTTTTCATCTTTTATTTGGTCCGTCCAATAGACGTAAGACTTACATATTATTCCATTTGGCTTAATTCACGTAAAGTGAAACGATCTAGTGGTTTTTGATACATTTGACGACGTCTTTCTGGTGTCATTTTTTATTCTTTTGACTATCATAATACTTTTCTTTGGTATAAAATCGATTTCAGACAAATTAGAATAATCCAGTCTCAAAGATCTTTAATTTGATACTAAATCTATGTGTGTGAACTCATATAAGTAGCGAATATAATCATTTCAAATATTTACGTATCGCCTATTTTGACGTGACCGGCAACTTTTGTCGTTACGTCTAAATCTTTTTCAAGCTGCATATGACATAGTGTAGTAAAGTTTTGCATGAGAGCCTTTCTGTGATGATAATCCAATAGGAAAACACTAAAAAGTTGGAAAAAATCGGCTGCATTCCAGAAACGTTATTTTCATTTTAGCATGCGTTTTATTATTTTGCGGGTTAATTGTTGGACCATGAAACGCAGACTTTTGTGTCATTTTTGGGGTAAACGAAACACGCATTTAATTAATAAGGTGTTGTTCATGAAGCATGACATCTTTCTTCTTAATTTTAGGGTTCACCAGATAGCGTTTTTAACGACGTTAGTCAGGACAGTTTAAACAGCGTTATGTTGACCCCTTTCATTTTTAAGGAAAAACGTATGCGCGATATCATTTAGATGGATACTATTTACAACTATGCATAGTTTTTATTCATTATTCATTTTACCCTTACTTGGATAAGGTAGAGTCGCAAAGAGAGTATAGAGAGTCTATGCGGAGTCTATCTTACGCATTTGTTATTACGTCGTTTTATACTTAGATCGTAGATGAAAGTTTTACGAAATCACCGTAGATTGGAAATTTTAATAGCCTTGTTTAGAATAATAACACAACCATTCATATTCTATTTCTCACAAAAATAAATTGTGCCTTATTTGCATTTTCGCGACACTGGACAAGACTTAGTCCATTAGTATTTCATTAATAAGCATGCAAAAGATAAGAAAAAACTATATAACGTTGTATACTAGACATCAATATTCCATCTCACGACATTAACTTTAATTGTACATTTGAACGGTTAGAGATAGTAAAATTTATCGATGTGTATTTGATTCCAAATTTCAATTACAAGTAATTGATAAATGGATTGCCGAAAGCTCAATCAAATCTCTTTGTTGGCCACATCTCCCATATCGTATTGATGTATCAGCCGCTGATTCTCACGCTGTACATATATAATACGTACTAAGTGTATTATATGAAAAAAAAATATCTAACGAGGTTGGGAGAATTGATCATTGTCGAGGCTCTGCCGAGACAATTATCAATTCACACAACTGAGTTAGATATTTTTTTCATACAATACACAAAGTACGTATTTTATTTATCTAATAACCTCTATTTGTCTTGTTTACGTCGATATTTCTAACTGAAATGCAAGTTTCTATCACATAGTTATTTTTAGAACAATAATATAATGCAGTTATTTTTAGAAACTTGCATTTCAGTTAAAAACATCGACGAAAACAATGAGTTTTATGACAAAACCTTACCTGCAATATGTATGAAAACAACACAGCACCCGTGAGGACTAGTTTCCGCTGCAGTTCTGCGTTACTTCTAACAGCTTTATAACCTCGAAACATTGTGTTTTTTTCGCTTTATCCACGCTCCATATTATGAATTTTGAGTTACAGTGACATTACGATAGACTCCTGTATTGTAATATAAAGGATACAAAGATGAACAATCTATTTTACTATGATGGTATAATTAAAAAAATACACTCAAATTATGAAGCGTTCAATAATAGTCACTCATGAGTAAATCCGTATTTTTTTCTAACCTTAGAGATTTTCAATACACACAATGAATATGCCACTTACACGTTAGTTCTGTGTAACATATTTTGACAATAAATATGCCGATACATGTTAGATAATGGCTCAAGTAGCTGCATAGTCTAGTATACTCGAGAGAAAAAGAAAATCAGATTTCATTCAATCTATGAATGGCCTACCATGTGCCATATTGTGTTTTGTGTGTATGGGCCGTTGGCCTTATTATACATGTACATTAAACATTGAATTGAAATGGCATATACTAACGTCATGGTATTTTTAAAAGCTTGTGTAACGTGTACCGCCCAAGTTCAAGCATGGAGGACTACGCTGAGTTCATGATGACAAAACTGAGCAGACTGTTTGCCTATTATACCCCGCTTCGCACTCGAACTTACGTGCAAAGCGGAGTAAAATTGACAAACAGTTTAAACCTTTTTTGTTATCATGAACGCAGGATAGCACTTGGCTGGCCAAAATCATGAAATTCTCAACTCATTATACATTTACAGTAAGCAACATCGTGTACTTGACAAGCTCAATGATTCTTGAATGATTTCGGAATAAATTTGAATAATTTTTGTGGTCAATTTTTGAATGGAATAGTTAATCATGGAGGTACCGTAATATAAAACCGATAGTTTAGTCCAACCGATTAAACCCACTTTCTTTTCTGGTTCTGTGTCTTCATTGCCTAAGCAGAGTTTAGAATCCCCGCCAGAAAAAAATATTTAGATCTAGATTAAATCGTTTAGAATGGTTTTGATCTAGGTGAATATGAATATCACAGTGTTACATTTATATAAGAGGGTTTTGGTATTCACACAGGGAGGGGGAGTGGGGCTGGGGAAGGGGGGGCTGAAAGAACGACTACCTCTAACCTTTGAAATTTCAAACATTTTAACGTGCAAAGAAGACAAGAGCTTCACTACTTTTTTAAGACAGGGGTGGAAACCAAATATACGTGTACAAGTATCTTTCTTTCTTATCATTGCAACAACTACAACGAAAAAAGGTAGAGCATCTTTAATACGAAACTCTGATTCAAAGTAAATTTCCCAACCCACTTCTGACACTGCATAGTGCTAAAACGGAAGATATTTACGAGAAACTGTTTGGCCAGCAGACGTAGATAATATCATTGTTTACATATTATAAGTTTGAAAAAATATCAGTTGTAGCCACCATAAGGACCTTATGGACACCCGTCCTTTCTGACTGAAAGAGGCTTTTGTTTGGAGCGCACCAACCGTTAGAAGTCGAATTACCTGATAATGACCTAGATCATTACACTTGCGCCTGAGGAAGCCTATTTTTCAGGCTTCGATAAAGTCCGAGCGATGTTCCGAATGTCGGGTTGGCATATTGTAATTTGATTATAAAACGCGGTTTAGTCTTCAAATTATAATAAGCCAAATAGGTCTACACTGACGTCCGCAAAACAATTAAAGATCTTTATCTTCAAAGGTGTTGACAAAAGGACAACAATAAGCCAAGTTACGTAACACAAGCACCGCATATAGGTGCTGGATACTGTCAAAACTAAAAAAAATCCTAGTCGAAAAGGGGCAAGAATTTTTTTAGAAAAATGCTTTGAGAGTTATCCTCTTCAATAATCTGGATATCTCTTATAACGGTTAACGCAAATGCCAAGTTTATGAAGATATAATCAATAACAACAGAGATGTGATGAAGTTTGTCACGCCAGAACCACCGCTTGTAAAAACGAAAGACGCCAGGGTGATTGCAAAACCTCTGGATTTCTCCGAAAACAGCAGGACTTAAAATACCCAAAAATATTACACTAACGTTCCAATTACGAAAATGCCCGAACGATGTTCCATATTAGGATACCACTCTTATCTGCCCGCAGCCTCGGAAATAGGCGTCATTTTCGGAACAACCTTCTTTCTATGCTTTCTTCTTTTGTTATCTTCGATAGCTAACTACCCAAAATAACTTTATCAATAAAAAATAAAGTACTTTTAAAAAGTACTGCTGTTGGGGAGCTATACTCAATCTTGGCAAATCAGACAGAGATCATTCTTGGTTTGTCTAACATGCTTACATCAAAATAGAATTTATAAGTAAAAATGCATTTTTAGTTAAAAAAAAAAAGAAGAAAACAGGAAAAAAATATTATCATTTAACTCCGTTGCAAAGACTTTCAGATTTTTTCACGGATTTAAATTCTGTGAAGATTTTTTTATAACAGTACGTTGAGGACTATTATGTGAAAATTGGTTGAAATTTGATGCCTAGTTAAGGAAAGGATTCTTGCAATTATCAACGAACAGACAGGTGGAAAGACAGGCCGTCGGATAGACGGCGGACATTGATAGATAACAATAGCACTTAGTTCTTAGATGTTCTAAAATATTTTTGTTCTTGAATCAAAAGGTGAGTTACAAATTCCCAATGATACGGAATATTTAGACTTCTGAACTTAACCATTTTTTCTATTTCAATATACCTTTTAAAATACAGATAGATATAAAACTATACGGTACAAAGGAATTCAACTCTAAGGCCTCTTGCATGCAAAGATAGTGCACTGCCACTACATCGTTTGGTTTTCCTGATGAAAATGGTGACCAGTGTAGGGCTTATATGCCACATCGATCGCCCTATTTTTTCCTCCTATGAAAGGCCGCTATTTCGTTTGAAATTCAATAAATATATCCCGTAACCTGACGATCTGCTCGAATAAGTGAGCTACGTGACTTTAGGTCATAAAGGGCGGGGACTACATTCAAAACCAGACAGTGACGTCATAATCTTGTCTGATAAAATGTACCGAAAGACCCTTAACTTGTAATCGAGTATTTATAAAAAAATGAATGTTTTTTTTTTTTTTAAATTAGGCTTATACAAAATTACTCGAAATTACTCGATAAAAGGATGTAATATTGTTAAATAATTTGTCTGTATGTTAATCAAGAGAAGATTTAGCTGATAAATCAATCATTCTGAAAATAAAATATATTAATCTACATGGTATACAGCAGAATGACACCGACGAGTTTGCTCGAACCAAACCTTTCTGTACTTCACATTTTCACATTGACATAAAAAAGAAAAGACGACAGGGTCGAAACGATATAAAATCTCATCCCTTTTTAAACATGAATGGATCTTTTAAACGAAATTTTAATGTCTCAAGTTGTCTCTAAGTTGTTTCTTAAAGTCCCAATCTTAACAAAATGCAATCAAATGTTTCTTTGAAAGGTACATGTATGCAAATTAATTGTAGAAAAAATATAAAAAGCCTAGCTCTACTCCAAGGAGTCTAGGTATACAATCATTTGCAGAAAGAAATTGATTCAAAAGCATGTTAGGCCTATGAAAGCTGACCATTATCGAAAGCCAACGTGGTCCGTTTAACTGTGACGTATGCGTGGGGAACCAAATCTTGGTAACTACAGCTTTTCAATACATTATGGGTTATTTACTTACGTCTTGTTACAAACAATATATTATTGATAATGAATATGCATGTTTTATTTTTTATGGGGTTTAACACCGCTTTTAACAATCTTTCAGTTATATCTCTGCGGCTGGAACACCCAACAACGAATTCTGTGCATTTCCAAAACCAATACTACTATTCCTTTCTTAGCCTCCAGCTGCTATCCCACATAGGTCTACGATTATCGATCCATAGGTGGGAGCGACTAGTCGGAAGGATTAGTGTCGCCGTCGGACTCGAACACGAGACCTTTTGAATGATAGTCCGGCTCGCTTCTACTGCGTGGCTGAATATGCTATATAAAATCCAACAAAGGGAGGAATTAGCCTGTATCCGCAAAAAACTAACTAAAAAGAATGCAAAACCCACTTGCAGCAATAACGTGGTTGTGTTCACCGCACGTTCTCAACTGATTATGTCTCGCCTAATGACAAAATAATTACAGAAACCCGGTGGAAATTAAATTCGCTCCTCCCACTTTCTGTTTACCTCGATTTGATTGAAGAATGTATGACGCAACAAATTGACTGACATCATTGATTGACGCGCAGCTTATGTAACCTAGCGCTATTTGACGAAAAAATAAGTCGATCGGTAAAACTGTTATAGTTCATATTCTGACAATTTACGCGTATAACCTTGCGCTCCGCTTACGCTCCGCTTAGGTTATATCGCGTAAATTGTCAGAAATGAACTATAACTATTACTTAAACCAATGTGCACTAATGGTTTTTCAAAATAACCAATTAAAAATCGCCGATTGGTGCCAGTTTACGCGATATATCCTAAGCGGAGTTTTGACGGAGCGCGAGTTTATTCGTGTGAATTTTCAAACTATGAAAAGGACCTTTCTTAGCTCAATCAAGTTCTATCCTCAGCTTTTCTAATTGTAAAGTAAGGGAGACTATCGGAATTATTTCTCTTTTATAACATGATAAGAAGTTGAATCCCCTGATTCATAGCCGATAGTATTTGCTTTAGCTTCGTAAATGTCATTATTTCCAGCTTTTCATGAACATTTCCTAATTGTTGTTGCGGTTTTAAAGAGACACATTCTATATTTTTGGAATGAAATTTAAGTATTCTATGAGTTGCTTGGAATAAATCCCAAATGTAAAACATGGATATTGACTGAATGCCAAAACAAAATTTTGGTCAGCGGCTATCTTTGGGGCGCAAACTAAAATCTCTGATTAGACCGTGAGGCTGTGCAGGCTGATCTGAGGCTTAACTGTGTGTGCATGCACAGGCTCAAACATTTATACTATCTGCAATACGTATATATGTTAAACATACAAAACTCCTCAGGAATCTGGGCCCCGTTTTACTAATAAACGTGCTAAAACTTTTTTAGTAATAACCTGCAACAACAAATCTGATTGGCCCAATCTGATTTCTCGTGCAAGCAGATGTTTTGATACACTTTTTACAAGAAAACGCGGTCGTAAGATCGTTAGTAAAAAGAGGCACTGATTTCTACAAATAAATGAAAAGTTTAGATTCTGGAAAGACTGCGCAGCCTGTGAGGTGTGACTAGGTAAGTTACTTTTTGCAGTTCCTTAGGAATCCTTTATGCTTGATGGACCGAGTATATATTGTTAAGGTGCATCGAGATGGATAGGTATATAGTATTCTCTGTTAGATAGGAGAAACAGAGTACGAATTATATTGTTTACGATAGAGTAATAAAACACGTGGTTTGTATAGTATTTGTGCGCGCAAGATTTCCCGATTTTGACGGAGACGAGGAAGTGGGCGTTTTACCTACGGCCTTGGAAACGGGATGAAAGTATATTGAATCGTGATTTTTCATGCGTTTAGCCTTGGAATCGGGAGAGAAAATAGATTATTGTATCGGATATATACTCTGATAACTTTTTGTTCATTGTGTTTTCTAAAATATGGAGTATCTAATATGTGTTTGGATTTGTTTTTTGCTAACGAGTAAGTATATTTAAATTTTAGTCTAAAATCCAAACTAGTAATTATTTTCCCCCCCCCCTATATCAATTTTTGTTTGTATTTTTCTACCAAGATTTATATACAGAATGCTTGTAAATTAAAAGCATTTTGGACTAATTCAAAGTAATATAAAGTCGGCTTCAACCGGTTAAGTAACATTGTTTGCAAATGTTCAAGTCGGTCGAAGGCCTCTTGACCTTACGTATTAATAATGAATTGCATCCAAACTCGTTTTATAAATAAAACGACATTCTTCGAAACAAAATCTTATATGTAGGCTACAAGGGCCAGAACACTAGACCTTCTGATGAATTTTTAATACAAACCGAAAAGTCCCATACAAATTAGCGTTATATATATCTCTCATATTCGTCAAATATATAAGGAAAAAATAACGTCACAACTCAACTCGAGCTGTACCTATCTAATGCAGGCTCACACACGAAACAAAACAGTTCAATATTTATCAACTATTATGGTAATCATCAAGAAATTTGCATGGAATGGTCAAATATGCTTTTGATAGCATGTTATTGTGATATATATGTGTACACTTACAGTTAGTAACATCGTGAAATTGACAAGATGGATGATTTTTGAATGACTTTGGAATGAAATTGAATGTCTGTGTGGAGCGAGTTTTGATCGAATCTAAAGGGAGGTAATCTAGTATTGCTAATTTTGTTTAAAGTGAACAAACTTAGCAATATTTATTACCTTTCTTAAATAAATCATACGTTTTTTTCTGTGTCATACACCCCGAAAAAAAAACGAAAAAAAGCACACACAACTGCCAATAATATCTTACAATAATTTAATCGATTTGAATTAAATATTGGTCGATTTGAACGATTTCGAAATGTTTTCTAATGATTTCGGAGCGTTTTTTATTATTGATTTGAGTGGGTGTTTTGAATAAATGAATGGAGCACTGAGTGAGTGATATTATAAGGTTTTGATCGCAGTGAGTGTCAATTTCACGATGTTTTTAATTGTATATCACGGAATAAACCACTATTCTGTACCACTTTAAGCCATTGCATAGACATTATTTGCCAAAATTTCTCAAATGAGTAAGTCTCTAATAGTATTTATATTCTGTTATCAACTAGATGCACACATGGACGCTGCGCATATGGTGCATTAAATACTTCATTATGTGTCGCGAATGTAACATTTGTTATTGATAAATAGCCAAGCGTCGGTCAAAACCACGTTACTACAGCTTACATGAAGTTTTAGAGTTCGGTCGACCATCGACGAAATGAGTGTTTTGGCTATTTATGTCGCTTTAAACAACATTATTAGTGGAATTACAGCTGTATGTGCAATCTGATTTTACAGTAAAAAACATCATGAAATTTACAAGATGAATGATTTTGGAATAATTTGGAATGAGATTGAATGAGTGTGTGGAGCGAGTTTTGTGTGAAATTAAAAGGGGGTAATCCAATATCGCTTACTTTGTTCAAGATGAACAAAATTAGCAATATTCATTACCTCCCTTTAATACAATTTGTGTATAGGTTCTATGAATACCTTTTTATATCTGCACGAATGCAAAATACGCTTGCAAAATTGAATCATGTCATTGAAATCGTTGATTTTTCTAGCGATATTTATTTGATTGTAGTTGTTGATCTTATCAGTTTTGTAATATTTGCGTGAGTGTTTTTGAATGGTTTGAGGGAGTGGTTGAAATGAATAAATGAAGCGTTCATTGAGCGATTTAGAACGGTTTTGATCTGAATGAGAGTCAATTTTACGATGTTTTTAACTATAACCGTGCTTCGTTAGTATACTTTCGCGCAGAGGCTTTCAAAGACATGATAAAGGTTCATATTGAACTTGGGAACGTAATGACTGAGAGATTCTTTTTTAGCCAAATAACATACCATTGTGTTCAGCGGCTCAGTCCGAAAATCGCGCTTCTGACCTTCGACCCTTTCGGGTAACGCGTTTGTGTTTTTTTTCCTCTTCCAAACAGGATGATCTATATGAAATTATTTAATGGGATTCAAAGAAGATGCACACGACAATAGTACAATAAGCCTTATCTTCTCTGATATGCCTGTCATACCTAAATAATTATCTAAATGTCTTGAAAGTGTTTTCTGAACAAAGTTATTGTAAAATAAGCTTGATTATTACAGATTGAATGACGATTATTTGAATTGAACATAGGGCATTCTCATGAAAATCATAAGTTCTGTCTTGTATGTTTATTGTAAGTATGTTCTTGGTGACAATCCTATAACTGGTTTTTTTAAAACCAAATAAGGAATTTGATTTGATTTGATTTGATTTGAAAATCAAGAAAGAACATACATGTGTTCATACTGACTACTACTGAGGCTAATTGTCGGCAAATTTTAGATCAAATTGGCAATGTTTTATTCACCATAAGCTTACTAAATAATGTACCTATGGTTCAATCTCATAAAAATGAACAATGGTAGAAATGACATGACTTCCATGTGTTCACAATAGCGAATCTCTTGCCAGCGTATCATACAGGGTTTTAGGGGGTTTGTGAGTCCTAGACTCCCAAATAAGCAGCAAGGACCCTCAAAACTATCTGATGTGATTCCTATGGACTCTCTGGGGATTAATTTCAGAAACGACTTGAATACTGTTTTAAAGTCTTCAATTCTTTCCTGAAGTTGAGCGTCAAGAAATTAAAAAAACAACCAACACTTCCTTAACCTTTAACACTTTCCTGTTTTGCAAAAATTGGACCTGTCCAAATTCAAAGGTTTTGCAGCCGAAAATTTAAAGTGGATTTAATTTGAAAAATAACCATTCTGTAGGGTAGAAAAAAGTGTGGAAAAAGAAGAAATTGCTTGTCAGAAGAAATTTCTTCTTTTTTCACAATGTTTTCTTAATCATAAAATCACAGGCACGTAAAAAGCAGGGATTAAACAGCGAAGGGTTAAACCAGAAATAGCTCTAAATACGCAGAAACACTAGGTTATTGCTTTAAAGGGAAATAGTCTTCATCCAAAGCAGGGAATCGCAAACCTCATGAAAGGACCCCTAAGACCCCTATAGAACCCTGCTTTGTTGATATCAGACTAAAACCTTAGTCAGATATTTTGTGATGAGTGTCCCTTTGATTTTGAGTTATTAGCGAATTTCAAGAAGATAGGTGCCCGCGAGCGGGCTTGGTTATCATATACACAAGGTGGCTGTGATGGCTACAGGCAGAACGGGATGAATCTGTTTATTTTTTAAGTAAGTTAATTTCAAAACTATTGATTTAAACCTAATTTACAAGGCTTAAATGCTACATTTGAAAACCTATCGTTACAATATAGAGAGTTAAAGAAATGATTTAAGACAGTCGTTGCCCCAACTTATCTTAACCATTTTATGTGACCTATGTACCAAGAGAGACAGGCAGACCGACATAATGTAGAAACAGAAACAGGCAAAGAAATAGAAAAAAAAGAAAAAAAAATCATCATAAAGGGTGTTTTTATTAGCGTGGGACGATTATCTACTCATAAACATAAAATCTAAATAAAACAAATGACCATTGTCAGAATACAACAGAAAAACAACGCCTTTAAGCAATTTCACATGCAGCCAGATTACTCATCTTAATCATTTCCCTATTTTTATTCCGTAGCTAGGTGTCGCCATTTGGACTTGACCAAGACCTTCCCTACGTCCAGGATGGCGAAACGGTGCTAACTGTTTGTCAATTATACCCCGCTTTGCACGTACACTTGCGTGCAAAGCGGGGTATAATCGGCATATAGTTTGCACCATTTGTTCATCCTGAACGCAGGGTTGCCTTGGAAGAAATAACGTCCAAATTTTTGGACGGGTACAAGTGAATTATGAAATATAATTCAAATCGATTAGCATAAGACAGAGGTTTTGATTGGTCAAAGAAGCTAAGGTCGATGAAGTTTAATTACGACTGAACACTGAAATCCCGTAACTAGTGTCTGTTTTTTCTTCTTTTTTGTTTATGTTATATAGTTTGATTGTATATTTTTATGTATAAATCATACAAAACATGAAGAATAAACTATTAAGTCCATCTGAAATGAAAATATCTGAACTTTATCAAACTAGTATGGGGAAATGCTCTACGTGTTGAATTCATGAAAAATCTTTGAAAGGCATCACGAATAGGAAATCTGCCATACTTCTTATTGCGACCGCATAGATCTGCCATCAAATTTATAAATAATACGACATCGGAGGCTGAAAAAATGAGATATCAAAATAGTGGCCTATAAAGTTTATATTTCGCTGGTATCAAACTTGTCAAGAAATAATTTTTTGTGGCCAGTAGTCCCTCAACGTCGAAAAACAGACAAATTTTTTCAGAAATTCGTAGATCTTAATGGGAATTGGTGAATTTTAAGATGTTTTATCAGAAAATAGTTTAAAACGATGGATCACATTGCTAAATGTCTAAATGTAATTTTGAAAATTTAAATTGAATTATTGTGCAAACAGCTTTCCTCTTTTCAAGATAACTTCTTCGTCAATTAAGGTAGTGGACCCGTAATATTTTCGCAACATTTCGGACCACATGTTCTTTCACAATATTAAAATAGGTTTCCTTATTCAATTAGGAAATCTCGTTTAACACTGTTTAAGTTCATGACTTCCGAAACATTGCGGAACTATTACGGGTCCACAACCTTAAACACATTTTTGTTTGATATATTTTTGAATATGTATATTTTTTTCAATATCGACAGTAGAGAAGAATCAAAGTGCTGTCAGCACTATAAATCGGGCACCATTGAGAGGCTGGGATAGTGCAATAGTTCGTCAATCAAAAGGGCTCAAATTTGGACAATAAAAGATGGTAAAATATTTGCCCAATTTGTGAGTTATTTGTCTTAACACTCGATCTTTTCGAGGACATCGCCAGCTCATCCAACTGGAGTTTACAGAATTATATCCACTCAATTTGAGAGAAATGTCACAAAACATTTCTATTCAACTTGGGACTGAACCCAGTTCAACTAAGATTGATTATCCAACATGCTACCAACTGCGCCATACGGTCAGACGTCAAGGGGGTAGAACCGGCATAAATTTGATGCCTGAGGGAAGCAATTATATAGAGGCAGATAATGACAAATCCTGGTCATGTCTCTGCAGTGTATAGGCACAGTAACAGTAGAGATACCAAATTACACATGAAATTCCAACAAAATTATTTAGCCTTGGTCCAGTGGACTGGAAAAACCCTTTTTCGCCCAGAGAGCTTAAAGTTAGAACAGAATGGGGAACGATTTTACTATCAGATAACAATGACGCAATCTCGGACAAACAATATTTCGTAGGTGTTGTTATAAATCTCGTAACTACAGGTTGAGTAAAGCCGTAGTTACGATATATCATAACAGCACCGACGGATTATCAAAACGTAACGGTAATCCCAGGTCTTAGCGCAGTTTGTAACGCACCTGCCTCCCGTTCGAGAGCCCCGGGTTCGATACTCGGCCGCGGCAAATACCCTTTCAGACAAAAATGTCGGCCATCAATGGTTTGATATCGCGAACCTATGTGATGGAGCAGCTGGATGCTGGGTAAGGGTGTTGTGGTAGTACTGGTATAAGAAACAATAGGAATCCATGGCTAGGTGCTACAGCCGCTCAACATGATATGACCACGTCAGTCGAAAACGGCGTAAACCGTAATAAACCGATCAAAATCAACGCAATGGCAAAGATATCTGTGCTGAAAATAGACTAGGATTAAACCATGTTAACTATAGAAGCAAACGATTCGAACAGATGACAAATGAAGAAAGAACTCGAGACGAAGGAAAACGGAGAGGAAGGAGGAGTAAGGAATTGTTGTTGTGATTCTTTATGAAATATAATGAGTTGTTTCCCCTTTTTCACAATGTATCCCCTCCGCAGGGACAGACATTGATCACATTTAACAGTTTTTAGGACAACAAATTAGAACAGCACGAAGATAATTTCAATTACTTTATTCAACCGCAAAGCTTGTAAAAAACGCTGAAAATACTAATTTGTAATTACTAAAAACGAAAATTACATCAAATTATGTATAGGCCTCTTCCCTTTTTGTCGCAAAAGTAAAAGAGATAAAAAAATGTAGATTGTAACTGAAAGGCCGTTTCTGCGTTGTTTGTCTTGAACGAATAGTTCAGTGGATCACACGCAATATTTAAGTTTCCAGCCTCGGTAAGCGTGGGTTCTGACCACGTGATAATCATAACAGAATTTGATTGGTTGTCAGCCCTACAACTGGTAAATGACCGTTCCAGAAAAAAATCAGAGCAGTAATATTGTAAGTGCTACAAATTTATTATACACTTAACCTATTGTACGTTTCAACTCCTTTATTTAACCGAAAATCTTGTTATAAACACTGAAAGTACTAACTGGTAATTACTAAAAGCGAAAATTACATCAAATTTTGTATTAGCCTCTTCTTTATTTGTCGCAAAAGTAAATAAGATAAAAAAAGTTTTAGATTATGACTGAAAAGGCCATTTCTTCGGTGTTTGAAAATACATAGTTTGGCTAGAACACATTGCTAAGAAGATAAAGGTAAAAATGTAGTGTGAAAACAGATTGGATGTCTGGAAAGCGGTATATATTAATTCGGGCTTCATAGCCCGATTTAAATATGTATTGCAATAGGTCATTCTCAACAGGGAAATCCGCTTATTTTGAAAAAAAAAAAAGGAAATTGTGACCCGTCACGTGAAGATGGACCCTCTTGGAATCCCCTAATAGATATATTTGAAAAAGAAATTGGATCCAGCAGAAGTCAAACGGATTGTGAATTTCTTCTACGTAAATCTAGATTGGTTATTATTATTCAGAAAATCGACCAAATGTAAAACATCTGACTTCGACGCTAGTCAGCAGCCTGGTAGACTGGCTCCCGTCCCACTGATCTGAAGTATTGTGAAATGAGCAATTCATCTAGAGAAAGTATAATTTCTTATCAGCTTCTATTTCTCTGACTGGCCGATCAGTGGGACTGGTAAAATCTGCAGAGCCCTATCGATAGGTTTAAAGTTAAGAGGTTACCCAGAGGTACTAGTAAAAGGGGTAACTCTTTTCTAAAATCTTAATTTCTTAATGAAACCCTTTGTTGTTGATACCCATTTGAATCTTCCCCCTCTATCTTTAGCTCTATAGGTTGTGTTCTTAATTCCACACAGTAGTTGAGGCACATTGACATATATTTTAAATTGTCGATTCCTCAAACTTTTATTTTCGCTAGTATTCGCGACTAATTAAATAAGCGAAACCAAGTTTGTCTCTCATGTTTTTTGTTTTTTTTTGTTTTTTTTTGTTTTATTAAAGACAAAAAGCAAATCGACGTCACAATGCTTAAAAGGCCCTGAAGACGTGTCTTTACAGGCTCTTACGACCTTTTTGTCCTGGGTCGACAGAACATTTTTCTCGCTAAAATATTAGCTCGGCAATACGTATGTTAGATCCGTTGGCGCGAAAATCAATCGACGCAAAATTTACACGATTTAAAGTAACAACTTTCGATAATACAAGACTATTTTGATGTCAATTGCCAATTCGAATTCGAAGGGAAAGAATGCTGGATTATGTAAAGGTTATTTAATTCTCTTTAATCTAATTTCTAATTTATATTCATAAAGCTTTAATAACGGAAGAATGTAGTAATCATCTTATTATATAATCATTTCTGACAAGAGAATAATGAAATATATTTATCGTAGGCGTGGCATTTCCAATAATTTAAAGCCACCATCTTACAGTTGAGAACGTCGTAGAATTTATAAGATGAATAATTGTGGAATGATTTTGGAATGAAATTGAAAGAGTGTGCGGAGCGAATTTTGAGTGAAATAAAAGGGGGGATAATCAAATATCGCTAATTCTGTTGAAGATGAACAAAATAAGCTTTATTTATTAGCCTCTTTTAATAGAATATACGTACTTTCCTGTTTGTGTGTCTTTATAGACCAACCATACATTTTTAAATCCATCCAATAGAATCAAAGAATAATTTAATCGATTTGAATTTTATGTTGATTGTCTTGGCCGTTTTTGATTTTTTTTCTAAAAAAATCGGAGCGTTTTTTTTATCGAATATCGTGATTCATAGCAATCAAAACTATTCTTAATCGCTCGCTCAGCGCTCCATTCATTCATTCCAAACACTCACTCACACCATTAAAAAACGCTCCGAGAGCTTCAAAAAACGTTCGAAATCGTTCAAAACGATCAAAATTTCATTCATATCGATCAAATCTTTCCACAATTTTAATGGATGGTGTGAGTTATAAAGTATCTAATAGGTGCGTGTAGACACGCAAATTGGAAAGCACGAAGATTTTAAAGGGAGATAATGAATATTACTAATTTCGTCCAACTTGAATGAAATTGGTGATATTGGATTATCCCCCTCTATTTTCACTCAAACCTCGCTGCTCCCACTCATTCCAGTTCATTTGGAAAACATTCCAAAATCTTTCACCTTGTTAATTTCACCATCTTTTAAACTGTTTTTTTAACAGAGGGCTAGGAGAGGATTGTAAAGGTGCGAGAAATACCAGAAAAAAATGTTAGGTGTGCCAGTCGAAGCGATATGACTGATTTTTTTTAAAGCTGCATGTGAATAAATTCAAACAAACAAATCCAACAATTTAAGGGGCGCTGGTCATATGAAAGGTAGATGAGCACCGGACTCTAAATAATAAGATCCAGAGATCGATTTCTGATCGCCTCAAATATCCTCAGTGACGTTTGTCTCCCGTCAATTTTTGTGGATAATCGTTAACCAGTGTTGCGTAGGCAGCATTTTCAGGAGAGTTTCAAAAACGCCGTTGTGGGGTTCTGGAAATCTTGGTTTTTCTATCCCTGAGTTTCATGATGACGTCATTTACACGCAGACTTATTACGTCAAGCACCATAGCTCGATATCAATGCAGGTCAGGTGTTTTGACGTCCATGAGAGATAGACGGTGGCTTAAACATATGGTTGGTGGATTTTTGGCTTGAAATTGACTAATTCTCGGTACGATATAACATTCACGAGGGGAACCTTTTATCTGTTGGAAGTATTTTTTCAAAGAAGATTTATTACCATTATTACGGTAATTAATTGTTATGAATACGGAAAGACTGGCCCGGCACATAAAAAACCCCAACACAATTACCGCTTTGAACGGGCTGCAAAAAAAATTGGTCAAATAATTCTTTCGGACGAAACAACCCTGCGTTCAGTATGAAAACGTTAGCAAATCGCTTTCGAAATGATACCTCGCTTTGCACGCTTTACATCCTGAATTCAGGGCAGGTGTCTATTTCTCTTCTGTAACAAAGTTTAAAGCTATGGTCACATTTACGGCAATTTTCGTAGTAAGTCGTATTCCGTTTTACCGTAGGCAAGCCGTGTCACTAATACGATTAACTAAGTTGCAGTAAGATAAAGTACATTTAACGAAGGTACTATCGAACAGTTTCCACAGATAGAAGAACGTTCGAGTAGGAACAACTACGAAGAACTGTGTAAAATTAAGAAGTCTAATTAGATAAATTATTAATTGTAATTAATGAAAAATCGTCATTTATTTGTTTACATAAGCCCTAATATCTCTTGTTTGTCACTCTATAGATAAGAATCACGATCTTTAAATATATCATAAGGTTTAAAACCTGGCATTTCTACCAGTCACCTTCGGGAATTATGATTAATTTGTTGTAAAAAAAAACGCGAGGTTCAAACCATTGATTTTACGTGCACTACGATCAGCTACGTGAATTTTACGGCTGACTACGTTGATGCATAACTACGTCCAACCACGTTAATTATCGTGAATGTGACCAAGCCTTAAGCCTAGGGCAAGGAAGTGCCTTGTTCTAGTTTTGATCTCTTTTCGCAATCTTTGCTAAAGATTGATTTTTTTGTCGATTTATTTCTTGGTAAATGTGAATCAATGTCTTGATAAGCCAAGAAAATGACATTTTTTTGTACACGGAGTCTGATCCACGTGAATCCAAACTATTTTTTAAATGAATTTTGTCGCGGAAGTGAAAAAACGCCGTTGAATATTTTTTATATCACATGGGTGTTATTACACCGGTAGACTCTTCTTTTCTATAATGATAATAATAATAATAATATTAATAATAATAAAAATAGTAGACATCTTACAGAAAAAAATGGATGGAAAAACTTATTTACAATGAGGCCATCTATGAAAAAGAAAGTAATATGACAATGTTGATAAAATGGTAATTGGTTCGATGCTTTAAGGAAACAATGAAATGAATAAATATCAGCAGAATGTAAAACAATATTTGGCCTGGTTTAGCAGGCCATAGGAGACAACCTTGTGTCCTTGAAATCGCCTAGGGAAAAGATAATCGGGTCAAAAACCGAACAACATGTGTAATACGTAGCTTTCCTGTGCTCATGCGCCCTAAAAAATAGGTCCAGTATACGTCATCAACTGTTGTGCGACATGAACTGCTTTGTGTGTTCAATACAGTGCTTGTATATCACTCCGCTGTGTTAAATCAAAGTACTGATAGTACTGAAGGCGAGGGAACTGAATAAACGAAAAAATCCACGAGGTCAATTTTCTGGATTATTACCTTGATTATTCACCTTGTCCTTATCATGTATACAAGATATTTTCTTACTGATGACTGCCGAAATCACTGATGTGTTAAAGATAGATAGTTTTTATATTTGACATTGATGGATGACCTTGCTTATAAATGCTGCCAACTTACACCTTCTATTTTCTCCCTAATATTATCTACCTTTTTCTGCTACAAATTTTACTAATTTGCCCACATATTGTATGTAATCTGCAACCCTTTACACTTTGGAGCTGTCTAGATATTTGTTGTCTTATAATAGATCAATCTAAATTAGACAAATCTAAAGCCTTGTCCCATCCTTAAACAGACGACAAAATTTTGGACTGGGCCAACTTGGAACAGGTTGTTGACCATTAATAAACATGAGTGTAATTTGATATATATCTAGGGTTAAAATTAAAAAAATAATGGGGTATGAGTATAAGGTGGACCATATTGTTGGAAAGGGAGAAATTGACCGAATCAATTTCTTTCGTTCCCATAGTAAAAAACAACTTCTTTATGGAATTTAATTCAATGTAAAAGAAAGAGCAGATGAGCTTATTCCCCTAGAAAAACAGCATTACTACGATTGTTTAATCGAGTGTATAAATTGACTGACTAGTAGCAAACCAACCAACTCAACTAAAATTATAAAAACGCGAGTTGCGCCTGTCTGTACCTTGTGAATTAGTTGTTTTTGGCGGACTCAGCGCTATATAGTTAACATACCGTTCGACATTTTGCCTTTCAAGTGAATGCGGAATGTGGCTTACGATCCCTAAAGGTGAATGGAACCCTTGGTTTCCCTCGCCTAAAAAACCTTCATAAAATGATTAAAAAATTGGAGTACATGCCTTCATATGTCACCTTGCCTCTTTATAAACCAGGCCTTCGGCGCTTTTAGCGCTTTGATTATACTTTTGATCCCGAACGGGATTTTAAACGCAATAAAAAATACCTAATTTGAAAAGTTAAACGAGAGATATGACTGGACATAAACATCAAAATACCTTGAACAATGAGGCCTATAATTGTCAATAAAATATACAAATCGTCTATTTTGAAATTATAGACGACTTGTATATTTTATTGATAATCATCGAAGATGGGTGTACATGTATATACCGTCCTGCCTGTGAGAAATGGGGTTCACCCTCGATGAGAGTTAAAATTTACTTGTCTAAATTCTGTATGGAGCGGATTAAGTTAGACATTGGAATTTAGTATTAGAGATCCTTCGTTCGATTTTCCGCTTCTCCGGCCTTTTAGACGCGACTTAAAACCAAGGCCATGTCTCTGTATGGTTGGGACGAAAAAGCCATATAACGTACATCTTAATTCTATACATTTGTACACGTACAGCCAACTACATCGTGAATTTGACAAGGTGAATGATTTTGGAATGATCTCGGAATGAAATTGAATGAATGGGAAGAGCGAGTTTTGAAAGACTTTCCAATCGGACGAAATTAGCCACGATTCTTTACCTCCCTTTAAAACGTCTTCTTACTTTACAATTTGTGTGTCTATGTGAAGCAATCAGACGCTTTAAGATCCACATCAGCCAAAATAATCGTAGAATAAACTGATATATTCCAATAAAATGTTGATCTTTCTTTAACGGTATCGATTTGTTTTATACGATTTTCGAGCGCCTTATAGTGTTTTAAGTGAGTATTTGGAATGAATGGTGCGATGAGTGAGCGATTTAGAATGGTTTTATCTAGGCGAATGTCAATTTCACGATGTTACTAACTACATGATATTTTGTATAATATCTATCAAGCCTTTTCTCTACCGCAGTGGTGCATACGCATCAGCGTTTATGCGTACACAGCTTGCTGCGCCAGCGACATCCTTTTTTACCAGCGTGTCAAAATGTTAGTCTGGTTCATGATGAATATATGAAATCACGCAACCAGTATCTCAAACCATTTTATCGAATACATTACAGCTGTCAATTTGAGATTAATTTAGAGTCATGGCTTTCGCCTGATTCAATGAATAATTTAGATATTAAAGTTAACTTAATGTTGGCAACTGCATTCAAAGCATGGAAGAGTATTTATGTTTTGAAACGTTTATTTTTTTAATTGTCATTCAATATGTATTAGATATCAAAGGTTAAAAAATAAGAAATGAATAAGAAATATCTAAATAACAAATGAAATGATAAATAAATAAGAAAAACCATTAACGAGTGTTCTGATTGGCTGAAATATTGTCAATTTTATACAAAATGATAATAAAAAAATCTAAAAACACACCAAACAGTTTTTTTTATTAATCTTGTTAATTTAAAAGAAATGAAAATTAAAAGGTTATTTGATTTAGGTAGGAATTTAAGAACCTAAATCCACTCAGGCCTGATTGCATGACAAAAGTTTAGTAGTAAATTTGAGGTTAACCATTTGCAATCGGGCCTTAAGCACAAGTAAGTACAAACTTCTAAAATGGAAAGATCAGGGTTAGCCTTAGTATTTTGAATAGTATGATCAAAGAGGAGAATTTTGTCTGATTTTAAATTGACCGGTCATATTTTGATAATTTCATTGAACGCCAAACCGGTGCATTTTGATAACTGTTGTTTGACCACGCTTGAAACGAAGTAGCCAATCAGATTTCTAAAATATATATCACAGATGAAACCCCGAGTGTTGTATTTACAGATATACGATGTAAGTGTGTCGTGCACGTGAATCTGGACAGTTTTTGGGTGCCGAGTCAGGTCAAAAACATGACGAGCAGTTCACATAAGCGGTATAAAATGACTTTCTATAGGCGCACAATAACAAAAGTTCTAAACGGAAATAGATTTATAAGTAATTTTGCGTAATTAAACCCTATTGCAGTAATATCACAGCGAGTTTTATTCATTTTTATTGTGATTCGGGAAGAAAAAATACAAGTAGACTAATGATAGAAAAGCGTGGTCTAAGTCAGATAGAAAATCTCGTTCCATGGTATATGGAAAATGGACACTCGCTAAAGCTCGTGTCTATTTCCCATATACCACTGCACTTGTTTTCAATCCTATACATATTTTGAACGTTTGTTTTATCTGCGTTCCTAGCGCAGACAGTCTCATTCCTCCTGAGGCTATAACCTTGTTCTAACTTGGAAATCCGATACACATGTAGAACAGGCAGCCTCATTCCCCCTGAGGCTATAACCATGCTCGAACTCAGAAATCCGATATATCTGTAGGATCGAATACTGGGTGATTGATACCATCAAATATCTCGTTATACGACTAGCAGCTGTCGAAACGCGTCTGACATATCATGGCAAAAAAATCAACAAAACACGTGTAAGATCTTAGATCTACAGAACAAATGGTACTGAGACACGCGAAAAACAGTAGATCCGTTATTCATGAAAACCTTCGTAAATTACTTCACTTGGTAGTCTTGTTTTACCTAGATTATGCAAATAATAATAATAATTATAATGATAATTATAATAATAATAATAATGGTCATGATTATAACAGACTAGATATAATCCAAGTTCAGAGAACTTGAAACCTAAATGTTATTTGCATTGTAACTGAAAAAAAAAAAACAACTAATTGTTAAATATTGTAGAAACATTAAGGAAAAAAGAGACATTGTTTGTTTTTATTGAATGATTCCCACTGTGTAACCTTTAGTGCATAAAATTGCTATTTGTAGGAAAATAAACTGATAAAAGCATCTATTTATTTGGCAAAATTACGTTTTTTAAATTCAGTTATAGAATTTGCATTTTTATAGCACACTGAGTTTAAAATCTATTGTCAATTTCATTGTCATTTAGGCAGGGTTTCCCGTATAACGGTTCAACTGTATTCTCCAGTCTTTCTTTATGAGACATTAGAACATTTTTTTACTTAATAAATGTATAAGCTACTTTGGTATGTTATGGTCTAAGCATATACACGAAAAAACAAGTTTTTGACTATCATGGCCGTAACCAACCTCTTTTCAAGGTTTATAAATTGAATAAAAGAACGCGTGTAGGAATGAGTAATATAAGAGCAGATGTAAAGAACGCAAGCCTAAAACCTTAGATGACTTACATATAATTGAACGTGCTTCTTTACTGCATTTAGGTGAATTATCGAGAAATAACGGTAGATTATCATTTGGTAATTTCAAAGCAGTGCAATTATGAAAAACTTATACCCCGCTTTCGTTCATTTCACCCAATCTGATGTTATCTAAGCACAGCATAATTAGTGATGTCACCGTGAACGTTGCATAGCAAACGCGTGCAAAATGACGCGCGTTAAGAGAAATAAGAATATTGTAAAATCATCAAATTGATAATAAAATACAAAGTACATGTATTTGATTTTGACAACCATATTATTTTCGATGTGAGAAAAAAAATCACCATTGATTTTCTTTTTGCAAATTATAGGTTTCAAGATTAAAACGCTCTTAAATCGTTTGCAAAATTCACTCCACTTTGCAAGTACATGCAAAGGGGGGGCTATGCATTTTAAACATTCAGAAACGCTTTTGCATCCTGAACACATGATAGATTGATCCACAGACTTTGGCGTCTATTTTCAGCTCAGCTGGAACTTGCTTTAAATAACACATTTCGTACCTAGTATATTTACAAAATGTGCTGTCCTGGTTAAGAGGTACAGTAAAGCACGTGATGAAAGTGACATTCGCTTTGATCAGAACTTTTCTAAATCGCTCATTCTAAGCACTCACTCCATTCACTCAAATGTTTGCAAAATCGTTAAAAACAATGCAAAAGTCTTCAAATCGGTCGTCAGCCCGATTAGCTCAGTTGGTTGATAACTGGACTTCAAAACCATTGAAGTTCGACTGCGTGGGTTCAATTTCCGGACTGGCACACTTACAAACTAATTGTCTTTCGGATGAGACGTTAAACCGAGGACCCGCTATACGATGCTTTACACTGAGCACGTTAAAGAAACATGGCGGATCTCATCAGTAGTTTCGTCATGTATCCTTGCACTATCCCCCGTAACAACTCACCGTCGTCTAAGGGCGTCGCTCATATTGGCATGTGCTACGGTAGCGACGATAAATAAATACAAACACACACTCAAATCGATCAATAATTCATTTAGAAATATCAAATCAGTCTAGGAATATTTTAGCTGGAGTCGATTGTCAAGCGTATAGAGACACACAAATTGGAGAGTATGTAGATTTTTTTAAATCGAGGTAATACGTATTACTAATTTCGTCAATGTTGGATCATGTTGAATCAAACTTGTGTAAACTTTCTATATGAATGGTATTTCTGGTGAAGTTGACATCCATATGCTGGACCTTTATTTTGGGAAAATAATGAGAATCAATCTGGACGAGCTTGTTCATTGAAACTCCTTTATACCTTTCTAAAACCTCTGAAAAAGCCTGGCCCTCTTTGAATACCCACGGTTATTTAAGCATTTAATTGTATTTTTTTTAAAAATCATTTTGAATGCTTTGGTTAGTGAATAATTTAGATCATGACAAAATTCGAATAATTTTCGCAATTCATATTTTGGCGTTGACGTCAGGTCAATATTCCGTCGAAAATTCACTCGTATTTAAAATACTCTGTGTCTGTAAATACACTTCCAAGCATGTTCGAAATATAAACAATTGACTTCCAATTTGCGTCTTATTCATACTGTCAACTAGAGTGTACCAAAACTTCAAGAACATTTGATTTATGTAACAGTTTTTCGTTATTTTTTTTACACTCAACGACCTAAGTATACTATACTATGATAACTAAATATAAGGCTGCTAAAAATTATTTTGCAAAAATAATAACATTTATGCTATTCGCAGAAACTGAGATGCGCACTCAACAAAAGGTATACTGAGCCAGCTAGGAATACGTTAAATATCTGCATCGACCCTCGTATATATTTTCATTAAAAAAACAAGGGCAAGGCCTATACTATCGACAGGGAAGGAGTGAGATTTTTAGAATGGTGACCTTTTTTTATCCACCAGCAAGAACAGTTAACAGCGTCGTGATATTGACTTGGTGAATGATTTTGGAATGATTTCCGATTGCACTAGAATGAGTGGGAGGCGCGAGTACTTTTGAGTTAAAACAAATGGAAATAATTCAAAATCACCAATTTCGTCTAAGTTGGACGAAATTAATGATATTTATTACCTCCCTTTAACACATCTATGTACTTTCAAATTTGTGTGTCTACACGTACCTGTTAAACTCTTTAACCCTTTGTTGTTTTATCCCTGCTTTTTACGTGCATGTGGTTTTATAATTGAGAAAACATTGTGAAATAAAGAAGAAATTGCTTCTGACAAGCAATTTCTTCTCTTTTCACACTATTTTCTACCATACTGAATGGTTATTTTTCAAATTAAGTCCACTTTAAATTTTCGTCTGCAAAACCTTTGAATTTGGACACGGTCCAAAATTTTATAAAACAGGAAAGGGTTAAAACTCACACCATCCAATGAAATTATGGAAAGATTTGATCGATTTAAATGAAATTTTGATCGTCTTGGTCGGTTTCGAAATGTTTAAAAAATAAAAAAAGGATCGGAGTGTTTTTTTTCTTTTTTTATCAAATTGAGTGAGTGTTTAAAATGAATGAATAGAGCGGCGAGTGAGCGATTTATGTTTTCTTTTCTTTTTTTTATCTCGGAATGAGCGTCAATTTCACGATGTCACAAGTTTTAAATATATATATATATGTTACAGTGAATATGTAAAATCAGGGATTTTGTAAAATAACTGAAAATTTCAGGGATTTTGTAAAATCACTGATTCCGCTAGTTGTTTTATAAAATGACTAAAATTTTCAGTGAATATGTAAAATAATGGAATATTTGTGGTAAAACGAAGGAAATACAGTATACTGTGTTTCTAAATCATCAGGAATACAGTGCATTTTATGAGAAAAATTGGTATTTCATTAAATAGGTTAGTTAGGTTCCCTTTCTTGTTTGATATTCATATTACAAAATCCCTGATTTTACATATTCACTGTAACATATATACACACACATTGGCGGTGCTCATGATTACCAACCGTCTCACCTGGCTATTTCCAGCTATTTAGAAACAGGTGCGTGTGTGTATGTTTGTTCTGGAAGTCTGGCCGGTCATGCTTATTTTACAGGAAGCGGTCACTCAACATAATACAATACTGTGAATCTTAAAACAGTCAATCCACAGAATACAATACTGTGTATCTAAAAATGGTCAACCATCATGGTATTATACTTTGTATCCCAAAATAGTCACTCTTTATGTATTTGTGGCCACCAAGAGGTGCATATATTACATGTCTACAAATTGCGGTCTCTGTGTGTTCGCGTGTCTTTTTGCTTTTTGCTTAACTAAATCACAAGGTTTGTGGTATCCGCAAAACCATCCTACTGTCGCTCGGTACAAAATCCACCCCACGAGGACCGCTCATTTTTTTGATTACGGCGAGTCTATGGGCGCCGTGCGGGCTACGTTAGTTAGTCAATCATAAACACGACTCAAGTATGAGCCAATTTGGTATATTTTTTTAAATATGCTGCAAAAACCTTAAATCCGAACACAAATTAAATACGGAAAAATGGTTGCTATGGAGAAAAAAAAGAGGTGAAATTTGCAACGCCCTTTTTTGTTTAAATCATTCGTTGTTTATAATTACGTCGTATTTTAATGTTTATAACGCAGTTATCAGCAAACCTTGCATAGTATATGTATGATATTTCAGCTTTTTGAAATATATAACAAAGTGAAACTTTACCATAGTTTAGTCGACCATTTCGTTTTGTGCACGTTTATAACAGTAGGAAAGAAACAACAATACTGAACCAGCCCTGCGCTCAAGATCACAAAACGGTGTTAACAGTTTTCCAATTATACCCCGTTTTGCATGCAAGTGCACGTGCAAAGCGGGGTACAATTGGAAAACTGTTTGCCCCGTTTTGTGATCCTGAACGCCGGGCAGGTTGAAGGATATTCACAAACGACAAAGAAAGAAAGATTGTTACATGTATAAATATGTACATTTTTACACATGGAATTCTTAAACCTTTGAACAAGAAGAATAAAATGTAAAAGGGATTTTTTTATTTATAGCCAGCTGGCAAAGCAAGCACAGTTGACGTTACAAGTCACAATGTCAATTTATCTCAACGCGACACACAAACTAATGGTAGATGGTTTTGCTTATGCACTATACAGTTATATTTTTTGACACAATTCAATTCATTTAAGATTCAGCTGTGAATCAATAATTCGTATGTGCAAGATGGACAAAAAATATTGATGATTTAACATTTTTTGGATTCAAAAGCGTATATAAAGTGACCAGACGTTTGACGTCATGACGACGTTAGGCCGCCGGATTAGCGAAGGTTATAATATGTCCTACGTGAAACGTTCAATAAATCCGTTTAATATTTTTGATATTACACGATTGTTATTACACTTGTGGAATAACTATGCAAATGAACTCAGAGCTATTTTGAAACCGCAAAAATTACGTCATAATGTATAAAGTGTGGTGTCAGTTTAAAACGGCGTTATTAGTTTCGCGAAAAATGAATTGTTGAATTTCAAGAATTTTGACGATTTTTCGCAAAAAATCGGGTCATACCCTCTATATATCCCATATAACGTGTTTTTTTAATTGAATAAGTATCTTTTTTTTTCAAAAAATCGAGTATAGATCTTTTATAAATTATTATATCATAAGTCTTCAATTGAGATTTCCGTTATTAATAAAAATTGACAGCATTTTTAGGCTTATTTAATGAAAATCCCTCTTATATTGATAATCGAATCAATAATTTCTCAACTACTCTGGCTAAAAAGAGGGAAAATAATGATTGGGTGGTAATGCCCCGTCACTTTTTAGAGAGAAAGTAACAAACGCTTTCACAGTCTAATGAATTGATCAAAGCAGAAATACTCTCGAGCTGACTATAATGATCTACTGAGTCCGAAATCATAGCAATAAATATTAACTAGCCCAACCAGAGAACTCTTTATAAAAAAATGTCCAAAGTCATTTAAAAGTCAATCATCTTGTCAGCTTCACGATGCTGTTATCTGTAGAATATACACTTTAATTAAGCTATTTTGAGTTTATAAACGTCTAAAACCACCCGGTTAAACATGTTTATCCTGCATCCACATCCACATAAGAGTAAGTGCTAATCTTTACACTCTGTCAAATGTGAGACTCACAGTAACACTTGCTCACTTCACCGCAAATACGTGTGGAAATTTTAAACATTCTTGTTTGTTAGTCGAATTACAGGAAGGATAAAGGGGGTTTCGGAGTCTTTGAATAACAAAATCGACAATTCTTACACGAACCATTTATTGTAAATAGTATTCGAAATCGCATGGAAATCCATCTATAAACGTCTAAAACCATCAGATTAAACGTGTTAATCCTGCATCCACACCCAACACAAGAGTAAGGGCTAATCTTTACGCTTCATTAAATATGAGACTCACAGTAACACCTGCTTACTTTGCCGCAAAATGCTTGTGATTTTTTAAAAACAATCTTGTTTGTAAGCCGAGTTGAAGGAAATATTGATTGATTGATTGATTGTTTGATTGAATCGGGTTTTACGCCATATTCAACATTATTTCAGTCATATAGCGATGGCCTGAGCACCTAACAATGGATTCCTGGTATGTCTCACACCGGTACTACCGTCACATCCTTTCCTAGCCTCCAGCTGCTATCTCACATAGGTCTAGTGTTGCAGGAAAGATAGAAAGGTTTAATGGAGTAATTGATTAAAACTTACGGCAATTCTTACACGTACCTTCTGTTGTGAGCAGTTATCGGAATAGTCTCGACGAAAAGTACCTACATCAGAGGGTTTTATTAAGGAATATAGTTGATGTAATTCGTAGTAGTGAGGATATTTTGCATTCACGTAAACCTTACACCTAGGATTGATATAAAAACATATAAGATGCATGTTAGGTTAGACATATTTTTTTCAGGTTGGTTATACATGTAGCCGCTGGCGTAACTGTAATTGAGACCATGATTATATGTCCCTCACAACTCCAACCAATTTACTGATCGATAATTCCGAATTACATGACAGTCAGTGATTGAAATAGTAAAATAACGTGACCAAAACCAATAACATCGATATCTACCATTTGGATTTGAGTATAATCGATCAAATGTACTTCAATAATGAAATTCAGTGCTTTGATTAAGTGGGATTTCCCCTTTTTTTGCAACAGTTAAACCATGCAATTATCAGTCTAGGGATCCACAAGTTTTAGTGAGTGATCAAAGGTCAATTTTGTCTGTACCTGTATGCAGGTAAAGACAAAGCTGACCATTGATCACTCACTTAAATTATAGCATTTATACTTCCACTAACTTTCGTTTACTTAAAGAATATAGAAAAGAATACAAAAACGGACTTGACATCTTCGTCTCTTCGAACAGTGGTTTTTTGGGGGGTTAAACCTAATATAAAGAAACAATTTTTAAGTCGCTTGCGCTCGCGCTGCGACTTATTGTGGCCGTACGAAGTTTTCTGGACAGGTCAAACAAGGTCAAAGACAGACCTCTTAACGTCTTCTGTATTTCTGTTTTGAGACAAAGTAGATCTCTGATTTCTTGTCCGCACTTTATGGTAATAAACATAACGAAATAATGCCATATTTTGCGATCGCATGAAAGTGCCATATGAGGCAGAGAAAGAATTTCAAAAAACAAAAACTAACAAACAAAAAACACCGTAACCACACCTGTTTAATATGCAGTTACGAGTTTTTTCGTAAACCATTGAAAAAATAGTGCACTACGCGCAGTAATACAGACGCGTTTCAGAAAAAGAATAACATCGGTTTTCAACGAAAACCTCGTAACCACAATTTGTTTTTATATACAGTTAAGGGGCTTTCGTTGAAACTAAAGCATCGAAAAAAATAGTTCGCGCATGCGCAGTAATTCAGACACGCTCTCATATACATCCAGTCGCCATTTTCTCATCGGTTGTTATTCGCTTCGTTTTGACAGAAACTCTGATTTAGGACCAAATAAAATTAGATATTCTTAAAAATTTATCTATCAACATTTCTAGTCAATCGATAAAGAAGCATTATTCTCGAAAGAAGAATTTGATTCTATGGAATATTTCCCAGATATGAACAAATTTTCCACAAAATACTCCACCCACCAATGTTAAATTCGATCAAAGTCAAAATAAGGAGATATGGTGAAACTTGTGTATTTTTTTTAAATACTTGAACCAGAATAGTGGTAACATTTTCATCTTTTTCACTTCGAAAATTATTATTCTGTTCAATGAAAACCGATGATTGTATTCATCCCGTCTCAAAATGTCATTTGTGACAGAAAATTATAGGCCGGTTAGAAGCTTTGACAATTATGTTTTATTATACCCCAGCAAAACTTTTTGTAGCTCCACTAAAAGAATGTCACCCATATCGTGAACCTATGTAGAGGAATAGCAGGAGGCTCGGTTAGGGTATTGTGAAAGTACTGGTATAAAAAAACTAGAATCCATGGTTTGGTGCTCCAGTCTCTGCGGTATGACCATAGCAGTTGAAAACGGCGCAAAACCCCAATAAACCATACCCCTGCAAAACGATCGTCAGTGTTCTCCCCCAGCCCAATAAGCTGTATCAGCCCCACTACAGCTTCATCTAAAACAGTGTTATGCCCCTACAGCTTTAAAACTACACCACCGCTTAATTTCTTCAAAATGGTCATCAAATACAGAAATTTTAGTTATCTTATGTCAAAAACTGATGAAATAAGGCAAAACAGATGAATTAAGGCATTTTGTACAATAAATATGCATAAAAACATTATTGGAAAAGAAGAAATTGCTCAACATGAGCAATTTATTCTTTTCCCAAATGTTTTTATTCACATAATCACAATAACTTGCATAAACACTGTATTGTAAGCTTCCAACGATGCTGCCACTACAGCTTCCAATTATTCTTAAGAGAACCTTGATCGTTTTAGGGGTTATACTGGCATCAGCATGTCTGTCCGTCCATGTACAAATCTTGTCTTGCACATAGCTCAAATATTGATAAAGGTACATGTATAATTGTGACCCATCACACTAAAAGGGACCTTATGGCATGTGTGAAAAATATTGACCCTAGTCAGTCTGTACTGTCCGCGCAGCCAGACTAGGACCGACACTTTTCACTTTTATGTAATTTTCTAAATCTGGGGTATTTACCCTATCTTACTCTGTATTCACTTTTCGCATACGGGATCTGGTTAACCTGCGCTGGGTCTGACAAGTTTGTCAAAATTTGGATTTTTGGAGTTCGGATAAGGTCCCATTTAGCGTGACAGGGCACAATTTTGAAAATTTAAAAGTGCATAGAATTTATTGTGGAGAGGTTCAATAGATCTAATTTTTAAGAGACAAACATCTCTTGTTATATACAATTCAATATTAATTTCATTTCCTTCAATACTTTTTAAAACCTTCTCTGATAGGGTCATAAAAAGCAAGTCTTGTTTAACTAATACATCTGTTGAAGCGACTTTCAGGCCTTTCAGGGCTTTGATTTAATCTTATCTCGTAAAACATGTACTTTATTTTTTCATCATCGTGGTTTTGTACGATTCGCGAAATTGCTACCAATACTTACACTACTCAAAAGTTCTAAGCGGCCACCTTACCTTTCTCCATTTTTCACACATTTTTCGCTGTTATTTTGAAATGTCAACTTTGTCTTTCGAAAGAGTTGCCATCCAGGCATCGTTTTATCCGATTGTTTTGTAAATTCACGCATCAGTAAGTTCTTAAGACGGAATTAGGGTAACTGCGGACACAAATAGAGGGCCATTTTAGGACCAAATTTTAAATTGTCCGCAAATCATGTCATATGCGATAAAACTGAACTTTGAAGTACCCGCTTTCATATTTCGGTCATATTTCGGTCATAAAAAGGGATTTCATAACGTAGAGTTGACGTCATGACGTCATCAAGGGGCCGACCCCTTTTTTAGAGACCAAATTCAGTAATTGTCCATTTTTTCGGAAATAATGAACCGGGTTTTATCCCGAAAACGCCATTTGCTTCGTATAAAGACGCCTGGTGTTATGTTTTGATTGATATGAAGATCTAAGAGTAAGAAATACAATTAAATGTAACGTATTAAAGGTTAATGCCTTCTCCATTGCTGTTTTTAAGTACAGTTACTGAAAATATTGCCTTTTTACTCGAAAATTTGTCCGGTGACCTATTTGCTGAAATTTAGATTTGTTGCCGCCAAACAGTTCCGCTAAAGATTTTTGAAATAAAACCATGTGTTTTCGGGTTAATTTTTTTGTAAAATTCGATTCCGCGAAGATATCGCAAAACAAAGGTTATTTCAACGTCGCGTCAAATGTTCACAAAAGCTGTCTTTTAAAATGCAACAAAAGATGAAATGAAAAATTGAACTCAAACCTTAAATTTCGCGAAATAGATAGCGTATAGTGTCTGTTTTTCTATTTGAATGTGCAAAGAAATAAACGACTAGCTCGGGCGTTCTTGGACTTTCTAAATGAAACTTTTTTCGTAAAAATCGGCCGATTATTTCAGAAAATATTTGCAAATACTGATTTCGGCGGGTCGAAAAGGGGTTGGCCCCTTAATGACGTCATAACGTCAAATGAAAGAGCTTCGGGCCCTTTTCATTGCGACTTAGCTAATGCCCACATTCATTAATAAATCTCAGCAATTATTGTGAGATTTTAAAAAAGTCGAAAATTCGACAATGTTATCTGTCCCCAGTTACCTTAAATGCATGTACCCTCAAATACAAAAGTCACAAAATGACAAATTTTAGAGAAATTTGAATTTTTCGACTCATGAAAAACGTAAATCCTATCAATTTTTTGTACTGATATCAGTCGTACAACGTCTGAGGACTTCTAAAAATAATAAGAAATGCCACAACTTTGTACCCAATCCTTATCCTAACAAGAAATGTCAAAAATACCCCACCCACCAATGTTAACTTTGAAATCGAGGTTACACCTACTTTCGTTTAATTTTCAAACATTTCTTGTTGAATTATTTCACTGATTTTTCTCTTATTGACTTCATAAATGATTTGGCTGTATTATATTAGCAAACACGGGATGAAACCATGCGGTATTTATATCATATGACCAAAAAGGCAAGTGGCCGCTTAAGAGTTTTGAGTAGTGTATACTTAATAAAATAAGTTTGAAACAAGGACACGTTCAAATTGGGACAGTAAATCGCATTAAGGATAGCTTTGAAATCAGTACAAAACATTAATAAAGATAAACGACTGTAAGACATAAGCCTACTACTTCGAGCACTTTTTTATGAAATCTAGTAGCAAAGTTCTGTTGCTAATGAGCTAATTTCATCATAACATTGACCTTGAATTTATTTTTCTGAATGCTTTCTCTATGGATTATAGACAAATATCGTTCGATTATCTTTTGGTAACCTCTCTGCTAAACTGGTGGACCCGTAATATTTCATCAACATTCGGACTTTTGCACTTTCCCAATGTTGACCGAGGCTTCTTAATGATAATCATTAGGAAACCTCGGTTAACCTTGTTAATGTTTATTTTCTTCCGATGTAGTACGGATTTATTACTACTTAAACCAAAATTAAGTACCCAGTTTAACGCTATCTACGCAGGGCCATTACAGATTTGAAGACAAAAAGACGCGCTTTTAGAGAATTCATCATAAAATCTTCACATTGTATCCTACTGCATTAAAGAAATAGCACAATCTTGGTGATTTTTATTCTTAAATCAAGATCATCCAATCTTTATTTGGTTAACAAGAAGTCATTTGTTTAACTCTTTGCGCCGCCACTAGTTGAAATACATCTTTGATTGTTCACTCAATGAAGGATAATTCAATCTTACAATGAAAGAAACAATTAGACTTATCCGTATTTTTTTTCAAACAAACCAACAATTTTGTTGAAGATGTTATCACGCTTATCGAAAAAGTAAAAGAAAAGTCACGCCCGCCATGCGTTTAGGAGAGTTAAGCGTCCGCGAATAAATACTGTTTTCCTGCTTCTCTTTTCTAATCTTTGGGCGAATTCGATAATCGGCGCGCAGCCTGATGAGGTTACAAGCATTGCAAACAACAAATGCGGATAACATGACTATTACGTAATTGTGACGATTTTAAATCACAACAATAGATGAACGTTAGCCATTTAAAACTGGACTATTTAGGGAGCTCTAAAACGTTTCAGGAGTAGGAATTCGAGTGAACGATTATCGATCGTCTTCGTCCTTTGTTTTAGATGCACAGTTACATTAACTGCATTCGTGCACGTTCCCAACTGTTTGAAGCTTTAATAGTATTGTCAAACATTGTTGACCTGTCGCTCATTTAATATTCCTGATGACCTTCATTGATATTCGGAACCCACTTCCTTATATAGATTACAAATACGCGAACAACTACAATAACAAAATATATCCCATCGTGATAAATGACCGGACAAAGCCATATGTTTAAGGTCAGAGATTTGTAATGCAGAGGTTCGAAGATCGAATCTCCCTCTCATCATTTTTTTTCTACTTTTTTTTATATTTTTTCTTTTGAATCATTACTTTTAATGGCTATATTTATCTTTTAAATCTTTGTATATAAAAAAGGTCGACATAGTTTACTTAACTTTGTTTAATAATCTGCATCAAGTGATTTCCTATTTTCAGTTGTCTACGCACAACGCAAAAATGGTTGTTAGAAAAGTACAGAATATACCGCACTCTTTTTCTCTCTATCCCTTTAAAAGTCTGATAGTCTATTGAGAAAAATGAAATAAAAAAATGGATAAAGAATTCCGTAAAAAGAACTAACAGAAGTAACGACAAGCAATGAAATGTACCTTACGATAAGAAAATAGTTATAATATCATTATCATTAAATGTTATGAACGAAAGAAGATATTTCATTTCAGCCGCTGATGTGCTGCGTAAGCGAAATGAAAAATTAAGATCACGATCAAAAGCCTCGTGGCCTCAGCTTGAATAGGTGACAAAAATTTATTAATTCCATGAAAATTAAAGGAATGAGAGATTTGATTCAGAAAACAAGACACAAGAAATTCAAGAGATAATAACACTGTCCCTTTCCTTTATTTAATTATAATAAAATTAAAACAATTTGGAAAATAAATTTACTGTATCCGACTGCGTGCGTATTCGAACCGGGTTTGTTAGTTCATTGACTCAAATATGCGAACGGTTTAGACCACTGCGCTATGGTTCTAATTATAACAAATGCAGTATTTTAATTGATGTTAAAATAACATTCGTTTAATAGACTCGCGGATATTAACGAAAGTTTACGGAAAATAATGAGTGACAGGTCAACAATGTTTCACAATATAACATCTGGTTCGACATGAAGTAGACAAAACTTTTATTACGTAAATTGTCAACAAGAAAAGAAACACCAAATCTTCTCTGATTCGTTTTATTTTCTTGGCGTCAGTACATAATAATTATATGACTTAAGGCAGTGGACCTGTAATAGTTCCGCAACGTTTCGGAAGTCTTATACTTTAACAGTGTTAACCGAGGTTTCCTAATTATATTAGGAAACCTCGGTTAACATTGTAAACGATCATTAGTTCCGAAATATTGCGGAACTATTACAGGTCCACTCCCTTAATTTCGACACAGTCTGACTTCAACAACTAACACAGAACCTTCTCTCTTTTGTCTAGTAGCGCTTTGGCTTATCATCACCATCTAATTAGCAGTATGTCAGTTATTGTTGTTTAATTACAGAACAGGTAGACTGCAAGATAATGCATAAAGACGTTCAACACCTGAAAACTACCTGCAGAGTACCCGGGTGCGGGGAGGGAAGGGGGGGGGGGCTAGGGACTTCTTTTGACTGCACTTCGAAGGGCCAGTGCAAAACTATTGAACATGTCTATTAATATATAGGAACTTACAATAGTTTGTACTGATCCCTAGACTTTTATTTTTGGATATACTAGTATTTTGTTTTTTGCCAAGTCTGAACTATTAACTTTTAAACCTTTATTTGGTTGGTTGGTCGAGATTTTACGTCCCACTCAAAAAACTGAAGTCAAACGTAGACGGGGCCTTGGTTTAAAGTCTCATGCCAAAGATTTAAGAAACCAGGCATCGAAATAGAGACTTATAACACTGGAGCCCAGTGCGTAAACTAAATGGTTTGTTAGTTGGTAACCCTAAACTCATGGAGTTTATAATATTGTGAAATTGACATGGAAATAGATTTGGAATTCGGAACAACTGAGCAATTACTTATAAAATAGAGTATGAAGTGGCTATTTCAGTCGCTTAGCATTACCAAGAAACGTCAACGTCTTTTGCACTTGTCCCATCAGCAGTTTTGAACCTAGTAATACATAGTCAAAGGCGGGTCTAAGAGGTCTTCGAATGATAGGAACTGGTAATGTAAAAGGGATAAAGAGTGATATAATCAGTACATCATCTAAGATAAAAATGTGTATGAAACGTTAAAGAATTTGAACCAATTTTAAAGGCTTGACGCGGCAACATTTGTTATCCTGAATGCAACGCAGACTCTAACTTAAATACAGAAGAATCACTTTGCACGTTGCACCTTACACGTAAACGTCCTCGTAAATGCAACATGCAAAGAACAAAACGCAGCAATTATGTAAGGCTCATAAAACAAGGCTTACAAGACAAGCTAAGGTAATAAATGACAGAGAGATGATTAAAACAGGGTGATGAAAGTACGACTTGCTGCAGGTATATCAACGAAAACATGACACATTCTTGCAGCTTGTAAACATCCGTCAGCTTTGTTAACCTTTGTCAGATTTCGCAACAAGTTTTTTTTTTGTAAAACGATGCTTATTTCACCCCGTTAGATTTTTCGTTTTATTGCATACATTTATGAACAGATAATAACATCGTGAAATTGTGGAGTTGAGTGATTCGGGAATTAAAATGATTGGGCGAATTGAACGAGTTTTTGATGATATTAAAGGGGGGGGGGGGGTATTAAAAATCGTAACTTTTGTTTAAATGAACGAAATTAACGATTGTTCTTACCGCCATTCAATTAGAAAAGAACTACTCAACGTTCTATAGATAGATTTTTTGTGTTTTCACATTTGAATCATATGCTTCAAAATTCATCCAAGCGATTAAAATCATTGAATGATTTGATCGACTTGGGGGAACCAAACATCCATTTCGGGCCGTTTTTGAACAATTTTGGAGCGGTATGAATGGTTTAAGTAAGTGTTTCGAATGAAAGACTGGTTCCCTGAATGGGCGATATTCATTCAGAATGTTTTGAGTTAAGACGTGTAAATTTCACGATGCTTCTAACTCTATCATTGATAACATGGCTCATTCTCGCATCATGAAATAATTCGTCTTCCTTGTCTAGAAATTTCGATATTTTATCATTTTAGGGAAAACATTGTAGTGAAACGCTTTGCGTACGCTAAATAAGAATACCACACAGTTAAAAACATTGTGAAATTGACACTAATTCTGATCAAAACCATTTTAAATCGCTCGCTCAGCGCTCCATTCATTCATTTCAAGCACACACTCAATTCGATCAAAAACGCTCCGAAATTCTAAGGTTTTTTCGAAATCGACTATGACTATCATCATTTAATTCAAATCGATCAAATCTGTCCATACTTATTTTGGATTGTGTGATTTTTAAAGTATTTAATAGGTATGTGTGACACTCAAAAATGGAAAGTACGTATATTTCATCAAAGGCGGGTAATAACTTATCACTTATTTCGTCGAACCTGGACGAAATTAGTGATACTTGATTATCTGCCTTTGACTTCATTCAAAACACTCTCCTTCCACTCATTCCAGTTCATTCGGAAAACATTCCAAAATCACTCACCTTGTCAAGTTCACGATGTTGCGGCTGAGTGTCCGTCGTGCGTTTTGATCTTCTGCTCAGAAACGACATTCGAAAAGCCCAACCACATTTCATAGGAATGCCTTAGATTCTTTCAAGGAGTTCTTATTGGTTCGGAATGATTATTACTTCTAATTTTCATTAGGAAACATTGGCCAACATTGTGAAAAAGCACGAGTTTCTAAATTTTGCAGGAATTATTACGGTTCCACTACCTTAAAGACTTCTGGTACCACATTTATTTTAAGCTAAAAAAGAATAGAATAAACCTAAATAAATCAAAGCACTGAAAGTGTTGATGGTGGACGTTTCTGTCGGCATACTAGAGTGATTCTTCCATTTGTTGAGAAAAGAGAAATTTTGCATGTAAAATTACCAAAAAGGAAAATGACCTGACCCAAGTTCGCATCTTGCTTCAGATATACATTTCTCAACATTTATCTTCGATCGTCAACCAAAGTCCTGTAATTACAAAGTTTCGATACCTTCTGCACTTAGCCGGGTGTAGTTTAAAGAGTGATTGTCTGATCCATCGGGTATAAAAGGAAAGAAATGACAATTAGATGATCTAGGTTATTATTCTTATTTTGTAATGCCAAACAATTCTCCGTAATCTCATAATCAAAATTATATTGTTATCTGCTTAAAAAAAATCTTTAAAAGTATAACAATTAATTGTTCCACGATTTTCATTCTCAAGTAAAGAAAGAAAGGGTAAGTTTTTATATAACAACGTAAAAAATTGCAGACACTCGTCTCGAGATTGGCTGTCGCGTGTTGAAAAGTAAAAAAAAAAAACATTGCATAAACCTTAATCGCACGACCTGAATGTTTTGACGTAGCGCACGTTATTGGGAACGTTTATAATTTTGCTGTTTCGCTACTGCAATTACGTTCCTACATTAGTCCATATAATTTATTTTCAGAAGTGTTATGTATCAAATATTCGCAAATAAATTCTGTATAATCGAGTATCATTTTCCAATTCGAAAAACCGACATAATGAAAATTTAAGCGTGGAAAAATTGCGACGTTCAGTTAAAATTTGCATGTAAGATGTAACACGACTTTTCTCTCTATACCAATAATACAGTGGTTATTTTTAATCCTGAAGACGTATTTTATTGAAAATCACTCCATGCTATGTCAGAAGTGACATGTATTCCTTGTTTCAGCGGCAAAACGAAAAAGGTTACAAATCTTAGCCATGAATAGCTTTAACAGCTGGGCTATAAAGACGCAAGATTACGAAAGATACAAACATTACGAGTGACCTCCCATAGACCATTTGGATACAAGGGGCAAATTACTCACTCTGCCTGAAAAGTAGCTCCACGCAAGCAAAACGTTCACCCGATCTCAGAATTGCATAAGATTTCGCACTTAAAAGATGTCTTTGAGGTTTCGGCAAGTTATGTAGAATCCTTGTTTCACTCCATTTTTAAAATGCATAATTGTCAGACGGACACAGATCTTTAAAAAGAGTAAATTGAATCTTAGTGAGCACTACATTTTTGAAAACCTATTAACATCTGACGGGATTGTTCTAACACGGTATTAACACTGGCGAACGTAAACGTCCACCAAAAATGATAAAATGAATAGATTAAAATAACACTTCACATACACCTCGGCATCATTACTTTTTAAAATGATAACGGCGCCTTGTGATTATACATGTATCAGGTATTTATTGTAACGTGAAAAGACGTAGTTACAATGTTCTGGAAAATGCACGAATATAAATCATAGAGTCAGTCTCTGACAGATGTACTAAAATACACTGAGATAAGTGAGAGAGGGAATAGTGGCACACTATATATACACACTTTCTGTAAATAGTGAGAAGGGTATAGTATTTGAAAGGACACAAATTGTAAAAATCTGGGGCCCATTTTACAAAACTTCTTACAAAAAAAATAATCGTAAGTCAAAATTACAAATGATATCTGGTGTTTTCGTTCATTGTCAGATTCTATCTTGCAATATCTCATTTGAATCGTCTTGAGAAGACGATTCCAATGAGATGATGCATGGCAGAATTCAATATTTCGTTTCTTCTGTAGAAACAACTTTATTTTTGACTTACGCAAAAAATGATTGTAAGATGTTTAGTAAAACAGGCCACAGATCCAAAGGCGTGCTAAAAAAAATAAGGTAGTTTAAACTAAAATCAGACTGCACATAGGTGATGACAGATCTTTGTCTTTACCGCCTGCCAAAGCCAGAATATTCGAGGTCAAGTAAAATAAGGTTAAGGCTTTCGTTGCAATATAACTATCTTTACATTTCCATCTTACAGGTATTGAGATGTGCGAATCTGCAGCTAGGACCAAAAGAAATGCGGAAGAACTAAAACCTGGTAATTGGAATAGCTGTAAACCGGTAAGTCTAAATGGCTTATCAGCAGGTGGAAATAGTCGAGAAAATTATTGTGACTTTTCATTTCTGTGCCCCTTCAGGCAAAAAGGGACCATCTGGGAACTCACTTAACGGAAGAATAAAAAACAGTTGGGGGTTTATAGAGGTTAACCATACGTTAGATTAGAAAATCCAAAACAGGGTTTTATTCTAGAATCAGAAAATCAGCTAAGAACGAAGAGTGTCGATCCTCGTTATTCTGCGCATGCCGCCTGTTCCGACCAGAGTCAAAACTTTACGCAATATCCAGAATGGTTCATTTTTGTATGATATGTTATTTTTATTTTTCTTTATTTTAACAAGACACCGCAGAAAAACAAGTCGTTTCTTGTTATGAAAACAAAACTATTGTTTATATTTCTAGAACAAAATTAGCTTCATGGAAAAATCCAACTTAATCTGAAGTTTATTACAGAAGATCTTCGATCGAGAATTTTTGAGGTAGCAATGGACAGCGGCTTCCAGACTCTATCAAACGGAAGTCGGTATTTGTTTATTTACGGATTTTTTGCGCGTTATTTAAAAAGACTGGATTTTATAAGATTTTGCTGAAGTGAAAAAGTGGAACAATGATTATCAAATTTTACCACCTAACTAAATTATAACATTACATAAACAGTTTATTCAAAAATACTTATACAAAAAGTACATCGTCATTACAAATATTCATTTTTAAATAATACATGATACAAAACTTCCTCTATCAACTTTATTAATGATTAGACTATCGATTTTAACAATACATTTACGCTAAAAATACTAAATACACAATAAGGAAGGGTCGTTATAAAATTACCAAAATTTTTCTTTTTGAATGGAAAGGTATGCTGAATTTTTACCATATAACGACAAAACATGGTAATTAAACATATCGGAAAGTAAGAAACATTTCATGGGTAAATTCTTTAAAAAAAATATGGTTTTTGTGCCTTTCTACCATTAAAAATTACCAAAATTACCGAAGGCCACTGGGGCTATTGTCATTGCGTTGTGTCTGTCGCCCGTCAGTCCGTCCGTCCGTCCGTGCGTCCGGTCGTAAACTTTTTCTTTAAAAATCTTCTCCCCAGAAACAACTGGATGAATTTCAACTTAACTTCACAGGAATGATCCTTGGATAACCCTCTTTCAAAGTTGTTGAAGAATTTTGATCCAATGAAAAATATGGATTTAATGGGCGTGGCTAATTTCCAAATATGGTAAAAAGTGAGTTTTCTCAGATTCTAATCGATGGATACCAATCAAATTTTACATGAATGATCCTTGGGTGGCCCATGATCAGTCTACTAAAATTTATTGTGATCGGATGAAAATATGTATTTTATGGGCGGAGGTAATTTCTCTACATGTTATAAAGTGGAAACTTTGCAAAGCATTTTCTTTGAATTAGTCCGGCAGATATTAAGCTGAACCTAGTTGTGTAGTATAAAGTTTTTTTCTTTATTGATTCTGGTAGCCAAGACATTGCCCATCAAGAATCTGACTGATGACATCTTGTCATCATTGAGCATTTTGAAAAAAATGGAGATGACAACCAGGGCTATAGTAAAATGTACAAAATGATCATTATTTTGATAAACTCATATTTGTAAACCTATTTTTTCACCTATTCTTGTCACTACGATGCTAATTAGAAATCGCGAATTAAAAAAAGCCTAAATTTGAATTTGAATCTAGAATTGTAATCAAGATGGCAGCCAAGTGGAATTCTTGATTTGTAAACAATGTAAAAAGCAATGATGTGACAGACTTTAACCTCAGAATACAATGTAGTTTCAAACGTTTGTTCGAAGGCTGAAACCATTTCCTTTTTGAAAAACAGGTAAAGCAATCCCATCAATCCGATTTGCATTTTTTTCAGAAATTGAACTTCGCAGCCAGGAAAGCAATAATGCGGATTTCAGCTCAAGATAAATTGTTAATCTGATGATTTTTCAGACCAGTTAAGCAGTTTTCATTGATTGATTCTTGTAGCCAAAGCATTACATATCAATAATAAAACTGATATCACCCTTTAATCATTGAATCTTATGAAAAATAAAGATGGCAGCCAGGGTTTTCATGAAATAAAATCTTAGCATAAGCGTGCTATCTACATAAATCTTAACATATCGTTTCATCGTTTCTTAGCTAATAAGAACTGGAAAAACAAAATGAACATACTCAAATTCCAAAATTAAATCTAGAATTGTAATCAAGATGGTAGCCAATTGGGATTTTGAAAGTCATGTTAAAACCAACCAGAACTCTTGAATAACTTTTAACATTTAGTTCCACGCAATTTGAACTGGAAATCAATTTTGAAAATAGGCCCATAAAGCCTACCCCTAATTTGAATTGCTGTATGGAATTGGAAATGGCAGCCAGGAACAATTAAATGTGGATTTGCACTTAACAACAAATCAACCTTAAAACTAATAAGAATTTTACTCGTAAGTTTTGCTGTTATAATGCCCTGCCGAAATAGGTGACAAAAAGACTACCTTAAATAAAGCTAAAATTGGTTAGGATTATAAGGATAGCGTTCACGTGCAAGTTTTGCTATATATAAATTAAAGACCATTCTTGTAAAAGAACTGATGATATACACAAGCGATTGAATAATGAAAATATTTTGTTCTTATGTGAATGTACATCTGAGATAAGGCTTATTTGAAACTTAAAACGATGACAGCCATTATTATGTGTATTTTTGTTGTTAATCTAAATATTCAAGATAGCAGCCACATATGAAAAATATATATCTAAATTTTATTATGACTTTAACATTGTGCTTGCATTCAGTACCCAATACTTATCAATCATAATCCATTAGAAAACCATGACATCCTAATTACCAGATGGCAGCCGGAATAAAAATTGTCTCTCTTTTTCTTTTAGTCTTTGGATCAGTTAGAGTCACCATTGTCGAAGAGTGATATTTATTTATCCATTCAACCTCTCGGAGTCAGAATAAGGACGCTAACATTATGTTAGTAATTACAAATCTAAGGGAAAAAAGTGGAAATTTAAATGAAAAATAGCTTAAAGATAGGATAAACAATTCTGTTGTCCTCATTCCAGTGGCTGCCATCTCAAACTAAGAAAAATGATGCATGAAAAAAATGACAGATACAAATCGCTAGATGAAAAGAGGATGGAAAGAGGATAAAATTTGGTATAAATTGAAAGGAATTCGGGAAAACTATGTAAACTCCTAATCACAGTTCATTGTTGCCAAACAAGCAACAGTTCTGTTTGGAAGCCATCTTAACTGATAGCCACAATTTTTATTATCGGTTTTAGTATTTGTTTTATCAGAAGCCGGAAAAGTAGTAGATTATTAGTAATATTAAGTATAATTGTCATTAAGTTTGTAATTTACCAAATGGTATTATTCTCAATGCTGCATTCCCGGCTGTCATCTCTAAATTAAGAAGACAATTTACCATTGTTGATGGCGCTATCAATCTATTTTTAAGTATGCAGGAACGCTTGAATTATGTGACATAGATGTAATTAAAATAATTCCAAAGTTTGATTGGTCAAACAGAATCCATTGTTTACTAAATGCTGTGTGATATTACTATTTTGGCCGCCATGTTGCCTACAATAGTTATTATTTCTTTCGTTTTATGGGTCTATTTTATCATAATACTTAAAAGTAGAATCTTACACCAAAACTAAGCTCAAAAACACATAAAAACCTACCATAAAGACAAGTCAGTTGGTTACTTGTATTCGTTCAAGGGGTCCTGGCTGCCATCTTGATTTTCTCAAAATGCTCCAGATTCTTGATAAGTAAGACATGGGCTACAAGAATCAGCCAAGAAAAAGACTTTATACCACACTACTAGGTTCAAGTAAAATATGCCATTTTTCTGCCGGGCTAAATCTTACCAATGGATATCAACCAAATTTCACTGTAATGATCCTTTAGTGACCCTTTATCAGACCACCAACAATTATTGTGATAGGTTGAAAATATGTATTTCTCTATAATGTCATTAGTATAAACTTTGAATATCATTTTCTCAGAATGTCACTGATGGACATCGATCAAACTTCATAGGTACGATCCTTGGGTGACCCTTTATCAGTCTCCCAAAAATTATTGTGATTGGATGAAAAATATGTCTTTTATGGGCGGAGGTCATTTCTCTATTTGTTATATAGTAAAAACTTTGAAAATCATTTTCAACATCAGTAGAACCCAAAATATCTAACAATCTTTTCAAAACTTTTATTTTCTATTACAAGAATTTCAAGCCTGTGGAGCGACTCAAGCCATTCATGGCTTTCTAGTTCAACTTTTGATGTCATATTATGCAAATGTTATTGATCAAAGAGAAATATCTTGTGTAACAGTTATTGTCTTTTTGTATAAGATGTTCTAACTTGTATAGAACCCGCGTGGGTTCAAATCCCGTTAGAGCCACTAAAAAGCGAAGTTTTGAGTTTCATGCATCCATAAAATCATCAAATGCTCTCTTCGTCTCTGAAAAAGATTCAACAGCATTGTCAATAAAATTGAAAGTGTATGAACCCTCTTATAAAGTCTATCAACCTGACATTGCTCTGCGCTTAGAAATAATGTTGCCCCATTATCCGCAAACCGAACTAATTACAAAGGTACTTAGTGGGGGTTCTATTTAGAGCCATTTTTATGTCATGTCTCATAAAAACGCTAATCAAATTTTCTACTACACGTATAGAAAAATATGTAGGTATACATCTATCTTCTTTCGTAGTTTTCATTTATTTCGAACACAGACATTCATTTTTGTCGTAAAATTATGACGTTATAAAGTCTCTTATTTTGAATAATCGAAAAACAGCCACTGCCAATGTGAAACTCAATCAACCAACCAAATAATTTATTTAGACAAACTTAGTTTATGTAACATTGTTTGTTTCCACACATTTTTGTAGATGGGTGACTCAAACGTCGCTACGAAAGCTAGAATAAGCTACTAAAGTTCTGTACGTTTAATCGAAAGATTCTCCGGTCATATTCTTATCAAAGGGAGATAATAACAGGTTATTTTGTCCACGATACAAGCTTTCAAAATGAAAACGTTTGCAAAATGTTAAAAAAAAGTCACTAGGTTTGAACATGCGTTATAACGCGAATGACGACATCGTTTTGTATTCATTAAATTGATAGCAACTCAAATTCATTCTCAATAAACCACTCATTGCTTCAGTCCTTCATTCATTCAAAATACCCATTCAAGTCCATTTAGATCACTCCGAAACTCTTCAAAACGTTCTGAATCTGTGACCAGTCACGCGAAAAGGGACCATCTGGGAGTTCCGTAAAATAAACATTTTGAAAAGAGATTGGTTCTAGTACAGGCCAACCAGAGGTCGCATTTCAAAAATTATTTTACATCTCGGTAGGTTGATTATTCTAGATTCAGGAAATAAGTAAAGTGCGAAAACGTTTCGACCCATGTCAGCCTGCGCAGTCTACCTTGGATCGACACTTTGTGCACTACCGAGATGGTCCCTTTCGCATGGCGGGTCACATCTGTTGAAAAATCGCTTTAAAACTCCATTCAAATCAATCAAAACATTCCAAGATTTTATTAGCTGACGAACATTAATCACAAACTTATTCAACATGTAAATTTCACAAAGTTCTTACTGTATGGTCAAATACGTTTCGCAACGCTGAAGTCAATGTTTTGCGATCTCATATTCGTATTTACAGCTTAGGTAAACTGAAGTTGTGACTTTCGTTCATCCCTATTGAGATTCATTCGTGGGTAATCACGAAAACACACAGCATCTGGGATTTCTGTTAAAAGTGAGAAAATTTGTGACAAGCCTCAATTGTCCACATTCAATGAATAAATAATACATGGCGATATAGGCCTTTTGGTGCCTCTTATTTAACATCACCTGTAGCGAGTGAATATACTTTATACTCATACACGATTCTGAAATGTGTTTAAGCATGCAGCCCCTTTAGTGTGTCTGCAATTTACTGTTGGCTCGACGGTGTGTCAAGCTCGAAACATACACGGTCAATGACTGGATTTCCCCACACCAACAACAGCAGCAGGAGCACATGGACATTATAATACCGAGTATAATGTGAATTAATATTGACCATTGTTCAGTCCCCCCCCCACCACACACACACACACTTTTACTTTCATATTTGTAATTATGCAACTGCCCATGGTTGTAAAATTTATTTACCTTCGAGAAACAAAGGTGGCGTTATGTTTTGTTCAGAATCAATGGCTAGATGAATAGGCAGCCGCGATGAAAATTGAAATGCTGTTGTAAGGGATGTTAAACTTCAGTGGAAAAAATATCAAGGTGATTCAGCCCAATTTCAACAACAATAGGGCAGTTTTTTATTTTTTTTCTATTATTTCTTGCGTATTAATCTCCACATTAAACCACTTTACCATAATACGGTATAATTTTAGTTTCTTACCTGTTATCAAAGTAATTTCATTAGAAATCGAGACATAAAATTTGGCAAGTTTGTTTCAAGCAAGCTGTCCAGTACTACCCTTATTCTTCGTAACATTGGATCACTCCTTTAACCCGACCTAGTACAAATAAGAACATCGCGAAATTGACAAGATGATTATTTTGAATGATTTTGGAATGAAATTGAATGAGTGTGTGGAGCGAGTTTTGGGTGAAATATGAGGTAGATAATCCAATATCGCTAATTTTGCTCAAAATGAACAAGTGAGTATTTTGAATGAAATCATGGAGCACTGAGTGAACGCTATAGAATGAATTTGATCAGAATGAGTGTCAATTTAAGGTTCACGAAAAGTGTTCTAGACCCAATTTTAAAGACATTTCATTTGCGAAGAAAAAACAGTATGTCCAGGTAAATCATATATCAAAATGAAGCTATTTATGAGCACAAGGAGTTGAGCAACTTAAGACTGCCAAAGCTATAGCGATATAGCCTAAATATTGTGGAAAAGGGTCATTTTGTAGAGAACACCCCCGTTTTATCCATCCTTGTAAAATTTATGGGAAAGCCGTAAGAATTTTGTGCGTATCTGTAACTTTTGGACATGAAGTCGTACATTTTTGAGGTGCACTTTCAAATGTAAGCCAAGCGATTTCTTTTTACCACAAGATTCTCCCATTAAAAAAATTTGGATTCCTTACTTTGAGCTTGGACTCCTTGATATCATGTGTTAGGAGTCGAATGGTCTCCTTATTCTCAGGAGTTTAGTGTAGACCCTTGTAGAATACTTGTAATTTAATTTTCGCATCTAACATTGTTTTAAAATAAATAGAATATGAATTTACGTAATGTTTTCATAGATTTATTCAAACTGTAGTTGCAAATTTTTGGTCACCAGCCGATGATATAAAATTTGTGTTTCCAGGTAACAGATTAAAACTGACGAGTCACCAGATTATGAAAAGGCTATAATTGAAAATATGAACGATTTGGACAATTTTAGTCCCCTATACATGAGAAAATATCGAATAAAATATCAAGGTTACAAAACATGGTTAAATCAATGGTCAATTGTATAACTCAATTTTCTTGAACATTCGGAAAATAAATTTCAGTGGATTAGCGTACCATCGTTCTAAGTGACTGTGAAAATATAAGCACAAAAGAAAGTGAATAACTAAGTCATGCATGTACATATCTCCGATAATCCATCATGTTTTAGACCTCCAAGTGAACCGTCAGTGATATTTAACCCTAGGTCATCTGTTTTTGTTATTATCCCACATCAAAGTATACCGCTGCGGTATGAAAAATGTGAGCTATCTAACCAAACATCATCCCTAATCAACCTTTATACATGTATAACTACTTGCATCGTAAAACGGTGCGGGGAATCGTGGTGGTATGATGCTTACTGTTAAAAAATAGGTTTAGATGCACGATATTACGAGTTTAAGTGAGCTATCAAAGATGAATTTTGTCTATACCCGTATAGACAAAATTGACCTTTTATCACTCACTCAAGATTGTGCATCCAAAGTCTGTTTTTATTTCACATTATATTCTTGAAAATTCGGTTGATATACAGTTGATATTACTAGGGCGACCACTTGTATTAAACAACCATCATACACATTCCATTCATAGTAAGCAAAATCTCTTTATATTCTTCAACGCAAGACTGGTCACTTATGTATATTATGTTGTTGGAACCCATTAGAATCGTCTCAATGAGCCTATTCTTATTGGTTCGAACATCATGTGATTCAGTAGGAATTGCGCGTCAATCTATATATACTATCAAAATGGCATGTCTTATCTATTATCAAATGCTGTGGTTGGCGACCACTCCCATAAGCGACCGCTTTTTGGTGGTCCCCTAAACGGTCGTTTAACACAGATTTCATTGTACCTATAAAATTTGCACAAAAATAATCCAGGGATCTTGAGTTAAGCTTACCATACATATCTAAAATCATTGACAATAACATTTCAATCGGTAAAATGATCAATCTTGATAACTTTAGCATGATAAACAATTTGTTGTTATTCCCTAAGAATAATTTTATTGATAGTATATGGACCTTAAACATGTTAGTGCATATAAATTTTATACCATTGTCAATATAAGTGTCAATTATATTGATCGTGTACGGGTCGGTTTTTTTAAGGCCATATGACAATGTGCAAATTATAATTCCGGTCGAACGACATACGGTCAATAGCCTAGTCAACGAAATCTCTGACATCGCAATATTCCTTATAGGCAAATGAGCAGCGAAGTTGAAATGGAATGTTTGGTAAAGAACTGAATCCTATAAGTCTAAAGCAATCACATAATCAATTATTTACTTTTGTATTAGCGCGTCGGACTATCAATCTAGAGGTCCCGGTTTCGATCCCCGACGGCGGCACTCATTCTTTCCGACTATTTGTCTCTCACCAAATGGTTGATAATCGTATACCTATGTGAAATAGCAGTTGGAGGCTAGGAAAGGATGTGATGCTTGTACTGGTGAGAGAAATACCAGGGGTCCATTTTTAGGTGCTCCCCCGCGATATAACTGGAAAAATGTTGAAAGCGGCGTTAAACTCCATTCAATCAATCAATCAACTTTTGTATTAGAGAAAAAATACCACAAAATTACTAGCAGATAATTTCCGACCTATAAGAAACATTTACCTATAAAATGATTCTATGAACTCATGCTAAAGGTTTTCCAATCGAAAAAAATAAACATTTAGGCGTAATTTCAGAGTTAAGAAAGCAAGATTGTTTTTTGCAATGTTCCCCGTTTTACTTGGTACACCCAGGGGTCAGTGCAAAACTGTTGTAAGTGTCTATAGAAATATTGACACTTACCATAGTATTGCACTGACCTCTGAGCAAAGAAGTCGAAATGGAATAATCCTCTGGACTTACTATATAGTGTATAAACAACCGAAGTTGCTGTCTAACATGAGTGTCGGTTTCTATCTAAACACCATAAACACAGGTAAATAGCCAATTAATAATTACTACATTAATCAACATTAATCTGATAACTAGTAAACCAATTATGCTATAAAATTGTTAGTCGGGGTGCTGTAGAGCTGTCTATATTGAATCAGCATATTCGTGAAGGAAGATTGATTAAATGGAGTTTTACTCTGCTTTCAGCATTTTTTAAGTTATATCTCGGCGGCTGGAGCACCTAACAATGGTTTCCTGGTATTTCTATCACCAGTACAACCACCACATCCTTTCCAAGCCTCCAGCTGCAATTTCACATAGGTCTACGGTTATCAACCCATCGTGAAGGAAAAAATGAACTTAAGTTAGTAGACCCGTAATAGTTCTGCAACGTTTCCGGAGTAATGAACTTTTACAGTGATAACCGAGGTTTCCAAATGATTTTCATTAGGAAACCTCTGTAAAACATTGTGAAAGATCATATGGTCCGAAATGTTGTGGAACTATTACGGTTCCACTACCTCGAGCGGCCCATACACTTTCACGCGAAAGGTCACGTCTGGTTACTTCTTTAGTTAATCATTTGAAAAGAGAATCATCACAGCAGATGCAAATTAGATATTGCATATCAAAAATAATTAAATACAGAGATCTAGATAAAGTGTGGGCCCCTTTTATTGGTAGAATTCAACCAAATTGCCATGAAATGGCCCTTTAATTGTACTCTCTCACATTCCTTCGTTTAACCCTGATTAGGTGCTACGGGCTTTCGAGTCACAAAAATGGCCCCATATGATAAATAGTTTTACTCCACTGAAACTTTTGATTTTTAACCAATGTACACAGGAATGATCATAATGACATGCTTGTTCAAATTTCTTCGTTTAATCCAGATTTGTTGAGAAAAAGGACAATAGAGGGCTAGCAAGGCACAAAATATGGCCCCATAATACGGCACCTTTCGGGACAATTCAAAATTGCGGTAGGGTTATACTAACAATGAATTGCCATGACCAATTTTACATGCAACATAATCATAAAGCCAAACAGCCATAATATGCCGCATGGTCAAATGATATTTAAGGAACATTATCCGAATGTTTTAGAATAACCCACCAATAAATGTAAAAACTGTCTTCAGAGATATACAACATTCACTAATAATAATTGAGCCTGTGCGTGACATTTCCAACAATATCTAATTTGCACCAAGCAAATTCTCTGGCAAGCCTGCGCATCTGCACAGTTTGTCTTTAGTCTGCACATTGCGCTTTGTGGATAGAAAAAGGCATCAAATTATCTTTAGACGGACAGTCAATATTTTATTTGCACAGTGTGCCTACGCTGCTCAAAGTTTGCAACTCACAGAAATGTCAAATTGTTGGAAATGTCACACTCAAGCTCAATCGATTGTATTCCTCCAAGACGTCGTATAGACGAACAGAGAGGCAACTGAAGGTAGCAGATTATTTATTTTACAGTGTCAGTCACATTATTTCGTGTAATATTTCCTCGTTATTGATGACTTGTTGCCGAACCGGAATGCGTGTTAGCATTTCCGTATGTCATACCATGAAGGCAGTGTCTGATATTTCTGTTAATTTCATTTCCTAGTATCATCACACGTGTTCACTGTGGTTTTTCCAGATTTCAAGTAATGTGACTCTGCTACATGTATTTATGTATATAGTAATACGTGTATTACATTATATCATATAATCAATATTCGCTACATTACTATTTTCATGTAAAACAAGTTAATTTTAGTAGTTCAGTAGTACTCCAGATATTTAGAATAAAATGAGTATCCGCAGAATGTTATGTCCTAGAAATTGTGTGTGTGTCCCTCCATTTTTTCTCTCAGTTTGAATTCGAAAAGGTTTTGTTGGCGCTTTCAAATTTATATAATGGCGGTCTAATATCCTAATCTTATTTATTCATTTATATCTTTGAACTCTTGTTTATTCGAATTTGTTCAACAGCTTGTTAGCAAACAGAAATACAGAAAACTTGTGTTATGCGACCACTTAAGGGACCAAATAGCGGTCACTTGTAGGAACGACCAGTAGTTGCTTTAGACAGGTCGTTTTGGTAGTAATGATTGTGAATTATTGCACAAGTCTAACCGAATCCTTTGGCGTTCGAACTCATTAGAATTGTCTCTTTTGAACTATTCTTATGGGTTCTAACTACAGAAGATTCGTGAAAACTTTTTTCTGTTTAAGAATGTCAACTCTTTCAGAGATTTTGCTAGCCACGAAGGGACTATTTATGTTGGTGGCTTAAGAAAATTGATATCTGAATACAACTAGTCGCGCAAGCAATATGGACTGTTCGATTTTTATGTCTGTCTAAGCATTGTTAATATTGCTTGAATTTATAAATGATAGAAAAATGAGACAAGTCTGAATGATTCAGCTTAGAATACCATGGGTTTTTTTTACCCGAACTTGACCTTTATGGAAAATGCGCCGAATATCAATTACAAACATATTTTTACAAATTCATCACAAGAGCGTTACTCCCATTACGCAATTTAAGCAAGTGCGTAAAAGAAAAAAAATCTGTTGAAAAATATCGTTTATGAATGATCATAACATCGAAACTACAGCTAATTATAGTTGTAGTTACGATGTTTTGATTATTCCCAACGCTCAAATCATTTAAAGGGAGCGGACGGAGAGCATTCATCTTTCATCACAGTCCACACGTTGCCTTTATTTAATTGGTTGTCGCCTTCTGAGTTCGTAAAAATTTCGAAGTCCTAGATACGCCCATGCATCAGATGTAAATTGTATTTGATACTGTTCGTAATTTATTCCTGTGTTATAATGTTCAAAACGTAGTAAGAATTTTAGACTTTTAGTCATCTAACCGAAAGGGTCTAGTTCCAATCAGATAAACCAATGTATTTATTTATTCTGTATGATTCGATTTTTTTTGCTCCAAAAGTAAATTAAAGTCTTCATCTCTTAAATCAAAATCTACATTGTATTCATCTCTAATGTTCGGGGCTTATAAGCAGAAAACTGCCATTAAATTCTCTAAATAAAGAATCTACTGTGAATAATAGAAGAGGGCATCTGTTAGTATGGCCGGTTTATAAATTCTTAAAGATAGACCTGTTGAATTGTCCCAGATAGATAAATGTTTACTAGTGACGCAATTTTGACAAAGATATCTAAAGTAGCTTGGTCTTGTTCCTTAATGATTTATTTACAATATACCATGTAGTGTTTACATTAAGACAACAACAGAAAATCCCTCCAGAATTACCAACATTCTATAGTACCTCCAACAACAGTGAACATGTGCCAAAACGCGTAAACAAGAGAAATCGTACTAGCTTATGCATAAACATCTATTATTTATAAACTAAACAAAAAAGTCGCATTATTTAGAATTGTACAAAATAGTGAAAAATAAGAGACATTACATCTTCCTTGGTGATAATAAATTTATAATTAATAATACAACTGGATCATCTTTGGAATTTTGGCAAAAGTGTTCCCTATTTTCGTGATTAGGTTCTGGTGTTAAAACAGCATAAATAATGAATAAATAAATAAATAAATAAATAAATAAAATGACCTACGTTGCTTGAGTTAAATAATCCAGGTGAATATTTTTGATATTACACAGGTGTTATTTCAATAGTGGAATAACTATGCAAATGAGCTAAAAACGAAGAACAACGTTATATTGAGTTAGAAAAATGACATCATAATAGATCTACTGTCGTCATTTCCCAAACGCCGTTATATGTTTCGAGGAATTTAATGAATCGATAAATAACGTTTTTTTTCTCGTTTTATCACCAAAATTCGGCTCATTTTAAAAATAGAACATCAAATTTGTGCTCATAAAATACCGAATTTATTAAACTCGCCATCTTAAACAGATAAAAACTCGGCGCAGCCTCGTTTTTATCTGTTTATAGATGACTCCTTTAATAAATTCGGTATTCAATGACCACTAATTCAATATCCCACATAAATAAATAAATAAAAAATAAAAAAAATAAAAAAAAATAAATAAAAATTGATTGTTAGTGTCAATGCTCTTAGGAAGAACTCTGCGACCCCTTTCCTAATCAGAGAAAAAATTCATTTTAACAATTCTTGCACTAAAATAAACCACGCTTTTTGTGGCGGATAGCAGTTCGAGGGGTCAGCGCAATACTATTCTAAGTGCCTATATATTTATAGGCACTTGCAATAGTGTTGCGCTGACCCCTCAAGTTATTGACCAGAGGCCTTAGAACATTTCAATGACACAAGGAACTCGTATTAGCAACTTAGAAATGGAATACACGCATTTCCAAGAAAATTTGGTCGTTCGACAATATCTCTGCGACAAAGCACCAAAAACTTCTCAAAATCCTGTCTTAACCCACACTCCTCCATTCACAGAGACCACATCACCAACCACTGCCCGAATTTGAGTAAGTTTGGTTTCGCCATACTACAGGGTACTTTGTTTTTAGCTCGACATAGACACGAATCCTCGTTATATCAATATTTGACATCAGTGGTGTTTTATATCATTTTGAAAAAAAAAAATACTCAAACCAGCTCTGCTTTTGAGGGACTACATTTTCACTAGGAGCTACTTTTACCCAATGACCTCAGGAAGGAATTCTCACTGGGGTCCCTCCTAAAGCGTATGTCCCTGGATCACTGCATTTAAGATAATTCTAATCCGCGGCAGCTCTATGGGCATGCGTCTACGGAATTAATTATAAATCGACTCATTTAGAATATACTCAATTTTTAGAACTATTTTTGAAATCCCAGTGCTTAAAAAGAATTTTGGTTAAGATATTTAAAAAAGAATGTATGTTAAGTGTTTATAATGTCAAAGTGAGTACAATGTTGACATCAATCAATATTAGAGTGACAATTTAGATCTGTATTTAACATGCCTTTGTTGTGAGATGTATCTATCCTATCTTCGTGCATTTTTGAGAAAATTAGGACCATTTATATTAATTTTCTTGGCGTAGTCCCTGTTTGAAATATCATTTGAACTATGCTTTTCGCCCATGGTCGTTACTCTAAAGCAAAATGGTCGCTGTGTAAAGACTACTGACGTAAGTTTCGCTTGGAATCGTTGGAGAATACTGGTTAGCGAGTGCTTCAAAATGAAAAAGAACAGCATTTTTTTTCTAGAGTTAGAGTATGAAATTTGCACATTAAAGAACGTTCGCGAAACACTTCACTGTCGTTCGCCAATTCGGGGTTTGCTTCTTGGAAAGAAGTGTATTCTCTCCTCCGTTTAATTTGGTGGCATAGCATTTAATTTGATGCCGTTATGATAGAGGAACAAATAAGGTATATTTTTAAAGATTTTTCATGGAACTTTTGTATAGGCAAAAAATTCGGTTCTTGGACCACGAACATTGTCAGCGTAGCAGAACTGAAATAAGAATATTAGTCTCATTCCCTGGTTGCCGTTGGTAATTGAAACGTCGAACGTATAAACAAATTACATATAATTTGCAAATACTAGAAACGTATTCATTTTGGTTTTTAGTATCGTATCTCAGTGAATTTAAAGATAGATCTTGACCATCGCTAGAAAAAGGACCACCTGGAACTCCGTAAAAAAGATGTTTTAAAAGAAATTTATTCAAGTAAAGTGCAACCGGTGGGTGGATTGCAAAACATTTATACAGGATTGTAGAATGGTAATTTTAGATTCAGAAAATTAGCTAAATAAGGAAAGTTTCGATCCTGGTAAGCCTTCACAGTCTGACTGGGATCGACACTTTACACACTGCCAAGATTGTCCCTTTTCGCCTGATGGGTCACACTTGTATCTTTTTCGAATTTCAGGGAGCGGCTGCGCCAGCAACACGTGTGGATACCTCGGGGCAAATAATGTTACTCCGGAACTATTTTGCCACCATTGGGATTGACGCTTACATTATTCCTAGTGAGGACGCGCATTCGGTAAGTAGGCTACAAATAGGTAGCATATTCTTCTAGAATTAAAAAGGATACAAAAGCATTTTATAAGTTTAATCACCACTTTATACAGTTAATCACACACGCCATTGCCGTTCGATGAATTTTTCGAGAAATAATGGTGTATTCTGCTTTCATTCATTTTACTATTTGACGTCCTCTGAGAGGAGCCCAAAAAACAAACCTGTATAACGTCATAATGATGTTGCCTAGAATTCACGGGCGAAATGACGCGCTTTAAGACATTTGTCCCAAACACATCACATTTTGTCTCTTTTATTTATTTATTTATTTATTTATTTATTATTATTATTATTTTCACGAAAGATATAGAATACTCGTTTCTTTGTCGAGTAAGATCGATTGATATTTCATTTTATGAACAAAATAAGCGATATTTTCACTCGTGGCTCCGCAACTCGTGAAATATCGCTTTTGTTGTTCACTCAATAGAAATGAAACGATCTTACACCGAAACAAACGATTTTCCTCTATAAGTACCTTAGAAAACCCTTTTCTTTTTCTCACTCGCTTGTCTTGAATTTAAAAGAAATAAACACTTGTGTACAAAGCAAATAATTAAGCTACACTATGATAGTAGATTTTCTTCCCTTTTTTTAGTTTTTCATTGGACTTATTTTCACTGGAATAAAAGTTATTTTGCAATAACAATAATAATGTTTAGGATGAAAGACCGCTTCAAATGTTTACAATAAATCGTATAAAGATTTGAAGTGAACTTTTGAGGAAAGTGAATTTTTAAAAGATTTATTAGTTTTCATGTCGATGAATAGTAAAAAACTATTGTAAGTGTCTATTTCTTAAAAGACCCTTACAAGACGTATACGCTGAACCCCTCTCCGGATTGTGTATAGCTATAAGTCAGTAAGGGGAGCTACTCGCTCAGATAGAACTGTGTGTTGTGTTGAGAGTTACTAAGCTTGAAAAGTGTCTTAAGCCTACCAAAACTGTTGGATTGCGGCTATCACGATTACATCTAAGCTTTGATGAGAATACTATTTCGTCTTTGAGTCATGACCCTAAAAACTGATCATGGTTTGTTGTTGCTGTTGATGTTGTTTTTAAACTGGATTCACAAATTATTACGCATGATAAGGCTTTTTAGGTCACACTAGGCCTCAGTGAAACAAAGATATATATACACATGTATATATTTATCTCGTTTGACATAATTCAATGTCGGCAGCAAAAATAGAGAAATGTTTTACAAATTAGAGATCAATCTTATGGACCTATTTCGTAAGCAAGCATATTAGATATATACATGTATAATGCAGTCGCAATTTTATTCAAGCAGGAATTTACCTTTTTATTGGCGATCTGTATTCTTATTAAACGAATTCAAATCCGACCTATTGGGCGACAGAGACCATATTGGTAGTGCGTTAAGTGTCGAGCTCTATAGTCAGCCTGTGCGGACTGCACAGGCTGACTAGGGTCGACATTTTAAGCACTTGGTTGATGTTCTGAATTTAAAATGATCATTCAGCCTTCCGATTGATATTTTTTTAACATGTGACCGATTGACGTCTACGGCAATCAACGTTCATTTTATGGAGCTCCTAGATGATTTTTAAATTATTTTATTTGATTCATTGTTTTCTTGTGATGAATCATAAATAGTACACGAACAAAATGTGCTATCTATTTACAGAGTGAATATGTCTCCGACTATGACAAAAGACGTGCTTATCTGTCCGGATTCAAGGGATCACAAGGTAAAACTTTTTTACGCAACCTTTACACAATCAATGATGTAAATAATGTTTATTGGTCGATTCATTATATCGCCAATTGATATACAATCAATAATACTAAAATAATACACAAGTTAAAACATTTATAACTCGAATACGGTATTGTGACTTGTGGATACGGTGCACTAGATCTCAAAATATCGTATTCTACCTATACTCAACCCATACACAATCAGTGATATAAATAATAATATTGGTCGATTCGTTATATCGACAATACACAATCAATAATACTGAATGTATTATTGATTGTGTATTGTCGATATCACGAATTGATCAATAAAAGTTACCACTCTTCAAATCGCCAATACACGACCAATTTTATTGCCAATCTCACAGATTGGCAATTATTATTATGATTAATTATCTATATCGAGGATAACTAACATATTGATATTAATATTATCAATTCAATTCAATTGAATTGAAATTGAATTGAATATTATCGCGTATGGGCGACTGTACTCATATTTTAGATATACTAGATATAGAATCACTTTACGTGTTCAATAATTGATTGAATATAGGCCTTTCTTTCCTTTTATTTAGGAATTTTTGAAATGATAGGTCGGAATGAAGTAAAAAAGGAATCGTTCATTTGCATGTTGAAAAAAAGTATTTTATCATGAAGTTTTGATCAAACAACACTATCTTATAACTGTGAAATGCGTGTTTAGCGAACACCTACGGGACCACCAAAAAGTGGTCGTTAAAGAGAATGATCGCTTAATACACGTTTTGTTAACAAATTTAAAACATTATTTTGGTTGATTATGTATGTTATTAAAAAATTCTCGACAATCCTATGTTGTTAAAACTCAAAAGAATCGTCTCCTTGAGACGTTCTAATAAGTTTTAACAACATAGGATTCATTTACATTTATCGTTAGACCAATGATATCTACATTTTAAGAATTATTTATTTATAGCAGGGGAATTTTAAAAAAAATCGCTTAATAAAATGGTCGCTTGAGCAAGAATGACTGTACATACTTTTCACCGTCGTGACATGTAAATTTCTTTGTCATTAGGTGGTGTAATAGTTTCATTTAACATCTTATTCAATTTCCCCAATATAGGGTTTGCTGTAGTTACAATATACAAACAGGCCTTATGGACGGACGGACGATATTTCCTCGAGGCTGAAGACACACTGGATTGTAACTGGATCTTAATGAGGCAAAGTAAGGTTTTCACTATCTCAGATTTTCTATGTGTTTCTCTCTCGTTTCGCACGGACTAGTTGTCTCCGTCTTCCCTCTCTCTCTCAACATTTGTAGCTTTCCTCACCTGACTAACATCAGGGTCTTTTTTACCGACTTCAACAAAATGGGAAACAATAACGGTTCATTTTTTTATGAAAAAGCTATCTAAATAGACACATGCAGACATAGTTCGACAACGTTGATGAACCAGCGTCGAACTTAATTGAATTTATTCATTTCACTATTTTTTCCTTATAGTAATACTCATGGTGATCATATATTTTCATTATTTTTTCACGAAGAAGAGCACGGTGTCCCAACAATGATAGAATGGGTGAAGTCAGAGTTAAATGCGTCACAAAGAATTGGGGCCAGTCCATTTTTAGTTAACCATGGTGAGTAGAGGTTGCTCTTTTTCGTAGTTTACTAACTGATCGTCCATGTATTATTCTTCAAGCACTTATCCAATATTCAAAAGTATACATTGACGCACCCAAGGAAAAGTCCATGAAACATTGTGGAAAACAGAAACAAGATACTAATTTGCATTTATTGTCGGTTTGGGTGAAAGATATTTACATTAGCGATCTGTCGCCTTTTTTTCGTTTAAATTGCTCGCATTAGGCAATTTTACTTATTTTCACTATGTCTCTACACTATTACACCAACTATAAAATTGACGGATCGCTGATATCAATTAAGATCTTTTGACCAATCAAATTATCTATTTATTCTGAAAGAACCCACTGTTTTCCTAAATAACGTCTCTCCTTTTTTGCAAAACATTTTCCAGTTATTAAGTTTCATCCCTGCGTTCAGAATGACAAATCGGTGCAAACTGCTTGCAAATTGTAGACCGATTTGCACGTACACGTACGTGCAAAGCGGGTTATAATTTGCAAACAGTTTGTACCGTTTTGTGATCCTAAAAGCAGGACGACTCTTCTAAAACCGCACAAGATCATTGAATAATCTAAATTTTTTTCATCTAAAATTCAGCTGATTGGAAATATTACTCTGAGGAACTGGCTCCCTACAATATACAGATGGTTTCCGTTTATCCGGAGCTGATTGACTACTTTTGGACCACTGGAAACGGGAGACCAGCTCAGCCCAATACACCGATAAATGTTCTACCAATGCAATTTGCTGGTCAGTTCTTTTATTATTGCTGGTCTTAAACTTAAAGTTGGATAAGCATGAATTGGTGAGGTACAGTTCATAAGCTAAAAAGTAACTTCAATTCAGAATTATACTTTAACTTTGACGAGAAATATAATCTATCTATTTAATTTAAAAAAGAACACAACACAACAACAATAGTTTCATTTCAACCAGAGACAGTCGAGAGAAAATCAACGAAACCTCTGAAAATCTCACAAAAGTGTAGGGTTTTCACAGATAAATTCCATCGTCTTATCGCAACGACTTTTACAACGATTGCAAACATACTGTTCCTTCGTAATATTTCAATAAATCACCCCGGGTTCGACTTTACCAATACTTTCCGTGTTCTAAAAACATATCAAATTTATATCCTATAGATATCATGTCATCATGGGCCAGACTTACATTACTTTTGACAATTTTACACGTAAGCAAAAAAAAAAAAATATAAAAAAATGAACATTGAAATAAGCATTTACTCGTACATTCCTACAGTCTGATCTGAGTCTTTACTGTAGACTCTGTTAAACTACTGTCTCAAAAATTCGTTGAAATTAAGTGAGAATTGTGTGCGAAACGTGTGGATGCACAGGTAATTTAACCCTGTGACTTTCTTCCCATTGAAGGTAGTGGAACTGTAATAGTTCCGCAACATTTTGAACCATATGTTCTTTCACAATGTAAACCGAGGTTTCCCAATGAAAATCACTAGGAAACATCGGTAAACACTGTTAAAGTTCATCTGAAACGATGCAAAACTATTACGGGTCTACTACCTCAAATAGTCGGCAATACCACGGAAGGCTCAACCATCTTTCGTAATTCCAGGTCGTAGTTGGCAAGATAAAGTTGGTGATGTGCGGAAGTCTATGGAGGAAAAGGGCGTTGATATGATGGTGATAACGAGGCTGGACGAAACTGCGTGTAAGAGTTTCTATCTCTCAAGGTCGAAATATGCCACCATACAAAACAAATAAATTTATTTGTTTTGTATGGTGGCTTATTTCTGCCATGTGTACCTAGAAATCACAAGAAAAAATCTCATTTAGATAGTGGGTAGTTTCTTGAAGAAAATCGCAATACCAATAATTGAACTCGAATCAATTAGGCTCCTTCCCTCGAGAGAAACTAGGAAAAACGTCTTTACGAACCTGTCCAAAGCTTTTAATCAAAATATACCATTTATATGAGTATACCACGTATGTTAGTTTTGGTCATTCATGTGTATGTGCATTTTCACATGGTGTATGTGACATTTTCACTTTTATGCCAAAGTTACTATTCCGTGAGAATTATCCTAATTTGACTAGCAATAATTATGATCGTAAGTATCTATATTGATCATGTCTACAAACATAGATCGACTTCACATTTTCATTTATTGTGTTTAGGTCTTAAGGTTCATAAATGAAATAAATTATATCCTATTCATATCTTAAATATTTCGTTTTTATCAATAAAAATACGAATTTTCTTTCTAATTTTCACACAATTTTATTGGCCTTGCTCAAATGCAAGCATTCAAAATACTGAAGTTTCGAACATCTTTTCCATTGATCGTTTGAATCAACTTAAGATAACTTATTTATTGTTTTCAGGGTTATTTAATCTCAGAGCCAGCGACATTGCATTCAATCCTTTCTTCATATCCTATGCTATAGTTGAACCAGATAGAATAAGGTTAGTAAATATTTATTCCTCTATCAATTGTCTTGAATTTCAAAAACATCTTTTGAAATTTGGACATATCAATTTCATTTTAGAAATATCATTTGAAATAAGGATATCCCATTTACAATTCAGAAGTATTATTTGAAAATCGGATATATCAATTTTATTTCGGAAATTTCATTTAATATTCGGAAATATCATTTCTTCGGAAATATCATTTGTGATGAATTATAACTATTTCATTAGCATTCACTTGAAATTGGTCGAAAAGCAAAATTCCTATGACTAGCTTCCGTTCCCGACCACTCTGTCCCCTACAAAAGAAGCAGTCCGGTAGGCTTGTCTTCATTTTCGTAGGCCAATGATTCTCACATCACTCTGTTCCTTACGATTCCGTAAGGAACAAAGTGGAATGAGAACCCTTGGTTTGCGAAGGTGCCGTTTCTTATGTTAAGTTTTCCGCTCTTGTTTGTAGATTATATCTCCTAAATCATGTCAATAAAACATCAGCTGAGCCGTCAGATCCTGCAAGTACTATGACGGTAGCAGAACATCTCAACACAGACCCATCCGGTAGTTGTGATGGAAAAGTTGGACCATGTGTTGAGGTACTTGGATAATAATAATAATAATAATAATAATAATAATAATAATAATAATAATAATAATAATAATAATTATTATTATTATTATTATTATTATTATTATTATTTTAAGTATTATTAGTATTATAAGTATTATTTTGACCGGCGCACTTGAACAAGAACCATAACAATATTTTATTTTTACCCCTTGGTTACCTGGTATTTTGAAAACTATTAACATGTGCACAATATAAATTAAAAAAAAAAAGCAAGCTATTTTGTAGAAAATCAAAATAAAATGTTAAGAAGCATGTCCCATATATAGTTCCCTCGAATCACATCAGCATTGTCTTTTTTTCATTTGTATGGTGCACTAAATCGGTTTGAATTTTCTTATTGTAATGCACGTTTATTTGGTTTAAACCTATCTAGTTTACACCGATTAGGAAACAAGTTCTTAAAACTTAGATTGATCCCTCTCAATTCTGCTTCCTGAAAAATTCACCAATACTCGCGCCAAATGTGGGGGCCCATGAAAGAACTTAGATCGATTGTTCCTCCCGGGAATCGAATTCGGGACCACTTGGTCAATAGGCTGACGCCCACACGCACCGGCCGTATAAATTTGGGAGTACATATACTAGGACGAAAAAAACAACAACGTCGGGATACATAAAATATGTATAGAGGACACACAAGATACTGATATGTCCAGCCGTGTTGCGCAAAACAAGTAGGGTCATCGTTAAAAGGGGCTATTTTTTCACATAATTAAATGACATTTCATACAAAAATGTATATAATTATCCAATAATAAAATGTATCCTTAAAACAATAATTATAGGTTACCCGGCGTTTCTTTTTCGACCTAGTATATAATATTTACGGAGGCACGTCTTTTTAATCGAATACGACTTTTGGGGGACCTTCGACACGTACGAAACACCATACATCTTTTCTTTCACAATTTTCAATTGATTTTCAAAACCAGGTGTAGGTCGTTCTTGAATCTGCATAGAAACATGTAACAATGTAAACGATCGTTCAACATCTCTCCGAAAAACAATCTTCAGTTAAAACATCACGACAATGACACTCATTCATATCAAAACGTTTCTAAATCGCTCACTCAGCGTTCCATTTATTCATTCCAAAGACTCACTCAAATCGATTAAAACCTATCATTTCGAAATCCGTCAATACGGCCAACATTTAATTCAAATCGACCAAATTATTTTACGAATTCTTTGGCTGGTGTGGGTTTTCTAGCGTCTGATTGGTCTACGGAGACACAAATAGATACGTACGCATAATTCATTAATGGGAGGTAATAGATATCGCTAATTTTGTTCATCTCTGTAATTTCCCCTTAAGAATCGCTCAACACACTCATTCAATTTTATTCCAAATCATTCCAAAATCAATCATCTTGTCTATTTCACGTTTCTCTTAACTGTACCTGAATTTAAAGCACAAGATAAATTGTATGCTTTTCCGTAGGTAAAAGAATATTCAGAGTCCAATATACTTCAAGATGTAAGAGCGAGTGCAGAAAGTAGGACCCGGGTATTAGTTTCCTATTCGTGTAACTTCGCCATCTTTAGTACCATTCCGAAGGTAAGTTATAATTCATCACATATAGACATGTAGTTACGTACTCTTGTTTTCTTTGTCTTTCACTTATGTGACTTCACTTTGATATAACTTCATCTGCATAAAAAATATTGCGCGTCATTTGTTTAATCTTGGGTTTGAAGCGTTTTGTGAGAAAACTAATCGATTACTCAATTTACTATGGAACTTCCTTAAATTGCACATGGACAATAGAAAATTTTAATAATAACAGAGCTACAGATAGAGGGTTAATTTTGGATTTTGAATTAAAAACAATTAATAATACTTTCACAACTTGTATATTGTGGGTACTCATTGGAATCGTAAAGCCGATTCCAATGAGTACCCACAACATAAGGTTTCAATTAGAAACAAAGTTTTAAGACTGGCTTTACCCCCTCTTTTCTGTACCAATGTCGAAGAGATCATCTTGTAAAGAAAAAAGTCTAATGACAGATAATCTAGGATTTTAGTGGCAATCGGGATTAGCGAATAGTACGACCAGGGTTTATGGACGATGTAATTTTTTTCAAACAAAAAACGGGTTTTCTTATTAACATTTGTGAATTCTATTGATAATGTTATGTTTTGTGGAAACATGTCAACAATACTTATTATCCATGATTAATGCCCTGGCAGGGCGGAGCCTAAGAAACGGGTCGTTGCACTTAAGGTTAAGGGAAATCAGATTTTATCTAAAATAACCTGCTTCTAGAGAGAGTCGACATAAATATCTCGAGACCTTAAATCGTATACTGGTAACAAAATCCTCGTAACTTCAGCTTAATCAAGCTGAAGTTACGAGGCTTTGATAACCAAACGATAAAATGTGCTCACTCTCTCAAAGCACGTGAATCCTTTAGGTTTTAGGATACAGTTATTTGCACGCGTTAACGATGATAATCGACTAAATAACCCAAACTATTGAAAAGTAAACTCGCCAAATAATGTCACGGTTAAGCCCCGCCCTGCCAGTTCATTAATTACGCAGAATAATCTCGTGGATATTGCTTGACAACAATTCATTCTTTCTTTCTTTTGAAAATTAAAAACACCTTCAGTCATTAAGTCCTAACGCGTTTAAATTTTCAAGAAAGGTAGTATCAGTAGAAAAGAAAACGCAACAGGAGAAATTATTTGTCTAGACAGTGAAATGATGTAACTAGGCAGTACCTTACAGTTAATCTCAACATGAAATTGGTAATCACTCCGTTCAAAACCATTCAAAACCACTCGCTCAGTGCTCCAAGCATCCATTCCAAAGACACGCTCCAATCACAAAGAAACGCTCCGAAATCGTAAAAAAATAAAAAATCTCAAAAATCGTTCAAAATGATCAACATTTCAAATTGATAAAAAAATACACTATTTTATTGGCTTGCGTTGATTTCTAGGTGTCTAATTTGTCCGTGAAGAACCAAAATCACAGGGAAAAAAATACATTCTATGAAAGGGAGGTAAAAATTACCGGTTATTCAGTCCCATTTGAAAAATATCGATTATTTTTATCCACCTTGAATTTCAGTCACAGCTCGTTCAGCACACTAATTTATTTCCATCTTAAAATTATTCCAAAACCATTCACCTTGTCAATTTAACGATGTTTCTAACTGCAATCAGTTTAAATCCAGACATGTCTTTGTGTTTCAGGGCAAAGCTATGTCCTCTCATACACCTATAGCTACCTCCAAACTTGTAAAAAACTCGGTTGAGGTGCAGGGAATGAAGAACGCACATGTAAGTATAATTGTATACACATAAATGAGCCTTTATATTCGAATAATTGTCCAAAGTGTCTTACACAGTATTCATATGTCAGCGTTTGAAAGAAGTTTTCATAATTCATTTCAGTGCAAAAATAAGCAAATTTCTTTGTATTTTGAAATGAGAAAATTTACACAAATTTTAAATATGAAACTGTTGGGGTTTTTTTTAGAAAAGAATATGACTTTTTTTCGATTTCAAGCAAATCTTAACCTTTCCTAGAATAAAACAATTCCTTTAAAAGGAGAAGCATTTTTTTATTCCTCAAAGACTAAAAATTAGATTTGCGCCACGTGTATGTAGACACATGCATGCCTCCCTGTAAAGGACGACTTACCACCCTACTTACACAGCAAGATTCAAGAAAACAATACGAAATATAGACGACAAATATGGCCTTGTTTTCCTCTCGATTTTTAAAATTGTACAATTACATAAGTGAAAATATATGCATCAATTTTCCAATGTATTTATTATCGCATGTAAAGAGATGCGACATTCATGTGATCACTTCAGGACAAACTTACCTATGGTCACGGTTTTTTATGTTTCAGAACAGGGATGCTGCGGCTTTAATATCATTCATTGCAAAGCTCGAGTCAGAGGTGAGTGCTCATCGTTATATAATTTAAATTAAGTTTCGTCCATCAAAGGAACTAGCTTTATAATTAGCTTGAAGATGGGATCCATACCCTAATAAAAAATTGTTTCAAAATAAGTAAAATTTTCTCTCTTTTTTCTAGGTTGAGATCATGAGATTATACAAAGATGTGGATAATATTTTTTTTATTATCTTGGGGGCATGAAACAGAAAACATAATCGTGTTTTATTAAATGTGATTATATTTTTCGTCTCATATATCATCGAAAACAAAACAAATGACAAATTTTGATCTCGTACATACTTTCAATCAATCATTATTTTGTGCGTATTACATTTTCGAAAATAACTGATATGTCTACAGAGTCTGAGAATTCTGATTGAATGAAAAAAAAAAGTTTTAACATACCACTACGAATCGTTTGTGAAACTTTGATGTACGAGTACTCTTAAATAAGACGTTTCTCAATTTAGTCTCAGACAAGAAAAACACTTTCCTTGATTGATAAGTCTTATATAATAAGAAATTGAGCTTTTCTTTATCTCTTTTCCGTTTATCTAAACTTGGATGTGGAACTAAAAATACATTACACGAAGCTGAGAAGTGGAGTGATAAAGAATTAAGACAATGTTTTAATTTTCAGGTTAAAGAGGGAAAGGTTTGGACGGAAGTTAGCGCAGCCCAGGAATTAGCCAAATATAGAAGGTGCGTGTCTTATGGTAGTGTACGATCAGAGGCACCATGTAGATATTCACCTATCATGAAAACCCTTCTCATTTATAAAATTTGTATCGTATCATAAACGTGTTCATACTCATATTGATGGGTATATCTGTTTGTTTTGAATAAGATTTTAAGGCACTATGGGCTTCTAACAATCGATTCCTAGTATTGCCCGCACAAGTACTACCATTAGGCCCTTTCATAGCTTCCAGCTGATATCCCTCTATGGATTATGTTAACACACCTATTGGTTGGAGACAAATGTCTAAAAGAACAAGTGTTCCCGCCGTGTATCGAAACCATGACCCCCGTGATGGAAAACTAGGATTAGCTATAAACTGCGCTGTGACGGCGGCCTTTGGATTAGCAACATGAGATTGGCCCATTTTTGGGCTACAATTCGTATGGCCTTTGGCTACCATTCTTTCCGACTATTTGTCTGCCACCATTTGGTCGATAACCGTAGACCTATGTGAGATAGCAGCTGGAGGCTAGGAAAAGATGTTATGGTAGTACTGTAGAGAGAAATACCAGGAATCCATTATTAAGAGCTCTAGCCCCCGCGATATAATTGAACGATTGAAAGCGACATAAAACCCCAACGCAAACAAACAAGGCACTAACATAGTTAGTGGTTAGCAAGTGGACCTAAAATATGTGATTAAAGAATATGTTAGGTGGTATAAACTACTTATTTTTTTTTTCATCGTTCCATCGTTTGTTTGTTAATTTTGATAATCTTGAATGAATTCTAAGGAAGGTTTGATCTAAAAATAAAAATATGATTAAAAGATAACAATGGAAAAAGCGTTATCATATAAGCTCAATCAAATAAAAAATTACGTTTCTTTCAGGAATCAAGAATTTAATCGTGGACTTAGTTTCCAGTCCATATCAGGTTTTGGATCTAATGGAGCAATAATACACTATAGACCGAGTAATGACACAAACAAACGAATAACAACAGACGGATTATACCTGCTTGACTCGGGCGGGCAGTATCTGTAAGTATTCTGTAAGTTTATTCTTAGAAAAAAAGTAGTTCACTGTGTTCTTATCACCAGACAAAACTTGATGAAATGTAAATATTACCTTTAATAGCATCGCTAGTTGTCTCTTGCTATGCGTATTTATTCCTGTGCGAAATAAAAACAGCTTATCCGATCCTAGGGCGAGATATAAAATGATATTTCGAAAACGTTCTTATTTTTTAATTCAAAGTTGTTTTTTGATTACCAGTTGGTTTTTTTTGTGTTTTTTCCAAAACGCGTTTCGGCTTTGTAAAGAATCATATCACGCTATATTTTTTAAATAGTGTTTTTTTTTTTTAAATAGAATTAAACACATATTAAACTTTAAACTTTAATTTCGGAATAAAAAAGAATAATTTAAAAACCTGAATATACAAAGGAATAGAGAATAACGCGATAGTGTCTTGAAATATCAATGCTAGCTGGTCGATGTAATTTTTAAAAAAAATCAACGGCAAAAACTCCAGGGCACTGAATAGTTTTGGTACCTATTTTCCAAAGGCTCTGTGAATAAAATAAGAACGAATAAAATAAGAACGCCGATCTCGATCTCATCGAAATAAAACATTTAGATCTATGCAAAAAATAGGCCAAGAGAAAAGTTTAGTATTGAGTAAAGGAAGAGCACACTTACTTGTTATTTTATTTGTCATGCAATTATTTCTCAGCGCTTAATTATGATAAACCCTTAAAAATCAGAGAAATTAAGGTGAGAATGTATGCAGATTGTTCTAAGAATAGACTGCCTGATATCATTTTATGTTATCAGACAGGTGAAATCAGGTCATTACAGAATTCATTGCATGATAAATTTGTTGTGAAATAAATTTCAATCCAAAGTCGGGATATTTTTCATTTTTGGTAGATTTTTGCTGACGGACGTTTTTTTTCTATGAACTGAAGCAAAAGCCATACATATCAATTTTCATTAATGACTTTGTCAAATGCGCAACATTTTCTAGGAAATGTTATAAAGCAGTTTGTGACTATGAAAGGGCGCACATGTTCGCGTTAAAGCTAGCGATCTTAATGTACATTTTCCAGAAATAGATTCGTTTATTTCTTTATTTAGAGATGGTACAACCGATGTCACAAGAACATTCCACTTCGGCATTCCCACAGATTATCAAAAGGTATGCGAAAGTGCTTGTCATGAGTAATACTTTTACATTTGTGGATGGATTTTGAAATACGTTTTCCAATTAAGGTGTGTTATACGAAAGAATTTGTATAATATTTTAAGATAAACACAATTTGACAAGGTAAACTTGTAAGGAGAATAAGTATGAGATCTATGAATGAGTTTTGCGATGGGTTTAAGAAGGGCGTAACATAAACGTTCTTGCTATAACAAACGTCCATACCGCATTATATATCAATTTTCACCATTTCTTGAATCAGCTTCGCAAAGGGTCCCACCAAGTTACGAATTTTGGCAAAACTTTTAACTAGCAATTCAAAAGGGTTTCAACCCTAAAACGATCATTGAAAATGCGTTAAAGAAGTCACATAGAAATAACAAAGACATAAGGCGCTTTGATAAAATGCCTATACTCATGTTTTGAAACCACAAGGACAGCAATTTATATAAAAGCCTTATTTTTCAAAGATGTAAATGACCATATTGTTTTAGTTGTAATTACGACGCTTAAGTCGCTCATTTACGGAAGTAATTCAAACAAAATGGAGTAAATGTCGGAGTTAAGCAGTTTTCTCATTATTGATGAGTGTTTTGAATAGAAAATTGATCTTTTACTGATAGCGGCGTTGCATTTTTTTTTCAGCTTAAAGCGGAGTTGCATAATGTTTTCAGCTTTCCTAGCTATATAGCCCAAAGTAAAACATACTCGTTCTTCAAGAAAGTCTGGAGATGCCAATATTACAAAAATAACTGGCGTTTATTAGAATTTTTACTGAAGTCTTTCCCAACGAATATGTTGTCTCATTTCAGGAATGTTATACACGGGTATTAATGGGACATATCAATTTATTCCAAACAATATTTCCAGAGGGATCTTACGGTAAGAAAATCTTCAGTGGCCTGTTTTACGAAACATCTTACGATCATTTTTTGCGTAAGTCAAAAATTAATGTTGCTTCCAAAGAAGTCACTAGAAATATATATTCCGCATTGCAACATCTCATTAGAATAGTCTTCTCAAGACTATTCAAATGAGATAGTGCAAGGAAGAATCAAACAAACAATGAATGAAAACACCAGGTACGATTTGTGATTTTGACTTACGATGAAGTTTTTTCGTAAGAAGTTTAGTAAAACGGGCATCAGAGCTCTAGATAAGAGGATGCTTTTTGAATTAAAAAAACCCTAGATCTAGTAATATTTCGCATCAAATAATTTTAAGTAAGAATTTGAAAAAAATAGAGAAAATGCCCAGTAAATTGACAAATAAGTTTTGCAATCTCGGGACCCGAACATCTGCATATCATTTTGCCACCTTCACTGCATGCTCTGGAGATAGCATTTTGGAAATGAGCTGAATCATAAGAGGATCCAGGAGTTATTCTCAGATGGGGTGCAAACGGGTACGTTTTCTTCAAAAATATAATAATTAATAATGTATCACGCACCGACTCAATTGGCCACCAAAAAACCTATCGTCTTTGTCAAAGGCCGTTTGGTAAAAGATTGCTGAGAAATTAGACGAATCATGTAAAATACATCAATTAATAACATAGGATTCTTTAAATGTTTGTTTTAAATTGTTAAAATTTCGACCTTTAAAGACAATTTGCGTTTATCAAGCGTTCCTGATATTAAATTTAGTACTTAGCAACCTTGACTTGAGTCTAATTCATACTTGAATTGTTTAGTATCTAAAAGATCAAACTTTATTGACCAGAATTTAAGTTGTCCGGATTTCCGCCCCCTTCTGACCAGCACCTGTTGCTGAAATAATGGACCTCTCAGACACATGTCAAAATAAACGAAAAGTCATGCACAGGTTCCTATTCACATGCAATTGTTTCAAAGTATGAAATTTTGTCAAATATTTGTTTGTCAAACATAGACATACATAATAACTACGAAGCAAACCCGAATTCAATCGAATCCGACGCTACAGAGAGAGTGGTATTTTGGATTTCAAATTAGATTACTTCAACTATACTCAACAATACTAACAGAAACCCTATATTGTGATAGTAACATAGAGTTTCAATAACAATACAGATTTTAGGCTGACATTACCACCACATATCTATACCTCTGCGAATCGTGGAGCAATTGCCAAAGCTTCAATCATTGTTTTTCGACTTTTATTTAGTAACAACGACATTCGTTTTCTCTCATACACAGGTCGCGACATTGACGCTCAAGCCAGAATTCCCCTATGGAACATAGGTCTTGTGTATCGCCATGGTACAGGCCACGGTATAGGAATGTATCTCAGTGTCCATGAAGGTAAATATTTATGAACTTAAGTTAGTATACCCTTAAGGTTATCGACCCGTAATTATTCCGCAACATTTCGGAACATATTGTCTTTCCCAATATCGACCGAGATTTCCTAATGAAAATCACTACGAAACCTCAGTTAACACTGTTAAAGTTCATTATGTCCAAAATGTTCTGGAACTATTACGGGTCCACTACCTTAATGTGAAACTCTGAATTCGGATAATATCAGGATTCCTCGTATTTTTTCGGTTTCATCAAACATTCTAGTTTTTGACGTCTTCGCCGTTGCAGTGCTTGGATGACGTAAAAGATACATGGTGTTTACAGTTAACATGAAAGAGCTTAGCAGTCGATAAGATTTTACAATATCGCTAAATTATTCCGAAGGGAAAAGAATAAACATTTAATAGATACACTCGGTATTTCAATATTTCGGCAAAAAAAGCTGGGTTTTTTTTCAAAAAAGAAAAAAACCTGAAACAAATCATATCATAAATACACAATACTATAAATCAAAACAGCCATTTTATTTATCTCAGAATGGTAATCGTTTATGAATAGCTGTATCGATTTAAAGTATACTGAGCGACTTTAAAAACGCAATACTTAAAAACATAACTAAAATGCAAATATAAGTGAACAGACTCGGACTAAAATATACTTATTTTGTTACCTTAACAAGTCACCTTTAATCCAACATCAATGCCATTTTGAAACATTCTCTTGTATTCCAAATACGGTGACAATTTGAAACATGCCCACGAAAGTTGGAATTTTTTCATAGCCCTTTTGTAATACGATCGTCTCTTATCAAAAAAAAAGCCAATCAAATTTAAGAGTAAAGTTGAATGAATCAAAGGGTCAAACAAATCATCAATACTGCGTTTTAGCACGGTTTGTCCAAAGATGACACCAAAGCGTCGTCTTTTGGACCAGAAATGGCGTCACTAACATGCCTTTGAATTCCTTTCGTAGAACCACAAACGTTGTTCATGTGAACGCATTTATGGCAAACAAAGCCTGTTCACGCTTTTATCCCATTTGCAGACATGTCATTTAGAAATGAGATGACATTTTAAGCGTGTTTACGGCATGACACTTACGTCATTTTAACACGTAAAATCTTTTGAAACTTCTTATTGGCAAGGTCCTACCTTACAGATGTTCAAAAATTGATGGAATAAATCGATATTGTTTAGTCTAATCGAGGTTTACGACGTTCCGATTCTAAGGAACAGTTTTCCTTTTGACATACAGAACAGTCTTTGAAAAGTGAGTGAGTTGATTACATTTCTTTTATTGAAAATTCTTATTCAGTACTGCCCGGTTTAACAAATACAAGGGAAATCAATAAATGGTAATCACGTGATTCCGTGAGATCGTTCCAATATTTCAGGGCTTGTCATCATATCATATATAAGAGCATTAAGAGGTCTTGGTAACTTTAGTCCTATAAAAATTATTTCCTTATATCAAATACAAGAACATCAATACATCGTAATAACAGTGGTCAAATAACAATATTTTTCATGCAGTAAAAACTGTATTGACCTGATATATGACATGATATCCTGTAGTCTATTTTTTGAAAGAATTTGTATTAATTTACACCTGAATTTCATCATTTCTAATAGTTAATTATAAATAAGCACTGAATGTGATTGCATGATAAATAGAATAACATGTAAGTGTCTTAAAATATCAATGTTATCTGGTCTCTGTTGCAAGAAATTATCATGACTCGACAAAGCCTCGTCACGATAAATTCTCCCAACCTCCACCAGATAACATTGATATAACATGTTATTCTCTATTCTCTATTACAGAGCAACACGCCCGTTATAAAAAATGAAAGAACATCGAAAGAACGAGATAGTTCATTAGAAGCATTTCAATATTTTCTGGGCCTATCATAGTTTTTCTGATGGAGTAACGTTGTGATTTCAATGAATTAAGGTAGTGGACTCGTAATAGTTCCGCAATGTTTCGGGAGTAATGAACTGTAACAGTGTTAACTGAGATTTCCTAATGATTTTTCATTAGGAAACCTCAGTTTACATAGTGAAAGTTCATGAGTCCGAAATGTCGCGGAACTATTACGGGTCCACTACCTTAAAGAATCATGAGGATCTCTTTAGAATGGATCAAGAAAGGAGTAGATACAAATGTGTTCAGCAGCATTTGAACTTACTATATGTTATCTTCAAGTCTCCTAAATACAAAGGTTTAATCGAAAATAAAACATGAAAAAGAATTTTTCAGGGCCAGCTCGTATTTCAAACTTAAGGACATCAATAGAACGTGATAGTCCGTTACACACATTCCAGTTCTTTTCTGACGGTACATATAGTTCCGCAATTTAGAGTGAGTGATCAAAGGTCAGTTTTGTCTATACAGGTATAGACAAAATTGACCTTTGATCACTCACTTAAACTTGCATATCTATAGCTAGAATCAGTATTGTGATATATTGTACAAATTAGGGTTTAGGTTTATATGTCTTTATTGTCGAAAATACTTTAGGACATTACATCGATCTCATTTTGTTCTCATGCGTTTCACAAAAATGATATGAATATTTCTCTTAACTGTTTGTCTTCATTCTATTTGAGACAAAAAATATAATTAGGTCAAAATCGCAACTCGGGAATAAGCCCGTAACGTTGAGGAAAGGCAGCCTTTTACGGGCTGCATTTAAATGCATTTAAATGTTTTCTATCATTGTAGCTTTATTATTGCTTTACAAGTTAGTCCTGAAGTATTTTCAAACATGCATGTAAAATTGGATTTGTGAATAAAATAGTACTATAATACACACGTCAATATAATAAGGTAGTATACCCGTAAAAGTACCCCAACGTTTCGGAAATCATAAACTTAAACAGTGTTAACCGAGGTTTCCACGGCTAACACTGTTAAAGTTCATCACTTCTGAAAAGCTTACGGAAATATTACGGGTCCACTACCTTAACGTAAAATAGCTTGGTGGTTTTTTTTTGTTTAGAACATGGGAAATAACTTTGCATTGGTCATACAATCACGGACGAAGGCAACGGTAGAGTTGTGGTTTGATTCTTGAATCACCCATAGGTCTTCCCGCTGCGCCTGTTGTACTTCATATATAACAATCATCAGTCGAAGGCGTCATTTGATATTTCTATGCGTCTTCATGGATAAAGTGATCGAAGTGATAAATTCTAAAAAAAGTGATAAATTAATATTTTTCGCCTTCTCAATACATAGAAAATTTTCAAAGGTTTAAAAGATAGAAGTATGAGTAACTACACTCCGCGTTCTCTTCACTTCTGATTCAGATTTATTATGAATAAAATGCCTGAATTAAAATGCATGAATAAAACAAAACAAATTGAAAATAAAAGTCAACCTGACCGATCATACGAATTAAATAAATGTCGTCTGGATTATTTTGTTGGTTAAGTCAATAACTGATTTTGTTAAGTTCACTTGCGTATACGATCCAAAACGGCAATTTTGACAAATTTGCATTGGTGCGAGAAAACTACCACCATCGAGTTTCGCTGTATAGCGGGTTAGTCCGCCCGTATGTCCGTACCATAAGCCCTGAATTGTGTATGGATTTCAAAGGACATAAGTTCCTTCTCTCACGAGTATACGTATACGAAACAAATCTTCATGTAACTCCAAGGTCATATTTAACTTTAAACATATCCTACCTTTATAAAGATGTACAATGATTGGTCGTACATCGTAAGTAAATTCAATGAATGTCAATTGAAAGAAATGTTGATAGATCAATGGGCAATGTCACGGGTCAAGGACACATTTTGAAATTGAGTATTTTCATGTTTGATAATACATGTAGTTAGCATTGTATATAAGTTTAATTCTCCTTGCGCTTACTTCTTATTTCGCGACAACATGCGATGCGTCGATATCCTTTTGCCTTCTCTAACATGCAAGGATGCTTTTTGCACGGATCGTTTTCATGCATTTTTCAATGTTGAAATTCATTCAATTATCACACAAACCTCCCCAGGGCCGTACTTTAAATCTTTAAATCAGTTTTATGTCGCAGAAAACCGTAATGTATGGGTGTCTTAACCCTTTCCTGTTTAATCCCTGCTTTTTACGTGCCTGTGATTTTATGATTGAAAAAAACATTGTGAAAAAAGAAAAATTTGCTACTGTATGGTTATTTTTCAAATTAGATCCACTTTAAATTTTCGTCTGCAAAACCTTTTAATTTGGACAGGTCCAAAATTTTGTAAAACAGGAAAGGGTTAAATCATACTACTTTTAACCAGACCGACGACGTCCGTATCGCTCCCGAAGCTTATATCATCATAACAGTGGTAAATTAATCCAGCTCGTTTTTCCTCGCCATTGACTATTGATAGGGTTACAAACTGCAGTACTTCCGTTGTTTTCTGTAACAGATTTAAGTGATGAGTAGCCGATTAGACCGTATTCCGTTCGCCGTATTTGTCCGTGATTGTGTTTAATTGAACTATGTGCAACGACTTCGAAAACATGATTGTATTCACACTTTGTTGTCATGTTCTTCTGGTAGACAAAAAACTATATGTATTATAGTGCAAATAACAAAATGCATGAGAGTATTAAACAGCGTTCATCCACTTAACAGAAATGAGGATTTGAAATATTTGAATACGAGTCTTTATAGATTAATCATCAGTTTTATTTACTAGTGCTTTGTAGAAATAAAGATTTTTGGAAGTTTGGTAATTAAAATCATTTTCAAAATCTGTAGAAAAAGACAAGCGTTTATGCTATCAAAACTCAATTCATCGACATTTCTGTTGAATGTGGAATACTTTTATAAACTTTTGTCGGCGGACGACCAAAGCATCGAAACTAAACTTCTTCAAAGAGTATATTCGATATTTCGGTCGCCCATTAAAGCTGCTCTTTCACAGATTGGAAAAATGCATTTTTGAAAATTTTCGTAAATTCAATCGGAAGGAACGATCTCATCATGTTGAAGACTTTAAAATAATAAGATTCAATCACATAATGCATTAAGAGGAAGACCGATATTCCTGAATTTAGCGAAATTCATTCTGAAAAATAAAGCAACTACTAACGCTTAAAAAATCTTTCTTCAATTTTGAGCCAACTACTTTTGCATGTGCATTGCTCATGTTTGTCTTATTAAATCAAAAATTAAGGTAAAAGTATTAGACAGCTGGAAAGTTCATATCAATACAAGCAGAAATGAAAGATTATTCAAGGATTAATGTTGATTTTGAAAGTTATAGACTCGAAATTCATAGACTTGATCCCTTACTGATCTTACCGCCTCGAAACAATAAGTAACAAAATTGTTGAAAAATCCTGTTTTAAGTGCCCATGCCTTTGGACCATTCTCAATCGTCTGAAAATAAACACATTTTCAAAGCTATGAAAAAGTTTTGTACTTTTTCTATGAAAAACCTTTGAAAGAGCATCTTTAACAATGTACTCGAAGACAACATTTGTGTAAACAACATCGTGCAGCTAAAGAATCGTTTCAGGTCCCTTATATTTCCGAGCTATGGAGGAATTGAAAGAATTCAACTTCATTTCCGATGGTAAAATTTGACTCCCATGTTACGAAATATTTTATAAGATAACGCTTTTTGCTTTAGTTACTGCAACAGCACTGTGCTTTATGTTATGGCCCATTGTCTTTCAGTTGTTTTACATGTCCCCTTTTCAGATGTTCTTTTTGTCAATGACATGAATTAACAATTGCAAATGAATTCTGTGTAAGCGGCTTTTGTGAATTAGTGGCTGTATTTGTGTGTCTTAAGGCCCAATTTATGACCAAAAATAAGTTAGCTATACACACGGCACATTACGGAAAATTAAATTGTTCTCCTTGGTGAAATCTTGTGTCGTGTGTGAAACATTAAATGACAGATTAAGACTGTAGCAAAAGTATTCTTTTTGATCACTACAATGAACATGTCAATATATTAAGTGGTATGCAGTCACGGTCAATAAGTAAGGTCATTGCCAAACTTCTCGTTACTAAATTTACCTTATCTTGAATATATCTTCCATATTAATAAGCGGATTTCAAATCAGTTTAGATATGTTTTTGTTAAGTATTTGTTAGTGCAAACATCAAGTTAAGGCTACAGTTGGAGTTTAACTGACGAAACTGAATGAACTATTCTGATACATCGTTTTATCTTTTTGTCTTGCTTTTTCCCCTTGTGATTATTCATCTAGCTTTAGTTATTTTTTTGCATCATCGAATGGCACTTGCATGGAATCTTGTATCGTAATTCACTGCTTCTTAGTTTTCCGTCAAGTATTTTTCTCTAAAAATAGCATGCCTTTACATTATAAATAGTAACGACATTAAAAAGCACAGGGCCCGAAAATCAAAATACTGCTCTTAAATCCTATACAGTGAACTCAATTTAGATGACCCTAGTTAAAATTGCTTATTCCATTGTAATTGTTTTTGTTTTGACAAGAAATTGTACTTTAAGAAATTAAACTTGTTTTCGCAAATAATGTTGACAGGATAAAACGTAATATAACTCATAGATTTTACCCGAGGGCTTTCTTAGAAGTAATTTAAAAGATTTTACGTTACTGAAAAGAACATATGAGCCGGTGCGTGACATTTCTAACAGTTTCAAATATGCACACAGCAAACACTCTGTTGGCCAGCCTGTGCATCCGCACAGTCCGACCAGAATCTTCACTATGCAATTTGTAGATTAATAAGGTCTCAAAGTATCCGTAGACAGTTAGGGGATGTTCTAATTTCACGAAGTAAATGTGTTGGATGCTAAATGTATGTACCTCAACCATGTGTTTAATTGTCGGAAATGTCACGCACAGTCTCATATACATCTATAAACTATCTATAAACTGTACTTGATTCATGAGTCTCAATAATCAGAATCTTTTGTTCATAATAATCGACTGTTTTTAAGCATCCGTGAATGATTATTTTTTCAAGGATTAATGTTTCAATTTCTAATCGTGTATACATTTTTAGAAAAAACATTCGGTGTTATCAAGCTGTAGTAACGATGTTTAAGAATCGACCAATGATAAACAAAAAACAATACATGATTTTATTTTTATTATTTTTCATAAGTGTCTTCTGACGTACTTTTAAATTCCTGTTTTCAGAACCTGGGTTTTACGAAGATGGGGAGTTCGGAATTAGATTAGAAAATATCGTCATGGTAACGAATGCTTCGACGAAGGTACGTGTCTTGTGGAAAAATGCATTTGTTCGTTAAACTATCAGTACATATTCTGCTTGGGGATATTACCAAGTAAAAAAACATTATTGAAAAATTGATGAAATTCACGAACTCAACAATCTATAAACAGCCGCAAATGGCCATGGGGTCAAATCTTGGAAACTCTTCTTTGCACTGTAGAGACTTATTCTTTCCCAATCACCATAAAATATCGACCAGAATGATTGTGAACATGAAGTCTCGCACGATTTTGTAAAGAGGTCAACTGGGTCAACAACAAGGTCAGAAGGTCTAATATCAGACAACCGTGAATGCTATTCAGTGGTCTCTTTTGTTGCTAAATCAACATGAAAACTGGTCAGGATGATTGTCTTGAAATCTCGGACGAGTTTGAAAAAGGTTAAACTGAGTAAAAGAAAATGGTTATATGATGATAATAAATAATAAGAAATATCATCTAGACATTCTATCGGCCACATCTTTTGCCCTGTCGAAGCCTGATTTGAACAGTAGTTAGGCTGTTGACTCTAGTAGGCATTTGTGGCCACTATGACTCTCATGTACCTCTTGAAAGCCAACTTTTGTTTCTAGGCAAATGCTTTTCATTTTAATTCCGTCTCAATAAACATAAATAAACTGATATACGAGCACTTAGATATTTATACTTTTCATGTGTTCATACAATTATAAAATGAGCCGGTGTGTCATTTCCAACAATTTGAAATGTGCATGTGGTGCAAACATTGAGCAGTGTAGACAGAAACCTACTGTAAATGTAATGTTACCTGATGGTGTACAAATACTTTGAGACCTTATCTATCTACTTAAAGCATAGTGAATACTCTGGCCGGACTGTGCGGAGGCGCAGGCTGATCAGAGTATTTGCTATGTACATATATGACATTGATGGAAGTCTCACACACAGGCTCAAATGATTTCAAATTGTCTTTCAGTATACATTTCCTGGATACAGATTTTTAACATTTCAACACGTCACTCTCGTGCCTTATGAACCAAAGTTGATTAATTTTGCTGATCTCAACGAAAAACAGGTAATGAGGACAAAGACGAGATATTTCAAACCATTTCATGTGTTTTAAGCTCAGGCATATAGTGTACCGTATGGCTCGAATGTCTTCAAAAGGTAGAGGACTGTAGAAAAAGGCACTCGTAGAAAATATGGCTGCATCCGTCAAATTTCGACCTGCATGTCCATATTAGATTTATGGGTACACGTCTAAAGTACTGACGTGCGCCATTATTTGATTAGCGAATTTGTTTTCAATGAAATGAATGCAGTATCTTTTTCGTGTGGGCACGTTTAAATTCATTGGTACACTCATACATGTTACGCGTGCATCCTCTTATCTTTTACATGCATCCGTACATTTTAGAGAAGTAAGCCGAGATTTACACGAGTTTCCATCCATTCAGAGTGCCATACACGCTTTAGATAGAAGATATGAGGAATGATCGATGAATTTTAGTTGTTTTCAAATTGAACTAAAACAGTTTAGAGTGCCTTGAAATGAAGCTAGTTCCTTCATGCAATGGGACTTTGTCATGGCATGCATGTCATTGCATGACTTCAGAGTGATGTTGTCTGCCATTTCTCGACGGTGTAAAGATATACAGGCTGATCTGATTATTTATCTTATAACTAAACAAATATACATATCATCCCATATGATATTTTTTTATGATATCACATGGATATTTTAGAACAATGACACAAAGCGGTTATTTCCAGAAACTTGCATCTCTGTTAGAATCATCGACGAAAGCAACGCAAATAGAGGTTTTAATATAAATATAATACATACTTAGTGTATTGTATGACAAAAAATATCTAACTCGGTTGTTTGAACTAATAATTGTCGCTGTAGAGCCTCGACAATTCTCCAAACCGCGTTCGATATTTTTTTCACACAAAACACTAAGTACGTATTTAAGTTATTGTTAGTTACACCATGTTGCTATTAATTGCTTACTTTTGAAAATTTTGATGCTCGAATTTCCAATATATTGAATTCGTACTATCAAGTGTTTGTAAATGAGTATATACAGAATTCTGAAATCGTTTTGTTGATTAAAGAGAAAAAGATCAAGTTAAATTTTTTCCTTCAGATATCATATTTAAATAAATACAACAAACTATGTCGTGACGTGATTGGTCCAGAGTTGAAACGTCAGGGACAAGACGCTGGCTATGATTGGTTGATGAAGAACACGGAGGAAATCAAAACGTCCAATGACAATCAATCTAGCAAACAGACGAGTGGCGCCGCGGTAGTTTCGGGACCTAGACTTCAAATAATGTGTTTTGTTCTTTCATGTATAGTTTTAGTATTAGATAGGCTTTTAACTAATTAACTAATTAATGCACACATCTTGCTTAAAGGGACATTCTAAAACCTTCTATAGTTCGTGAATTCCGTGAAGTAATTCGAAAAGTTACAGTAGGGGACAAATAATTATAAGGAAATAAGAGCCTGTGCGTGAGATTCCATCAATTTCAAATAGGCGCAAGGCAAAGATTCTGGCCAGCCTGTGCATCCGCACAGTCTGACCAGAGTCTTCACTATGCGCTTAGTAGATAGATAATGTATCAAAGTATCTGTAAACGATAAGGTAACTTTATATTTACAGTATGTGGCTATGTGGCTGTCTAAGCTTACCAATGTTCGCCCCACGAACATTTCAAATTGTTGGAAATGTCACGCACAGGCTCATATTTCTTTTAACATTTAGCAACTCTGTCAATAGCGAAAGATTCTTTCATGGGCAGCCTCCATAGACCACGTGGACTGACCCCAATCGGTAATATTCTTTGATTGGGACAATTTTACCAAAATGGATACTCTAATTAATATGACAAGAAATAAATATTCAGTAAGTACAAGCTGACGGGGGACATAACTTTTTATTTCTCAGATTTGTCTGAATATAAAACAATTGTCTGGTCAATGCGGGCGGAGTAATGGCCCATGAAATGAGTCAAAAGTCTTCTTTATTCCTATGACGTTGTGCGATAGTTAAACGTTTCATTTGTTCAAAACTTTCAAAAATCTAAATGTCCTTATTTCTAAATGATTACTGGCTAGCATAATCCATGAACAATTTGAGATAAATTTTGCATACACGTCAAGGACATAAGAATTACCCAATATGCACGTTACATCTTGTGTCAGTAATGAAAAACAATTTACCAACACAATAGTTAATTCGTGCGTACACATTTCTACCAATTATAAATATTTTACATAGTGTTTTTGCATAGGACATTACGATTCGAAATATCCTAGGGCATTCTGGGTGGAACCTTTCTATCGACACTAAGTATATTTTATCCATATTATTGCCAACAATGTTCAAAGCACATGGAATCCCTCCATCGTGACTGCCAGAATGTTTCTGAAGCTTGATGTTATTGTAAATTTGTAACGTTATTCCTTATGTGTGAACTTCGAGTGTTTGTGTATTTTAAAGCAGGTGCTATTTCAAAATAATTTATAGAGAAATGAAATCATCGTTGTTGTTCTTATTTTCTGTAACAAATAGGAAAATTTAGAAACACGGAAGGGTCATTGCAAAAACAGTAAAACGTGTAAAACGCGACAAATTATAGTACTACCGAAAAAGGGTCGTTAAAGTGAATGGTCGCTGAAGCATTGTTTACATTTGGCTTACTGAGCCCGTAAGGCGCCGAAAATCGTGCGGTGCCCGTGCGGCGGCTCACGGTGTCCGTGCGATCATCGCACGGCTTTACGGGTGCCGTGGACCATTGCGATTTTGTTTAAAGAAATAGTTATACAAGTTTTTAAAAATCGCAAGACCGCACCGAGACCGAAGCCCGTAGATTCGTCCTAGATGCATTGCACGATCGCAGCACGGACATCGCACGGCCACCGTGCGATATTTTGCCTTTAAATCTTAAACAGATCATCCTACGGTCTCCATGCGGGTGCCGTACGATGATTACGGTGTAAATAGTTGACAAATCGCACGGTCTCCGCGCGGTGATCGCCCGATTACCTTGTGTTTGCCTCGAGGGCACCTCAATGATTCTCGTAATAGTTTTATGAAAACCCGTGCGGTGTCCGCACGATTTTGTGAACATATACGCCGTAGAAAAAAATCGTACGATTTAAAAAATATCTAACAAGAAATCGCAGGCTGCAATATCGTACGGCGACCTTGGCGAATGTAAACTAGGCTTTAGAAGGTGTCTAAAACTGAGCTCTGAGTCCTTCACTTTAGGTATGTCCGGTAAACAAAATTATGTGATAGGAATTGAACTTGATCCATCCACGTCAACTATGAAAGTACATGGATTAGTTAACCTTGCGGTTTAAGACAATCAATTACATTCGCATATAAGGTCATTTGATTTTTTTTTAAGGTTCATGTAAAGTGTTTGAGACCCAATATTTAGGGCACTTCATTAGCCAAGAAAAAGCAGTATGTCCAGGTATATTATATATCAAAATGAAGCTATTCCTGGGCACAAGCGGTTAGGCAACATAAGACCGCCATATCTATAGCCGTATAGCCAAAACATTGTAGAAATGGCCATTTTGTACAGAACAAGCAACTGCATGACAGTTGCATAAAATTGCCCCGTATTTTAACAAAGTACACTCTGAAGTACCATCCAGGTAGTGCTACAACCATAGATATAAAACTCAGTCTCAAAAGTCAAATAAGACCGAAAACTGTGGAGTTGCCCCACTGAAACATGATGGCCAAACTTTCACAGACCCCCAAACAAAGGCAAATATACTAAACAAGCAATTTGAGTCCGTATTCTCCAGACCTCAGCCACTTAGTCTGACCCAGTCCTGTAAGCAGTACATTTCAACTAGTAAAGACATGCCCAAAATGCCCAATGTTAACATCACAGAGAATGGAGTTAGTAAGCTTCTCCAAGGTTTAGACCCCAGCAAAGCAATGGGCCCTGACAAAATATCGCCAAGGTTACTCAAGGAGCTGAATGAGGAAATAAAATCCAGTCTTGACCCATATTTTTCAGATCTCCTTGAAGTCCGGAATTGTTCCCAATGACTGGAAACATGCTGTTATCGCCCCCATCTATAAGAAAGACCCAAAATGCAAACCCAGCAATTACAGGCCTATATCAATTACCTGTATTGCTTCCAAATTAATGGAACATATCCTTGTTTCTAACATCATGTCCTTTTATGATAACCACCTAATACTTAGCCCACTCCAACACGGATTCAGGTCAAAACATAGCTGCGAGACCCAACTAATAAGTTTTTCCCAAGAAGTCCATGACAACTTAGAACAAGGTCAACAAACAGATGTAATAGTCATGGACTTCAGCAAGGCCTTTGACAAAGTAGACCATCACAAGCTCCTCCTCAAACTTGGAAGACTAGGTTTAAATCTCGAAACTATTTCATGGATAAGATCATTCCTCTATGGCCGCACTCAAAATGTTGTTGTAGATGGTCAATACTCAGATAGCCTACCAGTTTTATCTGGTGTCCCTCAAGGTTTCGTGTTTGGTCCATGCTTATTCCTTTCTTACATAAATGACCTCCCTGATAGTATTCGTAGCAAGGCCAGGCTATTCGCAGATGATACCATAGTCTACCTTACAATTAAACCAGATTGTGGCGCCCAAACCCTCCAAAATGATTTATCCTGTCTTGAAAAATGGGAATCTGATTGGTCGATGGAGTTTAACCCTGACAAATGTGAAATTCTTAGAATCAGTCGTAAAAAACACCCTACCTTATATCCTTACAAACTCCATGGCACTGAATTAAAAAGAACAAATGCCGCAAAATATCTTGGTATCACAATTAGCAGTGATCTCACCTGGATCAAACATATCAATAATATCACTGCTAAAGCCAGCAATTCCTTGCGGTTCATTAGAAGAAACGTTAAAACTCCCAACCAAAAGGTAAAAGAATTAGCCTACAAAACATACGTTAGGCCCCAACTCGAATATTGCTCTTCTGTCTGGGATCCCTGGCAAAAATACCTTAACAATAAAATTGAGTATGTCCAACGAGCTGCAGCCAGGTATGTATGTAACGACTACAGCTACACCAGTAGCGTTACAGAGATGCTGAATACCCTCCAATGGCAATCATTGCAACAACGTCGCAATATCAGTAGCATCGTCATACTCTACAAATTCAGCCATAACCTTGTCTGTGTGGATCACCACCACCTGATGCACACAACAGGTCTAAATTATCTCATACCGTATTCGAGAACACAATACCACTCCTACTCCTATTTCCCAAGGAGCATTCGTCTGTGGAATAGCCTCCCCGAATACCTACAAGCTAGTCCTAGTATAGAAACTTTTACTGGACAGCTTCGTTCCTATTATCAAGCCTAATACTAGCAGTACTTTTATCTTTTATCCTATCTTTTATCCTCCAACTTTTAAAACTGAATCTGTTACTTCTTTTATCTGTATATACCATTTTAAGATGCACATAACATTTATTAACCTCTATTCCCAGACAACGCGCCTGCTTAGTATAATCATGCTTGATTGTGAAGCAGTATGAAGTAGAAACCGGTTTGGTCTGTTTTCAAAATAGATGTAAGGTATGGTGCAACATCACACCATAATAATGTGGAATATTTTCTGCGATTTATTTCAAATTATAGTTTTTTTTAATTCAATGATCTACAATATTTCTATATATTTATCATTCTGTGAAATAGACATTGATATATTGCTAAACAATCTTACAGGTATATAAACAATTAATGTCTATTTATGTTGTGATAACACATCATACCATGAAAAGATGTACACGTTTAAAAATTAAGAATGACATATATGACATATGTGTTTATAAAATAAGTCAAAATAAATTGCTTGCATAACTACGTTTTGGGGCTGAGTTTTATACCAATGGTTGTAGCACTACCTGGATGGTACTTTAGGCTAGACTTTGTTAAAATATGAGCCAATTTTATCCAACAGTCATGCAATTGCTTGTTCTGTACAAAATGACCCATTTCCACAATGTTTTGTATATACCGCTATAGTTATAACAGTCTTATGTTTTTCAACTGCTTGTGCTGATAAATAGCTTCATTTTGATATATAATGTTCCTGGGCATACTGCTTTTTCTTGGCAAATGAATGCCCTTGAAATTGGGTCTCAAACACTTTACATGAACCTTAAGAGATGTTTTGTTTAAACCTGGGACGGGAAAAACAGTAAAAAGTAGGTTTCACGGCTCACCGCGCAAAATCTACGTTTACACATTTTGTTTACAAATTAGAAACATAATTTTGATTTAGCATGAAAATCATGTCGAATTCCTCTATCACAATATATTGTTAAAACTGATCTGAAGATGTTAGGTAAAACAGGCCCCAGCAATTTATAGCTTAGACGTACTGTCGAACTGACTTGCGTATTAACCCCAGCTTGATCTGTCGGACTGCCGTGTTAATATTAGTGCTATCTCACACTGTGCTCCAGCAGCGAACGGCATTTGTAAACACCAGTGTGATCTACAACATGTACTCTCACACGACTGACTGTCATTTTAACACCACTATCATCTGAGTTTCCGCGCTGACTGTCGTTTAAAACACCTACATGATCTCTCAAATGAAATATAAAGAGGATATTGAATGAGTGGTCATTGAATACTGAATTTATTTAACGAGTGTTCTATTAACAGATAAAAACGAGGCTGTGCCGAGTTTTTATCTGTTTTAGATGACGAGTTTAATAAATTCTGTATTTTATGAGCACAAATTTTATACTCTGTTTATAATATGACCCAAATTATAGCGAAAAATCGTCAAAATTCTTGAAACTCAACGTTTCAATTTTCCGCGAAACTTAAAACGCCGTTTAAAAATGACGTAACAAAACACAGATTATGACGTCATTTTCGCGGTTACAAAATAGCGTTGCTATTCGCTCTGAGGTCATTTGCATAGTTATTCCACTAGTGTAATAACACCCGTGTAATATCAAAAATATTCAACAGGGTTATTTCACTCCGGCGACGTAGGTCATATTAATATTGACACTCCCTTCAAACTCCGGCCTGTCATGTCAAAAACTTTAAACAATAGTTAAAGTCAGAGAAAATATTGCTGAAACGTTTTAATAAGACTTTTTACCCAATCAAATCAAGGGAAGGGTTAAACACCGGAGTCGCTGTTTCCGCGTAGCTATTTATTACTTGAGGAATATATTTCAACCAGAACGCCATCTCTCGTGCATGGAATCGGGACTTGACGGAATCAGCCGACATAGAATCGGAAATGACGAGGTATGACGGCGATGCGATCTTGTATTCCGGCCAGGGTCCAGTGAAATAGGTATTTAGGGATGTTGGATGGTTTGGATTCCTGAAATTTTTAAAGAATCACTACTTCTTATCATGACTAAACAATTTCATCCGAGCTTTTAGATTGGGGGCGCTCTCTAAAAGAACCTTCAAATAATCTACGCTTAAACAGAAAGAAAACTAGGCATTGTGTTTGGTGAATTTTTGCAGGCATCTATATGACCTAAACCTTAGCAAATTTGGTACCAAAGTGCAGATAATTCAATTATCCACAGAATGGAATAGTTCGTTTGGAAACCAAAAAATGTATAGACAAATGATATTCATTTTATTGTGTAAGGGGTAAAAAAACAATTACAAAAATTTTGAAATGTCGGTAAATCTGGTTTCGAATGAACTGAATTGAGGTTTTAGACTCTTAAAAGGATAGATACGAAACCATTTCATTAATATTGGGTATGTCCTCCATGTTGACGTATTACCTGTACAATACGACGTCTCATTGTGTGGACGTAACGTTGTACGACCAACGGAGGAATGCGGTTCCATTCGACCCACAAAGCTTGCTCCAGCTCCTGCAAATTGTTAACATTATGCCTGGCCCTTACTTTTCAATCAGGCTGTTGTCTGATATGGGTAAATATATCCCAATTGACTATTAAATACAAATCCACAGCTGTCCTTTAACAATCTTGATTTTTTCCAAAATTGTTTCTCGCAATTTACCGATTGTTGTAAGATTTATAACATTTTTTCTGAGATATGGTTAATTTTAATAACAATTTGCTCAAAGAGAAATTTCGCAATCCATTGTTGTGGATGAACCACATGCGTTTATATTATTCAAGTAGAATACAATTTACTCTAACCAAAAAGCAATAACGCGTTTTGTATTTTATTTGTAAAACGCTTGCATGTATTCGTACCGTAACAGCTATTTTGGCATCAATATGCGTCGAAATAACGTTACAAAAACAGACGCCAGTAATGAGCGCAACGTCACTATCATTAATCAGATAGACAATATTCATAATTTTGAATTTATTTCATTTTCAAAAAATATTTTTTGAATGGTAGATCTATTAAGCTATAAATTAGATTTTTCCTAACACAAAGCATTATATAAAAGAATTCTGATGTAATTGATTGAAACGTTAGTCAAACGGACTATAGGTATATTTTGAAGTAGTAAAGAATAAGTATATGTGACCCGTCACGCGAAAAGGGACCATCTCGGAACTCCGCGATATAGATATTTGAAAAAGAGATTGATTCTAGTACAGGCCAACCAGGTATCGCATTTCAAAAATTCTTGCACAGGAGATAAGATTGATCATTCTAGATTTAGAGAATTAGTGAATTGTAAAAAGTTTCCACCCTAGTCAGTCTGCGCAGGTCGCGCAGTCTGACTAGGGTCGAGACCTTGCGCACAACCTAGATGGTCCCTATTCATCTGATGGGTCACATATACCTATTTAGTTTAATTTGATTGCGTCGAAATCCTACGCTTATAGAGTCGCTCTCGTACGCTTGTTGACTGAGACTGGCTATTAAGCGTTCTGCGAACTACGGACCTTCAGGTTACGAATCGAGCACCTTTACCACTAAACCGCCAAGGCGGACAGGAAAGTAATTCGATTGATATCATCTTGTTGTAACAGCTATACATTTCTGGGGTCCTTACTATTTAGAGTGATCTCAACTTGAAAGAATATGCATTTAACAATTTAAAGATAAGAAACAAGTGCTCTATATAGGATAGTAAGAATTGAGAGAGTGCGCGACATTGCTTTTAAGCTCAACGTTTTGTATTTCCATTTTATCGAGCAAGTCAATAATTAATTAATGAGACAGCTAAATTTTAAAGATGGGCAAGTCCTTTTTTTGCAAAATTGTCGAAGCGATAGTGAGAAAATCTTATTTCAGTCGTCTACAAACAAACAAACAAAGCAACCTTACCCAGTTTTAGCAAAGTTTGTCCACATTGTCATTACAGCTCTAGAAACCTGCTTCTCGGCTGATGTGTAGTTCTTTGGGTCAGAAGCATTGCTGATCGGGTAACCAAACACATACGGAATTTCGTCCCCATGATAGGAACCAACTTCATAGAATAGATAACAAACATGAAGAGGTGACTTCGACATATTCAGTTCATTATACAGTTAGTTACATCGTGAAATTGACATTCGCCTCAATCAAAACCATTCTAAATCGCTCCCTCAGCGCTCCACTCATTCATTCGAAACACTCACTCAAACCATTCAAATACGCTCCAAACCCATTGAAAAATATAGAATCAACAACGTCTCTAAAAATAGATTTAGATGGAGAAAGATCGCGAATCACTGACATAATTCAAATTGTAAGGGTCTATTAGGTTCTTGAAGAACATGGAAGCTATCTATTGAACTTATTTTCATATTATATTAAAGGGAGGTAGTCAATATTGCAAATTTTGTTCATCCCGAACAAAATTTGCGATATTGAATACCCCCCCCCCCCCCATTAAATTCACTCAAAACTCTCTCCCCACACTCATTCAACATCATTCCTTAATCATTCCAAAATCATTGACATTGTCAATTTCACGATGTTGTTAACTGTACAGTTAAGAACATCGAGAAAATGACAAGATTATTGATTTTAGAATAAGTTATGAATGGAATTAAATAAGTGCGATGAGTGAGTTTTGTGTGAAAATCGGGGGAGGTAATACAATGTCACTAATTTCGACCAAATTGGACGAAATTTGCGATATCTTTTTACCTCATTTAAATGAAATATACGTACTTTTCTGTTTTTGTGTCTTAATGGATCAGACAAGATCCTTTGAAATCTAAACCAGATACTAATATAAATGTGCGAAACGTTAGACCTCGAATCGGCCTGTCTATCTAACCAGTCTAATAATGGTCTTCATAACGCGCGAAAAAGATAGCGGCCAATATCCCTCCCCCCAACATACACACGCGGGCACTGTCAGACTATTTTCAATGCCTTTGGTGGATATTCGAACAGTTTAATTTCTGTCCATAACGCACATATGAAATGAGTCTAATCTGGACAGTATTTTCTTTAATGTTTTTAGTGGATTACAGAGAAATAACAGTAGTTTATCATTTGATAAACTTACCGGCTGATATATTTAAATATTAAATAAATTGTAAAATCGTTTGTTTTTCGAGTAAAATCGATAAATACTTCTTTTCGAGAGGAACAAAAGCTTTACTTTTATTTGTGGCCCCCGCCACTCGAGTTTACACCGAAACAAACAATTATCCTCTGTATAATATTAAGAGGATTTTGAATGAGTGGCCATGGAATAAGGAATTTATTAAACGAGTCATCTATCAACAGATAGAAACGAGGCTGCGCCGATGACGAGTTTAATAAATTCGGTATTTAATGAGCACAAATTTTATATTCTATTTATAATATGACCAGAAGAATCTCCAAAAATCTTGATCTTTCAGCATTAAATTTTCAGCGAAACTTATAACCCCGTTTAAAACTGACGTCACAATATATATACATTATGACGTCATTTTCGCGGTAACAAAATAGCGTTGCTGTTCGATCTGAGCTCATTTGCATACTTAATCCACTAGTGTGATAACACCCGTGTAATATCAAAAATATTCAACGGGGTTATTTCACCCCCGCGACGTAGGTCATATTATAAGATCAAGTATGTGACAAGGTTTGACATTGAGCAGTATGAACAAATTTAAAAGATATTAGCATTACTATCTGTTAAACATCGGAGCTCACTAGTGACCAGCCCTGTTTTCTGGATGACAGAACGTAGCAAACTGTTCGCAAACTATACCCCGCTTTGCATCTGTATTTGCGTGCAAAACGGGGTATAATTGCAAACAATTTACACAGTTTGTTATACTGAACGCTGGACTGCATCTATGGTAAGATTTTGGTCGAATTGCGCCTTTAGAAATACCAGATATATCGCTTACTGTCAGCTGTTCGAACTACTACAATGACTATGACGGCATCATAGCTATTTAGATATCTCGGACAGATAACATTGTCGAGTTTTCGACTATCTTAAAATCTCACAATAATTGCAGGGGTTTATATTCGAAGTGCGGGCATTAGCTAACACGCAATGAAAAGGGTCCGAAGCTCGTTAAAATGACGTCGTGATTTTTTACCAAAAATCTAACCCGAAGACACATGTTTTTTATTTCAAAAATCTTGATTGGAATGGGTCGGCAGCAACATATCTAAATTTCAGCATAGGTCACCGGACGAATTTAAATTTCAGCATAGGTCAACGGACAAATTTTCGAGTAAAAAGGAACGCAGAAGGCATTAAAATTTAATACGTTACACTTAATTGTATTTCTTAAGTTTGTATCTTCATATCAATCAAATCATAACATCAGGCGTCTTTATACGAAGCAAACAGCGTTTTCGGGATAAAATTCGGTTCATTATTTCCGACAAAAAATGGACAATTACTGAATTTGGTCCCCCAAAAAGGGGTCGACCCCTTGATGACGTTTTGACGTCAACTCTACGTAATGAAATCCCCTTTTCATGACCGAACTATGAAAGCGGGTACTTCCAAGTTCAGTTCTATCGTATATGGCATGATCTGATGACAATTTAAAATTTGGACCTAAAATGGCCTTCTATGTGTCCGCAGTCACCTTAAAAAGCCTCTGATTTTCTCGAAAAACGGCAAATTGAGTAAGAGGGGCGTTCTTTTGAGTAAGACGAAAATGTCCCGCTTAGTATACATATTTTGTCTTGCATGTTTACCACTTTGGTAATCGTTTACTGTTTGTAATTTATAATATAAAATGTATTTATTTATTAATCTCCAACAGGAGAAAATAAAATGAATGAATTATAACTATAGATATATCTGTGTTATAACATCCCATAAGATATTTTTTATGATATAAACTATTTATTTTTAGAAAAATGATATAATGCAGTTATTTTTAGAAAATTGCATTTCAGTCAGAAACATTGACAAAAAACAAGAAAATAGATGTTATAAGATAAATATAATACATACTTAGTGTATTGCATGAAAAAAAAATATCTAACTCGGTTGTGTGAATTGATAATTGTCTCGGCAAGGCCTCAACAATCATCAATTCTCCCAACCTCGTTAGATATTTTTTTCATACACTAAGTATGTATTATATATTTACACGTTGTATGGAACATTTATTGACAACTTGGATCTAAACATTCGATGTCGTTTAAGTGAGTGCGGAACAAGCAACGTTTCATTAAGAATGATATTAATTCATATCAAGCTACTTCAAGATCTACCTTTTCATTTGTAAAATGAAAATCTTTATCAGAATCTTAAGCATCTCGCTCTATCAAAGGTTAATGTAATCGATGCTGTCAGGCCAAGTGCGACTTTTTTGTGCATATGGTCAATTCATCAACGATGCGTCTAAGATGAATATACGGAACGTATAAATTATGTTACCACGCTTTACAGATATAGTCTGGTGCTTAGTTACATACGAATTTTAAGCTATGGACCCATAATAGTCCCACAACGTTTCGGAAGTAATGAACTTTAACAGAGTTAACCGAGGTTTCCTTATTATTTCATTATGAAACCTCGGTTAACATTGTGAAAGAGCATGCGTTCCGAAATGTTGCGAAACTATAACGGGTCCACGGCCTTAAACATTTGTAAACAAATTTTGATCCTGAACACAGAATTAGACATTTACCTGGAGCCCAACTCGGAGGATGTGACCACATATGCTTGGTAGAATTTACGGCGAATTCGAAAAAATATGAGCGGCTATTCTTCATCATACTACGGCCATGTAGAGTTTTAATTTGAGCAGCAAAGAATGACGCTTCTAACGTCATTTCTATGACGTTTGACCTCCGTTTGACGTCATTGTCTGGATCATTCCAATCCGTGTATTCAAATTTCACGGCTTCTATAACGGCATTCCTGGCCTTCGTGTCTTTTATAGCGTAGACATCGTCAACTAGTTTAGGTATAATGGTATCTGTAAACAGTTTTTGGGTAACTGTTACGTTTTCTTTGGACTTCAGATTATTGAATGGCCAAATATCTAGGATATAAAGCGCCCCGTCATATCTGCACATACCGGTAAGAATGTCAAGTGAAGAATAAAACTGTCTTGCAGCATCCGAAATCGAGTTATTCCCGAAAATAATGTAAGTTGGCATTTCGACTAGGAAATCACCGTCAACAACCGGACCGTAATTAACCAGCCACTGTACAGATTGAATCTCGAGTGCTGTCTTCTGTTTCAGGCACGTGGCAGTATTCCCGAGGTCACATGATAGTTTTGAAATTATTTTTTCTGCATTTGGGCCATAAACTGACCAATACTCGAACGCTGAACCACTTTCTGCTATGACCCGGTGAAAGAGTCCTTTATTCCCGGGATAAAGGGCCTGTAGACTTACAGAAACACCGCCTGATGATTCTCCAAATATTGTTACATTATTGGGATCTCCGTTGAAACTTGCAATATTATCGTGTACCCACTTAAACGCCAAATGTTGATCCCAGAGACCTTGATTACCTACAAATCGCCCATCATTACTACGAAAAAATCCAAACATTTCCAAACGGTAGTTAATTGTTACTACAATGACGTCACCGAACGTTGCAAGAGCTTCTGGTTGATAATTAGCAGCTTTTCCCCAAACAAAACTTCCTCCGTAGACCCAGATCATCACAGGTAACGGCTTCGTAGAAGAAGAAATCGATCCCGGCACGTAAATGTTTAGAGAGAGACAATCTTCTGAAATTCCTTGTGAGCTTTTGTCCGCGTACATGAAAAAGCATGCTGGTCCGAATGACTTCGCTGAAAATGTGCCTGTAAAAGCCGGTTTTGGTTTGGGTTTCTCAAATCTGTTTGCTCCTGCCGTTGTTTCTCCAAACGGAATGCCAAGAAATTTATTGACTTTCTCAACACGATTATCTATCATGACATAATCCTCAAATCCGGCTATGGTTCCCAGTTTTGTCTGTATTTCAACTTCAAACGCCTTTGTGATCCCTAAAAGCATTATAAAGCATGTCCACAGCACACTCACATGCGTAACTGTATCCATCTTGAAGGGAAAGTATAAACTATGATATCATTCAATGTCTACAGCTCTTATGAAGTTGTCCCCTTTAACCCTTTTATACAATCAAAAGTCAAGATTTGTCAAGATTCCTGTCAAAATCTAGGTCAGGGCCGATTATCTAGAACAGAAGTGTTTCATGTTTATCTTTTTAAAATTATCAGAAGTTCATTAAAGGCTGTCTTGAAAAGAACAGTCGTTTGAGTGGAGAGTATCCTCTTCTGAGCATTCAGACGAGAATTCGATATTCATACGAATCACTTGTCGCCTGGTTCTCTCATACAGTCAAAGGACTGAAAGTCCTCAAACACGATTTTGTCCTATTCAGTGTCGCTGACACGAGGGCTCATCAATAATTTTGCGAACTCCTTCTGTAAAATGCATGTTGGTTTGTCTAGGACAATTCGAACTTCTTACTTTGACTAAAGTAACATCTTCTCACTAATTTGATTTAATTTCATCACTCGTCCAAAGATGAAAGTACGTGCTACAGGGCAATCTTACCCTAGCCCGCCTATTTACGGCATAACTGAATTCCTTTTGAGGTTAATATTACTAGGAACTTAATGTAATATTCGAATTTTGTGATGGCCAGATAAGACCCAGATTGATAATGCCTACAATAGAATTATTCTGATTTGAAAATCGTTTACACTCGCAAAATTCAGTCGAGTTAGCTGTATGATTTACAGAAAAAATAGTTTCCCGATTTCGATGGTATTTATCCCTTTAAAACAAAAAAAAGAAATTTGAAGTAAATGGTAGTTTAAACAAGGCGAGTCAATTGCAAAACGATACGCAAAAATTGAAAAACATTACTCTAGTTCTTCCCGAGTAATCTGTAGTCCCCTATAACAATCCGTAGTTTATTTACAAGTGAAGATGTCGTTTTCAACTTAACGCAAGTATCGTGACGTCATCAAACAGCTAGGACGTCACGATACGTGACGCCAGGAAGTTATGTGTGCGTCGTGTGCATCGAGAAAATGTTGTTGTTTAATCAAGTCAAATTATTTTACCATGTGTATACGCATATTATTGATGGACTCGGCTTGACACCCCCACCCAGAAGTAGAGCATTACAGATCGCTAGCCTTAAAATGTGGTTCTATTTTTACCTTTTTTTGTACTGTACAGTTCGAACTAACCGTATGACCTGCAAGGCCATTCAATAGAATTCACACAAAGCGTATTTTAGACACAGATAACCCGTCCAATACGTACGAACTTTCCGATTTTACTGATTCTTGTGTCCGGCTTTTTGATAAATCTAAATAACCGATTTTGCTATCGATATACAGCGGCAAACGATATGTGTGTAGCGAGCTTTATCGTGCACTCATCGTGACATAAGATATGGGTTAGAGATCAAATGCGAGAGAGACATAAAAATAATTATAGATATGTAGAGTTTAGTCTACTGAATTTTAACTAGAAAAAGAAACAAAAATCTAATTGAGATCCATAAGTCCTACTTGAAAAAGGGGTTACCCCTAATACTGTTCTCCCTCTTGTTACCTAGTGGAGAGAATTTCAACCACTGTATTAAGTAGAATGCAAGGTTTTAGAAACTATATTATGCCTATCGCACATTTCAACCGTCATTTGTGAGTCTCCTTGAAGGCTTTGTCATCTTCTTGCGTAGACTCTCATTTCATCTGGCTGCCCTTGAATAGTACAACAAAATTGACGAAAAATGACATAATACATGAGCTCATGGGGGCTCGGCAGAAGGTGACATTTTTTTGTCGTTTTCATGGTATTCACCAATAGAATTTGTTTGTCATCCAAAGGGAAGTGGATCCGTTATAGTTTTGAAACATTTCGAACTCATGCTCTTCACAATGTGAACCGAGATTTCCTAACGAAATCATTAGAAAACCTCGGTGAACATTCTTTAAGTTCACAGCTTCCGAAATGTTGCGGAACTATCAATACATTCACTACATTAATTATACAGCTGAAATTGCATTTATTGCTCAGCAACGACAGGGTCTACCTGTAACGTTTGGAGGTTTGTTCCTGTTTGAATTTGAAATTGAATCGTTTGGTCATTCACTTAATTGTATATTTTTAGAAATAAAAGTCACGATTTAGTAGCACTATAAGCACAAATGCACGTATTATGTAGAAGTCGTGATTTAAGGTCATTTTCCCGCCTGTCGCGGCACATCAAACAAAACGCTCACGCTCATTTTCAATGTTGTACCCTTAAAACATAGACGTGCGCATAAAATAGCTTACCGTAAACAACTAAAATTTGAGTGAGAATTAAAGCAAGAAACTTTAAACGTCTAAGATTTAAATTTAAAAATCGCTATTGCACATGTAAAATGTTGAAAGTTCAATATTTGAATGCATCGATGAAATTTTTCCTATATGGATTTTTTGCGTTGGTTGTTATTTGCTTACTTGTAAAACTTAAATAATTATTATACAATTCAAAAATATCTCTTGAAATATTCGGGTTTATCCAATTATTGGTACTATATTTTACATAGGGGATATTGAATGAGTGATAATGGAATGCCGAATTTAATTAAACGAGCCATCTATAAACAGACAAAAACGAGGCTATTCCCAGTTTTTCATCTGTTTTAGATGACGAGTTTAATAAATTCTGTATTTTATGAGCACGAATTTTATACTCTATTTACTATATGACCCGTATTTTTGCGAGATATCGTCGAAATTCTTGAAATTCAACATTTAAATTTCCCGCGAAACTTATAACGCCGTTTTAAAATGACGTCACAATATATACATTATGACGTCATTTTCGCGGTAACTAAATTGCGTTGATATTCGCTCTGAGCATATTTGCATAGTTATTTCACTAGTGTAATAATTCAAAACGGTTGTCGTGCAATATCAAAAATATCCAACAGGATTATTTCCCCCCCCCCCCCCCCCCGTAGGTCATATTATAAAATTTGATTTTTTCCAAACGTCTCATTGAGATATATACAGTGTTTCGCGCCCCCTCGAGATAGCGATCATTCGAATCTATGCGACGGCTCGAGATCGCCCCCCTGTCCCGACCACTCTTCTTCTATCTTACCTTTTTGAGAATTACATGCGCATCACAAATACGAGCGTGCGTTTGCTCGAATGGTTCAAGAGTTTTTTCTCAGTATTTGGAAATAATTTTCACGGCAATCACTCGTGCAAAGAGTTTTGCACCTTTCTGACATCTTGTGTTTCGTAAAATGTCTGTCCCAATAGGGCGGCCATGCCACGGCGCTTTTATTGTGAGAACACCATAGCATCGCCTTAATTGAAGAATTAGAGCAGAGAGATCGAAGAGGGGACATTACCAAAACAATGACCATGCGATCGCGATATGACGCGATCGCAGGAAGACCGACCGTTCGGAATATCACTCAGCCTTTTCCGTGAACTGCAACGGACCTCGGATGTATATAAGGCGGATGGGTATGAAACAAAATGGTGCATTTTGTGAGGCGGATACAGTGTAAGAAAAACTAGCGCGGAACCAACATGCGCTATCTTAAAATCTATATTTTTACAGTAAATAACTGATGAAAAATCTTAATTTTAGAGAATGGTTCGTCTTGACGAATCAATCTCATAACTTTAGATTTTTCAGTCGTTATTTAAGAATCTAAAGATATTTATTTAAGGATACAATGATTTCGCGGGAGTGACTTAAACGAGTAGCGTTGGCGACGTCAAATGTTTTCACTCAAAGTTTCGAGGGCTAACGCCATTTAAACTGACGCGTCATCGAGTTTTTCCAATGTTTTCCCATATTTTTAGAAATAGTCCGCCCATGTACATCCAAGGTTGGTCGTGAGATTGGCCGAGTGGTATTCCAAATAGAAGACCGACGTGAGGTCGACGTAGCGGCGCCATCGAAACGCCAAGAACGCTATACTATAGCAGTATGAGCGCGATAAAAAAAAAATAGAAACGTCTCTCCTACGCTCCTTCAGCGTTCCTATCTCAATTTTGAGAATTTGTATTTCAAACGAAATTGCTTATAAAAACATTGAGAAAAGCCTTACATTTCATTTAAAATGGGCGGTGAAAGGTGTGATTATGAGATGTGCCGTTATTCAAAACGGTGGTAATGAGAGTAGGGGGTGGGGAAATGTTATGTTACGCGAATCAAATCTTTATGTTAACTTAGGGATATGAGCATCGGAGTCAACAAAGATTCAAAATTCAGGTAAGTTCTAACATTTTTTATGTTTCAAAGATGTTTCGGCTTAAAAAAGGAAAATCAGAGAATGCTATTTTATATACATTTGTATTAATTAAAGCACTCTAAACGATTTAATCAGGCGTGCAAACGCTATACCTTGGTTTATTTGTCCCGAATTTGACCTCTGTTGGAAAAATGATTATTAACAATTATCTGCATATTTTATCAATTAACAAAATATATTTTTCATTCAATACCGTTTGTTATTCATTCTTTTGAAAGCACGCGCAAAGCCGAGTAGCAATAATCATTTCATCTAAATATCAGGGGTCAGATTCGGGTCAATAAAACCGCGCTTTAATAAAATTTTGCACGGGTGTTGTATGCTATTTTGGTAAAATTTCAAGGTTTGTCATGAATATGTACGGGATAATAATTGATTTTATAACATATTTCTGCTTTACTTGCCTGTGTACTTTTTTACTGTATTTTTCAAATAACTTAAGTTATCTTGTTATCGTTTCCGAGTTTTTCTTCTGAATTGCATCTATCGACTTTGGATTGGTTCTATCAAACCTCATACCTAAAACGGGTCGCATTCCTTACTTGATTGAAAAAACCCCGAATACATACTATCCCTTTTAAGGTAAAAGTGTTGCACAACAGTAGTAACCATTGGCTTCTGACACAAAGGGTACTGAATTCGATCTCGGTCGGCAGCAAGGAATTTGGTGTTCAAAACAAGATAATACAGTTATTATTGTGAAATTAACACTCCTGCCGATCAAAACCATTCTAAATCGCTCACTCAGTGCTCCATTCATACATTGCAAACAAAAAAAAATCGCTCCGAATTCTTTTAGGAAACATTTCAAAATCGACCAAGACGATCAGCATTAATTTCAGATCGATCAAATTATTCTTCGATTCCAATGGGTAGTGTGGGTTTAAAAGTGTTTGATTGGCCCATGAAGAGTGGGTATATTTTACTAAATGGAGGTAATAGATATAGCTTATTTCGTTAATCTTTAACAAAGTTAGCGATATGTAATTACCTACCTTTAATTTCACACAAAACTCGCTCCACAAACTCATTCAATTCCAGTCCAAAGTAATTCCTTCCATAACCATTCGTCTCGTCAACTTCATGATGTTCTTAACTGTATGCAGATATGAAACCCATAAAATAGGATGGTAGCGTTTGATTTACCATCTTATTCCTGATCAACTAATTTTTAATCTTAACGCATGGTCTTTGATCTGGAGGATATTGAATCAGTGGTGATTGAAAACCGAATTTATTAAACGGGGCATCTATATAACAGGTAAAAACGAGGCTGCAACGAGTTTTTACCTGTATTAGATGACGGGTTTAATTTATTTTCGTAATTAGTGAGTCTACATTTTATTTTCTAATTTTAATATTACTAGTACGTTTGCGATAAATCTAGAAAGGACAAGAAAGGGCTAGATACATTTTGGTCTGATTTTTTCGCTATTACTCGCCGAAATCGACGGGGTTTCTGTTTTCGCTCATCGTACTAAAAAGGGAATTGTTCAGCTAATAATCAATTAACATTCAATTCATTACAGAAATCGATTTATGGTGGAAAATATACTGGCCAAAAGTCCTAACCGGCCACTTTAAAAATGATGATAACTTTTTTAAAAAGTTATAACATTTTAATGGAATTTGGTGTGTGAATTTTTAAGCATAATGTACGCGGATTTACATTATGATTAACCAATAGTTATCAAATTTGGATGTGTAATGAAGGAAAAGCTCAAAAAGCTCTAAATCTTAATAGAGCTCGGGATATAAGACTTTCAACAAATCAAAGTCCGCAAAACGTTAGCTGCAACCCAGACCAAGAAAAAAATTGGAAAACATTGTCAATTTTGTGTGACCTTTGACTACAGGAGAAACAGAAAGAATAGGAGGCATGGTAAAATGGTGTTTAAATTCAACCGGAAAACCATTTTATCTAGCGAATATGCTCAAATATGGTCTGGTGTGAAAAAACACTGTATCAAACTGATTTTTTTTTTACAAATCCTACATTTTGTAGCTCAATGGGAATTATCTGTCTATATTTAATGCAATTTTGAAGAAAAACGTGTTTTAGGTGTTGTTTCTAGGAACCGTTTTCAGCATACATAAGCTCTATCACTTTCTACTAGGGCCATATGCCGCCCACAATTGTCGAACATTTCAAGTTTTTTTTTCCTAGTCAATGTTGCAGCAAACGACCCATGAGACAAAAATCGTTACATTGACAATATTTTGAGCTCTGTGTAAATTTAGAGCTTTTTGAGCTTTTCTCATGTTGCGCTTTAAAGTCAAAGAAATAACGGTAACTTTTTTCCAAAATCATCTGGAAAGTTGCTTAAAAATTCACATAGCAAATTTCACGAACATCCAAACACCACAGAAAAAATTATCTTTGTTTTTAAAGTGGCCGGTTAGAAGTTTTGACTAGTATATATACATAGACGAGAATCTCTTGGTAATATTCATGTAACGAGGTTATGTAAAGCAGTGCATAGCTAATGAAAATCGGCGAGAGTGAACAACTAACGTGGTCTGAGAAGTGTCAGTATAACGCGTACGTCTTTGTCGATCATGGCTATTCTTTAAACCACGGAGCGATAATTAGAATGAATACGGGTATTTGTTGATTGAAACATTTTTTTCGTGGATTGTATGAAGTACTCTACTTATCGAAATAAAATTAATTTCCGATATGAGGAGAAACGTGACTATATGAGGACGTGACGTTTGTACGTCATGAAAATTGCAATCCAATACAATCAAGAATATCAAGAATTTTGATTGATTTAAATCGCATTACGTGGGGAAATCCGTTGCACTTTATTTCTGTATAAAGAAAGTTAGAACTTGTCCATGATTATCTTTATGAATTTAACTAAATCTACTATTTCTGCTATATTGTTGGTATTCATAAGTGATTTGAATTTTAAGATATTACATCTTTTAATGTAGGAGTGTGGTATCAGACGTTTTCGTTCAGTATCTAGGATACAACAATAAATAATGTAGTGGTACTCGACACCTATATCAGTGTTACAGAGTGAACAAATTCGGTCTGATTTTTCAGTCTTACACCACCTTCCTGTTTCGATTGGCAGTGTTTGCAGTATACATTTGTGAGTAAGCCTTATGATTTACACAATCAAAAAAAAACAAAACAAAACAAAACAAAAAACTTTCACTTGAAAGGCACACTGTAACTTATTTCAACCGGGTTCATTTAAAAAGTAACAACTTACCTGAAAAGAACGTTAATGCTTGTCTTTAATCGTAAGGTTTACTCGAGTACAGGAACATTCATAATTAAAGTGAAGGGATCGGTTACTATTCCTATCAAATGCTTTTTTCAAGTACCCAATATACCTATGGAAATGGACTCGGCGCCTACGTCAGAGCTCACTTTTGAAAATACACCTATACACGATTTTTCTATTTCTGTTTACATTTAAAACAGCGCTCGAATAATTCCGTACTTGGAAGGTGCTCTGAACGCAATCGGAGACCTTCGGTAAATCTATGGAATAGACCTAAGTGATAATGATAATAATAATAATGACGACTTAATTTAAAGATGCTGCATATTTGGTTTCCCAATCTTTCCATATGGGCCTCAATAATAAAGGGCGCGGTCCAATCGGGAATCCTCTGCGATTCTACGGAATAGATCTCTGGAATAATACGAGCGCAGCCCTGACAGCGCCAGCACGTGAGCTTATAATACGCCACAAACATCAACAATCCCGTTAAGGACGGCGTTGCATAAACCTAATCAACGTAAGAATAAAAGTTGTCATATTATAAAGTACACACAGACGATCGGAACGAATTACAAGAAAAAAGTTTGATGAAAATATATTCATGTAAAGGATAAAAAACGAGTGTCGTGGTATATGGGAAATAGACACGAGCGTAAGCGAGTGTCTTATTCCCATATACCGCGCCACGAGATTTTCTATCTGACAAAGACCAAGCTTTTCAAATATTGTCTGTATTTTTTCATAAGCCACTTACATTAAAAAAATAAAACTCACAATTCAAATGTTTAAAAACAGGCTTTCGACGAGTTAATATTGATAAATTGGGACCAACGAAATGTTTTCTGTCACGGTCTCTGACTATACTGAAAGATCAAAGAAGCGCAAAACTACTGACATTTTTATCATCCTCTAAGGTTCATGTAAAGTGTTTTGAGACCAAATTTTAAGGGCACTTCATTTGCCAAGAAAAAGCAGTATGTCCAGGTATATTATACACCAAAATGAAGCTATTTAAGAGCACAAGTAGTTGAGCAACATAAGACTGTCATAGCTATAGCGATATAGCCACAACATTGTGGAAAAGGGTCATTTTGTAGAGAACAAGCAACTGCACGACTATTGCAAACAATGGCTCATATTTTAACAAATTACAGTCTAAAGTACTATTTCGTAAAACGGACTCATATAAAATGCTTGTTATCTTTTTTAAATGACTCGGCACGCAAAACATGTCGAGATTCACGTGCACGACACACTACCATCGTATATCTGTAGAAACAACGCTCGGAGTTGTATCTTTGATGGTCTCGGGCTCGATCCCCGACGGCGGTACTCACTATTTGTCTCTTACCAATGGGTTGATAATCGTAGACCTTTGTGAGATAGCAGCTGGAGACTAGGAAAGGATGTGATGGTTGAACTGGTGAGAGAAATTCCAGGAAACCATTGTTAGGTACTCCAGCCGCCGCGATATAACTGAAAAAATGTTGAAAGTGGCGTTAAACTCCGATCAATCAATCAATGTATCTTTGTTATATATATTTTTGAAATACTGTTCTCTAATTGGCCGATTCGCTCCAAAGGTGGTCTAATAATTGATACATGCGATTTGATTAGCGACGCCGTTTCGTGACACACGGTATTTATTTCCGTTACATAACGGAAATAAATACCATGTATAATGTTGCCGAAAATTGAAAGGAAATAACACCCCTTGTATATTAGAAAAACCATAAGTTAAATAGAGATCGGAGGTTATTTTCAACCAGCAGAGTTTCTCCTCCTAATCCTAATTGATTTGATTGAATTTCTGGTAGAAGCTTTTTAAAAAAGGTTATACTTTATAAAACGGGTCTTTAAGTTATATACAACAATAGGGCGACAATGTTAACTGTTTTGGCAATTCGAAAAAGTAATTAACATTTCAGGGTAGGTATATAATCTAGCCACAAGGACATTCTGTCTCCCGCAAACTTCTGTTTAACCTTGTTCGTGTCCAGAGATTCTGTAAACTGAACATATTTCTGTTCTGTCATCGAGTACTGCGGCCACGACTCCCCGAGATAGCCCTGAACGGGTAACGGTTTGTTTGGGTCGCTGGAAAATGGATAAAAATGTACATGTTTTAATTAACTAATAAGTCTTCAGCAACGACTGACTGTTTAATGTGTTTTATTTCAGATGTTTGACAAGATTCGTGTATTCTGATTGTTTGATAGGGATGCACACATTTTAGTGAGAGATCAAAGGTCAATTTTCTCTATAAATATATAATCCAAATTACTCTTTGTTCACTCTCTGAAGCTGGTGCATCTATCAGTACATTTATTTAATCTTTGAATGTCAAAAAAAGATACTTGATAAGTTAAGATGTCCATCGTCGGCATTTTTTTTCAGATTTTCTTAGTTTGCAATGATAATTCTAATTTCATTTAAATTACTTTATAATAAATATGGGACTTCTAGTTTCACGCCGTAAGCTGCAGACTGCTAATATCATATATACTTTTTTAAATCAAATAAATTAGTCCCGGCCAGGGGGCAAACTGAGCCTTCATAATTGAGTCTAACGCGTCACCAACTACACCTTGACATCGGTCGAACTTTAAGTAAGTGGATCTGGAATAGTTCCGCATAGTTCGGAAAGAATAAACTTTTACTGCGTTTACCGAGGTTTTCCTAATGATTTCATTAGGAAACCTCGGTCAACATCGTGAAAATTCATGAGTTTCCAAATTTTGTCGATCGATTACAGTTAGCAACATCGTGAAATTGATATTCATCTCCATCAAAACCATTCCAAACACTCACTCAAACCATTCAAAAACACTCCAAAACTCACTGAAAAAGAAAGAATCAACGTCAATCAAAATAAATGAAGCTAGTAAAAACGCGATTTCACTGAAATCATTCAAATTGTTAGCGTCTGATACCTTCTTGAAGAAATAGGAAGCTATTTATAGAACTTTAACGCATTTTTAAAATAAAGGGAGGTAATAAATATGGCATATATTGTTCATCCTGAACAAAGTTTTCGATATTGAATTACTTCCCATTGAATTCACACAAAACTCGCTCCACACACTCATTCAATTTTATTCAAAATTAATTCCCAAATTATTCATTTGTTAATTTCACGATGTTGTTGACTGCACAGGTTCACGACCTTCAATTGAATTTGGCAAGAATGGTACGCAATAAGTCAATTCATACCTCGTTTTAGCAAAGTTGGTCCATAATGACATCATCATCCGGGATACCTCCTTCTGGTTCTCGGTATATGTTCTGCTAGTACCCATGTTAAAGTCAGATATTGGAGAACCAAAAACAAAGGATATCTCGTCAGCGTGGTTCGACCCTGAAAAATAACATATACAATTAAAACATTGTATTGTGCAACAAAGTTAATTGTGTCGTCTTTAAAGAATGTAAATCAAGTTATTGAAAACATGGGTGGGGATTTAGGTAAGAATGGTAAAAAACAATAATGCAATCACGTATCTTGAGTTCAAGACAAAAGATTTCTTCTGTGTATAAAAGCAAAGATAAAATCAATGTTTGCAAATTGAATTTCACAAAATAGAACTGCTGTAAAGAAAAAACGGGTCCTGCAAAAGAGGTTGTAGCTAAATATGTGGAGGGGTTTAAAAGGGTATTTTTTTAATCCCCAAAATATGATATTGACAAAAGGTTGAGTAATTTAGCTGCTATTTGTTTTTTTATCATCTTGGACATGACCTTCGCAATTGATAGGAAGTCGACTAGTTCTTCTCTAAAGGGTAAGAAGAACTTTCGCAAGTATTTTAAAGATAAGATACTTGGGAATAAGTAAGAAAATACGAGATGTTGATCAGAAAATTTATAGATATGACAAAAATTTTATCGTGATTGACATAGCGCCGGAATATAAATTTTGTGCAATATAACCTTCGACAAATTGCTAACACGCCATTTTCGAACGAGACTGACTTAAAGTTCTTTTTATAACTTTGTTCTCTTATTCCTGACCACTCCTGAACATTTAGTCAATGACATTTGGGTTATGTTTATGTCATTTTGAATACTTGACAGAATCAAACAATGTTCAGGTAAAACCAGTTTACATGTATTACCTATGTTTGATTTGTAACAGTTGCACGCCGTTCAAAGAATTCAAAGTGAAGATACCACGCCTTGCCGCTTTTTTCTTTTTTTTTTTTTTTTTTTTAATGGGGGGGGGGGGGGTTCAATCCGGATTTTGCGAACACTACTGTAACTCGAAGAGGGTATTATGACTTGAGATTAAAGTACATTTGTATTCAATCGGCGAGTCAAAATAGCGAATTCTACTTATACAGTGCAAACTCGGCAATTTGAGTTGTTTCGTATGAATGAAATTTAAAAAACGCCTTTGGTGGTTTACGTGAGTTAGAGCTCTTTTGAATCTCTATCGTTTTTACTAGCACTCAACTCAGCCCATCGAATAACTCGGTCCCAATATTTACTCGGCGTCAATAGAAAGTTACCGCCAACTATAACACCCATGCTACATTGAACGTTTCATTTGTAGCAAAATATTTATTTGATTCATTGACAATGGAGTGCTGGTAATACATTAACAGTGTTTTTTTTTATTAGTTGTTAGGAGCAAACGGCTCATTTTTTCTGGCTTGAAAAACTTACATGAAATTGAAAAGTCACTAATATCAATAACGAGTATGGCCACCGTTTTCATGGATAGCTGCAGTTATTTTGCGCCAAAAATTCTTATCGAACGCTGTGTACGTCATTAGCTAATGGCCTATCATTTGTCTGTAAGAGCGTTGCTGAGCCGCTGCCGGTTCCCGATTTGACGTCAATCGCCAAACAACGTACACCTAATTGGCCGACACATTGCGATCGGAATAGAAGGCAACACAAGGAAGCGGATTAATATAATTGACATTCAGAAAACCTAAATCAACATTGCAGAATGCGATCGAGCGTTGATCTGTTTGAAAACGTCAATTTTAACGTGTTTCATTGAGAACGGACAAAGAAATGGTCTCAATATGTTTTCAACATAACGTTTCGTCATACCGCACAATTGAACGATGATTAAATAACTAAACTTAACAAATAATCGTTTATAAAATGGATCTTGCATTATATAAGGGGCCAAGTTATACGCTGAGCCGAGTTGATCGGTCATCATAAGTTCATTGTAGTATACTCATTGTAAATTTAGATATTTCGTCATGAGGGACTTTTAATTTTACCTGAGAATTGCAACTGTATGCTACACAACGATTGTTTACAAGTTAATATTTCAAAGCAGTCCTATAAAACCTACAATAAATGTCATCTCATCTCGCAAAACAACGATTTTCATGGATACACAGTATTAAATGTTTGATTTTGTCCAGATCACTTGAAAGTCCCTTCTTCCGGTTTGCCCATAAAACTTACGTCTAAACCATAACCGCTTAAACCGATATATATTATTTGATGACTGGTTGACTCCGCCCTTTTTCATCTCGGCCCTTCAGTAACTCGCCCAACGTATAACTTGACCCCATTTTCGGTTATTTATTCAGTACTTTTATCATAAATACAAGAGTATTCAATCTTCATTCATTTATGAGGAAACGTCGTTCGTCCAAGTGTACATACTTTAGGCAAACAATCTATATTACTATAAACTATATGTTGAGGCCGAGTTGATTGGGTCGAGTTATTCGATGGGCCGAGTTGACTGGTAACCTATAATTTTTGATTACGAAATGAGAAAACTCGTTTTTATTCGTGTTTTCTCGGGTATCTTCGCAAGGTCACATTACCGGCCACGTGACCATAGAAATCGTTACGTGATCTAAATGGTAGACTGGTAAACCTGCCCGATCTACGCTACCCTCCGATACTGGGAAAAGTAAAACCCTTTTTTACCATGCAGAAACACAACTGCGCAAGGATAGAATGGAATTTAATGGAAGGAAATGACTTTATTGTATAATATTCTAGCGCTGTTAGTACACTTATAGACCTTTTTTATTTGATGATTAATGCCATTTAATTCGTGGAAAGAAAGTCAAAAATAAGTAGGTGACGTTACGAAAAACTGCTATTTACACCATTTCTTTATAATGTAACATTAGCATTCGTTTACAACGGGCATTGAGAACTACTGATTTAATATTTCTAGTTACACGAATCGGTTACATGACAGAGTATTTTTTACTCTTTCCGATTGAATTGTTTGTGGTTGATAAGCATCGAAGTATTGTAGTTCTGTTTTCTATAACATCAAACCATTTAAGTGACAATTTTTGTAAATTAAATCTTCAACTCGTAACCAGATGTTAAAGGTTCGAAATAACAACTTATTACAGACACATCACGACATCAAAGATTTTTTTTTACTGACTGCCGATAAATGAGAGTCGTATATAACAGGAAACTTTGTGGAAAATGAGGAATTTTCCAAAATACTCCTCATATTTTCTGTTCTGTTGCTCGTGATGCAAAAATATTCATGAACACCTATCAGACAGCGAAAAACGCACAGGACTATGTGAAACGAGTCAACAAATTCTTTTTTCATCATTCGTTTAAAGATGCAATTAAAGTATAATTCTGTCAGCAGAAACCGGTTTTTTTTTCAAATGCAAAATCATTTAATTGGATCTGTTAGATAAGAAGGGGGCCCAGATGTTTCAACGCAGAATATACATTACGCGATTGAAAGGCCGCGACCTCTCTCATCTATTAACATGAAAATCAGACTTAAACTCTTAATTTAACCCTTAATTCTGCCTGGTCTATCATATTGTTTCGTAAACGGCATTTGTTCTTCAATAATCAAAACTTTGTCACACTACTTTAGGTCAGATAAGACAGTGGAAAATGTTATCTTTTTAACATGCAATCACTTTGATTTTTCGCATTTTGAAATTGTAGTTAGATTTTATATTAAGAACAACACAAAAAAGTTGAACAATTTTCTCAGACAGAATAGACCAAGATCAGCCTGGATATAGATGAAGTATGATCTTAGCCTTAGGCAACACATTCTGCTTTCTACTTAATTTCTGTGGGGAAATCTTATGCCAGACTTTGCTATAAGATTGTTCACAAGTTGGTGTTGTAGAGAATGTAAGATCCTTTCCCATCCTGTGATCTTGGCATTTCACATTTTTAAAATCAAATGTCTATTTATATTTCATTTTAAATTTGAAAAAAAAATAAAGAAAAAAACCCACTGATAGCGTCTATGTTTTGTGATTTTTCACCTAATGCAGGGTTTAAAAGGGAAAATATTTAAGTTTGGAAGAAATTTAAGACAAATTTCTTAAAAATGTAAAACTACGTGGTGAAATTCTTAATTTTTACACATTTTTTTTGCTAATACATGATAGATAATTTTGATATAGGTGGTTTAGGATGAATCTGTATTGAAATACCAAATAATTTGGATGACAAGTTCCACTTTTTAGCTCATATAAGCACGAAGTGCTCATGGTGAGCTATTGTGATCGAGCTGCGTCCGTCATTCGGTCGTCTGTTTACATTTTGTGTGCACTCTAGAGGCCACATTTTTGGCACGAGTATCTTGAAACTTTGTCAGAATGTTTGTCTTCATCAGATCTCGGTCATATTCGAAATTGCGTCAAGTGGGGTCAAGTGAGAGTAAATTCTTGGTCCATAGGTCTTGAAACTTGGTGAGATTGTTTGTCTCCATCTAAGCTCGGCCATGTTCAAAATTGGGTCAAATGAGGTCAATCATGGAGTAAGAGAGTCAAATTTTAGTAATACGAGAAAAGTAACACAAAGTTCGGGCGCTTTGGCGCTTTTTTCTGCTTCTAGATGGTGCGTTTAAAATATTTGAATAACCAAAAACAGAGAGAAGAACATATACCGTCCATTTTTTTGTGTTTTCGCATTGGCAGCCTACATGGAGAATGGTAATCTCGCGAGATCTCGCTACTTTATTTCATCATTTATTTAAATTTATTTACTTTTTTCTTTGATTTTATTTATGTCCATCTTTATCAAAATTTAAATTGGAGATACGTAAAATTAGGATAAGAATCAGCCTTACATTGAAAAAGTAGCACAATTTGGCTTAGAATCTCGTCTGGATGACATTTTCTTTTTACCCTTTGCAAATGAGATCATTCTGTACTTTGGGGAAGTATGAGGCTACTTTTTTCCATTAAAACAACGTCATTGTTGTTGAGTTTTAAAGTCGGGGTAAAAAGCGGGATTAGACTAGAAGGAGGTGAATTCTATAGCAATATTCCCAGTTAAGACTTGAAAGAGATGAAAACTGTAGCAATATTCGCAGGTAAGACATGAAAAAGAAGAAATCTATAGCAATATTCGCAGTTTGAAATGTAAATGTAGCTATTTTAGCTAAAGCTATGTCGGCTAATATATAGGCCTAGTCTGAATCCCATTCTTTAGGTATTTGACCTGACTACGGACCCATGTATATTTAGTGTTCCTGACCTGATGCAGTTGCTAAAATACGTGCGCTCATATTTAAAAAAAAACCTCTTATATTTTTTTACTAAAAATTACTAAAAACTAAAAAAATCAATCTAGAAATGAACGAGAAAAAAACAAATAGCCATCGATTTTGAAAGGAAGCCTATTTTTTCTGCTGAGAATAAGTTTAAAATTAAGTCAAATTTCTTTTCTTGTCTATAGGTTAAACCTATCATTATATTACCTTGCGCTTACTCTACAGGCCAAATTTTTCGCCCAATTGTCTTGAAACTTTGTCAGAATGGTTGTCCATCAAATCTTTGTCAAGTTAGAAAATGGGTCAAGCGGGACGAAAAAACCTTGTGTGCACTCTAGTGGCAACATTCTAAATAAGTTCACCCATTTTTCCAATAGCCATTTTCCATTACTTGGCTATCATTTTTTTAAAGGCGACACATTTACTTTGCTGTACATTACAGCAATTTTTTACTTGCTTATTCGGTAATACATTTAGACATATCCTATGTTGCCTTAAACTGATTGAGGTTCAGACATGTATGCCCAGGAACAACCGGAAGTAGACACGGACAACTGAAAGACGAAATAAACGAACTTTGCAAAGTTAGTTTCAAAAACTTTAAAGTTTGTTGTGCTTTGTAATGAACTTCAAATAAATTTTGTGGTAAAGCTTGAATATTCGACCTTATAAACAATCGTTGTGTAATATGCGATTCTCGGATTCAATGACCCCTTCCATATGATGTGATTTCCAAAATTGGAATATGTATACTACCATGAGGGGCGACAAAATAATGCTGCTAATTACGCATGAAAGGATGATTTTTGATCATGAAAGGTAGAATTACCATTCTCGATTCATGAAATCTATTAGATAGAAACAAACAAACATAAAAGCATGCCTCAAAACCTCTTATATAAACCGCGCATAATTATGATAGACATTTCACGTGTCGACCTCTGCGCAATTTTAATAGCCAAATGGTGATTCTTTTTAATGATTGTAAATACTTGTTTTTAAATTTTGTTTTCGTTTTAATTAGATTTGCATGAAAAGTTATACCAAACTTGTTAGTTGAACTAATATATTATTTCTAGTAAATAAGATGTGTTAGAGCATGATTAACTTAATCATTAAGTATTTACTTGAATCGTCTCACTCATTCGAAGATGGTTCAAAGTTAAAAATAAATCGTGAAATTGGCAAGTTTATTCTTTTTGGAATAAACTTGGAATGCTATCGAATGAGTATGTGAATCAAATTTGAACATAATTTAAGGAGGGGGGGGGGTGATCTAATATCGTCCAACTTGGACAAAATAAGCAATATTAATTACACCCCTTTGAAAAAAATCTACATACATACTTGTGTGTCTTCAGCAAGTAATTAGGCGCTTCACGAGCCAGATTTTCTTCGTAGAATGATTTGATAGAATTCAATGACATGTCTATCGTTTTGAACAATTTCGAATTGTTTTAACAATTTTGGAGCGCTTTTGAGTGATTGGAGTGAGTGTTTGGAATAAAGGAATGAATGGAGCGATGACTGAGCGACTTAGAATTGTTTAAATCGAGAAAAACGTAAATTTCACAATGGAACTGACAATTGATAAAATCGTTAAATTGACTGTCATTCCGACCAATACCAAAGTAAATCACTCACTCAGCGTCCCATTCATTCATTCATTCATTCATTCATTCATTCATTCATTCATTCATTCATTCATTCATTCGTTCATTTCAAACACTCACTCAAACCATTATAAAACACTCCCAAATTCACAAAATTATAAAATCATTAATAACATTCAAATTAAAAAAAAACGTAGAAAAATTCCACGATTCCACTGAAATAATTGAATTTCGTGAACGTCTGATTAGTTTGTGAAAACACAAAAAAATACTTATGAAACTTCTATGCTTATTTTATTAAAGGGAGATAATATCTGTAGCTAATTTTGTTCATCTGGACCAAAATTTGGACCAAAATTAGAGATTTTGGATTAACTTCCTTTAATTACACTCAAAACTCACTCATCGCACACATTCTTTTTCATTCTAAATGCTTTCCAAAAGCGTCTTACTTATTAATGCCACGACATCGTCATCTGTAACAAAGGAATATCATTGAAAGCTACAGTTAATTACATTGGGAAATTGACATTCAACCCAATCAAAACCATTCTAAATCGTTCACTCAGCGCTCCATTTATTCATTCCAAACACTCACTCAAACAATTAAAGACGCTCAAACCCATTGAAAATAAAAGAATCAACAATGTATTTCAAAATAAATTGCGATGGAGAAAAATCGCGATTTCTCTGACATTATTCAAATTGCTAGCGCAACATAGTTTCTTGAGGAAATAGGAAGCTATGTATCGAACTTGTATGCATTTTTTTTTATTAAAGGGAGGTAATCAATATCGCTAATTTTGTTCATCCTGAACAAAATTTGCGATATAGGATTACCTCCAATTAAATGTACTCAAAACTCGCTCCACACACCCATTTAATTTCACTCCTAAATCATCCAAAATTATTCAACTTGTCAATTTCACGATGTTGTTAACTGTAAGATCGTTTTAATAAACTGGCTGCAATACTTTCATATTTTTACTTTGCTTGTCCCTTAACGCAATCTATGGTTTACTTAGATTGAAAGGAAGGTGTTTAATCTCTATAGACATCTCATGATAACTTTCGACCTTCGATCTCAAATATAAAAGAAAAGAATAATCCGCTGTAAAACAAGAGCATCTTAGGTATGAGTTTTCCAACTCTTTGAAGTTTTGCTCGGAAATAATTAATCTAGAAGAATTAATTGACTTCAACCAACTTCTAATCGCTAACCGAAATACAGCACGAAAAGTATAACTTAATAATATCGAAGGTACGTGTGGTTGTTGATTTCTGAAAGTCTTTTACTTGGCAGACAACGGAACCTAACATCACTGAAAATCCTTTCTTGGAATGAAATGTAACTTGCATGAGAAATTTTGAAAAACAACTTTGGTGGTTGGGGTAAATTCAATATATTCGGCTCATTTTCGCAAATGTACCCCGAAAGTAAAGTTTTCTTAGCGAATTCCAGTATGCTTCAGTTAAGGCACCAAAACACAAGCATTTTTAAACAACATTATAGTTTTTCTTCGACTGAAAAATTAAAAAAAAAGCTCCCTGTATATTGTGAGTTTTGTAACTTTTTTTTTCAAATTATCTCATGGTGGATGGTTATGGATTGATTTTGTACTGAACTTGACTGAGTTTGATGAGTGAGTTTTGAATGAAATTCAAGGCAGGTAATAAAATAAAGCTAATTTCGTCCAATTCGGACTACAAGTACGTTTTCTACTGTTCTATTTGTTTGTCTTCATGGACAAATAAGTCGCTTTGATACAAGATACTAAAATAGCGCAACAATTTAATCGACATAAACGAAACGTTGATCGTTTTTTTGAAGCGTTTTCGTACAATTTCACCTAATGTATAAGTGATTTGAGTGAGTGGTTTGAATACATTCAATGGAGTGCTACGTGAACGATTTAGAATGGCTGTGATCGAAGTGAATGTCAATTTCACGATGTCACTAGCATAACCATTCGGAACATCACTCGGCCATTTCCGTAAACTACAACAGACCTATTTCCATAAACTACAACAGACCTCGGATGTATGTAAGGCGGATGGGTATGTAACAAAACCGTGCATTTTGTTAGGCGGAAAAAGTGTAAGAAAAACTAGCACTGTAGACAGCAAATAACGGCTGAATAATCTTAATTTTTGAGAATGACGTATCATTCTCAAAAACTAAGATTTTTTTAGCCGTTATTTAAGAATCTAAAGATATTTATATAAGGATACGATGGTTTCACGTCAGTGACTTAAACGAGTAGCGTTGGCGACGTCGAATGTTTTCACTCACGGTTTCGAGGGCTAACGCCATTTTGTCTGACGTCATCGATTTCTTCCAAGGCTTTCCCGTAATTTTTGAAAATAGTCCGTCTATGTACATCCGAGGTTGATCGCGGGATTGGCCGAGTGGTGTTCCGAATGTAGAATAACTTACCGACGAGATAGTACGGAGCAGGAAACTCATGTTGAGTCAGATTTAATGCAAACTCATAGAAGTATGTCCTCCCAATGCCATATGTTGAGTGGCCCCGAGCAGTGTTCACAGCAGGGCTATTGAAGGCAGCGTCAGTGGCAAGCAGCACTAATTTATCTCGCACCGTTTCGGTGTTTTGGGGATCTGACCAATCGGTGTACTCGAACGAAACGATGGCTATTACGTCATCGATGACCTTCTTGCACTTGGATCTGTATTTGTCTTGTATGATATACGGAATAGCATTGTTTATGAATTCGTCTCTGCTTACAGTGAATGTATTTTCAGAACTTGGCATAAAAAGTTGCAATAATGAGGAACTGTCAGTGAAAACGCCAGACCCTTGTAGGATCTGTAGGAACGAGGCGCCGTCAAAATTATTCACACCTGTTAAAATATCAAGTGATGCGAAAAAAGAGCGTGCCATCTTGGATTTGGAGTTGTTACCGTATATGATATCGTGTGGACTTTCTAACAAAAAGTCGTTGTCAATACAGGGGGAATAACTAAGAAACTTCCCCTGGTATAAAAGAGCTTTCATCTGTAAACCCTGAGGGGGTAAAATTTGCATGCAACGAATGGGATCAGAAGAATTTGTACATCCGGTAATTTCTAAAATTTTATCAGCATTCGGTGGGGTAATGCCCCAGAATGCAAAAGCTGTGCCGCTCTCAGAAATAACCCTTTTAAAGTAACCCATGTTACCCGGGTACAGTGCTTGTAGTAGGACCGAAACACCGCCCGCCGATTCGCCAAAAATTGTAACTTCATTTGGGTCACCATTAAAACTAGCAATATTGTCGTGCACCCATTTAATGGCTAACTGCTGGTCCCACAAACCTTGATTTCCAATCAATGTTCCGTCATAACTGCGTAGAAATCCTAACATTCCTAAACGATAGTTAATTGTTACGACTATAACCTCTCCAAACGTACTCAGCGCTTCAGACTTATATTTATTTGCTCCACCAATAGTAAAAGCACCGCCATGAATCCATACCATAACAGGAAGTGACGTGTTGTATGACGTCTTAGGGACATAAATATTCATGAAGAGACAATCTTCAGATAAGTTCATTGGACTATTATTCAAAGGAATGATCACCTGATAGCAAGATGGAGGATAGTTGAATGCCTGATATTTTGTCGCAAATTGAGCCTTTGGAATCGGTTTTTCAAATCTGTTGTTGCCTGTCGGTGGCTCCGCATACGGTATTCCAAGAAACTTGACGACGGATTTCGTATTTCCATCAACATTAACAGAATCAACAAATCCTTCAATATCTCCAACTTTTGTTTTCACTGTCACATATTCAGATGCTTTTGCTAATTCAAGGGACAGCCATATGGCAACTAGCACCTTTAATATTGCCATACTTTAAAAGGACCATATACAAGACTGAGTGATGGCCGTCTGTCAACCTTTAGTTACATAGAATAGGTCACAGGCAGGTCACTATCTATAGTTATTTACATCATGAAATTGACATTCGCCTCGATCAAAACCATCCTAACTCGCTCTCTCAACATTCATTCCAAACACTAACTCATATCACTCAAAAGCGCTGAAAAACATTTCGAAATGTTTCAAAACGATCGAAATTTCATTGAAATTAATCAAATTATTATATTAAAAATTTGGCTGGTGTGGACTTTTACCCTTTGCTGTTTAATCCCTGCTTTTTACGTGCCTGTGATTTTATGATGGAGAAACATTGTGAGAAAAAGAAGAAATTGCTTCTGACAAGCAATTTCTTCTTTTTACACACCATTTTCTACCCTACTGAATGGTTATTTTTCAAATTAAATCAACTTTAAATTTTCGTCTGCAAAACCTTTGAATTTGGACAGGTCCAAAATTTTGTAAAACAGGAAAGGGTTAAAGCGTCTGAATACTCCGTGAAGACACACACATTGAAAGAATGTAGATAATTCTTAAGGAGGTATTGAATATTTCTTATTTCTTCAACGTTAGACGAAATTAGTGATATTAGATAACCTTGCTTAAGGTTCATGTAAAGTGTTTGAGACCCAAATTTAAGGGCGTTCATTTGCCAAGAAAAAGCAGTATGTCCAGGAATATTATATATCAAAATGAAGCTATTTATGAGCACAAGCAGTTGAAAAACATAAGACTGTTATAACTATAGCGGTATAGCCAAAACATTGTGGAAAAGGGTCATTTTGTACAGAACAAGCAACTGCATGACTGTTGGATAAAATTGGCTCATATTTTAACAAAGTCTAGCCTAAAGTACCATCCAGGTAGTGCTACAACCATTGGTAAAAAACTCAGCCCCAAAACGTAGTTATGCAAGCAATTTATTTTGAGTTATTTTATAAACACATATGACATATATGTCATTCTAATTTTGTAAACGTGTAGATCTTTTTAGGGTATGGTGTGTTATCACAACATAAATAGACATTAGTTGTTTATATACCTGTAAGGTTATTTAGCAATATATCAATTTCTATTTCACAGAATGATAAATATATAGTAATATTGTAGATCATTGAATTAAAAAAAACTATAATTTGAAATAAATCGCAGAAAATATTTCACAATATTATGGTGTGATGTTGCACCATACCTTACATCTATTTTGAAAACAGACCAAACCGGTTTGACATGTATATTGACAAAATAAATGGAAATTGAATGTTTCAAAAGAGCCTTTTGAGACTGAGTTTTATATCTAAGGTTGTAGCACTTCCTGGATGGTACTTCAGACTGTACTTTGTTAAAATACGGGGCAATTTTATGCAACCGTCATGCAGTTGCTTGTTCTGTGTAAAATGACCCTTTTCCACAATGTTTTGGCTATATCGCTATAGCTATGGCGGTCTTATGTTGCCTAACTGCTTGTGCTCACGAATAGCTTCATTTTCATATATAATATACCTGGACGTACTGCTTTTTCTTGGCTAATGAAGTGCCCTAAATATTGGGTCTCAAACTCTTTACATGAACCTTAAATTTTATTCAAAACTCGCTCCGATTACTCATCCAATAGAATTCCAAATTAATCAAAAAAATCATTGAACTTGTCCATTCATGATGTATCTAACTTATGGCTGGAACGCGTTTTGTCTTCAAAACACTTTTTTTTAATTATTAATATATGTATAAACGTAATGATTCTGTAAAAAAAAATGGCAGTAAAATAGGTTTAATCTTAAACTATATGCCCAGGCAACCAATCTTTTCCAATCTGTATCCCGTTTTTTTTAACATTCTCTTTTTAAATTTTGTTTTCGCTACTTACTTTTCCAATGATACACGTATATGTATTCCTATTTCTGCAACCGTATAATGATACACATAAATCTTGAACTCTCGGCGATTCTGCAAAATAGACCAAATGAGAATAATAAACACGCACCAATGAAAGCGCGTAATTTCGCATGTCGGTTAACATGACGTCACTTTCATCAAGAGGAGGTTAAACTTTAAAATTAACAAGAGGACCATGATGGTATTATATCGCTCACTTTCGACTCTTTGTCTCATTTAATAAATCAAATTTTCCAGCAAAGGTCATATTTGCAATTTAACGATTTGAGGCCTCTAAGACTGTAAACAAGAAACTTGTCATGAACGCCCCTTTTCCGTGATATGACAGGGATCCTTCCAATTTTCAATGAAGTTCATTTTTGTGACCTGACAAACATTCTGACTAAGTTTCATGAAAATTGGACCATATTTGTGACCCCCCCCCCCCATAATGCATACAAGAAGATTGTCACTAAGGCTACCATTCCCGTGATATGACATGGTTCCTTTCAATTTTAATGGGGTTCATCCTTGTAACCTGACACACATTCTGACCAAGTTTCATGAAATTGGACCATATTTGTGGCCTCTGGAGTGTTAACAAGAAGATTGTCATTAAGACGCTTTTCCCCGTGATATTGCACAGATCCTTCCCATTTTCAAAATGGTTCATCCTTGTGACCTGACCATCATTCTGACCAAGTTTCATGAAGATTGAACAATATTTGTTGCCTCAATAGTGTATTTAAGAAAATTGTTGTTTAGGCCCTTTTCCCCGTGATATGGCACGGATCCTTCCAATTTCGATAAGATTCATCCCTGTGACCTGAAAAACATTTCTGGTCAAGTTTGATGAAGATTGAACCATAATTGTTGCCCTTAGAGTATACACACTTTAATCGTTGACGTCTGACGAAAGACGGCGCATGACGAACGACGGACGACAGACGACAGATATTCAATGATCACAAAAGCTCACCTTGAGCACGATGTGCTCATGTGAGCTATAATAAATCTACGACAAATTTAAACTTAGTATTTTGTATTTTGATACACAGTGTTTAAAGTTCTGAGTTCTGTTCTAAACGGAGTCACATTTGTTTCTGATTCTAATGACGACAACTAGAGGAAATAAAATTGTGTATAGGTGTATTTTCAAAACTGAGCCCTGACGTAGGTGCTGGGTCTATTGCCGCAGGTATAATTCGAATAGGGTATTGTGACTTGTGATTACAGTACATTTGTCTACAATCGACGAGTCAGAATAGCGAATTCCACTTATATATTAGGTATATTTGAAAAGCATTTACTTCAATTATGTAATTACATGTATGAGTAAAGCGTACGATTTAAGACAAGCAATAACTTTTATTTGGAAGGTAAATTGTAACTTTTTTAATGTGATGTTTTAACCTGTTTTATCTTTTTCGAAATAATTGCACGACCTAAACATCGTGAAATTGTCAAGATGAATAATTATGGAATTATTTTGGAATGAAATTGAATGAGTGTGAGTGAATTTATCGAGTGTGTGTATGTATATAAGGGTAGTTGTTGGGTTTTATAGTCAGTTCTACGCAAGACGTCCTTCAGTTTACTTCGAGTCATTGATCCACGGGAAGACATTTCACAGCTTGTTGAAGCACGTGTGCGGGCTGCAATGAAGGAGTCTCAGCAGGAGTTACTACAGCAGATTGGCACTTTAGTTGACAAGATAAGTGGAAACCCTTCTTCATCTACCGCTAGTCAGTTAACAGTTTTGGACATTCCTAAATTCAGACGGAAAAGTAATGAAGAACAGTTCAAACAAAATTCAAGAGTATTGGCTCGTTTGGAGCAAGCCGAGGCTCATTTGGATACCGGAAATATTCCTGAATGTAAAAATAGTATAGCAGAAGGTAATTTATTGATTTATCTTTTCGAGTAATTGTTTGTAAATGTCAAGGGTTACTATAGAAGAATTGTAGAGCTATAGGTAGATTTTGAGCGGTGAGCTGTGAAATCTACTTTAACGGTTAAATTTCCGTGCTATTCTTTCAAAATAGATAAAACAGACATAATAAAGATACAAATTACCTTTCAAATGAAGCTTAGTTCTTGTCTTAGATCTTAAGGTTTACTCATAAACCTATGGTAATGGACTCAACATCTAGGTCAGAGCTCAGTTTTGAAAATACACCTATAGTATGTTTGTACGGTTTAAGTCTAAAAGTATGTGCAAAGTATACTCTATAGCGTTAGCTAGATTTTTGCTTGATGACAGTAAATTACATTTTTGTGTTGTTTTTCAGCTAAAGACATGGTTAAGCGTCGCCAAAAGCATATTCAACTGGCAGATAACTCCGTTTACCTTGCAAAGGTATTTGCTGTGTTGAGTATGGTTAAGACTTCCACTTATATATCAGGTATATTTGAAAAGCATTTACTTCAATTATGTAATTACATGTATGAGTAAAGCGTACGATTTAAGACAAGCAATAACTTTTATTTGGAAGGTAAATTGTAACTTTTTTAATGTGATGTTTTAACCTGTTTTATCTTTTTCGAAATAATTGCACGACCTAAACATCGTGAAATTGTCAAGATGAATAATTATGGAATTATTTTGGAATGAAATTGAATGAGTGTGAGTGAATTTAAAGGGAGGTAATCACATATCGCTAATTCTGTTCAATATGAACAAATTAAGTTATATTTACTACATCCGTTTAATAAAATAGGCTATACGTACTCTTCTGCTTGTATGTCTTCGTGCACTAATCAGACACTGTAACACTGTTTTGTTTAAGATCATTAAAATTAGCTATATTTATTACCTACCTTTAATTATGTACTCTTCTGTTTGTGTATCTTTATGGAACAATCAGACAATGTAAAATCCACACGATCCACTAGAATCGTAGAATAATTTGAAAGATTTCAATTAAATGTTGATCGTCTTGGTCGATTTCGAAATGTTCTCTTTTTTTTATCGAATTAAGAGAGTGTTTCAACGTATGAATAGAGCGCTAGGTGAGCGATTTAGAATGGTTTTGATCAGAAAGAGTGTCATCAAGATGTTTTTAACTGTATCTTGCAAATGCATAGAGACGGGAATTAAACATAGCAGATTGTGCGTTGTGATGGAAAAATCTATGTTTAATTGTTCGTTTTTGATGATAGATGAAAAAAGTAAAAAACTGTAAAATTTAAGAGGGGCACGAAATCTTTATAAACTCCAGTCTAAAATCATTTCCTATCATCCACAATCAAAAGACTTGATATCAACTCAAATTTTTCACGGTATATTCCTTCTGAACACAAAGCTTCGATTATTAGTACAGTACTAGTTTCGATTTTGGTTCTACCGGTAAAATGTCTGAAACGGGGTAAAATTTAATGTTGTATTTTTATAGCACAATATATCAAAAGAAGAACATTTTAAATTTACAATGGGATAAAGTCAACTTGATCTACCTTTAGACCTTCATACCGCCTTATAGTCTCCGTACTGTGACCAAGCGGAGACCATATATAGGGTAATGCAATTAGGTTTTACAAATCTGTCTGCAAGCCGTCCATACGATGTCTTATCGGTGTGTTTATGGGCAACGACCGCCGTATTGTTGTAACTATTTAGCTCACCGTCCGTCGTCCGACAATCATCCGTCCATCCGTCTGTCTGTCTGTCCGTCCGTCCGTCAACAATTTCTTTAACATCTTCTCCTCCTTAACCACTGGGCCAATCAAGCTGAAACTTGCCAGGGATGTTCCTTGGGTTAAACTCTTTTAAAGTTGTTGAAAGAATTTAGTTCTATTAAAAACTCTGGATGCCATAGTAAGAGAAAGACCGAAAATGCAGAAAATCTTAGAGAACACCTTCTCCTCCTACACCACTGAATCAATCAAGCTTGAACTTGGCATGGATGCTCCCTGTGTAAAGATCTGCAAAAGTTGTTAAAAGAATTTTATTTCATTATAAACTCTTGTTCCCATGGTAACGGAAAGGCTGAAAAATGGCCAAAAACTGCCCAAAATCTAAGAATAAATTGTTCCCCTTCTGAACCAGAAGGCCAATCATGCTGAAAATTGGCAGGGCAGATCCTTGGGTGAAGGTCTTCAAAGGTTGTCAAAAGAATTGAGTTTCATCAAACACTCTGGTTTCTTTGGTAAAGGAAGGCTGAAAAATGGGCAAAATTGTTGAAACCTTAGAACAATTCTTCTCCTCCTTAACTGCTGGGCATATCAAGCTGAAACTTGGCAGGGATGATTCTTGGGTGAAGCTCTTCAAAGGTTGTTAAAAATTTGATTTCTTCAATAACTCTAGTTTTCATTGTAACGCAGAGGGTGAAAATGGCCTATAATTGCCTAAAATCTTAAAGAAAATCTTCTTCTCCTAAAGTATTTGGCCATTCAAGCTTAAACTTGGCCGGGGTGATTCTTTGGTGAAGCTCTACCAAAGTCATTGAAAGAATTTTATTTCATCAAAAATTCTTATTCCCTGGTAACCGAAAGAAAATTGCCGAACATCTTATAAACAGAATCTTCTTCTTTTTTTTCTAGGGATGTAGGTCTACTTAAGTTGTAAAAAAAATCAAAACCATCAATAACTTTTGTTTCTATGGTAAGAGAAAGATTGAAAAAATACGAAAATTCAAAAAAATCAAATTGCAGTAGGACAAAATTAGCCTCTTTCTTTCATTCACCCTCAATGTACATCAAACAATCTCTGGTATTTCTAGTTGTGAGTTGACATACTCAGGTGAGCGATATAGGACCATTTTGGTCCTCTTATTTTGTAAATCGAAAGGTTTACGACACCTGTTATACATTGCGATGATTGACATATGTAGCCGAGCACAGCACTTGTTGGCTCTAGCGGGAACCCTCGGCGATTCTACGGAATAAACCTAAGGAATGATGAGGGTGCGACCATGAAGGCATCTCCTCGCATATGGATTAACCCTTTCCTGTTTTACAAAATTTTGGACCTGTCCAAATTCAAAGGCTTGCAGACGAAAATTAAAGGTGGATTTAATTTGAAAAATAACCATTCAGTAGGGTAGAAAATAGTGTGGGAAAAGAAGAAATTGCTTGTCAGAAGCAATTTCTTCTTTTTTCACAATGTTTTCTCAATCATAAAATCACAGGCACGTAAAAAGCAGGGATTAAACAGCAAAGGGTTAAAGGCGTTAAAAGTACATCCATAAATATTAACTAAACGGTCCCGATAAAGAGGCCATCAGAGATAAGAGTGTTGTGTGTGGGTGGCTCTCGTGAAGGGAAACTATTCTCATTTCACTGCGAGGTTTAAACAGTCCTTCGTCCAGGATGAAATCTCCCACGGAACGTTTGAGAAATGATATTATGCTTTGGAATTACGCATGCGTGCAAAGCTGGGTATCAATTGAAAACGTTTGCAAACCTTTGTGCACCCTGAACACAGGACATGATTATTTAGTTAGATTCTTCTTTTTATAAAGAGACAGTTTTCTGAATAAGTTTTGACCATGCTTCCTTTTTTTGTATGTTTAAGAGGCAAAAAGAATTTCGTTGATTTCATGGGGATATGAAACTAAAAACCGTATCATACTCTATGAATTCGTGAAGCGGATTCATACATGAGTGTGATTAGGTTTTCTGTTTCATATTTCTTAGAAATAAACAAATAATCTCTCCAAATCTTAAAATTCTATATCACGAAGCAAATATGTAAAAAAAATGTCAAAAAAGAAACAGGTTTCTTGAGGGGACTACTTTGGGCAGAATCTTGGTACTCAAAAATGTTTTGATTGATTAAAAAGCCATTTTTTCTTTCTATAAGAACACAAAAATTTCAATGAACCTAAGTAGATTTAAATTAATTTGACTTGATTCTTGTCAGATCCAAGCTCTTTTACAAAATACCGTAAAAGTTCTAAGACAGCCGAATACTCTTATAAAACCCTATCCCCCTTTACGGGGGTTGAAACCGACCATTTTATATAAGATTTTACAAATCCAAAGAAAATCTCCAATAAAGGTCGATCACCACAAAATGATGGTAACAAATAATTCAACAGAGGATTTCTGCACTTTTTCCTCAATCAAATGTTAATAATTTTAGACTTAACAGAACAGAACAGAACATATCCTATACTACGTCCAAGTACAACAACGTACAATACGGACAATAAATACGTGGGTTATTTGATAAATTCACGGAATTTATTTTATTTTTTTTATTTTTCGACCAAAGATCACGAAATTTCATACAGACATAAAAAGGCATATTATGAATTCTAGTGTTTCATGATATTAAAGTATGCCTAACAAAAAGCTCTTTTTTCTGTCTCCATAGCAACTAAAGTACGCGAGGTTGCCTTTGGTCAGTTTTCAATCATTTGCACTTATGATAATTGTACAAAAGCGCTATACCTATGAACGTCGAAACGACGGGAATTCACTCAACGTTTGGTTAACGTTGTGACGTCATTTCCTGAAAATTTGCCGTTTTTGTTTCCAAAGTTACCTTGTGCACAACATTTTCAAAATCATGTCGCAATAAAATCGTCAATGAAAACTGACGTCATCTGATGAATTCGAGTTGCGTTCTGTCATGAAGTTCTGTGTAGGACTAAAGTTATCACCCACAGAAACATTTAGGAAGGTAGAAGAGACAGATACTTTGCCGGTATGTGGAAAAAAACATTTGTATTTAAATGACATGGACGATTTAAGACAGACAGGACGTCGATTCGCGATGATGACAGGCCAGGTAGGCCGGAATTTTCTGTCCCGCACGATACTTCAGCACGTGTAGAGCAGATAGCCAAGTCAGATCGCCGATGAATCATTCAGGACATTGCAGTGAAGCTGTCGCTTGCTGGTGATGCGTAGCAACAGGCGGAGACTACGTAGAAAAGGTCAACAGGTTTCTAGATTTTGATTCTCGCTCAGCGACCTGAAGTCATCTATCTTGACGTGGCGTTACGTGACGCTCCACCGTAAGGCAACTGGCCAGACACGGCCTTATTCAATGTTATCTGTAAAAAAAATATTTGTTAACGTATCATTATGATTTTATGACTGGTATTCAAGGAATAGTAAAATTTTATCATGAAACAAAAATGATCTTAATATTTCATCCGATTTTGAATTATAGAGTTATTCCGCGAATTTATCAAACAACCCTCGTACATAACACATAATAAATATGTGACAGTAGAATAAGAGCAGATTATGTTTTAATCTAGGCTCCTCGTTAGAGATGTCAATTTTTTAATCAACTTAACAAATATCGATGACTCAGCGCAAAACTGTTGTAAATGCCTATATGTTTATAGGCAGTTATAACTGTTAAGCGCTGGGCCGTCGATATGTAGCGTAGCCTCTGAAAAGACCATCCCTTTCTAGTGGAAATGCGATGATTCTAACAGAACCCCGGGTTCCTAGAAGAGCTTTAGCGGTAACTGTTATACAAGATTTCAAGTTGATTTTTTTCGTCGTGTGCCGGGTCTCATTATGGAGAGAGCATGGTCCCTAAAGGAGTCTGGTCTGGTCATGTGACCATCCTTAATATCCGAGGTCTAGAGGTAGAGCATCGGCCCATTGACCTAAAGGTCGTGGATCCTGTTTTACTAAACATCTTACGATCATTTTTGCGTAGGTCAAAAGTTAAAGTTGCTTCTACAATAGTAACTAAATATGGAATTCTACCATGCATCATCACATTGGAATCGTCTTTAGAAGACAATTTCAATGAGATATTGCAAGGCAGAATCTGATAATGAATAATAATAAAAAAAACAGCAACAACCAGTCTCTCGGCAATCTTTCCGGGTAAGCGTCGCGTCTTTACCGCTTCCGTCGTTACCTGTCTTTGTCGGATTCACTTTTACGAGGGTTGTCCCAGAAATTTTTTGAACATTTTCGATTATTCAAAAATCCAGAGACCGTTTAAAAATCCCTTTTTGACACCTTATTGTCAATTACGCACCGTGCGTCATAATTACCCATTCCGTGAAAAATACATTGTTTTATTTAATTGAATTAAGTTGTTGTTTGGCCATCTGCTGTTTACATTCATTACAATATATTGTCTCTTATTGATATTTCGGCGACTAGTTAACTAAGCGATGTCAAAAAACGAACAGATACGTAACGTCTGCTTGAAAGTATGAAAGAAGGGTCCAAACAAGTGACTCGTATAGAAATTGGGGTTTTAAATTTAGATGGATCTACATTTTCTTAAAGACTGACGTAAATTTATATACTCGACACACGTTTAGAGTTCAACGTTTGAACGGCGTTTAAGTTTTATCTTAATTAATTTTTCAATTGAGGCCGCGTACGTAACAGGAATAATAATACGGTAGCCTTTTTTGTAAACAAAGGGAATTTTAACAATAAGACTCTTTAGTCGAAAGTTATTTCATCATTTTTTTTCTTTATTCATTTTCCAACACAATTCCCGATGATCAATCGTAAGAAACCTAAAAACCAGTGAGTTAAAAAGTGAAATTGAAGAACCAAATAAGTATACGCATATTCGGATACGATGTATTACCGATGTGGCGCATTCCCATCTTCTGGTACCGTATAGTTTTTTGAATTGGTCGAACAACCGATCTCACGAACAAAATATCAAGTCCCCAAGGTGTTCGAGCTACTGAAGTTTAACTGTATATTTTCATACAAATGACACCACGTAGTGCGCAGTTCTGTAGTTTTGTTATGTCCGAGTGCAAGTCAAACGGTGTGAAAATGGCGACGTTAACGGGACGTTCGGCGCACAGAATCGTTCGTAATATGGTCTGGATCGCTAAATAAGACCTTTACAAACCATTTGATAAATCAAAATGAGGAAAGACTATAACTGGGTGTTGCACACACTCAATTATAACGGATGAAAAAGGTATAAAACTGAAACTGAAACTGATTAGGGACTGTTGTGGACACGTCAACGTCTGTATGTTGTTCCCGCGTTACGTTAACGTCGTTTCGTCTTTCCCGCGTCTTGTATACGTTCCCGTATTTTACGTCTGTGTTGTCTTGACGTTACGTTGTTTATTAGATACGTGTTTGTTTGTTATTGTAACTATTGTAATTTGATTTATCCGTCAGTTGTAATAAAGGATCGAACCTGCACACAAGCGAAGTAGTTAATTCAACCAACAACTCAAACATTTTTGGTGCCGTGACCAAACCGCAAAAGAGACAAACCGCAATAGAGATAAACCGCTAAAGAGACAAACCGCATAGAGACAACCCGCAATTGAGATAAACCGCAGAGAGATTAGACGAACAAGATGTCTAAACAAACTTTGAGTAAGCTGATCATCCAGCGAACCGCATATAGGAATACTACGAAGAGATTATTGCAGAAAATAGAAGCCGCTAGAGACGATGGGAAAATCAGGGAGTTCAACAAAATGCTGGAAATGTTGGAATCCAAGTGGACAATACTTAAATCTTTAAACGATAAGATTTTAGCGCAAATGGACGAAGACGGGATCGAGGAAGAGATCGTTACCACAGACGAGTACACGATGGATTTGAGTTTACGTTTGGACGAGTTAAGGGAATTCCGAGGAACCGCATCTACGAGTCATTCTTTAACCGAGCGAGTGATCCAGGTCGAGTCAGTAGAGCGAGAACAGCACGTCCCACAGTTGAGTGTAAGTGAGCCACACGCAGTCATTCAAGGGAACCCAACTGTGAGTAACGAATCTTTTTATTCAAACTCCTCACAAAGCCATAAGTTGCCCAAGTTAATGCTTCCCACTTTTGACGGTAGCGTCCTCCAGTGGCAGACGTTTTGGGATAGTTTTGAGACGAGCGTACATACAAACCCTAGTCTGAGTAATATCCAGAAGTTCAGTTACTTAAAGTCCCAACTAGAAGGAGCAGCCGCCATGACGACTGAAGGGTTTTCTCTTACCAATGCGAATTATTCAAAAGCAGTAGAACTGTTGTGTGAACGCTATGGACAGAAACACAAGATAATTCAAGCGACCATGTCAGCCCTTCTCCAGTTACCCAGCCCAACCATGATTATCTTCAGTCTGAGACAATTTTACGACAAAATGGAGAGTTATATTCGCGGATTAGAGTCGTTGAACCAGAGCCAGGAAACATACGGAAGCCTATTGGTACCTATAATATTTGACAAATTACCAAGTGAAATTCGCAGAAATATCGCCAGAGAAAATGAACGTAACGTTTGGACATTAACATTGGACCGAGTTTCCGATCATGTGACAAATCAATGCGATAGAAAGGACGTACCCCGGCATTCGCTTATTCGTAAACTTTCATCTCCAACACAAAACAACAAACGCCGACGTTTAAACCCGCGAGAACAAGCCATGTATAGCACAGATTATTGGATTCGACCGAAGGATGAAACCCTAGACTAAGCCAAAGATCAGTGATATGTACCCCATTGGACAATCAAATGATTATCAATATGGACATTCGCTTTAATTACATTTCAATTAATGTAATGCGTAACCAATGACACAAGTAGACATTCGTTTTACTTTCAGTATAGTTCAAATTCTTATAAACATGTACAAGCATCATTTCCTTGCGATTTCTCATACATGTCAATGTCAAATCTATGTGTTTCCTATCCGTTTGATTTACTAATTCATGATTGTTTGAGTAATTGCATTTTGGTGCCCGGAGAATGTTGTGGACACGTCAACGTCTGTATGTTGTTCCCGCGTTACGTTAACGTCGTTTCGTCTTTCCCGCGTCTTGTATACGTTCCCGTATTTTACGTCTGTGTTGTCTTGACGTTACGTTGTTTATTAGATACGTGTTTGTTTGTTATTGTAACTATTGTAATTTGATTTATCCGTCAGTTGTAATAAAGGATCGAACTGCACACAAGCGAAGTAGTTAATTCAACCAACAACTCAAACAGGGACATTAGGAAATAAAGGTCGAGAAATAATGCGAGCAGCGTCGAAAAAGGAATAAAAGACGTTTCCGACCGACGTCAGTCAGAACGCCTGATTGGATAGAAAGAGACTAAGAATAAGTAAATAAGCAGTGTATAGTTTTATGTGACTAGATCATAAGTCGCGTCAGTACATGATAGGTATCGATGCCTTAAAGACATATGCAAGCACTTTCGGCATCACGAGAGATTTGGAAGCGGTTCCCACGAAATCCCAGATTTCTATGGTGGGTCTATCCTTTTACTAAATGTCTAAAAATAGAACGATAGGTTATGAATATATATATATAACATTTACTCTACCTACCCCTTCTCTGCTTAAAGAAATGCGATATTGTGTACCAATGCAAAAATTTGAGAAAAATGTTTTTAAATCAAATATTATATTGATTGAATAACAAAGGTCTATATGAAAAATGATTTGAGATGTGTTATGACAAAGGTTCTTTCTTCGTAGCAAGTCGATAGAGCCGGTAAAGACGCTACTTTGATAAGAAATGATTCAGTTTTGAAACGACGTTTCATGTGTTATAAAAACAACGTCGATAGCGTGCGCCGACACACATTTACTAGTGTTGCGTTTTAAATAATATCTTCGCGAGTATTGTACATAGCTCTCTGTAATTTCACAATAATTAAGAAAAAATATTAATCCACATAACTTGTAATTTTCAGTTTCATCAGACGTTTTACATAAAGTTATTGCAAAAGTTCATGAATTCCTGGGACAACCCTCGTATATTGGATAAAACTAAATTCAATGACTGCAACAATCTCCGACGAAAGATTTGAAAAGACGGAGTTTTTCGTCTTCACTTACTCGAGTAATTCCGCAGATTAAATAAGTTTAGAATCAACAGCCAGTATATTTATTAGCTCATTACCTAGATCGTTCGCCATCACGGGCACGACAGGGCGAGAAAAATAAAGCTGCATTAATTTTCGTAATATCGCTTGATACCAGAACATCGTAACTGCAATTTGAGTAAGCCGTATTTCCAAGGCCCACCGCGCAAGATACATCTAAGGACGGATTCCAAATAGAAACTCCACAGATTCTCGTCCAAACTTTCCATTTGGAAGTTGTGTATTTTGAAAGAACTTCCCAGAATGATGGAGTAAAAAAATATTTTAATCAAGGAAACGAGCATTTGCAAAGTGTGCAGGAAAAGGAAGGTGCCATGGTGAATTGGGTAGGCGAGGGGGGTCAAAATTCCATACATCATAAAAAATCCTGAAATTCCAATATGGAATAACAAAAATTCCTGGTTTTGGCCCTTATTGAGAGCACTGACAGGTACGATTTGTGATTCTGACTTACGATTAATTTTTCGTAAGACGTTAAGTAAAACGGGCCCCTGGATTCGATTGGATTCCTCAAATGGTCCACGCATTCAGCGCGAGTAATGGTTCATTTCTAGGAAGAAGAATCGAGAGAGATTAAAGTTTAAAGAACTTGTTTTCCAGTCAATTCAAAAGATATGTTTAACCAAAATTACAGTAAGATAGACGAACCATAAATCATTATTTAAGTCATCACGATTTGCATATAAAATGATGTAAGAATCCTTTTATTGGCTGGCGAAAAACTACCGTAATTCTTTTGGACAGAATACTTTACATTTTACTAGAACATTTTTTGGAACATTATAATTAGATATTTAATCAAACATAATATGAAAGGATATAAGATAATCAAAATCTGTGACATAAAGTACAAAAGTCATCTACATGTATAACCCCTTTAATTGTCATATCAAGACCTTTACATTTTGAAAAGAACGTCTCAATGTTCGTTGTCTAGTGAACGGTTAGGAACATCACGGAATTGACCAGATGAATTATTTTCGAATGATTTTGGAATGAAATTGAAAGTTTGTGTGGAGCGAGTTTTAAATGATTTTCAAGGGAGGTAAAACATAATCTAATTGGACGAAATTAGCGCCACTTTATTTTCCTCTCTGTAATATTCTGCGTAGTTGATGAACTGGGAGGGTGGGGCTTAACCGTGACGTAAATTTGCGAGTTTACTTTCAATAGTTTGGGTTCTTTCAAATTTTAGTCGGTAATCATCGTTAACGCGTGCAAATAACTGTACCCTAAACCAAAAGGATTCACGTGCTTTGAGAGGGTGAACACATTTCATCCTTTGGTTACTAAGGCCTCGTAACTTCAGCTTGATTAAGCTGAAGTTACGAGGATTTGGTTCCCAATCTACGATTGCAGGTCTCCAGTTATTTTAGATAAAAGTTGTTTTCCCTTAACCTTAAGTGCAACGACCCGTTACTTAGGCTCCGCCCTGCCAGGGCATTAATCATGGATACACTTTTCATTTACACTAATGATCGGTTGTCTATTTGAACAAGTTTTTATCATTTTTTGCTGATTACTTTGCAAAATGTTGTTTTCATGTCTAAATGTTGAAATTTTGTATATTTTGTCATGTTTCATGTATATTTTGGTCATGTTTTATGTATGTATGTAATTTGTATTTGGCCAATGGCATATTTATTTGCCGAATGCCTAATAAAGATTATGTTATGTTATGTTATGTTATGTTGTTATGATAAAAACATCCACGTATTTTTCTGATATTGTATCTTTGCGGTTATATCAGACCCTTAAAAATCGATACCAATCAATAAGATCATGCAAAATTTTGATCGATTTGATTTGAATGTTTATCATTTTTATCGGTTTTGAAGCGTTTTTTTTTTTAACTATTTCGGAGCGTTTTGAATGATTGGAGTGAGTGTTTTGAACGAGTGATTGGAGCCATGAGCGAGTGTTTTTCAATCGTATTGATCGAGATGAAGTCAATTTCACAATGTGATTAATTGTACGTATATATTTTTTCTATTGTCCAACAACAAGGATAATGTGGAAAACAAGCGAAATTATAGTCGTTAATGTAAAGAACACTACGAAGAATGTCTTGTCCAAAACGTTTGCCAGGTCTGTAAATTCCAAAGTTTCTCTGTGTACATTAATTGATGAACTGGACGACCGTCCTGAACTTGGGGCAACCTTTATTGTGCTTCTTGCACTCTTTTTAGTCTCTGGAATCGTGTTTTCTGCTTGAGGACTTTCGACTTCATGTAATCTAAAGAGACAATAGAGAAATTTGATTACAGAAGGATTCGAGTCTTTTATAATGATAAAGCTTGTTCAACCGCGATACTTCAGAGTGTAACTTCGCAGCAATAGAATTATAGAGAAACACACTTTTACTGTTGTTTGTGGAAAATTTGGCTCGTCCTGAGATCTTGGGCTCAATAAATACTCCATAAAAGCTTTTTCGAAGAAAATAAATATCCAAAGTATAGAAGAAATACTTATCACTTTATGTTAGGAAAAATGATTCAAGGAATATCTTACCGGAAGCAAAATATATTGGCCAAAATTCTTGTCACTGTTTGTTGTCTGTGATTCATTTTGTGACCTCGTTCTGTCTTAATATGAACCCGCTGTATAATAACTGTTAGGAGAATTTCTAACACCGAGATGATCACTGTACACAGGAGGAAAACACCTAAAAATACATATTTTTCCTGTACGAATAGACTCTTCCTCTTTTGGATGCAATTAAGGTTTTATGGCGCACTAAATGGGTCAGATTTTTTCTAGTTGTATTAATCCTGCGCGTAAACATTTTGCACCTTTAAAATGTACGGGTACACACCCTAAGAAATGAGGATGCGCGCTTAGATTTTACGGGGTTTCCCCTTAATTTATATGAGCACATAAAAAGGGTACGCCCCTAGAAATCTCATACAGATACAAATGAATGAATAAATGGAGGCCCAAAAGCACCAAGACAGGAGGTAGAAAACAAAGCTCTACGTCCTCCATTAGCTTACCAGAGAAATGTATGATTTGCATTTCTCCTTAAGTTATTTATTATTTTTTCCAGTTCATTAACTCTGTATATAAATATTATCTTCTACATCCAAAAAGGTTTTGCCCCCTCCATTCTTCCATCTTGATAATGTGCAGACAATCGAGTTGTATGCGTACAGGTAAATGTATACATACATTGACACACATTTGCGCCAGAATTACATGTGTACTTACTAAGAACGCATAGGTTGATAGAGGTTATGAACCCGGGCTACGTTAACACCCATATTTCGGTACAGGATTCTTCAAATCACATTCAACTTTGCTAATTTATTGACAAATGGTCATGACGTTATTTTGATGTATATTTCATAGACATTATTTGTGAACTTTTAAAGCAATCCGAAGTTTTATTCATAAATAACATAACATAACATAACATAACCTTTATTCACCCAGTAATGTTTACAACATTAAGCATGGGGGTAGTCATAATAAGATATTGTACAGTTCAGTTTGGTAAATGGGGGAATTTCAAAATTGGCATATAAATAAGAATTTTCAAGTTTCAGATTGGTACTTGTTACAGATACCGTTCTAAGTATCCACGATGGGAGGATTTCCACGATGGATAGGTGCTTAGAACGGTATCGAATACACAAAATTCGGTGGATACTTTTTATTTTTGCTCAGTATATATATATTTGAAATACTGTTCTCTGGTTGGCCGATTCGCTCCAAAGGTGGTCTAATAAATGATACAAACGATTTGATTAGCTACGCCGTTTCGTGATACACGGTATAAACTTTCCGTTACATAACGAAAATAAATACCATGTATAATGCTGTCGCAAAATGAAAGGAAATAACACCCCCTTGTATATAAGAAAACCACAAGTTAAATCAAAATCGAATATTATTTTCAACCAACATGGTTTCTCAATCCTACTTGTTTTGGTTGAATTTCTGTTTGAAGTTTTAACCAAAGGTTATACTTTATAAAAAGGGTCTTTAAGTTATATACAATGATAAGACGACGATGTTAACTGTTTCGGTAATTAACATTTTAGGGTAGGTATATAATCTAGCCACAATGACATCCTGTCTCCCGCAAAATTCTGTTTAACCTTGTTCGTGTCCAGAGATTCTGTAAACTGTACATATTTCTGTTCAGTCATCGAGTATTGCGGCCACGACTCCCCGAGATAACTCTGAACGGGTAACGGCTTGTTTGGGTCGCTGGAAAATGGATTAAAAAGGAAATGTATTATTCAACTAATAAGGCTTCAGCAACGACTGACTGTTTAATGGGTTTCATTTTAGTTATTTAACAAAATTCGTGTATTCTGGTTGTTTAATAGGAATTCACACATTGAAGTGAGAGATCAAGGGTCAATTTTGTCTATGAATATATTAACAAAATTGCTCTTTGATCACTCTCTGAAGCTGGTGCATCTATCAGTACATTTATTTAATCTTTGAATGTCAAAAAAAGATACTTGATAAGTTAAGATGACCATCGTCGGCATTTTTGTTTTTTTTTTTTTTTTTTTTTTAGATTTTCTTAGTTTGAAATTCTAATTTCATTTAAATTACTTCATAAATAAATATGCTCATTTCATACAGACTTTTTTAAAGCAAAGAAGTTCGTCTCGGCCAGGGGGAAAACTGAACCTTCTAATTGAGTCTTACGCGTCACCAACTACACCTTGACATCGGTCGAACTTTAAGTAAGTGGATCCAGAATAGTTCCGCATAGCTCGGAAAGAATAAACTCTTACTGCGTTTACCGAGGTTTTCCTAATGATTTCATCAGGAAACCTCGGTCAACAACGTGAAAATTCATGAGTTCCCAAATTTGTCGATCGATTACAGTTAGCAACATCGTGAACTTGATATTCATCTCAATCAAAACCATTCCAAACACTCATTTAAACCATTCAAAAACACTCCAAACTCACTGAAATAGAAAGAATCAGCGTCAATCAAAATAAATAAAGCTAGAAAAATGCGATTTCACTGAAATAATTCAAATTGTTAGCGTCTGATACCTTCTTGGAGAAATAGGAAGCTATTTATAGAACTTTAACGCATTTTTTTTTAAATAAAGGAAGGTTATAAAAATGGCGTATATTGTTCATCCTGAACAAAATTTTCGATATTGAATTACTTGAATTCACTCAAAACTCGCTCCGCACACTCATTCAATTTTATTCAAAATTCATTCCCAAATTATTCATTTGTTAATTTCACGATGTTGTTGACTGCACAGGTTCACGACCTTCAATTGAATTTGGCAAGAATGGTACGCTATAAGTCAATTCATACCTCGTTTTAGCGAAGTTGGTCCATAATGACATCATCATCCGGGATACCTCCTTCTGGTTCTCGGTATATGTTCTGCTAGTACCCATGTTAAAGTCAGATATTGGGGAACCAAAAACAAAAGATATCTCGTCAGCGTGGTTCGACCCTGAAAAATGACATATACAATTAAAACATTAATGTACAGCAAAGTGAATTGTGTCGTCTTTAAAGTTTGTAAACCAAGTTATCGAAAACAATGGTCTGACTTTAAAGCCACAGTCTGCGTTTGGAGGGAAAAAACGCTCTTCCATGAAAATTCTTTAATATTTTTTCTTGACTTGGTCGTACGAAAGATGAGTTACATAAAAATACAAATCAATCGACAAACGGCGGCTTTTTCGTGAAACGCATGATCTGCCGTATAAAGTAAAAATGTTAATTAGATTTTGGTCACATGAAATACACCCACGTGCGCGAGCGGTATAGGAGCGGTATTCAAATTTGAGTCCGAAATGTCGAGGGTCATAAATATTCATCAAATAGGGACTATATTTAGATCATCGCGTCATAATCTTTCGAATTACCGAATATTGGAATCACTCACAAATTCAAGCTTATCTTTGAGAATAAAAGTCTAGATTTTGTGTACATAGTCTTTCTAAGATCATTCTTATTCGTTTCGGAAATGTTCACGAACACAGACGGAGGTTTTAAGTAAGAATGCAATCACGTATCTTGAGTTCAAGACAAGGGATTTTTTCGGTGTATAAAAGCAAAGATAAAATTAATGTTTGCAATTTGAATTTCACAAAATAGAGCTGCTTTAAAGCAAAAACGGGTCACGTAAAAAAGGTTGTAGCTAAATATGTGGAGGAGTTTAAAAGGGTCTTTTTTAATCCCCCCAAAAAATGAGATTGAAAAGGGTTGTGTAATTTAGCTGCAATTTGTTTTTTTTTTTTTTTTTTTTTTTTTTTTTTGACCTTCGCAATCGATAGGAAGTCGACTACTTAATCTCTAAGGGGCCGCCACCATAGCGCAGTTGGTTAGGCATAAGACTTCCAATCTGGAAGTCGTGGGTTCGATCCCCGGTGGCGACAAATATCCTTTCCGACGTTTGTCTCTCACCAATGGGTAGATAATCGTAAACCTATGTGAGATAGCAGTCGGAGGCTAGGAAAGTGTGTAATGGTAGTACAGGTGAAAGAGATACCAGGAAACCATTGTTAGGTGCTCCGGCCGCCGCGATATAACTGCAAGATTGTTGAAATGGGCGTTAAACCCATTCAAACAAAGAAACAAACTTTATCTCTAAAAGATAAGAAGAACTTTCGCATATATTGGTACGATAAGATACTTGGGAATAAGTAAGAAAATACGAGATGTTGATAAGAAAATTTATAGAGATGAAAATAAAAAAATCTTATCGTGATTGACATAACGCGGGAATATAATTTTTGTTCGAATATGCAATAAAACCATCGACAAATTGCTAACACGCCATTTTCGAACAAGACAGACTTTAGGCTTTTTTATAACTTTGTTCTCTTATTCCTGACCACTCCTGAACATTAAGTCAATGACATTTGGGTTATGTTATTGTTGAATACTTAACAGAATTAAACAATGTTTAGGGAAAACCAGTTTACAAGTATTACCTATGTTTGCTTTGGAGCACGCCGTTCAAAAAATTCAAAGTGTAAACAAGACAAAGTTCTGATGCAATGCATCAAAGTAGGCCGCAAATTATTTGGTCATCATCAATGAATAATGTATTTTTCTTATAAAAATACTTTTTTGCAAACAATACCTATCTAGATTTTAAAGATTTTAACAACAATAATGGCCCTACTTAAGCATGCACACCCGGCTTAAATACACTAAGGAGTACTTTATTTCAACATAGGCACAATGAATTACACATGATGGTAAAGTGATTGCCTTTTTTAGCTTGTCTGTTTTCTAAGAAAACTTGAGGTATGGAGATCATTTTAGCGGCGTTGGCTTTGTTGTTGTTGACCTGTTGTTATTGAAGATATCTTCATAAAATTTATTATGTATATTCACTATCTCAAAAGCTATCCAGACAATCAAGGGGGACAACTCTGAAAAGGGTTTTTGTAAGAGTCCCTTTTGCCACTCAGCTTTTTGTATTATCCAGCACCTGCAGCCAAGCACAGCCAAGGGTTGCACACATAGGCGGTGCTCTTGTTAAAATAATATATTCACTCAACCTTCATGCTGATGTTTGCGGAGTTATCCGAAGAAATGAGCATAAAGAAAATACAGACTCAAAATAATAGCACAAACAATTCTAGGGTCAGAACACGAGGCAAAAGATTCAAGAATTCATTCAATAGCTGTCATTTAAACTAGTACTCAGACTGCACCTATTTGAAGTAAAAGGACCTACTTCGGTTGTCCCAAAATAGTTTGGTTAGAAAAAGTGATATGCTCCCTTTGTCGCATTGTTTTAATGCTTGAATATCAGTAACTGGCTTGAAATTATGTTATGCTAAGTGCCAGACAACTGCTACATATCACACACAGGATTAGATTAATTAAGGTAGAAACATTTATTCTCTAGACCAGAGCTTTGATATAAGTCATCACACACTTTTGTACCAAAAGGATTTCGAGTGTAATTGTGCATAATGAAGTATTGTGGGTTTTTTTAAACCGCAAAAATACCATTTTTACTATATGTTTAACAAGACCAAAACAGACAGGAGTGTAACCATAGATGTAACTCCTGTGAGAATCACTTTGATGTAAAAAATGCAGAAAACAGGGGGAAAGAGAGTAAAACTAGGTCAAACATGTCTGAGTGATCAGTCATTTTAATGAAATGTGTAATATTGGTAAAATCAAGTTCATAACCAAAAACCCTGATTTTATTGCTCAATAATCCTATGTTGCCTTGACTGGTTGGGGTTCAGACATATATGCCCAGGAAAAACCGGGAGTAGACATGGACAACTGAAAGACGAAATAAACGAACTTTGCAAAGTTAGTTTAACAAATTTAAAGTTTGTTGTGCGTTGTAATGAACTTCATAAATTTTGTGGTAAAGCTTGAACCTTATAAAACAATCTTTGCGTAATTTGAATATGCGATTCTCGGATTCAATGATCCCTTCCATATGATGTCAATTCATAAAATTGAATATGTATACTACAGTGAGGGGCGACACAATAATGCGGCTTATTACACATGAAAGGACGATTTGTGAACTCCGTCAAAAAATATGTTTAAGGAAATTTTGATTCAGCAGGGGGCAGTCAAAAGTCCTTTTTAAAAGATGATTTTAAAGGAATGTAGAGGTAGAATTATCACTCTCGATTCTTGAAATCTATTAAATAGAAACAAACACGCATAAAAGCATGCCCCAAAACCTGTGATATAAACCACGCATAATTATGATATACATTTCACGTGTATGATAGACATTTCACGAGCAGACCTCTGCGCGATTTTAATAACTAAATGGTGATTCTTTTTAATGATTGTAAATACATGTTTTTTTTTAAATTATGTTTTCGTTTTAATCAAATTTGCATGAAAAAGTATACCAAACGTGTTAGTTGTATAGGTGATTTTTCAAAACCGAGCTCGAGAATCTATATAAGAATATATATTTCGCGGCTCAACGCACAGAATCTAGCTATACTGATATATCATTTCTGACAAACAAGATGTGCTTGAGCATGATAAACTTTATCATTGAATATTTACTTAAATCGTCTCACTCGTTCGAAGATGGTTTTACAGTTAGAAACGTCGTGGAAATGGAAAGATAAAATATTTTGGAATAAATTTGGAATGCTATCGAATGAGTATGTGAAGCAAGTTTTGAACATAATTGGGAGGGGGGATGTCCAATATCGTCCAACTTGGACAAAATAAGAAATATTAATTACATCCCTTTGTAAAAAATATGCATACTTTCCAATTTGTGTGTGTTCACTAAACAATTTGTCGCTTTAAAATCCACACGAGCTAGATTTTTTTCGTAGAATAATTTTATAGATATCAATGACATGTCTATCGTTTTGAACGATTTCGAATTGTTTTAATGATTTTGGAGCGTTATTGAGTGATCGGAGTGAGTATATGGAATAAATGAATAAATGGAGCGCTGACTGAGCGACTTAAAATGGTTTAAATCGAGACCAATGTCAATTTCGCAGTTTAACTGACAGTTGATAACATCGAGAAATTGACTGTCATTCCGACGAATACCAAAGTAAATCGCTCACTCAGCGCTCCATGCATTCATTCCAAACACTCGCTGAAACCATTTAAAAAACCCACCCCTAAAATCACAATTATAAAATCATCAATAACAGTCAAATAATAAAAAAAAACGGTAGAAAAATTCCCCGATTTTACTGAAATAATTAAATTTTGTTAACATCCGATTGGCTTTTTGAAGACATAGAAAATTATTTATGAAACTTCTATGCATATTTAATTAAATGGTGATGATAAATATTGCTTTTTTTGTTCATCTTGAACAAAATTAGACATTTTTTGATTAACTTCCTTAAATTTCACTCAAAACTCACTAATCGCACTCATTCTTTTTCATTCTAAACGCTTTCCAAAAGTATCTTAATTATCAATGCCACAACATTGTCATCTGTAACAAAGGAATATCATTGATAAATACAGTTATTTACATCGTGTTATTGACATTCACCCCAATCAGAACCATTCTAAATCGCTCACTCAGCGCTCATTTATTTATTCCAAACACTCACTCAAACCATTAAAAACGCTCAAACCCATTGAAAATAAAAGAATCAACAATGTCATTCAAAATAAATTTTGATGGAGAAAGATCGCGATTTCACTGACATTATTCAAATTGCTAGCGCACATCTTGAAGAAATAGGAAGTTATGTATAGAACTTGTATGAAGTTTTTATTAAAGGGAGGTAATCAGTATCGCTAATTTTGTTCATCCTGAACACAATTTGCGATATAGGATTACCTACAATTAATTGTACTCAAAACTCGCTCCACACAATCATTCAATTTCACTCCTAAATCATCCCAAAATCATTCACCTTGTCAATTTCACGATGTTGTTAACTGTAAGATCGTTTTAATCAACTTGCTACAATACTTACATATTTTTACTATGCTTGTCCCTTAACGCTTTATATGATTTACTTAGATTTAAAAGAAAGGTGTTTTATCTCTATAGACATCTCATGATAACTTTCGACATTCGTTTTCAAATATAATTTTGAAGAAAAGAAAAAAAAAAACCGCTGTGAAACAAGAGCACCATAGATATGTGAGCTTTCCAACTATGTGAAGTTTTGCTCGAAAATAATTAATCTTGAAGATTGAATAAACTTCAACCAACTTCTAATCGGTAACTGAAATACGGCACGGAAAGTATAACTTAATGAAATCGAAAGTACGTGTGTTTGTTGATTTCTGAAAGTCTGTTCACTTGGCAGACAACGAACCCTTACTTCACTGAAAAATCTGTCTTGGAAGGAAATGGAGCTTGCATAAGAACTCGATTTAAAAAAATGAAACAACTGTGGTGGTTGGGGTAAATTAAAAAAAATCGGCTCATTTTCGGAAATGTACTTCGAAAGTAGAGTTTGCTTAGCAATTCCAGTTTGCTTTCCGTTAAGGCACCAAAACACAAGCGTTTTGTAAACAACATTGTAGTTTAACTTCGACTGAAAATTGAAAAAAAACCTCCCTGTATATTGTGAGTTTTGTATGCATATTTTATTAAAGGGAGATAATAACTGTAGCTAATTTTGTTCATCTGGACCAGAATTAGAGATTTTTGATTATCTTCCTTTAATTTCGCTCAAAACTCGCTTCCAAACGCTTTCCAAAAGCATCTTATTTTTCAATGCCACAACATTGTCATCTGTAACAAAGGAATATGACAGTTAATTACATTGCGAATTTGACATTCACCCCAATCAAATCCATTCCAAATCGCTCACTCAGCTCTCCATTCATTCATTCCAAACACTCACTCAAACCATTAAAGACGCTCAAACCCATTGAAAATAAAAGAATCACCAATATCATTCAAAATGAATTTTGATGGAGAAAGATCGCGATTTCACTGACATTATTGAAATTGCTAGCGCAACATAGGTTTTTGAAGAAATAGGAAGCTATGTATAGAACTTGTATGCAGTTTTTATTAAATGAAGGTAAACAAAATCGCTAATTTTGTTCATCCTGAACACAATTTGAGATATAGGATTACCTCCAATTAAATGTACTCAAACTCGCTCCACACAATCATTCAATTTCACTCCTAAATCATCCCAAAATCATTCACCTTGTCAATTTCACGATGTTGTTATCTGTAAGATCGTTTTAATCAACTTGCTACAATACTTACATATTTTTACTATGCTTGTCCCTTAACGCTTTATATGATTTACTTAGATTTAAAAGAAAGGTGTTTTATCTCTATAGACATCTCATGATAACTTTCGACATTCGTTTTCAAATATAATTTTGAAGAAAAGAAAAAAAAAAAACCGCTGTGAAACAAGAGCACCATAGATATGTGAGCTTTCCAACTATGTGAAGTTTTGCTCGAAAATAATTAATCTTGAAGATTGAATAAACTTCAACCAACTTCTAATCGGTAACTGAAATACGGCACGGAAAGTATAACTTAATGAAATCGAAAGTACGTGTGTTTGTTGATTTCTGAAAGTCTGTTCACTTGGCAGACAACGAACCCTTACTTCACTGAAAAATCTGTCTTGGAAGGAAATGGAGCTTGCATAAGAACTCGATTTAAAAAAATGAAACAACTGTGGTGGTTGGGGTAAATTAAAAAAAATCGGCTCATTTTCGGAAATGTACTTCGAAAGTAGAGTTTGCTTAGCAATTCCAGTTTGCTTTCCGTTAAGGCACCAAAACACAAGCGTTTTGTAAACAACATTGTAGTTTAACTTCGACTGAAAATTGAAAAAAAACCTCCCTGTATATTGTGAGTTTTGTATGCATATTTTATTAAAGGGAGATAATAACTGTAGCTAATTTTGTTCATCTGGACCAGAATTAGAGATTTTTGATTATCTTCCTTTAATTTCGCTCAAAACTCGCTTCCAAACGCTTTCCAAAAGCATCTTATTTTTCAATGCCACAACATTGTCATCTGTAACAAAGGAATATGACAGTTAATTACATTGCGAATTTGACATTCACCCCAATCAAATCCATTCCAAATCGCTCACTCAGCTCTCCATTCATTCATTCCAAACACTCACTCAAACCATTAAAGACGCTCAAACCCATTGAAAATAAAAGAATCACCAATATCATTCAAAATGAATTTTGATGGAGAAAGATCGCGATTTCACTGACATTATTGAAATTGCTAGCGCAACATAGGTTTTTGAAGAAATAGGAAGCTATGTATAGAACTTGTATGCAGTTTTTATTAAATGAAGGTAAACAAAATCGCTAATTTTGTTCATCCTGAACACAATTTGAGATATAGGATTACCTCCAATTAAATGTACTCAAACTCGCTCCACACAATCATTCAATTTCACTCCTAAATCATCCCAAAACCATTCACCTTGTCAATTTCACGATGTTGTTAACTGTAAGATCTTTTAAATCAGCAGGCTACAATACTTACATAGTTTTACTATGCTTGTCCCTTAACGCTTTCTATGGTTTTCTATGGTTTACTTGATTTAAAAAGAAAGTTGTTTTATCTCAAAAGACATCTCATGATAATTTTCGACATTATATTTAGGAAGTGTAACTTGCATGAGAACTTGGGTGCCCCGATTGTAATTCAATAAATTCGGCTCATTTCGCAAATGTACCTCGAAAGTAAAGTTTTCTTAGCAATTCCAGTTTGCTTCATGTAAGGCACCAAAACACAAGCGTTTTGTAAACAACATTGTAGTTTTACTTCGACTTAAAATTAAAAAAATATCTCCCCGTATATTGTGAGCTTTGTAGCTTTTTTAAAATTATTTCAAGGTGGATGGTTTTGGATTGATTTTGACTTGAACTTGACCTAGTTTGATGATTGAGTTTTGAATGAAATTCATGGCAGGTAATAAAATATGGCTAATTCAGTCCAATTCGGACGAAATTATTTCTTACATCCCTATAATAATAAATAAATACGTTTTCTATCGTACTATTTGTTTGTCTTCGTGGACAAATAAGACGCTTTAATACAAGATACTAAATTAGCGCAACAATTTAATCGACATAAACGAAACGTTGATCGTTTTTTGAAGCGTTTTCGTACAATTTCACCTAATGTATAAGTGATTTGAGTGAGTGGTTTGAATACATTCAATAGAAAGCTACGTGAACGATTTAGAATGGTTTTGATCCAAGTGATTGTCAACTTCACGATGTCACTAGCATAACCATTTGGAACATCACTCGGCCATTTCCGTAAACTGCAACAGACCTCGGATGTATGTAAGGCGGATGGGTATGTAACAAGACCGTGCATTTTGTTAGGCGGAAACAGTGTATAAGAAAAACTAGCACTGTAGATTTATATCTGTTACAGTAAATAACGGCTGAAATATCTTAATTTTTGATAATGACGTATCATTCTCAAAAATTAAGATTTTTTCAGCCGTTTTTTAAGAATCTAAAGATATTTATATTAGGTTACGATGGTTTCACGTCAGTGACTTAAACGAGTAGCGTTGGCGACGTCGAATGTTTTCACTCACGGTTTCGAGGGCTAACGCCATTTTGTCTGACGTCATCGAGTTTTTCCAAGGCTTTCCCGTAATTTTTGAAAATAGTCCGTCTATGTACATCCGAGGTTGATCGTGAGATTGGCCGAGTGGTGTTCCGAATGGATGCCACTAGCATAACTTACCGACGAGATTGTACGGAGCTGGAAACTCATGTTGAGTCAGATTTAATGCAAACTCATAGAAGTATGTCCTCCCAATGCCATATGTTGAGTGTCCCCGAGCAGTGTTCACAGCAGGGCTATTGAAGGCAGCGTCAGTGGCAAGCAGCACTAATTTATCTCGCACCGTTTCGGTGTTTTGGGGATCTGACCAATCGGTGTACTCGAACGAAACGATGTCTATTACGTCATCGATGACCTTCTTGCACTTGGATCTGTATTTGTCTTGTATGATATACGGAATAGCATTGTTTATGAATTCGTCTCTGCTTAAAGTGAAGGTAATTTCAGAACTTGGCATGAAAAGTTGCAATAATGAGGAACTGTCAGTGAAAACACCAGACCCTTGTAGGATTTGAAGAAACGAGGCACCGTCAAAATTATTCACACCTGTTAAAATATCAAGTGATGCGAAAAAAGAGCGCGCCATCTGGGATTTGGAGTTGTTACCGTATATGATATCGTGTGGACTTTCTAACAAAAAGTCGTTGTCAATACAGGGGGAATAACTAAGAACCTTTCCCTGGTATAACAGAGCTTTCATCTGTAAACCCTGAGGGGGTAGAATTTGCATACATCGAATTGGATCAGAAGAATTTGTACACCCAGTAAGTTCTAATATTTTATCAGCATTCGGTGGGGTAATGCCCCAGAATGCAAAAGCTGCACCACTCTCAGAAATAACCCTTTTGAAATAACCCATGTTACCCGGGTACAGTGCTTGTAGTAGGACCGAAACACCGCCCGCCGATTCGCCAAAAATTGTAACTTCATTTGGGTCACCATAAAAACTAGCAATATTATCGTGCACCCATTTAATGGCTAACTGCTGGTCCCACAAACCTTGATTTCCAATCAATGTTCCGTCATTACTGCGTAGAAATCCTAACATTCCTAAACGATAGTTAATTGTTACGACTATAACCTCTCCAAACGTACTCAGCGCTTCAGACTTATATGTATTTGCTCCACCAATAGTAAAAGCACCGCCATGAATCCATACCATAACAGGAAGTGACGTGTTGTATGACGTCTTAGGGACATAAATATTCATGAAGAGACAATCTTCAGATAAGTTCATTGGACTATTATTCAAAGGAATGATCACCTGATAGCAAGATGGAGGATAGTTGAATGCCTGATATTTTGTCGTAAATTGAGCCTTTGGAATCGGTTTTTCAAATCTGTTGTTGCCTGTCGGTGGCTCCGCATACGGTATTCCAAGAAACTTGACGACGGATTTCGTATTTCCATCAACATTAACAGAATCAACAAATCCTTCAATATCTCCAACTTTTGTTTTCACTGTCACATATTCAGATGCATTTGCTAATTCAAGGGACAGCCATATGGCAACTAGCACCTTTAATGTTGCCATACTTTAAAACGTACATATACAAGACTGAGTGATGGCCGTCTGTCAACCTTTAGTTACATAGAATAGGTCACAGGCAGGTCACTATCTATAGTTATTTACATCATGAAATTGACATTCGCCTCGATCAAAACCATCCTAACTCGCTCTCTCAACATTCATTCCAAACACTAACTCAGATCACTCAAAAGCGCTGAAAAACATTTCGAAATCTTTCAAAACGATCGAAAGGACCAAACCCAGAAACCCCCCTAATCGGCCCTGTATCTTAAAAAAACTAGATTCTTTTTAAACGTCTTTTAAATGCTTTTCACATAAGTTCAACACTCTAACTTCATCATAAGTACCATGGTACAATCGAAAATCTTTCCTATAAGGACGAAAAAATAACAACAATATGACAGATATTTGCATTTTCACCATTTTTTTGCTTTATTTTTCACAAAAACGGCTGTGTATTAGTATGAAGCACCAAACACGACACCACGAAACTTTACACACAAAAAGGGTAGATCATGTTCAACAATTTTTGATGATAAATTCGGTGTCGGGTGGAGTGCTTCATGCTTTTAAAAAATAAAATTGTTAAAGAGCAGTTGCGGATCCGGGGTTCGTAGGAAAAGATGAAAACCCATCCGAGGCATAAATATTTAATTTTTTCAGAGAAAATCAACAGCAATTTGCAGTGAAACTACTCTCCTAATTTGTAAGCTTGGTACCCGTTTAAAAAATCCTAGATACATTGTATGCTCCCGATTTGTTAAGAGATATCCCAGCGCCGGATAGACTATCTGTATCGTCACTATGGAACTATTCTCGAAAATTCTTCCTCGGACTATTACGATTGACAATTTCAAGAAACGAAAGCGAATTAACGAGCATTCAAACTAATTTTCTAGAAAAATATTTTTTGATTTGCGTTTATTCCAACTATATCGTCATTCGACTATTTTATACGGTACGAACTTGATACGTGCCGAGTAAATTCGCAGGGGACGTAACTATTGATCAGGAGAGCCGCGTCATTAGCAACGGGTACTTACTCGTTATAAAATTGAATCTTCAGTCCTGCCCTAAAGTATTTAGGTGTAGGCCTAAGTTATTTATATATTTTTTTTTATTATCATTTTTTTTTCGAGAAATATATTTGTTGTTACAAAGCAAATGGAAAGGATCAATTCTTGGATCGCAGCAGCAGATCTATAGTTTTTCGACCCCATCAAAATTAATAATCAATGGTGCTATGAAACGGCATTATTTAATAGGGCTGTTCCTACCTAAAAAAAATTATGCCTGAAAATCAAGGAAATAAACGTTTTATTACGATGTTTTCGACGCATGAAACTCATTAAATGTATGAAGAGTACGGAGGTCGCCGTGGTGTACACTGTAGTGGTTAAAGCGACGGATTGTCATGCCGGAGATCGGGGTTCAAATCCCTGTCTCATCTTTTCTGTTATCAAAATCTTTTTGGAGTATTTTTTTTAAATTCATTTTGCCGTATCTTTACATTAGTAAGACGCGGTTGCAATTTCGCAGTTGTAATTTTGATAAAAAAAAACATTCCTGCTTGCCGGATCCAAAATTAAAAAAAATTTTTTCAAACATTTAGAATTAGATCTACCGTATTATTCTAATACTCGCCCATATTCTGATAAACGCCAAAACCCCCAAACACTGCTCAAAATCGGTCATTTTTGGGGGTTAATTTCGGAAAAAGTTGGAAACTCTAATAATCGCCCATCTCTCGATTTGGGATGAATTGCTTCATTATATCCGCGCTCTGCCATGTAGATTTCCCTATTTTTACAACAAAAAGTATAAAATATCTGCGACAAATACCGAATTACGGTGAATGATCATTTGGATTTATTTTCGAGGTTAACCGAAAAGCAGAATATGCATTGACTTTCTACTGACGTAAAACGAATAAAATGTTTAGTTCAAAATGATTATGATATTTTTATCAAATAATACGATTATTTTCAGAAACAATTAAATAGAAAGTATCTTCCGATATTTCGTGATTTTTGTTTCAATCATTGAATCCGAAAGTTAATCCGAGTAGCTATCTGACCAAAAAGGCTAGAGTTAATAACATTTTAGTCCATTTACAATGAGGTAAAGGACGCGGAATAGTTTATTTAACACGGGGGTTGAACAGGTGATCAAAGATGCCGACCTCTATTTTTTAGCAGAGTTTTCGGAGCTTGCACGCGCCTTACACTTGTCCTGGGAGATGTCAAACCCTTTCAATTATTAGGATAAATTCATACTTAAGTCGTCTTTTGTGGCTACATTACGGAATTTAAATTTGAGGAAAACAGGATTGTGAATTTTTATTTTCGCTGCAGGTAGGCAATTTCGATTGCGCATAATTTCTTTTTACGACTATCTTTTAAATTGTCAGTTTGCAACTTAGATATACGAGTACTCAATCGGTACTAGTCTGAAACTTGAGAATTGTTTACTAAACTCTTTTATTAATCAAATAATTTCAGTCTTCCTCGCCAAAATCTTTGTCAGACAGTCTGAAAAAAATGTATCAGTAAATAAAACAGGCATTTAAATACAACTCCCTGGCATTGGTTTGTTTCTCTCTATTTATAAACGTTCAAACTAAACTTAAAAAAATAAAAAAAAAAACAAAAAAACAGCAAGATCGTCGGCGTTATTACTTGCCGAAATCGAACTTTTTCCGGGCATCGTACCAGAAGAGAATTGTCAAAACTACTTTATTGGACATCAATTTATGGCAGAATATACATATATCTTTACGAGAATGCCTTTTATAATCGCCAAACATAGTCATTCATGGGCGATTACTAGAATAAATTAGGTATTAACCTGCTTACACCCAAGTGTTAGTGCAAAACAGGTGTGTCTATTTTAAAGACATTCTAGTTGAACCCGTTGAAAGGTTTGACCAGTCTAAAATCTGTAATCTGTATTGTACTTTCATATTACTAAGGGATAAAGATTGAGATATTGAGATATGAAAATTAAAAATCTATTCACACTGTATGAATACGTGAAGCGGTTTCATACATAAGCCTTATATAACATAATTAGGTTTCTAGTTTCACACCTCCATGAATTAAAAACTAATACATTCATTATTATATCTAATTATTTAGCATCCTCGATCAAAAGATTTCTTCTTAATGAGACAGATTGCTTTTGAAACTACTTTGGTCGCTATGTTTCCATAGCAACAGAATTTGCATTTGAAAATGAAAAATGATTATTTGAAGCAAAGATATTTCCACACCCATTCCTCGAATACTGTAGTGATTATTTGTTAAAATACTAAAAATACAGGTTTTTCGTCTATTTTTTTACATTAGAAATTAGTTTCCCCACTCTGTAACCATAGCAACGTGATAAAATTTAAACAGAAATAGGTTCCTAGTTTCTTTTAAGTAAATGGATATATATCTTTTGTTAAAATCACAGTTTTTCAATGACAATAATCCAGTTTTACAAACAAGAAGGTTGATGCACGCACTTGTTACTATGGAAACATTTCTACTGGTTGCCATGGAAGTAGATTTTCCTCTTGATTCAGTTCTCTTACATTTACAATCAATAATTAGACAAATAAATTAATCTAAGACTGAGGTAAAGCTTAAAGGTATGTCATTTCTTGAATTTTTCAATAAGAATAAAATGGTTGCTATGGCAACAGTCCAAAGTCAGAATCAATTTTATTTGTCTTTTTCTTAATCTCCACAGCATAAGGATTGAAAGAAGTCATGTTTTAACTAAAATTGAAATAGGGCCATTTTAACCCCTTAATGAACCTAGCCCTTTCATTGAAATTTATCAAATTATTCATATGCGTAACTAGGACTTCGAAATTCATACGCAGTCTATGAAGGCGATTACTAAAGAATATAGATCTATGGGATAAAGGAGATATGTGGACTGTGGCAAAAGATAAATGACTTGGTGAATGATCAAAACATCGTAACTACAGCTTGAATAAGCTGTAGTTTCGATTTTATGATCATTCATCAACGATGCATTTCAACATAGGATTATTTCTTTCACGCACTTACGTAAATTGCGTAATGGGAGTTACGCCAATGTTTTTTAACGAAACATTTGGCTGGTGTCGAGTTTAAAGCGTCTGAATACTCCGTGAAGACACACAAATCGAAAGAATGTAGATATTTTTTAAGGAGGTATTAAATATTTATTATTTCTTCAAAGTTAGGCGATATTAGATAACCTTTCTTAAATCTTATTCAAAACTCGCTCCGATTACTCATCCAATAGAATTCCCAAATTAATAAAAAAAATCATTGATCTTGTCCAATCAGGATGTATCTACATATAACTGTAAGATATTCCCGAGTTTTTTTTTTTTTTTTTTTTTTTTTTTCTTTTAATGGTACATCGCAGCCTCGTACAACATTTGTCTTGAACCAAATATTTGATGCCGAAATAGTCCGTGAGCCATCTCTAATAGAGGATGATTGGATATCCAAATTATCTTGAACTAATAGATATCGTTCCAAGAACGTAAAATATACATTTTTTGGTCTTTAAATATGATTTTAAATCAAAGGGTCCCTAAATAATGCTTCCTGCTTGATTATTATGTTTATTGGCTGCCATTTAGAAAAACATCAAGAAATCAAGAGGCGGGACTCTAAAAATCGAATGTTAACAACTTGATTTGAACTCGGAAAGGTTATATCAATACTATCATAGCACTTTGCAATATGATCTATGGTGTAGTACAAGGTGAACACTTTTATTTAATTGCATTTATCAAAAGATAGCAAAAATCTTATCTAGAACTGGCTGCCATCTCCCATTTCGGAAGTTTGGATCTTTTAAATCATTTCAAATAATAAGGGGCATTTACAAGAACGCAAATGTTTTAGATTCTCAAAAAATATTTAAAATGAAAAAATCCCTTTATACTGTTATTAAGACCTCTTTTCCCGTGATATAGCACGGATCCTTTCCATTATAATAGGGTCAATAATTGTGACCTGGCCAACATTCTGACTAAGTTTCGTGAAGTTTGGACCATATTTGTGCCCCTCACCCTTAAAAATGCATACAAGAAGATTGTCACTAAGGCTCCCTTTCCCGTGATATGACATGGATCCTTTCCATTCCTAATTGGGTTCATCCTTGTAACCTGACAAACATTCTGACCAAGTTTCATGAAATTGGACCATATCTGTGGCTCTTGAGTGTTAACAGGAAGATTGTCATTAAGACGCCTTTTCCCGTGATATTGCACAGATCCTTCACATTTTCAGGAGGGTTCATCCTTGTTACCCGACCATCATTCTGACCAAGTTTCGTGAAGATTGAACCATATTTGTGGCCTCTATAGTGTAGTTCAGAAAATTGTTATTTTGACCCTTTTCCCCGTGATATGGCACGGATCCTTCCAATTTCGATAGGATTCATCCCTGTGACCTGAGAAATATTCTGATCAAGTTTCATGGACGACAGACGACGGATATTCAATGATCACAAAAGCTCACCTTGAGCACGATGTGCTCATGTGAGCTAAAAAGAATCTACGACAGATTTAAACTAAGTATTTTGTATTTTGATACACAGTGTTTAAAGTTCTGAGTTCTGTTCTAAATGGAGTCACGTTTGTTTCTAATTCTAGTGACAACAACTAGAGGAAATAAAATTGTGTTTTATCCACGATAAATACCCTGGCAGGGCGGAGCCTAAGTAATGGGTCGTTTTACTTAAGGTTAGGGTAAATCAGCTTTTATTTAGAATTACTTACTTCTACAGAGAGTCGATATATATAACTTGAGACCTTAAATCATGGGTTTGAAACCAAACCCTCGTAACTTCAGCTTGTCTTAGCTAAAGTTTCGAGACTTTGGTAACCAACTCATGAAATGTGTTCACTCTATCTAAGCACGTGAATTCTTTTGAGTTTAGGTAAGAGTTATAAAGTTATTTGCACGCGTTCACGATTATTACAGAATTACTTTCAATGGAACCCAAAATATTTAAAAGTTAACTCGCCAAATTACGTCACTGCTAAGCCCCGCCCTGCCAGTTCATTAATAACGCAGAATATAAATTGTGTATAAAGGTGTATTATCAAAACTGGGCTCTGACGTAGGTGCTGAGTCTATTGCCGCAGGTATATCAAGTATATTTGAAAAGCATTTATTTCAATTATGAAATTACATGTATGAGTACGGCGTACGATTTAAGATAAGCAATAACTGTTATTTGGGAGGTAAAATGTAACTTTTTTAATGTGATTTTTAACCTTTTTTTTATCTTTTTCGAAAAAATGGCACGACAATTTTACGCAAAATCTACATAATCTATGTTTAATTGTTCGTTTTTGATTATAGACGAAAAAAGTAAAAACTGTAACATTTAAGAGGCACACGAAATCTTTAGAAACTCCACTCTAAAATAGTTTCCTATCATCCACAATCAAAAGATTTGATATCAACTCAAATTATTCACGGTATATTCCTGCTGAACACAAAGCTTCGATTTTTAGTACAATACTAGTGTGTATTTTGGTTCTACCGGTAAAATGTCTGAAATGGTGGAAACCTTTAATGTTGTATTTTTATAGCAAAATGCATTAAAAGAAGAACTATTAAATTTACAATGGGATAAAGTCAACTTGACTTACCTTTAGACATTCATACCGTCTTATAGTCTCCGTACTGTGACCAAGCGGAGACCATATATAGGGTGATGCACTTAGGTTTTACAAATCCGTCTGCAAGCCGTCCAAACGATGTCTTATCGGTGTGTTTATGAGCAACGGCCGCCGTATTGTTGTAACTTTTTAGCTCACCTGGGCACAAAGTGCTCAAGGTGAGCCATTGTGATCTCTCACCGTCCGTCGTCCGACAATCATCGGTCCGGTCCGTCCGTCCGTCTGTCTGTCCATCCATCAACATTTACTTTAACATCTTCTCCTCCTTAACCACTGGGCCAATCGAGCTGAAACTTGCCAGGGGTGTGCCTTGGGTGAAACTCTTTCAAATGTTAAAATAATTTAATTCTATCAAAAACTATGTATGCCAAAGTAACAGAAAGACCGAAAAATGCATAAAATCTTAGAGAAAATCTTCTCCTCCTAAACCACTTAGACAATCAAGCTTGAATTTGTCATAGAAATTCCCTGGGTAAAGCTCTGCAAAAGTTGTTAAAATAATTTTGTTTCATCAAAAACTCTAGTTTCCATGGTAACGGAAAGGCTGAAAAAAATGGCCGAAAATTGCAAAAAATCTAAGAAAAAAATGTTCTCCTTCTAAACCACAAGGCCAATCATGCTGAAATTTGGCAGGGATGATCCTTGGGTGAAGGTCTTCAAAGGTAGTTAAAAGAATTGAGTTCCATAAAAAATTCTGGTTTCTTTGGTAGAGGAAGGCTGAAAATTGGCAAAATCTTAGAAAAAATTATTCTCCGTCTTAACTACTAGACATAGCAAGCTGAAACTTGGCAGGGATGATTCTTGGGTAAAGCTCTTCAAAAGTTGTTAAAAAAACTTTTAATTTCATCCAAAACTCTGGTTTCCGTGGTAACGCAGATTCTGAAAAATGGCATTAAATTGCCTCAAAAAGAGAAAATCTTCTTCTCCTAAACTATCTGGCCAATCAAGCTGATACTTGGCAGGGATGATCCTTTGATGAAGCTTTACCGAAGTTGTTCAAAGAATTTTAATTCATCAAAAATTCTTTTATACCCTTGTAACAGAAAGAAAACTTCCGAACATCTAAGAGAAAAAATCTTATTCTTCTTCTTTTTTTTGCAACATTGGTTGCCATGGTAAGGGAAAGGTTGAAAAAGTTACGAAAAATAAAAACAAATCAAATTACAGTAGGACAAAATTAGTCTCTTTCTTTCAAAACCACCCTAAATGTACATTAAACAATCTCTGGAATTTCTAGTTATGAGCTGTTTTACTCAGGTGAGCGATATAGGACCATTTTGGTCCTCTTGTTTTGTAAAGCGAAAGGTTTACGACACCTGTTATACATTGCAATGATTGCACTGACATATGTAGCCGAGCACAACACTTGTTGGCTCTAGCGGGAACCCTCGGCGATTCTACGGAATAAACCTCAGGAATAATGAGGGCGCGACCATGAAGGCATCACTCCTCGCAAATGGGTTAAAGACGTTAAAAGTAAATCCATAAATATTAACTAAACGATCCCGATTAAGATGCCATCAGAGATAAGAGTGGGTGGCTCTTTACGTGAAGTTCACAGACACTATTCTCATTTCACTGCGAGGCTTAAACAGTCCTTCGTCCAGGATGAACTCTCCCACGGAACGTTTGAGAAATGATATTATTTATGCTTTGGAATCACACATGCGTGCAAAGCTGGGTATCATTTGAAAACGTTCGGAAACTTTTGTGCACCCTGAACACAGGACATGATTATCTAGTTCGATTCTTTTTTTTTTTAAGGAGTCGATTTTCTGTATAAGTTTTGGCCATGCTTCCTTTTTGTATGTTTAAGAGACAAACATAATTTTGTTTATTTCAAAGGGATATGAAACTAAAAGCCTTGTCATACTAGAATGAATTCGCGAAGCGGATTCATTCATGAGTGTGATAAGGTTTTCAGTTTTATATCTCCATGAAATAAACAAATTTTCTCTTCATATATCATAATTCTATATCACGAAGCAAATGTGTAAAGATTTTCTGAATCGGTTTTGGCCATGCTTCCTTTTTTGTATGTTTAAGAGGCAAAAAGAATTTCGTTGATTTCATGCGGATATGAAACTGAAAACCTTATCAGCGAAGCGGATTCATACATGAGTGTGATTAGGTTTTCAGTTTTTTATCTCCATTAAATAAACAGATATTCTCTTCATATATTATAATTCTATATCACGAAGCAAATGTGTAAAGATTTGTCAAAAAAGAAATTGGTTTCTAAAGGGACAACTGTGTGCAGAAGCTTACAAAAAAGCTGAATACTCAAAAATGCTTTAATTGATTGTTAAACCCAATTTTTCTTTCAATCAGAACGCACATATTTCAATGAAAACAAGTAGAATTAAATTAATTTAAATTGACTCCTGTCAGATCCAAGCTCTTTACAAAATACCGTAAAAGTTCTAAAAGAATAAAATGCTCTAATAAAACCTCATACCCCTTTACGGGGGTTAAATCGACCATTTTTTATGTGATTTTACAAATCCAATAAAATCTCCAATAAAGGTCGATCGCCACAAAATGATGGTCACAAATAATTCAACGGGGGATTTCTGCACTTTCCCCCCAATCATGTGTTAATTATTTTACACAGAACAGAACATATCCTTTATTACGTCCAAGTACAACAAGGTACAATACGGGCAATAAATACGTGGGTTGTTTGATAAATTCGCGGAATTACTTTCTTAATTTTTTTTTATTTTCGACAAAAGATCACGAAATTTCATACAGACATTAATAGGCATATTTTGAAGTTTGGTGTTTCATGATATTAAGGTGTGCCTAATAAAAAGCTCCTTTTTCTGTCTCCATAGCAACCAAGGTACGCGAGGTTGCCTGTGGTCAGTTTTCAATCATTTGGACTTTTTTGCGTCGTTTCCTGAAAATTTTGCCGTTTTTGTTTTGAAAGTTACCTTGGGCACAACGTTTCAAAATCACGTCGCGAAAAAAAAAATCGTAAAAGAAAACTGACGTCATCTGATGAGCTCGAGTTGCGTTCTGTCGTGAAGTTCTGTGTAGAACTAAAGTTATCACCCACAGAAACATTTAGAAAGATAGAAGAGTCAGATAATTTGCCGGTTTGTGGAAAAAACATTTGTATTTAGATGACACGGACGATTTAAGACAGGTAGGACGTCGATTCGTGAAGATGACAGACCAGGTAGGCCGAAACCTTCTGTCACGCACGGTACTTCAGCACGTGTAGAGCAGCTAGTCAGGTCAGATTGCCGATTAACCGTTCGGGACATTGTAGAGAATTGTCGCTTTTTAGAAATGCGTAGCTAGACTACGTAGAAAAGGTCAACAGGTCGCTCGATTTTGATTTCCGCTGAGCGACCTGACGTCATCTATCTTGACGCGACGTAATGTGACGCTCTACCGTAAGGCAAATGGCCAGATATGGCCTTATTCAATGTGATTTGTAAAAAAATAGTTGTTAAGATATCATTTTGATTTTTTGACTGGTATTCAAGATATAGTAAAATTTTATCATGAAACAAAAATGATCTTAATATTTCTTCTCGATTTTATTATAAAGAGTTATTCCGCGAATTTATCAAACAACCCTCGTACATAACATATAATAAATATATGACAGTAGAATAAAAACCGATTATGTTTAATCTAGGCTCCTGATAGTGATGTCATTTTTTGAATCGACTTAACAAATATCGATGACTCAGCACAAAACTGTTATAATTGCCTATATGTTTATAGGCAAGTATGACTGTTAGCGCTAGCCATCGATAAGTAGCGTTGCCTCTAAAAAAGCCCATCCCTTTCTAGTGGAAATGCGATCATTATAATAGAACCCCGGGTTCCTATTAGAGTTTTTATAGTAATTGTTTTACAAGATTTTAGGTTGATTTTTTTCGTCGTGTGCCGGGTTAAATTATGGGGGGAGATAGGTCCCTAAAGGTGTCAGGCCTGGTCATGTGACCAGTCTTTAATATCAAAGGTCTAGAGGTAGAGCGTCGGCCTCTTGACCTAAAGGTCCTGGGGCCCGATTTACTAAACATATTACGATAATTTATTGCGTGAGTCAAAAATTAAAGTTGCTCCTACAAAAGTAACTAAATAAGGAAATTCTTTCCTGCGTCATCACATTGGAGTTGTCTTTAGAAGACGATTCCAATGAGATATTTCAAGGTAAAATCTAACAATGAAGTCGTTCATTTCTACGATAAAGAATCGAGAGATTAATCTTAGTTTAAAGAACTTGTTTTCCAGTCAATTAAAAAAAAAGACATGTTTAAACAGTTAGATTGACGAAATAAAAATCATATATATCAGACATCGCGAATTGCATATATAATGATATAAGAATCACTTCATTGGCTAGCGGAAAATATCGTAACTTATTTCGACAAAAGACTTAACATTTTCCAAGAATATTTTTTGGAACATTATAATTAAATATTGAATTAAAAGTAATATGGAATAATATAAAATAATCAAAATTTGTGACATAAAGTAAAAAAGTCATCTGCATGTACACCGCCTTGAATGGTCAAAACCTTTTACATTTTGAAAAAAAAAGTCTCAATGTTCGTCGTCTCGTGAACGGTTAGGAACATCGCGAAATTGACAAGAAGAATGATTTTCGAATGATTTTTGAATAAAATTGTATGAGTGTGTGGAGAGAGTTTTGAATTATTCATCAAGGGAGTTAAAAACATAATCGATAATTTCGCCCAATTGAACGAAATTAGCGAGATTTTATTTTCCTCTCTGTAATAAAATCTACGTAATTTTCTGATTTTGTTTCTTTGCGGTGAAATCAGACCATTTAAAATCGATACCAGCCAATAAAATCATGCAATAATTTGATCGATTTGATTGGAATATTTGTCATTTTTATCGATTTCGAAGCGCTTCTTTTTCTTTTTAACTATTTCGGAGCGTTTTGGGGTGATTGGAGTGAGTGTTTTGAACGAATGATTGGAGCCCAGGGCGAGTGATTTTCAATCGTATTGATCGAGATACTTGTCAATTTCACATTGTGATTAATGGTACGTATATATTGTTCTATTGTCCAACAACAAGGATAATGTGGAAAACAAGCGAAATGATTGTCGTTAATGTAAAGAACACTACGAAGAATGTCTTGTCTAAAACTTTTGCGAGGTCTGTAAATTCCAAAGTTTCTCTGCGTACACTAATTGGTGAACTAGACGAACGTCCTGTACTTGGGGCAACTTTTATTGTGCTTCTTGCACTCTTTTTAGTCTCTGGAATCGTGTTTTCTGCTTGAGGACTCTCGACTTCGTGTAATCTAAAGAGACAATAGAGAAATTTGACTACAGAAGGATTCGAGACTTTTATAATGATAAAGCTTGTTCAACCGCGACACATCAAAATGTAGCTTCGCAGCAATAGAATTATAGAGAAACGCACTTTTACTGTTGTTTGTTGAAAATTTGGCTCGCTTCTGAGTTCTTGGGCTCAATAAATAGTCCATAAAAGCTTTTTCGAAGAAAATCAATATCCAAAGCATAGAAGAATATACTTATCACTTTATGTTAGGAAAAAAGATATCAAGGAATATCTTACCGGAAGCAAAATATATTTGCCAAAATTCTCGTCACTGCTTGTTGTCTGTGATTCATTTTGTGACCTCTTTCTGTCTTAATATGTACTCGCTGTATAATAACTGTTATGAGAATTTCTAACACAGAGATGATCACTGTACACAGGAGAAAAACACCTGAAAATACATATTTTTCCTGTACGAATAATAACTTCCTCTTTTGGATTCAATTTAGGTTTTATGGCGCACTGAATGGGTCAGATTTTTTCTAGTTGTATTAATCTTGCAAGTAAACATTTGCACCTTTAAAATGTACTGGCACACGCCCTAAGAAATGCGGATGCGTGCATAAATTTACGAGGTTCCCGCTTAATTTATATGAGCACATAAAAAGGACACACCCCTAATTCAGGTGTTGCTTTCTTAAATTAAGAAATCTCATGCAGAGTCAATTTCTAAATTAGGAAATCTCATACAGATACAAATGAATGAATAAATGGAGGCCCAAAAGCACCAAGACAGGAGACAGAAAACACAGCTCTACGTCCTCCATCAGCTTATCAGAGAAATGTATGATGTGCATTTCTCCTTAAGTAATTTATTATTTTCTTTCCAGTTCATTAACTCTGTATATAAATATTATTATCTTCTACATCCAAATAGGTTTTCTCCGCTCCATTCTACCATCTTGATATTGTGTAGGCTATCGAGTTGTATGCGTACAGGTAAAGCGCAAATGTATACATACATCGACATACATATGCCCCCGAATTGCATGTGTACTTACTAAGAACGCATAGGTTGATAGAGGTTGTTGGTATCTTGTCAGACACGATCGTCAGTACTACAGTCAAGGACAAAAGTATGGTTAGAGAAAACCCGTTTTTCTCGCCACTTTCTACGGGTAGGGAAAACACGAGACATCCGAGGTACGAAATAAACACAACTGGAAGAAGCATGTTGAGGATATAGTAGGAATTCTTTCGCTCCAGATGAATTCGAAATGTTACTTGGCTCATGGGGTGTCCATGCATAGTGCTGAAATAACACGCATACACGTAAAGGTTATTCTGAGATTCGATAGTTCTGGGTCCAAGGTTATAAAACTTTTCTCATTCTCAATTCAATTTTGTTTCAAATTTCATTTTGAGATTTAAGTCGTTATTCTGTTTTCAGTGTTTTAATACTCATTTTCATGTATTAACATGAAAAAAATATTAATAACTTGTTATGAATAACAACTGGTTAATAATGTTTTTTATGTTCATATATTAATTTAAATGTATTCGAGAAAATTCTCAGTTGAGTCTGAGAAAAGTTTTGTAACCTTCGGTCCTGATTTCCTGAAAATATTTCTATATTTCAGTGAAAGAAGCAACTTATTGGTAGAACACAAAGCGGTTCGTAAATTATTCTATGAAACGTAAAACCTTATCACTTTTTATAATGAATCACAGTGAATTTATTTTTAAATGCTTTGGTTGTATTCAGTCCTTTAAAACTAAAACAGGGTACAATATGTGCCTTGTCACGCGAAAGGGTACCATATGGGTAGAATATAAGGAGTCGATCCTAATCAGAAACTTTTTGCACCGTGCTAATTTTCTTAATCTAGAATGATCAACTTACCGTCCTGTGAAAGAATCTTTGAAATGCGACATCTGGTTGATCTGTACTAGAATTAATCTCTTTTTTCAAATTTCTATTTTACAGATATCCGAGATGGTCCCTTTTCCTATAACGGGTCACATATTCATTAGAGAATCAAGTTTGGAGAGCGTTTTTTTTTTTTTTTTTTCTTTCTTAAATGGATGTGACTTTGACGAGTACGCCATGCATTCGGCTTTACATGGTCATTTTCAATTTGGTATTTTTGTATCTTCATTTTTTATCAGTTTTGCTTTAGATGTTTGCTTAAAAGTTAAACAACAGATAAAAAAGAATGGCGTTATTTTCTTATCAATCTCATATCAATAAATGAATTGCTCTAGTTCTCATAAACGCCTTTATCGCAAACATACCGAGAGCCCTTTGAAGTTCCTGTTTCCACAATGTCCCATTCGCCGTTCTCGTCGTAGAGTTCCAAGTTGATTGTATTTGATAGAGCTGTCAAATTGATAGACATTGTATCGTACATCCACGAAGACACCTGTGAAGGAGAGTAAAATATTGCATGACTTTGTCCTAAAGGGCTCATCCTAGAAGTTGTTGTGCTCTCACACTTCCAGAACAATCTTAAAAAGCATTAGAATCTTTTTATTCGATTGATAAGGGCACACATTAAACATAAAATCATGATCACCGAGTCCTCTTATTTCAGTGTCACCAATTTAAAGATTTTTTTACATTTAGAGAAAAACATTATCAAAACTGATCTCAAATTATTTGGGAAAATGTAAAATTTCCAAGATCCATTTCTAAATGCGCCTGTGCCTGACATTTCCAACATTGGTATGTGCTTGGGGGACAAGTATTGAGCAGCCTAGACAATCACAGTGCAATTAGAAGATTATTTGTCTGTCCAAAGGTACTTTAAGACCTTGTCTGTCTATAAGCACAAAGTTAAGAATTTGGACAGACTGTGCGACTGCACAGGCTGGCCAGTGTCTTTTCTTGGTGCAAATTTGAAATTGTTGTTTGCCGCACAGGCTCATATGATACTTTTTCTATGAGAAATAGCATAAGCTATATCTAAATTATTACTGCAAACACAACATGAAATCAGCTCTGCGTTCAGGGTGACAAAACGGTTCAAACCAATTGTAACTTAAACGTCGCTTTGCGGAATTCGATTTACAAACGGTATGCAGGGCTGTTCACAGTCAGGACAATATAAATCCAAACAAATAACGTTAAAACTGCCAATGTGCATACGGTGTAATTAAATAAGCAGTCATTCTAATAAATTGTTCATATACAGTCAATCTTGTCTTAAACGACCACTCAAGGGACATCATAAAAATGGTCGCTTAATAAAATGGTCGCTGAATACAAAACATTAAAATACAAATTCGCGGAAGTTCGGAACTCGAAGACACCCCCACCCCCATCATTTTCCATAAAAAATATTTCAAAAGTTTTTGTAGCTGAGAGAAAGTGATATTACTCACACAATCATTAACAAATTGTAACTCATTAAAGCTAGGCCATTTATCTTTTACATCACCTACAAAAGATCGCGAGTCTACTGATTTGTTTACATGTTCGATGTTGACTTGACCTACATTTCTACCACATTTACGTACATGTTTGATTCGTATCTATGTTTCACTTCTTAATCGAACGAGAAATTGGTAATTATTCAACTCATCATCCAAATCAGTTGTAAAAATATTTTAATGTTTTTGACGTGTTTTCAACACATTTGCAGCTTTATAAATGACATAGATACTCAAGAGAAAAATTGAATGATATAAAATACATATGTTTTAGATTGCCGCTGAAAATCAAACTGGAGTACTTCAAAGCTATCAACCCAGCTTTTCTATTGACAGTTTCATTTTATCTTCCGACGAGAAAGTGTGAAAAATAGAGGATTATCAACAATTAATTAGTTTGTATTGTCATGCTAGTATTTATCAATGATTTTCACACGTATATGACAGGTAATGAATTGAGATATCATATTATGGTCGCTTAATACACTGTCAAATAGACGAAATTGACCCAAAAATGTCAGCGACCGGTCGCGTTGGACAGACGTCGCTTAATAGGGCAACAATTTATAGTAAAAGCCTACGGGAGGACCTCAAAGTGGTCGCTTAACAGAAGAGGTCGCTGAATACACGTGGTCGCTCAAGCAATATTGACTGTACAGGCAAATCCGAAACGTAAGGTTACTTGAGAATTGCGAAATAAAAACATTGAAATTTTCCTCCTACACTACTAAAACAAGGGTGTCCCAAACGAAGAGCTAATTTCGAAAGTCTCAAGAATACTGGGGAAACGAACAAGACTCGTATAATTCTTACAAGTTATTCTGCTCTATAATTCAATTGTCAGGTCGTGGCTTAGTTTTGAGATGTTTTGGTGAGTTTACTTTTCAGTATCTTGGGTTCTTTGGAATGTAAGTCGGAAATTATCGTGAATACGCGTGAAAATAACTGTATCATTATACCAAACGTATTTAAGTACTTAGATAAAGTGAGCACATTTCGGGACAACCTGAAGATACTAGGGTTTGTTTACCAACCAATTAAGGTCTCAAGTTATTTATGACGACCATCTATTGTAGTAAGTAAGTAAGTAAGTAAGTAATAACAAATAAAGGCTGATTTATCTTAACCTTAAGTGCAACGACCCGTTCATAAGGTACCGAACGCCCTACCATGGCACCGAAAGTTGGCGGCGGACAGCCAGTATACAGTACCAGTAAAAAATACTGCAAGAGGTATACTTTTTGTGTCCGAGTCGTCACTTAGTATCTTGATATCCTCAGCTCTGTAAAATATTCAACTTATCTAAATCTGAATCTCTATCTCTATGTAATTAAGGAACCCCTTCGTAATTTGAAAGCTACAGGGCCTTATTTACCCATCAATTGCAATGTCGATGTCACTTAATTGCAAATAACAGTGTACGACGTTGTGAAAATATGATAATGGTGGGTTGCAGTCCTTCATTCTTTTTTATTGGTACGACTTAATACGTGGCCAAGAGCTAAGGGTAAGTTACAGGTATTCGTGGCTAGGTCGTCACTTGCTACTAAAGAGTATAAATAGATTTTTGGACATTGTTATTCATCAAAAGGGCTGTATCTTTCAAAAGTTTCGCATAAATTTAACGAAATTAATAAGCTGCAAGGTGGTCTTAACACAGTCGTGAAGATTTTCTTTAACCTGAGATTTGACGACCTTCATCTGTGAATTGCCTGTTCCAGATGAAATTATTATAGTTAAGAAAAGTACAGCTATTTACAAATGTACATTAAAGGTAGTGGACCCGTAATAGTTCCGCAACATTTCGGATCGCATGTTCTTTCACAGTGTCAACGGAGGTTTCCTTACGAAAATCATTATTAAACCTCGGTTAACACAGTTAAAGTTCATTACTCCCAAAACATTGCGGAACTATTATGGGTCCACTTACTTAAAGCAGACCCCTGACAAGACGTTTTGAAATTGACACGAAATTAATAAATGATTATCTATCGCTTGTAATCTCAACGGCAAAAGACACCATAGATCCGAAAAGATCTCCAAATGGTTGATATGTAGCTCTGATTTATACATACAGTCAATCTTGCTCGAGTGACCATTTTCATTAAGGGACCGTTTTCAAAATCCTATCCATTCAAATCAATTTCAATCAAAATATCTTAAAAAGTCGATACTATTGCTCTATTAATAGTTGTAAATGAATCCTATGTTGTACACACTCAAGAGAATCACCTCTAGTTGAGACGATTCTAATGTGTTAACCCAACAAAGGATCACTGAGAAATAAGCAATATTATAAATGATGAATAAAAGTAAAATATCTTTTTTGGTAATCCACCCGCTTTTTGTCGGTCCCATGAGATGTCGCTTAAGGTAGTGGACCCGTAATAACTTTGCAACGTCTCAGAAGTAATGAACTTTAACCTGTTAAACCGAGGTTTCCTAATGATTTTCATTAGGAAACCTCGATTAACATTGTGAAAGATTATGTGTCCCGAAATATTGCGGAACTATTACGGACCCACTACCTTAATGTACGTTCTACTGTAATGATTATATCGATACTCACGAGTTAGCAAGAACCAAAGGTGGCACCCATATCTGGTCTGTTCGTAGATACGTTGTATTTATGTTACCATACGTGCTCGGGGTCCATTGTAACCGATCGTCCTCCCAGGTCTACGATATATAAATTTAGAAATGAACCTGTACGTGACAATTCCGGCAATTTGACATGTGCAGGAAGAAAAATAATGCACCGCCTAGACAAACCACACAATACGATAAGAATAAAGATCGCCTGAACAGGACTTTCTTTGTTTCTTTGCGTGGGGTTTTACGCCGCTTTCATTTTTTTTTCAGTTATATCGCGGCGGCTGGAGCACCTAAAAATGGATTCCTGGTACTACCATTTCATTCTTTCCGAGCCTCCAACTGCTATCTCAGACAGGTCTACGATTATTGACCCATTGGTGAAAGACAAATAGTCGGAAAGAATGAGTGCCGCCGTCAGGGATCGAACCCGGGACCTCTAGATTGACAGTCCGACGCGCTTCCAACTGTGCTATGACGGCGGCTGGTCAGGACTTATAAACTTGTCTATTTATAGAGCGCATAGTAAAGACTGGTCAAACTGTGCAGCTGCATAGGCTGGCCAGAGGCTTTTGGATGCGCACTCGTGAAATTGTTACGCAGAGACTCAAATGATGAATGGATGGTACTAGTAATTCATCTGCGGTTAGAAAACTTTTCTCAGGCTCAACTGAGAATTTTCCAAATTTTAGATTCAAATGAATGTATGAAATAAACTTATTAATATTATCTTTTATGTTAATACATTAAGCTTCTTACCACCAACAGGAATCCAACAAGAGAAAGTGTCTGTTCAACATTATCCTACAAAAATATAGAAGAAAGAGCTTTGAAACACCGGTTAACTATGCTTGAAGGTAACTCTTTCATATTTCCTTACCGTTATTTACTCAAAGCCAAAAGAAACGTTCACAAAATTAGATCTTAAGTAATGAAAGCCCGTTCTTTAATTTCAACTTCTTCCATTTTGGCCAAATACATTGGATATAAAGGCAGAAATGTCATTCATAACTACATGCTCAGAGTTGTTTCGTATGGCAATACTGTTAGCTGTACAAGCGCTTTTAAGGATAGTTATCAATGTTAAAAATTGCCATTATTCTTTCACCTTCTCAGGCTTAATTTACGATTGTTTTTCAAATCCATCCATTATCATTAAACCGATGGTTAGGTTAAACCTAATTCTTTATTTTTTTAAAAAAAAAAAAAGAGATTTCATATTATTGAGAAATTGTACTTATGAGCTGAAAGGTTATTAAATACAATGTGTATGTATGTTTTGTCATTCATAGTACAGCGCAATAGAATATTTGTATATTTTTTGCGCTCTATAAATGCTACGTAATTGTAATTGTAATTTGTTAATTTTCGTTTCGTAACTAGAGATAGCGAGATATGAATAGTAGTTGAGAGTAAATAAGGATTTGATACCGGAGCAACATAATGTATTATGTCTATAAAAACATCTTGAATATTTACCAAAGAGCTTATATGATACATTCCGAATTCCATTGATGCATGTGTAGTGTCACTTGGTCTAACCATTCTATGATAGTTGTTTAAAACAAAGTCCTCCAGGGAGCTAGCGTCCGTGGTTGAGTATGTATCTAATTGCACTATTAAAATCTGGCTTATAAAAACTGAAACTATAGAAAATTGAAGTTAATATTTTATTATTATTTGAATGGAAGAATTCTTGAGCACAAATGTACAATGCTGAATAAATGACTTTTAAAATAAATCGAAAATACATTGACTTTGTTTTTAGAAGAACAGAAAGCATTTTTATTTGTAAATCAGGTAGATAAGTGTAAAATACTGAGCGTTGGGAATCTTTGATCACATAATTACATTCCTATTGCTAGCGGAGGATTATGATATAAGTTTACATGGCTCGTAAGGCACTACGTCGAAAAAAATTGTTTTAAATTGGATTATTATGGCGTCTTATCGATTTCAAAATTTATTCTTGGGGGTGAACTACTGCAAGTTATGCCCTGAAACACGAGAGAAATTTGTCAAAAAAACGTAGTAACTTACACGCAAGAACCTTTGTAGAGAAGATATCCATCGTCTTTATATTGTCTCCAACCGCTATTGTATTATTGTGTAGTGAATCTTAAGGTAGTGGACCCGTAATAGTTCTGCAACATTTTGGAAGTCATGAACTTTAACAGTGTTAACCGAGGTTTCCTAATGTTTTTTTTAACATTGTGAAAGAACATATGGTGCGAAATGTTGTGGAACTATTACGGGTCCACTACCATAAACAGCTATAGTTTTATTTCAGTTCCGACCATCAAAATCTTATATTTTGATAAGTTTTAATCGAAATCAAATATTTATCATACACATGTTGAACACTTAAACACACTTGAATTACCTAAAAGAGATTAGACATAGAATAATTATGGTAATTATTCAGCGACAATATTTCATTGACAAGCTATTATTCAACATTTATTTTTACATTGAAAATCGTATAACTGTGACTATCTCTCTTTCAGTTTAATTGATATGTCTGTCTTCGACTGAAACGTTTCCTTAAGGTTTAAGGTAGTGGATTCGTAATAGTTCCGCATCGTTTTGGAAATAATGAACTTTAACAGTGTTAACCGAGGTTTCCTAATGATTTTCATTAGGAAACATCGATAAACATTGTGAAAGAATATGTGGTTCAAAATATTGGGAAACTATTATGGGACTACTAGCTTAAGATTCAATAAGTATCACAAAGAAATAATCTAATATTAAGAAGGTCAAGGTTTGTATATTACGACTGGATAAAAATTTAGTTTCATTCCTCAATGAAAAAGGTACGAGTACACAGATTGAACACAAAATTGTCTCGTTATATTTCCGTCTCTTTTTTGAAAAAAGTTTCATTTTTACTTCATGATATAATGTTATAAAATATGAAGAAATTATTTATTGAATTTATGGAGGTGTGAAACTAAAAACCTAATCAAACTAACATATGAATCCGCTCCGCGTATTCATAAAGTGTGTTTAGGTTTTCAATTTCATTTCTCTATGAATTCCAAAAGATATTCTCTTTATGTAGATATAAACAAGAGGACCATTGGCCCTTAAGCGCTCACTTGATGCATATAGTTGACAAAAGTCGCGAATAGTCAACAATACTTATTTGAAATCCATTACTTGCCTCACAAAAGTCAAAGATATCAAGAAGACAAACATAAGAGTCAAATAATTATGTTGCCTCTAAAGAACTAAAAAGAAGTTTTTGAGATTTGAGGGTGCCCTGGTTTTGACCTTTTTTTCAAACTTGTATAAGATTTGAAGACAAACATTCTGACTAAGATGCAGAAATTTCATTTCAAAAATGAGCCCCTAGAGTGCACACAAGGTTTTTCATAGATTTGACCCCTTGACCTCATTTTTGACCCTACTTGACAAAATTTCGAAAATGACATAGGTTTCATAGAGACAAACATTGTGACCAAGTTTCAAGACGTTTGAGTAAAAGAGGGGGCCTTTAATCGAATGTCTAATCGAATGTCTAATGTCTAATTTGGGCATATAGACATTCATTTTTGAATGTTTAATTCACCAATAGATATTCGTCCGAATGTCTAGTGTCTAATGTCTAATGTCCTGCCAACTTCACACGCTTAACTTTTGTCAAACTCCTAAACAATAAAAACCAGCAAAGAATGTACTGAAACCGCAGGCTGCAACGCATGTACTGCGTGATTCTTGGTTTGCCGCAAGTCCTGGCATTCATAACCCTAATATAATTTGAGCATCGTCATCTGGGTATAAGCTCGGCTGAACAAAAAATCTTAGTCGAAAAAAGGGATATTATTCGCACAAAATGAACACATTAACACATACATGTATATGTATATATATCTTTTTGTGTACTGACGTGTGTATATGTACGTATATATTTGTGAAGGTATGTGTATGTGTATATGTGTTTATGAATATTATTTTCCACTGGTTGCACCTTTGTAATGTTATGTTGTATTTTGCTATTTGTATAGGTCGGAGGCCATATATCAAACTGAATAAACTACTACTACATCTAGAATCTGTAGTAATTCCTCTTGATAGTATTGGTTGCTCCTTTGATAGTGAATATTTTGACAAGTTTCAAGTGAATGCCTTTTTTATAATACCTGAGATATCACTTAATGTCATAAGTTTTTGCACGGCGACGACTACAACGACGACAACGATGACAACATTCGGAACATTGGTCCGACTCTTCCGTAAAATGAAACGGACCTACATGTAGTAATTTTGGGTCATTTTGTCAGGTAATAGGGGTTCTGATGGTACTTCGGTTATGTTATTCGCTTGAAGAAAATCACAGTTCATTAATTATTTCCTATCGTCTGTGGAGATATTTTGGGTATAGCATAATTTGATGACAAAACGCAATAAAAGACTTCATTTTGTTATCAAAGTAGATCTGTAATGTGCCCACTTTTATTCTTTCGTTTATAACGATTATACAACGCCATCCATTTACAGATTATACATCTTTTATTGAATAAAGGCCACAGATCACATAACCATTTCAAGTGCCCCGACGTTATATTCTTTCCGAAAAAATTGACGTTGTCTGACAGTTTCATAAAAATCTGATGAGTGATAAAAAGGATCTTGCAATTGTCTCAGAACCTTTTGATACCGCCTCGTATACCCAAATTGAACGTTGTGCTCGCGATAATCGCTGGGCAGACTGCGAGATGACTAGCATAGCAAATAGTAATGGCGGGTGTTTCAACTCTAAGGCCCTATTGGATAACAAAAATGTAGTGGTAATGTCGGAGTAAACAATTTGAATATAAAGGTTTACCCCGATCTTACCACTAAACCCTTGGTTTGCTATCGGATCTATCCGATTACAAGAAAAACCTTTAAGATATTATGACAAATAACACCTATAAAGGTTAGAGTAACATAAAACTGTTTTAAAAAGATTCCTCAAAAGGGTAAACAGTTATAAAATCATAAAACTGGCATTCACCTCGAACTAAACCATTTAAAATCGCTAGCTTAGCGCTCCATCCAATGCATTTAAACCACTCACTCAAATCACTCAATAACGGTCCGAAATTGTTCAAAAACGCTTCGAAATAGTTTTCAAACGATCCACATTTAAATCATGTCGATTAAATTATTGTGTTATTTTGTTATCTCGTAAGATTTTTAAAGTGCCTGATTAGTCCGCAAATACAGTCAAACCTGTCTTAAGCAAGCACCCAAGGGACATTCAAAAAGCGCTTGCTTAAGACAGGTGCTTGCTTAATACAGATCATTTTCAGTACAAATGGTTCATTTGGGAACTTGGTGGCCACTTGCTTAAGACAGGTTGCTTGCTGAATACAGGTGGCCACTAAGACAGGTTTGACTGTACTCTTAAACAAAAAAGTCCGTGTATTTCATTAAAGGGTGTATTAATTCCCTTATTTCGTCCAATTTGGATTATATTACCTCCCTTAAATTTCACCCCAAACTCACCTATCGCACACATTAAGTTTCATTCCAACATCATTCCAACTGATTTGACAAAACTTTTGGTCAAATATCATCAAGACATAGATGATAATCGTTTGTTTCAGTGTAAAATCGATTTATATTCATTGAGTGAACAACAAAAGCTATATTTTCACGAGAGTGGCAGAGTTATTTGTCATTCAAAGGTGATGCGTTATTATTGTTGTTCAGTGTAGTACGCTATATCCAGATCAGGAAGTCTAAATAATAACGTATTTAAATCATTATTTTCTTATAGTCATTCATCGTTCCATTCCATACAGATATTTTAACCCTTGTCATGCTGAACCCGGAATATTCCTACCTTGACAGGAGCTATAGACAAACATCAGTCTGCACATATGTGCAGTCTGATGTTAGTCTACACCACCTGTTTCTCTCTTTCAACCAGAATTGTCGATTTATTTAGTTTTTCAAATAAAAAATGACATACAGTTAATACTTTCAGCGCTTTTTGCCCTTTTATTTTAATGAAAGTTTTTGGCCAAAATTTATTCAGCGTGACAATAGGTAAGTAATTAAATTCAAAAGCCAATAACAACATTTTCCGGCTGTACACAAAGCTTTGACGGACAGTACATGTATAACCTAAAACTGGCTTTGACGGACAGTACATGTATAACCTAAAACTGGCTTTGACGGACAGTACATGTATAACCTAAAACTGGCTTTGACAGACAGTACATGTATAACCTAAAACTGGCTTTGACGGACAGTACATGTATAACCTAAAATCAGCTTTCATAGATGTGTAGTCTTGATCATAGTCTACACCTCCTACTTTCTTCGTTATCATTGTTCGAAAACTTGAGCCAAACTGGTCGACATATCCCAAAAAAATCAATAAATGAATTGAAACAAAATCAAAATTCAGCCGAAAAGGGGTTAAGTCACATTTGAATTAATATTTCGATCCCTGAGAAATAATGAGAAGAAATGTTAATGTCAGTATGAAGGTGAACACAGAGAAGATCATGAAAAACAGTCTGTCTAGACAAACACTGACGTCTTTACAGCTAATAATGTCTTTTTCTGTCTCGAGTCTTTTATCCCCAATATCTACATCGCCTCCACTTGTTTCTGTGTAAAAGTCCTCTGATTTCTCTTTCACTGCGACAAGGGGAGATATTTTGTTGAGATTCGTTGTCGATTTGTTGAAGTCATTTTTATTCGCCGAGTTGTTTTTGTTTCTTAAAGTAAATCATTTAATTTTAGTTTTATCAATAAATACCAATCATCGAATAATATGTTCATCCCTTCATACATAAATACACATGTAATTGATTCAAATATTTGGTATGTTAGCAAACAAAGTAGTCGCAAAAAAAAGATATCGTGAAATTCGTAACATATTTGTTAGTTTAGCTTGCACAAAGTGCAAAATGGTTTTAATGGAACTGGGATGCCATATATGGAGATTAAAAATTTTCTGATCACAAGAAATTTCTTTTACCAAAAAAGGTTAATACATGCATGAATTAAGTGTTTAGAAATATAAGGACAGTTATGAAAAATTAACATAAATAAAATTTTATACTAACGATGGTTGAAGACTTTTTGCTAGATTCAAAAAGAGTTTCTGAAGTTTGCCATGTGTTGCCCTTACATGACCATTTTTGAAATACAGCCGTTGAATAAACACTGTTGCAATTACTTCAAGGACGGAAATAGATGTAGCGCACAGCAAGTATACACCTGAAAGTGAAACATCTCTTTAAAAAATGAACTCTAAATCAGAAACGAAATAAAAAACAACAAGTAAGATTCATAAAATGTACACAAAAGCCTAAACCTCATTTGACAATCATTTCCGTAGAAAGCATTTGATATCATGCCAACCAAAACCGCGTATTTGCAGCTTTTTTTTTGCGTAAGCCAAATGTTGAAGAGATTCGTTTGTTTTAGACAAGACGTTCAATCGGCGCTGCAGCTGTCAAACAAAAAATCGTCTTAAGTATTTTTACTTACAAAAGTAATAAGAATGAGGCAAAGTTCAATATGAATTGATATTAATATAGTTAAAATATGAACTTCATCTTTAAATAAGAACGGGACCTTTTGAATTGGAGCACCGTGTTTCTTACCAAACATCTAGAAGATTTGCTCTCTCGTTCACAATTGCTGTCGAAAAGCAAAATACATGTATTTGCACTACTTTGATAAACTTACTTAAAATACAAACGTGTGTTGAAGTTGGTGGTATTTTATCCGACACTACTGTCATGATGACGAACAATGATAACAGAATTGTTAAGGCGAAACCATTCTTTTCTCCGCTCTCTATAGGCAACAGAAACACCAGACAGCCGAGAAATGACGTAAACACTACTGGGAGAATCATGTTTAGTATGTAGTAGGAGTGTTTACGTCGTAATCGTAACGTGAATGACACCATTGACATCCCATGGGTTTCTATAAATCTGAAATATAAAAGTCTTTCAATAACTTACGGGATATTAAAAAAGTCTGAGATAGATGCAATATTAAAATGAAACGTCCAATTGTTATCTATGTAAACATGTTCGTATTGTTACGTACGATCTGTCCTCAACCGAAGCATAGTTCAAAAATATCCGAGGTGTGTAGGTGTCGAACCTACGCGGAAAACAATATTCATGTTTTTGGTTTACAAGTCCAATGCGCTAACCACTGAGCCAAAGAAGATCTTCCTGACGCAGGTGTAAGACAATGTATTTAAACCAACTAAGATATGCAGGACAGTTGTGATTTTGGTCTCCCATAACAGTTTACTCTAGAAACTAAAAAAACGATCGTTGCTCTTTCGTGACACTTTAAGTTTTGGAAAGAATCCAAATAAAACTGACAATTTAAGCGTAATTTAGATAATATTTGCTTATCATATCAAAAGTTTGTTAATAAACGAGACTACTCGCGATATTCTGATGAATTATTTGACGCTTGTAGAATTCTATACAACGAAGAACGACATATTTTTCACAAAAATAACGTGTCGTCGAGGCACTTCAGACGGTATGGCCTAATTAGTATTAACAGTATTGGCCTTGATTATGTACCATTGTTTGACTAGTAATTCATCTAAGACAGACAAATTTAACCAGTAGCTTATCACTTGATAGCATTTCAAGATTCTTTTTTATAGTTTTCATATTTCCGTATTCAAACATAATTATCTTTAGTTTAAATACGCTTTTAAGATAGAAACTGGTTGGACAGGTAGAAAATAAGGACGAGTTCGGCCAATTACGATTTTTTAAATCAATCTCTACTACCAAGAAACGATGGGTTAGTAGAAATCCATTTGGCAATTGTAAGTTTCATTTTTCGACAGAAATAGTTATATTAAGTCGGTATGTTGAAATTAGAACTGTTTAATTTCCTGTTTCCTAATTATCCAAGAAGTCATTTTTGTTAAACCTGAATGTGCAAAACCTGCACTTATCAAAAATTCGTGGTATCATTTCTATACCATAAAAGTCGAAGTAAGGCAAATTTATTTTCACCTTTCGAATTGTATGTTGAGCAACATGTGGATGGCTACGTTCCGTAATAGGGATAACAAAGTGTTCTTGAGAGCTTCGGAAACTGTTTCCTGTATTACCAACACGAGCCGAATTACCTAAAAAACGACCCATAATCACTTCACTTGCATCCATACTTTCTTGTTTACGGAAAAGTCCGAACGACATTTCGAGTGCTTTTCCTGGTTACGGAAAAGTCCGAGCGATGACCCGAATGCTTAGTATCCCGACCATTGTAAGACTAGTTACCTGTAGCCAAGAGAGCCCCCAGTCTCCACCAGGTCCCATTCGCCGTTTTCCTCATACAGTTGTGTGTTCACATTATGTTCTGATTCCACCAGGCTAACTTCTTGAAAAGTATACATCCATGTTGATATCTGAAACGAATTGATTAATAAAGGAGAAACCAACATAGACTTAGACATGAAGAACAAGTAGACACGTTTTAGTGAGAAATAACAGGTCAAGTTTGCCTGTACCTAAACAGATACAATATAAAAATCATATTTACTATATTTAAACAAATTGACCACTTTTACAAGAATATAGTTGATTTTTTCAATCAAATAGCATTTTACGTTTATTCAAATTAACTTAAATATTCGCGTAGATTACAGTGTATCTTTTAGCATTTAATAACCAATTAAATGGCAAAAATAAAAAAAAGTAAATGGGCGAAAGAGTTTGGCTCTCTGTCACTTCAAATAACTTATAATATAGTAAGCCTTTTCTAATTCTTCTTTTGTTTTGGCACGGACGCCATGCGATATCGAGGCTTGCATTTTGTGTAGGCAATTTTGACTTCGTAGAAGTATGTGTTCATTGCCAACAGTTTTCCCCCATTCCTTATACCTTTATACTGCAGGTCTGTTTGTCAAATGGATAGAACGTTATGTCAACTGGACATTTGACGAGATAATTGGCCACGGCTAACCATGCCACATAGCCGTGCTTGGAGACGTAAATGGGAACGCTTTCCGTGTCTGTATCGTCACTCAGTAAACGTAAACCATCAGCGCTGAAACGTTCGTTAGCATAACTGACATAAATATCACGGTTTTTGAACATACTCGATCACAGTTAAGTCGCCGAGCTCAGCGATGTCCCACATCCATAACCACTGACCTACTGAGCCTACCCCAACAATAGTACTACAGGTATCAAAATCGTGAACTTGACAAGATGAATGATTTTGGAATGAAATTGAATGAATGTGTGGAGCGAGTTTGGAGTGAATTTAATAGGAGGTTATCCAATATCGCAAATTTCGTTCAGGATGAACCACATTTGCGATATTTATTACCTCTCTTTAGATAAAAATATGCATACAAGTTCTATAAGTGGCATCCTATTTCTTATATATCAGACGCATACAATTTGAAGAATGTCAGTGAAATCGCGATTTGTTGTTCCAGCCATTATCTATTTTTAATGGCGTTGTTGATTCTATCTTTTTGAGTGAGTTTGAAGCGGTTTTGAATGTTTTTAGTGAGTGTTTGGAATGAAATTAATGGGGCGCTGAACGAGTGATTTGGAATGGTTTTGATCGAGATGAATGTCAATTTCACGGTGTTGTTAACTGCAAAAGTAGAATCTTTTAACAAAAAGGAGTGCCCTACATTGTATGATAGCCCAGTTTGCGTTATTTGACTTGACTCTGGGGGGGGGGGGGGGGTGTCGTGGTTACGCAGTAGTTCCAGATGCCGGAAGATGCAGGCTACGAGCTTGGACCATTTCTGCGTAGTTTCAAAAATCCCGCGAGATTTGTGTGACTGAAAGGAGAGTTGTCGTAGATAAGATATTTGATTAAAAAAAATCATTATACTAAAATCGTACACGGCATATCCAGCATTGTCTGATAGCTTTATATTTGGCATTGGGCTAATCGTACACCTGGCAAAACATTCGCCATAAATGCCTCACATTTCCAATAATTCTACTTTTGAGTGAAGTGAAGATTCTGGCCAGCCTGTCCTCCCGACAAGTGCATCCCAAACCTTGCCTTTGCTCTCTATATATTGCTAGAGTCTAAGCCGCTCTTCAAGTGGTCATTTCATCTTCTCATATATTATGTGTCTATTCAACAGTCGAGTACCTGATGGCTAACCGTCACCATCTGTTGGGATGGTAGAACGCCACAAGGAATTTTTCTCGATAAAGTGGAATTTTACCACGTTAATCGACGTCGATCACGTTTTTGTTGTTTACGTAAGCGCCATGATCCTCTCCAAAATTAAAATTATTATTATTAATATTGTACGTTTTGAATTGTTCCAACACGGTGGGAAATCACATGACATAACAATAACAAAGTACAAAAAATAGAAACATTTCAACTGCTTCAAGTAAGAAATTCTTCAATATTTCCATTACTTAAAGATGCATTTTTACGAGATATGCGGGGGGGAATACGGAAAAGTGTAATGGAATCGATGTCCTCGGTGTGAATATCATGTGTAAAAATGCTGGTAAACATATTACACACTTTATTAAGACGGCTAGAAATTCGTTTTAATTTTATTAATTTTCTTGTCCTGTCGATAAGATTCATATGCCAATATTCCATACAAAGTCCATATAACGCAATGTCATATTTTACTTAGCTAACACATTTTTTTCAAAGCTAAGTACGGTAAAGTATCCAATATTCTCAAAATCTCAAAACTGGTGATGGAAAACCGATATAGTCCATTTGACTTCTATATGGACCAACATTTCGCCGAAAATCTCAGAAATTGATTGATGAAACGCATATTTTTCTTGACATATCATATTTTCCAGCTAATACCATGACGAATTTTGTTTTTCAGAATTTTTGAATGTACAATAATGATTTTGTCCGTCCGTCTACATGTTAACTTCCAGCCTTTCATACCTACTTGTGACTGTATTAAACGGAACAGCGAATTGTACAACCAAAAATAGTACTGATTTGCATAGGGGCCAAGTCAAAAGTGTAAGATTTTAAGTGTATTGTTTTAGTATAATATCGAGTATATCAATATAATTAAGTTTGTCGAATATTTTTGTTACCGTTGGATACCAAATCTGAGTATAATCTCTCTTTCTTCAGAAACCGTTTGACCAGATAATTGATTATTGTTTTTATTTATTTTGAAATGAACCCTATATTTACATGTTAAGACCAATCAAAAAGCATTATTAAACGAAGTAGTGGGGAATTTCACGAGGAAAACTTGACGAAAAGGCGAGTAGTAACGGTAAAAATCACGTGCTATTTAAGTTTAAGATGATATGACCGTCGATATGCTAATTAGCATGTCCAAATAAGGAATAATGGACATTTCATCTGTCAAATGTTTAGTATAAAACCACGTGTTTTTACTATATATGTTTACAATTTCTTATTACTAAACAGCCCCAATCACCCCTCGTGTTTAAGAGCGGAAAATGCGAAAATATTAACATTAACTAGATAGACAAAATCATTATTTTGAAATCATTTTATTTTCAAAAAAATATTTTTTGGAATGGTATTAAGCTGAAATTAAGATTTTACTTCATACAAATCCTGCATTCAAACGCAATTTTATGTAATTGGTGAAAAGGTTGGTCCATATAGAAGTCAAACGGACTATACAAATCTATAAATAGCTTTATTTCACACCTAAACAATTTAGACCAACTACATCGCTTATTTTGCATCACGTGAGAGTGAAATATCTAGATCCATATTGTACAACCAGAACGAGGCTACTGTGCAATACGGATTTTATTCCAAAACGAGACAACCTATATTGTACGATGAAAGTGAGGCTGCAGTCCCGAATATAGATATCACCACTTTTCGCAGCCTTTTCAATGTATTAAACCCTCTGTTCGGAGGTATTTAAATAAGTTTGATCTTGAGAAGATTCTTGATTTCTTCATTTGTTACATTGTTTATCAATTGTTCACATGATAATGTATATTTCAAGCGACGACGGGCAGTCAACCTGTTTTATGTTAATTACATATTATAATAGTGAGCACTTATCGACTTGACACATGAAAAAAACATTTCACGTGGAAATCTATTTTTAGAACAAATGTTTATTTCAATTTCAACATGTTCATAGTGACTTGCGTTTGACGCCCTTATCCGGATCATTTTGGATCTATTCCCTTTGTCTCTCTAAAATGTCACGAATCGTTAATTGTGGAACTTTCAGTGTATGGTGTGAAATAAAGATGTCATTTAACATGATCGAGTACAATTCTGAATTCATTGGATTCGTACCCTGCAGAACCAGTCTATATTTTGACTCGGCTATCGCCTCGTCAAATATAGACTGGTTCTGCAGGGTACTCATCCAATAGAATTCAGTATTGTACACGATCATGGTAAATAACCTCTTAATATTACCCATACATTCTGATATTCTAACGAATTTCCACCATTGTCCATGTAGCTATTTATATATATATTTGCCATTTTATTTTAGCCTGTGACGTCCAGCTGTCGTGGTGTAAATTTGAATTGTGACGGATTGGTGTCACAATGAATTTGGATAGTTAGCCAAAAGATCCACGACAGTTCAAGGCATGTATTTTTTTGTGCCTCTCGCACACATGAAATTGTTGGAAATGCCAAGCACAAGCTGAAATGATAGCTCGAACTTGTCGAACACCCCTCGAATCTTTGATTGAGGTTTATTTGTTTCTACCTGTTAATTCTATTAACATATTATGTTTAATTTCTTGTAAAATAACAGAAAATTTAAGATGCTTACGATTTAGATTGTACGAAAGTATTGGTCCATATCTTTCAGTCAAGTTTAATATTTCTAGCTATAAAATATACCTACGAGTTAGCTAGAACAACTGCCGGGGTCCATATTTGAGAGTTCTTTAAAAACGTTTTGGTGATGTTACCATATTCAGTTGCATTCCATTTTAAACGAGGATCATACCATGTCTAGAAAAAGAATATTTTTTTTATCTCGAATGTATTTCGGGGAAGCAATACAGTCACCGATTTGCACACACGTCCGTCCGTACGTCTATCCACCCATCCATACCCATCCCTCCATCCATCCATCCATCCATCCTTTTTCTCAATTCGAGGCTACAACACGGAAAATGGCACCCAAATATATAAAGTGTAGGTTTTCCCTAATTTTTAATAATAAATAACAGTCAGAATTTAAGGAAATTGAGAAGCTAACAAGATGCCCTTGTTCATGGGGTACATGAAAATATCATGATTGAAAAGAGGAGTTAACGTTTGTAAGCTTTACCGAAGCCCTCCATTTGTCCTCAAAAAACGTACTTAGCAATAGCCTTTTAAATGGTAAGACATTTAGTCTTCACATTCCCAATTCTTTTGAGAAGATCAATGTCATTTTTTAGGTCAAAAGTTGGCGATAATAAATCTTAGGCTTAGCCATAAGTTTGCAATGTTAAGATGTAACGGCAAAAGTTGACGGTCACTACTGTAACAAATGACGTCCGTTTATATATAACGTAAAATGGATAACTTCAAGGAAACTACGACGAAAAGCGACAAAATAATTTATATTCAGTCACTCATTCCTAAAATATACAATAATGTGCAATCTAGTCAAAGTAAAAATGATTAATGTTACATAAATATGATTTATTTCACTTTCAATATACAATCATTTTGCGAGAGCTGTACAATGAAAACTTTTGAAAGCGAAATCCGAACCGAAGCGAAACTCAATTTGATTCCAATTAAAACCATTAAAGTTTCCGGCCAAACAACGGTGTAAAAACTTATTTAGGCTGAATGGAAGGAAATAATACTATTACACAAGAATTTGTCTGGTTCTGTGAACGAAAAAATATTTTGGACTATACTTATAGATTGACCTGACGTTCAAACGTCGAAAAAAACGCGTTAGTGGGACAATTTTAAGACGAACATGACGATCTATATTTCCGTTAGTTTAAGACATAGCGGCAAATGCTTTTATATTTGCGGAATATATTCTAGATGTATTTTGAATTTGAAGTTAAATTTAGAATATTTTGATGGCTTTTACAAATAAATATGCATCAAATATTTCACCGGTGTTTTTATGACGTTTTTGCGCAAAGTGGGACAATTTTAAGACTGAGAAAACCCAATAATAAACTCATTAGATCAAGCCGGATTTTGACAAAAATATAATGGCATTAATTCCAGTTCAGATGTATTTCAAATATTATCTATGATTAATTTATTCAACAGAAAAAACGAATTAATGACATTTGGAAAAAATGACTATTGAAAAAACGACGTTTTTTAGCAATCTGACGCTACTGACATTTTTCTTTCGTGGTTGTCATCTTTTGTTTGGACCATCCAATAGGCGTAAGACATAAGATAATATTCTATTTGGAGTAATACGCGTAACACGGCAAATTTTCGTACTTCTATCGCCATTATTCTTTAAGATGTAACACTTTTAGTTAAACGATCTAGTCTTTTTTGTTACATCTGACGGCGTCATTTCTGGTGTATATTGTGGGTTCTTTTGACTATTATAATACTTTTCTTTGGTATAAAATCAATTTTAGATAAATTAGAATAATCCACTCTCAAAGATCTTTAATTTGATACTAAAGTTATATGAGTGAATACATATTAGAAGCGAATATAATTATCTCAAAGGTTTACGTATCGCCTATTTTGACGTGACCAGCAACTTTTGCCGTTACGTCTAAGTGATACAGCCTATATATTTCAATTGTGTATTACTTTTGACACGACCTTTCAATGGATAACTATATAAATCATGGCATAAGTGAAGGTAAGATTAGTATGGTCAATACTTTCCATCATAAAAACTTTAAAGTAGTACAAACTTTTGATTGGTACATTGTACAAGATATGGTCTACATATTTCACGTGTGCAATGCTTGTGACAAGACCTTTCTGTTGGTCATCATTGAAGGTCAAGTCGTTTTTGAAGGACGAAATTTTGAAAAACTAGACTTTTATATTGGCCATAAGTGTGTAACGCTAAACATCCTTAATATTTAATATCAGTATTCCATGTGACATGACCTATCAGTAGATGACTAGGACAAGGTGAATGTCTTTTTGTGAAAGACAAATATTTCCATCACCAAGACTTTATTTTAGCCATATCTTTGAATGGTTAGTGGTTTAGTGTTCTTATTTTACATATGCATTTCTTCTTACAAGAACATTCTGTTGGTAAAAAAAATATCCGCCATTTCCATTTCAAATTGGTAAATCACAAATCATTTATCTTTCAGACTCACGAATAGACAATAATGCCGATCTTTGCTAATGAAAGACAAAATAATTCCGCCGGATGATGCTTTGCAGAATTCTAATGACGATAGATTAGTTTACATTTGAAGTAGTAACACATCTTAAAGGAACCCACATACAATTACATTATAAACTACGGAATTTTAGTATCGTCAACGAAAGATGCATTTTCTTTTTGAATTTTCCTATGTACCATTATTGTCGTTGAGTAGATGTTAGCTACTAGCCAACGTACAAGTAGAGTAAGATTGAGTAGTCATTTTGCAAACATAAAATTTTATGCAGTCAAAAAATTTGGGGAACACTGTGTCAAAACTGGTATTATCAATCCTTTTTTGCAATTTTCAATTCTTGCTTTTGTTCATTGAAAAGAAATACAAAAACATATCTTACCAGCACTATAAAACCGACGAGGGACAATTCTTGGTCAATATTGCTCTGAAAATACAGATTGTAATCGATTTGCGGAACATAAAACATGAAAACGAAGCAGGTCCAGTGAACGCAGAAGAAATGAAGTAAGATACATGTTTATTTGATGAAACAAATATACCCATTTATCTTCCTTTTACTATTTTTAAGTTGGAATGCGGAGCAATTCCAACTTAGATTTAACAAAACCGCAAAATGAACACAAGATAATTTCATTTCGGGTTTTTTGAGAACACATATCACGTGAACAGGATGTGAATACACTTCGGCCTATTTTGTATATCTCAACTTGACAAAGACATACAGTGTATTTCACCAAAAAGTAATAATGCTGTACAATTACACAACTATCACTGCGTGTATATTATTAACACTCTTATTTATGTTTTAAACGATATTTATTGAAAGTTGCGTACGAATATATTAGTATCACATGTTTGCATTACTGTATTTGGAATTCATGTGATAAGTCAAGTCCAACAAGGTCAGCAATTGACAATAAGCACTAGCCAATCACGTGATCTGCTTATTTGGTAATGTCGCGTTCTGTTTTCTCAGTATTGTGGCAATAGCTCAGACCAATCACGTGATCTGCTTATTTGGTAAGGTCGCGACCTGTTTTTCGTAGAATTATGTTATAGCTTCTTTTAAAGGTATAGTTTCTCTTTCTGAACGACCTTATTACACATTTAACTTTTGACAAGGTGTTATATTGTAAATTTCTGTCTAAGCTACGATATACATACCTTTTCTTAAAGTGATGAAACACTTTTAAAGTTAATAAATATTTTTGCAACATATTGTCGTCTGTTGTCCGTCATATTGCAGTTATCTACATGAATGTTTTATTGTAAAAACCCCATACTCATCCAATAAAACCCTTGCCACCACATATTTAATTGAATTATGCGCTCAGCGCTCCATTCATTCATTCCAAACACTCACTCAAGCCATTCAAAAACACTCAAATTTATTAAAAAAATAAGATCAACGTGTACATTCAAAATGAATTAAGCAAGAACCAAATCGCGGTTTCACTGACATGAATGAAATTTAAAGCGTCTGATTGGTTCTTGACGAAATAGAAAGCTATTGATTGAACTTTTATGCATATTTTATATAGGTTTTGTATATCGCTAATTTTGTTCATCCTGAACAAAATAAGCGACATTGGATTCCCTCCCTTACATTTCACTCAAAATTCGCTCCGCACACTCATTCGACATCATGCTTAAATCACTCTAAAATCGTTCACCTTATCAATTTCATGATGTTATTAACTGTACCCCTAACTCAGAAGTAGAGGAGCATATATTAATTTCATCATGTCTGCCTCTCAGTCAATTGACCTTTTGCTTTCCGATTGATAAACGGAGAAGAAATTGACCTACAAAAAACGAAACTTTACACAAATATTGCCCATGACCCAAAGAAATGCGCTATTATTTCGGGGTCATACATGTCACGGTCATCAGTAAATATCAACAGTTAACAGTTTCCACTTTAACTGAACAACCAATTGACCCAAATCATAAAACTTGACACAAATGTTGTCAATGACCTGAGAAAATTCCCAATATTGTAGTCACAAAGGTCAAAATCACAATTGAACTTCGCCCAAAAAATGTCTTGAGATTCCAACTCATGAAGTAAAAGACTTCCCTGCGAAAAAAGCTTTTCATTATGGAAAAGTCACTTGTTGAGGTCCACTTTGCGACACTTCTAATTAAAAATGTAATTAATAACTCAAATGGGGCAGAAGTTTATTGAAAAATAATATAAAAAATTGTTTTGATTGTATAAGGTCGCTTATGCGTCCATTAGTCGACTGTATGATCCGTATCATTTTCTTCCTTTTTAGCTCACCTTACCACAACGTGCTCAAGGGTAGCTTAAGAATCACCCTGACTCCGTCGTCCGTCGTGTGTCGTCACCTTTCTTAAAACTTCTTCTTCTCCTATACCGCTGGGCAAATTTCAATGAAATTTTGCCAGAATGTTGTTCCCTGGGTGACCCTTTTCAAAATTTTCGCTATATTCTAATTGGCCAATAAATATGGGTATGGCAGGGCTGGGCTTATTTTTAGCCCAGAATCTTTGAACGACATCTCCTCCTGTACCACTGGGCAGTTCTCAATGAAACTTTACAAGATTGTTCCTTTGGTGACCTTCTTCAAATATTGTTGGCAAAATTTTCATTAGCCCATAAATATGGGCGTGGCAGGGTAGGGCTAATTTTGAGTCTCCTCTGTAAAAAATTAATTGGTTGGCAGGGTCTATTATGACTGCTTAAAATTCGAATAATGTCTCCTTTTCAACAATTAAGCAAGTTTGAATGAATCTTTGCCAGAAAGTTACTTGGATAAGATCCACTGGATCAATCGAATTTAGGTGAGCGGTTTAAGGCCATTCTGGCCCTCTTGGTATATTTTTACTTTCATCAGATTCAGGCCTGTATAGCGATGCAGGGGGTTTAAGCGTCATTCTTTGTTGAAATACTTTGATTTATATACGCCCGTCAAAAGACGAGACGTATTATGTGATCACCTGTGGTGGGCGGGAGGCGTCAGCTTCGCTAGTAGCTTGAGGTCACCGTATCTCGAACGCATTCCAACTTATCAGTACTTTCAGTACTTTGATTTTTATACTTTATAAAAAGAACCCGTAATAAACTTTAACGTTAAACTTTATTACGATTTTTTTTAAAGTATATGAACATGAGTAGATCATTTCCATCATAAAAACTTTGAGTAGGCCATATCTTTGAATGATCAGTGGTATAGTGTATATATTTAAAATTTGTTATTTCCATCAAGACCCTTCTGTTGTTACCGAGTTCAAGGTCATTACTCAAAGATAATGTCTCGTGAAAACTGAATTAAAGAAAATGAAACGTTTGAGGAAATCTTACCAAAGAACTGATATGGTACAGTCCAAAATCTATATCTACTGTCGTGGTCGAGTTCGGTCGAACCATGGTGTGGTAATTCGTCAAAAGGGCGTCCTCCAACCTACTGGCGTCATTAACGTTGTATTCATTTGCACAAACTCCTGAATTCAGAAATAATGAAGGCAAACGAAGAAGATCTAAACTTTTTCCATATTAAAATTGTCACCCAATTAAGGACAATGTGGGAATTCCGTTAAATAAATATTCATCAAAGAGATTGAAACTTGTAAACCGGGTATCGCACTTCAAAAGTTCTTGTAAAAGATTGTAGAAAGATCAGTCAAGATTAAGATTTCAATAGAATTGATGATTTATTTAAAACGTTCAAAGATTGTGCTAGCAAAAAAATGGTAAGTGTTGTATTTTAGTGTTGTATTTAAGGGAGTATTCAACGTATATTCATGATGCACTTTTAAAACTGTATCTGACAAAGATTTTTATTCGTTGGAAGGATTTAAAATGCAAAAAAAAGCAGAAAAGGTTAATAATTAGCTTCTCCAGAAAATCTAAGTGCTACTTAATCAGAAATGTGCAAGAACCTTTCCTGTAGAATCCGTGTGTGCTGATGTCATTTCTTGCTCGACGAAGGACTTTTGAATTGCTTTTTACGCAGAGGATTATTTCTATGAAAGTAACTCAAAAACAAGTGCTAGCAAACATTTCATAACAATGTCGACATTACTAACTTCATTTACTCGAAACTTACCAGCAGTTTCGTGTGTTACACATACCTATGTATTTTACCCCCCCCCCCCCCCCCCCCTTTTATTTCGACAACCCAACCATTTATCCTCGATTATCTTGGGGAAAAGACACGAAAGATCGTTATTTAAAAAAATCGTCGGATGATTTTGTGCTTTAAATGCGCATATAGTTAATTTGAAACTTCGATTTAAAAACATGAGAGACATGGCAACATTACAGCGTTATAGATCGAAAGTTGTTTTAAAAATTGCAAAAAAACAGATCATGTGTTGGACTTGGCCTAGGGAATATAGTCGATAATTATCGTGCAAAGATCTTTGCAGTTAAAAATAATATGCCCGTTCTACCATAACGCATTTCCAATGTTGAATTTGTTAATGATATACACTTTGTGCAATAAAACAATAAAGCAAATAATTTTGATTTATATTGTCCAGTTTCAAAATTCCTTTACAGCACTTGGTTAAGGGAAAATGCTATTGCTTTGATTTATTGTACAATTCGAATATTTTGTATTAAAACGATATAAATGTATATAGGTAATTAATATTTCCCCGACTTAAATTAAGAGTTCTGTTAATATTCAACAAATTATTGATTTGTGCTATCTTTGAGCGGAAATATCAAATTTCGTTTATGAGCAACCTTTTTGTCAAAACTTTAGCAGGAATAAACTGTACCTAAGCTGATTATGTCTTACATTACATGTAGTATATAATTACCTGATATACAAATGAAAACAAAAATCCTGAATTTCATATGAATGACCATCCTTATAATGTCAATCGACAGAAACGTTTACTTTTGTCAAAGAAAATTCCTTCATCATAGAAGGGTTGACCAAAATGTATGTCTTCTCCATGCATGTCTCGACCCTTAATTCAACTATTGAAAAAATATAAAAACATTCAACAAATTGTCACTAATACTAAGCTAGAATGGATTCTCAACTTGAAAATTCGATAGTCAAAAAGATATTTCCACCAAGGGTTTCTATTCGGTGTGTTGTCGGGCGTTCAATATGAACAACTCACTTTTATACACTAAACAATATTGGTGCGCTTAGTAAAACATCTTTTTCTCTATAGTTTCATTCTTCAATTACAATTGTTTGAGCACGAAATTATTTAGTAAGCATTTTCACAAAGTATATTTGTAGTCCTGAAGAAATATGCCTTATTGTGGAGAATGTTTTTTTTTTTCATTTTTGCTTCACTGAATTGAATGACAAGATATGAAGAGAGTACTTTTAGTTCATTGGGGTATAAAAATCACAGCATACTTGAACTTAACATAGTTAGGAGTCCACTTCGCGTATTTATACAGGTAATTACAACCATACATCTATAGAATTAAAAATAATCATCTGGTCTTTTTAGGGAAAGAGTACATACATCGTTTTCCTTACAGTGATAATGATAACGCCTTACATCCAACCACAATACTTTTGTAATGACCCTTTTAGCTTGAAACTATTTCTGTCTGAAATAAGTGATTCTCTGATTTCATCGTCGTTAATTTTACTTCCGCTGTTAGTATTAATTGATTGATCAGTCAATTAAGAACGAAGTTAAGTACACAATTTTAATGGGTAAAAATAAAAGTGTCGCATGACAAAGATCTGTAAAAATCTCAACTCTCGATGAACCTGGCACATTAACATTTGAGTCTCATCGTGTTCTCGGAACGGAGAAATGCCAGACGACGCTAGTAAGACAACATGGACTGTTCGGGCATTTGGGGGCTTTTTTTTAATATGATTAGAATGATTCTACCGTTCTATAACGGTCTAATAATCAGTAGAAGTCCCAATTTGAAAACCTGTAAATAACGGAAGGAGTTGGGGCGCTATTGTACATAATTTTGGACATCAGTATGTTTCATCAATTTGACGCTCTTTACACGTCCATATTCTTAACGTTTCAATAACTTAATATTACACTCACGCAGCCGCCGTCATAACGCATTTGTCAGCGCGTCGGACTTTTAATCTATAGGTCCATGGTTTGATCCTCAAAGGATAGCAGGTGGAGGAAAGGATGTAATGGTAGCACTGGTGTGAGAAATATCGGGAATCCATTGTAAGGTGCTCTAGCCGCCGCGATATTACTGAGAGATTCTTGAAAGCAGAGGAAAGCCCCTTTCATTCAAGCGAGCAAGTATTACAAGTAAGATAATGCCACCCACTGAGAACCAAAGAAGTACAGGGCTTACTTGTTCTTTACGTTTTTCTATCCCCGTGGGACAGCTTGCGGGCCCTCACGTTAAACGTAAGCCACATTCCCATTATTGCGGTAGTGGACCCCGTCCCGTAATAGTTTCGCAACGTTTCGGAAGTTATGAACTTCAACAGTGTTAACCAAGTTTTCCTAATGATTTCAGTAGGAAACCTTGGTTTACATTGCGAAAGGTTCCACCACCAAAAGTAATTACTATACTGGTCAGAGACCAATTCTCGCCAAGTACCAGTTCTCGCCAACCACCCTGGTTCATAGTAAAGAAGCAAAAAGATAACCTTCTAAATTACAAATTACTTTGACAAAAACCTATTCTCTTCAGAAAATAATATGTTGTAAATAATTATTACGTCCTGACTGTGAAAATTGTCAGTTGGCGAGAACTGGTACTTGGCGAGAATTGGTCTCTGACCAGTAGACGTCTGCTCCGATTTTGATTTTATCCTACGACAACTCTTCGTCTGAAATAACTAACAGGAAGCATGCACGGTATAGGAGGGCTGTTCTGAAAGTTCGAAACTCATTAAACAGAAACAACTGTATCATTTTTTTTTTCAAGATTTTGCTTGTAATAAATTAAATATTGAATAAGAAGGCTTAGAATATGTCGTTTGATCCAAAGCAATGGATTACTAGCTACAAACGTGTAAGGGAGTGGACCCGTAATAGTTTGGCAACATTTCCGGAGTAATAAACTTAAACGGTGTTAACCGAGGTTTCCTTATGATTATCATTGGGAAACCTCGGTCAACATTGTGAAAGATCATGAGTTCCGAAATCTTTCGGAGCTATTACGGGTCCACTACCTTAAACACAATGATTTCCTATCGGAGCAGTTTGATGACGTCTCCGACTTTTACATCATTCGCAATCTCATTAAAATCATCTCTACGAAACCACAACGCTGGCTCTCCGTACAGGCAGGCGCGAAGCGGTAGACAATATGGTGGTTTTGATTTTTATGAGGTTTGCATCATTCGTTTCGTAAACACGATGGACTTGTGACTTGTTCTTTAAAGATATTGTCAACTTCATGACAATGTTGTTGGATATGTCATAATCATTCATCAGTTCGAATCTCGAGATCCTTTAACCAATCTAACTGTATGAATCCGCCTAAACTTATCTATCCTCCATGGCGTTTTCCACCAATAGATGTAACCAGCTCCCATTCAATTTTTCCAATTTTACAAACTTAAGGTGAAACATCCGGAAAAAATCAACATACCTGCCAACTTTTATCCCATGGGGTGCATTATAATGTATAGTCCAACCGGGGTATTCGAAAACGCGGGAAAATGTGGTATAGCCATCAGTAGGGGTGGACTGAACTGAAATTTAATAAGCGTGAGATAACGGTACAGATTACACCTATATACTTATAGAATAAAGTAACTCATCACGACAACACCTTTTTCTCCCTATCGATATTCAATGCTTTTTTGTTGTTTCAATTTTGGTTTCTTCGTGATGAAATCGGTTTCTAAAGCATATCGTCGGTGTTCTGCTAAAATCTCGTAACTACAGCTTGTTTAAAGCTGTAGTTACGAGGTATTGGTAGAAAATCGATGATATTACTTTTACGCTATGACACATGACGTTCACAGATGTGATTCAAAGGATGGTAGTAATATCGTTAGTTTTGCGTTTCTTTGGTCTTTTCAGTATAGTCAGAGACCGTGACAGCAAAAAATCCCTTGGTCCCAATTTATCTATATTAACTCGTCGAAAGTCTGTCTATAAAAATTCGAATAGCCTGGTTTACCTATAGCTCTAAGATTCAAACATAAATAAATAAAGTGGTATGATACAGCCAGTTGCTCTGTCTTAAAGTCAACGTTAGTATTTTCGTGACCATTTTAAAACCATGCTTCCTATTTGAATTGTCGATACTCCTTCAATTACGTCAAAAGAAATTCATGAAAAGACTCAATTCGTTAATGAAATGTAATCGACTGGTCTAACTGCGGAAACTTAATTTTGGGAAAATTCAATTTCATTTGGTTCCCGGTTGAGCATGCCATCGAAAGCCAAACAGATTTATAAGAGTGAATGCCAGCATCGCACGCTTAAGCGGGTGTAAGTGAGATGTTCATGAATATCACAAAGAGCGGGTGCATAGCGCATTGGACGGTGGGTGTAAATAAAGAAGATATAACGCAGATGGTCAAATTTTGCGTAGTGCGCACTCTACCATACTAACATATTCGTATACCTAATAAACCCGTCTTCGTAGCGCTTTCATCCATAGTGGGTAAAAGTTTCGAGGATGTCCATTAGGCCCCTATAATGTATGTTTCTCCTAAATGTTTTGCATTTACATCGTAGATAGCGGAAATTTTATCCGCTTTTAAATTTTTACAGGCCAAACTTTCTGCGGGGATGAAATTAAAATGAACAGACCGTCGACAGAAAGAGCGTATGTATAGCGTATATGTACTGGTTACACAATAGCTACATGGCGTCTTTTCAGAGGATTAAAAAAGTGATTTCATTTAAAGAGGATATTGAATGAGTAGTCATTGAATACTGAATTTATTAAACGAGTCATCAGTAAACTGATAAAAACGAGGCTATGCCGAGTTTTTATCTGTTTACAGATGACGAGTTTAATAAATGCGGTATTTGATTAGCACAAATTTCATTTTCTATTTATAATATGACCCTATCTTTGGCGAAAAATCGTCAAAATTATTAAAATTCAACATTTCAATTTTCCGCGAAATATATAACGCCGTTTAAAACTGACGTCACAATATGTACATTATGACGTCATTTTCGCGGTTACAAAATAGCGTTGCTATTCGCTCTGGGCTCATTTGCATAATTATTCCACTAGTGTAATAACACCCGTAATATATCAAAAATATTCAACGGGGTTATTTCACTTCCGCGACGTATGTCATATCATAAATACCATATATATTCAATTGATCCGTAAGTACAATTGGACCGGGCCTAAGAAATGCACGTCGAACTGTAAGAGAGCCTGGATAACCGAGTGAAAGGTTAGCGGGGCGGGTGAGGGGGGGGGGGGATCATTCGGAACATCAAGCGGCCATTTCCGTAAACTACAACATACCTCGGATGTATGTAAGGCGGATGGGTATGTAACGAAATCGTGCATTTGTTAGGCGGAAACAGTGTAAGAAAATTAGCACTGTAGATTTATATCTTTTACAGTAAATAACGGTTGAAAAATCTTAATTTTTGAGAATGACGAATCATTCTCAAAAATTCAGATTTTTCCAGCCGTAATTTATAAATCTGAAGATATTTATATTAGGATTCGATGGTTTCACGTCAGTGACCTAAACAAGTAGCGTTGGCGACGTCGAATGTTTTCACTCACAGTTTCGAGGGCTGACGCCATTTTAACTGACGTCATCGAGTTTTTCAATGGTTTTCCCGTACTTTTCAAAATAGTCCGTCTATGTACATCCGAGGTTGATCGTGAGATTGGCCGAGTGGTGTTCCGAAGGGGGGAGGGGGGAATGAGGGGACTTGACCGGCGGTAGGTTGATTGCACTAAAGTAACAGTGTAGTAACATTGAGTTTAATATTTGCAGATAAATGGACGGAATTAAAACGTCAATAAAACTTTATCAATGATGTGGGACCAGATATAGGTTCAACTGACGGTAAGGGAAATTTAATGCTCGGAAATTAGTAACTAGTGGTCATTTTTTCAAATATGTTTAAGAAATAAAGCATGCCTAATTAGTATTGCAAATGTTTGGTTTCATTTGATTTACTCCATATATAGATACCACAGTTCCGTCTAGTTAGCTCATCTGAGCACAAAGTGCTCAACGTGAGCTATTGTGATCACTCACAGTCCGTCCGTCTGTCCGTCCGTCCGTCAACAATTTCTTTAAACGTCTTCTCCTCCTAAACCACTGGGCCAATCAAGCTGAAACTTGGCAGGAATGTTCCTTGGGTGAAGCTCTTAAAAGTTGTTAAAAGAATTTCAATCTATAAATAACTCTGGTTGCCATGGCAACAGAAAGGCTGAAAATGGCGAAAATCTAAGAAAAAAATCTTCTTCTCCTAAACCACTAAGCCAATTAAATTGAAACTTGGCAGAGACATTCCTTGGGTGAAGCTCTTCAAAAGTTGTTAAAAGAATTTAATTTCATAAAAAAACTCTGGTTTCCATGGTAACGGAAAGGTTGAAAAATGGCTGAAATAGCTGAAAATGTTTGAACAAATTCTTCTCCTCCTAAACCACTTGGCCAATCAAGCTGAAACTTGGCAGAGATGTTTCTTGGATTAAGCTTTTCAAAAGTAGTTCAAAGAATTTAATTTCATCAAAAACTCTGGTTTCCATGGTAACGGAAAGGTTGAAAAATGGCGGAAATTGCTGAAAATCTTGGAAAAAATTCTTCATCTTCTAAACAACCAGGCCACTCAAGCTGAAACTTGGCAGAGATGTTTCTTGGGTGAAGCTCTTCAAAAGTAGTTAAAAGAATTTAATTTCATCCAAAAATTTGGTTTCCATGGTAACAGAAAGGTTGAAAAATGGCCGATAATGGCTGAAAATCTTAGAAAAAAATCTTCTCCTCCTAAACCACAAGGCCAATCAAGCTGAAACTTGGCAGAGATGTTTCTTGGGTGAATCTCTTCAAAAGTTGTTAAAAGAATTTAATTTCATCAAAAACTCTGGTTTCCATGGTAACGGAAAGGTTGAAAAATTGCCGAAAATAGCTGAAAATGTTTGAACAAATTCTTCTCCGCCTAAACCACTTGGCCAATCAAGCTGAAACTTGGCAGAGATGTTTCTTGGGTTAAGCTTTTCAAAAGTAGTTAAAAGAATTTAATTTCATCAAAAACTCTGGTTTGCATGGTGACAGAATGGCTGAAAAATGGACGAAAATTGCTGAAAATCTTAGAAAAACTTCTTCTCTTCCTAAACCACTGAGCTAATTAAGCTTAAACATGGTAGGGATGTTCTTTGGGTGAAGCTCTACCAAATTTGTAAAAATAATTGTATAAAATCTCTGGTTTACTTAGTATTGGAAATGTCAAAATATTGCCAAAAATATCAGAGAAGGTTAATCTTCGCCTTAACTAGTTGGCAATTCTTAAACATGGCAGGGATATTCTTAAGGTTTAGGTCTACTAAACTGGAATTCAGATCCATTATGATAAATTTGTTTGCAATTTAAAAGAAAATCAAATTGCAGTAGGAGGAAATTAAAGTCTGTTTCTTTAAATCCACCCTAAATGTACATCAGACAATTTCTTGTATTTATAACATTGTTGACAAGTTATGAGTTGACTTACTCAGGTGAGCGATAAAGGACCATCGTGGTCCTCTTGTTTTTAGCTCACCTGAGCACGAAGTGCTGTAGGTGATCTATTGTGATCGTCCAATGACCGTCGTCCATCGTCAGTCATCCGTCGTGCGTCGTCCACAGTTTCTTTAAACATCTTCACCTCCTAAACCAGTGACCCCATCTTGATGAAACTTGACAGGGGTGTTCCTTGGGTCGAGCTCTACCAAATTTGTACAAATAAATTAGATCCACCCTGAATTCTCCGTTCATCCTTGACCAAAAGGGTGAAATATTTTTCTAAAATCTTCTTCTCTGAAACCAGAAGGCAGACAGTTTTTCTTATTAGGTATGTAGTTTCATCTAGTGGGCCTCTACCAAGTTTCTTCATATCAAGACCCAGGTGTTACATTTTGGCTCCACCCGGGCGCATCCCTTTTAACACGGAATCAAAGAGCGAATATCTTTAAAAATCTTCTTCACTTAAACCAGAAGGCAGGCAGCTTTCATATTTGTCATGGACCATCATCTAGTGGGCCTCTACCAAGTTTGTTCATGGCAAGACCTTGGGGCTATATTTAGGTACCGCCTTTGCGCATTCTTTTTTAACTCACCTGAGCACGAAGGGTGATATTACGAAAATCTTCAAAAATCTTCCCCTCTGAAACCAGATAGCAGACATTTTCCATATTTGATATGTAGCATCATCTAGTTGACCTCTACCAAGTTTGTTCATATCAAGACCCCGGGGTCACATTTTGGTTCCACCCGGGTGCATCCTTTTTTACATAGAATCAAATTGCGAAAGTATTGGAAAATCTTCTTCTCTGAAACCAGAAAGCAGACAGCTTTCATATTCTGTAGATAGCATAATCTATTGGACCTTTATCAAACCCCCTGGGGTCAAATTTTGCCTTTATATTTTGGTATGTAGCATAATCTAGTGGACATACACCAATTTTGTTCATATCATTCCTCTGGGTTCATTTTTTGACTCTGAATGACCCACCCCTATTTTACATAGACACCGAGGAGGAATCTTAAAAAAAACTTCTCTGACACTAAAAGGCAGGGACTTTTCTTAATCGTTTCGTTTAATTGAATTCATCAAGCTTATTCATTAAATGTCCCTATGTTCATATAAGGGCTGTACCCAACCATATTCTTTTGGTCTGTGCTTCAAGTATTCATTGTATTGGTCTTATGCATGAATTATCTCCTTGTTGACATCTGCCTATTTAATTAATGTGATGTCCCAGGGTTCAAAGAGACTCAGGTGAGCGATCTAGGACCGTCGTGGTCCTCTTGTATAAGATGGTCTGTTCAATTGGAAGAACACCCGACCTCAACCATAGGCGAAACTAGAGTTTTGAAATTCATACGCACTCAGAAGGCGAACAACATGTAATAAATGTATATAGGATAAGGCGATATGTGGACTGAGACAAGATGAATGACCTCCGTCCGCTCCACTTTTCTATGATTTGAGCGTTGGTGAATAATCAAAACATCGTAAGTTATGATCATTCATCAACGACATTTTTTCGAAAGATGATTTATTTCTATTGCGCTCTTGTGTAATTTCGTAATGGTAGTTAAGCCCTTGGCAACCACGAGTCTGTGGTAACGCGTCCCTAGACTGACAAAATGAAAATTCTAATTGAGGATATGCGTAACATTTCCAACAATTTCATGCGAGCATTCCGGTCATGCATTGAGTATCATAAACAAACTCACATTATATCATAAACAGGATTCGATTTGTGAACAAAACCTATAGCTTCATTGATATGTATACATGTATATGTAGCATTTAGTAAAGAATATGACCAGACTGTGCGAATGCATAGGCTGGTCTGATTCTTAACGTTGCGCAAATTAGAAATTGTCAGAGAATCAAAAGTTTTTTGTTTGTTTGTTTATTTGTTTGTTTGTTTGTCGGATAAGACTCCATTTTGCATCGACCATGCTACTCCCAGAAGCTGTATTCTGATCTTTGATTTACATCCACTCGGGTCAATTAAATAACATACAAGTACCAACTGAGGATTTTATTGTCCGTCGAAGAGCATAGCTTCAGAATTGGATTGGTGCTAGATTGACTTCACAAAAACAAGGGATATAAAGACAATTTTTGACCTAGTCAGAATAAAACATGAAGAGATTTTTTTCAGTAGGTATTGGAATAAATGTTCACTAACACTAATTACGCGTTTTGGGTTAAACAATCGTAAAAAGTTTTTTTTATTTTCATATCTCGATATAATCAAAGATAACAAGAGCTATTAGTGGACAGCAAATATTGACCTCGGCTCATAAAAGATACATGTTTCATCTGATCACCATTCTTTTATGCGGTCTGAAAAGGAGCACATAAGGAACCTACCAGTGAAATTTGGTGAATGTCCATCTTTTAGGTTCTGATAATATAACATTGCTATTGAAATTTCCATAAAATAACTTATAGAGAAAAGAACTCCGCCCAAAAGAAGACATATTTTATCCAATCACAATAATTTTTGTAGTTTGACAAAGGGTAACCCATGGATCATTCCAATACAAATGCATGATATCCATCAGTAAGGTACTGAGACAGTCACTATTTACCTTATATAGAAAGAAGCCAAGCCCATTATAGCTTTATATTTCATTGGATTAAAATTTCTTAAATAGTTTCTAAAATGGATCACACAATAATCTACCCTGTGAAGTTTGATTAAAATTCATCCAGCAGTTTCAGAGGAGGTTTTTACAGAAAGGTTTACGACCGGACGCACTTCAAACAAGTGAGATAAGGTCAGCTCAATTAGCTCAGTCGGTAGAGCACCTGACTCCAAATAATTTAAGTTCGGTTTCCTGGCTTAGAAACTTATTGTCGTTAGGATGACATGTTAAACTTAAGCGATGCTTTAGCTATATCACGTTAATTACCTATATTTGTAAAGATCCACGGCGGATCTCGGCAGTAGTTTCGTCACTATTCCCCGTAACAACAAACCGTCGCTTGTATTGTGAAACATCTTTGACCTGTCACTCATTATTTTTCGTAAACTTTCGTTAATAACCGCGATGTTATTAAAAAAAATATTTCAAAATCAAATAAAATACTGCAATTCTTATAGCTGGGATCGTTGCACAGTGGTCCAAACTGTTCGCCAGTAGAGTTTTTGAACTGACAGACCCGGTTCGAATACGCACGCAGTCGGAAACAGTAAATTTATTTACAGTAATTTTTTTTTTCCAAATTGTTTCAACTTAAATTTTATAATTACCAAATTAAGGTCAATTTAATTGTCTATTTAATTTCTTTTTTGTAATATTCTTCATTGACAGTTTTTTTCTGAATCAAATCTGTCATTCGTTTGATTTTAATGGAATTAATAAGCTGGTGTCACCTATTCAAGCTGAGGTCATGAGACTTTTGATCGTCAACTAACCCTTTTTGTTTCTCTAACGCAGCACCTAAACGAATGAATTGAATTATCTTCTTTCGTTCGCGACATTTAATGCTAAAGATATTAATACAATTTTTCTTATCGTACGGTACATTTCATTGCATGTCGTTACTTTTGTTAATTATTTTTACGGATTCCTCATCCATTTTTTTACAAAAGACCATCATACAAAGACAGAGATCGAGAAAAGAGGGGCGTGATATACAAGTATTTATCCTGTATTTTTCTTAAAAATAATGTGTTGTGCGTAGGCCACTAAGCAATGGGAAATCGTTTGATGCAGAATATCAAACGGATTCCCCACACAGAACGATGAACAAAAAGTAAACGGTGTCGTTCTTTTTCATATACAAAGATTTGAATTATAGCCATTAAAAGTAACATCGTATTTAAAAAAAAATACGCGGAGAGGGAGATTCGATACTCGGACCTCAGCATTGCAAGTTCCTGACCTTATATCTATAGCTTGTCTGGTCATTTATCTCAATTCGGTATATTTTGTCACTTGAATGTACTGTTCGCGTATTTTTAATCTATATAAGGAAGTAGGTTCCGAATACCAATGAAGGCCAACAGGAATATTAAATGAGCGACAGGTCAACGATGTTTCACAATATAGGCATATGCTACCTGAGCGACGATAAATAGGCAGAAATACACACGTGTTACTGGCTTATTACAACTTGCTCTTATCAAAGCTAGGACGAATTAAAAATGTCAAATATCGTGTAGACTTTTAAAAACTATCCAACTAAGCGATTTCAAACAATTCCTTTTTGTTCTTTAATTGATGAAAAGGTATTTCTAACTGTTCTGACTCTCAGAGAAGTGAAACGCTTGTCATATTTATAATCATATGATGCCCAAATGTTGTCATTTCAAGATCGAACTACATATCTATACATTTTCTTATTGAAAATCAAAATTTTATCAAGTTTTACAGTATTTTTATTGTTATTTTTTCGACAGAGAAAGGGTTAAAGCAAAGCTTCGCTGTTCAAGGTGTCGGAAAGGATTTGTGCCGTTGCCAAAGATCGAACCCATAATTGAAGATTGGGAGTCAAATTTGCTATGGCAGCGCGGACCAACGTCATTCAAAATAAATTTTGATAGAGAAAAATCGCGATTTCACTGACATAATTCAAATTGTTAGCGTCTCATAGCTTCTTGAAGAAAATGGAAGCTATTATATTGTATGCATATTTTATTAAAGGGAGGTAATATTTCATTAAAGGGAGGTAATCAATATCGCTAATTTTGTTCATCCGGAACAAAATTGCGATATAGGATTACCTCCCATTAAATTCACTCAAGACTCGCTCCACCCACTCATTCAATTTCATTCCTAAATCATTCCAAAATCATTCACCTTGTAAATTTCACGATGTTGTTAACTGTAACAAGTGAAGCTAAAGTTTAAGACTAGTGATATAATGGGGAAATAAGAGCTAAGACGAAAAGAGAATTTGTGTCCGGGTACCCGAGGTTTCGTTGTCCGCGGGTACTCTAGTACCAATGATTACTGTACGTACATCTATTTTATTTACTAAAAAAGGCGGGTCCAGTAATTCTGTAAAGGGGGTTCGAACATACAACTTCCGACATGGTTTTAAGGGGCGCAGGTGTCTGACTCGTAGTTCAGTAGCATGGGATCTCAAAACTATCTGATGCAACTCCGTAGGACCGTCTGAAAATCAACTTCAGAAAAGAATTTAAGGCTGTTTCAAACAGTCTTCATTTCTTTTCTGAAGTTGATTTCCCAAATGTAAGTAGTGCTTTTTCAAAAGTCGAGTAACGGGTATGTTATCGGGTTCACGAGAACTCTTCATAGCTATAGGGGTAATGCAACAAATTAATTACTCTTAGAATTTAAATGGGTTTTTTACGCCGCTTTAAACATTATTTTAGTCATATCGCGGCGGCTGGAAAATCTTACAATGGATTCCTGGTATTTCTCAAACCAGTACTACCACCATATCCTTTCCTAGCCTCCAGCTGCTATTCCACATTGGTCTACGAATATCAACCCATTGGTGGGAGACAAATGGAAAGGATGAGTGCCGCCGTCGGGGATCAAACCCGGGATCTTTAGATTGACAGTCCGGCGCGCTACCAACTATGCTGTGACGGCGGCTCTTCTCTCTAAATAAAGGCAAGGAACACATCAAATACATTTTAGAATATATAGATACTGTATTTTCTTTGAAAAATAATTGTATAAAATGTAAGTATGTTATTGTACAATGTATATATTTACAATTTATAAATATCTATTGCTAAGATAATAAAACAATAAGGAATGTGTTGATACGGTTACCATTTCGTCATCTCAGAGCAAAAACAGTTGTAACTTCCTATATGTTTAAGGTAGTTACAGCTATTTCATGCTGAGTCATTGAATAAGCTAAAGATATGACTTTGGTCTTGCAGAACTAATAATCTAGTTATTTTATTGTGTCTCTTTCTAGAAGTTTTGATAAAACTCGTACTTAAAGCTGCAAATGTGAAAAGTTCTGATAAAGCTATTTATACATATTAGGATTTTGCCTCTTTCCAACATTTACTCCCTTGCCACTATTTTTTCATATTTTTTATTTTTCTCATATAACCTGTAGTATAATTGAAGAAGTGATTCATTAAAAATGTCTTGGAACAGTATAATATTGATGAGTCCCAGATAAAAAAAATATAAACTAGATCCTCATAAATGAATTTATAATAATTTTGCATTCCCTAACTAAAAGAGTTTTACAGTAAATGTGAAATTTAATTCAAAACATTGCATTATGCTCTCTATTGAATTCAGTACTTACTTCGAAAATAAAATAAATCAAGGATTACGACTTCATTCCATATTTCTGTATCATGCCTACATTCAAGTTTGCAAATGTTGAAAAATGATGCCTAAGTTAGTACGTCAATCCACTTACAAGGTGTCATTTCTTAACACTTTCCTGTTTTTCAAAATTTTGGACCTGTCCAAATTCAAAGGTTTTGCAGACGAAAATTTAAAGTGGATTTAATTTGAAAAATAAACATTCAGTAGGGTAGAAAAAAATGTGGAAAAAGAAGAAATTGCCTGTCAGAAGCAATTTCTTCTTTTTTCACAATGTTTTCTCAATCATAAAATCAAAGGTACATAAAAAGCATTGATTAAACAGGAAAGGATTAAAGGTTTCATGAACATTTTCATCTCAAATGCAGGACAGTTTCAATTTGTTCCAAGTCTATGTTTATTTATTGAAAAAAAAAACACATATAATTTACACTTAAAACATTGTTTTTTTTTAAAATTGTAGGCATTTCAATCACACTTGTGTAGAGGACAACAGTTCTGTAGCCTTCAACCGAAAACGAAATGAAGAAGGACTGACTTCTGTTGACTCATAATTCTTAATTAAAAAGTTGAAATAATGTAAAGCAATTTTGAATTCAGGAAAATGCCAGGTGCCCGTTTTACTAAACTTCTTACGTAAAATAATTGTACGTAAAAAAAAACACAAATCAGACCTAACGCTTTTATTTATTGTAGGATTCTGACATGCAATATCACATTGGAATACTCTTTAGAAGACGATTCTAATGCGTTGATGCATGGCAGATATCCACATTTAATTACTATTGTAGATGATACTTTTGTTTTTGACTTACTCAAAAAATGACCGTAAGATGTTTAGTCAAACAGGCCTAAGCATTGCACAACTCTTAGAATTACTAGTAGAATCTAATGACTAATAATCAATTTGTTTTAGAAATTCACAAAAGGTTATGTTCAGGAATCACAGATAACTATTCTTATATTGTCTGCTGAATCCTGTGCTACGTTCAGAATGACAATACATGACAAACTGTTTACAATTAATACCCTGCTTTGCATGCTGCTGCACCTACAGAATGGAGTATAATTTTCCAAAATTTTGCCAAGTTTTGTCATCCTGAATGTAGGTCTGACATGCAAGTCTGATCACAGCCTACATTGCCTGCTTTCAATTCAATAATTATTGGAAAAACTTTAGCTAGACTAGTTGATAATTCCAAAGAAATTGGAATTTTATCGGAAACAAAATTCAAATTCAATGGGAAAAGGGTTAAACATCACTACTGTGTACCATATACGGTGAATGGTTAGTTGAAGATGGAATGTTGCTGCTGTATATTTCATGTCCATTATATGAATTACGCGGAATGTTAGCAATTCCTTGTCGAGTGTCTTGATACTGAATCTGTGCATAGTTACCATTGTAGTTACCATTGCCGTAGTTATTGTTTCCATAGTAACCATTTCCATAGTTACTCCTCCCATAATTTGTGATGCCATTTTGCTTTGATTTACCAGGAGATCTTTCATTTCTCCAATTATCGTAAACCTTTTGTGTGGTTTCTTGTAATTTACGTTGATACCATGTTTGTATATGATTCTGAATCTCGTGTTGATAATCGTCTTTTGGCAGGCCCTCGTAATCAGCGTTGGAGTACTGACTCATAGGAGAGTTTGTGTTGCTAGGTAACGAGATTCCCCGATCCACACTAAATGATGAAGACGGTGTACTAGATGCACTAACCGGTGTTACTCCACGATTACCGTAAATCTTGCTACTGTATCCTGAATCAGGGTTACTGCTTGAGTCCTCTTTACTATTATTACAGATATTTGGGGAATTTTCTCTTGAGTACTGGGGATCACCAGTCAGATAGGTGGAATAGGCACTTTTAGAACGAGGTTCCAGTTGGTTATAGTTCACTGAAGTATTTGACGATTGTTCATGATGGATTTCTGATATTTTGGAATTTACTGGTAGATTATGGTTCACATCTTTATGAGTTTTGACATTGCGTACTGTACTGTATGTGTAATCAACATTTGAACTGTCCATGTTACTTTGGTTACTGAGATCTGTTGTCCTTGAATAAGGTTTAGGGGCCACTGGGGGACGATCAGTTTGTCTATAGTGAGAATTGTGGGAGGTATATGGTGTACTACTATACATGGGATGAGTAACAGTTCTTGATGGGGCCACCTGGGGCTGTGGTAAGGGCCTTGAGGACTGGTTATCAAGGAAACTGTGTTGTAGATCATTTCTTGAATCTGACCTTGACCTTGGAGAAGTTATACTCTGTCCATTGGTATATGGACTGTAACTTCTACCTCCATTCTGAAGTCTATTTCTATTCAATTGTCCATATGTGTCATCCAACAGGCCTTCAGATGACCTTGACCTTTGACCTATTGTGCCATTCCTGCTAACACAACTCATGTCCATATAGTTATCATCTTTAGCAGACGGCACAAATCCTGTTGATATCTGTGATTGCTGTCTCTGATGAAGTTCCACCATTGAATTTCTGTTTTGGGGTTCATCATGACTGGAATGACTTGTAGTTGACCTTGGTGTACTCGATGAAGGCTGGTCTTGACCCTGGGGAGATTGTGTTCTTTGTTCTGGACTATTAGCAGGAGCCAGATGTCCATCCGTAGAATCATCATAACCAAATGTGGTAAATGTTGGTTTAGGTAAATTGGATACAGCCTTCTCACTACTTGTAGACTCACGTAGAGGTGAGGTTGTTGGGTTTATAACACTGGTAGATTGGTGATGTGTGGATGTTGGACTATGATAGACGAGATCAGACTCGGAACCTTTGTCAGGGGAAAACAACTGGCGAACACTTTTATTTATAGCACTGGTAACCGGACTTTGTGTTTTATTTGGAACACTTTGTTTATGATTTGGAACACTAGATTGAACAGGACCTTGATAGTCACTGTTTAGCACATTTCTAGAGATTCTCGAGTCTGTACTGCTCTTTGGTAATTCATTTGATGCATTACGCACTATATTTCCATCAGTCTTACTTCTTGCCATTGAAGCAGCGGATTCATACGGACTTGACTCACTAGATTTCGGTGTACTGTGTGTGATTGGACCACGTGGTCTACTTGTCTGGTATTGTGGCTGTGCCGGTGTTTGAGGTATAGTTTCTGATGGTTTTGAATAAGCACCAAGTTTGCCGTAATTGTTCATTGTTACATATGTAGAGTCTTCCTCCATATAATTTGAATTTTGTCTGGGGTGCTGAGTACTTCTATAAGTATCCCTATTGCATTGAATATTTCTAATTTCTATTTTAGGTTCCATTGGATAATGTCGAGTATCTTGTTGATATGGAAGATATTGTCTACTATGAGATCTTTGAGGAAGTTTTTGATCACCATCACTTTGTCTTTGTTTTTCTAGAATTTTAATCTTATTTCTGTCTTTACTATAACTTGGTACCTGCCAAGCACGTATTTGTTGCATTGCTTCTTGACGTGATTCATAAAATTCTCGTTTACGATATCCTTTACCACTATGATTATCAGACTGAGATAAAGTCTCATCCGAACGAGATCTGAACAATCTACCATTAGCAGTTTCATGAACATCAGAGAACAGGTTTTCATTTGGCAGAGCAGAATCGTCATGATGATGATGTAAGCAATGTCCATAACCTTCGAGTTTCTGCTCTAACCAACTCTGAATCTGCATTTTCATATTCTGACTCTGCGGTGTTTGATAATCACTTTCATCATGATATCGTTCCGAGATCCTTTGTCGACATAAATGTTCCTCCTCCTGGAATCGTTCACGAGTGTATTGCTCAAGAGCATGTACACGCATGGATGCCCTATGATCCACCTGATCTATTCGTTCTTGCATTGCACGACTTTGTGTGTTGATATGATTGTAAACTGAATCTCTTGTATCATGTACATGTCTCTCCAGTTGATTCAGTGATGGCATACAGTTACATGTGGGTGTATACCCAACTGGTCCCTGAAACAGATAATACATTATGACATAGTAATGTTGTATATAAAAAATCATCTTTTCTGATTGGTCTACAGTCTACAGCACTTGGTTCATGCCTCCATGAGCAACATTTCAAACACACAGAAATCTTTTTTTTCAAATCAAGGTTTTAGGGCAAGACTGTGCCAGGTGACCATACATTGTATAGACACTAAGTAGCGTTGCACTGAACCCTCAAACTGTACTGACTAAAAAATGAATAAATGCTTCTTACTAGATTTAATAAGATTATGAAAAAAAACTCTTGATATTGTTCGTTTGTTTATATCATTTTATTTCATTCTGGTAGGAAATTTAAAAAAAACCCAGCTTCATAACACCTGAGAATCTACGGTACACACATTATGTTCGCTCAAATTTACAAGTAAAATATTTTTTTAATGATATGTGAAAACAAAGCTACCAATAGAGGGAGTATTTTGGATTTTTTTTATCAAAGTATTGATTATACTGCAAACCCTTAATTGTTGGTAATCATTGGAACTGTCTTACCAAGACAATTCAAATGAGTACCAGCAACGCAAGGTTTCATTGGGAAATAAAGATTTAAGACTGGATAACCCCCTCTTATCTGTACCTTTGGATTACATTCATCCCATTTTCAACTTGTACAACTAGAACTTTTGGGATAATTGCTAACCTTTTTAACATTTCCCGCCAAATCTCTGTAATACTGGACCCCGTCTCTAGGTACATATTTACTGAAGAAACCTTGTACAGGGGACCGACCAACATGAACATGTGACCCGGCTGGGACTGACTTCTGTTGAACAACGCCACCGTTGGCTGGGACTTTCTCCTGAAATACAAAATATGATTGGTGTAATATAAGAGTAAATAATTTTCACAGTTTCACCAAGGGAAAAACAACGAGGGATATCGGTTGGTTATCTCCCTTGAAATACTCTCAAAGGGGGATGGGTCCAAATCAGTGGATACCTTTGGGTTTACCCTTATTTCCTTTGCACTATAAGATTTAAAGATAAGCTCTAAATTAAATATTGAGCTATTTATAAGATATGTTTGATGTAAAATAAATATTAATTTTCTACTCTACTTTCAAAACTTTATCATAAATACAAATTACATAAATAAGTATTTTGCATTTACAAAAATAAAATTCACAACTGCCCCATAGATATCCATAAAATCCAACAAAAATTTCTAAAAGGACCGCAAACGATTTTGGAGCACCTTTGATTTGATCCATAGAAAAACAAGGGAGATAACATACAAAAGTCCCCCATTGTTCTTACAAAATAATATGCATGCATTATCCACGTATAGGATTAACAAGAGCACCGCCTACGTGTGCCTATGCTCGACTGTTGAGTGCTGGATGGAGGAAAAAATCTTAGTAAAAAAAGGGGCATAATTTTCACAAAATGCATCTAAAACTATCCCCCTTGATAATATAGGTTTCTCTTTTGATGTTGAAAATGTGTGCCAAGCTTCAAGCATAATGTATGAACAAAGACTCTAAAAACAAAATTATTTGCAAAACTGAATAAAAACAAATATTTCTCTCATTAGCAGTGATCTTAAGTGATTCTATTTGTCGCTTTTGCAAATGAATGAAGTCATTATTAAAAGTCTGTCCCTTTAATCTAAATTTACTAAACATTATGCTGAAACCAACCTTTGCTTTTTTCTTCTTGAAAAAGAAGAACCGTTTCCCTTTCTCCTGTTTGGCTTCCTGTTTATCTGGTATAGGAATATCTAGGTCGGGAACCACAATTGGCCCTTCCATGATTCTAGGATCTTCTTTGAAATTCACCATCTTGTTTGGAACTTGTGCTTGTGGCTAATGAAACATAAAATGAAAATTTACTAAATTTAAGGTAGTGGACCTGTAATAGTTACTTGGATAGGCAGTTACCAGAATGGCGACCCATTGAGCACTGAACTGGATGGAAAAGACCTATTAAAGTAAAACAAGGGCGTAGCTCCCATCACGCACATTACGCAAGTGCGTAATAGCAATAAATCCTCTTTCAAAAAATGTCGTTAATGAATGATCATTACATCGAAACTACAGCTTATTTAAGCTGTAGTTACGATGTTTTGATTATTCAGCAATGCTCAAATCATGAAAATGGGGAGCAGACGGATGACATTAATCTTTTATCACAGTAAAAATATGGCCTTTATTCAATATACTCTTTGGAGGTCTCCTTCTGAGTGTGTATAAATTTCATAATCCTAGTTACGCCTATGTAAAATGTGCTGGTATTAATCTATACATGGTTGCATTTTTCAATTTTATGTAGAACTTGGATAGGCAGTAACCAGAATGGCAGCCCATTGAGCACTGAACTGGATGGAAAAAGACTTATTAAAGTTCAATGTGCTGGTATTAACCTATACATGGTTGCATTTTTCAATATTACGTAGAAATTACACTCCATGTGATGATGACCAATAAATTAAAGTTTGGTCATACTAGTAAATTAATACCTATATAAACCACAACTTTCAAATCTTAATTACTTTATTTATAAACACAATATTTACAATTATGTAATATAAAATATATCTCAGACAGAAAGATAATCAGTAAATCAATTTGCTATAATATATCAAATCAGAGGGCTTCTGTGTGGGCTTTAAAAAGGAGCAAGTACATCCCTATTGTAGGTGTATATTTGTAATTAAGTCCACTTACAATAGTTTTGCATTCACTCCTAAATGCATGTCTTTATAGACATAGTGCAAAATATTCAAAATATCATATGTAAATAAGTGCATTTGCTATGTTTTAGCATAAATTGTTTCCATCATTTCATGCACAATAGCAATGAGCATAAATTAACCTGTAAACTGAATCCAATTTATGAGTTATCTAGTATATTGATATTCATATATGCATGATATTCTGACATTTAACCAATAATCTAATTATGAAGTCTCACCTTTCTGTGTGCCTGTATAATAGATACAATTTCTGTGTGGTCTTTTCTGTGGGCTACATCAGCGGCAGTCTCATTTTGCTGTGTACAGAAAACATTTCAAAGATAGAGAATGTTATACAAAGCCTGGAATTCCTTATTCCACATGGATCCAGAGGAGGTTGAATGTTCAAATGAACCCCATCTGTATCTTAATTACTTCATTTTTGTTCAGAAACTCAATCAAAATTTTACAATACAAGGAAAACCAACCTGCTTTGTAGTGTTTGAAACACACAGGAACTTGAAATTCTACCAATAAAAGATTTGTGTACAGATTTAGAGCTATTAGTCCTAAAAGAATATAAAGATAGGAATACTATGGGACTAATTAATTGGATTCTATGCCAACATCAAACCCTCTTTTCCACTTGCGGGCAAGTATACTTTTCCGGGCCAATTGTCCATGGAAAAATAAATACGAGAGCAAATCTTGATACAGTACTAAAATGATCTAGGAAAAAATTCATCCTTTCCTTTGTATCAAAGTGGAGAAAGCATTGTCTTCACGGAAGAAAATGCTGGGTTACAGCATTTTCTCCATTAAAAACAATGTTTTTTTCAATATTTATTAATTAAGGTTTTTTTGTGGTCAAGTTCATTTTGATCCTGGACAAGTAGGAAATTGACTTTCACTTGTCCATGGACAAGCTGAGAAAGTAGTATTTCCATACCCCTGAGTACCAAGAATGTCCATAGTTTTTAAATGAGAAATATGGTTCTAAGACTGTGTTATTTAGAACTCACCTTATTTTTGACTAGGACATCTACACCAGATTCTACCAACAGTTTGGCAATTTTTCTTCTTTTTAATGCTGATGCAATATGTAAGGCTGTGTCACCATTCTAGAAAACAGCAGAAAATATTAAGAATACACACTTGTAAGGTTGCACCAAATGTGTTCACGTATTTGCATTTAACAGGAATTTTCAGACAGGTCAAACTGTTGATATATATATATATATATGTTTTTACTTGTAAATATATATGTTTTTAATTTAAAATTACTTGGCAGTTTAAAAGCTATTGCCATTAGTGATTTTTTCTCTTGTTTCTTTTTTATTTCAATTTAATTTCCAATCTTTAATGAGCAAAATCAGAACCCCTGTTCATTTGTATTTTTTACTTCCATTTATATTAAAAAAAAAAATTCTAATGCAAAAAAAATTGTATTGCTTAATGCCTTATATCACATATGCACAGAAAACTAACCAGAAAAAGCGGTATAATTGTACATGATGCACTTTTTTTTACAATTTTTAATTTAAGTAGTATGAATACACTTAACACACTGAGCCATTGTAATTACAATATTACCTACCTTATTTTGTTCATTAAGTTTAGCTCTAGCACTAATGAGTATTCTTGTAACTCCTGCATGTCCATATCTGGCTGCTGTGTGGAGTGCTGTATCTCCGTACTAAAATATAAAATACACCAAAATAGATATACAAATCAACAAATATAAGCACTTAAAATTGATAATGAGATAAGACAAATAGGCAATGACTTTTTCAGATATTATATAAAGGGAGACAACTAATATTTAAATGCTGCACAAAATTCCTGAGTTACTTTCCCAATAGTTTGTGTAGGGGCATTGCTGTAAAATTATTTTCACAATGAATACTTGAAAATAATGAACAAAATAAATGGCAAAACTTGTATCAAGCAAGCATTCACTCAAGGGAATGGTTGCTTTATACAGGTAACAACCTCAGTAAGATTGACTGTACATTTATACTCACATTATTTTTGATGTCGGAATCACACCCAGCGTACAGCAACACTCTAGAGCTCTCATTATGACCATTCTGTGCTGATAAATGAAGGGCTGTAAACCCCGCCTGAAACAAAAAATACCCAAAACTAGATTATAAACCTGTATGTACACAATCCAAGTCAAGACAATTGAACTTAATATCTTCAACCAAACCTTATATTGGATTTTATGTCCTCATGAACTTAATCTTCAAGGAGGAACAGAGGAAAAAAAGAAATTGCTTGTTATAAACAATTTCTTCTTTTACAAGACTATCTCTACCCTATATATATAGGGTCTGTCACTCGATTTTGTTTAAGAAAAGCCAATCTTAACTGAATCTAGAATAGAAATGTTATAAGCGAGCCTTGATAAGCTTGATAACTTTTCTTTTCTAGATTAGGTTTAGATCAGCTTCTTTCAAATGAAATCAAGTAATAGATCCTGTTTCTCTCATTTACCCTTGTCATGCTGAGTAAAAAATATTGGCAAAATTGTAACAAAATCAAAGTGCTCAAAGCACTCATTGCACTAAATGCAATTCAGTATTCATCTCGAAAATTAGAATTTAAAGGTTTTCTGGTTTCAAAAAGAGTAACCCAGGTGGAATAGACAAAGATCAGACTGCACATATGTGCAGGCTGATGTTTGTCTATAGCTCCTGCCAAAGCAGGAATATTCCAGGTTCGGCATGACAAGGGTTAATAGCATTTCTAAGTTAAAAACGTTTTTTTGAAATGCTCTGATGACCGAAATACCACAATAATGTGAGTTGGATGATGTCATAATGATTATATTTGGAATGTGATCTTGCACATGTATAAGACAAGAATATCTCTGTTGGCTGTTCATTAAAGAAGACAAGAGTGCCAATGTGAGAACACAGTTTCTTTTTCAAATCATACACAATTTTTGCACATGTATAAGACAAGAATATCTCTGTTGGCTGTTCATTAAAGAAGACAAGAGTGCCAATGTGAGAACACAGTTTCTTTTTCAAATCATACACAATTTTTTGCACATGTATAAGACAAGAATATCTCTGTTGGCTGTTCATTAAAGAAGACAAGAGTGCCAATGTGAGAACACAGTTTCTTTTTCAAAGCATACACAATTTTTTGCACATGTATAAGACAAGAATATCTCTGTTGGCTGTTCATTAAAGAAGACAAGAGTGCCTATGTGAGAACACAGTTTCTTTTTCAAATCATACACAATTTTTTGCACATGTATAAGACAAGAATATCTCTGTTGGCTGTTCATTAAAGAAGACAAGAGTGCCTATGTGAGAACACAGTTTCTTTTTCAAATCATACACAATTTTTTGCACATGTATAAGACAAGAATATCTCTGTTGGCTGTTCATTAAAGAAGACAAGAGTGCCAATGTGAGAGCACATTTTTTTTTTCAAATGGTACACAATTTTCATTGTTATCTGTAACATATTTTATTTAAACTAATTTAAAGTTTGAAAATCTTGAAAATGGATTAGCTATCGTACCTTATTTGTGAGTACAACATTGACCTCATGTTTCACCAACAGTTCTAGAGTCTTACTGAATCCATTCCAGGCTGCCTCATGTATTGTTGCATTACCATGCTGTGGAAAAGATTAACAGAATATACTGTTTACACCAAATTTCTTTCATCATCAGTACCTTTCATTGGGCAATTCTATTCTACAGGGCATTCCATTTTATCAATATAACATTCACAGTGAAATGTACAGTTTTCTCCACTTCGTTTTATTGACGTTGAAAAAAAACACAAACTTTTTTTCCTATATCTTAAAAATAAAACTGTTTTCTGACCATGATGATTGTTATAATAAATAATGTTTATTTCATTTTTCCCCTTTTTTTTTCAATTTACATTCCAGTTTCCTTGGAATAATTAGACATTTCTGTCGTCTTCAAAATATACAAATTAATGTCTTTTGAATGTCTACAGAATGATGGAGTATTTTGAATTTTAAATGTAAAACTTGCCCTCTGCATCGGGGGCAACATTCTGAACTGTTGCCCTATGGCTTTTGACATTCCGAACTGTTGCCCTTATGGCTTTTGACATTCTGAACTGTTGCCCTTATGGCTTTTGACATTTTGAACTGTTGCCCTATGGCTTTTGACATTCTGAACTGTTGCCCTTATGGCTTTTGACATTCTGAACTGTTGCCCTTATGGCTTTTGACATTCTAAACTGTTGCCCCATGGCTTTTGACATTCTGAACTGTTGCCCTATGGCTTTTGCAGCAGGCAACAGTTCAGAATGTCATCCCCTCCACCTTGGGACACAAGTTTTCACTGTTACACATGATACCCAGGGTTTGACACAAACTTATATGAATTAAAACAGTAATTTCATATATAACGGTATTTTTGTAACAGTGAAAAGCTATAGCTTTGGGTGTTGGGGATGATATTATAAACAGTTGCCCTCTGCCTTCAGCATCAGGTAACAGTTCAGAATGTCATCCCTCCACTTTGGGACACAAATTTTCACTGTTACACTTGACATCATGAGATAACTGTATACTATAACTTACCTCATCTTGCGTGTTAACATCACATCCAGATTCAAGTAGAACTGTGATGACCTCTATATGACCTTGTGATGCTGCTCTGTGTAAGGCTGTGTATCCACTCTGAAATATAAAGGCAAGAAATTATTGCTTCTGTGATTGTTTTTTTTTACATATATATAATGCAGTCATATTGCATAAGCTTGTATACCTTACTATGTCTTTCTGTTGTTTCTAACTTCCACTTGTTCAACAAGAACATTCCAACTGAGATACCAGCTGTATATCTCATTTGAGTATACACTAGTTTATCATATGCCTCAATCTAATTAACAATTAATGACAAAGTTATTCATGACAAATAATGACTATCACCAAGACTTTTATTGAATGCTGGTTAAAAGGAAGCAAAGAAAGAGTTTCATTAAGATTGTAAATCATTAGTTTACCAAATTACCAAAAACTTCTACGCTTACTTTGAATGCAAGGGGAAGTAACTTTGTTTTGAATGCTTGAAGGAAAACTCTAAAGAATTAAGCCATTTTGTGAATTTATTATTCTTACAGCATCCTGTGTGTTTGAATGACATCCCTTTTCCAACAAAAATCGAGTGACATCAGTGTACCCATTGAGTGCAGCATAATGAAGCGCTGTACGACCATCCTGCAATATACACATACCTTTTATATATTTGACCCATCACACGAAAAGGGACCATCTTGGAAGTGCGTAAAGTGTCGACCCTTGTCAGACTGTGCGGATTGCACAGACTGACTAGGGTTGTATTTTTTAGCACTTTGCTAATTTTCTGAATCTAGAATGATCAATCTACCTTTCTGCCAAAGAATTTTTGAAATGCGACCTCTAGTTTACCTATAATGGTCAAAATATCTTAATCAATTATTCATTTTAAAAAGTTCCCAGGTGGTCCCTTTTTGCGTGACGGGTATAACTTAAAATTTTTGACATGATTGAGCATGACCTCTATCTAAATAATTACACGCTTTATTGATTTCAACTTTACATAATCGTTAGTTTTCGTTTTATCTCGGGAGTCGATCATAATGATTTATATGTTTATTTTGCGCCACAGTAGGTATACAGTTTTCTTAGATATAATTGTAAGGTCTACAGACTTCTGAACATAAGATCCGTGGTTCAAACCTTGATAAATCTTATTTTTATTTTTCAAAAACAATAATATATGTCTTACCCATTACTTGTTTCATTTTATTTGTATCTTTTTTTATTGTTATTTTTAATTATAATTTCTTTTACATCTCAAATATCTCTATATGTATCTCTCAGACAATAACAAATAAGATCGTTTGTATGCTTTCAATTTCAGAATCTGTGTTATCTCTCAAATATATCAAAAATGTTCTTCAAGCTGATTTTTAAAACAAACTGTAGTCTAATTTACACTTCTCAGTTTGTTCGTTCAAATTTCGACAAATTAGTTAATTGAAGACAATTTCTTTGACAAAAGTATAAAGTAAAGGATTCTAGTAAATATATCGCTAGAAAACACAAGAAAGTCATGCGTGTTTTTTTGTTTTGTGATATGTTAAAAGAAATGAAAAAAGAAAGAAATGACTTTGTTCAAGTTTGAACCGCCAAAAGTATACTTCGTATGACTGCAACCTACACCTCTCGACCACGGAACCGTTAGTAACTGGAGTTTAAATTTTATGATATTATGAAAACATAGTCCCCCGGGTTAAGACGAATCTTTCCGTAACCACCGATATTCCTCGATGGTAAATATATTCATCAGTTAATTTATTCGTTGCATAAAGGTCAAATCATGTCAATAATTTCAGGTTATAACATATTTATACTGGTAATTTCTCCAGCTAAATGAATGATTGGATGCATTAGGGATCTATCAATCCATATGGATTGAACTTATCCAAGAGTATGATCTCAATATTTTTGTTTAACAATCAAACTCACTAACTACTTTTTGCCACCAGCCTGAAGGACCTGTAAGCCCAAATTAAAACAGGTCCTCCCTGATAACAAGAGGTCCTGCATAAAAACCATGTTTTTCTACAATGTTTTCCATCTGGTAATGCAAATTTTAGTATTGGAAAAGCAATTATTTTTCAAATTGGATGGATTTGAAATACTTAGTTCTTACATTTACAACAGGCCTGAAGGACCTAAAGCATGGTAACATCTACCAGTCCTTCCTAAATTCCACAGGTCACAGGCCTGAGGACTGGTGTTAGTGTTGATCCCTTCTCACTACCTTTTTTTTCAAGTTTTCATAAATAAAAAAAAATATTTCAAAAGAAGGCAAATGTCCCTAAAAAAGCAAGATATTATGAAACAAGAATTCAATAAAAAAGGACATTCTTAAGAAGAATTGGACCTTGATCTTGACATAATAGTATTAGCAGATGTGTTGCAATGCAATCTATCATCATACTTAATAAAACTATTCTACCTTAACATTTGGTTAAGTTTTCTTTTTAATGACACACAATCTTTTAACAATTAATGTCAAGGGGGCAGTGTAATATTTTTTTTAGTGCCTATAAATATATTTTAGGCACTTACAATAGTATTGCGCTGACTCCTTGTCTAGCATGTAAATGTTGAGAGCTTCAAAAATCAACTATTCTCTTATATACTTTATAATCAACAAGAGCCATGTTGGACATGGGCATAAGTCCCCTACCGGCTTTGTTTGTCTCAATGTTTTCCCATGCCAATTCTATCAGGGACGTCAAAACCAGGTCTTGTTAAAGGGTTAAAGAAGACTTACATGAGTTGTTGTCTCTGCTGTGCCCACTATACAATTCATGGAAGCAATAGACAGATGCAAGAAATAGTATCAATAACAGTTACCTTGTCTGATCCAAGATGTTTTTTACATTTTAAAACAGGTTTCATCAAGTTAGCTTGCTTAGTTATTAAATTATTGCAGGATCCATTTTTTGCCATATTTTCACTATTTCTGTTACCATAGCAACCGCACTTTTTGTCAAAGAACAAAGATAAAATGATGTGCATAATCTACACATTGCCATCTAGTCATATACCAAGTCTCATCAAATTAGCTTGCTTACTTATTAACTTATCGCAGGATCCAATATTTTTTGCCATATTTTCACTATTTCCGTAACCATAGCAACAACAATTTTAGTCTAAAAACAAAAATAAAATGATGTGCATAATCTACACATTGCCATATAGTCATATACCAAGTCTCATCAAACTAGCTTGCTTAGTTATTATCTTGTCGCAGGATCCCATTTTTGGCCATATTTTCACTATTTCTGTAACCATAGCAACCTCAATTTAAGTCGAAAAACAAAAATAAAATGATGTGCATAATCTACACATTGCCATCTAGTCATATACCAACTTTCATCAAAAACGCTTGCTTAGTTATTAAGTTATCGCGGGATCAAGATTTGAGCGGACAGACGGACGGACGGACAGACGGACGGACGGACGGACAGACGGACGGACAGACGGAGGGCAAACCTATAGTCCCCTCCGGTGTGAACACCGGTAGGGGACTAATAAATTAGCACTACAAATTGATAAATCTGCTCCAAACTCATTGAATTATTAGCAGTCCAATATTTTTTCAGTGACAAGGGGTTAAAGACGTATCCCTCACCTGACAGCTACAACCATTTTCTCTCACCAAAGTATTCCTGTCAATAGTTCTTATCATTTTATAAACATTTAAATCCACAAAGATTCTTTTCAAATGTCACTTTAAATTCAAATGCATTCCCTTCGATAAACTCATCTATTCCAAAATGAACTTTTTTATCACCACTATTATCACAAACTAGTTTTCACCTATTTGTTAAAATGTAATATCAACAAATCTATCAGAAACATTTTGTTTATATTTGAATATCAATCTGGAGTGATACATGTAAATGTCAATACAGTACAAAGAGTAAATTAATTCAAAGATAACATTTAAACTTCGACCACCAAGTAAATGTCAAGGTCAATGAACTGTGACCTTAATCAGGGTCAATCAAAGGTTAAAGTGCAATCAATAAGTGTGTCACAGCCTAAATTGATTATTTCATAAAGAATGGCAGATTTTCAAACATGAACAAGGTGTGAAAAATTGTTATCTATAACAACAAACATGATAAAATGGTCAATGTCAAATCCAGCAATAAAGGCCATATGTCAATGTTAATTTTTACATTCCAGTCTGTCTTTAGCAAATCAATCATCATTTAAAAACATGGCTACATTTTCTCACTGTTCTTAAAAAATGAGTCTATAAAAATAGACTGTTACATGTATATGGTCTAAAGAAGATTTTATTTTATTAGATACCGGAGGCAAACAAACGCCTCTTTATCAAAATTAATTCAATCTAGTGGACAGGTTTAATAAAACATTGTAGAAAAATGGAAAACAATCCCCATTTGTAGTATTTCTTGTAATTTATACAAATAATAGATATCTTACGTAAAAGAAATTTTTGCAATTACTTCCCATAGTATCCCTATCTTTATGGGGATACTATGGGACTAATTACTTGAATGTTGATGGCTGACTTAGAACTCCCCTTAAAGAAACCTCAATAGATCCACAAATGGATGCCTAGAAAATGACACCAGACAGAAAAAAAAACATTGATTGCTTTTGACTACTACTGATTTAAGAAGTTGCAGACAATAATCTTAATCTTTTCAGGTAGCAATTAACTGTTATTGTGTGAAATGCAGAAATAGCTTGTTATAAGCAGTTTCTTCATTCTTTACAATATTTTTCAGATCCCTTTTGATTACAGATTGTCAAGAAGACTGACACTGGCATTGTGAGGGAATGGGTTTATCCGAGTCTGTTCATATTTACTCTTTTCTTTAATAAAGTTATTGTTTATAGTGTAAACATTGCCCAATTTGACATTAAGTGTTAAACTTTTTTTAATTTCAATTTTTTCTTTTACTGTAATAATATAATTTCAAAAATCAGTACCCAGTTTTTGAAAATGCGTGAAAGTATCATGAATGGACAGAATAATCAGAATGATAAAAATTCTGTAACAGAGTAATTAATCATTCAAGTCAATGAAATTGTTAAACCTGTACATGTTCATGTGTATGTCTTTCTCTGTGAAGAAAACAATGTGGGATACAAAACAGTGTCCGCTAATAGGGCTGTCACACCTTAACGTTTTAGCCAGCGTGTGCGGAACGTGTTGGATTTTTCATAACACGCTGCGAACACGTCGGGTACGCTATGGACACAATCCGCACACGCTATCGGCACGCTGTAACACGTTGGCACACGTTGCGATACGCTAAGTATCTCATAGAATTTTATGCATGCTCAAAATTTCTCGTGTTGGAAAACGCTCCGCACACATTCCGCACACGTTCCGAACACGCTCAGCACGCTAGAGACACGCTGGGAGCTCGTTCACTTACGCTATGGACACGCTAGAAACACGTTCGCCCAAAGTTTAACGTGCTTCTAGCGTGTCTCCAGCGTACTGGGAACGTGTCCATAGCGTGTCTTCAGCGTCCTGAACGTGTGTCTAGCGCGTTGCCAGCGAGTTCACAGCGTGTTTCTGGCGTATGACAGCGTTTCAGTTTTCAATGAAAATATAAAAGTTCCGCTGCATATTTGTCTTGAATTTCTACTATCAGCTTGTCGTAAATGAATGAATTTGTGCATGTACGTGTGTATGACCCTTTTGAGATGTTCATATCTGCATGTTTCCTCATGACCAGTCTAAGGATGACTTGAAAACTCGATTATAAGTAGCATTCTCTATATTTGACGATGAACGATTTCGTTCAAGCTATAAAAATAAAACTTATGTTATGTTATGTTATGTTATAAGCTGCTTGTCTCTTCTTCAATATAGATCCTTTACGGATTTTCTTAGTTCCTTAAATTGTCGAGGTGGAGAATGTAGTCTAAATGTGTATTAAACATTGCGTTTATAGCTTTACAAGTGCGTCTGCTCTTTGGTCAGAAAAACAATACGTTCGCGAAAAAACAAACATTTATTCGTCTCATTTTATCATTATCATTATACCAAAAAGACAAGTACATCGTTGTACCTAGTGGACATAATAACAGACGTGTTTTACTCTATTCTGTTCTGTTCAGAATATTTGATTCTATTATATGTACTACAAGTTTGATATTTGGTACACCTTTTCCCTTTTAATATAAGACTACCTATTCAAGATTAAGAGAGGTTGTAGAAAGTCATCCTGGAGGAAAAAAAGGAGTGCATTATGACAAGTAGCTCCTTACCCTTTCGCAATATTTCTTGAGTGAAAAGATCCAGTAGCTTTAATCAGACTGTAATCTTATAAGTTTGTTATATGCATGTTTTCATATGTAACAGGTGCCAGTGTATTTTTCTTTTCGTCTTTTTATATTTTTCTTTTACATGAACCAACATACTTTGAAATTGAATAAGTGGCCGGTGGCCTGTTTATATATTAAAGGAATGAATTTAAAGTGGTGATTTCTTGCAGAATTTATATTTACATCCAAAACACGCTGCGAACACGTTATAACACGCTAGGAGCGCGTTACAAAAACGCTAAGCACGTTCTGAGGACGTTACGAGAACGTTGGACACACGCTCAAGAACGTTGGTATACGCTGACATACGCTAGCAATACGTTCTGGACACGTTACTCACGTGTTACTCACACGTTTAAACTCGCTATGAACACGCTTCAAGCGCGTCGTGAATTGACAAAAAGAAAATGTAGGTCAGCGTATGCCGACGTTTTGCAGACTTAGTCGTTTTCTCAAACGCGTTAGGCACACGCTGGCTAAAACGTTGAGGTGTGACAGGGCCATTACAAGAGTATTTTCGTCCCACTTAATGTCTTCTCATTTAGTGTTTCTTTAGGTTTTTTTCCTACTTTGTACTTGTCAAAAAGTGTGAATAGCTCATCTTTTCCCCAAAACAATTTTGTTTTCATGAAAAAATATGAAAATGTAAATAACATAATGGAGGGTAAAAGTTAAAAATCATAAAACTTAAATTAATTATTAACTTATGTCCTAACAATGGTCAATTAATAGGTCCCCAGGTCAACATATGGTCACTGTCAGAAAATATGTCAAAACTTGTAATAATATTTTAAAACATGCCATTTTTCAACAGGTGTCTTGTAATGGAATTTTATTGAAAACTTGACAGATGGCCAGTTAAATGAAATAGAAAAGATTATTTATTATACATATCAAAATACTTTTGAACTTGAATTTGAATTTTGATACATTACTTTTTGAAAAAGCAAAACTAGAATTTCTTTCAGCAAGATTATTGTACTATACAGTAATACACTGCAACTCCATTATAACGAAATCTGTTAGAGCGCTAAATCCATTATAACGCGGGGTCCGCTTGGCTCCCGAAATTTGGGGGGTCGACCATTTTGGGATGCTGTGGCGATGTTACCCGATCCGCCGTTAACGCTGTTTTGATCGCGATTTTAGATCGAAGGGTGAAAACACTGAATTAGAAATCGATATTGAGCGAAGCCAGGTAAATCAATACAATTATTTTTCACACCTCCCGCGGGGCAGTGGTGGTGATAAATGCCCCAGGTCAGAGAGAAATTGCTAATTTGATGGCTGACAAACGTATAGTTTATATATCACTACCGCTGGAGTACCAAACTCACGAGTACAACAATCAGATCCTTTCCTAACCCCAAACTGCTATCTCACTTAGGTCTACGATTTTTAACCCATGGATGGGTGACATATAGTCAGAAAGAATGAGTGCCGCCGTCAGACATACACGGAATCCCAATATTGACAGTCCGGCGCGCTACCAACTGCTCTTTGTCGACGGCAGGGACGCAATTGAACACCAAAAAGTCTTGCTCGCATGCATGCATGTAAATAAATTTCCGAAGAAGCCGTGTTTTCGCAAAATGAGCTAATCTAGTTTTATATTCTCAAATCTTGAACATTTACCGCCGTTGACAAACGATTCAAAAAGCGACTCGCCCCTTACCCAATTTATTCGTTTATTACCTCCCTTTGCCGATCCCGTTGAACTTTTCATATAAATATTACTTTTCTTGTACATATATGATAAAATTTTGTTTCTTTTTCATTAAACGTATTCATATTATAGTCATGTTTTACAGTGTTTGAAAATTCAAAGCCTGATTGAATTATTATCGTTGATTCTTATCTCTCACTAAATAGACTTTAATTGAGTTTTAAACAGGAAGCTATATATAAACCTACATTTCCCGATTCGATGTGTCAAACAAAGAAACTGAAAATGGCGCGAAACTGATTATGACCGCGTCGCTTCGCATTTGTTTGGACTTTCTTCCCTGACGATATACTGATCTCATAATCAAAGCCGTGAATTATCATCTTGTCAAACCCCGAGTAACGAACTTTTAACTTATACGGTTTTCGAGAAGAAGATACCCCTTGCCTCGTGAAGATGATCTTTGCAAACCAGCGATCCAAATGTCGTAACAACAGAATCATTTAATTGAATTTACGGCATTTTTTCTCGCTCACCGAAGAATGCGGTCCTGCAATCCGAGAGATTCGATTACTTTGGTATATTTTCGATCGGACGTAGGGTATTATTTATTTTGATTGCGGAGATAATTATTTTCTCCTTTTTTCCAGAAGACAACATTTAAAATATGAAATTCGTTGATCTTATGAAACTTTATGGATTTTACTAACTTTATCCTTTTGAGATCGTCGTTATCAGTGTTTCTCAGCTGCCAGGCGGGTAGGCCCGAGAAATCGGGATTCAGAGAATTGAGAGGAAACAAACAAACTAACTAGATTACCTTACCAAAGGTAGATTTGTTTAGCTTGGGGACAACAAAATGATCTTAAAATAAAAAATATCAAAGTAATAAGCCTCGTTTGTTCTTCAAATCATTGCCGAGTTTTAAAAATATAAAATGCGATGGCCTAAATATGTACATGTATAGGCCTATTTAGATATCCGATATCGTTATCAATATTGACCCTGTGTCTGTAACGTTTCCGCAGTACGTTATTGTTCACCGCGGGAGGGGGGGGGGGGGGATCGGCGGCGGCATGGGGGGTACAGCGTTATAGCAGATACATCCACTTCTTCCGCTGTTTTATTTCTTGGACCCCGACCACAGCGTTTTAATGGAGTTGCAGTGTACTTTAGTAGCTCGAATACCTTGGGGACTTGATAATTTGTATAGGAGAGCGGTTAATTGTTCGACCAATCCAAAAAACTATAAAGGTACCAGAAGATGGGAATGCGCCAAATCCGGTAATATATCGTATCCGAATATACATATAAATTTTGCTTATTTGGTATTTCACTGGTTTATATGTTTCTAACGATTGATCCATGGGATTTGTGTTTGAAAATGAATAAAGAAGAAAAATTATGAATTAACTTTCGACTAAAGAGTCTTGATGCATTCCCTTTATTTACAACAAAGGCTACCATATTATTATTCCTGTTACGTACACAGCCTCAATCGTGAAAAATTAATTAAAGTCAAATTTAAACACCATTCAAATGTTGAACTTTAAATGTTTGTCGAGTATATAAATTTACACCAGGCTTTGAGAAAATGAAGATCCATCTAAATTTAAAACCCCAATTTCTACACGAGTCACTCGTTCGGACCCTTCTTGTCATACTTTCAAGTAGACATTACGTATCTATATGTTTTTTGACATCGCTGAGTTAACAAGTCGCTATATATTGTAATGAATCCAAACAGCAGATGGCCAAACAACAACTTAATTCAATTAAATTAAACAGTGTATTTTTCACGGAATGGGTAAAATATATGATGCACAGTGCGTAATTGACAATAAGGTGTCAACAAGAGTGCCATCGTCACAAAATACGCCGCCACTTTGCTGCTGTTTCACGAAAATAATTGTAGACACTACTGATTTTGACAGAACCAAATTGAAAATGACCAAGTTTCATTTAAATCAAGACAAAAAGTTTGGAGGAGTTCAGTTGCCTTCACAAGGCTGCAATTTCATAAGCCCTAGGCACTAAGTTTTAAGGGGGCATAATTCAGGGAAATAAATGAGCCATAAAATCCTTGATCCATGTACATCTACAAATTATGGTGATGACATTGACCAAGTTTCATTTAAATAAAGACAAAAAAGTAAGGAGGAGTTGTGTTCAAAAGGCTGCAATTTCAATAAGCCCTAGCTACTAAGTTTTAAGGGAGCATAATTTAGGGTAAAATTAATGAACCATAAAATCCTTCCTTCACGCACATCTACCAATTGAGGTGATAACATTGACCAAGTTTCAAGAAGATCCAGCCAGAAACTTAGGAGGAGTTGCGTTGACAGGAAAAGTGGACCAAGAGACAAAGTTATCAAGGGGCATAACTCAGACAAAAATCAACGAACCGTAAAATCCCTCCTTCATGCACATCTACCAATTGAGGTGATAACATTGACCAAGTTTCAAGAAGATCCAGCCAGTAGTTTAGGAGATGTTGCGTTGACAAGAAAAGTGGACGGACGTACGGATGGACGGACGGACGGATAGAAGGACAGATGGACGGACAGACAGACGGAGAAGATGACGCCAATATATGTCCGCCTCCGGCGGCCAGTAAAAAAGGATAACAAGTTGAAAAGTGTGCAAATCACCTAAATATGACTTCTTATTATTAGCGATAGACCGTTTGTACAATTTTTCCAGGTGAAATATAAAGCAAATTTAACCTCCGGACTGAAGAATATGTTCGCGAGTTCAACCGTCCCTGTGTACGAGTTTTCCAAGGTCAAACACTATGAATTATGAGCGAAATCTGTCAGGACTGAGATCCGTGTTCAAATTTGCCCTAGTGCTCGAGATTATCCCTGTTCGAGAGACTGTATATAGGGTTTATATCTTAAAATTTGTAATAAACTTAGAACTTTTTTTATGATACAGTTGAACATCATGAAATTGACACCCATATGATCCAAACCGTAATAAATTGCTCACTCAGCGCTCCATTCATTAATTCCAAACACTCACTCAAATCAATCAAAAACGCTCTGAAATCTTTAGAAATCAATTATAAAATCGTTTAGGACTATCAACATTTAATTAAAATCAATCAAATTGGTCTTCAAATTTTTGGTTGGGTGTGAGTTTTAAAGTGTCTGATTGGTCCATGAAGATACACAGACAGAAAAGTATATATATTTTATTTAAGGGAGGTAATAAATATAAATTGGATTATCTCCCCTAAATTTCACTCAAAACGCTCTACAGACTCATTCAATTTCATTCCAAAATTAATCATCTTGTCAATTTCATGATGTTGTTAACTGTTAACCCTTAGCTGTTGAATCCCTGCTCTTTACGCGCCTGTGATTTTATGATTGAGAAAACATTGTGAAAAAAGAAGAAACTGCTTCTGACAAGCAATTTCTTCTTTTTTTCACACTATTTTCTACCCTACTGAATGGTTATTTTTCAAATTAAATCCACTTTAAGTTTACGTCTGTAAAACCTTTCAATTTGGACAGGTCCAAAATTTTGTATAACAGGAAAGTGTTAAAGGACTAATTACAGTCATGCATTTTTCAGTTTTGATGACCCAGGCTATAATAATTTAGTCATTTAGTATGGATCAACTACACCTAGAGATGAATATCTGTGCCAATATTTGTGACCTTTACTGGAATCTGTCTTAACTTATCAGCCAGGGAGGTTCAAGATATATATCACTAAGTTCAAGGTCATCTGTTGACCTTGACCTTTAATAAATTAATCTGGAAATCAGTGGGAAACACACATTACCAGATATATGTAAATGTCTGTCTTAAATTTAGTACATAGATATCGCGTTCACAAGAAATCTAAAACCTTAATTGAATAGCATGTAATTAATTTGATTTCCTTTACCAATTTCAAATAAATATCAAGTGGATTTAGAAAATATATTCTGTTTTCCATGAATACTACGAAAACTTTGTGACTGATAATGATTTATTTATTTGGAATTGTATGGTCCTAAGCACCACTTTCAATAGTTTTTTTTTAATTAAATGGTGGCACTAATTGCTTTCTTAGGCGGTCATTTTGCACCCAAGTACATTGACCAGTGATGAAATAGAATGTTCATAGTTGATAGTGTGTTGATGATAGGCCCAGCGAGGTTTCGTTGATTAATTCAACAATACGCTGGAGATGGAGATGCATTGCCGACTAGTCGCTGAAACCCAAAGGAAATGAAAGGGTCAGAAAAGACAAAAAAAAGTCTTCCATTTTAACACTTGTTATGCTGAACCCGGAATATTCCTGCTTTGGCAGGAGCTATAGACAAACATCAGTCTGCACATATGTGCAGTCTGATGTTAGTCTACACCACCTGTTTCTCACTTTCAAATCAGAATTGTCAATAGATTTAGTTTTTCAAATAAAAATTGACCTTCAGTTGGTAACTTTCAGTGCTTTTTGCCCTTTGATTTTGATGAAAATTTTTAGCCAAAATTTATTCAGCATGACAAGGGTTAAGAATATTGGCTACAGCTGTGCCGATGACTTGTGATTAGTGGTCAATACAATATTGTCTTCAAATCTAAAAGATGTTGTTAACTAGTTTGACATTTCTGTGTGAAGTCTTCCCAGAAATGAAATTTGACTGAATTCATGATGTTACCAATATGAAAGTGTTGCTAGAAGTGACCACATATACACAAGATTTTTACAGATTTTAAAGTGAAAATAAGCCCCACCCTGCCAATCCCATAATTGGGGGTCAATCAAAATTTCTTAAGCAACTTAGATAAAGGGTCACACAAGGACCATCCATGCCAAGCATCTTTCAAATTTACCCAATTGTTTGGCAGGTAGGAGAAGACTTTTTACGATTTTAAAGTGAAAATAAAGTGAAAAAAATTCCTGCCCTGCCATACCAAATTTAAGAAGAGGGTCACCCAAGGAACATATCTACCAAGTTTTGTTAAAATCCATATATCGATTTAGGAGGAAAAGATGTTTACAGAAAAAGTCTATTCACAGACAGACGAATGGACGCATGCATGACAGATATACTGCCATGATAGTAGCTTGCAGGCCTTTGGCTAGTGCAGTTAAAAATATGTTTTTGAAACATTTGATTTTAGCGATAATTTATAATAGTCTTTTGATTAACAAAAATCCTATTACCATTTTTCTGACTTCCTTTACCAATTGAGGTGATAACATTGACCAAGTTTCAAGAAGATCCAGCCAGAAACTTAGGAGGAGTTGCGTTGACAGGAAAAGTGGACCAAGAGACAAAGTTATCAAGGGGCATAACTCAGACAAAAATCAACAAACCGTAAAATCCTTCCTTCATGCACATCTACCAATTGAGGTGATAACATTGACCAAGTTTCAAGAAGATCCAGCCAGTAGTTTAGGAGGAGTTGCGTTGACAAGAAAAGTGGACGGACGTACGGATGAACGGATGGACGGACGGACGGATAGAAGGACAGATGGACGGACAGACAGACGGAGAAGATGACGCCAATATATGTCCGCCTCCGGCGGCCAGTAAAAAAGGATAACAAGTTGAAAAGTGTGCAAATCACCTAAATATGACTTCTTATTATTAGCGATAGACCGTTTGTACAATTTTTCCAGGTGAAATATAAAGCAAATTTAACCTCCGGACTGAAGAATATGTTCGCGAGTTCAACCGTCCCTGTGTACGAGTTTTCCAAGGTCAAACACTATGAATTATGAGCGAAATCTGTCAGGACTGAGATCCGTGTTCAAATTTGCCCTAGCGCTCGAGATTATCCCTGTTCGAGAGACTGTATATAGGGTTTATATCTTAAAATTTGTAATAAACTTAGAACTTTTTTTATGATACAGTTGAACATCATGAAATTGACACCCATATGATCCAAACCGTAATAAATTGCTCACTCAGCGCTCCATTCATTAATTCCAAACACTCACTCAAATCAATCAAAAACGCTCTGAAATCTTTAGAAATCAATTATAAAATCGTTTAGGACTATCAACATTTAATTAAAATCAATCAAATTGGTCTTCAAATTTTTGGTTGGGTGTGAGTTTTAAAGTGTCTGATTGGTCCATGAAGATACACAGACAGAAAAGTATATATATTTTATTTAAGGGAGGTAATAAATATAAATTGGATTATCTCCCCTAAATTTCACTCAAAACGCTCTACAGACTCATTCAATTTCATTCCAAAATTAATCATCTTGTCAATTTCATGATGTTGTTAACTGTTAACCCTTTGCTGTTGAATCCCTGCTCTTTACGCGCCTGTGATTTTATGATTGAGAAAACATTGTGAAAAAAGAAGAAACTGCTTCTGACAAGCAATTTCTTCTTTTTTTCACACTATTTTCTACCCTACTGAATGGTTATTTTTCAAATTAAATCCACTGTAAGTTTACGTCTGTAAAACCTTTCAATTTGGACAGGTCCAAAATTTTGTATAACAGGAAAGTGTTAAAGGACTAATTACAGTCATGCATTTTTCAGTTTTGATGACCCAGGCTATAATAATTTAGTCATTTAGTATGGATCAACTACACCTAGAGATGAATATCTGTGCCAATATTTGTGACCTTTACTGGAATCTGTCTTAACTTATCAGCCAGGGAGGTTCAAGATATATATCACTAAGTTCAAGGTCATCTGTTGACCTTGACCTTTAATAAATTAATCTGGAAATCAGTGGGAAACACACATTACCAGATATATGTAAATGTCTGTCTTAAATTTAGTACATAGAACATAAAGAACAGAACAAAAACAGAACTAAAGTCTTAAATTTAGTGAATAAGAATAATAGAAGCTCTATTTTGCCTCATTTGTTTTCAGGGTCAAACCTTATTATCACACAATGACCAATCTACCATTGACCTCGACCTTCAATGGATTCATCTCAAAATCTACAAGGAACATCTACACCTGAAGATGAATGTCTTTGCTAATTTTGTTCAAAACTTATCATCTGGACAACTAGCTTTTACTTTATATGCAAAAGTTCAAGGTCACCTTGTTACCGTAACCTTTGAAGGATTGGAATCAATTTCGTTAGGGATTATCTACACTTTGAGATAAACATCTGTGCAAATTTTGGTGAAGGTAGCTTAATATTGTGTCAAGTGGACCTATCACAAAGGTCAAGGTCATCTGGTGACCTTTAACATTAAACTGTTCTTCTATAAATTAATCAAGGCATCTAAAAGAGATGGACGAGTAATCATCAATTGACAAGGGTTGGCGTAAGATATGTACTACAGACAGAAAAACCAACAATACTTGTGATGGACCAACCAATGAACTGTCCAACATGAGCAAAGCAGTTTAGTGAAAGACGCTGATTGTGTTAATATTGAGTCATTACAGTCAACATTATTGTCATTCAATTGTCCCCTTAGAATCGGACAACCATGATTACTTACGCTGTCCCTATCAAATATGGCCCCAGCTTCCAGACAGTCCTGTATCTGATCCAGGTGACCAGAACTTGCAGCTAGTCGTAACTGGTCGTTGACGTTTACAGCATGTGGCAGACCATCCATTTCCAGCCCTGAAATAATACAAAGAAAACAGTGTAATTACATGTGGCCCCTGATCCAAGAATTACTGACTGGAACACCTAAAAAAGATATTTGAAAAAGATTGAAATCCTTTTAAGGAAGGGCTAGAAAAATAAAGAATATATCTAGAATAATCCTAGAAAAAGTTTGTAGAACTGCTCAACATCTGTTCCAGAACTGTTCTATTAAATATATAGAAAACTAAAAATGACAGCCTAAGAACTCAAAGTGTAAGTAGTCAGATTAAGATTTCACAGGTAGACAGACAGACTGACAGACAATCTATGGCTCAAATCATTTATATCGGCTTTGTATAGATGTAAGTAATTGGAAATAAAAGCTAGTTAACCTTAACCGTGAGCAGAACAACCCCTTTTTGAGGCTCGGTTCTTCTAGGGCAATAATCATGGATATACATTTAAATCATTCCGACACAATCATTAACATTCTTACTTCGATGACCACAAATTTACATAGAAATGTGATTCATCTTGCCCTAAAGGGCATGCTTGACCTAAAATCACCCCTCATTGCAATGACAGAGAGTCAAAATTTTTATTATAAATCAAGCAAGCTTCACATCATTTAAATTACCAAAATTTACCAAAAGGTCACAACAGTTTTAATGTGTTCATGATGAAAACATTCTTGAAACTTAACCCTTTGCTGTTTAATTCCTGCTTTTTACGTACCTGTGATTTTATGAATGTGAAAACATTGTGAAAAAAGAAGAAATTGCTTCTGACAAGCAATTTCTTCTTTTTCCACACTATTTTCTACCCTACCGAATGGTTATTTTTCAAATTAAATCCACTTTAAATTTTCTTCCACAAAACCTTTGAATTTGGACAGGTCCAAAATTTTGTAAAACAGGAAAGTGTTAAGTACCGGTATATGTGTGCAGCAGGGTAAAATTCTAATGACACTTGCAAACCCTTATGCATCCTGAATGCACAGCTGGTACTATTAACCTTTTTCATGCTGAACCCAGAATATTCCTGCTTTGGCAGAAGGTATAGGCAAAGATCAGGCTGCACATATGTGCAGTCTGATCTTAGTCTATACCAACTGTTTTCCTTTTGAAGCCAGCAATAGTTTAAAATTTGTAATTTCAAAAGGAATACTTATTTATATTTTAGGCTTTCAGAGCTTTTTGTACTTTGATTTTAATGCAATTTCCCCATGTTATTATTCAGCATGACAAGGGTTTACACAGAATTCAAATAGAATTAATGCTTTAAAAAAGCATGATCATATCATAGATTTTAATCACATGCTATAAATATATTTTCCACATTATCAAATACAAAAGCATATATCACACAACACAAAAGATGCCTGTCTGCGGAGATATCGCATTCACAAGAAATCTAAAACCTTAATTGAATAGCATGTAATTAATTTGATTTCCTTTACCAATTTCAAATAAATATCAAGTGGATTTAAAAAATATATTCTGTTTTCCATGCATACTACGAAAACTTTGTGACTGACAATGATTTTTATTTATTTGGAATTGTACAGGCTTAAACACCACTTACAAAAGTTTTTTCAATTAAATCGTGGCACTAATTGCTTTCTTAGGCGGTCATTTTGCACTCAAGTACATTGACCAGTGATGAAATATTAGACTGTTCATTGTTGATAATACATAGTGTGTTGGCGAAAGGCCCACCGAGATTTCGCTTATTAATTCAAAAATGCGCCAGAGATGCATTGCCGACTTGTCCCTTAAACCCAAAGGAAGTGAAAGGGTCAGAAAAGACAAAAAAAAGTCTTCAATGTGAAGAATATTGGCTATAAGCTCACCGATCACTTGTGATTAGTGGTCAATGCAATATTGTCTTCACAAATCTAAAAGATGTCATTATTATAAGCTCACGCGATAACTGCGATAGTGTATATAAACTCTGGATCAATCCATGTTATTGAAAACTCTATTTATGTCAATTGGTTGTCTTTATTACACTATAAAACGTGCATTAATTTATCTGGGTTGCGTAGTCGAGTGGATAAGGACGACAGAATATTGACCATGTAGACCAAGTTCGATCCTGCAATGCGCCATAATAGTTATCTTTTTCATTTTGTAAATTTAAAAGCATGCATGTATTTATTAAATTATGTTAAATATTGTGCTAATTTTGAAAATGCTCTAAATGTCTGCACTACGAGGGTTGTTAAAAAATTAACCAGATTTTGCCTTGCAAAATTTTATTTTTAAAGCAATCAAACTAAATTTGGTATCATTCGCTGTTGGTAATCAATCCACATATGGTTATGTAGGATTGATATAGTTATCGAACATAGCGCTCGCGCATCTGCCATATAAAACGCATGGAAACGAGTACCCGGCGCAGCAGATAAAATAATACACATATTTGGCCTTTGTTTGTAAATATTCCTTCTTTTCTAACTGTTGATACATTTGAAAATTAAGTGAGTTGTACGAATAAGTATTAAAAAATGCATTGTCTTAATTTGAAGTAAGTTGACCGTATAGATTTCCGATAATTTTTGTTTAAAATGTGGCGGGTAAGTGTTTCAAAACGTTGTAGATGACGTCAACTGAATACTTGGAATTTTGATCTTTAAAAATTCTATTCATTATCTACCAAAATAACGAAAGATGGTTCATTCTTCCAAATGCTTAATTTTCATCGGTGAAGACGCTTCCGTGCCCCATGAGATAAGTTGAAGAACAGACAGAGAGAAACTTGTCCCATGAGATAAGTTGAATAACGGACAGAGAGAAACTTGTCAAAGCAACTTTAGGGACGTTAAATGCCGAGTCTCTGGAAGATATAGGCGATTAACTAAGAGGTACCTTTCTGAGATGTACCATTCGATTTCACCTTTATATAAACCATAAAAGCACAGCTTCATTAGAGGAACACTGAATTCACCCTTCTTCTATGAGGCATTTTACATAAAACAAACATTAAAACAAATAGGACTTAGTGACATTTGGGAAAACCAGTATTATATTGAAATTGATTATAATTTTGTTATACTCGATATAATCTACAAACAAAGCTGGTATTCGTCAATTAACAACTCACCACGATTATCATTCTACAGTCTTATAAAACACAAACTTGAATTTGAAAATTACCTTGATTTCCTAAATGAACCGAAATATAGAATATCCTTAACAAAACTTCGAGTATCATCTCACGAATAAGCAATCGAAAGTGGGCGCACAGAAAATTTAACAATTAAATTTAATGCAAGAAAGAAATTGTAAAAATTGTAATTCAGGGTTGATAGAGAGTGAATTCCATTTCATATTAGTGTGCACAAAGTTTTCCAGTATTCGATCAAAATATATTAAAAGATACTATTATACATGGCCAACCATCCAAAAACTGTCTAATCTTTTGTCATCGTCATCGAAAATTAATATTCTTAATTTGTCAAAGTATATCTTTTTTGCAAACAAGATTCGATGGTAATCTATGCACTGTAACATCATGTGCTCTTCTGTAAATCCATTTCAGAACGTTGCTATGTCAATTTGTAATTGCTATAAAACATGTTATGTTTTCATGCAATAAAATATATGTTATGTTATGTTATGAATAACGAGTCGTGGCAAGCTAAACACACAACACCAAATGTCTCAATTCTCGATAGCATCATGTACAGTGCGCCGCTACCTAATACCCATGTACTTTTGTTTGGGTGTGAAATGAATACACATCGTTCAACTGCTTCAGGCTTTGGCAAGTTTGATCGTATAAAGTATCCCGTTAATACGAGTATACTTTTTTCACACAGCGATAAATCAGTGATGATTTATAGACCTAATCCGGATAAAATTGAACATCCCTCGTATTTATATAGTCTTTTTCTTTGGATTGAACAGATATATATTATTGTTACTACACCGATGGAATGAATATAAAACCCAACTAACATATAGGCTGAAACTGCGATTTGACTAATCGACGATTCAAAATCTAAAAGATTGCACGCTTAAAATGGGATGCAATTTCCAAAACAATTGTGAAACAAAGCAATTGTTTCATAATTCAATATTTTTTTTAATAAAAATCCATACAGCTTTCTTCGAGCGGTCGTATCCTGTATATTTAATCATATACTACATATCTACAAAATAAAGAAATGCATGGCAAAGAAATTTATCAGCGTATATTTGATGATGTAAAAAAAAAACCTTAATTTAATCATTATAACAACAAAAACAAAATTCTGGTGCTGAAAGGATACAAACCAGGAGCATTTTGGGAACAATCAGTCAGTAGTCTAGCGTTCATATCCACTGAGCCATTTACATACATCAAACTATTTTAATTATATTATATCAGGTTCTGTACAGGGAGTGTACATATTCGATAAGTTACCTGCACTACCTATAGAAAATATTGATACAACCGTGTAAATGTTAACATTATCGTGTGCAATTTATACCTAGTCATTAGTAACTACTTTGAAATTTCTGCTTGAAGTCTTTCCAGAAATGGAATTTGACTGAATTCATGATGTTGCCAACATGAAAGTATTGCTAGAAGTGACCACATGTTGCATATACACAAGATTTTTAAAGATTTTAAAGTGAAAATAAGCCCCACCCTGCCAATCCCATATTTTGGGGTCAATCAAAATTTCTTTAACAATTAAGGTAAAGGGTCACCCAGGGAACATCCTTGTCCATTTTTCTTTATAAAATTCACCCAATGGTTTGGTAGAAGATTTTTAAAGATTTTAAAGTGAAAATAATGGCCCTGCCAAGCCAAATTTAAGAAGAGGGTCACCCAAAGAACATAAAATTCGCATATTGATTAAGGAGGAAAATGTTTAAAGAAAAAGTCTTTTCACAGCCAGACCGATGGACGCATGCATGACAGACATCATACTGCCATGATACGTAGTAGCGTGCAGGCCTTTGGCCAGTGAAGTTAAATTTATGTTTTTGAAACATTTGATTTCAGCAATAATTTATAATAGTGTTTTAATAAACAAAAATCCTATTACCATTTTTCTGACTTTCTTTACCAAAACACCCACACTTTATGCTGTCCATCATGGTCACTTGGAATTATTACAGCTACAGGGGTTCAATTTAATAATTTGGTAATCCAATACTTAAACGTAATTAAAACACACACCTAAATGAAAAACATGTAATCCACATATGACTGAGTATGCATCAAGTGAATCAAATAATGGAAAGACAGGTTAAAGTCCTAGAAAGTTTCCACTTATGACCTATTTTTGAAAACCTCTTAAAGATAACTTTGCTAATTACATGGCTAATATGTTAAAATATTTGTATGGGTTGCCCTGACACATAACTTGTGATAAACATTATTATAAATATACGATTTTCTCATTGCATATCAAATTCTACCAAAGAAAAAAGCAATTTATAAACATTTTTTTTTAAATCTTATCAGCTTTTACATAAATCATCAATACCTAAATAAACTTCCTTAATTAAGTTTTAACTAAATACTTTAGGGACACTCTTAAAGGGGGCTACCTCCAGATTTCAAATTGAACTTTTTCTAGAAAATCGCTTATAAAATGATATTGGTGTATTCCTATCGAAAAATGGAACAAAAACAAGCAAATTGGCACTAAAATACCATGCTCATGAAGTTTTGGCGAATTATAATTGAGTTTTTTATGTCAAGAATTTTATACAGTATCGATACTGTATAGAAATTTGAATTTAGCGCGTGACCTCCAGTGACCCCGGTAAAAAAGTCCCACGCATGCGCAGATACGATTTCCGTATAGTAGAGAAAGTGAAACCGTAAAGACACAGAAAGTCGAAGTCGGGCAACATCTGACGTGTATTAATGCGCGTCATGATCGTGGGGATTTCCCAGATTGAACCGTAAAACGGATAAAATAGTCCGGCATATTTTTCGAAAAAACACACTGTTTGGTCGAAAATATTCGACCCAAACCAGTCGGGAAATGATGAACACCACTATCTCAGCAGTTTACAAAGGTTAACCACCAATCGAAAAATTCACCACGATTTTCTCACCAAAATGGAGTAAACCCCCTTTAAAGAACAAATTCCATTCACTGAAAGTAAGGTACTGCAACCCTATTTTTGAAGAATGAATTAATATATCTTAAATGTCTTAGAGTGACAGTCAAGTGAACTCTCGTACAAAGGAATTTGTTTATTATAAGTATGGGTATACATGCTTTGCCTTTCCACAATTCTCATTGTTATAATCTTTTAACACATACAATTTTATTTTACTTAACTGCAATGCAATCTAAGGATGTTCCTTCTTAAATTGAAATGTAAACAATATTTTGGCAAAAATAAGAGGACTTTTCACATGTTTTTTTTTAATTTATAATTCCTTTCTTATCTCAAAAAGGAAGAAATGCAAAGAAAAGTGTTGATTAGTTCATAGGTCAAGTTAGATACTATACAAAGAGTCGATCTTATGTGAAATCAATCTTCTTGTATTATGGGGGAGAGGTAACATAATATGAAATATGTTAAAAATTTCAGTTTAACACTTTTGTTGTTTAATATGAAATACTGAATTTTTTCAATTGACATCAGCAACATTTTTCACAGCTTATAAAGTTGGGTTCATTGTCTGTTTCTTACGGCAGGCATATTCAACGAACTTCACACTGAAATGATATGTGCACCACACATATTATATACATGTAATAATAGGTTATGCTAGTTTCATTATTTTCCCCCCTTTTTTCTAGCTATAAAAGTAGAAAAACTGCAATTTCATGGGTTGTAACACTTAAGACTTTCCTGTTAGGACAAAATTTCATGATGCAATGATTTCATCCAATTATCATTATAACTGATGACTTTTCTTATAGAAAAAATTCAACTGTGACCATGAATTCAACTTTATTTTAACCGAGTCACTGTATTAACTTATATCATTCTAAGCGTTTTTTTTGTTTCTTGTTGATAATTACTTTTTCCGCCAAGCAAATTATTATCAGTAGAAGATAAAGGTGCTGTTTTGAGAAAACTAGACCAATTTACATTAAGACAACATGTCACAGTCTGTCATTCCATTATGACAGGTCCAATTCTCCCATGATTTATGACCAACTTTAGAGTGCTGATCAGCAGAAAGTTGAGAAAGTATAACACTTAGCCATTAACCTGTAGGAGAACTTAATTGCAAAAATTAAGTTCACTGCAACAGATCTAGAAATGTCTCCAGTACAACCTAGTTTGGACCAATAACTGGAACTGCCGAATTCAAAAGATGCTCTAATATAGTTAAGCTTTTTTTTCTTTTCAAAAACGTTCTTCAAAAATGTAGTACAGTATTTAATTACAGTAAAACTTGGATTAAGCAACCACTTATAGGACCACCAAAAGGCGGTTGTGAAAGAGAATGGTCACTTATTATAAAAATTGTTTACAAAGAAGAAACATGATTTTGATTAGATATGTATATTATTGCAAATTTCTCAATAATATTCCTATGTAGTAAACACTCATTACAATCATCTCTATGAGACGATTCTATTTAACAACATAGGATTAGTTTACGATTATTCTAGACCAATACTATCTACTTTGTTAGATATTTTGATTTTAGGAAGGGGATTCTGCAAACAGTTGCATAATAATTTTTTAATAATAAATAGATGTGGTTGCTTGAGCAAATTAATGCCCATTAAACTACTATCACTTTTTTTGGTGGGAGACAAATGTCAGAAATTATATGTGCTTGCTTGTGACCGAGGATCAAACCCATGACATCTCAATTGATTGAAGATTGGAAGTCTGATGTGCCACCAACAGGCCAGTATGACTTACATGTCACCTCTGTCTAAGTCTACAAATTATACAGGTTTTTTTTGAGAAATTTTATTATGTTACACATTAGTTCCAAATCTCTGGTCTAGAACAGTTGTTTAAACTGTTCTAGACCAGATTTTTGGAACTGATGTGTAACATTACTTTCCATGACAATGTCATGACAATATATGTAAATAACCATCTGTTTTAAAAAAAAATCTCTAACAGGGAGAAGCAATTTAAATCATGTTATAAATTTTGATTTTGTTCTCAATTTTCACACACAAAAAAGTACATCTATTGACTTAAAGAGAAATTTTACCTAAAGTCAATATTTGAGTTTAACTGCGTCTAAACAGTGACAACGCTAAAAACTTTTACTGAAATATTGATATTTCATATTCAACTGTGAACAGACTGTGCCTTCAAAGGAAATGAGCAATTTGAACAATAATGTTCCCTAAAGCAATAAATACTTTATTAATTCTTTTGCTTGTTTAATGATTTTACATATGCCACCCTTAAATGAATTTTAAATTAAATGAAGAAGTTTAAATAATCTAAGTTTTGGCAAAAAGTATCAAGGTTAAACAGTTGTGATTTTTAACGATTTTCAAGAGAAAGTGTGGCATGCAAAACTATGGAATAAAGAAATGCTATCACTATAATTAGCCTAAGAATATTCTTTTTTTTATAAAGGTATTTTTTAAAACATTTCTGTTCTGTTTGGTATTTTGGAAGTTTGTTAATAATTATTATGATGCTAAAACTGATATTGTGAGTTACTATTTATATTGTGTCTCTTTAAATCACGATCAAGGGACAGATGACTTGTTTATTTGATCAGCGTTTTACACTGCTTTCAACCATCTTTCAGTTATATTGCTGAGGCTGGAGCAGCTTTCAATGGATTCCTAGTATTTTTCTCACCAGTACAAGTAACCATTACATCCTTTCCTGTTGACTGTTCTTTAAAGTTTGAAGCCTGAATTAAGAATTTTTGGCAAAGAAGGACTAAAGACGGATCACACACAGCATGCACACAACAGAATACAATCCCATGACAATACCTGTATGGCCTTAATTCAAAGCTACAGAGTACTAAAAATGTTCAACCATATTTTTCAACAATCCTAAAGTGTGGGTTCTAATGGGAATCTTCTTTTGTCAATTTGATTTAAATGAGTTCCAACAGTATAGGGTTTCACTGAGAAACAAATATTTTAGGCAGGCTTTATAATTCAAGATTATTGACCTGCCAGGTTCATTTCATTTAAGGTTAAGGTAAATCAACTTTCATTTATGATTAGTCAGTTAAAGTAATAGATAGTCGATCGACATTCTTTAAATCAAGGTTTGCAACCAAACCCTCTTAACTTCAGCTTACTCAATGTTGAAATGTATTCACTTAAGCTTAGTGCTTTTATCCTTTTGATTTAACCCTTTCCTGTTCAATCCCTGGTTTTTACGTCCCTGTAATTTTACAATTTAGAAAACATTGTAAAAAAAGAAGTAATTGCTTGTAACAAGCAATTTCTTCTTTTTCCACAATATTTTCTACCCTACTGAATGGTTATTTTTCAAATTAAATCCACTTTAAATTTGCGTCTGCAAAACCTTTGAATTTGGACAGGTCCAAAATTTTGAAAAACAGGAAAGGGTTAAAGATACAGTTACTTACATACATTCATGATAACAGGAGGCTAATTTTTTAAAGAACCCAAACTATTGAAAAGTAAACTAGCCTTAATATGTCACAACTAAGCCACGCCCTATATCAGTTGAATAATAACGTAGAATACCACCTTTTATCTGTACCTCTACATTGCACCTTAAAATGCAGGAGAAAGAATGTAAATACATATACACTGCAACTCCATTATAACGAAATCTATTAGACCGCTGAAATTGTTATAACGCAGTGTCTGCTATATACTCCCAAAATTTGCTGGGGTCGACAATTTTGAGATGCTGCAGCAATATTACCCGATCTGCCATTACTTCTGTTTTGGTCGCAATTTTAGATCGAAAGATGGAAATTGGATAAAAAATTGATACTGCGCCAAGCAGAGCAGTGGTAGCGATTATTGCATGGTGTCTAAGAGAATTGGCTAGTTTGACTGCTGACAGGCTTAGCAAACTTGATCTAATTGGTTCAGTTTTTTGGTCAAACTGTTTGACATTGAGTGTGAAGTCTCAAACACAGGTCAAACACATCGAGTTCTCCAGATTCAGCTTAGTTTACAGAGGACCACGATTGAACAGCGAAAACTGGACGGGAAGGGCATATGCTATAGTAGCGACATCAAAGAAAGGGAAATAAACAAACAGCGTAAAGTCTAACTTGCACAGTCATATTAAAATCCACGTTAAACTTCCCAAGAAGCCATGTGTTCACAAAATGAGCCAAGACTATTTTTTCTATCATTCTCAAATTCAGTAATTGTCAGAAGATGATGTTGATAGGCACAAAATAAAAGCCTCCTATAGCCTAAATGGTTTGCAAATCTATATGCAGCATTTATAAGTGGGAATAATGCTATGTATAATAGTGTAGTCACTAATACTATCATTTCTCTCTAAAAGTTTCTTTATAAGAGCACATTAATGACAAATATCTATGATAAAGAGGACCCAATGTGTGCACAAGTATTAAATATGGCGACCTTGTACATATCATTAAAGGAAAATAAGTCCTATCTATTTCAAACAACCTTGGAGTCTTAAAAATGTTGCGCCAAAAAATCGTTGATTTCTCTCTCTTACTGCGCAGGTATTTTACAACCTTTTTTCTCTTGCTGATCAACGATGTGTTGTTTAAGCATCTGTAATCCCAAGAGAATGCAAAATGCTCAGCTGAATTGAAATTACTGAAAAAACATACACATTAAGAACAAAGTATTGTCACAACTGATTTTTCACCAAAGTAGTTTTGAATAAGGTGAATTGTGGTAACTTGATGCATTTGGTGCACAAGAAAACATTTTCAGTGGGTCTAATAATTGGTAATAAGACTAAAAACAAGACTTTTTTTCCCCATTCTGCAATTTTGTGCATTTTATGGCCATTATAAAAATTACAAGTTTTCATTAAGTTTTCATTTATTATTTGTGTGGCTGCTTTGGATATGCTAGATGGGTTTTCAACCAGATTATTGTCTTTTATCCAAGAGTGATCAACACACTCACTGTCCATTTGGAACATCACATGGCCATTTCTGTAAACTGCAACAGACCTTGGATGTATGTAAGGCAGATGGGTATGTAACAAAATTGTGCTTTTGTTAAGCGGATACAGTGTAAGAAAAACTTATATCTTTTCCAGTAAATAACAGCTGAAAAATCTTAATTTTTGAGAATGACGAATCATTCTCGAAAATTAAGGTTTTTTCAGTCGTTTTAAGAATCTAAAGATATTTTTATTAAGATTTGATGGTTTCACGTCATTGACTTAAACGAGAAGCGTTGGCGACGTGGAATGTTTTCATTCACACTTTCGAGGGCTAATGCCATTTTAACTGACGTCATCAAGTTTTTCCAGGTTTTGCGGTAATTTTTAAAAATAGTCATTCTATGTACATCCAAGGCTGATCCTGAGATTGGCCAAGTGGTTTCCGAATGACTCACTGTCCAGTAGCATGCACATCCGATAGCGACGACAAATCATGGCATCCACTTTTCTCCCCATACCCTGGATCGGGCGTGGAATATGAACCTCATCACTACTACTTCAACATTCTGCAACAACTGAGCCAGATTTTGAATAGGATATAACAGTTCACATACTTGGCGATCAAGAATGTCCAACAAATATTCGATGGGGTTCATATTCTGCCTGTATTGAACATACTTGTGTTTTTACATTCATTTAGGTGTTGCAATACTTTTTTCTTTGTGTATATAAATAAGTACACTTTAATTCATTTCTCTTGTTTGATGTGAATTCCTAGTGGTAAGGACTGTATCATCACTTCAGGACTAAAGGGTCCAGGGATTTTCTGAGCTTCACCCAGGTGAAGAAATGGATACCCCACAGTGAAAGTTATCAAGTCTGTTAATTTGGCAGCCATGAAAGCCCCAATATTTGTATAAACAGCCTCCCAGGAAATTCAAACAGTGTCAAGTCTTATGATTTTGAATTTAACAGAATAATGTAAAATCAAACTTTAACTTCAAAAGCACATGTGAAGTGAAGGTTAAAAGTAAGTTCTAGCAATGAGTGGTTGATCTTTTGCTAACCTTTTGTTTAGTGTTTCTGTGTTTGTCTGTTTAAATGGGGGTTTATATCGCTTTCAACAATCTTTCAGTTATGTCTTGGCTGCTGGAGCACCTTTACATGGGTTCCTGGTATTTCTCACACCAATACTACCATTACATCTTTTCCTAGCCTCCAGCTATCCCACATAGGTCTATGTTTATCAACCCATTGGTGGGCGACAAATAGTCAGATATTAGTACAGCTGTTGGGACCATATAGTGTTTGAGCGACTTTACTGAATTGTTTTTAAATTTGCGACTTAACATTGCATTCATGTTTTTTCTTTAATTATAAAGCAGTATTATGTGGCAATCTATTTTGTAAACTAGAAAAGGAAGGATATCAATGAAATTCACCATTCACAATATTTCTATTCATATACCACATGGTCTGTTAAATATCTTTTAAAGTTTTAAATCTTAAACTTTCAATTAAATCCAGATCATTTCAATTTTGCTCATTTCTGTATGGGTGTAATGCTCATTTAAATTCAAGATTAGAAATATTTCATAAGCAAACAAACTCTTAACACTTGGCTTATGAAATTTTAATTTTCCTTCTTTAAGTTTGTGGTGAGTATAGCAGGATATATAGTTTGTGGCTCCTGAGATTGAAGTTGATTTATAACATGCTGAAACTGGAATATTCTTGAATTGGCAGGAGAAATACACAAAGATCAGCCTGCACACATGTCTATGACACCCTGGTTTTTATTTTTATAACCAGATGAAAAAAGAAAAAGTTTATGCACAGACCAACGGACAGACGGATGGACGACGGACACACTGCCATTACAAGTTTTTTTGTTGTTTTTTTTTTCTATCTAAATACTGACCCACGATTATTGAATCTGGTTCTTTCTATACATTGATGTTTATCCAATTTTTCCAAGAGTTCTATTTCGATGGCTCAGTGCAAAGCATTTCTAACTGCCTATAAACATATAGGTAGTTACACCTATTAAAGGCTGAGCCATCAATTTAGCATGGCAATTTGATTTGAGCCTTGGCTAGCCTTAAATAATTTCCCTCATCAATATTAGTTCTAATCAAAGGAAATATCACTCACATACAACCAACATGCAATATATAAATCAGCCATTTAAACAACCAATGCACTGTACTTAAGTCTAATGCCTGTCCAGTCACATTTAAAAGTAATCTATCATAATTTGTCTGGCATCTTCAAGTTCTCAAATTTCTTTTTAACAAAGAAGAGTTAAAAGCTTAAACTTAAAACTGGCGACTGGTGAAAAAGTGATACTCGTCATCAGTGGTAGTCCTTTTGTATCGACAACCCATCAAGAAATAGATACATCATGACTTTGTCTCATTAGAAAGAGGGAAAAATACAAAAATCAATTTCACTCAATTTTTTGTGCTAATATCTTTTTAAATTAGAACTTAATTTGTTCTAGATTTTAACAGTTTTAAAGGTTAAGTAGTACAGAATTTGCAGCAGATTAATTGAAAGATATATGCCAGAAAACACATTATGATCTGCAAATTTTTAAATACAATCCATGGTTTTAATTCTGAAAGATGCTTTGAAGCTTACACACATTTTTATGTAGAGAGATTCTTGTTTGATTTCAATCCAGAATAACTGTCTGCAAATTTAAGGCCTTTAAATGGCCCTGAAATGAGATGCTATTTTAAGTCTTAATGTGTGAAACATTCATATTAGAACATAATTTATTGTGAATGTAACCTGCTTAAAATGTCTAAGACCAACAACCTAAAAGACTTTGATCATTTCGGATTTGATAATAAAATGACAGACAGGGGACAGACACATTGAATAAAATATGTCTTTTATTCAAATTGATTTGTTGCTATAATGTTATCAATTAAAAGCCAATTAATGTATAGGCACTTACAAACTTTCAGCCTTATGGCATCAATATTACTGAAAACTGCAGGCATGCTTTAAAAAGTAGTCTTAAGGGATTTTGGGATAAAAAGTAATTTATAATCAATAATCCAAAAAAATAAGGACTATATAATAAATGTAAGTAATATGACAATCTTGCTGGTCATTATATGATAAGAGTTCTACAGTTATTGATGGCACTAACAGATTGAGATATATAATCTTACAAACAACATGTCCACAACTGAAGCATAGCTGGGAAAAAAAAATACAAGTCAGGGCCAAACATATATGTAGCAAAGAAATATAGAAATTTTAGGTTTACAAGACCAATGCACTTACCACTAAGCCAAAGAATATCTTCCCTGACAAAGGTCACAGGCATTGTATTTAAACTATAGAAGCTATGAAGGACAGTGAGAGAGAGTAGTCTGCCATAACACACTCCCCCTTCAGAGTCATCAAATATTGATGATGATACAAGCCTTTAGGTAGGGATGTGCTTTAAGCACTAACAAAGACATATAAATCTGACATAAATGGATCAATGGCCTAATCTTTGGATGAGGCCCCATATGTTACGAACAACATGTCCACAACTGAAGCAAAGCTGAAAATAAACCAACATGAGCCTAGGTCCAACCCACACAGCACAGAAATAAAGAAACACCACGGAGCCAAAGAAGATCTTCCCTGACGCAATTGCCAGGCATTGTATTTAAACCATAGAAACTATGCAGGACATTCAAATTTCCAAATACAAGACCCACTGTTATGATTCCTGTCGAGTCAGTAAACAATATCCTCTATAATAATCAAACAACAGAAACAGTCAATAAATGGTTACTCATTGACATTTATGGTCATGTATGGTCAATAAAAACCTAATTAATACATGGGCCATTAATTAGGTCATACTGTCATATATATAGTAGTATAAGATGTCTACTTAACCAGAAGTATAGATAAGAATGAATATTTCCAGTCTATAATCTTTTTTTCTCGTTTAAAACCCTATGTTGTTGTTACTTATTTTAATCGTCTCAATGAGATGATTCCAATCAGTACCCACAATATAGGATTTGTGTGAGTATTGTTGAAATAATCAAATTTGAAATCCAGAATACCCCCTCTCTCTCTGTAGCTCTGCTTAACAGAGAGATATTGACTAACAGGCATCAAGTTATGGTTTTGACAGGAACAATTAAATCCAATCAATTTTCATTTATGATTAATATGCTACAATAAAGCATAATAATTATGAGCAACTAGTCCCTGAATACATTTTTGGAATCATGTGGAAAATTCTATTAGTCTGCAAGAGGGTAGCGCACATTACGCAGTTTACACACTTGCATAATACTTTTTTAGCTAATTTGACTTTTGAAACATGAATTATTTCAAGATTGAGGAGTGTATGCATTTCATAAATTCATATCTATAATGAAGCTAAAAAGTAGCTGCGATACCTAACTAAAATATCTAAAAATGTTCGTAGAATTTGCAAAAACAAGTCATTAATATCAAAATTTTCTTAGGGGAGACCCCCCTCGAACCCCTCTTACGAGAGGGAGGTACGTCATCGAGATGACAATCATGCTCCCCCCACTCGCGCCTACTGCCCTTGCCTGGCAGTCTGGAAAATTAAAACTTAAGAGTGTAAGCTCAGAACTCAATCCACCTGGCTCTTTTACGAACTTAAAGTTAGCAATTAATGTAGTCTTTGCATTCAAATTTATGACTTCCCATGGGACTGAAAAATGCACCATCTGAATTTCCATTACAAACCATTTTGCACTGAATATTTAGGATTACTGGAGATAGTTTGATTTTTATTTTTTGATGCCACAGTTACCTCCAAACTTGTGAAAATCATCTATAGATTACTTCACCTGATTGGTAAACAAAGGATGTAACATGACACCTCATTGGATGACTGACTTTGGCCAATAGGATGACAGCTTACAGATCGTAACGTTTGATAATTAAAGGACTGGTGAAATATTGAATTGCAGTTTAAGTAACTTACAAGTTAAGCATGCAATGCTCTCTCTAGGAGCAGCAAGCCTCAGTCATAGCAGAATTGGTAGCACTACAAATCATAAGATCACTGGGTTGATCAAGGCAAAGATCCCATCCATCAACATCATGAATTCAGTGTCTTAACACTTGTTATGCTGAATGAATTTTGGCTAAAAATTTTCATCAAAATCAAAGGGCAAAAAGCACTGAAAGTACCTACCGAAGGTCAATTGTTATTTGAAAAACTAAATTAATTGACAATTCTCAGGTTTATAAGTGAGAAACAGGTGGTGTAGACTAACATCAGACTGCACATATGTGTAGACTGATGTTTGTCTATAGCTCCTGCCAAAGCAGGGATATTCTGTGTTCAGCATAACAAGGGTTTATAATCCTATGTTGGATGATCAATTTGAGCCTTGTAAATCCGTGCCTTTGTCTCTTTCAAATATTAATGCCTTAGTTGCTACCAATCTAATTTTTCTATCAAACATTGAAATATTAATTTTTAGGATGCAATTTGATTTTCCATCTATATTCAAATCTTACATATCATTATACAACCATGAAAGGGACAATATAACAAAGCTCATGAAATTGAAAAGGCGTTAATCTAAAGATCTTGAGGACCAACACTTTGTAATCAGGATAATTGTAGGTTGTAACACCCATAATTATATCGGTTAAACATTCTCCTTTTATGTTTAAAAGTGATATCTTTAAAAGATCAATCTGACGTTGACCTAACATGACAATATTCTAAATGGAACGCTATTGTGTTCAAATATATCAACAATTATCCCAATCAGTAATTTGCTTTTATTCTTAAACAGCATTTTTGAATGCTAATCACTATTTTGATTTGCTATAGAAGCTACTCTGAGAATAGTATAAAGTAGGTTAAATCTAATAGCTAAAATTCATAAACAAGAACCATGTCGGATATTGCCATCCCCCGCCATCAAAGCTTGATAGTAAACTAAAGCCTAATCAAAAGGCAAAAACTCCAAAATTATGCAAGCAAGAGTTGTAGTCCTTGTGCACCACACTTCTCCTCCATGAGATCTATCCACCTACAGTTTAGTGACAGAATGATGGCATGAAGGAAGAACAGAATAATGCATTACTGTATCCCCTTTGCAAAATGATGGGGGATAATAATTCACCAACCCCATAACAAACCATAACTTGTTGGTCTACCATGGAATTGTCTCATTGAGATGATGATCCCACATCATGGGACAAACATTTATATTAACACAATTTCTAAGACCAATGTTAATCTTAAGCATGGCTAGGGTTAAAGGTTTGTCCATTAGATTATGATATATCATTTCAAAATGACATGCAACTAGTTCAAGTCATTTAATGGTCAGCCATTAAAAAAGATTTTACACAAATTAGCCTTGTTAATTTTATCAAAATATTTAGAATTTAGGTCAAACTAGATAACATGTATCTTCTAGGGTTTATTGTCTGGGTCTGATTGTAGGGTTGACACTTTATGCATCTTGATGTTTCCTTTTTGCATGATGGGGCACATATGTTAACAGTATAATTGAAGTTCACAACAGATCCAATGCTTAAGATATGTTCCTAAAATACTGATCCCCCCAAAACTGTAATTTCCTAGAAGTTTCAGACCATAATAATTGACCTTGACCTTGTACATTGACGTGCAGTCAGTTACAGACAAGAGATGGATTTACCAGTCTTTATTTCTTGATAAAACCCTATGTTGTTGGTGCTCAGTGGAATCGTCTTAACGAGACGATTCCAATGAGCACCAACAACATAGCTATTATTATTGAAATCCTTCTATCTTAATCTATTAAAAATTACCCAAGCTATCTGTGTAGCTCTGGATGTGAATCAAAGAGATAAAATTATAATTTGTTTGAATGAGGTTTTACACTGCTTTCAGTTATATTGTGGTGGCTAAAGCACCTAATAATAAATTCCTTGTAATTCTAACACCAGAACTACCATTATATCTTTTCCTTAAAGCCTCCAGCTGCAATCCTAAATAGGGATTAACAACCCATTGGTGGAAAACAAATAGTTGAAATGGATAAGTGCCGTCGGGGATCGAACCCGGGACCTATTGAATGAATTTTGGATGCACTCTGACAACGGCTCATGCAAAATATTTGCATCATCACTCGAAAAGTGTTTGAGTGTTTGAGTGACAGACTTACAGTAAAATGCTTATTTTTCCTGGTTAAGTTTTTGCACGCAGACAGACATGCAGACACCGTTAAAACAATATGCCTCCACCCTTACAATTAATGCGAGGACATCTCAATTGAAGCAAAACAACTAGATTTCAACCAATTTTGTTTGTTTGAATGGGGTTTTACAACGCTTTCAACATTTTTTTCAGTTATATCGCAGCGGCTAGAGCACCTAACAATGGATTTCCTGGTATTTCTCACACCAATACTACCATTACACTCTTTCCTAGCCTCCAGCTGCTATCTCATATAGGTCTACGGTTATCGACCCATTGGTGAGAGACAGATAGTCAGAAAGAATGAGTGCCGCCGCAGATTTCAACGAAGAATTTCAACCTCAGGTTATCGCAGTCTTGTATAGTTTGTTCAGAGCTGTAATTCTAGATCTGGGTTCTGATGTTATCTTTGTCAAATGGAAGTTCAATATTGTTCATTGATTTTTACTTTTGCTTTGTCACAAATATTATGTTTTCATAATTCATTTTAACCTTACAAAGCAATTCCATGGCACCTAGCAAACATTTTGTCCCTTAGATATGGAGAAGTATTCAGTAGGTTTTCTTTAATCTTAACCCTTGTCATGTTGAATAAAGTTTGGCTAAAAATTTTCATCAAAATCAAAGGGCAAAAAGCACTGAAAGTACAAACAGTAGGTCAATTTTTATTTGAAAACTAAACCTATTGACAATTCTGGTTTGAAAGTGAGAAACAGGAGGTGTAGACTAACATGAGACTGCACATATGTAAAAGCAGGCAAATGCTTTGAACATCAATTGAGAAGGATAATTGATTGAATGGAGTTTTACGTCGCTTTCAATATTTTTTCAGTTATATCGCGGCGGCTGGAGCACCTACAATGGTTTCCTGGTATTTCTTTCACGAGTACAACCACCTCATCCTTTCCTAGCCTCCAGCTGCTATCTCACGTAGGTCTACGATTATCAACCCATTGGTGAGAGACAAATAGTCAGAAAGAATGAGTGCCGCTGTCGGGGATTGAACCTCGGACTGAGAAGAATAAAAGAAGACCTTAGCTTGGTTGCTGGACAATATAAAACAATTCAAAGGGATTCTTTCACAAATATTGTTCTAGAATCCCCCTCCCCATTAAAGGTTCATGGTGTGCTGCATATACAATTGAATATCACACTAGGTTTAAATTTATTTTCAGAAATATATCAATATTTTTTTGTCTTACCTATAATAAGTATGATAATTCCATGAATGGTCAGGTCATCTTTCTTTCTCGTTAATCACTCTGTCACAAGTTAAAATCCACTAATTATACTGTTGCAGTCACCATTAAAATCCAATTCCTGAAAAATTCAAAAAAAAAAATATCAACTGTAATTTATCTAAGATAAAGTATTTCATTCTTTAACCCTTGTCTTGCTGAATAAATTTTGGCTAAAAATTTCCATCAAAATCAAAGGGCAAAAAGCACTGAAAGTACCAACTGTAGGTCAATTTTTATTTGAAAAACTAAATCTATTGACAATTCTGGTATGAAAGTGAGAAACAGATTTGTCTATAGCTCTGCCAAAGCAGGAATATTCCGGGTTCAGCATGACAAGGGTTAACATAATTAAGGGATAATTCATAGATGAATTAATCATCCCTTTAAATTCTAATTAATTTATTCACTTTCTCTTTTCAATTTTACTAAGCAGTAAAATGCTTTTTTATGTACTTTGACCAGACGAAATATATACCATGGGCATGTACTGTTTCCCTTTGTTTTTGATGGGTGACCATGATTTATAATGGTTTGACCATCAAATACTATCAAATAAGGTGGAGTTACCATTGTATAACTCCACGGCGCATGGTTTTTCAATTAAGGTAGTGGACCCGTAGTAGTGCCGCAATATTTCAGAACACATGTTCTTTCACAATGTTGACCGAGGTTTCGCAATGAAAATCATTAAGAAATCTTGGTTAACACTGTTCATGCCTTCCATGACATTATGGAATTATTACAGGTCCACTACCTTAACTATCTACCAATAGTGTCCTTGGACAATGGTCAGACATGTTCTGTAACATAATAATCAGGGTAGTCCATGGTTGAATCATGGTCCTAGGACTCTGATACTCCATGATAGATCATGGTAGTTCATGGTTTATTTTGTATGGGCTAGTACCAGATGCAATCAGCAGGTTCCGAAAAAGTAGATGAATATAATTTATTTATGTTGATATGCATGGTGACATTTTTCTGTAGAACATGTTTACACTTGTTTCCTATCCACAGGGAAAATATTTTGGACCATGCACAGAAGTGACCATTTTTAGATTTGATGAACTTCAACTAGGTTGTAAGCATAATATTGAGTGTTCAGAACAAAGCTATTGTAACTGCCCATAAATATATATGCAGTTACAATAGCTTTGCACTGATCCCTAATTACAGTAAAACTTTTATCAAGCAACCACTTAAGGGACCACTAATAAGCAGTTGTTAAAGAAAATGGTCACTTAAAACAAGTTTTGTTTACAAATAGGAACATAAATTTTATTGAGTATGTATTTTTTTTAAGGATTTCTCAATAATCATGTGTTATAAAACACTCATCAGAACTGTCTCAATGAGACAATTATATTTTTTTTTTAACAACATAGGATTCATTAATGATAAATTTTGGACTAATGATCTCCATTCTGTCAGATATTTGGACTGAGCAATGAGATTCTGTAAATGGTCGCATAAAAAAATTGGTTGCTTAATAGGCGTGGTCGCTTCAGCAAGATTGACTGTATGTACATCTAAATAAAATTCCAAGAGCAAGGTAAGACTTGAAACTGTTGTCATTTTAGGGTCTAAACTGTATTAGAGAAGACGTGATCAGCTTCAACAAAGGGTATACACAATCTACATAATTTATTCATGTGCAATCTCACACCTTGATTAATTAACTTTTGGTCAGGTATTCTATTACTTATTCAGGTACATCATATAATGTAATTTGATTTGGGTATGTATCGCGGGCGGAGCACTTCTTTTACCTCAGTGCCTAAATATTTATAAAGTATTGTCCACAAATCCCTAGATTTTCTACATTTCTCAAGTGTCCGGTAGAAGAATTTATCAAGAAACTCAGCGTTTAACTTTAATTAAAAAATTACAGTCAATCAACCAATATCGAAATTCCCATTTCTAAGAAATGATAATCAGACAGAAAAATATTTCTGGACAAGTTTTTTGACAAACATTTTAGGTCAATTACTCATAAACTATAAGAGCACTCACAGTGACCACCAAAACGTCATTACAAAATTTTGTTTGATGGCTAAAAACAATGACAGTGATAGACATGGATATTCATATTATATAAATTTAGAAACCCCTTAAAAATTCTCCAAAACAATAAATAACAAACAGTATAATAAAGTAACAACAATATTTCGCCTGCATCAATCATTTTTAATATAAAAATAAAATAACAACTTACAACATCAAAATACCTAAGAATTTATTAATATTTACATAATTCCAATTAGAATTTTACACATTTTCACAAAAGTTTGAATTTCCATCTATAATAAAGTCCTCAAGTTTTATTCCATATTTGTCGATATCCTTTCACACCTAAAACTGACACATGAAATCAGACTACCCCACTTATAATTTCACACATCGTAAAGTTTATGACAGGTATTGCGACTGCATAATGTTGTACACACACGACAAAACTGAACCCATCTAATATTGTCATCAAGATAGGCTGATACCAAATACCTCAGGTAGTTCACAGGTAATTTTGAAAATTGATACCGAACAGCCAATCGACTGTTCCTCCTATAGCTCAATTCAAATATACGCATATCTCATTGAAAAAACTTGAAATTGTAAGAAAAGCGAACGTTTAATGCTTAGTACCTTTTTTATTTTACTTATCTTTTGAAATATGAAATAATCTAATGATAAACATGATCAATAGTCTTTCAATTTAGAGAGAAAGCATTTAATTTTTATTGAAAATAATTATATTCAAGATATTTTTCATCTTGCAAATTCATGTACAATTTGCACAGCTATTTTTTGCATGAATTATTATATGATAGAAGTTTGAGCATAAGCCTTAAAGATATGAAAATATACCAATGCAAAGCATACCTGATTTAAAATATTTAGGACAGGAGCATTACTAGCAGCAATATTAGCCACCAGGGCTAGTTGAGAAGAAATTGTTAGTGAAATAACTTCTCAACCATGTAATTTATCAATCTGTTGACAAATGTAACATCTTTATGCAAATACATTGAACAGATGTATGGCACCTAGACGTAAATCTATTATCTCAGTTTTGTCCCCAAGTAACAACTTATCCCTGACCTTTCATCTACATAGAAGTTGTGATGTGACACCTTTTCATTATATGAAATATCTACTTCTTGCTAGGGAGTCAGTATTAATTCTAGGATTTCATAACTGTGTGGGATTTCAGCACAAAATTTAGGCAATTGAGAGATACCTGGTATTCCTTACTCTTTGTTCATAGTAAATCTAGAAAATATGGGGGATAATTGAAACAAGAGGACCATGATGGTCCTATATCGCTCACCTGAGTGTGTCACTCATAACTTGTCAACCATGTTATGAAAACGACAATTTGTTTGATGTAAATTAAGGTAGGTTAAAATACGTCCTATTGCAACTTGATTTTTTTTAAGTTTCGTATATTTTCAACTTTACTCTTTACTCTTTGAAGACCTTCACCCAAGGAACATCCCCACCAAGTTTCAGCTTGATTGGCCCAGTGGTTTAGGAAGAGAAGATTTTTTTCTAATATTTTCAGCCATTTTTGGCCATTTTTCAGATTTTCCGTTACCATGAAAACTAGAGTTTTTGATGAAATTAAATTCTTTTAACAACTTTTGAAGACCTTCACCCAAGGAACATCCCTGCCAAGTTTCAGCTTGATTGGCCCCATGGTTTAGGAGGAGAAGAACTTTTTCTAATATTTTCAGCCATTTTCGGCCATTTATCAGATTTTTCGTTACCATGGAAACTAGAGTTTTTGATGAAATTAAATTCTTTTAACAACTTTTGAAGACCTTCACCCAAGGAACATCCCTGGCAAGTTTCAGCTTGATTGGCCCAGTGGTTTAGGAGGAGAAGAATTTTTTCTAAGATTTTTGGCCATTTTGGGCTATTATGTAACCATGGCAACCAGAGTTTTTGTTGAAATTAAATTCTTTTAACAACTTTTAAAGAGCTTCACCCAAGGAACATCCCTGCCAAGTTTCAGCTTGATTGGACCAGTGGGTTAGGAGGAGAAGATGTTTAAAGAAATTGTTGACGGACGGACGGACAGACGGACGGACGGACGGACGGACAGACGGACGGACGGACGACGGACGGACGGACGACGGACAGTGAGTGATCACAATAGCTCACCTTGAGCACTTTGTGCTCAGGTGAGCTAAAAAGTAAGGCAATCCCCTGCCTACAATAAACACTGGGGAGTGATCTCAATCATAATATCAAAAATTCTTTTACATGTCAATCAAATCCTATAATGTTGATACCCTTTGGAATTGTCTCATCAAGACAATTCCAAAGAGTACCAACTAGATAGGATTTGAATACATTGAACCAATGTGTGGCACCTAGACATAAATCTCAGTGTTGTCCCTATTAAGTAATTAAACAACTTATCCCTCACCAGTTTCATCCATACAGAAGTTTGGAAGTGACACCCTTTTCATTATATGAGCCAGTGTGTGACATTTCCAACAATTTCAAAAGTGCATCTGCACAGTCTGTCCAGAGTCTTCATTTTGACATTTTTTAGAGATTCAAGGTCCGAAGAGTATATAGACAGACAGCAAATTTTCTAATTACACTCTGTGCCTGGCTAGGTTGTTGATCATTTGTACCCTCACAAATGTTTCAAATTGTTGGAAAGGTCGCCCACAGGCTCATATAAAATATCTACTTCTTGTAAGCGGAGCTGAGATCTACAGAGACGGAATGATTACCATTTCAAAATGAAAAATCCTGTAACCCTAAATCAAGTTCGAGTTCAGGAGGAGAAGAATTTTAAGAAAGTTCACACAGCACAACATATGTCACACAATGCATGCAAGACTGAGGGTGATCCTAAAAACTCCCCTTGAGCATGTTGTGCTAAGAAGAGCATAAAATACACACAACCGATTACATTGTAGTTGTCACATTCAAATCTAGATGCAGGCATCCCTTTTAAACAATTTTACATTCAAATTAGATTCAAATATTTTCAAGGGGAAAAAAGAATATACAGCTGTCGTCATTCCCACAAAACTCTAAATTTCACACAAATTAAACTGTCTTAGTAATTATAATTGTGAATTGCGCAAATTTCCTCTTTCATTTAATCATCCCAAAACACCCAAAAAGAACCACAGACACAACAGGGCCTGAGGTTATAAAACTTTTCTCAGACTCTATTCAAAATTTTCTCAAATTTCAACTTGAGATTTAAGCCGTAATTCTGTTTTATTACTCATTTAATGTATTAACATTAAAGATGATATTAAGAAGTTGTTATAAATAACAACTTATTAATATTATCTTTTATTTTCATACATTTATTATAATTCAAATTTTGAGAAAATTGAGCCTGAGCCTGAGAAAAGTTTTGTAGCCTCAGGTCCTGATCCTAACAATCTCTCTTTAAGTGACACCTTGTCAAGGTTGATAAATATGTGTCCTGTCACGCTAAAAGGTACCAGCTGGAAGCTCCATTAAATAAATATTTGAAAAAGAGATTGTTTATTGTACAGGCCCACCAGAGGTTGCATTTCTGAAATTTTTCACAGGAAGACAGATTGATATTATTCTAATTTCAGAAAATTAGTGCGAAAGGTTTCGAGCCAAGTCAGACTGCGCAGTCTGCACAGTCTGACTAGGGTTAACACTTTATGCACTACCCAGATGGTCCCTTTTTGCATGACGGGTCACATATATTCCCATGACCATTTCAAGGGCACAGTGCAACACTACCGTAAGTGCACTTACAAGAGTGTTGCACTGACCCATTGATTTTTTAATAACAAGGATGGCAAATATATCTGAGCATTATTTTCCTATAGAGTTTTCTAAAAAAAAACATCCAAACAGGTTAGAGTTATGAGAACATATTCAGACTATGTTCCCATTAAAGTTGTTACAAATATAACCAAAGAAAAGGTTAAATATTTCAATGAAAGGGCACTTGTAAGTTCAAGTTTTTAATTGCCGATCATTAAAAGCCATGTTAGCGTCATTTGCCCTTATTTGACAATATTACCATTTTATATGACCTTCTACTGTTTGTAATCATCGAAACCTGATATTTTACGTCTGTAAGCATATATAAAAATTGTTCAAAACTAATGCAAGTGTACAATAATACTCTATATCATTAAAATAGTTTTGATCTATTTTGATTCCAATAGTTATTAGGCTAAAGTACTAGCTATCATCATTTTGAATAAACCAAAAATATTAAACAAATATTAACCCTTGCCATGCCGATCTCGGAAAATTTCTGCTTTTGCAGGAGGTATAGACAAACATCAGCCTGCACATATGTGCAGCCTGATCTTAGTCCATACAAAATGATTTTCCTTTTTAAACTAGAAATGTTTCAGAAAATTTTATTTCCAAATCAAATGCCGACTCAAAATTAGGAAATACAGAGCTTTAAGCACTTTGATTTATATATAATTTTGTCAAGGTTTTTTAAATCGGAGATTTATACCGGTTTCCAGAAATCCAATCTGTTTGACCCACTACATTTTTACCTTTATCTTCTGAGCAATGTGTTCAAACCAAATAATGTGTTTTCAAACACAGAAGAAATGGCCTTTCCAGTCACAATCTACAAACTTTGTTTTTATCTTATTTACTTTTCGACAAATAGAGAAGATGCTAATACAAAATTTGATGTAATTTTCGCTTTTAGTAATTACCAGTTAGTATTTTCAGTGTTTATAACAAGATTTTCGGTTGAGTAAAGGAGTTGATACATACAATAGGTTAACTGTGAAATAAATTTGTAGCACTTACAATATTACTACTCTGATTTTTTTCTCGAATGGTCATTTACCAGTTGTAGGGCTGACAACCAATCAAATTCTGTAAATTCACACCACGTGGTAGATGCAATGGACATCGTCTGCTCGAAATGTGTCAATTAAGTTGTTTGTCATTGGTCAATGGTTGTCTGCACTCTGACAGGGAGCGTGGGAAGTCTACTGGTGGAATGAGTACTGTTGACTATGTGTTAACAAATAGAAATAATTTTGTAATTTTGAAATATTTGATTTCAATGAGCACTCTGATTACGCTCCAGTTCTATTTACAATAAATTCAAATTTGAGTATGAAGAAAAATTATTCAACAACAAATAAAGCGACAAAAATATACGATAAACTGATATAGGATAGCAGTAAGAGAGATCTATTTTTAGAATAACTCATGAATAATCATAGAGTGCTGCTAGATTTAATCGATTGGTCAGAAACCCAAAATATAAATAGCATAGTTGCCGATTTCACGTGTTTCTTGAGGGAAAATGCATTTATAGTATTTGGGGAAAACCCATTGCTTGAAAAACAAACATGTTGGTAATCAAAATTGTAAATAGTTTAATGAAAAATGTTTTGTTGCTAAACAGGCTTTTGAACTCTAGAGAGAGGAATAATATTAACAGACAAGCTTTTAGCTTGGCGTGTGCTCATTATAACAACGTAAAAAAATCTGCTAAGAAATAATTTAGACTAGCAGAGGGCTATCGAATCAGCAAACTTTCAAAATCGGACCCTCGAGGTTGGATGAGCTGGCGATGTCCTCGAAAAGATGAAGTGTTAAGACAAAAAACTCACAAATTGGGCAAATATTTTACCAACTTTTATTGTCCAAATTTGAGCCCTTTTGATTGGCGAACTATTGCACTATCCCAGCCTCTCAATGATGTCCGATTTACAGTGCTGACAGCACTTTGATTATTTAACATGACAAGGGTTAACAAGAGCTTGATATAGCCATTTTGAATTCTGATACAACAACATTCAAACCCTAAGTGTTATGTCGAATTCAATCCTCTGCAGAGCTGCAAAAATCAAAGGACTTAATTAGGTATGTAAAGCACCAAAATTTGTTTATAGCTAGGCAGTTTTGTAAAAAGAGGTGCTGCTTATAATAATTTTTATCTTCTTGACATCACTGGAGTAGGCTTTGGAGTTACTAGGAGTGTGTTTGCAAGACCAACTTTAATTATAGATTTGTAACTGAAGAATCTGACTTGAAACTTTGCAAGCGTATATTCAACATTACAAGATCAATTCATATTATCAAAGGCATTTTTTGTAGGAATTCTGTCCATTTTTATTACTTTTTTTGGTTACTTTTTCCCTATCAAGCACCTTTAGCCTATTGACAACTACACGCTATACTCTTGTTTTAATATCATTTATTTTTCAATATCTTTTTCTTTTTTTAAATTGATATAACCAACTCTGGATTGAATAAGACAATCATGTCTTGAAGACAGATCAGAATGGACCATGAAACAATCAAGGCTTAGTGCATCCTCTTGTCTAAATATACCTCTTGCCATAGCAGGAATATATTCTGCGCTTCAACATGACAATTTATTATTCTCTTATTTCACTAATAATTCCAAAAATTACAGCAATATTGCTAGCTCAGCACTAAACAGTTGTAACTGCCTATATGTTTATAGGCAGTTACAACTGTTATGTGCTGAGGCTTCAGTATAATTATTCATATAAGCAAAAAGGAAAACCACTCGTATTTCATTGATCAGCCCTGTATAGAATTGTATATTGATACCATAAATTATAGCTGAACTATACATCACTTCAATATGAATAGAAATACCATTGGACCACCATTAGGCTAAAGGAAGTTCTAAAGTCATAAAAATTTGCTATCTTCATTGCATCAACCCCAAAATTAATTTCCTCCCAATGATTGTAAATTAAGTTGGCAGATTAATTGAAACCATTAAGATATATACTTCAGTCAATTTAGAAACCATTAAATGACCATGAAATGACCATGAAATATTTCAGATTTAATCTAATTGACACAGCTTTTTTTATCACAATTTAAGTTGACTTTTAACAAGACAGTTTTGGGAATTTAAACATACGAATCCGGAAAGAATAAATGTTTATCAAATATATAATCATTTGATCTGGTATTTGATCAATTTGAGCTAGACTCATAATCTCTACTAGTAAGAGACCAATTCTCGGCAAGTACCAGTTCTCGCCAACCACCCTGGTTCACGATAAAGACGTAAAGGAAACCCTTCCAAGTTACATATTATGTTGACATCAACTTATTTTATTCAGAAAATAATTTGTTGTCAACAATTATTTTGTTTTTACAGTGAAAGTGGTCTATTATGGCGAGAGCTGATACTTGGCGAGAACTGTTACTTGGCGAGAATTGGTCTCCAACCAGTATGTATATTGCACTACTGAAATATTTTGACATGTCAAATAATTTTTCAAGCTGTGAGAACAAAAACAGAGGTACAGATAAGAGGGGTAAACCTTGTCTAAAATTTTTATTTCTCAATGAAACCCTATCTTGTTGGTACTCATTTAAATTGTCTTGACGAGACAATTTCAATTAATACCAAAACATGGGTTTATGCTTTTATTGTTTGTAAACTTTGAACTAAAATCCAAATCCCCCCTCTATCTGTTAAGCTCTGCAAAAACTCTTTTCTATTATTTCTCATTTATTACTGCCAGTACATATGAGTCAGATATATATTACCCTCAAAAGTTCCTTATTTTAACAGGAATATTGATATAGTCTAAATGAATAAACGCAAGGAAAGCCACTTGGTGGAGTCCCTGGTTCCTTGTAAAGCTTTGTGGCCTATGATCAAGTTGTATTCTAAATAAAGGTCCATCCAGAATTAGACCACGCTTGAAGCGAATTGGACAATCAGAGAGCAGTATTACAGTAATACGTACACAGTGAGTCTTACTCGTTTATAAGTTCTGTTAATAATGCAGACAATTTTAGAAAAGCGTGGTTTTAGTCAGATAGAAAATCTCATGCCACGGTATATGGGAAATAGACATGAGAGTTCCACAGCATTCGCTTTCTATCCTATACATATATTCAATGCATCACTATATAACATTAATCACAGTAATGGTCACCCATCAAATATTATTGCTCTCTAATGGACCAATAACTGCTTAAATTTCATGGTCATAATTGTTTACCTTTACAACTATGGTCATTTTCATTAATTATTCTCACTCTTTTCTTATTTCAATCCATCTTTTTCAAAGTCTCTCAGTCATGTACCCTTTTTTGTGAGAAAATCAACATGTGATCTAGCTGTCTAGGGAAACAAGAGCACTGCCTACAAATGCTCCGCAATAGGTGCTGGATAATGCAAAAAATCTAAATCAAAAAGAGGTATTACTCTAACAAAACGAATCCAAAGTTATCCCTTTTGAAAGTCCGGATTGCTCTTGTGATTGTGAACACACATGCCAAGTTACATGAAGATGTTTTCAATAACAACAGAGATATTACCAAGGTTAAAGTTTGTCATGCCAATGTCTATGCCAACAATAATGACGCTAAGGTGATAACAATATTATTCTTTATTTCTCCGCCACAGGGGCCAGCTTTGAACAGAAAACAATGAACAAAATAATACAAATAATTAAATCGAACAATAGCACACATATGTACACACACCCACGTGTGTACACACACACAAGAATGCACCTAAATGCATCCTCACTCACCCACACACACTCACACACACAGAGATCCATACAAACATATGCATGTATGAAGTGAATAGAGTGAATATGCATTCCTTTGGAATGTTTGAAAGTGAATAAAAGGACTGCTCAATTATTCATTTATAGAAATAACAAGAGCTATGTTGGACATGGGCATAAGTCCCCTACCGGCTTTGTTTGTCTCAATGTTTTCCCACGCCAATTCTATCAGGGACGTCAAAACCAGGTCTTGTTAAAGGGTTAAACAAGACTTACATGAGTTGTTGTCTCTGCTGTGCCCACTATACAATTCATGGAAGCAATAGACAGATGCAAGAAATAGTATCAATAACAGTTACCTTGTCTGATCCAAGATGTTTTTCTTCAGTCTTGTTGGTAAGAAATGAGAACTTTCACTGGAGGTGATTAATACTGCTGCATCACCACCCTGACTAACATGGCTTATAATTTTTTTTACATTTTAAAACAGGTTTCATCAAGTTAGCTTGCTTAGTTATTAAGTTATTGCAGGATCCATTTTTTGCCATATTTTCACTATTTCCGTTACCATAACAACCACACTTTTTGTCAAAGAACAAAGATAAAATGATGTGCATAATCTACACATTGCCATCTAGTCATATACCAAGTCTCATCAAATTAGCTTGCTTACTTATTAACTTATCGCAGGATCCAATATTTTTTGCCATATTTTCACTATTTCCGTAACCATAGCAACAACAATTTTAGTCTAAAAACAAAAATAAAATGATGTGCATAATCTACACATTGCCATATAGTCATATACCAAGTCTCATCAAACTAGCTTGCTTAGTTATTATCTTATCGCAGGATCCCATTTTTGGCCATATTTTCACTATTTCTGTAACCATAGCAACCTCAATTTAAGTCGAAAAACAAAGATAAAATGATGTGCATAATCTACACATTGCCATCTAGTCATATACCAAGTCTCATCAAATTAGCTTGCTTACTTATTAACTTATCGCAGGATCCAATATTTTTTGCCATATTTTCACTATTTCCGTAACCATAGCAACAACAATTTAAGTCTAAAAACAAAAATAAAATGATGTGCATAATCTACACATTGCCATATAGTCATATACCAAGTCTCATCAAACTAGCTTGCTCAGTTATTATCTTATCGCAGGATCCCATTTTTGGCCATATTTTCACTATTTCTGTAACCATAGCAACCTCAATTTAAGTCGAAAAACAAAAATAAAATGATGTGCATAATCTACACATTGCCATCTAGTCATATACCAACTTTCATCAAAAACGCTTGCTTAGTTATTAAGTTATCACGGGATCAAGATTTGAGCGGACAGACGGACGGACGGACAGACGGACAGACGGACAGACGGAGGGCAAACCTATAGTCCCCTCCGGTGTGAACACCGGTAGGGGACTAAAAATTGAGTAATATGAAAGCATCTCGAAACAATGGGACTGCACAGGTTAACTGACAATGTGATAGATTTCTCTTGAGAGTTAAATTCGATGAATTCACCTCATTGAAAACATTAAATATTGTCTTCATCTACCGTATTTCTTTTAATACATGCTCTCAGGAGCTAAACATAACATGGTCCTGGAGCTTTTAATAAGAACGCATTTTCTTATTTAAAAATTCATTGAAATTCATGTCTTTTTGGCTCATTTTCCTTTAATTTGAGGTGAATTTTCTCGAGGCAATCATATAAATGATTGTTCAGAAGAAATTCATCTCAAATAAGTGAAGAAGTCTCAAAAAGATCCTAAAATTGAGGCATTTGAAGTTGGGGGGTTTTTTTTGTAAAAAAGCAGGGGTGCTACTATTAGGGAGTTCGCAATTATTAGTGGAAATACGGTTTTTAATAAAACTGCCATGTCCTTCATTATTTTCATGTTAATGTAAGATAATCTCAGTTTTTAGGAAAAAAAGAAGACATCATTTCAAAAGAAAATCCTGGTCATAGTTCGAAACTCAATTGGAATGTAACACCTTAGATAAAAGTCAATAAGTGCAAGTTGGTGAATGGCAATGTGCATTATCAAACATATCAACAACTTTATACCCCAGGCAATGTACTCTAAAACATTTGAATGACAAAAGACATTATGATTTATGGGTGCTAGATTTTTATCAGAACATAACTGAACTGAAGCACAAGGGTTTAAGTCTCAGGGGCCCTATTTATGAACAATGATGTAGGAAATAATGATTTTGGCAATAAAGATGTTGGCAATAATTATGTTGGCAATATGATTTGGCAAAAAAATATTGGCAATAATGATGTTGGCAATAATATCTTAAACAATACATTGATCAATGTTCATGCAAAAGTCAGCTCTGATTTAATAATATTGTCAAACTTAGGTGACATAACAAAATATCAATTGACTTCAGATGATATTGAGGATTCAGATTTGATTGCATTGTCATCATGTATTGACCACGGACAATTAATCACTATGATATCTATAGAACTTTTTTTTGCCCCCCCCCCCTTTAATTTGTGGTTGAATTCCTCTAACCAATCATTAAATGATTGTTTAGAGGAGTTCAACCTCAAATTAGAGATGATGGCTTGCAAATTTCCTACAATTTAGTTGATTTCAATCAACTAAAGAGGATTTTTTTCAGTAAATAGTCAATGAGGAGATCAAACTACTATTAAGAGAAGCTGTTTTTATTAGATAAAATACAGTATTTGCTTAGCAAAGACCAAACTGCAAAATGTGTATGCATGAAGGTGAATCTTAGTAATGCTGACCCTGAAGGGTCAATCATTCATCAGTCCGATTTAATGGTTTAACTTTCTACTGAATTGACCTGATTGAGAAATCTCAATTCTCAAGTGTTTGATTATTCATGTTTATAGTTTCACTACAAAAATATAATGTACTACCTGTAAGAACACCTATGAAAATTCATACAAAGCAAAAAGTCAATACATTAATATTTAACAAGTTTTTGAAATATAAGAGAATGTCAAACAGTTGACAAGTACTGGTTTTGTTCAGTTAATTGTTTGGTAGATTCTGTATTGACCTAAACTACTAGTTTTTCTATAAATTCAACAAATAGACTGTTTAGAAGTCTTGAGTTACTTGGTTGTTAATTATAAGAACCTCTAGAGCTTTGATATAATTTATGTCTTATATAATCAAAGATATATAATAAATAAGTACAATAGTTTAACATTTAATGATAAAGTCTTATTTACTGTCACCATGAGTATCAAATATCTCAATTTCTTTAATGCTTTTTGGCAGTTTATCGAGAAATAACGGTAGATTATCACTTGATAATCTCACCGCAAAAGCAGTGAACATATTAAAAACTTATACCCTACTGTTGTGCATTTCATCCTATCTGAGGTCATCTTTGCAAACGAAATAATTAAGTGACATCACATTATGAACGTTGCATAGCAATCACACGCAACATGATGCGCTTTACGAAAATATGTCCAGGAATTTTCACATTTTGTCTCATTTTTTCAATAAAGAAATAGAATAATCATTTGGTTTTTGAACAACAAAAGCTATATTTCACACGAGTGAAAATATAGCTTTTGTTGTTCACTCAATGAAATATAAATCGATCTTACACTGAAACAAATGATTATCCTCTATATTTTCACTTTTTTCAACAGGTTTTAACAACTACAATGTGCTGTTTCTTTTGGGGTTCAGTATATAAAAACGCTCTTTCAAGTATTGTATCAATCATAATAATAATTCAAATATAGCTCCGCAATATTTCAAAACACATGATCTCTCACAATGTTAACTGATGTTTCCTAATGTAATCATTAGGAAACATCAGTTAACACTGCTAAAGTTCATGACTTTCAAAACCTTGCAGAACTTTAACACTACCTTAAGGAAGCAAAAACACATGCCAATTTAATGTCCAACAGATCTCACTTCTAGAACTTGATATTCAGAGTCTGTTTCATTTTGTTGTACAGAGATGACTCAATATAAATGACTCTGAGGCCAGGAAAAACACATGACTAAAACTGGTTGCCATCGCTGAATATAAGTTTATTGATCTGATTTCTATTAGTATCAATACTTTAATTAGTGATGACTACGCTATAGTTCAACCGCAGCATACGAAAATGCGGGAAATTGTGGAATAGCCAGAAGTAGGGGTGGACTTAACTGAAATTTATCAAGCGTTAGATAACAGTACTTAATTACAAATGTAATCACGTATATACTGATCAAGTAAAGAGACTCATCAAGAAAAACACTTTTTTCTCCCAATAGATATTCAGTACCTTTTGACGTTTCAATTTTAGTTTCTTCACGATGAAGTCGATTTCGAAAGCATGTTACTTTTACCCTATGACACATGAAGTTTTCAGATGTAATTCAAAGGATGTTTAGAATACCAGTAGTTTTGTGTTTCTGTGATCCTTCAGTATAGTTTAAAAACCGTGACAGCAAAAAATTCATTGGTCCCAATTTATCTATTTTATTCTCAGTCGAAAGTTTGTTTATAAACATTCAGATAGCATGGTATACCTAAAGTAAATTAGAACTATAGATGCTGAAACTTGACTGTTAACTTAACCCTTGTCATGCTGAACCCGGGATATTCCTGCTCCATTAGGATGTATAGACAAAGATCAGTCTGCACATATGTGCAGACTGATCTTAGGTCTACCCATGCTGTTTGCCTTATTTCATCAAGAATTAGTTGATGATTTGATTTTTTATAGAAATATTTCTATACAGTTTCTTCTTACAGAGCCTTCAGCACTTTGATCTGAATGCAATTTTACCAATTCTTTTTATTCAGCATGACATGGTTAAAAGAGTTGTAAATGACATGTTCAGATCCAGATCGAGATATGTTGCAGAAATTGTTGCTTAGGCATATTTACACTCCAATTGGACAGGTTGACCGGGAAATTTCAATAGTCCAAAATGGGGATTCAGCAAGATGTAGCGGGATATTAACTTTAAAATAATAAAACTTCTACAAAAAAATTTAAGAACTCTATTAGGGTTATTTAGACTTTCTTTAGAACTTCAGCAAATTTCATTTTGAGGTTCGATTTAGCAACTGCTAAAGAGGCTGTTAACTGTTGAGGGGTGTAAAGTGAAGATACACAACAAAACTACCTGGACCTGCCCTGGTTCTTTTCTTAATGAATAGCAATGTCATATGGGGCCTTGGTTATAAATGTCTCATCCGAAAAAGTCAATCTAAGATTGAAAAATAGTGTGCTAGCCCAGGCATTGAACCGCTGATATAGAACTTCTAATGTTTTAAAGTAAGGTGCTCTTCCGATTGAGTTAATGGAGCTGTCACTGATTAACTGATTCTAGAACTTATTTTTGAACTGTTATTAAATTGCACAAATAATGCATGAGCCCTTTTTATCTATGAAGTATTGATTGTAGAGGGAAGGTAATTCATTTTATTGATCTTGTTGATTTTAAGGAAGGTACAAAAAGATTAGTGGTGTTGACAGAAAACTTGGTCTATATTTTCAACTCCTCTCCTTATGATATCATCTATATAGTCTCCCAAACCTTGTAAGTACAGCTTGAAGAACAGTGTAGTTAATTTGTTTTGAATTGCACTGAAAATATTTCAATGACTCTCTAAAGATCATTTACCAGTCAAAGTTTCACAATGCTGAAAAAACATCTTAAAAGGAAAGCAATTTCATTTATTAGAAATACAGAATGCCTATATATAGCTTGCTTGCAAATATATTAGACTGTTCAGATACAGATAAGAGGGAGAAGTAGCCAATCTAAAATCTTTGTTTCTCAATGAAAACCTATGTTGTAGGTACTCATTTGAATTGTCTTGACAAGACAATTCAAATGAGTACCAAAAATATAGAATTTGTGATTTTTTGTTTAAATATTTTAATTTGAAATCCAAAATACCCCCTCTATGTGTAGCTTTGATGTTTTATAAAGGGATCAGTGCAACACTATTATAGGTGCCTATAAATATATAGACCCCTTGATATATTAATGGCTCAGCACAAAACAGTTGTAACTGCCTTAAAACATATAGGCAGTTACAACTGTTTTCGGCTGAGCCATCGATATGCTATTTAAGTTCTTGGAGAGACGTTACCATCTGATTATTGTTAGAAAAAGGTAATACTCGAACTTCAAAGAAATGTCTAATTGCATGTGAACATGACTAGGCCTTGTTTGTCAATCAATATAAAACTCGTAAATCTGTTTCATGCACGCTTATGGTACTCTTAATCAGTACTCCGTCTTCAATTATGTATCGATCAGCTTATCAAGATGTAGAAGATATATTGTGGAGCCCCTAACCCTTGTCATGCTAAATAAAAAATTCAAATTTGCAACAAAATCTTAGTGCTCAAAGCGTCCAATGCACTAAATGTGAGTTGGTATTTTTTTGAAAATAAAATTTTACAGCTTTTATGGTTTTTAGAAGAGTTTAAACAGCGGTTTATTCCCACTTCGTCTAATCCCATTTCGTCTACACTATAAAAATCTTGGTTTAGACCAAAAATTCCCATTTGGTCTAAAAGATTTTGACACCTTATTGTATCGATTTCCCATTTCGTCTACAAAATGATTTTGACATGTTATGAGTGTCAAAGAGGTGTTGATGTCAAATAGGTGTTATATACAGCCCCCCCCCCCAACAAACACACATACGCATAAAGTTATTTTTTATGATAAATGAAAAAAATCAATTTATTTTTCCTACTAATTTCCTTTTTAAGGATTTAAAGTTTGCTTTTTTCACATATCATAAAAAATACTTTAGTTTGTTCTTATTTTATATGAGAAAATTAGTTTAAAGCGTTTTTAAAATCATTTCTGATATGCTAAATAAAACCTATCATTTAACTCTTATTTACATCATAAAAACGGAAAATGTATAAATTAACATTATATAAAGCAAAGTTATTAAGATAAAAGAGTAAATCAACTTTTAGACCAAATGGGAATTTATCAAATTATGGCTTTTAGACCAAATGGGAATTTGACTTTTAGACCAAAGGTGATATAGAAAAGGATCAGACTGCTCATATGTGCAGGCTGATGTTTGCCTATAGCTCCTGCCAAGGCAGGAATATTCCAGGTTCAGCACGACAAGGGTTAATATGGTCATTAACTGTTCAACCAAATCTTTTAAATTCCTTTTTCATGCTGAAATGAATCACTTTAGTTTAAACGATTGGCTGCGCACATACTGCAGTAAGAGTTAACTTTTGTCATGGTCATTATCATCCTTATTATCACATTTTTTTTAAATATTCAAGACAATGACAAATTGAGAGGAACAAACTGGGGGGTGTAGATTAAGATCAGACTGCACCGATATGTGCGGACCCATCAATAATGCAAGTGATTACAGTATAAAGATTTCCTAGTCTTAAAATAATTGTAATCTACCCTGCATTCAGGATCACAAAACAGTGTTAACAGTTTTCTACTTATACCCTACTTTGCATATCGTTGGTTTGGTGCAAGACTGTAGTTTGCATGCAAGTACACTATATCGAGGGCTCAGTGCGAAACTGTAGTAAGTGTATATACATTGTATATACACTTACTACAGTTTTACACTGAGCCCTTGATATAGTGTACTTGCATGCTAAGCAGGGTATGATTGACAAAGTGTTTTACACCATTTTGTCATCCTGAACGCAGTGCTTGATTGTTTATAAGCAGACCAAATAAATGGGATTTAGCTTAATCATAACCTCATCAAATGAAAAAATTGTAGATCCATGACAAATTATTCAAAAGAAACTTAATCAACACACAAATAAAGGCGGGAGTTTAATGCAGCTGAAAATCATCATAATTATCAGCTGACATTTTTCTGAACCTAAATTGATCGGCCTGCAGGCAAACAAAAAATTTTCAGGAACAAAGCAAGTTATCATATACATCATTGCTTATAATTTGATATGAATTTTTTTGGCCTTACTTTCCAGTCAAAATGTATAAATATAAATCAAACAGTCATTAAAGACATATTTTTGTGATTTGTCTGGTTTTGATGAAATATTGTTATTATATAGTAATTTAATAATGTGAACAAATGAATAAAGGGTTTTCAAAATATTGTTATAAATGCTAAACTTTGACATTTAGTGATATCTTTGGTATTACTAAGGGCATTCACTTGAAACTTGGTACAAATATTTACTATCAAAAGAGAAACAATTCTTACCATAAAAGGGGGTAACAACTTTAGATGTTACAGTATTTGTGATTTTTCCTCTTTATATACTTATTCTAATTAATTGTATCAATTTTCTTGTACCCAACAGCCAAGTGTAAATTCACTTTGACAGCTTTTGTTTTTAGTTTTGTTACCATCTAGGGCTAAGTTTTATTGAAATTCTGATTATAATTGTAATACAGCAGTAGCTCTTTGTGAGTTTCCAGTTCTTTTATGATAAGGTATTAATTGTATTCTTTCAAGTGACGGTTATTAGAACTTATAAAGCTCAAAATTCACTACAGGCCATAGAGATTTTTTTCATAATAAAAATGAAAGGGTCAAGCTTTTGAGAGATGGTCTAACTATAAGATATAAAAGGTCCAATCGAATGACAGCGATTTATCAACCCACCAAATAAGTGAATAATCACACCTAATTTTGTTGTAATAGAGCCTGTCCTCACGCTGTAATTTACTCCCGTCTTTGTCATCAAACACACCTGCCAAGTCACACGGACTCGCAACTACTTTTGAATACTTTTTGAATAAAATGTTAATCTTTCTTTTTAATCCTTTCTATACCATGCAAGCTTTTGAAAGATGGTCTAACTATAAGATATAGTACACTATGCTTGGTAGACAGACAGACTGTTCAGAAAATAAGTCCGGGCATATATTAATGGCTCAGCATAAAACAGTTTGAACTGCCTTGATCGTGTTCATAGGCATGTTCAACTGTTTGCGTTACCATCAATGTAAATAGTTCACTGAAAGGAATAATCAAAGGCGCAAAACAACTACTGAAAGAATGAAATACAGCGCAAACTGAGTTAGCCCCTATAAAATAGCCTTCTCTCAGCTTATCAGAAGTTGAAGAAATATTCAAAATTAATGATACATAATATATTATCAGTGGACTGTCACTCTTTGCTTTTTTAACATTTTTTGACAAGAATTCTATTCAGATTCCACAAGGATAAATAACAAATTTTTACAACATCAAGAACCTTCCTGCTTTTTGGATTCAAAAATGTTTGCAAATGTTTAGAAATTGTGCCCCTCTTTGCATGTGTTAACACATGCAAAGCGGGGTATCATTTCTCAAACTTTTCACAAACCATTTCATCCTGAATACAGGGCTACAGATATTCAAGCCAGACATTCAGTAGACACTTAATTTGGCTGTATAATATCTGGACAAATAAACTTTGAAATATCATAAAGTGGTTTTGTCAATAATTCACAAAGGTTTCTGTGTCAACAAGGTGTAGAAATACATAACTTCAAAGATATTGAAATTAAACAAATGATTCAAATTTACTTGATACTGAGTATTTAACCAGAGTTACAATGTTTAATTTGCATCTTTGTGAATTATTTTAGGTTGATTGATTGAAAGGAGTTTTATGCCGCTTTCAACTTTTTTTCAGTTATACCATGGCGGCTGGAGTACCTAACAATGGTTTCCTGGTATTTCTTTAGCCAGTAATACCACAATATCCTTTCCTAGCCTCCAGCTGCTATCTCACATAGGTCTATGATTATTATCCCATTACTGAGTATTTAACCAGAGTTACAATGTTTAATTTGCAACTTTGTGAATTATTTTAGGTTGATTGATTGAAAGGAGTTTTATGCCGCTTTCAACATTTTTTCAGTTATACCATGGCGGCTGGAGTACCTAACAATGGTTTCCTGGTATTTCTTTAGCCAGTAATACCACAATATTCTTTCCTAGCCTCCAGCTGCTATCTCACATAGGTCTATGATTATCATCCCATTGGTGAGAGACAAATAATCGGAAAGAATGATTGAACGCATTCCCCTAGATTGACAGTCTGACACGCTACCAACTGCGATATGACAGCGGCAAATTATTTTAAGATCTAACCTTCAATTTGACATTGACTATATAATTGATGGGTATTATAATGATAGGTGGTTTAATTAAACAAAAAATAATTGTCTATTTATAAATCTACTAATAATTAAAGTCATTGACAGAGAATGTTAAGTGCCATTGACTTGTAATCAATTGGATATACAGAGGTGTGGAATTCCCATCCCCAACTTGTCCAACATGAGATTTTCCACTTTTCAGCAAGTACATTTTTCTAGGATGCTAGTCCATGGACAAGTAAATACCAGAGCAAATATTGGAACTAAGTACTAAAAAGATCTAGGAGAAAAGTCATCGGAAAATTGGAATCAAAGGCTAGAAAACAATTGTCTTTATAATGAAGAAAATGCTGGGAATAGTATTTTCTTCAAAAATAAAATGTTTTCTTAATTTTTACCATACTGTTTTTTTTGTTTTTTTGCAGACAAGTTCATTTTGATCCTGGACAAGAGAGATAAGGGCTTTTCCTTGTCCATGGACAAGTGAAGAAAATTTGTGGTTTCACATCCCTGGGTTATACTTCCCCACTCACTTCTAAGGTCGTAAGGAGATGGGATCTCATTGAGAGTTTCATCCAAAATACTGAAAAAGAGAGGACTATCAATCAGGTTGTTGCTGGTTTGAGTCCAAATGGAGATTGATTGTGTTCTTATGCACGACACTCGTCATAAAGAGTGCCTTAGTGTAGCAGGTAGCAGTGGTTAGAATCAATATTGTCTCTCTGTCTCCATCTTTGCTAGCCAAGGGTGATGCCCACTATAGGTAGATTTTGAGCGGTGAGCTGTGAAATCTACTTTTAATGGTTAAATTTCCGTGCTATTCTTCCAAAATAGATAAAACAGACATAATAAAGATACAAATTACCTTTCAAATGAAACTTAGTGCTTGTCTTAGATCTTAAGGTTTACTCATAAACCTATGGTAATGGACTCAACATCTAGGTCAGAGCTCAGTTTTGAAAATACACCTATACATGTTGTGAATAGAACACATAGTGGGCATCACCGTTGGCTAGCCAAGATGCTCTGTCTCTTGTGGCTACATGTCTAATGCATGATAAGATCTGCCCATTGTTCAGGATCACAAAACAGCGCAAACTGTTTGAAAATTTTTCCCTGCTTTACCCCTGCACTTGCGTGCAAAGTGGGATATAATTTACAAACAGTTTGTACTGTTTTGTCATCTGAACGCAGGACTGGTATAAGTTAGGACCCCAATGAAAGGGAGAGTTTGTCTCTTTACCCTGTTATTCACTCTGGGAAAAAATGATTCAATTACCAATACTTGATCTTACTTCAAATTAAGGTAGTGGACCCGTAATAGTTTCACTACGTTTGCGCAGTAATGAACTTGAACAGTGTTAACCGAGGTTTGCTAATGATTTTCATTAGGAAACCTCAGTCAATATTGTGAAAGCTGATGAGTGCCAAACTGTTGCGGATCTTTTACGGTACCACTACCTTAAGACAAATCTAAGAGGATCAACACAAGCTAGAATCAAAGGTTGATTTTGTTTTTTTAATAAATCTTGACAAGTACACAGTATTAAATTCTTAAAAGTCGTGTAAATATACTGTATTTCAATTCTTAAAAGTCGAGTACTGTCTTTAATGCCTACCGCATATTAATCGAAATGGAAAGCACAAAATGCTCTCAACTCGCCCAAAATTTATGGGCTCTAGTCTGTTGTATATACCCTGGGTAAACATTGGACTGGCAAATATAGGATGTGGTTCATCAATACAACTAGATAAGGAACAGTCAATATAATAAAGTGGTATTAAATCTTTTACATGAATTCAATGGTTTAAAATAAGTGAATATATCCAAAACTTAATTGTCATGCTGAACCCGGGATATTCCTGTTTTGGCAGGAGCTATAGACAAACATCAGCCTGCACATAATATGTGCAGTCTGATGTTAGTCTACACCACCTGTTTCTGACTTTCAAACCAGAATTGTCAGTAGATTTAGTTTTTCAAATAAAAATTGACCTACAGTCGTAACTTTCAGTGATTTTTGCCCTTTGATTTTGATGAAAATGTTAAGCCAAAATTTATTCAGCATGACAAGGGAATAAGAGTTATGAAAAGGTAAAAATAGGAGGAGGTTAAATTATATTCTAAAATGTTTAAATCCCATTGAAACCCTTTGTTGTGGGTACTCTTTTCAATTACAATCAAGAGACAATATAATCTTTCAATGGCCCACACATTCGGCGCGAGTACTGGTGAATTTTCCAGGAAGCAGAATCGAGAGGGATTAATCTAAGTTGTAAGAACTTAAAATTTGTTTCCCAATCGATGTATAGTGAATAGGTTTAAACCAAAACAATATAATCCACAACATATTTAGGTTTGGTTCAAATCTATTTATTTTACATTGGAAAACAAATTCTTAGAACTTAGATAAATGCCTCTCCATTATGCTTCATGGAATATTCACCAGTGCTAGGTACAAAGGTGAGGGCCAATGAAACAATTAAGACCTATAGCCACCCCAGGGAATCAAACTCAGGACCTCTTGGTCAATAGGCCGACACTCTACCTCTTGACCTAAGACACAACTCAACAAAAGAATTATAAATAATTATTGAAATATCTTAATCTAAAACCATGCAAAAAAAACCCTGTTACTCTGATGGGCCAATTTTGAAGCAGGACTTAAAATGAAATCAATTCCTTTATACCAGATTTTTAACCTTTCTCATGATGAACCTCTGAAAATTCCAGCTCAGGAAATGTAGACAAAGATCAGTCTGCACATATGCCATATATATATATAGTGTAACGATAATTACAAAAGAATTTATATATGTCTTAAGGAAATGATTACCATGGTTTCATTGTGCTAATATATATTGAAACAGCTTGTATCATGAATAAAGCTCAATGGATTGACTATAAATCAATTATGGGTGAACAAAAAATGCAAATACAGCTTGAATAAGATGTATTTACAATATTTTTCGCACAAACTGACCAATTTGATCATTTCTAGACTTCGATGGCTCAGCGTGAAACAGTTGTGACTGCCCATATGTTTATAGGCAGTTACAACTGTTTCGCACCGAGCCATCAACTTCTGTGCAAGGGAGTTACAACCATTACGCACTCATCATACAAAATAAATCCTCTTTTTCAAGCTGTAGTTACGACGTATCGATCATTTACCAATGTTTAAATCATCAAAATTAAACCTGGAGACCATCTAACTCCTATTCGCTACAAAAGGAGCGGGTAGACATCAGTTTGATTAAGTTTTTTCAATGCCTGTATATTTTCCGGTGGTCACAAATTTTGTGTGTTCAATTTTGAAATCCTAGTAATGCCCATGTAATGAATACTGTAGTTTTGTTATAACTCTAGGGTGACCTTATCAAAATGATATTTGGATATAATTTATTAAAGCTCTAGTTATGACCATTTGCCTACATAAAGATTTAATTCAAGAGTAAATTTTTCAGTCCAACAGCCCATCCCATCCTCTCAAAATTTCTATATCCTAATTACATGGCCACTTTTTTAAACTTTTTTAGATCTTAGCTATATAGTTGTACTAGGATCCATTTCATAGTATATGTGACCCATCACACAGAAAGGGACTATCTGGGACTCTGAAAAATTAATATTTGGAAAAAGGATTGGGTCCAGCAAAGGTCAACTAGAAGGCACATTTCGGAAAAAAATAAATAGGAAGGTATCAATCTAGATTCAGGAAATTTGTAATCGAAAAGTTTCCATCCTAGTCAGTCAGTCCAGTCTAAACTTCCCCGATGGTCCCTTTTTTCATGATGGGTCACATGTCAACGGCTCAGCATGAAACAGTTGTAACTGCCTATAAAGATAGAGGCACTTACAACTGTTTGGTGCTGAGCTATCGATATACTTTATCAATACCAAGTTACTCACCCTATTTCTAGTCAATAAACTCAGAAATCCAAATCACAAAATTAAGTATTTCTCGAAACATGTAATTCACTAATAAACAGATAAAATCTTTCAAATAAAATCACTAATAGAAATAAAATCACTATAAATTTGATACTTTCAGTTGCTCAGGTTTATCATCTTATCATATTTAAAAAAAATGACAGTCTAAAATCACTTTTTCTTTGTCAGTCTGTACATCGAAACCAGTAAAATCTTATCTTAAATAATCCTTATAAAATGATAAAATGAAACAAGAATCTTTTACAAAACCTGCCACTCAATGTAATAAAATTTCACGATCACCAAGTTTGAGTAAATCCCACCATAAAAACTGTCACCATAGAATGTCACTATAAATTCCTAAACCTTTTCACTGATTTTATCCCCAGGTAAAATTATTTTCCAATCAGGTATGATGCACTCTATAGGAAAGTGGCAGTTCAACTGATAAATTGGATATTGCTACCCAAATCCTTATATGGTCTTTTGCCTTTAAATAACCCTTATCTATAATAACAGTGATTGAGGAGTGTAATTTTGTTCAAGTTTTAATTCAGTTTTTTCATACGATCTATTTAATTTAAGCGTACAGTTTATATATAATTCAAGAATTGCATTTTCTTTCAATTAGGCCAAGTATACCTTAACTATACACTGTCATGAAGAAACATTTGCATAAACCCTAATGAAATAATGCTGAATAAAAACCATGGCAAAATTGAATTGAAATCAAAGTATTGAAAGTACTGAAAGTAATTAACGTGGGTATGTACATGTAAATAATATATTTTTCAACTTTTCTCGTTTAAAAGCAAAAAGTCAGATTCCTACTTAGGCAGGAAGTATAGACAAAGATCAGACTGCGATATGTGCAGACTGATCTATGTCTATACCTCCTACAAAAGTAGGATCAAGATCTTAAGGCTGAATCTTTGTTTGAATTGGAATTAACACCACTTTAAACTTATTACAGAGGCTGGTGCACCTACCCATGGTTTCCTGTCCTTTCTCACACCTGTACATCCAAAACATTTCATCCAACCAACCCATCATGGGGGACAAATGACTTGTATCACCCCTGAGCCAGCTAAGCCTGACAGGGCTGATATCACACAGAGGACTGCTTGTCTATCAAGTTTTCAGCATTTTATATTCATTTTTCTTGTGCTTCCATGGGCCCAAAGGGTTTTGAAATGCCTTGGCAAATGAACTCTTGTCATACTGATAAAAAACATAAAAAAAAATTGCATCCAAATCAAAGTGCTGAAAGCACTAAATGTACTGTATAACTGTGAGTCAGTATCTACACTGTACCTCCATTATAACCCTCTCCATTATATGGCTGACTTCATTAAAATTCAGAGTCCGTTGAGGGGGGGGGAGGGTGTACAGCGTTATAGTATAATAACTAAACTTCTTTGAAAGTTCTTCTTGATTCATTTCATTGATCCCACCCACAGCATTGTAATGGATTTGCAGTCTATTTGGAAAAAATCAAAACTTTTCTGGTTTAAGAAAGAAAATCAGATAGGATGGAACATGATCAGACTTCACATATGTGCAGACTGATCTTTTTCTGTATATTCTACCAAAGCAGGAATAATCCAGGCCTTGCATGGCAAAGCTCTGACCCCGTTATATGAAATTTCATAATAAATAAAATTCATTTTTAAAGAAAACAAGATGTGTTTGTGAAACACGAATGCCCCGGTAACAGCAATCTCTTGATAAGGCAAAGGTTAAGTTTTCGGTTAAGTTTTCGGACAGACGAACAGATGGACAGACAGACAGACGGACATGAGTTAAACAATATGCCCCGATCTCTCGATACGGGGGCATAAAAAGGTGTAGGTGTAATAAAAATGTTGTATTTTAATAGATTAATATTTGCGTTAATATTTGTGTTGGTGAACAATTTAAACTGCACATGAATTCTCATGAAAGACCTTCCCATTTTAAATGTTATCTGATCTGAAATATAAATTGGATTAATTTGAATAGAAAGGATATTCTCATTATTGAATCCCTTTCCTTTGGTTGTAATCTGAAATTCTTAGGAAAATATATATACATCAAGAATCTAAAAGCTAGGAGTACAAGTGGATCAAGAGAAGACCTGCCCTGTGTTCAGGATGAGAACAATAGCGAAACATTTTCAAAATGATGCCTTGCTTTGCACATATGTGCACATACAAAGCAGGGCATCGTCTAAAAACATTCACAAAACCTTATGACATCCTTAATGCAGGGCTGGCCTACTTTCAGGATGAAAACATGTGCGAAATGTCTTAGAAATGAAATCCTGCTCTGCATTCAGGATAACCAAACTGTGCATACTGTTTGCCTGTTTTACAATGCTTTGCACACATGTGCACATGCAAATCATGGCATAATTGGTAAATAATTTGCACTATTTGCTCATCCTAAATGCAGGGCTGCTTTCCACATACATGTACAGTTAAACTTCAGTAGCTCGAACACCTTGGGGACTTGATAATTTGTTCGAGAGATCGGTTGTTCGACCAATCCAAAACACTGTAAAGGTACCAGAAGATGGGTATGCGCCACACCGGGTTTTACATCGTATCGGAATATACGTAAACTTATTTGGTTCTTCAATTTCACTTTTTAATTCACTGGTTTTTTTGTTTTCAACGATTGATCCACGGGATTTGTGTTTGAAAATGAATATAGAAAGAAAAATGATGAAATTACTTTTGACTTAAGAGTCTTATTGTTGCATTCCCTTTGTTTACAAAAAAGGCTTCCGTAATATTATTCCTGTTACTTACGCGGCCTCAATTGCAAGTGAAAAATTAATTAAAGTCAAATTTAAACAGCGTTCAAATGTTGAACTTTAAACCTTTGTCGAGTATATAAATTTACGTCAGTGTTTGAGAAATTGTAGATCCATGTAATATTCAAAGCCCAATTCCAACACAAGTCACTCGTTTGGACCCTTCTTGTCCTACTTTCAAGCAGATGTTACGTATCTGTTTGTTTTGTGTTTTTTTTGACATTGCTAAGTTAACTAGTCGCTGAAATATCAATAAGAGACAATATATAGTAATGAATTTAAACAGCAGGTGACCAAACAACAACTTAATTCAATTAAATAAAACAGTGTATTTTTTACGGAATGGGTAATTATGATGCACGGTGCGTAATTGACAATAAGGTGTCAAAAAAGGATTACGAATTGAAAAGTGTGAAAATCACCTTAATATGACACCTTGTTATTAGTGATAGACCCTTTGTTCGAATTTTACAAGGAGGATTATATAGCGTTTTTAACGTCCGGACTGAAGAATGTGTTCGAGAGTTTGACCGTCCTGGTGTACGAGTTTTCCGTGGTTGAACACTATGAATTAAGAGCGAAATCTGCCGGGACTGAATTCCTTGTTCGAATTTTCCCTATTGTTCGAGATTACCCCTGTTCGAGAGACCGAAGTTTGACTGTATGTGCAAAGTGGGCATCGTTATAAAAAAGGAAGGGGTTTAGATCCTCTTTGAATTTTGACAAGTTTAGAAAATCTTGAATTCAAAATATCAGAGGTATTCTGCATAATTAAAGAACTGGCAGGGTGGGGCTTAACTGTGACATAATTTGGCGAGTTTATTTTTCAATAGTTTGGGTTCTTTCAAATTTTAGTCGGTAATCATTGTTGACGCAAATAACTGTACCTAAAACGTAAAGGATTCACATGCTTTAAGAGAGTGAACACATTTCATTGTTTGGTTACCAGGGCCTCGTAACTTCAGCTTGATTAAGCTGAAGTTACGAGGATTTGGTTACCAATCTACGATTTAAGGTCTAATGTTATTTATGCCGACTCTCTTTAGAAGTAGGTTATTTTAGATAGAAGCTGCTTTCCCTTAACCTTAAGTGCAACGACCCGTTACTTAGGTACCGCCCTACCAGGGCATTAATCATGCATAATAGTTATTGGTCAAAGACTGTTATTTATCACTCCAGCTGTATTTAAGCTAAACATTTTCATTCATCACAAACATGTTACATCATGAGCTCAGGAATCTATATGTGACCTGTCACGCCAAAAGGGACCATCTGGATAGAGCATAAAAGTGTTGACCTAGTCGGACTGTGCACATTGGCAAGGCTAGGTTCAACACTTTTCACACTGAGCTGATTTTCTAAATCTAGAATGATCTTTCTACATAACTGTTTTAGAAATCCTGAAATCGGCCCACGGGTTGACCTCAAAGCTGGCACAAATATCTTTTTTCAATACTCTATTTTACGGACGACCAAGATGGTCCCCTTTTGCTTGATGGGTCACATATATGAAAAAAAATTTTAACAGCACAACCCGCAAAATCTTTACCTATAGTGCCCGCGAACATAGCACAGTTGTAAATAGCGCGTTGGATTGTCAATCTAGAGGTTCCAGGTGCGATTCCCGACAGCAGCACTCTTTCTTTCCAACTTTTTGTCTCTCACAAATGGGTTGATAATTGTAGACCTATGTGAGATAGCAGCTGGAGGCTAGGAAAGAATGTGATGGTTGTACTGGTGAGAGAAACACCAGGAATCCATTGTTAAGTGCTCCAGCCGCCGCGATATAATTGAAATAATGTTGAAAGCGTGCGTTAAACTCCTTTCAATCAATCAATCTATACCTATAGTTGTATTCTCAGTAATTGTAGCTCCACCTGTTTCATGTATTGTGGGTACTTATTTGTTCTTATAACTTTTAGTTGTCTTGTTGAGACAATAAAAAATGTGTATTCACAACTTGAGGCATTTTAATTAAATGCATACCAACAGCATCTGGCTTAATGATTTGTTCCATCAATAATGAAATCAAAAACAGACAGTATAGACTTAGATCAGACGGCACAACTGCGCAGGCTGATCTTAGTCTGAGTTGTCGGCCAGATCTTTGAATAATTATGTCAGTTGTATGTCATAAAAAGCATAAAGGATTAAAATCCCAACAAACTATGAAAATCATAAAAGGATGGCAAATATAAGGGTTTAAATCCATTCATATTCATTTCTAAACTGTTTGCGTAATCAGGCATATTCTGAAAGTTTTGAAAATTTTAAAGTCCTTGATATATAATGACTTGAATAAACTTTGAGATCATTTACAAATCTTGTAGGACACAAAATATTCTCAATCTTAATTTATACTTGGTATAGAATTTTTGTACAAATTGTTTTTGTCAGAATGTAAGTACTATTAGTGCAGAATGTGTTTGTTACTCATATTGAGGTCACATGTAGCATTTGCATGAAGCTTCATGAATCTAGGTCGCTTGGTTTTTGAGTTAAGAGTCCAGAAATGAAAATTGTACAAATATTGACTGTGATCTTGACCTTTGACCTATATGACCCAAAAACAATAGGGCACTTCCTTGGATCATAAGCAACATTTGCATTAAGTTTCATGCATGTAGGTCACTTGGTTCTCGAGTTAGAGTCCGGAAATGAAAATTGAACAAAAATTTACTGTGACCTTGACCTTTGACCTATATAACCCAAAATCAATAGGGCACTTCCTTGGGTCATAAGAAACATTTGTATAAAGTTTCATGATTGTAGGTCATTTGGTTCTTGAGTTAGAGTCCGGAAACGAAAAGGTCTACGGACGGACGGACGGATGGACGGACAGACAGACAGACAAGGTGAAACCAATATACCCCCCTCTATTTCGTAGGTGGTGGGTATAAAAACTTGACTATTGCATATCAAAAGTAAAAGACACCACAAGCAATCACTTGAATTTTGAGGAAATTTTTTCTTTTGAAAAAAATATCTTTTATCAACACAATCTAAACCTGCTGCAACATTATATTATATTCCCTTTTCAGCAATACATCAGTTGGCAATAGTGATAGGCAGATTAATCTATTGCAATCGATAACCAGTTGGTTTGGGCATCTGATTGTGATAATTGACTAAGAAATCAACTAAGAAAATTCATAATCGATTAATCAGGTCCTGACACATTAATAAAAGCCATTATCTTTTGTTTACAGAACTGACACCAGTTTGATGGTTCAGCATGAAACAGTTGTAAATGCCTATAAACATCAGCATGAAGCAGTTGTAACTGCCTATATGTTTATAGGCAGTTACTACTGTTTCATGATGAGACATGGAGTTGGTAGAAAAATCTGCAGGGTGAGTCTTAAGGTCATGAGCTACTAGACTTTCATATTATTCTATTCTTCAAAGGAATGATACTGGGAGTACTGTATTAGTTTCTAAGAAAGCAATTGCACAATCGATCATTAGTTGATTTACTGTTCCAACCAAAAACCGGTTACTGATTTTGATTTGAAACCGATTGCCTAACACTAGATGGCAATGTTTTAATTTGTAACAGGGTATTATATTTGCAATGGATTGGTTTTAGTTCAGTGGTAACACACTGGACCAAAGTCTAATGCCCGCTTGCAGGCTACTGCTTTGCTCAAACGGTAAAAACAAGTTGAATCCGAGTTAAAATAAGCCGGACTTGAACCCGAGATGATCTCGACTTCATGGCCATTTGCCATAACGGTTTTGATCCCAGGCTCAGACAAGCCAAGGTTTGAGCTATAGCTTGTATTGTTGTGAATTCTTCTCTTGTTAATAGATCGTGTAAATGCAAAAATTGTCCGCTAAAACGTACCTGATCGCATGTGTATTGGAAACCAAGTTAAATTTTACAGTAGAAAAACATGTAGATATGGTTTTATTTCTATGAAGGGAACAAGAACTTTTACTCTTACATGTAGTTTTAAACGGTTAAATCCATACCATTAATCAGTGTGCAAGCCAGCTTAGGCTCCGTTGAGAAAAAGACTTGTCTTTGCCAAACCCGGGGCTCAGCAATTGAGTGGTCCCGTTATCCGTTATAATCTGGGGCTTAAACATAGCCTGCAAGTGGGCATAAGGAGATCATAGTAAAATACCCTGCTTTTCAAGTCTTTCAAATGTGACCTTTGAGTTGTGAATTTCAATCAATTATCTTCCCCATATCTTGATGGCAGAATCATATATTAGTAAGGATATATTATGTACACACAATTGTGGGTTAACAAGTTCATATAATATCGAGAATTCACATTCAATCAATTTAAATTAAACATTTCGTTTGAAGCAGGCAGGGGGTGTCAAAATTCTTAATCGGATAAAATAACATGTTTTCTCGACCAATTAAAACAAATTGATACAGGTGTGAAGGTCACAAAGGGTCACATGGGGCCAATGGACGGAGGCATTGTTGACCAATTAGGCAGGCTACTGTGGGTCAATTAGGCAATAAAACCTATGTAAACTTTAAATAAAGTGGACTTACTGTATTGTTAGGCCCATATGACACTTTGATGGGATTTTCTCACATTTCATATAACACTATATGACTATAAATTTGATTCTTTTGGATCCTTTCCTAATCTATATATTCCCAGAGGCCTTGGACCTTTCCAAGTTGGCCGTTCATAAATTTCATAATAATTAGGAAATAGATTACAACATTCCTTTGAACACAAAATTATATACATAACTATAAATTCATTAATTGTCTCCTTGGATTCATGAAGGGATTTATTGCTTAATTATAAATCTCTTATAAAGATATGAAGGAGAGAATTGATTATAATGCATATATAACTTGCAGCTTTATAAAAATAATGTAATGTAAATCATAGGCTTATCTTAAATTTTTAATTTTTTTTATGCACTCAGAAGGCAATTACTAATGAATATACAGGACTAGGACGAAATGTGGACAGTGACAAAAAATAAATGTCCTCCGATACCCCCCTTCCTTCACCCTCCCATTTTATGATTTGAGCATTGGTCAATAATCAAAACTAATTAAGTAAGCAGTATAGTTAAGGTGTTTTGATCAATTTTTATTTTAACAATTTTTTGAGGAGGAATTATTTGTCTTATGCACTTATGTAATGTGCGTAATGTTAGTACCGCCCTTGTAAAAAGGAGAAATAGCTTGCTTTCACAATAATCTTTTATCAAATTTTTTGATAAACCTGGTACTTACTTTTTGACTTTTAACCTATTTCAAATAACAGCAATCATCTTCAAGTTGAGCAGTCTTGAATTTTATTGGATGGTAATTTATGGGTTACCCTGTAAATAAATCAAGAAAAAAAAATGCTTTGGTACATGTGCTTTAAATTATAACATTTCAGGAGAAATTGACGATATCCCTTGAATTGCCTTCATTATTACAAACAAAAAGAAATAGTGCCTGGTTATGGTCTAACAAAATGAATTGTGCTTGATGTAAGTAATTTCATATTGATCCTTTTTGGTTTAAACATACAATTATGACAAATTAGTCACAATATACCAGTACATCGTATTACAAGAGAAAAGTAATAATACTTTTTTCTCACACAAAAATATATATCTCCTCATCAGTTTTTCACCTTTAATTTATTCACAAGATTTATAGAGAGATGTTATATATATTCATTAGACCATTTTATTAAAGCTAATTGACTGTAAGCTATAACCATCTTAACTGTAACTCTCCAACACAGAACAGAAGGGGTGATTTTAATTTTAAAGAGAATAATTATGTAACCGGATCGTTTTTTATACAAAATACGTAAGTCGCAATTGCCAGTCTAAGTTTTATTAAAAAATCCAGTCTACGGAGTAAACTTTGTCACGTGATCAAGCCACCGCTAAATTCACTTCGAAGCCAGCGTTCGCACTGAAAACATCAATTTCTTTACGTATCAGCGAGCCCTTTCCTTTGTCTTGGCTGTAAGTCTTCGCGCCATTAGTTGGTGATTGATATTTCTGGAATGATTCGTGTTTGCGCGTATCGCTGCATTGTTTATTCGGCTTTGTTGTTAGTTTTCGCGCGTTATTCTTTCGCATGAATTGTCTCATTTGTTTCGCGCGAAATACTTCGGAATTGTTTCTAACTCTGTTTAACCACTGACATTTTTTTACAGAACTAACATCACGATGACGTGTGTGGAAGAGCTGTGTGGGATGAGAGCCACTGCATTCAATTATATTAATTGGTAAGTCTGTGTGGTCTGTACTGTTCTGTACCGTACTTTTGAATCTTGCAAAAAAACACATTCTTATGACTAAGTATTGTTTCTTTTTGTACTGAGTCCTTCTGTCATAAACTGGTTAAATAATGGCGACCGATTGATCTTGTTTCGGACAAAGTCAAGATCAATAGATTTACATTATAAGCATATCTTCATTTCAGCGATCTGGAGGAGTAGCCCAATGTGTATATATATTTTGTATGTTTGTATTGTTTCGTTTCAGATGCAAATTGGGTTGGCTACTATGTACCCACAGTCACTGTATTGTTTCTGATTGTTAGTGACCCAATAGTAAACCTTGAAACATTGTCCGGCTGCGTTGTTGATTAATGTAATGTCCACCATCAAGTAGATCCCACGAGACCATCTGGTCACATTTGGCGCCCAACGTACCTTGATTCTTTGGATCCAGACTTACTTCGATCAACAACACTTACTTATGGAGCATTCTCGAGTCCTTGGATACTGACTTACTTCGATTAATACCACTTCTTTATGGAACAGTCTTGATTCCTTGGATACCGACTTACTTCGCTTAAAACAACTCACTTCTGATACATTCTCGATACATGGATAACGACTTACTTCGATCTACAACTACTTCTTTATGGAACTTTCAAGAACATTTGTGACGTAACCACCCTTGGATATCAACTTATCGATCTCTGGAGCGATTGGATTATGGAACAATCAGGAACATTCATGACGTGAAGTGATTTGTAAATAGGACGTTTTGTGTAATACCCTATTTCTCCAGGTCGAGTATGGTACAGACCAACCATGATGTAGTATGAGTGAGTACATGTTTTTGTGTGATTTATGACTGATAGGACATTTTGTCACTGCATGACTTAAAATTGGTGAAGGAAATTCAGTTATTAACACTCCACATAGCCCTTTAAATTTCAGATTTCACCATAATGTTAATTTAACCTTTACCAAACGTATTGAGTTGTCGTCCGAGTACAAACTTTGATGTAAAAGAAAAGTATAGAATTCCAGAACTCTCAATTACCGTAGCATATTGCTTGTCACTTGAGCGTTGAATTTTGACCGTTTTGCTTTTTTCCAATCAATTGAACTTTCAAAGATTTGGCTTTGATTTCTTCTTTTCTTGCATTGTTTTGGTGTTTGCTTCAAAAAACCTGATTTATTTCAGTTTTTGTTACAATATACCAAAATGTAGTATACTATGCATTTGTAATTTTTTTGTGGTAACGCTTCGGCCATGCTCTCATGATTTGACCTTGAGTTGACCTTGATGTTGACATAGACTATTTTCACCTTGAAAAGTTAGTGTAAGTAGTTAGTATTTCCAGTAGTACTTAGTTTGTCATATAATTTTCCAGTGATAGCAGCTTAGTAACTACAGCTTAATAATGCTCATAGTCGCATTCATAAGGTTATGAATCTAATGAATTAGTTTAAATTATTGTCTGTTTAGTCCTTGTAATCAGGGTGTCCACAGTTTGAGCAAAGCAAAATTCCCTGACTTTTCCCTGACTGAAATCAAATTTCCCTGACTTATGTTTACCGTATTTTGCACATTAATTTATGAAAATGTTGGCCTCCACCACCCCTACAGCTATTCCTTTCCACCTCTTACTTTACTAACTGTAACTGTATTACTATTTGTATGAATATTTTTTTCTTTTTTTTTTCTTTTTCTTCATACATACATAATGCATGTTTTATGAACTTAACTTATACTGCTGGGTGTGGGTTTTAAAATATGATGCATGCCAAAATCAACAAAAAACACAAACTTACCCCATAGAAGCGTGTATCTTAATATATTGGACTATTTTTGGTGTGCATTTCAAAATATAAACTTTCTTTTAGGCACTTCAACATGAATTAAATGGTACATTATTTGGTATCATGTATAAAATTCCTAAGTGTCTCTAGTCCCTTCAGTTTCTTCTCAAAGAACAATTTGGAATAAAGAATACTACTTATCACGATATTATTAATGTTATTGTTATTATCAGTATTATCATTATAGCCAATCATGAAGAAACTGCCTTATGCACCAATTATTTCAAAATTCCCTGACTTTTCCCTGACTTTTGCTTAAACTGTAAAATTCCCTGACCAATTCCAAAATTCCCTGACAATTCCCTGACCTTGAAAAAATATTTTTTCCCCTGACTTTTTCCCTGACCGTGGACACCCTGTTGTTACACAGTAACATTTGACTTTCTTTTGTGTTACAGAAACTCAACTAGTTAATTTAGCTTCACTCAGTGAAATTAATCACTAGTTGTAGAATAAATCTTGAGTGAAAGATTTATTTTTTTTCAAAAGATTTCATTGTATAATTTCGCGAAATTTTGGAAGCAGAAGACATTTTTCAAGAAGTAGCCCAAACAAGCAGCAAACTTTTGTTTAGGTACCATATTGTTTATTGCTTTTCAGGTTTTCTGGAAGATATTTAGTTGTCACTTTAAAAAAAAAAAATTTGAAAACATTGTGGAAAACGATAGCATTCCAACTTGCCCTGTATGTGCATATGTGCAAATTTTTGCATAGGCTTTGTTTCGGAATTTATTCCTTTGTTTCAGGTTAATTTCAAACTACCGTATTTATCCTAATAAAGAATTTGGATATTACCGTAAAATTCGTAATTACCGTAAAATCCCTAATCATCATACTTATTATTTATATGATGAATTAAACAAACTTTTACTGGTGTTTGTTGTTTAATTGATCCCTACTCAAAAACATAAACACACATTTATCACAACCGACATATACTTACACTTCATCCATCATTCATTTGACTTACCGTACAACCACTTGGATCACATTACTTTATTGGTTTCCATTATCTGGTTGTTATTGTACATTTTTAATCATGTCTGAAGAAGAGGGAGAGAAGTTTGGTATGGCATTAGGTGGGTTAAGCAAAGCTGAATTGAAGATGATTCAAAATTTGAGAACACTTGGATTTAATCCTGAAGTTGGATCAATGGATGATATTATGAAACTTACTGACTCTTTAAGTGCTTTGAAAACTTCATGTGCACCTAGTATGGAAAAGTCTTCGAAGCCTGATTTATCGCATTTTCCTAGATTTTCTATCTTTTTCGGGGAAGAAGGTAGAGGTGAAGTAAGTTGGGATGCTTTTAAGTATGAAGTTTTAACTGTAATGAAGCAGAAATATTTTACTGCTGATCAAATATTGTTTGGTTTACACCGTGCATTAAAAGGCAGTGCTATGGATAAAATTCGTAGACTAGGTACTGATGCGGATATATCAGATATTTTAGAGAAACTGGAGAGTGCGTATGGTTCAATAGAAACCAAGGAGAGTATTTTGCGAAAATTTTATACATGTGTTCAGACAGGTTCAGAGTCTGTCGAATCATATGCCACTAGACTCGAAGAGCTGTTTGACCAGGCTGTATGCCTCAGTGCATTGTCGCGTACAGACATTACTGTTCTGAAGCAAGTGCTTCACAATGGTTTGCACAGAGACTTAAAACATATGTCCTTATTTTATCATGAGAAAATAAAGGACTACGACCTTTTTAAGAAAGAGTTGCGTAGGTTAGAAGCTGATCTGTTGGACAGAAGTGGTGCTAAACCTTGTAAACCGGTTGTGGCATCCAGTAGTTCAACTGAAGACACTGAACTGAAACAACTTTTGCGCCAGTTAAATGAGCGCATTGACAATTTAGAGAAAAAACAGAATTGCCAGGACAATTCTAACTGGCAGGGAGGAAGAAGGAGGTGGAAGAAGAAGTACATTGGCCAGAATGAGTCCAAGCCAAAAGACCCCAAGGCTGAGGATACTTTTGCCCCTAGTTGTTTTATTTGTCACGAGAAAGGGCATAGACAAAGAAAATGTCCCATTATTTTGGCCCAGTTCTATTGCACGAAATGCAAAACCAGAGGGCATGAAGCCCATGACTGCCCAAACTAGTTAGTGCTCCCATGGTGGGATCTGATGCGAGCACATCTAGTCCAAAAATAAATGATCCCAATCTTGTTGGCGATGTTTGCGAAGTTGAGATCACAGTTGGTAATTCCCAAACCAAAGCCTTATTGGACACTGGCAGTTGTGTTAGCCTTATATCTGAATCTTTTTATAAGCATTATCTTTCTGAATATCCATTGCTTCCGGTTGGACAGATTCTTAATATTGAGTGTGCAGATGGCAAAGATTTACCTTATATAGGTTACATAGAATGCAACATTTCTGCCATAAAAGGTTTGCCTTGCTCTAATCCTTTGTCCTGTCTTTTTCTTATTTCCCCAGACACCAAGTATTCTTCTTCAACACCCATCATTATTGGCACCAATATCCTGAAGGAATTGCTGTCTGAGTGCAAACTTAATTTTGGAGATCAATTTCTCCAAAAGGCCAAGCTTCATACCCCCTGGTACCTGTCTTTCCGGACTTTGAGTATACGGGAGAAGCACTTGGCTAAGAACAAAGGCCAGTTAGCCATTGTACATTGTGCAGCACAGAACAAAACCACTATTAAGCCAAATCAATCTATTGATTTGCCATGTTCCTATGATGGAGGACTCTTTTACACAGCCTCAAATGTCATGGTTCATGAAACTAAGGGAAGTACCCTTAACAAGCTTTTAGATATTACTCCAACGGTAGTTCAATATGACCCCAGTGGTCAAGGTAGCTTTAAGGTTACAGTTTCCAATCTAACCACCCAACCTGTTACAGTGCAACCTAAAGCAATTATTGCTGAGCTTCAACCAGTTACGGTTTCTGATGTTGTTTTCGACAGGATCGAAGACCAAAGAAGAGATGAGGTTATTGATTCTCTCAATATAGATGAAGAACATCTTCTTGATATGGATCAACATCTCCATCTTCTAGACCTTTTGAGAGATTTCAAGGATATTTTCTCGATTGGTGATACTGATATAGGCATTTGTAATAGAATTAAGCACCGTATTGACCTCACCACAAATATACCTTTTAAACAGAGGCACAGACGTGTACCACCTTCAATGATTGAGGAGGTTAAACAGCATATTGAACAGCTGTTAGCTGCTGGTGTCATTCGCCCCTCAAAATCTCCGTACACCTCAAACGTAGTGTTGGTTCGGAAGAAAAATGGGAAGCTGAGACTTTGTCGCCAGCTAAATAGTATCACGGTTAAGGATTCTTTTGCCCTGCCTCGCATGGAGGAAATTTTTGATTGTCTTCATGGTTCGAAGTACTTTTCAACCATTGACATGAAGGCAGGTTATCATCAAATTGAGGTTGATGAAGACCACAAAGAGCGTACCGCATTTACTGTTGGCTCAATAGGTTTTTATGAGTACAATAAGATGCCTTTTGGCTTAACAAATAGCCCGGCTACGTATCAACGTATAATGCAGGATATTTTAGGAGAATATAACATGAGCATTTGTCTCATCTACCTAGATGACTTAATCATATTTAGCGACTCATTTGAACAGCACCTTGAGCGCCTGAACCTTATTCTGACTCGCTTACAGGAAGCTAATTTGAAGCTTGCTCCGGAGAAATGTTTCTTTTTTAAATCTCATGTCAAGTTCCTTGGACATGTGGTCAGTGGTGATGGTGTCTCAACGGACCCCGACAAAATTGAAAAGATAAAAAATTGGCCAACACCTTGCAATGCAGACCAATTACGGTCATTTCTAGCTTTTGCTGGTTATTACCGCAAATTTATAAAAGACTTTAGTAAAGTCTCAAGGCCTCTGTCCGAGATGTTGCCACCAACATCTACAAAAAAGGGTCGTAAGCCCCCTTCTAAGCCTTGGTGTTGGACCGAAGTTGAACAGGCTATTTTTGATAGGATTAAAGAGCTCTTGTCCTCACCACCTATCCTAGCCTATCCTGATTTCACCCAGCCCTTTGAGCTGCACACAGATGCTTCGTGCAAGGCACTTGGAGCAGTTTTGTATCAGGTCCAAGACGGACAGAAGCGTGTAATTGCATATGCTAGTCGTGCACTCAATCGGGCTGAACAAAAGTATAGTGCTTTTAAGCTAGAATTTCTAGCACTTAAATGGGCCGTCACCGAAAAGTTTAGTGACTACCTGGCAGTGGAACATTTCACTGTTCTCACTGATAATAACCCCTTGACCTATGTTTTATCTACTGCTAAACTTGACGCCACAGGCCAAAGGTGGGCCTCTGCCCTCGGTGAGTTTAATTTCGACATTCTCTATCGCCCTGGACTAAGGAATGCTGACGCTGATGGTCTCAGTCGTTATCCCTATGAATCTATTCCTAGTCAAGAACAGGACATGGTGAGAGTCGAAGATGAAGCTGTTAAAGCCATTTGCAAAATCATTTCCCCACCTTACTGTGAAGTTCTCCAAGCCAACCCCTTGAATTTGGTTGATGTCTTGGATGGATCTGGATTACCTTTAGCTCAGAAGGAGATGCATGAAATCCGACGAGCTCAAAGGAATGATCCTCTTATTGACAAGTGGCGGTTAGCAGTAATAGACAAGACAAAGCCTAAATCTATTACTACAAAAGAGGATTTGGCTTTGCTTAAGCAATTCAAAAACTTGTCAATTAAACGAGGAATCCTTTTTAGGACTGTTAAAGAAACTGATTCTGTTCTTGAACAATTAGTTGTTCCTGAATGTTACAGGAAGGAGATTCTAAAGGGTCTACACGATGACATTGGTCATCCCGGACAGGAGCGAACTTCGCGCCTGGTTCGAGAGCGTTTTTACTGGCCTGGTGTGTCAAATGACATTTCCAGTTGGATCCATGCATGTGATCGATGCATTAGGAGAAAGGCTACCATCAGTAAAGAACTGCTCATAAATGTTCAGAGCTCTTATCCTCTCGAACTTGTCTGCATGGATTTTTTGACCCTTGAACCCTCCAAAGGCAACATTGGTAATATTTTGGTCGTAACTGATCATTATACCAAATTTGCAAAAGCCATACCGACAAAAAATCAAACTGCAAGAACCACCGCAGAAGCTCTTTTTAACCATTTCATTGTTCACTTTGGCATACCAACCCGGTTGCATTCTGATCAGGGACCAAACTTTGAAAGCCAAGTGATCAGGGAATTGTGTTTTCTACTTAATATTAAAAAGAGTAGAACTACTCCTTACCATCCACAGGGAAATGCTGGCCCTGAGCGATTTAATCGCACACTTCTTAATATGTTGGGTACCCTAGAGGAGGATAAGAAAGCAAATTGGAAGGATTACGTTCCATCTCTTGTTTACTATTATAACTGCATTCCTCATGAAACAACCAAATATTCCCCATATGAGCTTCTTTTCGGTCGAAAGCCAAAACTGCCAATTGATATTGTATTTGAGCAGGCAAGTGAATCATTAGATAGTTCCCCAAGTGAATTCCTCGAAAATCTTCAGCTACGTATAACAACAGCACATCAGACTGCCCTTAAACATTCTGATGTTGCCAAGACAAAGCAGAAGGAAAACTTTGACAGAAAGGTTAAATTTGTACAACTTTCTGTTGGAGATCATGTGTTAGTCAAACGACTTGCTTTTGACGGTAAACACAAAATCAGTGATCGTTTCGAACCTGGTCATTACATAGTTACTGAACAGCCTCGGCCTGATATCCCTGTATTTAAAGTGCGCTCTGCACTCGATGATCGTGTGAGAACTCTCCACAGGAATCATTTATTGCTGGTGGATTACCAGAGTGAAACTCCTGATGAAGTGGAAGAACACGATATCGTGGATACTGTCCATTCTTCGGAGAATGAGACTTTCAAAGGTGACGTCACATTAGACATTGATACATCTTCGAACGATGAGGATTACTTCGCTGTATTAGCTAGTAGTAATGGGGACGCCCAGATCTCAGATATCGATGATGTTGTAGTTGCTGGAGCAGATGTAGAACCGTCAGAGGGGATGGTGGTAGCTGATGATATTCATCTTCTGGACCAGAGTATTAACCCTGACCCATTATCTTCTCATGATATTGGTAATGCCGAAGCAGCTGTTCAGGAGACAGAAATTCCAGTGGAATCACATATAGACGATCCCGAATTACTTATTATGAACACATCAGCTGTTCAGGAGACAAAAACCCAAGTGGAATCCCATGAAGAGGATCCGGAACTGCAGATTATGAACACTCTAGCACCTGATACTCCTGTCCCGACACCGAGACGATCGACACGCAACCGGAAACTGCCAGAGAAGTTTGGAGATTTTGTCATGTACCGAATGGCAGAATCAAAGCCACCAGACGTGCGAGTTCAAGCATTGGATCGTTTAGTGAAGTCTGGAGTGCTTCAAGAGGTTGACAGTGAGACTGCACACCGGCTCATCAATGCAGTCATGAGTGTTTCATGATCTAATTTTTTTTTTTCATGTGGTCGACATGAGTCTATTTCAGTTCATTTTGCGTTTTTTTTTTTACATTCATTGCATTTATGTCTTTTTTTTATCATTTCTTTGCATTTGTTTTTCATATTTTATCATTTCATTTTGTTCATATATTGTATAATCATTATTTCATGTTTCCATTTCATTTTTTCATTTATTTCATCCTTTCATTATTTTTGTGTGATGATTTTGACCTGTGTGGTCACAGTCATTTGTAATAGGGGGGAAAGAAGAGATAAAAGTTCATTGATTTTTTGTAGTAAACCAATAATTTGGTCTATTACCTTATCAATCTGTGTGTTAAGAAGTAGTATTACTTGCTACAATTCTTCCTTTGTAATGCACTGAACAGTCAGTGTATTATACTGCATATTGTCTGTATACTGTAGTAGTATGTGGCTGTAGTAGTAGCTTGAGCTAGTTTAGATTAGTTACATGTAGTCATGTAGAGATAGTGTAGGCAGGACTTGTACTTTTTTTTAGATTTATGACTTATATTTTTTTAGCGACAAATGACGAGACGCCATTTCGACAGACCGGGAGCATGTAACCGGATCGTTTTTTATACAAAATACGTAAGTCGCAATTGCCAGTCTAAGTTTTATTAAAAAATCCAATTAAACTTTGTCACGTGATCAAGCCACCGCTAAATTCACTTCGAAGCCAGCGTTCGCACTGAAAACATCAATTTCTTTACGTATCAGCGAGCCCTTTCCTTTGTCTTGGCTGTAAGTCTTCGCAACATTAGTTGGTGATTGATATTTCTGGAATGATTCGTGTTTGCGCGTATCGCTGCATTGTTTATTCGGCTTTGTTGTTAGTTTTCGCGCGTTATTCTTTCGCATGAATTGTCTCATTTGTTTCGCGCGAAATACTTCGGAATTGTTTCTAACTCTGTTTAACCACTGACATTTTTTTACAGAACTAACATCACGATGACGTGTGTGGAAGAGCTGTGTGGGATGAGAGCCACTGCATTCAATTATATTAATTGGTAAGTCTGTGTGGTCTGTACTGTTCTGTACCGTACTTTTGAATCTTGCAAAAAAACACATTCTTATGACTAAGTATTGTTTCTTTTTGTACTGAGTCCTTCTGTCATAAACTGGTTAAATAATGGCGACCGATTGATCTTGTTTCGGACAAAGTCAAGATCAATAGATTTACATTATAAGCATATCTTCATTTCAGCGATCTGGAGGAGTAGCCCAATGTGTATATATATTTTGTATGTTTGTATTGTTTCGTTTCAGATGCAAATTGGGTTGGCTACTATGTACCCACAGTCACTGTATTGTTTCTGATTGTTAGTGACCCAATAGTAAACCTTGAAACATTGTCCGGCTGCGTTGTTGATTAATGTAATGTCCACCATCAAGTAGATCCCACGAGACCATCTGGTCACAATTATTTGTCTTATAAATCCTATGTTGTGGGTACTCACTGGAACTGTGTCATCAAGAGGATTACAATGAGTACCCTTAACAAAGGGGTTTCAGTGGCTGATCCAGGATTTCTGTGAAGGGGGTTCGAATATACTTAAAGGGGGTTCATTTTCCCTAGTCTTACACAATTTCAACCCTTATCCGGCTGGATTTAAATATTCTTTAAAAATATCAACAAGACTGGTTTAGCATTTTAGCCACAAGAATTCAAGTAGGAAGCAGACTGTATAGACTAAGATCAGACTGCACTACAGTCCAGACTGATCTTAGTCTTTACTGTCTACCAAGCTTTGTTTCCAACAGGAATATTTCATGAATAGCAGGAGTAGGATTAAATGAAATTATATACTAATTAATTAATTTGGCTTCAGATGGGGGGTGTTCGAACCCCCTCTGGATCCACCAGTTTGTTGATTTGTTGAGAATTAAGAGATTTAGATTTTCTGTTCTCCTACTTAAGTGGAGCCAAGGTGTTACCCATATTTGATGTTGCCCTCATTTTAAGGACAAGCTATGAAAGACAAGACGATTATTTCGAAGGCTTCTCAATAGATAGCTACCAGTTATAAGTTTGTCTTGGAAGACTACTTCAATAATGCCCTAATTTTGTCCTATCTCTTGGACATAGTTTAAGATCTTGATCCGTCTCAAAGAGAACTTCAGCTACATATATGAATTTGTCATTGGTGTAACCACCATTTTAAAATACACACACTCATCAGGCCATTATTAAGAAAGCATAAGAGAGAGGTGCATGGGCATAGTTAGCGGTACGGCCGGTACGGCTTTCGCCGCACCAATAATTTTTCTGTAAAAGACCGCAGCCGAAACAAATACCAGGCAGTAGACATGAAAAAAAAAATAATCAAAATTTGTCCTTCATAGAATAGAATTCAAATTTTAATCAAAGTATTCTCTCTGTGAGATGATAATCACATTCTTGCTTACTACCCTTAGACTACCAAAGTAAAAGCCTAGCTTAATTTATTCAGCCTCTGAAGTCTGGAAGACTGAAAATAGGCGCCATAGCGTTAAACTCCATTATCGTCGTGCGACAGAATACCGAGGCTGTGCGATAATGACAAGCACAAAAATCCTATGCAACGGCCTAAAAGTGTCTTGCTTGTATAGCTTTACGGCTTAATGTACACTTAAAACCTGTGTTTATGATCAATGCACACGGTCAAACGGTTGTAATTAGAAAATCTAGTAAAAAAATAACACCCCCCCCCCCCTCCTGAAATTTCAGTCTCGGTACAGGAATCATTAAATTATTATGCTATTGTCGTGTAAAATGCCGCACTGGTCCTTCAAGGATTTGTTTGAAAAGCTTTTATTAAAAATTAGGCATCACCATAGGTTTTATGAACAAAATTATACAATCTCTTGGCATAGTGTGGCGACATAAAATACGTAACAAAAATAGAAAATCAAGATATCGTTTGATGGCGTTTTCGGCAAATAAATCTGTATGAAACTTGTTAAACTGATGCCAACGAGATGATATTTGAGCTGTGTGCAGGAACATCGTTCTTTGTTTAAAGAAAGAGCAAGATCTGTAAAATTCCATGTTTGGACCCTACATATTTTTTTTTTTTTTACAAAAAGAAGCTGATTTTTCAATTGTTCTTGTAAAAAACTGTAAGGTAAAGAGGTTTGTTATTAATTTGAATGAGATATCATTTATTTATCCTCTGCAAATTTTATGAAAAAATACCATAGTACTTTTTTTGTACAAATGAGGCTTATTATTTGGTTTGTTGTTTGATCTAGTGACAAATATATACAAATATCACTCATTTTGGTCCCAATGGATTCCAGTTATGCTCTGCGTGGTTAAACCCAGATGTTCAAAATTAAAACCTACTCAAAAGAAAAACTTTATAAATCTAGATGTGAAATTTTCTTGACAGAATTCACAGTTTTTATTACCATTCTGTGGACTCTTTAAATGGTTTTGCAACTTAAAATTCAACTAGTTACGGACCTTTTGTCAAAGCTACAAGAGGACTGCACTATTACTGTAGCTTTACAGAAGTTATTGCAGATATTTTTTAGTGTAAATTAAAACAGTTGTCCGATTTATTTCGAATTGCAACGGCTTTCGGTGATTTTAATCCATCTTTGCAGCTTCCTTGGGGTTAAAAATCAAACCGCGCATCTGTGGCGTTGTAGTCACAAGCCATATGTTATCAGAGTGAGGAGTGCATATAATTTGGCATTATCTGATCCATTTACTTATCATTAAATTACGGGTTTGGTTTCCAAAGGTAAAACTTGTAAAATGGACCGCATTTAAAACGTGTCATAACTCTTTTTTTGGTTAGTAAAATGATAAAGTTGCATAGAAAGTATTACTTGATGTTAATTTTTTTTCAAGCCATTGGTATCAGAATTTAGTGACTTTAAGAAAGAGCTATTTAGAAGGTTTAAATTGATATACGATTATAAGCTATTTCTGATTATACATCGTTTAAGTAAAGAACTACCAGATTTTCATAAGTCCAAGTTACGTTAATAGCAAGTAGATGCAAAATGACATGAAACGAAGAAAGGCTTTGTAACTCATCTCTGATGGAGGTAAAGACAAAAGCTTCAGCAATGTGTGCAAATTATAAGAGATAGATTGATCGCAACGCTTCAAAGCATGTCAAGTAGACATGTCCTGTTTTCATTTGTGGGGCGTAACATGATTTTTGGTTGATGCTATAATTTGATTTTATTTTCAATTTTTCTTTGCGAAATTATAGGGTTAATATATTCACACCAAGAGAATCTGTTTTGTTTTAAAAAAAAAAAAATCGACATTTCAACGATGTGCCGAATGTGCATATGCTCGGGTCTCATGAAAAGTGATTCTAAAACCGCATGAATAAGACCATGAACATGAAACCAGATGCAAACAATTATATGATAGCCCGTACGACTTTTTGTACGACTGTGTGTGAGAAAACTCGAAACATTCATGTACGTGTAGCTGTCTAAATCATTAATTCAAATGGTCGGTGCAGCGTCTGAAATTGAACAGACAGAAAACTATCTCGTTTTGAAAAAAAAAATCTTATTTTCATCGGTTAAATTGCACGGACAAAGAAACTTTCTACAAGTGATAATTTAGAGTGCGTACATTGAAGGATGAAGATAAAGAGTAATTTTGATTATTTTTTCTGCGGAAACCCCAAAGGAGGACTCGAACAATTACTTTCACTGATGGTAAAAAGTTTTTTTTTCACAAGTATGATCCTCGTCTATCTAGCCAATGAGCAGAATGGAAAAGGAGTATTTAGAAGCTTGAATAACGTGTAAAGGAAAATGACAGTGCTGTAAAGCAGTGGCGATTTCCTTAAAATCAATCAATTAATGTTGTCATTATATATATATATATAAATTTATACGCCCACAGCCAAAGTAGGGAGCCAAAATTCAAAATTTGGAGACATGATATAAAGGTGTCATGAAGTATGTGAAATCTTTCTAATACAGTAGCTACTGACCCTCTACATGGGTGTTGCACGCCACCACCACCCCATCCCCCACCCCTGAACCCTTTTCATTGGCCGTACCGATCCTAAAATCGTTGCTACGCCACTGAGGTGGGCACAGAAAAAATCCATCTCCAACCCCCATGAAGGGATTGGAGTAGAACTGGTATGAGTACTGGAGTACCCAGCTTTTGGTACGGTAATGTTCCTACTCAGGTTCTGAATCATTACACTTACCCTTCTATTGTATAAGCACTAAGTATACTTTGGGGACAAAATTCAGAAAAAATTGAAGACTGTTTTAAAAAAACAGCCTTCAATTCGTTTCTGAAGTTATTTTATAGATGGTCGGTCCTATGGACTTACATCAGATAGTTTTGGGAGTCCTAGCTTCTTATTTGCAAGTCACAGACTCGCAACACCTGTTTCCCATAAAACCATGTCGGAATTTGTCAATGTTCAAACTCACTTTACAAAATTTTGGATCCTCCTCTGATTTATTAAGTTGATAAAATAAAACAATGAACAATCATCAGCAGGTACTCGAGTTATAAGTATAGGAAATGAGATCCTGAGTACCACAAGTACAAAATTTCTACTCATCCCAACTGAGCACTTTAGGAAGAATTTGATATCTTTTATGTTGGTGAATGGTCAAAATATACTAAAAGCACTGGTAGATCAAGTATCATTTTTAAGTAGCTATTTTTGAAATATATTTTCAGCTCACCTGAGCTCAATGTGAGCTATTGTGATCACTTACCATCCGTGGTCTGTCCATGGTCCGTCTGTCCATCCATTCGTCTGTCTGTCCATCCAGCAACAATTTCTTCCCCTCCTAAACTGAACTAGGCCAATCAAGCTGAAACTTGCCAGGGATGTTTGTTGAGTGAAGCTCTTCAAAACTTGTTAAAAGTATTCAATTCTATATAGAACTCATGGTAACAGGAAGGCCCAAAAATTGCTGAAAATCTTAGAATAAATTCTTCTCCTCCTAAACCACTAGGCCAAATATGTGAAATTTGGCAGGGATGTTCCTTCAGTGAAGCTCTTTAAAAGTTGTTAAAAGAATTTTATTTCATTAAAAACATTGGTAACGGAAGGGCCAAAAATTGGCCCAAAGTTGCAGAAAATCTTAGAAAAAAATCTTCTTCTCCTAAATTACTGGGCCAATCAAGCTGAAACTTGGCAGGGAGGATCCTTGGGCGAAGCTGTACAAGTTGTCAAAAGAATTTAATTTCATCAAAAACTGGTTTCCATGGTAAAAGAAAGATGGAAAATAAACAAAAAAACATAGAAAAAATTCATCTTCCACTAAACCACTGGGCCAATCGATCTTAAAATTGGCAGGGATATTCTAAGGATGTAGGTCTACAAAAGTTGTTAAAGAATTCAATTCGATCAAAAACTCTGGTTGCCATGGTTACAGAAAGGCTGAAAATTTAGGAAAATTGATAAAAGAAATCAAAATGCATTAGGAATAAAATAAAGGCTTTTTTTTCAAAACCATCCTTAATGTACACTTATCAATCTCTGGTATTATAATTTGGTAGACGAATTATGAGTTAACTGACTCAGGTGAGCGATGTAGGACCATCGATTCATGGCCCTCTTGTTTTACATTTTCTGGTTTTAAAGGAAAAATTTGGTTAAGAATAAGAACAGACAGCTCATATGTACATAGTGATCTTTCTCTGCAGCTGACAAAGCTGGAATAGGCTAATTCCGGTTCAGCCTGACAAAGTGTTTACCATGCGATATTGTGTAATAGATCTATTTGCCTTATGTATTGTAATGTAAGAAAAAACCTGCATAGATATACAAGATAGCATTGGTAGTATCAAATCTTCCCGTCGTTGCTAAACGAATTTTTGGTGTCTTTTCTTGGAACTCTGTTAATACGGTAAAAACTTTGAACGTAGACATTTTCTTCCCGCCACTTTACAACGCCCCCTATTTATCAGGAAATTGGGATCTCTCGGTGGTTCTACGGAATTGTCCGAATGATGTTCCTACTGCCAACGTCGATCTTTGAGCAATCAGCCTAGATAGTTTGATTAACTGCTACAACAGATGTAGACGAAAGTCAAACGAATTTTCGCTATAAACGAATTTAATATGATGATCATATATACCTCGGAGTTCACCAAATCCTCGGCAACTCTGTGTCGGTTCAGTCCGTAGACTACATTTAACGAATGTGATTGGAGAGTAACATCATGCTTTGAACCTGAGCCCCGAGGATGAGCCAACCTGAGCACGAAGGGTACTTGAGCTATATGGTGGTCGATCAATGTCCGGCTTGCGTCCACTAAAAATCTCTTCCTGAACTGAACTTTGATTCGCAGAAATGATCTCCTGGTGGAGCATTAAAATACTTCATTGTATCTGAATCTTTGCAGAAGTGGGTTTGCCATAGCAACAGAGTGAAAAGGCTTGGCAATATTTTCCTCGGCCAAACCGTAAGGCCTAGAGCTTTCACAATTGGCATGTAGCATCGCCAAAATGTTTTTTCAACTTAGCTATTGCTTGTAAAATAGCCCGATATCGTAGGAGCAGGATTTTTTCTAGAAATAAAGCGGAAAAATCGTTAGCATATACTATACTACCAAACCATAGGGTTAAACTATTCTTATTTGGCATGACACAAAGTCATGAGCCCTCTTTACCTGAAATATTAAAATAATTGTGCCAACTTGAAATTTAGCCTTGTCACCGCGGACTTTTCATAGAAATGAAGAATGAAATCTTTAAAAAAATAATCGCGAAATTGACAATATGATTGATTTTGGAATGATTTTGAAATTGAATGAATATTTGGAGCGAGTTTTTGAGAAAAATGTATGAGAGGTAATCCAATATCGCTAATTTTGTTCAAGATGAGCGAAATTAGCGAATTTATTACCTCCCTTTAAATAAAGTATAATATACTTTTCTGTCTGTGTGTCTTCGTAGACCAATCTGACACTCTAAACCCCACACCCGCCGAAACATCGAAGGATAACTGGATCCATTTAAATTAAATGTTGATCGTCTTGAACGATTTAATTCTTCCTAAATATTTCGGAGATTTTTTAATCGATTCGGGTGAGCGTTTGAAATGAATGAAGGGAGCGCTGAGTGATCGATTTAGAATGGTTTTGATGGAAAATTGTGTCAATTTCATGATGTTTTTAACTGTACATGTACTAAATATTCAAGTGATTGTGCCAACTTGAAAAATAGCTGTATGTTGTGGGGTGCTAGAATTTACATCGAAAAAAAGGAAACACCTACAATCTTCTCTTTCATAGTTACAAGGCTTGCTGTTTCCAATTGTGCGTAGAGTATGGCAACATTTGAAGAGTTCACATTTTGTTTCATGAGGTATTATACTAAAACGTAATCACACTTGTATGTGTTGCGTTCATTTTCAGTTTCTTAAAAATATATCTTATTTTTCTTGCTGTCTTATTGTAGGTAGATTGGTACAGGAATTGATAATGTATGTCTGGAGTGTGTATAAATAGATTGATAATTTAGATTTTTGGGGTTTTAACGCAAACTTAATGCATGTATCAGGGACTCTCAATATACACTCAAAAACCATTTAATCTGTTAGAGTGAGTGTTTTGTTTTTTTCCCACATCCATCATAATTTAACTTTAATGATAAGAATAAATAAAATAATACAAAGATTTAAGACGAAAGTAAGGGGCTCTTTGTCGGCCTTCCGAATACAAATAATAAGTCTCATAGTCACTATGAGACTTATTATTTGTATTCGGAAAGCCGACAAAGAGCCCCTTCATAGAAATCCTAGATTCCTTATCATGCTAAGCCAAAAATACCGCGCAATTTTCAATTTTAGGTAGAATCTGCGTGATGCACTTTTTTTAAATCATCCAAATTTCGGGACTCTTGGACGGTATTTTGACTTTTTTTTTACCTTTTCTGGATCGCTGATCATTATCCTTTTAGCCGTGGCTTTGATCATTTCATTTTTGCTGGTTTCGGGATAATACGAAATGACCCGACCATTCGCGATATTGGGTCGGTTTCAAATTTGTGCACCACTCTGCATCTTCCTTAAGCCAGAATTATGAATTAGTTGTATTCTTAACTCCAAGAGAAGCGTCCTCAAAATATAAATTGAAATAACTTAGAATCTTTATTCGAATTTTAATCTTCCTTTGCTACTATTGGAACTCGTAGAACAGCCATAAGGCCGCGTGTATGGAATGAAATAATGACGCTACCTGACTGCTGTTAAACACTATCATGCTGAATTAAAGATTTTGCAAAATAAATGTAAAATCAAAGTGCTAAAAGCACTGGAAGTTACCAAATGTGAGTGAGTTTTGATTTCGGAAATGCATTGTATTACACCTTTCTGGCCTAAAAATGAAATTCAGGTGGCATGAACTAAGATCAGACTGCACATATGTGCAGGCTGATCTTTGTCTATACCTCCTGCCAGAGCAGGAAAATTCCGGGAACAGCATGACGAGGGTTAAACAGAAACGCCTCGCTTGAAAACACCATAAGAAGAGGTTAACACGAATGAAAATGGCTATTCCATAATGGATAATAGTACCCATTTCGCAAATGTCCTCACAATAAATCGGTTTCATAAAGCTGTTCTTTTTGTCTGGAAAATCTTTTGTAACCCACTTACAGTGCATGGTTGGAGTGTGGGTGGGGTAAGCATTCATCCTGTGATTATGATGAAAACCCGCCTGAAAGAGGATAAAACTTGGTGATTAATGCTTGAGGACGATTGACGAAAAAAGTGTCTTTCAATGCCCATTAAAAAAAAGTATAAAAAAGTGCAACAGGCCCCGCAAGATTAGAGGGCACATTTACTAAAAAATTTGTTGCTACCGAAAGGAACATGGAACCTAATCGTAAAAAGATCTGTCTAGAAAAGAAAGTCAATTTTTAGAAGTGTTGAAATAAAAAATGCAATAAAGTCATAAACGGTTAAGTTATTGAGAGAACATATATTTGTGGACGTTTCTTTTGGAGTTAAATATATTTTGAAAGAAATATTGACCAACAGTTAATAATTTAATTTAAGTTATTTTCATCAAGATACGTGCATTCTCATTGTATGAAAACTGGTTTCATTGATCAATGAAAATAATTCTTGGCATGCAGCCATTTTGTAAGTTTTGCAGAAAGTATTCCCGTGAGAAATCTGTCTAATTTTGAAGAAATCTTTACAATTTTGCCTGCTGATGTTAAATCATAAGATAATATTTTCATAATTTCATTGGGGTATGAAACTATAAACATAATCACACTGTATGAATATGCGAAGCGTATTCACTCTTTAACATTTTCTCTCTCCATCGCATAAATGTTTCTTGTGGTTTTAACTCTTTCATTGGACACAGCACGGTCTCCTCAGTGTCCGCCCTACATGGATAAGCGAAATTAATGGACATGCCATATTATTTGTAAAATCCATTTCTTAATTTCTTTGACTGGAGAGTTTCTTTGACTGGAGAGAACGGCATCCATGACTGTTCAAGGTTTGGGTGACTTACAGTTTCTCTATTTTCCTCTTTCAATGTTTCAATAATGTATTAAACCTAAATCATTTTCGCAATGCACGAATACGTGTGGCTGATTTAAGAAAGATTTAGTACTTACAGATTTAAAATAGAACTACTTTCAGTGGAGGAGGAGGGGGGAGGTAAACAAACCCCATCTGAAGACCCGCCATCCTTCTACTTCCCTTTTGTTGAAAAATCGAGACAGACTTATATATATCCAAAAATAGGATTTTTTTAAGGAAACTTGAATTCGGCAGGATTAGGATTAAAAATGTGTAATACTAGTAAACGAACCCCCCTCTTTTTGTATGTTCAAACTCCCTTTACAGAAATTCTTGATCCTCTGCAGACTTTGTGCACAAACCTTCAGAGTAACAAAACCATAGTTGCGAACTCAAGAAAAATAAAAAAATGTATACACGACTTTTGTTGTATACAACAATATTCTTTTATGAAATGATGCTTTGTGTTTGGGATGCTAAAACGTATACAAACGTTTTGATATTGTGCAAAGCGGGGTAACACTATCAGAAACTTTGCAAAGGTTTTTATCTTGAACACAAGGCTGTTTTCTATCAAATAAATGGTAAGAGTTCAAGAACTCTATAATTTTGACAAATTTAAGTCTTTTGAGCGTCTTGAAATTTCGAGAAGGAAATTGAAGCGATAAGATTCTTTTTTAATCTAGAAACCTTGATACTGTGGACTTTCATCTCTTTCGGAATAAAGACCTGGCTGATTGCCCATCTGTCTAACTAATTTCTAATTGACACCTTTGGGCCTCTCTTGTCTGAAGGGTCTCATGTGGGTTTTTTTTTTATATATGTGTAGTGTGAAGTGTGAATCTATTATCATAAATGTATTGTGATCTCAGGAACTAAATATACGCTGAATTAGTTTACCTACTGATATGGATATGGTTAGCTTTGATAGAAGAAAATTAAAAAATGTATTTTCAAGTCAAATTAATATTTGTTGTTATAATGTTAATGGTTTGTTTAATCGTGTAAATGGAATCCGCAGTTGCAAATTAGATGACCAGGAATTCACTAAAATGTTGCTTTATGATATTGTTGTATTAACTGAAACTCATGCATGTAATCAGGATATTTTAACCCTTGATGGTTATACATGTATATCTAATTGTCGTTCTGAATTGCCTAGCAGATTACGTGGTGGGGTAGCTATATTTATAAGGCAATCAATTAAAGCTGGTATCAAAGTGATAGATGTGTCACATAATGATATGATATGGATAAAATTGTGTAAGAAATTTTTTAACCTCAACAAAGATTTGTTCATTGGAGGGCTTTATATTTCTCCAATTAATTCTGAATACACGAAAAGAACAAGTGTTGACAAAACTATCTTTACTAAATTAGAATCTGATATTGTAAAATTCCAGCAAAATGGCTCTGTTATGATCATTGGTGATTTCAATGCACATATAAATATTGAAGACTTAGATTTTATGCCAAATGATGAAGATGATATGATCTCAGATGGAATTTTGGATAACCTCAACATTGATAATTACCATACTGTTAGAAATACTTCTATCCATCAAACTACAAATGAATATGGTAGAAATATTTTCGAACTTTGCATAGGCTTACAGTTAAGAATACTGAATGGTCGTACCATCGGAGATACAACTGGAAAGCCTACTTATCATGGTTTTCATGGATCATCCATTGATGATTATGGTATTTGTAGTGCGGATTTCATGTATGCAATAAATAAGTTTAAGATTTTAGATTTTAATATTGTTTTTTCTGATCACTGTCCTTTATTGGTTGATATTCAGTCTATAGTTTGTCATGAGAAACCTGAAATATTGAGAAAAGCTCCTATGAATTTGAAATGGGAGGACAGCCAGAGAGTAAACTTTGAACATAACATTGGCAAAATCAATAGGGCTAATTTTTATAATTCCTTCTTAAATATTTCTAAAAATTCACTGATTTCTGTCAGAGAACAGGTAGATCTGATGGTGAATCACATGTCTTCCACTCTCCATGAGGCTGCTTTCAAAAAGCAAAAATGTAATATCAATTGCCAAAAAAAGGTGAAGAGGCGAAAAGCTAAGAAAAAGTGGTATGATGTTGATTGTGATTCGCATTATAGACATTTGAAACAGCTATCTCGCAAGTTAGCATCAGATCCATTTAATTCTACGTTACGTAACAGGGTTTATTCTGAACGTAAGGAGTATTACAGATTATTGAGGAAAAAGCAAAGATTATTTAAAGGAAAAATGTTAAGTGGTCTCTTGGAGAGTGAGAAAAGAAATCCTAAAGAGTTCTGGAATTGTGTAAATGATTTATTAGAAAAACAAAAGGCTGATCCTTCTTCTAAAATATCAGCTAGTACATGGACAGAATACTTCAAGTCTCTCATGAACATTGATTATGTGAATAATTTTGATGATGAATTAGCTTCTGAAACTTGTAATGTATTTGAAAGCTATGATAATACTATTGTTAACAAAAGTATTTCTACTGATGAAGTTTTGAAAGCAGTAAAATATTTAAGACGTGGTAAATCCTGTGGTATCGATGAGATTTCAAATGAAATGTTGCATATGTCTGTACCATTTCTTTTGGAACATTATACATTTATATTCAACCAAATACTGCAGAAAGGTATATACCCTTCACCATGGAAAGAAAACATTATCAAGCCCATCTACAAAGGAGGTGGGGCTAATAATCCAAGCAATTATAGAGGTATCTCCATATCAAGTTGTTTTAGTAAACTTTTTACCAGAGTTCTGTTCAATCGATTAGATACCTATATTGAGAGTAATCAAATTATTGGACCTGAACAAATAGGCTTTCGTAAAAATTGTCGCACTAGCGATCACATCCTGACCCTGAAAACAATTATTGATAAGGCTTTTAAGCTTTCAAAAATATTTATGCTTGCTTCGTTGACCTTAGCAAAGCATTTGACACGGTTAACAGAAGTGCACTGTTTCACAAAATGTACAAGTACAATATTAAAGGTCCATTTCTTAACATTTTGAAGGATATATATGCCTCTTTGTCATGTTGTGTGAAAACACAAAATGGTCTAGGGGCAAGTTTTGAGACCAAAATTGGGGTAAAACAAGGATGTATATTAAGCCCTACATTATTCTCCTTATACCTTAATGATTTAAATAGCTTTTTTGATAATTCATGTGATCCTGTCACTGTAGATAATACATATGTGTCAAGCCTCCTATATGCTGATGATATTGTACTTATTTCTAAAACTGCAACAGGACTTCAGTCAGCTATGAATAAGTTGGGGGATTTTTGTCTCTCATGGAATTTATCAGTTAATATTTCTAAAACAAAAGTTATCATATTCAACAAGTCAGGTAGAGTTCTTAAAGGGTTTTCATTCAAATACATGCAAACAGAGGTTGAGATTGTACAGGAATACAAATATCTAGGTATCATTTTCAGAGCATCCGGTGTTTTCACCCAAGCCATTAAGTACTTGTGCAACAAAGCACTAAAAGCAACATTTAGTATTAAAAAAGCTTTGGCAGGAGAAAACATGAATACTGATTTATATTTGAAAGTGTATGAACATTGTGTCAAACCAATACTTCTATATTGTAGTGAAGTACTGTCTTTAGATTTTATTGTAAATAAAGATAATTTAATTTGTTTTGAACATAGATATGATTTGCTACAACAAGAAAAAATTCAAGTTCGCTTTTTGAAATCAGTCATGGGTGTAAACAAGTATGCAAGCAATAATGCAGTAAGATCAGAATTTGGAATCTTTCCTTTGGCTGTATACGGTTTGAAATATTCTTGTGCCTTTTGGACACATCTGATTAATTTAAATCAGAATTTTCTTGCATACAAATCATATTTAGATAGTTGCTCCCTTCCCAAAGGTTTCGCAAGTAAATTCAAATTATTTATGAAGGTTATTGGATTTGAACATATATGGAACAATCACTTCACATTCTCCAAAAATAAACTGAAAAATGCAATTTATAACAAACTAAAAGAATCTTATGTACATTATTGGAAAAAATGTACGTTTGATGATAGCAATAACAAACTTAGAACCTTTAGAACCTTTAAGATAAATTATGAGAAAGAAATGTATTTGCGCATAAATGATTTGCCCAGAGAACAAATCACATCTTTTGCCAAATTTCGTGTAAGTGCACATAATCTTCAAATTGAAAAGGGTAGGCACCAAAAGAAACCTTTCATAGACAGAATTTGTCCTCTTTGTAAATCACAAGTTGAAACTGAAGCCCACTTCTTATTACAATGCCAGTCTTTATCAGATAGCAGGAAAATATTCTTTGCTGAGGTAGAAGGCATCACACCTTCCTTTAAAATCATGAATGATGATGATAAATTTAGATACATTTTACAAATCAAAGAATATGATGTGTTGCAAACTTGTATATCTTATGTTCACAAAATGTTTGAAGAAAGAGATAATCTACTCGCAAAAACAGCTGCAAACTCTTGAGTTTCCTTTTATTTCAATGTATTAATTCGTAGACCTTAGTATGAACCTTGTATATCCATCTTCTTGGTAAAGAAAACTTGCTTTTTACTAAACTTTGTTGACCCTTATTATGAAAATAGAGCAGATCTTCTTCGACGCAAATTGTTTATTTTGTCATTGTTTTCTGCTAAAAAAAAAAGAAGGAAAAGAAAAAAAAAGGAAATAAAATAAATTAATTAGTAGATAAATATGAAAAAAAATTGTTATCTGCTGCTTCTTTAGGTCTTTATAAGTCTTAGATTTATTTATTTATTTTCTTTAAAGGTTTTCAGTTTTATTTTTGTTCATAAACTTATTGAATGCAAACATATTATAATATATGCATTTTTTTAGGGTCATCGTTACCTTTATAATTGGTCATAGATACCGTGAAATTAATTATATATATATATGTGTATGTATATGTATTTATATATATATATATATGTGTGTGTGTGTATATATATATATATACATAAGATTATGTTTGGGCAAGTTTTATGGTTGTGATTCCTAAGCTTAGCAATAACTGCATTCTTCTAGCTCTGATTGCAATGATTTTGAATTGCATTATCATGATTTGACCCTGGCTCTCGATATGTATGCTGATATTTTATATCGGTTCTTTAATCTTAGATTATATACCCATCTGATATATACCTTTTGATAAGTTCTGTCTTGTGTGTTTATTGTATGTATGTTCTTGGTGACAATCCTATAACTGGATTTTTTAAACCAATAAAGGAATTTGAATTTGAATTTGAATTTTATAGTTTACACAGTCCCGAGGAACTTCGAAGGTAATTTGCTCCCCTGGTTTTCCCCTGAGAGTATTCAGGCTCTTGGAATCTGTACCCACACAAATGAGTGTAAGGCTTACGAGTGCTTACGGGGACTCAAGAGGCTATGTACTTGTGTAATGTGGATTCAGAAATCTTAATAAGTTCTGGACCTTCAGCGAGACAATGTTAACATCGGCGTGCTTCCAAAATATCCTGCCTGCAAGCTTTGGTGTGATGAGCATGTATTAATTTACCTTATGCGCACAGCACAATACATTTCTACGACATTTTTGAAAGTTTATCTCTACCAAAAATTATTTTTAGCCCGTCACGCAAACAGGACAACCTTGTAACTAAACAAAACAAATATTCAAAGAGAGATTGGTTCCAGCAAAGGTCAAAGATCAAAGGATAAATCTAAGTTTCAGAAAATAAAACAAGTGGAAAAATGTTTTAACCCAGCTCAGACTGACTAAGGTCGATTCTTCACGCACCACCAAGATGGTACCGCTTCCCTTCACGGCTTACATTTCAGGTAGTGGATAATAGTTCCGCAACGTTTAAGAAGTCGTGAACATTAACAGGAATTCTCGGTCAACATTGTCAAAAATAATGCGTCCAAAATGTTGCTGAACTATCACGGGTCTACTTTCTTAAGAGAAAAAAAAAACGGAAAGGAAAACACTAACGAAGAATAAAGAGAGAGGGAAAACGGGCTATTATTTTAACAGAAAAGTTTAGAAAATCAAAATAGGCGAAATTTACAATTCGAGAGAAGGGGTCGTATCATATCAAATTTTCATTAAAAAGTCATTTAAAATCTATTGTAGCAATTACGATGTAATAAAGGGGATGGAATGTGGAAAGTATCGCCTTTACAAACATGTCGTGTTGTTTGACACCCTATTTTGTTGACAAATTGGCATTCGGTGACCACAATATCGTATCCACAGAGTGAATCAAGCTGTAGATGTGATATTTTGGGAGTCTACCGCATAAATGTTGACAGAGTCACTGGGCTCTAATAGAGCCCGAGATCGCCCCTTTAGGCCTACACGGTCATAGGCGTATCTAGGACTTTAAAAATTATACGCACTCAGAAGGCGACAACCAAAGAATAAATAGGATAAAGGCGATATGAGAACTGTGACAAAAGATGAAAGCCCCCCGTCCGCTCCCTTTTTATGATTTGAGCGTTGGCGAAAATCAAAACACCGTAACTACAGCTTGAAAAAGCTGTAGTTTCGATGCTTTGATCATTCATCAACGATATTTTTCAACAGAGGTAATTTATTTTACGCACTTGCGTAAATTGCGTAATGGGAGTTGACTGTGGAAAACAAATTTCCACGGATCGCGACTATCAACCTTATTCCGGATTTTCCAAACTATAATTAAACAACGCTTTGCAAAATGCGATTGTGATACAGCCATAGGGACATGAACGTTCACGAACGTTTAAAATGGTTCCCCGATGCCGTGTACACATACTAGCTCTAATATTGTTCAAAAAAAGTTCACAAAGGACTTTAACACCCTTTCAAGCTGCGTTTACGAAGTTTTGGTCAGATATCTCTCTCGAAGGATTCGCCTTTTTATCCATGTGACCATAGTCGCTTCTTGGAGGTTCGTGTACCCCAGCGCTCAGTTCAAGATAAAAATTTTGGCAAAACGTTTCAGGAGTCCTAGGTGCAAAGTGGGGTACCATTCACAAACGTTTTAGCCTTTCTGAAAGTTTCCTGCATATTATTTGAAGAAAAAGATACACCTTCTTATTCCTCCGTTTTGGCGAAAAGTTAACAACATCGTGAGATTTACATTAATTTCAATCAAAACCATTCAAAATCACTCGCTCATCGCTCTATTCATTCATTCCAAACACTCACTGAAACCATTCAAAAACGCCCCAAACTTACTTTAAAAATATAATCTCATCAACGTCATTTAAAACAAATAAAGGTAGATCTAGATAAAAACGCGATTTTACCGACATATTTGAAATTATAAGCGTCTGATCGGTTCTTGAAGAGATGGGAAACTATCTAGGGAACTTGTGTGCATATCTTATGAAAGAGATGTAATAAATATCGCTAATTTTTGTTCAGGATGAACAAAATTAGCGATGTTTGATTAACTCCATTTAAATTCACCCAAAAGTCGCTCCACAAACCCATTCGAATTCATTCCAAAATCATTCACATAGTCATTTTCACGATGTAAGTAGCTGTGCCAATTTATCGAAACTGCAACTAAACTTGAAATTTGGCGACTAGCGCAGAATTGTAAAGTAATATTGGCTACGTGACAAAGGGTTTGTCAAAATAATCAGCGACAAGAATGAATTCAACTGCCGTCAAAATTTGATAACATTTATGTAAATATTTGGAGATAGGTACAATATGCATTCATCTAATTGGCATTTTTCATGGGGAGAGACTTGGGTTTTCTCTGGTAGATTTCTCACATTACGCATACAAATGTTTGTCAACACTGCCTCGGCTTTTTTACATTTTGGACGCCTATTGAGAAAATGTGTTTCTTACATGCTTTCATTTCAACGTGTATGACGAGTTAAAACCCTTGCAATGCTGAAACCGAAATATTTCACAATTTGGCGGATAAAAGTAAGTACACTAAATATATGATACGTACTCAGTGTTTTGTATGAAAAAAAAAACAACAAAAACTAACTAGGTTGGGGGAATTGATAATTGTCGGGGCTTTGCCGAGATAATTATCAATTCCCACTAGTACAGATTTCTTTCCTCGGAATGCGATGCTATTTTTGGACTTGTCGCATCCGAAATATGTAACGTTCTAAATTGAGACTACAATTCACACAACCGAATTAGATATTTTCTTCATACAATACACTAAGTACGTGCTGTACTTATTTTATAACCTCTGTATTTGCCTTGTTTTCGTCGATGTTTCTAACAGAAATGCAAGTTTCTAAAAATAACCGCATTACGTCACTGTTCTAAAACTATCCATGTGGTATCATAAAAAACATCATATGGGATGTTATCACACGGATATTTGTCAAGTTATATGATAAAATGGGATATAAGCAGCTTGTGGATCGGATGAAATGTTATGGGTTTGCGAGAATAGTCATGAAGCAATGGGTAGGTGTACCAGACAATTTGATGGTGCCGAAATAGTGTTGAATTTTTCTTTCAATCCGAAGCAAACGCACCAAAGTACATTTTAATCATAACTGATACTCTTTCCTACTTGATGAATATTTTCTTAAAAGAATCAAATGATTTTTGAAGTCGTGCAACTTAATCCGGGCTACACAACAATTTTATCTCCTGCCGAGATTTCACAAGCACAGAGTCAATACGGTGCACAATTATGGTCATGTTTTAAGTGAGGGAACTTTGCTTTTTGTTCACGTAACGATACTTTGATGTGTCGCGTGGGGCTCTCCGGCCTTTCGCTACGTACATAGCTTTGACAGACTTTGCGAATTGTTTAGACTGGCCAGTCTTAAAATCATTTCGATAGAACATTGGCAAATGTTTAAAATTGGTCCACTACTTTGCTCACAAAAACACTTTTAAAGCGGGGATATAATTTCTTAAACGTTAACCGATTTTTTTATCCACTAAAACACAAAGTAATGACAAGAACTGTACAATCTTATTATACTGACGTCAATAAATAACGCCTCAGAAAAGGCGATTATTTAAACAAGAGACCTTCCATGTTAAATCTTTTTTATTTTTGATATAGGCATATTCATTGCAATCCGGCTTACACAAGAACTTCTTTTGAGTCGATATTTGAAGAGAATTTAGAGAGCTTCAAAGACTGGCACCCCTATTTCGAGACAATAACCGGGTTTACCACATTGACAAGAGATCAATAGAGCATCTTGTCTATTTCCCATTAAATCATGAATATTGCACATAAGGTTTAGGAGAATGCCACTTCACTTTTCTTGACCAGCAATGGCTCGATCCTGAAAGTTACAAGGCCTATAAAGACGTCTACGGAAACGTCACCCATTTACCCCACGCATTCTCTTTGATCAATATACCGGAAAATAAGCTGATAAAGGTATGGTTGTGACACAAAATTACTTGAAAAACTCTGCAGTTTCAAATAACGCAAACGGATAGGCTTTGTCCTTATGAAAACATAGGCAATAGCTGTGAGGCAAATTCTCACAATATTTAGACTTAATAATAGTTCAAAAGCCTTTATTAATGATTTTACTAAAGATTTAGTAATCTCTTACTGATTACATCAATGACTTACGAACATCACGAGCGACCCACTTTTACCAGGTCTACCAGATTTCCCCCTGCTAACTGGAAATGTCATACACAGACTGAAATATAAAAGTAGGCCTATACGCGTCTTGTAAGGCATCGGTATGTCGACAATGTTTTATTTATGATTATTACACGTAGCCATCTACTTAAGGTAGTAGATCCGAAATAGTTCTGCAAAAAAATCGGGCCTCGTGATCATTTACAATCTTAACCGAGGTTTCCTAATGAAGTCATAAGGAAAGCTCGGCTAGCACCGTTAAAGTTCATTATCTCCGATACGCTGCGGAGCTAATATGGATCTACTACCTTAACAGAAGGTAAGTACCGTCTAAATATTTGGGATATTTTCCGTCTTTGTAAGACCATATTTGGTCAAGATGCATTTACGATATTTGGTCGCCAAACGACTATTTATTTATTATTTTCAGATGGCCCATGTTTACGTGTCGCTCACACAATTAGCGCCTCCCTGTAGACACCGACCAAAAAGTTTGACATTGGGACTAATCTGACATTGATGAGGGCTTCATGTCGCGGTCAGTAGCTGTGGTCAATAGAGTTTTGTCCATAAAAACTTGACCACCATTGTCGTTACAATGACACTTTGTCAGGTGTCATAGTTACTTGAATGGAAATCATTCACGACCACTTCAAATCCAATTTGTGAAGAATTTTACTCTTCAGAAAACAGTTGTTCATTCTACGAGAGTGTTGTCTTGCTTTTTTGGTCGGGTCAATATTTCAGTTTAAATTACTTGCTGAAATCAATATTTTTTTATCTGTCATTAATTGTCTACTATATATCGACATTTAACATTATAGACCCATATCTTATTCATGAAAAATAGCATTTTGTCGATGAAAATTAAATAATTTCTTAATATAATTTCATGGTCTTCATAGATTTGCACGTTTTTCAGCATTTTGATTTTTTGTTTGGTGTTATCCAATGTAATAATAGCGTCAAAATATTTTTATGGTGTCTTAAACTTTTGTACTTGATATATACTTTATTACACTTATGGTAATTTTAAAAGAAAGCCCGCGCAACTTTCCTTGGGAATGGAAATCGACCCACGGCCATGGCACTGGCATCTGGGCTCGAGATTATATAGAGGATAATCGTTTGTTTCAGTGTAAGATCGATTTATAATTCATTGAATGAACAACAAAAGCTATATTTTCACGAGAGTGAAAATATAGCTTTTGTTGTTCACGAAATGAAATATGTATCGATCTTACACGAAAAACAAACGATTATTCGATTTCATTAATGCACAAATGAGACAAAATGGGAATCTTCTAGGACATATTTTCGTAAAGCGCGTCATTTTGCGCGTGATTGCTATGCAACGTTCGTTGTGACGTCACTTATTTCGCCCAGCATAGATGACGTCAGATAGGATGAAATGCACAAAAGCAGGGTATAAGTTTTTGATAATCTCACTGCTTTTGCGGTGAGATTATCAAGTGATAATCTACCGTTATTTCTCGATAAACCACCGAAAAGCATTAAAGAAAAAACTTTTCTCATGCTTAATTGAGAATTTTCTCTTGATATTCAAGCTGTGATAATGTTATATTACTGATAGAAATGTAGGAAAATAAGGGAAAATATCAATAAAAAAATATAAAACATTTTATAAACAGGAGCCATATCTGACATGGCCATCCCCTGCTATGAAAGCTTGATAGTAAACTGAAGCCTAAAATTACAAAGGGTGATAACTCCAAAGTTATGCAGCCAAGAGTTGTTGTTCTTGTGCTCTGCACTTCTCCTATACGAGATATATCCACCTATAAGGTTTCAAGTTGATAGCTTTTATACTTTAGGAGAATTGTTCCGGACAAGTTTAGTGACGGAATGATGGAACGACGGAACGATAGTAGATCGGAATGACGGACGGAGACCATTAGCACTATATCCCCTTCGCCGAACGGCGGGGGATAATAACAATTTAAGATATTATCTTTTATATTCAAACATCTTCAAACAACAGACAGGGGCGAATAGTTACAAGCTAAACTTGATGATTTTAGCTCACCTGAGCACAAGGTACTCCATGCGAGCTATTGTTATCACTCAGCGTCCGTCGTCCGTCCATCGCCCGCCCGTCCGTCAACATCTTCTTTAAACATCTTCTCTTCTTTAATCACTGGGCCAATTAAGCTGTACTTGGAAGGAGTGTTATTTGGTTGAAGCTCTACAAAGTTGTTAAACGAATTTAATTCCATAAAAAACAACAACTCTGTTTTCAATGGTAACGTAGAGGCCAGAAACAGCTGGAAAGCTGAGAAAAAAGTCATCTTCTCCAAAATATTGGGACAATCAAGATTGAACTTGGCAGGGATATTCTAAGGGTTTTGCTCAGCTAAAGTTGTTAAGGTTGAAGAGGACAATAGCGTTTTTTGAGAAAAGTGATTACATTTTGGTGTGTATATAAACTCCAAGTTAGTGTGATCTCAACTGCGATTTTTTTTATATTTATTTTTTCGTTCTTAATTTGAAAAATACCTTACGTTGACGTCGTAACAATGACGTTTTGGCGCGCTTTCTACAAACTACTCTAGCCCCGCTTAAATGCGCAGTGCGATTTCATATAAGACGTTTTGTTCCGAAAATAGTACCAAAATGAAGCATAACGAATGACCAAAACGCAAATACCATATTTAAACTTCTGTAAGTAAATATAATGGAAAAATGAGTTTCTGAAATCAATTTTCACATTTTTTTACCGTTCCAAAAATCTCACTTTTAACAAAATTTTATAAAATTGGCCTGAAATTTGTTCAATTTTTTATATCATATTCTACATTTCTAGTTCGATACAATTTTTAAAAACTTTCACCGTGCTGATTTTGTATAATCCGGATTAAAAGTTTGTCACTTTGACGTTAACACTATGAAGTTGGCGTTTAAATTACGTCTTACATTTTCCTATGTTTATTTGAATGCTTTGGCGATTTATTGGAATGAAAGGATAAAAATTCACAGACGTGTTTAAAGGTCTTTGACGAATGGGCCCTCAAAATTTTATTCCAATACACCGAGAACTTCGCAGTACACACGAATTTACCTAACACAAGTGTTGCCGATCGGTGACTTCAATACGGCTTACGTCGACGTCGCTTTAAGGTATTCCTAGTGTGAATCAAGGGTAAAAAGAAAGTAAAAATGATACTAAAAACGAATACTACATGTTATTCCCCTTTTATGCCTGAAATTTAAATTACTTTCACCGTCCCGTTTTGAAAATATTGGAAAAAGTCCGTTTTCTTGAGTGGGTGGGGAAATCAGCCATGAGGTAGGAAGGGGTCTATCTTAAAATGATGATTGTACAATTAACTGCGTATAATCATGCGAAATATTTCGTGTAATTAATTTAGTGGAAATGTTGTAAATTACGAAAAAGTTAGTTTTGAACAAATAATTTTATCAAATAATGCATAGTAAGCCAATATTTCAAGTCGGAAACAAAGTAAGGCGCCATTTTGTAATGTATTTTGACTATCAAAGAAATTCCTCTTTTTCAAAAAGTATTGATGGCGCATCTCAAATGCCTTTTTCAAAATTACTAAAATAATTTGGGCATTCAGACTTAAAGTATGAAAAAAATTCACCGTGAATAAATAGAGAAAATGGACCAAAAGTTATGCGCCCTTAAAATAAAAAAAAACAACACACATTTGACCATAATTATGTTTTAAGCTCTCTAATCGCGCTCGAGTCTTTAACAAAATAACTCAGTAATATAAATTGGTAAAGACCATTTATCATATTTCAAAAATAATGAAAATTATTCACTGTTCTTATCATATTACTTACATTTAATTAAATTATTAGTCTCACGTGTCTGAACTACAAAGTGTGTCCATTTGCCTTTGAAATAATTGCAAGAAACCACGAAAAGGGGGTTTTTACCCGTAGGAAAAGGTAAGCTATTTCTTTTAAAGAAAAGGGCTTTTGCTATTATAAAGAAAGGGTTTTTTTCGGCATGGATTTTGCTTTCATTATTCAATCATATACTGGAGTATGAAAGGAAACTCTCCTTATGTATGAAATGGATTGTTTAACTGTGTATGATACTCGTCCAATAACTGGAATATTTTGCAAATAGACATAGTCGGTCCCTTTTTAGCATGCCAGATGTCTACATCACGACAAATAATTTGTTTGTTGCATGCAACCATACTTAATATGGGCCTAATAAAAAGATGTTACTGTTGGTATAAACGTTCGGCTGATTAAAAAGAATTAATTGAAAAGGGACACAGATCTAGTACACATATGTACAAATATATATAAAGGCATCTTCCATGATAATCTGGATTGCTGTTTTCATAGTCTGCATGTATGAATTGAAAATTTCGTGTAAATGCCTTTAGAAAAAAGCAGAGAATTTGTTTCGGTATAAGCGTAAGAATTTTTGTTCAGTATTTTTTTTCCGGGAAATCAGTTTCCAAGGTTGTGACTTCCGGCAGTCCTTTTTTCAGTCCGCTTACAGAAGGACAATTTCCTGCAAATTATTTTGATTGGTCGAGGTATCTTTTGTATAGATTAACATTTGGTAACAGGACCGAAAACTAGATCAAAACAATCAAACTATAATGAAATTTATATTTTGAAAGATTTAACAAATTTCCATTGGGTTTATGTAACTGCACGTCCTTTTTAGCGGGAACGTCGATGATAATGACGTCATCTAACTTACTTGCAAAACGTCGCGCTTTGATTGACGGAAATAGCCGAAATTAACCGATTCATTTCCGATCTTCACACTAGGAATACCTTAAATGAAAATTGACTTTTGTAAGTTTATTTCACAAGCTCGACGTTAGGACGTTACCAATAATTAGCACGTTCAAAGGCTTTTTTGAGGGTGCAGTGGTAAGATTTCAAATAAAATCGAAAAACCTCTATGCATGATTATGAAAAACGAAAATCGTTTTGACATTTGATTTTCTATCTACAGAAATCAAATAAATATTTTTTGTAAAGTCTGTCAAAATAATTTAGCGAATCTTTCGACGTACGGCGTTTGTCTTTTTCCAACTTTCGACGTTAGGGTAATAAACTTTGATCCACAATTGAGGAAATTCCGTAAGGTAAAACGTCACAAAAAGATGCGAGCATATGAAAAGGAAGCTGGACAAAAAATATCGAATTTCAAAAGACATTCACCGGGCCATTTAAAAAAAAAATAAGTTTAAAGCTATTTTTTCGGGCTGCCAAAAATTGAAAATTTAACTTTAATTCAATCTCGTGTATCTATCTTCGAATATAACAATTTTCTAATTACACACCAATGTTCCCAATTCATTCAACTTCATTTTGGTGTATTCCATTGAATTGAATTATCCTAAATAAGATCAAGGTAAGCGTTCAAGAACGCGTAGGGTCATTTTCGAAAAAAACGCGCGAAACTGTCATTTTAACGACGTCATTGAAACGTTAATTATAAATTGAACGTTGAAAAACATACACCGTTGAGATTACGCTAACACAACGTTTCCATAGAAACAAATATATGTGCACTTATCTCAAACATCGCTATTGTCCTCTTCCACCTTAAAAGAATTCATATACCTCAATAACTCTGGTTGCCATAGTAACAGAAATGCTGGATATGTCCAAAGTTTATAAATAAAAATCAAATTAAATAGGAAGAAATTAAAGTCTGTTTCTTTCAAAACCATTCTCAATGAACAACAAACAATCACCGGTATTTTTAAGATCGTTGAAAAGTTATGAGTTGACCTACTCAGGTGAGCGATATAGGCCCATCATGGTCCCCTTGTTTTCTTATCAGATCAATTTTGCAGCCAAGCAGAAATTTTATGTCGCTAATTCATAATCTAAGGTTCGAAGAAGACCAAACGAATGCCAATTTTCTGAAAAAGAAATCAAGGGATTAATGCAAGATAGTTGTTAACCTTTACCATTTTATGTAGACTTTGGTGTCCGTGGCCTTTAACCAAGAGGCATAGAGTTCGATTCCCTTGATCTTGATTCTTTTATTAGCCAACACTTTCGGCGGGAGCCCTGGTTAATTTTCCAGAGGAGATTGATCTAAGTTGAAAGAGCTTGCGTCCCAATCGATGTAACATACATAGGTTTAAAACCCCTGTCTGCGTTAAGAGTAAGAAAATCGCTCTTTCGTGAACATTCTTTGAAATTTTCTTTCATTTAGTTTTATGAAAGATGAGTTACAATAAAATTTCAAATCAACCGACAAACGTCAGCTTTTTCGAGAAACGCATAATCTGCCGTTTTCAGAAGTTAAATATGTAAATGACTAAATGAGATTTTGGTAACGTAAAATACGCCCATGTGCAGGAGCGGTAAAGGATCGGTATTCAAATTGGAGTCCGAAATATTGCTGGTCATAAATGTTCATCAAGTTAGGCCCATATTTAGATCATCGCGTAATAATCATTTGCATTACCGAATGATGGAAAGACAAATTCAAGCTTTTCTTTAAGAATAAAAGTCTAGTTTTTTAGAATATTGTCTTGCTTTTCGGAAAGGTTCCCGACACAAGGGCTTTAAACCTTCAAAAGAACTCTATTTTAGATTAGCCCTTTATCTCTTTCGGCAATTGTGGCTTGTGTGTTGCAATATTTCGTAAACGGTTTAGATCTACCCTCCGATTAAGCCTAGCTATTCTGTCGTTTTAACAACTAACAGTGTAAGTGTGTCAGTCTCCAGCTGAGAGCTTAGCCAATAACAATGCACAGAAATCAAAGGAGAGTATCACTTGATGACATGAACTGTAGGGGTGTCCCTCGTAACAGAATTGATAATTTTTATGGTTTTTTTGTTGTTGTTGTTTTTATTATTTATTTATTTTATTTTAACAAAACCCTCAAAATCGATTTTTATATATATATATTTATTACTAAAATCAGTTAATCAAATGATTCTTTAGTATTGGTTTTTACGATTTCATAAAGAAGGTCTTTATGATAAAAAAGTGTTTTTGGCGGACGTTTACGTTCACCAGTGTTAATACTATATAAGAACAATCCTGTCAGATGTTAATATGTTTTCAAAACAGTAGTGCTCATTTAGATTCAATTTACTTTTTTACAAGAATTTTATCCGTCTGACAACTATGCATTTTAAAAATGGAGTGAAACAAGGAATCTTCATAACTTGTTGAAACCTCAAAGACATCTTTTAAGTGCGAAATCAAATGCAATTTTGAGATCAGGTGAACGTTTTGCTTGCGTAGAACTACTTTTCAGGCAGAGTGAGTATTTGCCCCTTTTTTCCAATGGTCTATGGGAGGTCACTTGGTGAATGGAATTACTGGAATGGTAACCTCCATGGACACTACTTAAGTATATAAAACAATGGCCATTTAATGGAAATTACGGAATACACATGAATAGCGATACAGCCCGAGCAGGTAAAGTAAAACATTCAGGTCGTGTGATAAAGGTTTATGCAAAGGGGTTTTACTTTACTTTTCAACACTTTAAAATATATAACAACTTTCAATCGATTCCCCTGGCAGGGTATGTAATTTCTTTTTTATCTTATAACTATACAAATATCCGTGTGATAACATCCCATTTGATATTTTTTATGATATCGCATGGACATTTTAGAACAGTGGCCTAATGCTGTTATTTTTAGAAACTTGCATTTCTGTTAGAAACAACGACGAAAAAAGGTAAACAGAGGTTTTAAGATAGCTATAATACGTACTAAGTGTAATGTATGGGAAAATATCTAACTCGGTTGTGGGAATTGATAATTGTCTCGGTAGAGCCTCGACAGTAATCAATTCCCCTAATCTCGTTAGATATTTTTTTTTATACAAAACACTGAGTAAGGTCTCAAAGTATCTGTAGACCACCAGGTTACTTTGTTTTAGCACTATGTGGCTGTCTACGCTGCTCAATGTTTTCATCTTACACACATTCAAATTGTTGGAAATGACACGCACAGGCTCAAATAACTTCTCTAGTGCTGTATGCGATATATTATTCCTGTACACAAGGCTTGAGTACGACAGTAAAGACTTTGATCAGGCTGTACTGACGCGTAGTCAGATCTTAGCCAGCACTGTCCGCTTACCACTTGATTATTATCGAAATAAAACATGTCGGACCAGACCGGTTGAAGTGTCGAACAATTTTGTAATTTGTTACAGTCGTCACTCTAAAAGGTGTCTCACAGGATTTAGTTATCGATGTCCAAATCAGATTTCCTCGATATGCTCAATGTATGCTCACGTGAGTACTATGGTTTTACATGAAATGGCCATTCTATGTTTCAAAAATATCTATTTAGGTAGTTGATCCGTAATAGTTACGAAAAATTGCGGGACAGCTGATCTTTCACATTGTTAACCGGGGTTTCCTAATGGAATCATTAGGAAACCTCGGATAACACTATCGAAGTTCTTTTATTCCGAAACGTTGCGGAGCTATTACGGGTCCACTATCTTAATGGTAGAGTCTGCTTTGTGCATTTTTCTTTTCATTTCAAATATTTGAATTCTTAAATGGTCTTTTTTTTAAACTTGATGGACCGAATAAATTATCTTCAGAGAAGACACATTGATTTCTCGTGATGCTTACTACAGAACTTGGATTCATTAGATAAAGTTGGGTAATTAGTAAATTTACCGAAATTGAAGCGGTGATCGCAAGATTCATTCCAGAATATTGAATTCATTACAAATAAAATCACCATTGTCCAACGACCTATCGTAGGCCCAAACCCCAACAAGCCATCCCGATTTGACAGCCCTGAAAAAGCATTGTGGAAAGTGATTTTTTCAGTTTTTGTAACTGGACAACAGTCCAGTGCAGCAACAGGCCGTTTTTTCATTGGTGCAGTGGAGAAACAAGGTTTTGAGGAGATTTTGAACCAGTGGAAGATACATTTTTTGAAACTGTGTAGACACATGGTTTGGGACCGTGTAGAACAAGCACGGCGTTGGTGAATAATGACTTTGTCGTCATGTTTTGAAAGTAGCCGAATTATTATTTCAAATTGTGACACAAGGGAAATATTTAAAGCATTTATCGATTTTTTAAATTTAGAACTCTTTAAATTTACTTATAAAGTTTGGAAATTGATTGTACTTGATTCTGGCATTGTGTGGACTTTTTTGTCGGTACCTTTGACTTTCTTTCTTGAATTTTGAGTTTACGATAATATGAAGTAGAATGTTAAGTTTGGTTAAAGATCATCATTGAATCTTGCACCATATTTGAACATTGGCACTGACCTTGACCTTTGTCCTCAAAATTTGAATTATTAGATCGAAGACCATGTTAAGTGACAAGTTAAGATTGATAGATAATGGTCTACGCGTCTAGCACAATTCTAAAGCTTTGACACTGCCATTTGACCGACCTTTCAAAGTAATTGCAGATTAGGTCTAGAACAAGTTAATAATACTGGTAATGGTTGACAAGGGGTACGTCTTTGATTCTGGCATTATGTTGAGCCTTTGAGACTGACCCCGACTTGTAACCTTTTTCTTCAATGTTGAATCATTTGGTTTTCGATAATATAAGGTGAGTAATTACAGATTATTGTCGATTACACTGATATCATTCTGGACCATTTTCTCTCATTTATCTTGTCTTTTATTTCTTAAATGCTGAATTGTTAGGTCTAGAAACACATAATTTAAAAACATAAAGATTGGTAGAAGATTGTCTTTAATTTTCTCATCATCGTAAGACTTCCTCCGCAAAATTACAAGACTTAGACTAAAGTCTAGGAATTAAATGAGTTCACTTAATTTATTGCAATCCAGAATTGACCAGTACTAATAAAATTAAAATTGACAGCATAATTTCGGTAGAAAGGTGAAAAATTTTGTTACAATATTTTTTTCAAATCAAACAAAGAAATATGTTAACGTACTTGTATGTCAGAGGATGTCCCACATTAGATTACGCTTGCATTATATTGGACAATCAAAGAGCAGTATTGCAAAAGTGTGTATCACGGATACAACTCCAAGCATTATATACATACATATTATCGTAGACATAAAATTCAAAATTTTAGAAAGAAGGTCAAAAGTCACCGTCCAAGTTACAAAGCCCACACAATGACAGAATCAAGTACGATCAACGTTCAAACTTTAATAGAACTTTTTTTTGAGAAATAGTTCTAAATTAAAAGAATGGATAAATGTTTTAAATACTTCCCTTGTGTAACTATTCGAATTAATAATTCGGCTACTTTCAAAACATGACGACAATGTTATTATTTACCGACGCCTTGCTTGTCCTGCAAGGTGCCAAACCATGTGTGTACACAGGTTCAAAAAATGTATCTCCACTGGTTCAAAATCTCCTCAAAACCTTGTATCTCCACTGTACCAATGAAAGAACAAAAACGATATGTTGCTGCACTGAACCGTTGTCCATTTACATAAACTAAAAAAAAATATCACTTTCCATAATGCTTTTTCAGGGCTGTCAGAAATCGGGATTGCTTGTGGGGGCTTACGATAGGTCGTTGGACATTGGTGATTTTATTTGTAATGAATCAAATATTCTGGAATGTATCTTGCGATCAGCGCTTCAATTTCGGTTTTTGATAATCACCCAACTTAATCGATTGAATCCAAGTTGTGTAGTAGGCATCACGAGATATCAAAATCAGACATTTCATGGTGGGCACAATGTCTTTTATTATACACCTTCTGTTAAAATAACCTGTATTTTTGCGATTGAAATTGTATTTACCTTTGATCGTTGTTTACGTGCGCCATTTAGCATGTTTCTACACTTGGCAACTTTTTACTACTCTGTACCAGGTATACGACTGTGAGACAACGAGCTATCGAGTCGGTAACTGTCATTCAAAGAAAGATAATGATGTAGTGTTATTCTTTGACAGCTTAAGGGTAGCCTCCCTTGATTGGATTGTGCTGAACGTGAATGTTTCCATTGATCAAAGGAAACCTGATAGGTAGCAAGAGTTTTTTACTCATACGAATGTTTGTGGGCAAACACTAAATGGCAAATAGTATGGCAACGTCCTCTTTTGAAAACCGAACGTGCGGTAAATTAATGCAGTAGACCACATCCAAAAAGCAACCATTTTGAGGTCGGCATAAGGCTTGTGTTAATCGAAAGATGTTGACCAAAGTTTCGGTTTCATCGAGGTTATTACTTGTTAAAACGTTGATAAGGGGTCAGATTGTAGTTTATGTCGAAATATTCGAAGTGGCCAGGGTCAAATTTACAAATATTTGGAAATGTTAAGTTTTGATTGATTATTTGAAAGTGAAAATGAAAAATGTTGCCTTAAATCATGGCAAATATCAATTTAGGAACCAGTTTGAATGCGCAACTGATAGAATAGTAGCTTTTCTTGTTTTGCTGGTTCCCTGTGACATGATTGAGTAAAGTGGGTGGGGTTGCAGAATTCCGGTATCTGTGAAGGCTAAAATTATAGGGTAGGAATACTTTGAAAAATTGTAAGAAAAGTAAAGGGTAACCACATATTTTTTAATGCATCAGGAGATGTGGCACTGTCTCGGCTTTAGGGGCAGCAAGCATTGAATAGGATATCATTCAGTCCCGTTTGGATACTGGACAAGTTAGAGTTTGTCGGAAAACGGCCAAATTTTCGCTATTTTTCGAAGTTTTGTCGAATGATTTTATTTTCAAATTTTTCATTTACTCAGTGCAAGTATGTAAATAATTATGATTTCGAGACAGCTTTACATCCTATTCTTGCTAACAAAGAGTGTTTTTGATTTCAGGTTGGTGTCTGAGGAGTTATTTAATTTTCCAGTCTATACGTGTGTTTCGGACAGTGAATACAATACAATACAATACAATACAATATATTTTATTAACGTAATAAGGCCTCTGGCCCATAATACAATCATATTTTCAGTTAACAAACAATACAAAGTGATGTGACAAAATTAAATATTCTCCATAAGCTTTGAAACATACAGACTTAGATTTTTAATGACGATTGGATTTTCAGATTGTAAAAGTATTGATAAACTCTCTCTACTGGGGTAAGACTTGAACCAGGAATATAAGTAAATCTCACGGATAAGTTTGAATTTTTCACAAACAAAGAAAGCATGGTATTCATCTTCTAAAATCAAAATATCTTGTTGAATAAAACAATACGTGCTAATTCTATCCTCTCTATTAATATTAAAGTGTCGATCAAATTCTATATTTAATTTATGATTTGAACAACGGAATCGTGATAAAGAGCGTTTTTGTTTAAAAGGTAAATCCAAGGTTATGTATTTCTCCGTGTTCAAAAGACTTTTGAATGTTTTATAAAAATCACACCTTGTTGAGACCGACATATCGTTATGCCATTCTTGAAAGCAGCAGTCTTTCAATCGTTGGCTTAAATTTTTTTTAAAGAATGGGATGTCTCCAACCTCTTGGGATAGCCATACAAAACCAAATCCGTTTCTAAAAAGGAACTGCCTTACTTTTGAAACCCAATTGACTTTCCCTCGGTCATCGTCTTTTTTTAACATTATATAACAATTTTTTGGGTATCGATGTTGATCCATTTCAATTAGTCTTATCCAATATTTTAAGAATTTAATATTATAGTGAATAGACACAGGGTAGCGTCCACATTCTCCTAGTGCCATTAAGTTATTCGTAAAAGTATTAACGCCTAGATAATCTTTACAATACTTAGCGTGTAATTGTTCAATTGGTTCTGAAAATTCAAATCCCCAGACCTCTGATCCATAAGTTAAAATAGGCGTAACCATAGTGTCAAAAATCTTAAAATATTCCTTGTGTGGAAATTTACCAAACGGCCTTTGGAATTTATAAATGTTAAAAATTGCCTTTCTGGCTTGTGATGCAATTTTACGTTTAGCTAAAGACCACGATAATTTTGAGGTGAAAAGAATTCCCATGTACTTATAAAAAGATGAAGTTTTTAAGTTGGAATGCGGAGCAATTCTAACTTAGATTTAACAAAACCGCAAAATGAACACAAGATAAATTCATTTCGGGTTTTTTGAGAACACACATCACGTGAACAGGATGTGAATACACTTCGGCCTATTTTGTATATCTCAACTTGACATAGACATAAAGTTTATTTCATCAAAAGGAAATAATCCTGAAAAATTACACAACTATCACTTCATGTATTTTATTAACACGCTAATTCATGATTTAAACGATATTAATTGAACTTTGCGTGCGAATTTACTAGTATCGCATGTTTACATTACTATATTTGGAAATCATGTGATAAGTCAAGTCAAATAAGGTCAGCTATTGAAAATAGCACTTGCCAATCATGTGATCTGCATATTTGGTAACGTCGCGATTTGTTTTCTCAGTATTGTGGCAATAGCACAGGCCAATCACGTGATCTGCTTTTTTTGGTAATGTCGCGACCTTTTTTCGTAGAAACGTGTATAGCCTCTTTTAAAGGTATAGTTTCTCTTTCTGAACGACCTTATCACACATTTAACTTATGACAAATTGTTATATTGTACATTTCTGTCTACAGTTACGAAATAAAATCTTTAGTTTTTCTTAATGTGAAGATACACTTTTAAAGTAAATAAATATTTTTGCAACATATTGTCGTTTGTTTTCCGTCATATTGCAGTTATCTACATGAATGTTTCATTGTCAAAGCCCAAAATCCATCAAATAAAAATCCCGGCCACCACATTAATGGAGTTAAATATGAATATCTTTGCCCAGTTGCATTCCATCACCAAAATAACTTGCCATTTGCAACAGACCTACTAGTTCAACATTCTCGCACATCAACACGTTTAAGAGCACCATCATACAGTTAGTTACATAGTGACATTGACATTCATCTCCATCAAAAACATTCTTTATCGCTCACTCAGCGCTCCATTCATTCATTTCAAACACTCACTTAAACCATTCAAAACTTTCAAAAATATTCAATAAATAAGATCAACTTGTACATTCAAAATGAATAAAGCATTTTAGAACCAAATCGCGATTACACTGACATAATTGAAATTTAAAGCGTCTGATTGGTTCTTGGCAAAATATAAAGCTATTGGTGGAACTTTCATGCATTTTTTATTAAATGACGGTTTTACATTTCGCTAATTTTGTTCATCCTTAACAAAATAAGCGACATTGGATTCCCTTTCTTAAATTTCACTCAAAACTCGCTCCGCTCACTCATCCAATATCATTCCTAAATCATTCTAAAATCGTTCACCTTATCAATTTTACGATGTAATTAACTTTACCCCCAACTCCGAAGTAGAGGAGCAGATATTGATTTCATCATGTCTGTCTGTCAGTCCATTGACCTTTTGCTTTCCGATAGCTAAACGGAGAAGAAAGTGACCTGCAATAACGAAACTTTACACAAATATTGCCCATGACCCAAAGAAATACCCTATTGTTTTGGGGTAACATGTCACGGTCATAAGTTACCTTGAACTGTTAACAATTTCCATCATAACTGAACAACCAATTGACCCAAATCATAAAACTTGACACAAATGTTGTCAATGACCCCAAATTTTGGAGTCACGAAGGTCGAAGTTACAATTGAACTTCGTCCAAGAATTATCTTGCGAATCCAACTCATGAAGTAAAAGACTTCCCAACTAAAAAAGCTTTTCATCAAGGACAAAGCACTTGTTGAGGTCCACTTTGCGACACTTCTAATTAAAAATGTAATTGATAACTCAAATGAAGCATAAGTCATTTGAAAAATAACATAGAAACTGTTTTGAGTGTATAAATGTCTGCCTCTGCGTCCATTAGTCGGCTGTCATTTTCTTCATTTTTAGCTTACCTGATCACTACGTGCTCAAAGAGAGCTTTTAGGATCAACCTGACTCCGACGTCCGTCGTGTGGCGTCAACTTTCTCCTAAACCGCTGGGCCGATTTCAATAATATTTTGACAGAATGTTCCCTAGTGACCTTCTTCAAAAATTCTTGGCTAAATTCTGATAATCCACAAATATGGGCGTGGTAGGGCGGGGCTTATTTTGAGCCAGAAATTTTTGAACATCTCCTCCTGAACTACTAAACCGATTTCAATGAAACTTTACCAGAATATTCCTGGGGTGACCCTTTTTATACGCACGTCGAAGACGGGACGTATTATGGATTGTCCGGAGCATAACTCTGTCACTTGAAGTCCGATGGACTTCAAACTTAGCAATTGTATTCTTCTCATCATTGCGGAGTGCAGTGCACAAGAACCATAACTCTACCTGGCCAATTTTTTGAGTTATTGCCCTTTGTTGTTTTTCATCCTAGGATCTTGTCCGGAGTATATCTCTAAAAGTATAATAGCTAGAATCATGAAACTTCATGGGTGTATAGATCTCACCAAGGGGGGGGTGCAGTGAACAAGAACCACAACTCTACCTGGCCTATTTTTTTTAGTTATTGCCCTTTGTTGTTTTTCATACTAGAATCTTGTCCGGAGTATATCTCTAAAAGTTTAATAGCTAGGATCATGAAACTTCATGGGTGTATAGATCTCACCAAGGGGGAGTGCAGTGCACAAGAACTATAACTCTACCTGGCCAATTTTTTGAGTTATTGCCCTTTGTTGTTTTTCAGACTTGAATCTTGTCCGGAGTATATCTGTTAAAGTATAATAGCTAGGATCATGAAACTTCATGGGTGTATAGATCTCACCAAGGGGGAGTGCAGTGTATAAGAACCACAATTCTACCTGCCTTTTTTTTGAGTTATTGCCCTTTGTTGTTTTTCATACTAAAATCTTATCCGGAGTATATCTCTAAAAGTATAATAGCTAGGATCATGAAACTTCATGGGTGTATAGATGTCATCAAGGGAGAGTGCAGTGCACAGGAACCATAACTCTACCTGGCCTATTTTTTGAGTTATTGTCCTTTGTTGTTTTTCATACTAGAATCTTGTCCGGAGTATATCTCTAAAAGTATAATAGCTAGAATCATGAAACTACAGGGGTGTATAGATCTCACCAAGGGGGAGTGCAGTGCACAAGAAATACAACTCTACCTGGCCTATTTTTTGAGTTATTGCCCTTTGTTGTTTTTCATACTAGAATCTTGTCCGGAGTATATCTCTAAAAGTATAATAGCTAGGATCATGAAACTGCATGGGTGTATTGATCTCACTAAGGGAGAGTGCAGTGCTTAAGAACCACAACTCTACCTGACCTATTTTTTGAGTTATTGCCCTTTGTTGTTTTTCAGACTTGAATCTTGTCCGGAGTATATCTGTAAAAGTATAATAGCTAGGAGCATGAAACTTCATGGGTGTATAGATGTCATTAAGGGGGAGTGCAGTGTATAAGAACCATAATTCTATCTGGCTTATTTTTTTAGTTATTGCCCATTGTTGTTTTTCATACTAGAAACTTGTCCGGAGTATATCTCTAAAAGTATAATAGCTAGGATCATGACATTTCATGGGTGCAAAAAATATTCATTCAAAATAACCTCAGTTCTATTCAAACCCCACGTTAATACTAAGCAGTTTGACGGGCGTATCTTGTGACAATTTGGCACCTTGTTAATAATTGTTCGTGAAAATGAGAATGGCCCATAAATATGGGCGTGGCAAAGCGGGGCTTATTTTATCCTGAAATCTTTTAACAACATCTCCTCCTGAACCACTAGGCCTATTTCAATGAATCTTTTCCAGAATGTTCCTGGGGTGACCTTTTTTAAAAATTGTTTGCAAAATTTTGATTGGCCCATAAATATTGACGTGGCAGGGCGGGCCTAATTTTGAGCAAGAAACCTTTGAATGAAATCTCCTCCTGAACCACTGGGTCAATGTCTGTGAAACTTTACCAGAATGTTCCTTGGGTATCGCTTTTGGCAAATTGTTCACGAAATTTTGATTGGTCCATAAATATTGGTGTGGCAGGGCGGGACTTATTTAAGCCCAGGACCTTTGAACAACATCTCCTCCTGAACCACTTGGCCGATTTCAATGAAACTTTACCAGGACGTTCCTTTGGAGACGCGCTTCAAAATTTATTTGCAAAGTTTTGATTAGCCAATAGATAGGGGCGTGGCAGGGCAGGGCTAATTTTGAGTCTCCTCTGTAAATAGTGGGTGGGAAGGGCCTATAATCACTGTTTATTCTTCGAATTATATATCCTTTCAACAATTGGGCAAATTTGAATGAAACTTTGCCAGAAAGTTTCTTGGATGAGATCCACTGGACAAATCATATTCAGGACAGCGGTTTAGAACCATTTTGGCCCTCTTGTTATCATTTTTCTTCCATCATTTGCAGGCCTGGATAGCGAATCAGGGGTTTAAGCGTCTATCGTTGTTGAAATACATTGGTTTATATACGCCCGTCAAAAGACGAGACGTATTGTGTGATCGCCTGTGGTGGGCGGGAGGCGTGAGCTTCGATAGTGGCTTGAGGTCACCGTCTCTTGAACGCATTCCAACTTATCAGTACTTTCAGTACTTTGATTAAATACTGTCCTCGAAATTGCCATTTTTCAGAATCACGTAATGGTCACGGCCCTTGAAACTACAATCTGCTACCTATCATATTTGATCCGTCAGGCGATTAGGGTCCTTCTGAATAATGCTCGACTTTTCGACTTTTGCCAGACTGCGCAGTTAAGGCTGGATGACAAGGGTAGAAACTTCACGAACTAAGCTAGTTCTAATCCGATTCTAGATCGATCACTCTATCTTCCCATATAGTTAATTATTCTTGAGACGCGCCCTCTGATTGACCTATCAATTTTTTCTCTTTATTTTACGTTTTCCCGGTTGGTTTCTTTTCGCTTAAGTTAGTAGATTGTAATAGTTCCACATCGTTTTGGAAGTTATGAACTTTAGAAATATTAAGTTTCCTAATGATTTTCATAAGGAATTCTCGGTAAACATTGTGAATGTTGCGGTTTTCGTCATTTCTGGCAGATTATTGGGATTCTTCGGTGGATTATCACTAAATAGCATCAGCCAACGACACTTGAAATTACTAAAATATTGTACCCTGCGTTTATTCCTTTCGGTTTAATATGACGGCAACTAAGCCGGACCCATTTTACTCATGACGTCATCTAGTTACCATGCAACCCCATATAAAACATCTAGCTTTACAAAAAATAACCCTAAAAACTTCAAATTTCATTCTCTTTTGTACAATAAAAAGAAAAGTCATGTGTTTTCATTTAGGATCGAAATCTATCATCATCTGTGAAGGAAAAAGAAATAATTCAAAATAAAAGTTTTTGTTTTATCCCTTTTAAAATAATGAATAAACAATGTAACGTTTACATGTATATCGAGAAAACAGAAAAGTAATGTGGAATTGGGCAAAGCCTAGAAAACGGGCGAAAGAAAAATATTTTGTAATGAGATATTTACTACGGAGTACGAAATTCACTGGTTGAAGACCCACCAGTTCTCACCTGTTTCAGGGTAGCAATATCCCCTTTCAGTATGGCCAACATGTGTATGAATTTTATTGACAAATGATGACACAAAGACAAATGAGCCTGTGCGTGACATTTCCAACAAATTAAAATGTGCGTAAGGTGCAAACATTGAACAATATAGACCGCCACATAGTGTAATTACAACGTAACCTGATGGGCTACAGATACATTAAGACCTTATCTAGCTACTAACCGCATAGTGAACACTCTGGTCAGACTGTGCGGATGCACAGGCTGGTCAGAGTCTTTGCTTTGCTCATATCTGAAATTATTGGAAATCTCACGCACAGGCTCAAATCATACATGTAGATGCTAAAACGGCACATTGCAATGATGGTATTTGGCTATTAGAGATAAACATAAAAAAATATTTATAAACAATTTCTCCATTTCCTCCAAAAAGAGTTTTACGAACAATTATCAACATAGCTCGGTGGTTAGAACGTCAGTCTCCTGATCCGAAGTTTAGGGGTCCAAGTCCTGGTGACAGCGAGATGTTTCCATGGGCAAGAAACTTAATAGTCACTGCCTCACTTTGCCAGCTGTAAATGGGTAGCAGTGATGAAAACTCTCAAAAAGGGGGGGGGGTATTCCAGTGCCTCTCGAATTTTTCCTTATAAATAAATAGGGGCGAGCGTTAAGGCATTCGGACATCACTCGGCCAATCTCACGATCAACATCGGATGTACATAGACGGACTATTCTTAAGATAGCAATGGACACATGGTGTCATATTTTTCCACCCAATGAATTTTTTTCTTCTTCACATATGTTGTAGATTAACATTGTTTAGTCATTATATCAAAATTTGAAAGTATCTTTCCTTGCTCGTTTTCAAGCTAGAGTTATCTGCCCTTGAGTGGTACTGGCCATTTTTCAGTAAAACGTTTATAATCGTTTTAGGTCTATTATAAACTCAGTACCAGCTGATAGCTATATAACACATACATGTTGATAGACCTTATACATGTACGCAATGACTGTTGAAAAGGAAATTTCTCTTTGATCAATTGCATTTGCATAATGTAGCTTCAAAAATTAGAAGTACCTAATTTTTGTAATTTTAATGGGGAAAAAATGCCACAAAAACCTTATTTATGAAGAAATTACCCAAAAAATTTTTCTTATTTTCCGATATCTTTAAAAACCATATTTTTGCTTTATTTGGTAAAAAATTCAGCATGCCTTTCCATGCAAATGAGAATTTTTTTCGTTATATTATAGTGAACCCTCCTAATTTAATCACACTTTTAAAGTATTTTTATTGTTAAATTCAATGATCCAGTCATTCAATTGATATCAAATGTTGAAAGGAAGCTAAGTTATGAAATATTTTAATCATTATTCTACGTTATTTCCATAAGCAGAATCTTATGAAAATGGTTTTTTTAAACAACGCGCAAAAAGAGCCGTAAAATAAACGAAAACCCACTTCCGGTTATAAGAGTCGGGAGGCCGCTGTCCATTGCCTCGGGAAAACCTTGGAAAAATTCGATGACGTAAGTTAGAATGGCGTAAGCCCTCGTAACTGTGAGAGAAAACATTCGACGTCACTAACGCTACTGGTTTAAGTCACTGATGTGAAACCATCGTATCCAAATATGAATATCTTTAGATTCTTAAAAAACGGTTGAAAAAATCTTAATTTTTGAGAATGATTCGTCATTCCCAAAATTTAAGATATTTCAGCAGTTATTTACTGTAAAAGATATAAATCTACAGTGCTATTTTTTTAAGTTGGAATGCGGAGCAATTCCAACTTAGATTTAACGAAACCGCAAAATAACACAAGGTAATTTCATTTCGGGTTTCTTGATAACACATATCACGTGAACAGGATGTGAATACACTCCGGCCTATTTTGTATATCTCAGCTTGACATAGACATACGGCAGTTTATTTCATCAAGAAGTAATAATGTTGAACAATTACACAACTATCACTTCATGTAAATTATTAACACTCTAATTTATGTTTTAAACGAAATTTATTGAAACTTGTGTACGAATTTACTAGTAGCAAATGTTTGCATTACTATATTTGGTAATCATGTGATAAGTCAAGTCCAATAAAGTAAGCTATTGACAACAGCACTGTCCAATCACGTGATCTGCTTATTTGGTAATACGCGACCTGTTTTTCGTAGAATTGTGGCAATAGCGCAAGCCAATCACGTGATCTGCTTATTTGGTAACGTCGCGACCTGTTTTTCGTAGCATTATGTTATAGCTTCTTTTAGAGGTCTAGTTTCTCTTTCTGAACGAACTTTTTACATACTTCAATAAAATACCGTAGTTGTTATTTTATCTAATTATTTCGTAAACCATTATTAGAAACGCGAAAAATCTGCAGATTATTTATCTGTATAAACAACCCGATCCAGCAAATATTCTCTTTTTACTACTTCTCTTAAAAAAATGGAACCCCATTTCCAAATCGAGCGACAATTTCACTGGATGGTGGACGCAGCAAGGATCGATGAAAGTATAGATCCACAAGTTTAAGTGATAGATCAAAGATCAATTTTGTCTAAACCTGTATAGACAAATTTACCTTTGATCACTCACTCTAAATTGCGGGTCTATAGGCAAACATTTTCTTCTCTTTCTGATTTTGTCCATTTTCTTTAAAATTGCTTAGACATAACTTCACTTGTGCAAAAATACGCACGTGCGCAATCCTTTAAATATCATTGATATTATCACAAGTTAACTACAGCTTTTGTTTTTATCAAATATCTGAACGAGTTTACCAACCCCACGTGTTTTGCCTTTAGGGGCCACGTTCTTGAAAGGTCCTACGACCGAAATTTGATCGTATCGCAATCGTACGATTGAAATTGGCTTTCAAGAAACATTTTTGGCTTTCAAAAACATGTACCGTTTAATTTACGCATAAATTTGCGTTACCGAAAGGCTAGTCTTGAATGTTGCGATTTTGACTGTACAAGCATAGTATTTTCTCTGATTTCATTTTATATGCAGCTTCAGGCGGTTGTATATTAGCGTCATCTTCTCCGTCCGTGTCTGTCCGTTAGTCCGTACGTACGTCCACTTTTCTTGTGAGCACAACTCCTCCTAAAATTCTCGTTGGATTCGGATGAAACTTTCACACAAAAAACTTGTTAACACAACTTCTCCCTCATTTATGGACCGATTTGGATGAAACTTTCACAGAAAGTTTCTAGTCACCTGACCTAGTGCCTATTGGCTAGGGTTTGGTGAATATTAGCCGTGTCATGGAAAAAGAGGCCTTCATTTGAAAAAAACTTGTGAACGCAACTCCTCCTCCATTTATTGACCGATTTGGATGAAACTTTTACAAAATGTTCCTAGTCATCTGACCTAGCGCATATTTTAACGCGGTTTGGTGAATGTTTTAGTCAAAAGTCGAGACCACCTGGGCGGGATGCGCCAGCTTAGTTAGTGGCTTGATGTCAAAGTCTCTTAAACGCATTCCAACTTATCAGTACTTTCAGTACTTTGATCTTACACTGTTTCCGCCTAAATAGATTTTGTTAGATACCCACCCGCCTTACATACATTCCAGGTCTGTCGCGGTTTACGAAAATGGCCGAATGACGTACCGAATGAGCGTTAAGGATGACAAAACAGTGCAAAATCATCTGCAAACTATACCCCGCTTTGCACGCGCACTTGCACCGTTTTGACATCCTTAACGCCCTGCTGGATTGAGTGTTCGAGGCCGACTCTATTAGATTAAGCTTTCGTCGCAATCGAAATGAATAAGTATAAACTATAGTAAAGTTTTGACTTGGACAACCAGAGTCCAAGTTGCGTTAAAGCCAGTATTGGATTCTGCAACGTAAAAGATACAGATGCAGATACAGAGTCGCCTTGTAAATCGTCTAACGAAGCGCACGAGGCATCCAGCTATTAAAATATCTTAATAAATTTCGAAGTCTCAGTCGTACGGTCACTCAAGGGGCTCGACATTTTTTAGAAATACCCGGATGGTCTCCTTTCGACACTCTTTCACACTGATAAAATTCCCAGTCATTTATTTTAGGCGCACATCAAAGGACCAATGGTATGATATGCTTCTTCATTGCTGGAACCTGAAAGCATAGCAACACATTTGTAACTATTAAAACACGACGATTTACCATTATTATTATGCCTGACATTTCCAACAAGTTTATAGGCACGTGACGGTCATACAGTATGCAGCGTAGACAACCAACAGTACAATTAGAATACTAACTGTCTACCTGAAGGGGGTTTTAGAACTTATCAAACATATAGCGCAAAGCGAAGATTGTGATCAGGCTGTGCGACTGCACAGGCTGACCAGAGGCTTTGTTTTGAGCATATGGGATATTGTTGGAAATGTCACGCACAGACCCAAATTCATATTACAAAAGAAAAGCTTTGTTAAAAAGGGTGTATTTGTTTAAGCAATAATATCGTGATTAAATCTGCATTTTTACCTAATGATACTGGGTTTAAATTGTGTACAAATCGTCGATTTTTCGGATTATTATCTTTCTTCAATGTTTTACTTATGTCCTTGAATACCACAATCTTCAACTGTCCCTAAAACAATTTTTACCTTTTTACTTTTATAATTACTATTATTGACATTTAAAACAATTACTCACCCTTCTTTACAACGCGAGGGTGGTTAACTTTTTTTATGGAGAGGGGGTCTTGAATTCACATTTTTTTCAGATCCCTGCAATCATAGATGAACTAAAACAATCATTGTGCTTTGCAAGAAATACTTAGAAAGGGGACTCAAAGTCATACGACATCGGTATTTTAGATAACCTTTTTTTTAATTACAGTAATTGATTCTAGGACATGGGGATTCATTCTATGTATGAAAAGCCAGACCTAACAGTATCCCCAGCTAGAAATCCTGTTATGGGTAGATCATTTTTTATTGTTATATAACCATCATCTTCTCGCCAAACGTCGTCGTTCCAATCGCAGTTACAGTGAGTGGCGCCATTGTAACACGTGCCTGCGTCTCCGCATGCGCAGAATTTACCGGATGGGGAACCAGTAAAATATGACGATACACTTCCGGTGCGATTTTTCCAGGCTACACACTGGCTAAATGCGATGTGTTTGCATTCAACCTTGAGAAATTGTTGACATTCAGTAGATAGATCTATCACTGCTGTAGCTGCAGCCAGCCCGATATCGTATACAACATTGAAGGAGTACGAGTGGCATACCTCAGGTCCGTTTATATGAGTCCTGTCTTCATGATTATGTCCTGCAATTTAAGGCAATGGACCCGTAATAGTTTTGCAACATCTAGGAAAAAGTAATGAACTTTAACAATGTTAACCGAGGTTTCCTAATGATTTTCATTAGGAAACCTCATTTAACATTGTGAAAGAATTTGTGGTCCGAAATGTTGTGGAACTATTACGGGTCCGCTACCTTAAGGAGATTTAAAGATAACCCGAAGCGTGAATAGCATAGGTCGTTATTACTCAAATTGGTGAACGCAGGTTGATCACGATTTAGACTTTTTGCCTTTTGGAAAATTTATGCAAGTATAGTGGTGATCGTTTCTCCATAGATATATTCTTCTGAAATACCAGCTCCGATTGATCTATCCTGGACGGCTTTAAGCTCGCCTCAGCAAGCGTGGTAGAGTTGTGGTTCTTGTGCACTGCACTTCTCTATAGGATCTATCCCCCTGGGGAGTTTCATGATTCTAGTTTACATACTTTTTGAAATATGCCCCGGACAAAAAATGGTGTACGGACGGCCCGACGGACCGACCGACCTAACGATCAACCAATAACTACAAAGCCATAGGGGAGCATAAAAACTAAACTATAAAGAAACACAAAAAATAATAAGTTGATTAATATGTATCCCCTGAGTAAGCATTCGCTTTGCGCAATAGTTAACTCTTGACATTTAGGACACAAACAAACGGGTTTTTCAATATGTGATAATTATTAATGAATGATATAGTCATCAGGCAACCAAAACATCGTAACTACAGCTTGGATAAGCTGTAGTTACGACATTTTGATGGCCAATAGACGATTTATAACTTCTATTCTTCCACTGAAATGAGCACGAAAATAGCCAGACACAAATAATTAATCATCATTTTTTAATTAGTCCTGGTTATGGAACGCAATTTTACACTATTGAAACATATTCATAGATTTTATCTTTTTAACGATAAAAAATGCTATTAGAATGCATTGAGTTGAGTCGAATTTATAGTTAACCTGAACAATACCGAGTAGTAGAAGTTGTTGTTGTTTTCTAATATAACCAGCAGTTTATAAAATTCCCTGAACAGGGGCCCGTTTTACTAAATATCTTACGACCATTTTTTGTGTAGGTCAAAAATCAAAGTTGCTTCTACATTAGTAACCAAATATTGAATTCTGTCATGCATCATCTTATTGAAATCGTCTTCTTAAGACGATTTCAATGAGATATTGCAAGGCAGAATCTGAAAATAAATGAAAACACCAGGAACGATTTGTGATTTTGACTTACGATCATTTTTTTTTTTCGTAAGATGTTTAGTAAAACGGGCCCCAGATCCATGACGTCATCATGAACAAATAGGGATTTTTTTAAAAGAACGTCCGTTTGCGACAGAAAACTCAAAAAGGTGCATTTACACTTTCGCCATTGTTGACAATTTAATCAAAAATTGACTATAGACAAGCAATTTTAAGTGAGTGATCAAAGATAAATTCTACATTGAAATTGATAGGAGATAACGATACTCTAACCTCACTTTTTCTTGCGGAACTATATCTTCTATATCACCAGTTCTCTGTCACTACTATTTTCAAGAACTTATATCATTTCAGACATACCGTCGATGTACAAGCAAACCGCATAGCTTCAGCTTTGATAGAGCTGTAGTACCAAACGTTTTAGTCTATAACTGAGGTTGAATGATATACTGAGCGACTTTAAAAACGCAATTCTTAAAATTATTACTAAAATGCAAATATAAGTGAACAGACTCGGACTAAGATATAATTATTTTGTAACCTTAACAAGTTACTTTAATCCAACATCAATGTCATTTTGAAATATATTCTCTTGTATTCACAATACAATGACAATTTTAATCATACCCACGAAAGTTGAAATTTCTCCAAAGCCTTACTGTAAGGACGATATTTTCTTTTCAAATGAAACAAAAGCTAAACAAATTTCAAAGTTCAGTTGAATGAATCAAATGTTAAAACAAATCATCATTACTGCGTTTAAGCATGTTTGGTCCAAAGACGGCACAAAAACGTTGTCTTTTTGACAAGAAATGACGTCACTTACATGCATTTCAGTTCCTTTCGTAGAACCACAAACATTGTTCATGTGAATGCGGATTAGGCAAACAAAGCCTGTTGACGCTTTTTAACCTCTTGCATACATGTCTGTTAGCACTGAGATGACATTTTGAGGGTGTTTACGGCATGACATTAATGTCATTTTAAATCGTCACGTCTTCTGAAACTTCTTTTTGGCAAGGTCCTACCTTACAGATGTTCAAATATTGATGGAATAAATCAATACCTTTTTTAATCTAATCGAGGTTAACGACGTTCCGATTCTAAGGAACAATTTCTCTTCTGTCATACTCGATTCAGAGTACAGTCTTTGCAAAGTGGGTGAGTTGATTTCATTTCCTTTAACGGTTTTTGAAATATCTATCGTTAATTATCTTCCACACTTATGATTTGTTAAATCAATCAACTTTGAAAAGTGCAATGACAAAGAAAGGGTGATCAGTAGGTTTCTATGCCGAAACTAACCAAAGCGTCAGATCTAATAAAGATTAAGTCGATTCAACAGAGTATCTTCTTTGTATGATTTTAGCTAAATTTAGTAAAATCAAATCTACTTTTCCATACTTTTTCACATTTAATTTGTTGCGTTTTTAAAGTCGCTCAGTATATAATTGGCGTTTGTGTCATTTCAGATTAACTACCCATGACAGTCCAAGCTTTGCCAGGAGTCCAGTCAAAATTACAGTAAACATTGACCAGTCCAGTTTGTAGGGGATCAATTTGGGCTGTGACAGACTGGTTCAGCCCAAGAGACCCCCATTCAGCACAGGTTCTTGCTGAAATGTAACAGAAAAGACATTTTCGATTTTGGTAAACTTGAGGCAATACAGCCTGAAGTTAGAGTAGCACATTTAGCAGTTTCTTAAAACATCTAAGCTACATAGTTTATAAAATCGGCTTTTAAACCACTGTCTTCCGTAAGAGAAATCTGATATATGTGTATTTTTACAATCGGAGTTATAATTTAAAGAGCAATGGGAATTTCAAAAATAATTTTCAGTAAAATAGAATTATTAATCTGCATTCAGAAAGTGGTGCAAAAAGCGAAATATCGATTCCGTAAATTTAATTTTAATAATTTGAAAAGAGTCTATGCTCTTTTGAACGACACCAAAAGAAATTGCGTAAATGGGCCAAGGTGCTTTCCTCATATCACTTATTGTTAAATTTATCCTTGTCATGCTGAAACCGGAATATTCCTGTAATAGCAGATGGGATAATCTAAGATCAGACTGCACATCTGTTTAGCCTGATCTTAGTTTTCAATATCTTTTTTGTCCTATTTTCACTTAAAAATTGTAAGAAAAAATAACTTTCAAAAGAACATTGATATTGGGTCTCTATCAAGATTTCGGTGCCTTCAGCACTGTGACTGTAATATAATTTTGCCAATGTTTTTTAAGAATGTTAATGTAACCCAGACCAACCTGCGGGTGTACAGCTGTATGTATTACAGACCCCGGTCTCGGACGTGTCCCCCGTACACACTACCGGCGACTCCGGATCACAAACCCTGGTTCGACTCCGAGTTCCAGCACCACAGGTTCGAGTGCATCCAGACCATGGTCCCCATTCTTTCCAAAGATCAGTAGAGGCGACTTAACAAAATATAAAGAAGATTCTCCGGATGTACAATATTTCCAAGATTTTAGAAGTCGTTGTCTAAAAATTTGTGTCGCAACAAAAAGGGCAAATCAGGCATATTCAAAGTATACAAATCTTGTTGACCTAGATATTTTTGTAGTATTTTTCACACAAAAAAGAGAAATCATAAGAGATAGAAAAATGAAAATTTCGTTTTTAGACCGTCTTACAGAAAATTACCGCCTGGGCAATACGAAAAGTGTCCAACCGGGTCAGACCGCATCCGCTCCGTATACTGAACAGACTGGCCAGGGTCGAATCTTTATATTTAGTAATTTTCTTGACTAAGAATGATCAAATACTCTAAACTTTATGATATTTTGTAATATGATCTACGTCGTGGGAGTAAAATAACCCTTTTGAATATTTTTAATATTACACGGGTGTTATTACACTAGTGAAATAACTATGCAAATGAGCTCAGAGCGAATAGCAACGCTATTCTGTAACCGCGAAAATGACGTCATGATATATATATATCATGACGTCAGTTTTAAACGGCGTTATAGGTTTCGCGGAAAATTGGAATGTTGAATTTCCAGAATTATGACGATTATTTGCAAAAATCAGGGTCATATTATAAAAAGAATATAAAATTTGTGCTCATAAAATATCAAATTTATTAAACTCGTCATCTACAACATATAAAAACTCGACACAGCCTCGTTTTTACCTGCATTGGGTGACTTGTTCTCTAAATTCGGTATTCCATGGCCACTCATTCAATATCCTGAATTTTTCTTTTTCCAAAACGATGCCTGCTTGACCTATGCTGAATCTATTATCCATTTCACTTATTTGATTCATGAGATTCCAAGACGGTCCTTTTCCTATGACGCGACATAATTGTTTTGTTAATATGACTTTATCCTGGATTTGAACATAATTTTATACTCCTATTCATTTTTCTATACTTTGTGGTCGTGGTCCCATCTCAACCCAGATTCTATCATGCACACAGGGAGAGGCAATGGATTTTGACCACTGCTACCAACGTTTACAACGTAGGTTAACTCGGACTCTGTCTTTAAATGTCCTGCCAAAATTCCTGCCAAAATACGCCAACCGCCTTCTATGAGGCTCGAACCCGCAACAATCAGACCACTAGTCGAGTACTTTAACCACTTGACCATCGGGCCGTAATAAATTGCTCATTAATATTTTTTGACGTGGGTATTTAGCGAAAAGCTTCCCTACAATATGAAAGCCACTTTCCAATCTGGTTTCTGTAATGAAGCCTGTATTGACCTGATTTCAACTGTCTGATAACATAACATGATATAAGGCAGTTTCACCTGAATTTCTTTGATTTTTGAGGGTTTATCATAATTTAGAGCTTGAAAAAGATTGCATGATAAATAGAATAACGTGTAAGTGTCTCAAAATATCAATGTTATCTGGTCTCGGCTTTGAGGAATTATCGTGACTCGGCAAAACCTCGCCATGATAAAATCTCCTAATCTCGATCAGATAACATTGATATTTTAAGACACTAACATGTTATTCTCTATATTTTTACCCCTGTAATATTTCATCCCAGTGTGGGCAGTAAGTGACGTAGTGTCCGTGTAATATTTAGAACAAAGGACACAAACTTTGTCAGCATCGTTGTAAAAGGAACCCTCGCAAATGGCATCTTGTACACAGAGAAATGTACACTGTAAGTCACTCGTGGTGGTCGTCGAATCTAGAACCTCTGCACCAGAGCAAACCTTGTCAGCCAAAGCAGATGTTGCCGTGTTGTAATCAAATGTTTCATTGTACGAAAAACAGTTCACAATATGTTGAATCGAAGTCCAAATTGTCATTGCTTCTAGAAACAAGGCGTACACAGATGCCATATCTACGTGGAATATGATTCACACTAAATAGACAAATAGTGCAAAATTGATTAATGAAATTTTTGATTGAAAGAAAGAAAATTTGATAATGGAAAGAAAGGTTGCTCTTCCATTTCATTTGTGCATGAAATTGAATGAAAACATGTCGAAATCGACTCGATGTCGATTATCTTCTGCACACATTGTTATATTTGAGCCTGTGCGTGGAATTTCCAGCAATTTCATATGTGGGCAAAGCAAAGACTCTGACCAGACTGTGCATCTGCACAGTCAGGCCAGTGACTTCACTGTGCACTCAGGAGATATTTAAGGTCACAAAGTATAAGTAGATCACCAGGTAACTTTATATTAAGAGTACATTGTATGTAGATGTCTACTCTTGTTAACGTTTGCACCTCATGATCATTTCAAATTGTTGGAAAAGTCATGCACAGGCTCAATTCGGTTAAACCAAATATTTTAGTTTTCATGTAATCGTTGTATCAGTACTAAATTGTAGAATAGAAAGCACATAAATATAATAATAAGGCACTAACGGGATTTTAGTACTTCAATGACGTAACCGATGACGAAATTATTACGTCATTGTCCCCCGAAAGCAATCTAAAAGGAAACGAGAAAAAGTATAACATGTAATGATACATAGGCGTTGGCTAAGTTTGAAGAATGTAGGATAGGAGTTAACGGCATGAAAATAAATTCGTATTTAGAAGAATTATCATTTTAAGAAACGTTACCATAGAAATTAGCGAAGCCCATTAAAGTCTTGTTTTTTCCCATTGGATGAAGAAATCAAAACATGTTCGAAAGAGTGTCCCCCAAGGTTTTTTTTAACCGCACCCAACGAGCAATGGTGAACACGTGACATTTGGCGGGAAATATATGGTCTTTACTCCAATAAACAAAATGGTTCACAAAATTTTAGCAAAATTCAAAATGCAAATAACGCTTTTTAATTAAAAAAAACACAGTGCGAATTATTCAACGAGTCCTCATGAAAGTTAGAATTACTCCATAGCCTTACTGCGAGGACGATATTTTCTTTTCAAATGGAACAAAATCTAAACAAATTTCAGAGTTAAGTTGAATGAATGAAGGGGGCCAAACAAATCATCAATACTGCGTTTAAGTACGTTTGGTCCATAGAAGACACCAAAAAGTCGTCTTTTTTTTACTAGAATTGACGTCAATTACATTCTTAAGCATTCATTCCTTAAACCACAAGCGTTGTTCATGTGAATGCGGTTTTGGCAAACAAGGCCTGTTCACGCTTTTTACCCCAAAGCAGACATGTCGTTCAGAACTGAGATGACAATTTGAGCGTGTTTACGGCATGACACTAACGTCATTTACACGTAAAGTCTTCTGAAACTCCTTATTGGCAAGATCCTACCTTACAGATGTGCAAAAATTATATAATCTTTATTTCCTCCATACATTTTGAAGATTTTAAACAAAGAATATAAACGTGGTGTAAACAAAATAAAGTACATGAAAATGGAAATCCTTTTAAATCATGGCAACCTTGAATGAGTGAGACTTCAATTAAGTATTTAATAAAAGTCTTATAAATTTTCATGGATCGTTTTTTCAATTCAAATATATAGGAATGTTGCCATAATTTAAAAGATTATATGCAGAGCTACAAATTTACTACATCACATATTCAGCTCACTCACGCACATTCAACACCCATAAATCACACACACACGCGCGCACCCCGACGCCCCCCCACACACACGCACGCACTTACGCACGCACTTACGCACGCATCATAAATCATTTTTTCTAGTCCAGTGAGTTAAACGACGTTCCGATTCTAGGGAACAATTTCCGTTTCAAAATACTCAATTCATAGTACAGCTTTTTGAAAGTGAGCGAGTTGATTTCCTTTCCTTTGTCGGTTTTTAATTGCGCGGAAGCACAATTAGAGCGGTGACGACGTCCTTTGTAAAAACCTTGAACATTTCCCACAATATCTTTAGGTATCTTTAAAAGTGGCATGTGTGGTTTGGCTATACCTTTAACAATATCTTGGTTTGGAATTTTTTATCTATTTACTTTTTTCTAATTCTCAAAACAATATATACATAAACTTATAAATCAACAAGAAGCGGCTCAGTCATTCAGTACCGCACAATTACAGTGCTTATAGCACTTTGACTGAAATGTCTATCGTCAATTATCTTCCGCTCTTCTGATTTGTGAAAACAATCAACGATGCAAAGTTCGGTGACAAAGAAAGAGTGATTTTTTTTCTTAAATGAATTGAATTGATTGAATGGAATTTAACGCCGCTTTCAACATTATTTCAGTTATATCGCGGCGGCTGGAGCACCTAACAATGGATTCCTAGTATTTCTCTTACCAGTACAACCATCACATTCTTTCCTAGCCTCCAGCTGCTATCTCACATAGGTCTACGATTATCAACCCATTGGTGAGAGACAAAAAGACGGAAAGAATGAGTGCCGCCGTCGGGAATCGAACCCGGGACCTCTAGATTAACAGTCCGACGCGCTACCAACTGCGCTATGACGGCGGCTTTTTCTTAAATGAAGCGTCAGATTAAATAAAGATTAACAACAGAGTATCTTCTTTGTGATTATGGCTATAATTAGTAAAAACAAATCATCTTTTCCGTGCTCTAAATTCAAATTTACTTAGATGTGTAAAGTCGCTCAGTATATTTCCATTTCGCCTAAATCAGTAAGACAATAAATGTCTTTACCAAACCCCCAGCCTTTATTCAACTTATGACTTGAAGATATTAAGGGCGCAGTAAACGGTTCCAAAATTGATAAAAAAAGAGGAGAAACAATTGTCCTGACTTACCTAAGAATTGATTGCCTTTATAAGCCGTAGGTTTTATAAAACGCCAATTAAAAGTATTCACCATGATACAATAATCGCCTTATTAATGATTAATGCATATTCCCTGCAACTTCTATGAAACCAATAAAATATTATCAAATATACCGATGAAAAAAATATGAAAATGGGTTGCCGTGGCTAGCATTGAAAAATCCCGCGATCTAGTGGTCCTCGCCAAAATGCGAAAAAGTGAAAACAGAAAATATTGTCGCCATATTTGAAAGCCTTAATAATTTTGGAAATAAAGGTTAAAGCCGTATGAGAATATTTTGAAGTCACTGGATATATAGTAGATATAAATACTTCGACGTTTCCTATTCGTGAAGCGTAAGGGCTATTGATAATGTTACATAGACTTTCGTTTAAAGTATTAAGCTCACGCGATAACCGCGATATTGTATATAAACACTGGACCAATCCAAGTTATTGAAAATACCGTTCATATTGATTGGTTGTCTTTATCATACTAAAAAAAGTGCACTTGTTTATCGGAGTTGCGTAGTCGAGTGGATTAGGACCACAGAATATTGAGCAAGCGGACCGAGTTCGATCCTGCATCGCGACATAAAGGTTATATTTTTTTCAATTTATACATGAAATATCATTCTTTTAAATTATGTTAAATGTTGTGCCATTTTGGAAATGCTCAATTTTCTGCACTATTTTTGATTATTTTTTTATTGATTGAAAATATATATGTTATATTTACTTCACCGTGGGGATGAATATAATGCCGAGCTTAGATATACGATGAATATGCGATTTGGCTAAAAGACGATTCAATATTTTAAAGATCGCACGTCTGTAAATAGAATGCAATTGCTAAAACAATTGCAAACCAAATGCAATTGTTTCACAATTCGATGTTTTGTCGCATAGAATTGAAAAAGCTTTCTCCGAAATGTCGTATCCCGTATATTTAATCATATATTCTAGAAAGAAAGAAATGCATAGAAAAGAAATTTATCAGCGTGTATATGATGGTGTAAAAAACTTAATTTTCTCCAAAGAACGTTAACAAAATCTGGTGCTGACAGGATACGAACCGGGATCCTTTAGGTAATAATCAGTCATAAGTCTTGCATGCGTACCCACTGGGCCATCGCAGTCATTTACATACGACACGGTATTTTATTTCTTTTATATCAGATCTTTTACAGGTAGTTTACATATTCGATAAGTAACCTGCTCTACCTTTAGAATATATCGATACAACCGTGTCAATGATAGCATTATCGCGCGCAATTTATAGCGGGTCCGTAATAGATCAACAACGTCTCGGCGGTAATGAACTTTAACATTATTAACTGAGGTTTCTTCAAGATTGAAGTTCATGAGTGCCAAAATATTTTGGAACTTTTACAGTTCCGCTGCAAAGACAAATGAACAATCGAAATGGAAGCACTGAAAGTAAAATGTATGTGTCCTTATGTTTGATCGCGTGTTCGATTTGTTTCAGTCTATTATATAATTCTATAATTAATTTAGTTTTATAATTCATTTACAATAAATAAGCACTGTAATTGTGCGTCGCTGAATGAAAGAAACGACTGTTGTTGATCCAGTAGTTAAGACACATATTTTTGGAAAATCCATCTTAACACAAGTTGATAGATATGGTCAATCCAATTATGCCTCATTAAAAGAAATCTTTGTCATGTAATGTCATAGAGATAGGCTTTATCATATGTGGGTGCTTCCACACTAGTGGGCATCATGGGATTGGGTTTAATTATTAAGAAAATATACTATTTTGCTGCTGGAAAGTTAAATAGAGGATAATTGTTTGTTTCAGTATAAGATAGATTTATATTTTATTGAGTGAACAACAAAAGCTATATTTTCACGAGTGTGAAAATATAGCTTTTGTTGTTCACGAAATGAAATATTATCGATCTTACTCGAAAACAAACGATTATTCTATTTCTTTTAAGCAAACATGAGACAAAATGTGAAATTTCTAGGACATATTTTCGTAAAAGGCGTCATTTTGCACGTGATAGCTATGCAACGTTCATTGTGACGTCACTTATTTCGCCCTGCATAGATAACCTCAGATAGGATGAAATACACAAAAGCAGGGTATAAGTTTTTGATAAATTCACTGCTTTTGCGGTGAGATTATCAAGTGATAATCTACCGTTATTTCTCGATAAACCACAAAAAAGCATTAAAGAAATATTGATTATTCCTATGAAAATGTAATAATATAGAGTCATATCAAAACATTTTTTTTTGTAAAAAAAAATGAGGTGATTAATATTTTATAACTTAAAAAACAACATACTTTTTTAAAATTCAAATTTGGACAGTACGTTGTACGCTGTGTTGCACTGTGCATGAAAACGACTGCTTTAAATAATTGTTTGTTGTTGTTTTAATGAAATAAATGCCAAGTTTATTTAAAGAAAGTCTCACAAAACCTTCCTTAGGAAAAGAAGTTTTAAAAATGAGTTTAATTGCAACCTGTAACTCTCGTTATGATGGTGTCTTAACAGTTGCTGAAGTTCTCAAAAGGATCCCTAAACACCTTAAACAAAAAATACTCTTATTTCTGTTTTTTTTTTTTTTTTTTTTTTTTTTTTTTTTTTAAAATGACAAATCTATGTGGACTAGATAGGAACAATGATATTGAAAAAAAAAAAAAAAAAAAAAAAAAAAAATCGGTGCGATGAGTTTTGTTGATTATTTTTGGTGGACGTTTACGTTCACCAGTGTTAATACCATGTTACAACAATCCTGTCAGATGTTTATAGGTTTTCAAAACAGCAGTGCTCACTTAGATTCAATTTACTCTTTTTCATGAATTGTGTCCGTTTGACAACAATGCATTTTTAAAATGGTGTGAAACAAGGATTCTACATAACTTGTTGAAACCTCAAAGACATTCTTTAGTGCGAAATCATATGCAATTCTGAGATCGGGTGAATGTTTTGCTTGCGTAGAACTACTTTTGAGGCAGAGTGAGTAATTTGCCCCTTGTTTCCCAATGATGTACCTCATCTGGGAGGTACCTCTTGAAAACTTGGTAAATGGAATTACTGGAATGGTAACCTCCCCCGGCACTACTACTAATAATAGAATAATAACCTAGATCACACACATGAATACGGATACAACACGAGCAGGAAGAGTAAAGCAGTTAGGTCGCGCGATAAAGGTTTATGCAATGGGGTTTTACACTACTTTTCAACACACGACATTCAATCTGCAATTATTTTACGTGCTTACCCCCTTTTTTTTATTTGTAAATGAAAATCGCGGAACATTAATTGGTTATCCCTTTATTGAATTTTTCACGCAGATAAAAACAGAATTTTGATTGTGACGATTAGTGTTGCAAAGAATAATGATACCTAGATAATCTAGCTGTCATTTCTTTCCTTTTATACCCAATGGATCAGACAATCACTTTTTTAACTACACCCGACATAATGCCGAAAGTTATCGAAATCTGGTAATTACAGGACTTTGGTTGACGATCGACAATATATGTTGAGAAATGTATATCTGAAGCAAGATGCGAGCTTGGGTCAGGTCATTTCCCTTTTATCATAAATTTACATGTAAAATTTCTCTTTTCTCAACAAATGGACTGAAGAATCATTTAGTATGCCAACAGAATCGTCCACCATCAGTACTTCAGTGCTTTGATTTAGACGAGGAATTTTCGTATCCAATAAGTAACGATCGTTCAGATGCGTCTGGTCTAGTCGACAACGTTGCGGTGAGGGTTTATACCGTAACCAAACACTGGTGCGTGTACACACATAACGATGACGCAAATCACAGGTATTTACTTGGACAGTCATGGAAGATAGCGGAGACGAACAGGCCGCGTCCAAAATGGAAGCGAGTGTTACAGATAACGAGCGAACGCATTTAAAATCACAACTAGTCTTAAAAACAAATAAGGAATATCTTTTTCAGTGGTATAAGTCAGTAGCTGCATTTCTGCGTGAAACCTAAAAACTCGTTGCAACTTCTTGCAGAAATGGTGCATGTCTCGCCCGCAAGGACGCACGACGGACACACTCCATACCAAAAGCTCTCTGGCCTTTGGCCAGTGGAGCCAAAATTCATTTGACCGAGTGAAGCACATATTTATAAAGAGGTGATTTTTTTTCCATTTTTTGTCTCAACCTTTTTTCGTGAATGGGTGACTTATACGTCGTTAATACAGCTCTCCAACGATGTGCTCTGTGTTCATGGGTTTTACCATAATTTTTGCAAATCTTACCGTTTGATGGATAATTTTAAATTAATTATAGATTGTTGATTTGGTCTAAAAAAGTATGTTATGGTAGTACAGGCTCGAGAAGTATCAGAAATTCATTATCAGTTCTTCAAGTCGCCACGAAATGACTTAAATATTGTTCAAGGCGGTGTTCAACTCCATTCTAACAAAATCAATAGCTTCTCTAAAGCCTTGTGTAAACGCCCGAAGGGCCTTGGCACTAACATTTGATTGTCAGTAACCTTAGCTTGAAATATAGCTTAGGATTTGTTTAAAAAAACAAGAGGAACTTTGGATCTGGTCCGCTCACCTGAGTCAAAGGGTAACTTGCATTACTTTTGATACAGATGATAAAGTTATTGAACTGTAACAAATTTATGTGTAAAGGAAAATAATCTTATGGTCAGACCAGTAAGATTCCACAGTCTCAGTTTTACTATTTCTGTTTGAAAATACAAGATCCAAAATTGAATTATTATCAGTCCTTGGTTTTTGCTTGATCATTTTACACGGGAATATCTGGGATAACTCTAGTACAACATTTTTATGCTTATCTTTGATATCAAGATTGAAATCTCGCATGATAAATAAAGGTTTTGTTATGTCTACATGAGAAACAAGTTCTTCTTTTAACACTTCCAAAAAACTTGAAGAAGGCATATTTGGTGCTTTATACAGAACAACTAGCTGTATTTGGTTGGAAGTAAAATCCAGGCATAATATTATAAACTCCAGTTGCTTAGAGGTGCTCAGGTGAGCTAAAAAAAGTTCAAATGTTAAAATTGACTTGAAGTACTTCCCTCTCCCCCCTGTTGCTCTGCACCTGGTGGCCCAACAGTCATAATAGCTGTTTAAATTAAGTTCTATAAGCTGATTATTCTATATCAAATAAAAAGCTGTAGGAGTTCTGTTTCAGTAGAATGTTTTAACAATTTACCACAAAGCACTACCACCTCCCCTTGGGTCTCTGTCCCTGGTCACTAAACAATCATGACTTTATCTATTTTGATTTATTTATATGAGCTGATGACTCATGCCAAATTAAGAGCCTGTAAGGTTCCAACTTCATCATCAGAAGAAGGTTTATAATTTTTAAAATTGACCCGAAATACTACCCTCTCCCCCAATTCTCTTTACATGGAAGCCAAACATTCATGGTTATAGCTATGTGAAATAAGGTCTATAAGCTGATCATCCGTGTCAAATATCAAGGTTGTAGGGATTATGGTTCAGAAGAAGAAGAAGGTAATGAGTTTAAAAAAAACACAAGCAAATTCGTTGAATTGATATCCCCCGCCGAACATATTTTCATTGTCAATGGAGTTAAAACCAAACTTAGGTACAGGTTATCTCTTATCTACATCAACCTAAGAAATAGCGCGGAAACGAATATCACTCTGTATGTATATGGCTTAAACAGTCAGGGGCAGTAACTCTAAATTTGGCGGTCGAACCGGGTAACCCCAACGATATGCGTATGTCCTCTTTGTAGTAAAGCTGTGTGCCAAGTTTCATTGAAATCCGGTCTATAGTTTTCAAGAAATAACGCGGAAACGAATATCACTCTGTATGTTTATGGCTTAAACAGTCAGGGGCAGTAACTCTAAATTCGGCAATCAAACTGGGTAACCCTGACGATATGCGCATGTCCTCATTGTAGTGAAGCTGTGAGCCAAGTTTCATTGAAATCCGGTCTATAGTTTTCAAGAATTAGCGCGGAAATGAATGTCGGACGGACGGACGGACGGACGGACATGGCAAAAACAATATCCCCACCCCCGAACCTGGTTGCCCAACAGATATGATTTTAGCTATTTTAATTCAGGTCTATCAACTGATCATCTGCTCAATTTTAAGTCTGTAGGACTCCTGGTTGAGAAGAAGAAGAATATTTTAGATTGTCTTAAAATTTCAATTTAAGTTGCCATAGCAACCATGTTTTTTCATGGATTTCAATGCTTTTAGCTATTTTCGAAGGGGACCACCTAAGCAACACTTCTGTAAAATTTGGTGTTAAATGGGCTAGTTGTTTAGGAGATGTCGTTTAAAGAAATTGTTGACGGACGCCGACGACGACCGACGGACGGACGCCGAACGAAAGGTGATCACAATAGCTCACATGAGCACTTCGTGCTTAGGTGAGTTAATAAAAAAAGATCTTAGCACTTGAACAATACATTTGATAAACATGACACTTTTATAGAAACTTATCATAACTTCTCATTCATATGTCAATTTCTTTTCTTTTTAATGGAGGATAATTCAAGAACAACTGCAGTGGTTTGAATTTCAAAAGTGTCATAGGCATCATAGAGATGCACTGTGACAAGTGTCAGTACAACACAATTACAAAATAAAGGAGGAGTTTTGCACCCAAAAATACTACTTTTAAGCTATGTTGTTAATTCAGAACATATTATTCGGGAACAAGTTCACAGAGTCATGTCAAAAAGAATTCGGTGTAAAGCACAATAAGACATCATGCAGAGTCATTGAGACATTTTCATTCCTAAACAAACTATAGGAGTTGCTCCCATAATAAATAGAATGAATTTAGACCAATGCAATGGCAGATCATTCGAGTTTTAGAACTAGAGGGCCATAATGGTCCCATACTAATTCTAAATTGTGCGAGATGGGATCTTTCGGTCTTAGTAACAGACGAAAATAGATAATTTTCGGTCACAAATTGATCTTCAAATTCAACATATGTTCGTAATTTGGCAACATTTCTAATATCGTCAAGCCACTTTGACTCATATAAAATTAACAATGATTCTTCACAGTGTTTTAAGTTAACGGTCAATTTTTGTTCATAGTGATTTAACATTTGGATTTTCTGTAAAATAGTTTTTATATCAGAGCACCAAGCATTCCCATTACAATTGTAATCATACAAAAATATTTTCTTTGTCAATCTATTAACATCCATATATTGAGTTGATGTCCTTCCCATATCCCCATTTATAGCCAACAAGGGTGAAAATCTGTGCACACCCATATAATACACAGTCCCACATCTTTATAACTCCGAAATTTAGATATAATAGCACCTAAGGCCCTACCCTCTGACTTTGCCAGTATGTCAGCAGTATTAGCAAGATTTAAATGTTCATGTAAATGTATGCCTAAATATTTATAGGTTGACGTGTACAACAAATCGGAATCTCCCAGTTTGAAACCAAAGTCACTACATTTCTCGCCTTTATTTCTAAATTGAACAACATTTGACTTTGTATCATTTATAATTAGTCTCCACTTACAACACCAGGCATTCACAAAATTTAACATATCTTGTAAATTTTGTTCATTTTCCGATAACAATAAGATATCATCTGCATATAATAAGCAACATAAATTGTCATTACCATATTTTATCCCTTTATTCAGTTCATTTAACCCTTCAGCAAAGACTGTTGGAAATCCACTGTCACCTTGTCTCACGCCCGAAAGTGTCGGGAACCAGTCCGTTAACATACCATTTAATTTAACGCACGATGATGTATCAGTCAAAATTGCCTTCAATGCATTATAAAATTTTCCATTGATATTATTTGCCAACAATTTATATAAAAGAACATCTCTATTTATGAAATCAAAGGCCTTTTGTAAATCTATGAATGCCCCAAACGTATCCTGTTTCTTTAAAATTCTATTTCTTATAACAGTACATGCAGTATATACATGATCTTCACATGACCTTTTTGAACGAAAACCGTTCTGTTCATCACACAATAAATCTTGCCCTTCGAGGTATGATTTTAATCTGTTATTGAGAACCGCAGAATACAATTTACTAACGACAGATAACAAACTTATACCTCTAAAATTTAAAGGAACACGCTTATCTTGCGTAACATCCTTTGGAATTGGAGAGATCATAGCTTTTTGCCACACACTAGGTATGAGGCCAGTATCAAAACAAAAATTAAAGAGTGAATGTAGTAGGTCAATGATTATTGGATATTTCAAAACTTCGTATGGTATTCTGTCTATCCCGGAACTTTTCCCGTTTTTGGCACTTTTCACAACTTTTTCAATTTCAAACCTTACAAATGAATTGTTAAGACATCTGTTTTCCTCAAATAAGGGGTCTAACATCTCATTTTCCATAAAACGCTTATTTATCAAGACATCTTCATAAAATTCATTATCGAAATTTTCGAATATATTCGCAATTATACAAAAATTCAAAGTCATTTGCCGATTTTTTTAAAAACAAATTAATTATTTGTTATCACATTTCCATCATCGTCGTAAACTTCTAAAGGAATAGAACATTTACGCTTCGGTTCCAGGTTTTTTAAATGATCCAAAAATGCTTAAGGATTGTCTGTGCACGTATTTTCAATATAAATAGATAATGACCATCTATATTGACGTTCCGCATAACGTAATTGCTTATCGAACAAGTTTCTAGCATCGATATATTTACCTCGAAGTTACATACGCGTACGTCTATCACCGCGAAAATTCACAAACTCGCGCTCGGCTTTACGAAGATTTAACTGATCGATTTTTGATGTAGGGGAAATAACTTCGAAATTTTCACATGATTTAAAACAATCATGGGGAACACATACAAAATCAACGACTGATTTTCCCTTTGTAGAAACCGATGTGAAATTATTTTTGTCTTTGCTGAAACGCCCGTTCAAAAGACACATCTTCGAGTCAAACAGGAAATCTATGAACGTATGACCATGTCGGTTCACAGTTTTATCGAGACTTTCTATTACAGGTATACCGTCGATATCCGAGATGACGTCACTCAATTCACCAGTTCTTGAATTTTTATGTCCACAGACAAAAATAGCATCGACATCTGACAACAAATAAATTTGTCCAAGTAAATGAGCATAAAAATCCGTAGCGTTACGTCCCCATTGTGAACTCTCCGGTGAGCAAATACCGTCAACGTACATCTATTCGTTTTTCACGTAAGTTTAAGCCCCAAGATTCCATCGTATGTCTGATCAACGATGTCGACGTCGAAATTTTCAAACATACAGTTCTTTACAAATATACCTACGCCACCCGTTCCTTTCACATGTATTTGTGTACGATTATGTGCATTGAAATGGCATCCATCGAGTGAAATTGTGTCCGTACCTCTCAAATGGGTTTCGGATATACATATTATTTCTGAACTTGTATGGGTGATTAATTTCGAGCTAAGTTCGTAATTAGATTCAGTCCATCCTGCTACATTTAAATGGGAAATGGTTATAGAACAGTCTTTTTGCCGGGCGTTGGCTTAATGGTTACCACCTGGGCTGGAATTACCACCGTTTGCAACCGCTTTTTTCTCAATGCGTCCCTTGCGTTTGGAAGCTCGGATAACAATGTTTTTGCATTTAATTCTAGAATGCGTTCTGTATGCGTTTTACTGCCGTACAAATACACTTCTTTTAAGTTAGCATTTGATCTAAGTTTGTTTTTGAACGAAGAACTTCGTTCTTTTGATCCAAATTATCGAAAGCTATCTTAAGTAACGGTGGTCTACCAGTTTTCCGATCAGTGCATTGTGCGACATCCGCGATTATCACTTTGCTCGATAATTCGGTGCCCAGGGCGTTGATTAGATCCCGTGCATCATCTAGCGGCTGTTTTCCGTGACGTAAGGGTAGATTAGTGGCAATTATCGTGAGCTCACAGTTATTTACCGTTTATCTTGCCCTGCGCAATTTTCAAACTTAAATTAATAAATCTCATGTTCTAGGTCAGCAATCCTTTTATCTAAGCCAGCAAATTGCAAATCTATATCATCTTTGATTGATATTATCTTGGCGTCTATCACACTCGTTATATCATTTCCGAGTCTCTCAATTTTACTGTCAAAAGTTTTTTTGAGGCTTTCTTGACCTTTTTTCGAAACCACGAGAAGCTCCACCATTTTGTCCATTTGATCACGCAAAGTGGGCTCGTCTGAATCCGCCATCTTGGATTGTCTACTCAATGGGCTCGTTAGACCGAGTGAATCTCTCGGCCTTTTTTCTGAGCTAGATGGCGTTAAGCTCATCTCTATGACGAGAAAATGTCCGTAGGAAACTTACAGTAAGTGTCTTGTAATATCCTTATATTTCCATGATTTATTTGCACAAATATTAGACAAATTTGACCATTTATCTCACTGTTCAAAAATTTGCGTCCATTACTTTCGCGCATGCGCATCACGCTCAAGTTCAGTTTACTAACTGTTTACATGGATTTACTTCTGTTGCCATATAAATACTGTTTAGGGTACATTGCATACCTAAACTAACTAGTGATACCCCACTAACACAAAATGAAGATGGCCTCCCACATTGCATGCCTAAACATTGAATGTAACTTTTATTTTTTCTACAGTAAAAGGAAAAAGAAGGGGGAAAAACAGTGAAATATAGAGACGAAGAGATAATAATAAATTTAAATAGAACAAACACACATGTCAAGAGGCTGTTGGTCGAGGCTTCTAGGGTGTTCTCTAGAGTTTATGTTTAACAAAGAATTTTAAAAAAGGATAAAGATGAAAATGTATTTTGGTGGAAGGTTTGGACTATGGGCAGGGATAAATTTGGTTGTCACTGCTAAATATGAAAGTTAGATTCGTGAGATTAGATTCTTATACTTTACCCAATTTTGTCAAAGTTTGTAAAGATGACTTCTGTCTTGCGTAGAACCTTTCAATTTGATAATTGGCAATGATACATTTCTTAAAGTTTTCAAGATTAGGCCTGTTATTTTTCATTTTACTATAGGTGATATGGTGTTTAGCCATTAAAATGAATTAATTGAGGATTTTGTCTAGTTTTAGATTACCAAATAGAATGTCTGTTTCAGACAAGTTATCTAAGGTTGAAGTATTACATTTGTGATTTATGTAAATTTGAAATTCAGTCCAGAAGTTTTTTACATATTCACACTTGAAAAACAAATGTAACAGGTTCTCAAAAGAATTATTACATAAATGCATAAATCATCATTTATAATCTTCATCTTTTTTAAAAGATAGTTTGTCCCCAGAATTCTGTGGTTGATTCTAAACTCAAACCATAGACGCTTTGGGTCAGTTGTGAATTTGTATGCTTTATCATATATTGGGTTATTTGTGAAGTAATTTAAGTCTGCGTAGCATCTTTAATTATTTTTCCACTTTTCCAGGGAGTTTGGATATTGAGAGGGATCTTGGAGGGTTTTATAAATGGATTTACAACCTTTCTTGTCTTTTTTATAAGAAGAATACTTTGCAGGATGTGCATAACATGATTTTGTCTTTGAAGGAGATCCTGAATTTTATTTTTTTAAAAGCACGAAGTGCTCAAGGTGAGCTATTGTGGTTAGGTGGATGTCCGTCGTGCTTCGTGCGACGTCCGTCGTCAACATTTGCCTTGATGCACTCTAGAGGCCACATTTTTTGCCCAATCACCCTGAATTTTGGTCAGAATGATTATCTTGATGAAATCTCGGGCGAATTAGAAATTGGGTCAACTGGGGCCAAAAACTAGGTCACAGGGTCAAATCTTAGAAAAACCTTGTATGCACTCTAGAGGCCACATTTTTTGCCAATTTCAACCTGAATTTTGGTCAGAATGATTGTCTTGATGAGTCTCGGAAGAGTTTGAAATTGGGTCAACTGGGGTCAAAAACTAGGTCACGGGGTCAAATCTTAGAAAAACCTTGTATGCACTTTAGAAGCCACATTTTTTGCCTGTTCATCCTAAATTTTGGTCAGATTGATTATCTTGATGAAATTTCGGATGAGTTCGAAATTGGGTCAACTGGGTCAAAAACTAGGTCATGGGGTCAAATCTAAGAAAAACCGTGTATACACTCTGAAGGCAACAGTTTTTGCTCGATCAACCTGAAATTTGGTCAGAATGATTGTCTTGATGAAATCTCAGACGAGTTCAATATTGGGTCAACTGGGGTCAAAAACTAGGTCATGGGGTCAAATCATAGAAAAACCTTGTATGCACTCAAGAGGCCACATTTTTGCCTATTCAACCTGAAATTTGGTCAGATTGAATGTCATGATGGAATCTCGGACGAGTTTGAAATTGGGTTAACTGGGGTCAAAAACTAGGTCACAGGGTCATATCTAAGAAAAAACTTGTATGCACTCTAGATGCCATATTTTTTGCTCGATCAACCTGAAATTTGGTCAGAATGATTGTCTTGATAGGTCTTAGGGTCAAATCTAAGAAAAACCTTGTTTGCACACTAGAGGCCACAATTTTTGGCCAATCAACCTGAAATTTTGTCAGAATGATTGTCTAGATGAAATCTCGGACAAGATCGAAATTGGGTCATCTGGGGTCAAAAACTAGGTCACGAAATCAATTATAAAAATCTTTGTTAGTCAACATTAAAATTGTAAAAAAAAAAGGATTCTTAAGTTGTATTGAAGCAACAGCTTTGTTTAGCTCAGTCATTCATCATTCTATTTGTCGTACTTCTTTTGAAAATTTTAGACAGTTCATTCAGGTGAGCGATTCAGGGCCACTATGGCCCTCTTGTTATATATTCTGAGCCAAAATGGAATACTTGGTTTGGATATCGGACTTTATGTGAGGTGAACGCTGTGAACTTGTCATTTAGACCGAAAAATCTTCTTAACCATGTCAATTTTAGACTATGCATGAACAGTTTTTTGGTCAATCATTTTAAGTCCCCAAAATTTATACTCTTGTTTTATAATTTTCTTTTTTACTCTGTCTCTACCTTCGTTCCAAAGGAATTTAAAGAACAAACTCTGTATCTTGTCTATTTTGGCTTGGGATGTGTTTGGGATACCAAAAATAAGGTGATTCATTTTAGCTAAAGCTAGGGATTTAATAACCACTATTTTCCCAATTGGCTTTTTTAATAAATTTGAAAATAAAGCCTTAATGTCTTCGATTTAGAGTCGTAGTTTAAATCTATCATTTCACCTTGATTGGTTGTTAATTTGATCCCTAATACAGTGAAGTTTTTTTCATCTTAAGACAGATTGTATTCAGGGCAAAGAATGTTAATACTATCCTTTTGTGATCCCAACCGTATCACCTTAATTTTCTCTGCGTTTATGTTTAGGCCCGAAAGTTTTGCATAGAATTTTAATGTAAGCATTGTGTTCTTTATGGATCTTTCTGTGCCATCTAAATAAAGACTCGTATCATCTACATATTGTGATATTTTATACTTATTTTCGTGAATTGTTATACCTTTGATGTTATCATTATTTCTTATCAAGATTGCAAGAATCTCGGCGCATTGAATAAATAGGTAGGGTGACAGGACGTTCATTGGCGACAGCCTCTTTGTAGATAAAACCAATCCGACAAGTGGGCACTTATAATAACACACGATTCCATATTAGTATAGAAAATGTTAAACCCATGAACATAAGCATGGGCCAATATTAAAAATCTGGAGTACCTTAAATATATATTTCCATGAAACAGAATCAAAGGCTACTGCAAAATCTATTAGTAAAAAAAGACCGGGCATATTATTTTTTTCTGTATGAAATAATATATCAAAAAGCATTCGTATATTTGATGCCATTAGTCTACCTGGCAAAAATCCGGTGTGTTCATCTTCCATAATGTTTGGCAAGATGTTTTCCAAAAAAGGCAATAGAGGTTGAGGCAATTTTTTATGCAACATTTAATAAAGAAATCGGTCTCCAGTTTTTCAAGTATAATTTTTTTTATTGCCTTTTGGGATACATGTGATCACACCTTTTTTGTGTTACTGAAAGTTCTCCATTTTCATAAGCATAATAAATTGATCAAACTAAAAGTTCTCCTATGTCTTTCCAGAAGAACTTAAAAAATTCTGTTTTAAAGCCATCATTTCCTGGACTTATATTGTTTGTCATTTAAGAGGATTCAACATTTCATTATAAGTAATAGGACCCTCCAAAGATTGTTTATCTTGTTCTGAAAGTTGTGGTACCTCAAATGTACTAAGACTTTCCTTTAAAGGTACATTTCTGTTTCTCTTGACTTGTACAAGTTTTCTTAATGAGGTTTTGCTTCTAATAGGATTTCATCTTGTGAACTTAGGTAATCACCTCTGCCGGAAATAAGAGAATTCATTACTTTTGAAAAATAATTTCTGTTTTCTAAATTACAGAAATTTTTGGTTGGTTTTTCACCTTCTTGTATCAATTTAGCTCTTGATCTAATTAATACACCATTCAATTTCTTTTTCCTTAATGCTGATAGTTCATTATTTCTGTTCCAAAATTTCATAATGGATAGATTCTGCCTTTTCAAGTCTGTTATGTATAAGCTATAAATAAACCTAATGGTATTTACCGTGTCTATTTTTAGACTGGGAATTTTCTTATCTCTTGATTCTGTTACGTAAATGTATGTAGAATTATGTAGATCTTTCTAGAAAGGCCTTTTGGAAGGTGATTCAGACTCTAGAGTATTCTTATGTTCTATACTATTCCAGATTGTTCTATAGTATTATATAAAGGGGTTCCTACAGCATTCTTGGTTCACTTGATTTAGACTTATGGTTTCATTTAGTAGTACTGTGTTAAACTAAAAGGGGATTTCTTGTTATCTTAAAAGTGTGTTTGAAAGCGTGTTTAATTTTAAATTCGGATATTATTGGACTTATTATTTGTGGACCAGGAACTTAATTAAATTGGATCTAAAATTAAAACTTTAGGATTAAACATTCAAGGTATTGTAAATTGTTTTTGTATTAATTTCATATTGTCAATAATTCTGGTATTATTGTCAATAAATATTGTTAATTGTAAAGTTTGTTGCTGGCTTCTTTGTTCATGTTACATTGGCACGTAACAATTTGGGGGCTCGTCTCGAGATACGAATATCAGACAAACAAACAAAACAAAACAAATCAAACAAATTCTTTATTTATATCTACTGTTCAAAATTATTTAAGAAATTAATTTCATATTTCAATTTTGATAAATCTAGAGTGCACTTTCACTATTATTTATCGAAATCTTACATTCTTATTCAAATACAGCAACAAGCTACCATGTCTTTTGACTTAGAAAAATTTACGCACGAACCTTCCGTGGAGTTATTGAATTTGGGTAAAAAGCCTGATTTGCTCAATCTTGCCAAGCATTATGAATTAAAAGAAGTCAAGTCCTCATTGCGAAAGCATGAAATTAAGAATATTTTGGTTCAATATTTTGTTGATGAGGACATTTTTGATGAAAAGGCTCTGTCTCTCATTGTTGATGTTCCATCAGTTTCAAGCTCAAGAGATCTTGAACTGTTAAAACTTCAACAAAGGGAGAAGGAATTGGAAATAGAAAGAGAGAGAGAAGAGCGGAAATTTCAAGAAAAGCAATTAGAAATTGAAATTGAAAGAGAAAGAGCACAAAGAGAAATTGAAGAAAAAGAAAGAGAAAGGCAATTTCAAAGGGAAAAGGAAGAAAGGGAAAGAGAGAGAGAAAGGGAAAAGGAAGAGCGAGAAAGAGAAGAGAGAGAAATAGAAAGAGAGAGGGAAAGAGAAGAAAGAGCATTTCAATTACGATTAAAAGAATTAGAAATACAAGATAGAGCAAATCAGCCCAGAGATATGTATAATGACCATTTTGATGTAACAAAACATTTTAGGCTTGTTCCTCAATTTCAAGAAAATGAAGTTGATACATATTTCGAACATTTTGAAAAAGTTGCAAATAACTTGAAATGGCCAAAGGAGCAATGGACCTTACTTCTCCAAAGTGTCTTAGTAGGAAAAGCTCGCAATATTTATTCGCAACTTAGAACAGAACAAAGCAATGATTATGATACTGTAAAAGAACTCATTCTCAAAGGTTATGAGCTGGTTCCAGAAGCATACAGACAACAATTTAGAAGTTGTAGAAAAGAATCTGGCCAGACTCACGTTGAATTTGCAAGAAACGAAGAAAAATTATTTGACAGGTGGTGCTATTCTAAGAAAATAGACCAAAATTATGATAATCTTAGACAACTTATATTAATTGAACAATTCAAAAATTGCATTCAATCTGACATTAAGTCACATTTAGATGAAAAAACTGTTGAAACTATACATGAAGCAGCTCGTTTAGCTGATGATTACTACCTTACACACAAAAATTCTTTCGTTAATAAAGCAAAACCTGCTTCCTCACATCCCCAAAATAAATCTATGTCTGGTGATTCATCTAGCATGTCTAGTCAATCGAATTCACCTAAACCAAAGTCTACTGGTGAAACCAATGTTCAAAATCCCTTATCTCGAGTACATTGTACTTTTTGTAAAAAACCAGGTCACCTTATTTCGGAATGTTTTAGATTAAAAAGGAAGAAGGAACTGAGTGCAGCCAAACCTACAGGGCTCACCAGCCTTCAGCCTAAATCACAGCCTTCTTTTGAGTTAAATTCAATTGTTAAGGCAGAACCAAATTCTGATTCCTGTATGGAGATTTTTGAACCGTTCATTTTGGATGGTTTTGTATCACTTTCAGGTGATATGTGCCCACCTACCCCTATTAAAATTTTAAGAGACACAGGAGCTTCTCAATCTCTTATTTTAGCAGATGTTCTGCCTTTTTCTGAGAAGACTTCGTCTGGTACTAGTGTCCTTATTCAGGGTGTAGAGTGTGGTGTTATTAATGTTCCTCTTCATAAGGTTAATTTGTCCTCGGATTTGGTTACTGGTTCTGTGGTTGTTGGTGTTAAACATTCTTTACCATTTAAAGGTGTACATTTATTGCTAGGCAATGACTTAGCTGGAGATAAGGTTGTTGTTAATCCTCTTGTAACTGACACACCTAATGTAGGTCAAACAGATGATCCTATTTTGCAGGAAATACCTGATTTGTACCCTTCATGTGCAGTAACTCGGGGTATGGCTAAAAAAGCTTCCTTGAAAAATTCAAATGATATTGACTTAACTGATAGTTTTGTTGGTCAATATTTCAATGACGAGATTAAAAAGTCTTTTAATCTTAGTCTGCCTGATACTCAGACAGACTCGTCAAAATTTTGTCAGTCATCTCCAAGGTCAAATGACCAAGGTCATGAAACGCATTCAAAGTCAAAGTTAATCCAGGAACAGCAAAATGATCCTGAGATTTCAAAGTTAATTGATAGGGCATTACCCGAAAAAGAAATGTCTCAGAATCCTGTTTGTTACTATAAAAAGAATGGTATTCTGATGAGAAAATGGCGACCATTTGATGTCCCAGCTGATGACGATTGGGCTGTTCATCACCAAATTGTTGTTCCAAAGTCATATCGCCATGAAATACTTAGTATAGCCCATGAAAGTCCAATGTCTGGTCATTTAGGTGTAAACAAGACTTATCACAAGATTATGACTCATTTCTTTTGGCCTGGACTTAAATCGGATGTTTCCAAATATTGTAAAAGTTGCCACACTTGTCAAATGGTAGGGAAACCTAACCAAGTTATTCCAAAAGCAAGGTTACAACCCATTCCAGCTTTTGATGAACCTTTCAGTCGAATAATAATAGACTGCGTTGGTCCTTTACCAAAAACCAAGTCAGGTTCTGAATATTTGTTGACAATTATGTGTGCTTCTACCCGCTTCCCAGAAGCAATTCCTTTAAGGAACATTAAGGCAAAGTCAATTATTAAGGCTCTTGTCAAGTTCTTTACTTTTGTTGGCCTTCCAAAATCAGTTCAGTCTGATCAAGGATCAAACTTCATGTCAGGCATATTCCAACAGGTTATGCATGAATTAGGTATCAAGCAATATCGGTCATCTGCTTATCACCCTGAAAGTCAAGGTGCTTTAGAAAGATTTCATCAGACCCTAAAGAATATGATAAGGTCATATTGTTTTGATACTGATAAAAATTGGGATGAAGGTATTCATTTGCTATTATTTGCAGTCAGAGAATCTGTTCAAGAATCTCTTGGCTTTAGCCCCTTTGAGTTAGTTTTTGGTCATTCTGTTCGTGGGCCATTAACACTCTTAAAAGAGAAATTTCTTGCTGATGATGAAACACCCTTGAACTTGTTACAGTATGTTTCTGACTTCAGAAATAAACTGTCTAGGGCATGTGAGGTTGCTAGGTCAAATCTTAAATCATCTCAGAGCAAAATGAAGGCAAGATATGACAAGCATAGTGTTGATAGGAAATTCGAACCAGGTGATAAAGTCCTTGCTCTTTTGCCAATACCTGGCCGACCCTTACAGGCAAGATATTATGGCCCGTATACTATTGATAAGAAAACAAGTGATTTGAATTATATCATCAATACTCCCGGAAGGCGTAAAAATAAACAAATGTGTCATGTAAACATGTTAAAAAAGTATTTTGATAGAGATAGCTCTATTTCAAAACCAGTTACAGTTGTAAACACTGTCCCACAAGAATCAAATGTGATTGAATCAGAAGTTAGTTCAGACTTTAGTGAAAAATCTGTTCCTGGTCCACCTAAACTTGAGAACTCTGAAATACTTAAGAATCTTGACGACAAACTTTCACATTTGGAGCCATCTCAACGAGAAGAGCTGAAACAATTGATTAATGAATATAAACACTTGTTTCCTGACATCCCCACAAGAACTGATAAAATATATCATGATGTCATTGTGGAAGATTCTCAACCAATAAAACAACATCCTTATAGAATGAATCCAGTGAAACAAAAAGCCCTTCAAGATGAAGTGAATTACTTATTGGAGAATGACTTTATTGAACCCAGCCAAAGTAATTACAGTTCACCATGTATATTAGTTCCAAAGCCAAATGGAACATACAGAATGTGTACTGACTATCGAAAAGTGAACTCTGTGACAAAAACTGACTCTTTTCCAATTCCAAGAATTGATGACTGTATTGACAAAGTCGGTAATTCTAAATATGTCACCAAATTTGACCTTCTCAAAGGATTCTGGCAAGTTCCGCTCACTGATAGGGCTAAAGAAGTATCAGCATTTGCTACTCCAACTGGTCTGTACCAGTACAAAGTTATGCCGTTTGGGATGAAAAATTCTCCTGCGACGTTTCAGCGGCTTGTAAATATGGTTATAGCTGGCTTGGATGGCTGTGACGCATACATCGATGATGTCATCATCTATACAGATACATGGAGTGACCACCTTCAAAGAATCAAACAATTCTTCGACCGTCTCAGTGAAGCAAAATTGACTGTTAATCTGGGAAAAACAGAATTTTGTCATGCTACTGTTACTTTTTTAGGACATCTTGTGGGACAGGGTCAAGTTAAACCTTTAGAATCTAAGGTCAATGCTATCTCTGAGTTTCCAGTGCCTGCTACTAAAAAGCAACTGATGCGATTTCTTGGTATGGCTGGCTACTATAGAAAGTTTTGTAAGAATTTTTCTATAATAGCTGAACCTTTAACAAATTTATTAAAGAAAAATGTTAAGTTCAAATGGAATGATAACTGTCAAGTTGCCTTTGATCGCTTGAAAGCCATACTAAAGAGCACACCAGTTCTTTTAGCACCTGATTTTGAAAAATGTTTTAAATTAGCTGTTGATGCAAGTGATGTGGGTATTGGTGCTGTTCTCTTGCAAGAAGACGATGATGGTATTGATCATCCCGTTTGTTATTTTTCTAAAAAATTAAACAAACATCAGAAAAACTACTCAACCATTGAAAAAGAATGTCTTGCTCTGATTTTGGCAATCCAACATTTTGAAGTTTATTTAACATCTGCAACTTCTCCTATAGTTGTTTTCAGTGATCACAATCCCTTAAGTTTTCTTCACAAACTTAAGAGTAAGAACCAAAGATTATTGAGGTGGAGTTTGTCACTTCAAGAATTTGATCTTGATGTAAGACACATTAAAGGAAAAGACAATATTATACCAGATGCTCTGTCAAGAGTCTAAAATTTTGAATTGTCTTATCTTTAATATAAAATTGAATTTAACAGTACCATTTCACTATATTTTTTGTTTATATGTATATATGTTTGTATATATATATCTCTTTTTCAATTCTTTTGATGAAAATTGTTTGTATTTTCATGCTAGATGTGCTGAAATGTTTCAACAAATCATGATATTATTAATTATGTAAAGTATATTATCATTGTATATGCTAAAGATAATACAAAAAGAAAGATTTATTTCATAAACCTTTCTTTTTTCTTTCAAGGGGGAAAGTGTTATGTATAAGCTATAAATAAACCTAATGGTATTTACCGTGTCTATTTTTAGACTGGGAATTTTCTTATCTCTTGATTCTGTTACGTAAATGTATGTAGAATTATGTAGATCTTTCTAGAAAGGCCTTTTGGAAGGTGATTCAGACTCTAGAGTATTCTTATGTTCTATACTATTCCAGATTGTTCTATAGTATTATATAAAGGGGTTCCTACAGCATTCTTGGTTCACTTGATTTAGACTTATGGTTTCATTTAGTAGTACTGTGTTAAACTAAAAGGGGATTTCTTGTTATCTTAAAAGTGTGTTTGAAAGCGTGTTTAATTTTAAATTCGGATATTATTGGACTTATTATTTGTGGACCAGGAACTTAATTAAATTGGATCTAAAATTAAAACTTTAGGATTAAACATTCAAGGTATTGTAAATTGTTTTTGTATTAATTTCATATTGTCAATAATTCTGGTATTATTGTCAATAAATATTGTTAATTGTAAAGTTTGTTGCTGGCTTCTTTGTTCATGTTACATTGGCACGTAACAATTCTTTCTATTTCCTTTAGAATAATGTTTTCGTTATTGATCTCTAACTTCTTCCTATAGGATACTTCTCATCGGATGAATATCTTATTGTCATTCCTCTTATATTCAGAAGTAAACACTCAAAAAAAGCAAACATACTTTGTTTTTATAACAAAATAGACATGCAGAGTTATTGTGGCGAGTTTCAATTTATTCCCATTCACACTGTAGGAAAAGTTGTGCACACAAGAAATATCGTGATTATGTTCAACCCAAGAGCAGAAAATGCAAACTAATTTGAGAACGACTAATACGATTTCAAATTCAAAGGTATTGTGCAAAGTAAGACAACATAAAAAAGTATTCGTGGCAAGTTTTGACTAATGTCCATTGAAAGTTTTAGAGGAGTTGCGCACACACACAAAAAAAAATGCTAAAGGATGGACAGACGTTCAGATAGTCAGACAATCGGGCCATAACTTTATACGACCGGGCGTTTGAAAAATCCTAATAGACATGTGCGAGTTTTTAAGAGGTATGACCTTGACAAGTCCATGAAATTGTCACACGACATTGGCCTTAGTATAAGCAGAAGCACGTCATTGAGAAATTTCTTCATGTAAAATATTAGGTTTGTACCTTGAATGGGCTTGAGCTTTTGGCAATGTTAAGTTCTTTGTTAAGTTTTCGAGTTAATTGACATTGACAGATATTCTGCCTTGTCCATGACCATGACTTTGTTACCAGTAGTTAGCTATCTTAAGATCTATTATTATGTCAAATATGATGCTAGTATCTTCAATTGGCACGAAAATATTAGAAATGTTAAGTTTTTTGGTTGAGGTTTTGGGTTATTTGACATTGGCAGATGATCCTGAACTGGTCACATGACCTTGACTTTGGTATCAGCAGATGCGTATTATTAAGATCTATCATCATACCAAATATGAGGCTTGTAAATTAAATGGGCTTGAAAATTGTGATAATGTTAAGTTTTTTCGTTAAGTTCTGCAGACAGGCAGGTCGACAGGCGAATTAAAATTTCAGCATATATATACTTTTTTGACTATTTTGCAAGTTTTGATTTATATGGTATCTACCCGAAATCCTCCTCGGTAACCTTGTATTTAATTTAGTAGGTTAAATTTAATCGATCCTGGGACAACTTAGTCCCGTTTCTTTAAATTTATCGATCCTTGGACAACTTGTCAAGCCCATTCTCACGAATAATTCATGAAGCATTTTGATTCGTGATCAAAATATTTTTAGAGAGAAAAACATGTTCTAATTTTAGTCTGCATTGCACGTAGTTTCTATTTTTAAACTGATTCCAAATTCAAAATACCCTTTCGATGCTTTCTTTGATTATTCATTGAACTGCGTCATAGTCTACGTCATCGTACTCTTATTCGCCTATTTTCATTATGCAGTGCAAGTTTATCGGAGATGCAAAAGATAAATTATTTAAAAAATCCAAAAACAACTTGTCTATCTGGTATATCATACCAATATTCGCTGTAAATTGTAACTTTATTAAAATGGCGAATATCTCATAGCCTTGCTTTATGAAAAAGCTTAGAATATTTGGATGAAATTGGTCAAAACATCTGGAATTCCCTTATGATTTTTTGCATAGTTAACACTCGGTTCGATATCTTTTTGGAAGAGTAGAGCGTTGCGTCATGGCCATTTTTGTCAATCAATTCTATTTCTTTTGTCAAACTGGTTTGGTATTTGTTTCATTTTTATTAAATGTAAGGTATGGTGAAATATGACATTGTAATTGAAACAGGATTTTCAAAGCTTTCTTTCAAATTATAATTTGTTGACGTTAATGTTCTATTACAAAGAGGGTACGAGGTTATTTTTATCCTTTCCTGAAATAGAACGAGATACCTTGCTTAACAACTTAAAAGGTCTAAACAATTAATGCAATATGTGGTGTGATGACACACCATACACTGAAACGAAATTCTAAGCAGCCACTTTATTTTTTAAAAAATCATATTGCTTTTAATACCCGAATTGGTTAAGAGTCGAATTTCGTAAGAATAATGTTTTTAGAAAAACTTCCATTAATGTTGACCCTACAAGAATTGAGGAAAGCGATGAATTTGGGAAGAATTCGAGGGTACCCCTAATTTCAAAAGTAACATTGGTGGTGGGGTAATTATAACATCTTATGCTTGCGAGAAAAACACAGCAATCGCAGTTTTTCCATTTCACTTTTTTTTAATTGTTTGATATCTCACACGAAAAAGTCATCGATTTTTGACAATTATCGAATAAATTTTCGAGTATTGCATGGACCGAAATTTTGAAATGACTCTAGAATATTCTATTTTTGTGACTTTTGCAAAATCAAAGCGCTAAAAGCGCTGAAGGCCTGGTTTATAAAGAGGCAAGGTGACATTTGAAGGCATATACTCCAATTTTTTTTCATCTTTTTAGCAAGGCTTTTTTAAGGCGAGGGAAAACAAGGGTTCCCTTTACCTATGGGGATCGTAGGCCACATTAGCACAGAGTCCGCCAAAAACCACTAATTCTCTACTAATTTACAGCTAATTTCAAGGTATAGATTACTACGCCCGATACCGATATGCAGACGGACGCAACGTTTATCATAATTTCAGTTGAGTTAATTGGTTTGCTACTAGTCAGTCAATTTATCCATTCGATCATTCCGTCTAGCATCGTAGTAATGCTATTTTTCTAGGTGCACAAATATACAAAAAGATACATCAAATTACACCCATGTTGATTTATTGTCTGCAACGTGTTCCAAGATAGCCCAATGCCTAAAATTTTACCGGCTGTTTAAGGGTTTAAGGATGGGACAAGGCTTTTATTTTTTTCTAATTTAGACAAATCCATTATAAGAAGACAACAATTTTTTTTAGACAGGTCCAAGTTGTAACATTTTCTTCTTTTCCCTTTTAGCAAGGTCATCCGTCAAGATCAAATATAAAAGCTATGTATCTTTAACACAGGAGTAATTTTGACAGTGATAAGTAAGTAAATATCTAGTATACATGATAGGGACAATGTGAATAATTAGATTTATATTCCAGAAAATTGACCCCGTATTTTGTTTCGTATATTCAGTTCCCTCGCCTTCCAATACTATCAGTACTTTGATTTTAGCATAACGTAGTGATGTGCAAGCACTGCGTTGAAAACACAAAGTACTTCGTGTCGCACAAAAGTGGATGACGTACACTAGACCTTTTAAGTGCGCACGTGAGCACAAAGTATCTACGTACTACACACGATGTTCGGTTTTTGATTGATTGATTGATTGATTGAATGGGGTTTTACGCCGCTTTCAACATTATTTCAGTTATATCGCGGCGGCGGCTGGAGCACATAACAATGGATTCCTGGTATTTCTCACGCCAGTACTACCATTACATTCTTTCCTACCCCCCAGCTACTATCTCACATAGGTCTACGATTATCAACCCATTGGTGAGAGACAAATAGTCGGAAAGAATGAGGGCCGCCGTCGGGGATCGAACCCGGGACCTCTAGTTTGACAGTCCGACGCGCTACCAACTGCGCTATGACGGCGGCGTTCGGTTTTTGACTCGATTATTTTTTTTTCTATGCAATTTCCAGGATACAGGCTTGTTTCCTATGACCTGCTAAACCAGGCCAAAAATAGAAATATAGAATTTTTATCAAATTACCATAAATATGCGGTGAATGTGGTAAATACAAAGTGGCCGTTTAGAAGTTCGTTTCAGTGAAGATCTACAAAATTAGAATGGTACCTGTGTTTAAAATAATTCAAAGTAAATGGTTTCAAAAAAAATCTTTTACATACAGTTGTAGTAGTGCCGGATAAGTTCCTTAGACAACCACAGTGCAGTGTCTGATATGAACAAAATGACCATTCTTAACAATTTCTTGGTTATACCGATATAGCTAGGATTGTCATATGTTGCCTAACTGCTTGTGCCCATTAAGAGTCCCGTTTTGATACATAATATAGCTTGAAAAACTACTTGCTTTAATTAGCAAATGAAATATCCTTAATTTTGGTCAAAAGCCCTTAACAAAAACGTTTATCAGTCTAAAAAATCTCGGTCTGTAGGATATCCTAGGGTTCGACACTATATTGGTACTGCCAAGATTTTTCCTTTTTGCGCCAGACCTCCACACTTGATAAAACTGTCAGTTGTTTTTCAGGCGCACATCAACGGACCAATTGTATGATATGCCTCTTCAATACTGGAACCTGAAAGTAAAGTAATATACTTTAGAGTGTAGGCACTTGAGCGCTTAGTTCGCTAAACAGGCCTGGATCTCCTGATAATGATTATCAGTTTTTTTTTTTTTTTTTTTAAAAACGAGAAGGCAAGGGTGACCTAAATCGCTTACCTGAGTTAAATGTGTAAGATCTAAACAAAACAAGTAATTTGACCAATTCACTGGTTGAGTGAGCCAAAAATATGACATCCAAGGTGCCTATCAGGTTTTTCTAATATTTGACCTCGTGACCGCATTTCTGATCCCGCTTGATAAAATATCTAACTTGACAAAGATTTCATCTAGACAATCAAACTGACCAATTTCAAGTTGACTGAACAAAAAATTGGCCTCTAGCGTGTTTACAAGTTTTTTTTCTAAGATTTGACCTCGTGACCTAGTTTCTGACCCCATTTGACCCAATTTCGAACTTGACCGAGATTACATCAAGGCATTCAATCTGGCCCATTTCTGGTTGATAGATGAAAAAAAGCCTTAATAGTGTCTACAAGGTTTTCTAAGATTTGACCTCGTGACCTATTGTTTGAACCCACTTGACCCAATTTCGAAGTCTAACGAGATTCACAGACTTTCAATCTGACCAATTTATGACCAGGTTGATTGGGGAAATAATTTTCCAGAGTGTCTACAAGAGTTTTCTAAGATTTGAACTCATTACCTAGTTTTTTCCCCGCTTAAACCAATTTTAAAATGAACCGAGATATCATCAAGAAAACCAATCTGAATAGATTTTAGTTTGATTGAGCACAAAACATGACAACTAGAGTGTCTACAAGGATTTTCTATTCAATGTATAATTCATACTTTCAGGCCGCCAGCCTTTAGTACAAATGTGTTACAAATACAATGAATACGTAAATACAGTGATAGAGAAGTATATGAGCATGAACTTGAAAATTTATCAATATTGCGAGATAACTTGCAACTTTATAACGTATTAATCAATTTTTAGTTTTAACCATATCCTTAGAACCATTTTAAGGTATTCTTCTGCTCCACGAAACACCATCCACATTGAAGGCCTTTTGTCAAGCATAATACTAGTCTACGGTATATTATTTTGTCATTTTTTTATGAAATGTACAATATAAATACTGAGCAACATTTTTATAGTTTTATCTTGTTTACTAGCTAAAAGAAAATACTTTTTTTTTCTTTTAGGGGACTTGAAATATTTTTTCTGGAATAAGAGATTGTCTTAAATAAGAATAAAAAAGACATATAAATGAAAACGTGCCTCCCTAGGTAATCCTTCATATCTACCCCTTTCAATTTATTATGCATGAACCCCAGTGCGAAGTTGAGTAAATGCATTTCGAAAATTTCTTATATTTAAAAAATCTAAATAATATTCGTATTGATACGTTAATTTAATTTTACTGAAGACGTTTACCTTGGAGCTGTTGTAAATAGATTCATGCCAATGTTGCAAGTACTGGTCCATCAACCTTTGTATAAAACTTTTTGAAAACAATATTCATTCTGAACAAACTGGTTATTCCATATATATTGTTACGTGCCAATGTAACACGAACAAAGAAGCCAGCAACAAACTTTACAATTAACAATATTTATTGACAATAATACCAGAATTATTGACAATATGAAATAAATACAAAAACAATTTACAATACCTTGAATGTTTAATCCTAAAGTTTTAATTTTAGATCCAATTTAATTAAGTTCCTGGTCCACAAATAATAAGTCCAATAATATCCGAATTTAAAATTAAACACGCTTTTAAACACACTTTTAAGATAACAAGAAATCCCCTTTTAGTTTAACACAGTACTACTAAATGAAACCATAAGTCTAAATCAAGTGAACCAAGAATGCTGTAGGAACCCCTTTATATAATACCATAGAATAATCTAGAATAGCAGAGAACATAAGAATACTCTAGAGTCTGAATCACCTTCCAAAAGGCCTTTCTAGAAAGATCTACATAATTCTACATACATTTACGTAACAGAATCAAGAGATAAGAAAATTCCCAGTCTAAAAATAGACACGGTAAATACCATTAGGTTTATTTATAGCTTATACATAACACTTTCCCCCTTGAAAGAAAAAAGAAAGGTTTATGAAATAAATCTTTCTTTTTGTATTATCTTTAGCATATACAATGATAATATACTTTACATAATTAATAATATCATGATTTGTTGAAACATTTCAGCACATCTAGCATGAAAATACAAACAATTTTCATCAAAAGAATTGAAAAAGAGATATATATATACAAACATATATACATATAAACAAAAAATATAGTGAAATGGTACTGTTAAATTCAATTTTATATTAAAGATAAGACAATTCAAAATTTTAGACTCTTGACAGAGCATCTGGTATAATATTGTCTTTTCCTTTAATGTGTCTTACATCAAGATCAAATTCTTGAAGTGACAAACTCCACCTCAATAATCTTTGGTTCTTACTCTTAAGTTTGTGAAGAAAACGTAAGGGATTGTGATCACTGAAAACAACTATAGGAGAAGTTGCAGATGTTAAATAAACTTCAAAATGTTGGATTGCCAAAATCAGAGCAAGACATTCTTTTTCAATGGTTGAGTAGTTTTTCTGATGTTTGTTTAATTTTTTAGAAAAATAACAAACGGGATGATCAATACCATCATCGTCTTCTTGCAAGAGAACAGCACCAATACCCACATCACTTGCATCAACAGCTAATTTAAAACATTTGTCAAAATCAGGTGCTAAAAGAACTGGTGTGCTCTTTAGTATGGCTTTCAAGCGATCAAAGGCAACTTGACAGTTATCATTCCATTTGAACTTAACATTTTTCTTTAATAAATTTGTTAAAGGTTCAGCTATTATAGAAAAATTCTTACAAAACTTTCTATAGTAGCCAGCCATACCAAGAAATCGCATCAGTTGCTTTTTAGTAGCAGGCACTGGAAACTCAGAGATAGCATTGACCTTAGATTCTAAAGGTTTAACTTGACCCTGTCCCACAAGATGTCCTAAAAAAGTAACAGTAGCATGACAAAATTCTGTTTTTCCCAGATTAACAGTCAATTTTGCTTCACTGAGACGGTCGAAGAATTGTTTGATTCTTTGAAGGTGGTCACTCCATGTATCTGTATAGATGATGACATCATTAATGTATGCGTCACAGCCATCTAAGCCAGCTATAACCATATTTACAAGCCGCTGAAACGTCGCAGGAGAATTTTTCATCCCAAACGGCATAACTTTGTACTGGTACAGACCAGTTGGAGTAGCAAATGCTGATACTTCTTTAGCCCTATCAGTGAGCGGAACTTGCCAGAATCCTTTGAGAAGGTCAAATTTGGTGACATATTTAGAATTACCGACTTTGTCAATACAGTCATCAATTCTTGGAATTGGAAAAGAGTCAGTTTTTGTCACAGAGTTCACTTTTCGATAGTCAGTACACATTCTGTATGTTCCATTTGGCTTTGGAACTAATATACATGGTGAACTGTAATTACTTTGGCTGGGTTCAATAAAGTCATTCTCCAATAAGTAATTCACTTCATCTTGAAGGGCTTTTTGTTTCACTGGATTCATTCTATAAGGATGTTGTTTTATTGGTTGAGAATCTTCCACAATGACATCATGATATATTTTATCAGTTCTTGTGGGGATGTCAGGAAATAAGTGTTTATATTCATTAATCAACTGTTTCAGCTCTTCTCGTTGAGATGGCTCCAAATGTGAAAGTTTGTCGTCAAGATTCTTTAGTATTTCAGAGTTCTCAAGTTTAGGTGGACCAGGAACAGATTTTTCACTAAAGTCTGAACTAACTTCTGATTCAATCATATTTGATTGTTGTGGGACAGTGTTTACAACTGTAACTGGTTTTGAAATAGAGCTATCTCTGTCAAAATACTTTTTTAACATGTTTACATGACACATTTGTTTATTTTTACGCCTTCCGGGAGTATTGATGATATAATTCAAATCACTTGTTTTCTTATCAATAGTATACGGGCCATAATATCTTGCCTGTAAGGGTCGGCCAGGTATTGGCAAAAGAGCAAGGACTTTATCACCTGGTTCGAATTTCCTATCAACACTATGCTTGTCATATCTTGCCTTCATTTTGCTCTGAGATGATTTAAGATTTGACCTAGCAACCTCACATGCCCTAGACAGTTTATTTCTGAAGTCAGAAACATACTGTAACAAGTTCAAGGGTGTTTCATCATCAGCAAGAAATTTCTCTTTTAAGAGTGTTAATGGCCCACGAACAGAATGACCAAAAACTAACTCAAAGGGGCTAAAGCCAAGAGATTCTTGAACAGATTCTCTGACTGCAAATAATAGCAAATGAATACCTTCATCCCAATTTTTATCAGTATCAAAACAATATGACCTTATCATATTCTTTAGGGTCTGATGAAATCTTTCTAAAGCACCTTGACTTTCAGGGTGATAAGCAGATGACCGATATTGCTTGATACCTAATTCATGCATAACCTGTTGGAATATGCCTGACATGAAGTTTGATCCTTGATCAGACTGAACTGATTTTGGAAGGCCAACAAAAGTAAAGAACTTGACAAGAGCCTTAATAATTGACTTTGCCTTAATGTTCCTTAAAGGAATTGCTTCTGGGAAGCGGGTAGAAGCACACATAATTGTCAACAAATATTCAGAACCTGACTTGGTTTTTGGTAAAGGACCAACGCAGTCTATTATTATTCGACTGAAAGGTTCATCAAAAGCTGGAATGGGTTGTAACCTTGCTTTTGGAATAACTTGGTTAGGTTTCCCTACCATTTGACAAGTGTGGCAACTTTTACAATATTTGGAAACATCCGATTTAAGTCCAGGCCAAAAGAAATGAGTCATAATCTTGTGATAAGTCTTGTTTACACCTAAATGACCAGACATTGGACTTTCATGGGCTATACTAAGTATTTCATGGCGATATGACTTTGGAACAACAATTTGGTGATGAACAGCCCAATCGTCATCAGCTGGGACATCAAATGGTCGCCATTTTCTCATCAGAATACCATTCTTTTTATAGTAACAAACAGGATTCTGAGACATTTCTTTTTCGGGTAATGCCCTATCAATTAACTTTGAAATCTCAGGATCATTTTGCTGTTCCTGGATTAACTTTGACTTTGAATGCGTTTCATGACCTTGATCATTTGACCTTGGAGATGACTGACAAAATTTTGACGAGTCTGTCTGAGTATCAGGCAGACTAAGATTAAAAGACTTTTTAATCTCGTCATTGAAATATTGACCAACAAAAGTATCAGTTAAGTCAATATCATTTGAATTTTTCAAGGAAGCTTTTTTAGCCATACCCCGAGTTACTGCACATGAAGGGTACAAATCAGGTATTTCCTGCAAAATAGGATCATCTGTTTGACCTACATTAGGTGTGTCAGTTACAAGAGGATTAACAACAACCTTATCTCCAGCTAAGTCATTGCCTAGCAATAAATGTACACCTTTAAATGGTAAAGAATGTTTAACACCAACAACCACAGAACCAGTAACCAAATCCGAGGACAAATTAACCTTATGAAGAGGAACATTAATAACACCACACTCTACACCCTGAATAAGGACACTAGTACCAGACGAAGTCTTCTCAGAAAAAGGCAGAACATCTGCTAAAATAAGAGATTGAGAAGCTCCTGTGTCTCTTAAAATTTTAATAGGGGTAGGTGGGCACATATCACCTGAAAGTGATACAAAACCATCCAAAATGAACGGTTCAAAAATCTCCATACAGGAATCAGAATTTGGTTCTGCCTTAACAATTGAATTTAACTCAAAAGAAGGCTGTGATTTAGGCTGAAGGCTGGTGAGCCCTGTAGGTTTGGCTGCACTCAGTTCCTTCTTCCTTTTTAATCTAAAACATTCCGAAATAAGGTGACCTGGTTTTTTACAAAAAGTACAATGTACTCGAGATAAGGGATTTTGAACATTGGTTTCACCAGTAGACTTTGGTTTAGGTGAATTCGATTGACTAGACATGCTAGATGAATCACCAGACATAGATTTATTTTGGGGATGTGAGGAAGCAGGTTTTGCTTTATTAACGAAAGAATTTTTGTGTGTAAGGTAGTAATCATCAGCTAAACGAGCTGCTTCATGTATAGTTTCAACAGTTTTTTCATCTAAATGTGACTTAATGTCAGATTGAATGCAATTTTTGAATTGTTCAATTAATATAAGTTGTCTAAGATTATCATAATTTTGGTCTATTTTCTTAGAATAGCACCACCTGTCAAATAATTTTTCTTCGTTTCTTGCAAATTCAACGTGAGTCTGGCCAGATTCTTTTCTACAACTTCTAAATTGTTGTCTGTATGCTTCTGGAACCAGCTCATAACCTTTGAGAATGAGTTCTTTTACAGTATCATAATCATTGCTTTGTTCTGTTCTAAGTTGCGAATAAATATTGCGAGCTTTTCCTACTAAGACACTTTGGAGAAGTAAGGTCCATTGCTCCTTTGGCCATTTCAAGTTATTTGCAACTTTTTCAAAATGTTCGAAATATGTATCAACTTCATTTTCTTGAAATTGAGGAACAAGCCTAAAATGTTTTGTTACATCAAAATGGTCACTATACATATCTCTGGGCTGATTTGCTCTATCTTGTATTTCTAATTCTTTTAATCGTAATTGAAATGCTCTTTCTTCTCTTTCCCTCTCTCTTTCTATTTCTCTCTCTTCTCTTTCTCGCTCTTCCTTTTCCCTTTCTCTCTCTCTTTCCCTTTCTTCCTTTTCCCTTTGAAATTGCCTTTCTCTTTCTTTTTCTTCAATTTCTCTTTGTGCTCTTTCTCTTTCAATTTCAATTTCTAATTGCTTTTCTTGAAATTTCCGCTCTTCTCTCTCTCTTTCTATTTCCAATTCCTTCTCCCTTTGTTGAAGTTTTAACAGTTCAAGATCTCTTGAGCTTGAAACTGATGGAACATCAACAATGAGAGACAGAGCCTTTTCATCAAAAATGTCCTCATCAACAAAATATTGAACCAAAATATTCTTAATTTCATGCTTTCGCAATGAGGACTTGACTTCTTTTAATTCATAATGCTTGGCAAGATTGAGCAAATCAGGCTTTTTACCCAAATTCAATAACTCCACGGAAGGTTCGTGCGTAAATTTTTCTAAGTCAAAAGACATGGTAGCTTGTTGCTGTATTTGAATAAGAATGTAAGATTTCGATAAATAATAGTGAAAGTGCACTCTAGATTTATCAAAATTGAAATATGAAATTAATTTCTTAAATAATTTTGAACAGTAGATATAAATAAAGAATTTGTTTGATTTGTTTTGTTTTGTTTGTTTGTCTGATATTCGTATCTCGAGACGAGCCCCCAAATTGTTACGTGCCAATGTAACACGAACAAAGAAGCCAGCAACAAACTTTACAATTAACAATATTTATTGACAATAATACCAGAATTATTGACAATATGAAATAAATACAAAAACAATTTACAATACCTTGAATGTTTAATCCTAAAGTTTTAATTTTAGATCCAATTTAATTAAGTTCCTGGTCCACAAATAATAAGTCCAATAATATCCGAATTTAAAATTAAACACGCTTTTAAACACACTTTTAAGATAACAAGAAATCCCCTTTTAGTTTAACACAGTACTACTAAATGAAACCATAAGTCTAAATCAAGTGAACCAAGAATGCTGTAGGAACCCCTTTATATAATACCATAGAATAATCTAGAATAGCAGAGAACATAAGAATACTCTAGAGTCTGAATCACCTTCCAAAAGGCCTTTCTAGAAAGATCTACATAATTCTACATACATTTACGTAACAGAATCAAGAGATAAGAAAATTCCCAGTCTAAAAATAGACACGGTAAATACCATTAGGTTTATTTATAGCTTATACATAACACTTTCCCCCTTGAAAGAAAAAAGAAAGGTTTATGAAATAAATCTTTCTTTTTGTATTATCTTTAGCATATACAATGATAATATACTTTACATAATTAATAATATCATGATTTGTTGAAACATTTCAGCACATCTAGCATGAAAATACAAACAATTTTCATCAAAAGAATTGAAAAAGAGATATATATATACAAACATATATACATATAAACAAAAAATATAGTGAAATGGTACTGTTAAATTCAATTTTATATTAAAGATAAGACAATTCAAAATTTTAGACTCTTGACAGAGCATCTGGTATAATATTGTCTTTTCCTTTAATGTGTCTTACATCAAGATCAAATTCTTGAAGTGACAAACTCCACCTCAATAATCTTTGGTTCTTACTCTTAAGTTTGTGAAGAAAACGTAAGGGATTGTGATCACTGAAAACAACTATAGGAGAAGTTGCAGATGTTAAATAAACTTCAAAATGTTGGATTGCCAAAATCAGAGCAAGACATTCTTTTTCAATGGTTGAGTAGTTTTTCTGATGTTTGTTTAATTTTTTAGAAAAATAACAAACGGGATGATCAATACCATCATCGTCTTCTTGCAAGAGAACAGCACCAATACCCACATCACTTGCATCAACAGCTAATTTAAAACATTTGTCAAAATCAGGTGCTAAAAGAACTGGTGTGCTCTTTAGTATGGCTTTCAAGCGATCAAAGGCAACTTGACAGTTATCATTCCATTTGAACTTAACATTTTTCTTTAATAAATTTGTTAAAGGTTCAGCTATTATAGAAAAATTCTTACAAAACTTTCTATAGTAGCCAGCCATACCAAGAAATCGCATCAGTTGCTTTTTAGTAGCAGGCACTGGAAACTCAGAGATAGCATTGACCTTAGATTCTAAAGGTTTAACTTGACCCTGTCCCACAAGATGTCCTAAAAAAGTAACAGTAGCATGACAAAATTCTGTTTTTCCCAGATTAACAGTCAATTTTGCTTCACTGAGACGGTCGAAGAATTGTTTGATTCTTTGAAGGTGGTCACTCCATGTATCTGTATAGATGATGACATCATTAATGTATGCGTCACAGCCATCTAAGCCAGCTATAACCATATTTACAAGCCGCTGAAACGTCGCAGGAGAATTTTTCATCCCAAACGGCATAACTTTGTACTGGTACAGACCAGTTGGAGTAGCAAATGCTGATACTTCTTTAGCCCTATCAGTGAGCGGAACTTGCCAGAATCCTTTGAGAAGGTCAAATTTGGTGACATATTTAGAATTACCGACTTTGTCAATACAGTCATCAATTCTTGGAATTGGAAAAGAGTCAGTTTTTGTCACAGAGTTCACTTTTCGATAGTCAGTACACATTCTGTATGTTCCATTTGGCTTTGGAACTAATATACATGGTGAACTGTAATTACTTTGGCTGGGTTCAATAAAGTCATTCTCCAATAAGTAATTCACTTCATCTTGAAGGGCTTTTTGTTTCACTGGATTCATTCTATAAGGATGTTGTTTTATTGGTTGAGAATCTTCCACAATGACATCATGATATATTTTATCAGTTCTTGTGGGGATGTCAGGAAATAAGTGTTTATATTCATTAATCAACTGTTTCAGCTCTTCTCGTTGAGATGGCTCCAAATGTGAAAGTTTGTCGTCAAGATTCTTTAGTATTTCAGAGTTCTCAAGTTTAGGTGGACCAGGAACAGATTTTTCACTAAAGTCTGAACTAACTTCTGATTCAATCATATTTGATTGTTGTGGGACAGTGTTTACAACTGTAACTGGTTTTGAAATAGAGCTATCTCTGTCAAAATACTTTTTTAACATGTTTACATGACACATTTGTTTATTTTTACGCCTTCCGGGAGTATTGATGATATAATTCAAATCACTTGTTTTCTTATCAATAGTATACGGGCCATAATATCTTGCCTGTAAGGGTCGGCCAGGTATTGGCAAAAGAGCAAGGACTTTATCACCTGGTTCGAATTTCCTATCAACACTATGCTTGTCATATCTTGCCTTCATTTTGCTCTGAGATGATTTAAGATTTGACCTAGCAACCTCACATGCCCTAGACAGTTTATTTCTGAAGTCAGAAACATACTGTAACAAGTTCAAGGGTGTTTCATCATCAGCAAGAAATTTCTCTTTTAAGAGTGTTAATGGCCCACGAACAGAATGACCAAAAACTAACTCAAAGGGGCTAAAGCCAAGAGATTCTTGAACAGATTCTCTGACTGCAAATAATAGCAAATGAATACCTTCATCCCAATTTTTATCAGTATCAAAACAATATGACCTTATCATATTCTTTAGGGTCTGATGAAATCTTTCTAAAGCACCTTGACTTTCAGGGTGATAAGCAGATGACCGATATTGCTTGATACCTAATTCATGCATAACCTGTTGGAATATGCCTGACATGAAGTTTGATCCTTGATCAGACTGAACTGATTTTGGAAGGCCAACAAAAGTAAAGAACTTGACAAGAGCCTTAATAATTGACTTTGCCTTAATGTTCCTTAAAGGAATTGCTTCTGGGAAGCGGGTAGAAGCACACATAATTGTCAACAAATATTCAGAACCTGACTTGGTTTTTGGTAAAGGACCAACGCAGTCTATTATTATTCGACTGAAAGGTTCATCAAAAGCTGGAATGGGTTGTAACCTTGCTTTTGGAATAACTTGGTTAGGTTTCCCTACCATTTGACAAGTGTGGCAACTTTTACAATATTTGGAAACATCCGATTTAAGTCCAGGCCAAAAGAAATGAGTCATAATCTTGTGATAAGTCTTGTTTACACCTAAATGACCAGACATTGGACTTTCATGGGCTATACTAAGTATTTCATGGCGATATGACTTTGGAACAACAATTTGGTGATGAACAGCCCAATCGTCATCAGCTGGGACATCAAATGGTCGCCATTTTCTCATCAGAATACCATTCTTTTTATAGTAACAAACAGGATTCTGAGACATTTCTTTTTCGGGTAATGCCCTATCAATTAACTTTGAAATCTCAGGATCATTTTGCTGTTCCTGGATTAACTTTGACTTTGAATGCGTTTCATGACCTTGATCATTTGACCTTGGAGATGACTGACAAAATTTTGACGAGTCTGTCTGAGTATCAGGCAGACTAAGATTAAAAGACTTTTTAATCTCGTCATTGAAATATTGACCAACAAAAGTATCAGTTAAGTCAATATCATTTGAATTTTTCAAGGAAGCTTTTTTAGCCATACCCCGAGTTACTGCACATGAAGGGTACAAATCAGGTATTTCCTGCAAAATAGGATCATCTGTTTGACCTACATTAGGTGTGTCAGTTACAAGAGGATTAACAACAACCTTATCTCCAGCTAAGTCATTGCCTAGCAATAAATGTACACCTTTAAATGGTAAAGAATGTTTAACACCAACAACCACAGAACCAGTAACCAAATCCGAGGACAAATTAACCTTATGAAGAGGAACATTAATAACACCACACTCTACACCCTGAATAAGGACACTAGTACCAGACGAAGTCTTCTCAGAAAAAGGCAGAACATCTGCTAAAATAAGAGATTGAGAAGCTCCTGTGTCTCTTAAAATTTTAATAGGGGTAGGTGGGCACATATCACCTGAAAGTGATACAAAACCATCCAAAATGAACGGTTCAAAAATCTCCATACAGGAATCAGAATTTGGTTCTGCCTTAACAATTGAATTTAACTCAAAAGAAGGCTGTGATTTAGGCTGAAGGCTGGTGAGCCCTGTAGGTTTGGCTGCACTCAGTTCCTTCTTCCTTTTTAATCTAAAACATTCCGAAATAAGGTGACCTGGTTTTTTACAAAAAGTACAATGTACTCGAGATAAGGGATTTTGAACATTGGTTTCACCAGTAGACTTTGGTTTAGGTGAATTCGATTGACTAGACATGCTAGATGAATCACCAGACATAGATTTATTTTGGGGATGTGAGGAAGCAGGTTTTGCTTTATTAACGAAAGAATTTTTGTGTGTAAGGTAGTAATCATCAGCTAAACGAGCTGCTTCATGTATAGTTTCAACAGTTTTTTCATCTAAATGTGACTTAATGTCAGATTGAATGCAATTTTTGAATTGTTCAATTAATATAAGTTGTCTAAGATTATCATAATTTTGGTCTATTTTCTTAGAATAGCACCACCTGTCAAATAATTTTTCTTCGTTTCTTGCAAATTCAACGTGAGTCTGGCCAGATTCTTTTCTACAACTTCTAAATTGTTGTCTGTATGCTTCTGGAACCAGCTCATAACCTTTGAGAATGAGTTCTTTTACAGTATCATAATCATTGCTTTGTTCTGTTCTAAGTTGCGAATAAATATTGCGAGCTTTTCCTACTAAGACACTTTGGAGAAGTAAGGTCCATTGCTCCTTTGGCCATTTCAAGTTATTTGCAACTTTTTCAAAATGTTCGAAATATGTATCAACTTCATTTTCTTGAAATTGAGGAACAAGCCTAAAATGTTTTGTTACATCAAAATGGTCACTATACATATCTCTGGGCTGATTTGCTCTATCTTGTATTTCTAATTCTTTTAATCGTAATTGAAATGCTCTTTCTTCTCTTTCCCTCTCTCTTTCTATTTCTCTCTCTTCTCTTTCTCGCTCTTCCTTTTCCCTTTCTCTCTCTCTTTCCCTTTCTTCCTTTTCCCTTTGAAATTGCCTTTCTCTTTCTTTTTCTTCAATTTCTCTTTGTGCTCTTTCTCTTTCAATTTCAATTTCTAATTGCTTTTCTTGAAATTTCCGCTCTTCTCTCTCTCTTTCTATTTCCAATTCCTTCTCCCTTTGTTGAAGTTTTAACAGTTCAAGATCTCTTGAGCTTGAAACTGATGGAACATCAACAATGAGAGACAGAGCCTTTTCATCAAAAATGTCCTCATCAACAAAATATTGAACCAAAATATTCTTAATTTCATGCTTTCGCAATGAGGACTTGACTTCTTTTAATTCATAATGCTTGGCAAGATTGAGCAAATCAGGCTTTTTACCCAAATTCAATAACTCCACGGAAGGTTCGTGCGTAAATTTTTCTAAGTCAAAAGACATGGTAGCTTGTTGCTGTATTTGAATAAGAATGTAAGATTTCGATAAATAATAGTGAAAGTGCACTCTAGATTTATCAAAATTGAAATATGAAATTAATTTCTTAAATAATTTTGAACAGTAGATATAAATAAAGAATTTGTTTGATTTGTTTTGTTTTGTTTGTTTGTCTGATATTCGTATCTCGAGACGAGCCCCCAAATTGTTACGTGCCAATGTAACACGAACAAAGAAGCCAGCAACAAACTTTACAATTAACAATATTTATTGACAATAATACCAGAATTATTGACAATATGAAATAAATACAAAAACAATTTACAATACCTTGAATGTTTAATCCTAAAGTTTTAATTTTAGATCCAATTTAATTAAGTTCCTGGTCCACAAATAATAAGTCCAATAATATCCGAATTTAAAATTAAACACGCTTTTAAACACACTTTTAAGATAACAAGAAATCCCCTTTTAGTTTAACACAGTACTACTAAATGAAACCATAAGTCTAAATCAAGTGAACCAAGAATGCTGTAGGAACCCCTTTATATAATACCATAGAATAATCTAGAATAGCAGAGAACATAAGAATACTCTAGAGTCTGAATCACCTTCCAAAAGGCCTTTCTAGAAAGATCTACATAATTCTACATACATTTACGTAACAGAATCAAGAGATAAGAAAATTCCCAGTCTAAAAATAGACACGGTAAATACCATTAGGTTTATTTATAGCTTATACATAACAATATGTATTTTGATATAGTAATTTCTTTACTTCCTTTGCCAATTATACCGAGTGCCATATGTATTACTAGAATTTGATAACATTTTATAACAACATTTAGCATAGGACTCGCAACCAGTATTTGATACATCTTTCTGCACCATCAATGTTTATTGGATAGCGAAACAAAATTTCAGTTGATGATTTATTATTAACGCATAAAAACCTCTTGCATGCATAATGTGAAATTCTTTCCGATGGTTCTCTAGAGGACCCCCCCCCCCCAACTTTCTGTACCATACAGAAGAATTGATAAAATGTTTGAATTAGATACTTTGAAATATACATTATAAGGTAGTTGGCCATATGAATATAAAGATGACAATGTTTAGACAAGTGCTCCTTTGGCCTTTACTGCTATGTTAATTGCCACGGTGTGTAATGACAATCCTGATGTAAAAGTTACGCCTACATAATTAAATGAATGAACAATTTCGAGATATTCATGACCATATGTCCATCTTTCATGGTAACTTACCAACATGACTTTTTCTTTTTATCAATGTTGACTTTCAAGAGGCTTTCTTTGCAGTAAACATGTAGAAAATCTAATACATTTTGAAGATCTTTGACAGTATCTGCCATTAACATCATCAGCAAACAGCAAAATTAGAATTTCATAACTATTTGGTTCCAGTTGTATCCCTCTTAATCTAGGTTCAATTTCATTTTCAGAACTAATTCATTTATGAAAAGAATAAAAAAGTTTTAGGGATGCCATACATCCTTGTTTAAGACCAATTGAACAATCAAAATATCCAGGAATGTTGTTGTATTCAACATATGTCAAGTGAAACTCATCCATTGCTTTATTGTTGAAGAGGATATTTAATTTCAATATTTTGAAGTGAGAATAGACGCTACCCACCAATTCATTACTGAGGAGACTGAAATAAGCCCCTCCCTGTCACGCCCAAGTTTATAGACCATTTTTGCGAAAACATTTTTAAAATGATATCACAAGGAATATTCTGGTAAAGTTTATTGAAATCCGCCCAGTGGTTCAGGAGGAGATGTCGTTCAAAGACTTCGGGCTCAAAATAATCCCGCTCTGCCTCGCCCATATTTATAGGACAATCAAAATTTTGCGAACAATTGTCAGAAAGGGTGACCCAAGAAACATTCTGGTAAAGTTTCATTGAAGAAATCGGCCCAGTGGTATAGGAGGAGATATCGTTCAAAGATTTTTTGCTCAAATTAAGCCCGTCCTGCCACGCCCAAATTTATGGGCCAATCAAAATTTCGCGGGCAATTTTCAAGAAGGGTCAACCAAGGAACATTCTGGTAAAGTTTCATTGGAATGAGCCCAGTGGTTCAGGAGGAGACGTCGTTCGAAGATTTTGGGTTAAAAATAAGCCCTGTCCTGTCACGCCCATATTTATGAACCAATCAGAATTAAGCGAACAATTTTCAAAAGGGTCACCCAGGGAACATTTTGGCAAAACTTCCTTGAAATCGGCCCAGTGGTTAAGGAGGAGAAGAAGTAATAAGAAAGTTGACGACACCCGATGCACGATGGAAGACAGCGTCAGGGTGATCGATCCTAAAAGCTCCCTTTGAGCACGTTGTGCTCAGGTGAGCTAAAAAGTATGGCCACTAGAGTGTCTACAAGGTTTTTTCTAAGATTTAAACTCGTTACCCATTTGACCCAATTCAACTTGACCTAGATTTAATCAAGACAATAAATCCTACTTATTATCAGGTTGGTTCAGCCAAAATGGCCGCGAGAGTGTCTACAAGGTTTTTTCTAAGATTTGAACTCGTTACCCATTTGACCCAATTCAACTTGACCTAGATTTAATCAAGACAATAAATCCTACTTATTATCAGGTTGGTTCAGCCAAAATGGCCGCGAGAGTGTCTACAAGTTTTTTAATGAATTGACCACGTTACCTAGTTTTTGAATCCACTTGACCCAATTATGAAGTTGAAAAAGATTTCATCTAGAAAATCAATCTGGCCAATTTCAGGTTGATTGGTAAAGAATTTGGCTTTTAGTGTGTCTACAAGGTAAATGTTGACGATGGACGAGACACGACAGACGAAGGACATAACACAACCACAAAAGCTCACCTTGAGCACTTCGTGAGAGAGCATGTCCCAATGAAATTCTTGTGAAGTATGGTTGAATTATGCCAAGTAGTTTCAAAGAAGAAGACGTTTAATGAGAAGGTAAACGGTCGAACGCACGTACTCACGACAGACACCAAGCCACGACAATAAAGCTGCACTTCGCCAGTGATGCTAAAATCAGTTTACATGTGTAACCTCAGTTTTACCTGAAGCATTTTCCCTTTTATCATTTGGTACAGTAAGGATAGCAATTAAAATTGGCCAAGTGGTTTTGGAAATGAGGTTCAAAGAATTCAAAGTGAAAAATGACACGCCCTGACATGCTCGTATTTTTTTGTCAGTCAGAAGGGTCACCCAAGGAACAAAATGGGAAAGTTTCATAAAAGTTAGTCCAGCTGTTTAAAGAGATGTCGTTCAAAGATTAAAAACTTTAATGTCAAAATTTAAGAAAACCCAAGTATAAAATGGCCACCAAGAAATAAAAAAAAATTCTACATAGGTTATGGACGCTTAATAGGGTAAGATAGGTTCATCGAAAGTAAGTGATAAAATTTGACAGTAAAAGACATGATGAAATTAAGCATTTAAACTTAATTTTTAATTATATGCAAAAATAACTTTGTTATCGCCTACTTACTTATTTCACTGTAAGACGAAAAACAATACCTTTCCATACACAAGTTATAATCACATCAGAAAATAATCGTAATAAATGTTATCACATTTACCCTGAAATGGGATTGTAGGTGAAAACTGCCCTGCGTTCAGGATGTAAAAGCGTTCCACAGCGCTTTCGAAATGATACCTTGCTTTGCACGTATGTACACGTGCAAAGCGGGGTAACATCTCAAAGCACTGCGAAACACTTTTACATCCTGAACATAGGGATGGTATGCGGCTCGAATTTATCTCCAGCCAACTAGTTTCTAATTACAAAATATTTGAGCCTGTGTGCGACATTTCTAACAACTTGAATTTTTCGCGAGAGGCAAACAATGGATAGGCTGGCAGCCATATACTGTAAATGTAAACAGACCTTATGGTCTACAGATACTTTGAGACCTTATCTATCTACTAAAAGCATAGTAAAGACCCTGGGCAGACTGTGCGGATGTACAGGTTGGTCAGAGCCTTTGCTTTGTGCATACTTGAAATATGTTATAAATCTCACGCACAGGCTCATTTTTCTTTCGCGCGTTTGCTATGCCTTGGCTTATTTCATATTTTTACACATTAGATAGATAGATACCTTTTTTTCCTCCATTACAGGAGAGAGAAAACAAATTAAATACATACAAATAAAATGCGACATATTTACTACGACTAGGACAAAAACATACAAAAAAAATAAATATTAACCCCCCCCCCCCTTGAAAAAAAATAGACGGACAGTCAAAACACATATAAAATGACAGAATATATATCAGAGGATTATCATCCATTTACGCAGAAAACCTATTACGTGTTGGACAAGAGGTTAACCGCGCAAGCAGACAAAGTAACTTCCAGCTTGATCTGTGTCTGAAACTAATCCGAAACGAAATAATAAGTGTTGAATGAATGGTTTAAAAAAATGTTACAACATTCTTTTTAACAATTGTTAGAGAGAGAGAGAAAATAATATTTATATTGAATATATGAATGTAAGCATTTTCACTACATATAAGCGTGCACACGTGATTTCATGGTCAAGTTTTGACGTCAACAGACAAAAAATGAAATGGGCTTCGCATAGTTGGAGTCCATCGCTACAGTAGTTATCATCGGGAATAAACATTCATCTAAATAAACCTATTCTAAATCGCTCACATAGCGCTCCATTCATTCATTCCAAACAATCCTTTTAACCATTCAAAAACGATTTAAAATCACACACAAAAATAAGTTCAACAACTGTATTCAGAATAAATAGAGTTAAAAAAAAGTCGCGATTTCACTGCCATAATTGGAATCTAAAACGTCTTATTAGTTCTTGAAAAATGGTATGCTATGTAAAAAACATGTATGCATATTACCCGTGTCCCCAGCTCTAAACCGTGTTATGGGTAGATCGCTCTTAATTGTAACATAGCCGTCGTCTTCTCTCCAGGTATCGTCGTTCCAATCGCAGTTACAGTGAGTAGCGCCATTATCACACGCGCCTGTGTCTCCGCATGCACAGAACTTTCCGGACGGTGAACCAGTAAAATAGGTTGACAACCCTCCTGTCCGGTTCTCCCAACCTACACATCCTCTCATTCCGATGTGTTTACATTCAATCTTGAGATATTGTTGACATTCAGTAGACAAATCGACCACTGCTTAACCTTTAGTTAATCCGATATCGTATATAATGTAGGCGATGTATGAGTAGCATGTTTCATATCCGTTTATACGAGATCTGTCTTCATTGTTATGGAATATGAGGTGATTTATATTAACATGTTACTAGAAATAGAACCTTGACCATTATCAATCTACCACCATCATCTAGTGCGCAGGTCGATCAGGTTGAATGTTTTTCGCATTTTGCAAATTTATGCGGGTATTAATCATATCTGTACAAACAAGAGGGATGTTCCTAATCCAAATTATATGGAAAATAACTTTTATCATGTTATATATTTAGTTATCATTTCATTATCCACACATAAAATTCGATGAAAGTACGCCAAGAACCATCATTAAATGAGCGATCAAAGACATTCGCTTTGCGTAAAGCGGCAGACACCATCGATTTTCTAACGTAGGTCGCTGAATTCGAGTTATTCAAAACACATACTTTAAATCATACTTTTAAGCTATCAAAGCGTCGGCTTAGCTGGCTTAAGTTAACATAGAACATTTTGAGGAAACCTCAAAGTTCAAATGAGTGCAAACTGCTTCGGCGACTTAAACGCTAATTACATGAATGCTTTCGCCAAAATAGTAGTTCAAAACGCGATTCAAAACGCCCTATTTTTTTTTAAACCCTGACGTTTTATGAATTTACCTAATAAATAAAGTGAGTCCAAACGTGCAAAAAATCGCTAATCAAGGCGAACATAGGTAGATTTTGTGCGGTGAACCGTAAAATCTCCTTGCAACCGTTAGATTTTCGTGCCATGTTTTCGATATAGATAAAACAGGTCTAAATAACTCAAATACTCAAAAACTTAAATAACTTTTCAAACGAAAGTTATTGCTTGTCTGAAATCGCAAGGATAACCCACTACATGTATTTTCATAATTGAAGTGAAGGGATTAGGTTAAATTCCTATCATATGCTATTTGAATTCACCTGACATATCTATGGTAATGGACTCAACGCCTACGTCAGAGCTCAGTTTTGAAAATACACCTATACATATATTAACTGACCAATACAAGTCATGTGTAACGCGCGGGGTAATATACTGTCGCTAAATGATTACGAAATCTTGTCGGGTAAGCGACGCGTCATTACCGCTTCTGTCATTACCCTTTCTTTGCCGGATGCAGAAGGCGAGGAATACCTATGATTGGCCTATTGAAACAAACGAAATTCAAATCAGGGAAAAATCCGTAAGGTCAAACGTAATTATACAGCTCTGTCCCATAAAATTTCGAAAGATCCCTTTTTAAAAGTCGAATAATTCTGCGTAATTTTAAATGAGTTTAGAACATTGATTTGCAAACAACCAAGTGAGTTCGTCATCCTTGCAACGACAGAGCGATAACAATAAAGCTGTATTAATCATCAGTTTCTGTAATATCGCCGGATGCCAAAACATCGTAACTAAAATTTGAGCAAGCCGCATTTCCTAGGCCCGACGAGCAAGATACATCTAAGGACCGATTCCAAATAGAAACTCCACAGTTTCTCATATCAGTTTCCATAATTTATTTAATGAAAGTAATAAAAGGCGATTTTGAAACCAAAGCTCGTTCCTACAGCATAAAGTTAAAGTTAGAATTTTTAACGCTTAGAAGTCGTATATTCTTAAAGAAGAACCCAGAATAATGGACTTTAGTAGCAAAATTTAAACTTATAAGGAAACAAGCATTTACAAAGTGTGCAGGAAGAGGAAAGTGTGTGTGTTGGGCGGGGGGGGGGGGTTAAAAATTCCTTACTTTGTAAAAAAAAAATCCAACAAGCATTTACAAAAATTCCTGATTTTGGCCCTTATTTAGAGCACTGTAAGTCTGCAGTTTCGGACCCTCATACTTTATTAAGCTCGTAAGGGCAGATCGTGCTTCAGTTTGGTGAGCTATGTGATAATTAGATATTCCTCGTACGTCGTTCGTCATCAACTCTCTTTAGTGTTTGTGTTAGTGAGGGGGTATCAAAAAGTTCTGAGACACTTGGAATAACTTTTTTATCATTCGTCGGATTTGGATGAGACTTCGAGCTATTATTCGGATGGATGTATGTGCTTATTATACAAACACACAACCAAATATGACAAAGCTTTAGGAAACGTCGCTATGGAAACCGACTGATGCGCTTTCAGGGCACCTCAAGATTTAAACTCACTGTTTAGAAACAAAACGCGTAATACACAAGATATTTAGAAAAATTAAATTGTATCGAAATACCCATTGAATGCACAAGTAAGCATGTAAACCACGAGGTTTTATACATAGGCTTGACGCCGTTAGGGGTCTGATCAACCAAGAACGACGTTCTTTTTTCTGAAATAACGTAACGTCGGGGCACTTGAAATGGTGATTACGATTAAAATGGATTATTGTTTTCATAAAACACAATTTATTGCACTCACATTGGGTCTCAAATTAATCAATAAAGACCTGAAGTTGATAACTCAAAAGCTGTTTTGGGGCAATTGATATCGAAGATTGATAATTGTTTTTCTCTTGTTTCGATTGTTTAACGTGTTTGGAGTAGAATCCGAACTATGCGTAATAAATTTTATCGCAATACCAAAATATCCATCATATTTAAGCAATTTACTTTAAGGAGATAAATGTTTTTGTGAGGATGTGCATTGACTGTTTGGAAACATATAATTGGTAGGACTTGATAGGAATTCACAGTTATAAACATATGAATGTCACAAGGCTCAACCATTTTGAATATAAATATGTTATTGGCATTCATCGTCAGAATTTTGTCTGGTTAGTCTTTATACACAGTAGGAGCCACATTTTTAACATATGCTTGATGAAACGTTTTGAGAATATTTATATTGTCGCAAAGAAGAACCCTAATGTAGATGATAAGGTTCTATTGAAAAACAAAGATAAATTTATCTACTTGGCTTAATGTTCTCCCTTTACATGGAATGTTGTATTAAGTAATTTGTAAGCATACGACAATAGGCGTTAATGATAAGAAAAAATATGGAAAAGAATGAGGAATATTTGATTTTACTGGTGTGAAACTAAGGATATTATAAAAATCGAGCTGATTTGGTGAACGTTTGGCAAAGCGTAATCCTGGATGAAAAGTTGGTAAAAACAAAAATACTCTCTAATTAAAATAATTAGTTAATTAATATGTATCCCATGAGTAAGCCTTCGAATACGCCTCAGCTTAACTTTTGACATTTAGGGCACTGATGAACGGTCTTTTTATGTGCGTGATAATTATCAATTAATGATTAAGTCGTTTATGCAACAGATATATCGTAAATACAGTTTGAAAAGGTAAGAGTGACAATATTATGTTGGCCATTGGACAATATATAGCTGCTGTCCTTCATTTAAATTAGTGCGGAAATAGGCATGCGCAAATAATTGATAACCATTTTTCATTAGTTTAACTAATGGAGCGCATTTAAACGCTCCTGAGACAAATTGATGAATTTAGCAAACGTTGGAGATCTGTTAAATTTTTAAGGTCATTTTGGTATAAACAAAGTTTATTATATTCCCCGGACACGTCAATGAAATGTTCTACTCCCATACAAAATGAAGTTAAAGTTTGCTGGACGTTAATGTTCACCAGTCTTACTATGTAGTCATAAATCAATACTTTGAAAATAATAGTGCACAATAAGGTTCAATTTTTTTCTCATTCAAGACTTGTATCAGTATCACGACTGTACATTTTGAAAATGGCGCGATACACGGATTGTACATGTATTTACTTAGTATATAGCGTAAAGCTATCTTTTAAATGCGAGGACATGTATAATTTTGACATTGGGCGAACGTTTCGTAAGACCGAGTCAGTAATTTGCCATTTGTTACCCCATGGTCTGCGGGAGGTCACTACAAAAAACCTTTTGTTTGGAAATACTGGACCAGTTACCTACCATACTACTACTTCGTGAGTATACGGTATTTGCAACAATGGCCAGATCATGGAAATACTACAATACTAACGAATACCGATACAACGCGTACACGAAGTGTGTAATCATCGAAGTAAAGCCGTGTGATAAATGTTTATGCAATTGGGTTTTACTGTCCTCGCCAACACGCGCCAGTCAATCTTCGGACGGATGTCTAGATTTTTCTACATGTGTTTTTTATTAACACGTACCCTTTATTTTAATTTTGAGAATGAAAATCGAGGGACAATATCCTTTTATTTCATTTTTAAAGCAGAAATTAACAGAATTAAATTGTGACAATTGAAAAGCGATTAGCGTTATAAAATTAGAACAAAACATAGATAATCTAGTCTTTTCCTTTATTTCATAGCGTGGCGGCTCCAAGTTAAAGAGAGTTCGAACATACAAATGTAGGTTAGTTCTCCTTATATTGCAATTTTAGATATCACCTACTGATTTTAAATTTCCTATTTTGAACACATCAATGGGGTCACTCTATGATTTTTTCCTCACAAATCATATAGAAGGTGGCACCTCAAGGAGTTTGTTTCAATTTTTTTTAACAAAAATCATATAGAAAGACAGAATGTATCATATGATCAGGCAGCAAAACTATGGACTGCTGTTAGTCTACACTGTCTGCCAAAGCCGTTTTCACAAAAGAAAGGCTAATTGAAATTATACATTAAAAATCAAATAGTTGGGCTTCAGAAGGGGTTCGTGGACATCCACCCCCACCACCGGATCCGCCACTGTTACACACAATCCAATTACTCAATTACATATTGTCGAAAGTGATTATTTAAACCATGTAATTAGAGCTTTTTGGTTGACGATCGATGATATAGGTTTAGAAATGAATAAGTCAAGATCGAGGATTATTTCTTAAATGTCACTCTTTGATGTACATCATTAATAAAGGAAACAGTGGTCTTTGAATTCGAGGTCGGAAGAGAGTACCAACAAAAGATCGTCCCCGTAAAGTTTCAGCTTGATTGGCCTTCTGCTTTAGGAGGAGAAGAAATTTTTCTACGATTTTTGGGCATTTTGGGCCTTTATGTAGCCATGGCAACCAGAGTTTTTGATGAAATTAATATTTTCAACAACTTTTAAAGAGCTTCACCCAAGGATCATCCCTGCCAAGTTTCAGCTTGATTGGTCCAGTGTTTTAGGAGGAGAAAATGTTTAAAGAAATTGTTGACGGAGGGACGGGCGGAAGGAATGATAGACGGACGGACGGACGCACGGTGGGTGATCTCAATTGCTCACCTTGAGCACTTTGTGCTCAGGTGAGCTAAAAACATTCATGAAAATGAATCTTCGCTATAAAAACCGTTACCTTTAAAATTGTTTTTAAATTCAAGCTGGTGTTGTGATATTTTAGTATTTGTAGTACAACGCTACAGTCGGTGCACATATTAAGAATGATGAGACATAATTTAAGTATTCAGCTAACAATGTCAAATTCAATTTGTAATGTTAATATCAAATAATATAAGTGTTATTTCTGCAGATTATTTTCAAAATATTCTTGTTATGAAATGAAATATGCAAGAACAGTTTGGAAATGCAAAAAAGTTTGGTAATTGTCGAAATTGGGTCTAGGCATTTTCCGTTTATCGTATTCTTACATGTACAATATCTTTTTTTCGGATGAATACCTCTTTAAATGCCAACAGAAACGTCCGCAATCAGTACTTTCAGTGCTTTGATTTCATGGATCATTTATTGTAAGTGGAAAATTACTCTAAACCTAATGGTTTAAGGGCCTAATTTCAAGACGTTCCTCCAGCTTTCCTCGACTCGAACTGCTCGAAATAATTACCTTTAATTGGTGCATGTAGCCCGTTTCGTGAACGATTTTCATGGCTTAGGACGGATTGGTATTCCAAGAAGAAAGGTAGGTTCGAGGTCACTCGATAAAGTGAGGGTTTCTCGAGGAACAGCGATCAGCCCTTCAACGCCACTCAATCACTCGTTTTAGAATACCACTCAAATATATAGTGGTATTCGACGGCTTGTGAAACGGGAAATGGGCGATTTGCGCAAAAAATATATATATTTGTAAAATAAACAAATATATATATATAAATCTTTTCTTCCACTCATGTTTCGGATTGGGCAAATCAAATGGAAAATTTGACAGATTTTCACCTTAAATTGACCTGTGGACCAACAGATTGGAAGACGTACAAAGACGAGGATTCCCCTGTCCAGAATTGCTGCAGATCCTGATCGCTTTTTTACCCACAGTGTTCTATTAGCATGTCACTGATGAATAACCTGCAGCCTCTAAGCCGCGGATAAGCAAAAAGAAAAATCGTACGCAGAGTATGCGAAGCGATTGCGTTCGCAGGAATAGTAGCCTGTATTAATTTCGCGGAACCGCGACTTACAATAACGACAATTTCGAGAAATAAGCTAAATTTGATAAAGTTCTGCGTTCAAGATGAAAACATTCCAGAAACGTTACGTAATTGTACTACCGTTCCTATGTGCAAAGTGTCGTACAATGGTTTTACAAATGCAAACGTTTAATTACATACACCCTGATCACAGGCAATCGGTTTTATTTATATGTGAATTTCCGGTAATCAAGGACAATTTTGGTTTTGCTTACTCCCCATAAGATAGCGCAGTTGGTAGCGCGTCGAACTATCATTCTAGAGGTCCCGGGTTCGATCCCCGACGGCGGCACTCATTCTTTCCGACTATTTGTCTCTCACCAATGGGTTGATAATCGTAGACCTATGTGAGATAGCGGCTGGAGGCTAGGAAAGAATGTGATAGTTTTACTGGTGAGAGAAATACCAGAGATCCATTGTTAGGTGCTCCAGCCGCCGCGATATAACTGAAATAATGTTGACAGCGGCGTTAAACACCATTCAATCAATTAAACTCCCCATAAGTCCACCCCAATCCCTATATATAAAGATAGTTTTAGCAAAGATCGTATGTGCATTGTCTCAATTGACTTAAATTCGAAGACATTTCCATTAACCTCTGCACAACCATTTCTTATATTTGCAATCTTTCTATTTCTATGTAGGAAATAATACACGTATTGCATGTTTTGTGCATTCTTCCTTATTTGGACAAAATTAAGAGTTATATATAAACATTCATATTACAATATCTTTCCATTTGGGCTTTTTGTTAGATACAAATTCAATATCCGTATGTAAAACTATCCGGAATATTTTCATAAGTTTGACTGGGATTTGGTTACCGATGTACCAAGTTAAAAGCGTATAAAAATATCACAGGCACAGATTTCAATCCTCCATTTTGAGAAGACAGTGGTTTCGCAATAACACTGTATTATGATGTGGTTTCGGGTTAGATACAGCAAGTTGTCCAAATAATGATTAACATACCTTTTTTTATCATATCCCTCATTCAAATGACCACTTTTGAAACCCGTTTGTATTTAGATCTTCAGAAAAAGCTAAAATCGTTTGAACATATATATTTGTTACTTAAAAACATTCTTTTTTTCTTTTTTTACAATTCTTAAGTTCGGAATGCTTTGACGTGAATCAAATATGTTGCCCAACAGCACTATCAGTACTTTGAATGACATAAAAATGCGGTAAATATCGAGAGTCACGTGCCTTTCAAGGATGAATAGATACTATTTTGTCCCTCGAGAAAGTGGAGGGTGGTTGACGACTCAGAATACAAATTAGTCACTCGAGAGGACCTAACTTGAGGGCTCCTCGAGAGTTAAGGCTTCCTTTTTCGAATATGAGTCGAGGTCGAGTTGAGGAATTGTTTTGAAATTGAGCCCTAAAAGGCATAAATCGATATCTCGACGCAACATGGATGTTAGTGTCTATATGAATATGGCACTTGCAACAAAGGTGCGCTGAATCCTCGATATAAACACTTACGCAATTGCTAAAAATGAAAATTAAATCAGTAACAACAACATAAATCAATTATTATTATATATTAAAATCTTTATTTAGCATAATGATCGATTTTCAATCTCTCCTAAAAACAATACTGAATAACACAGAATAACGCATCACCTTTGGATGACTAATAATTTTCCCGAAAAATCGACCGATTTCCTAATTTGACAAAACTTTCTTCATTTTCGGAACGTCATCGCGCTTATACTGAACTGATTCATTTACGTGATTAAAATCAAGGACACGTGCGCCAGCCATGAAGGGTCAGTACCCATCCATTGATAGGTTAAAATGTCATCCGTCCCCCACCGTAGGCAAGTCAAGGTTATGGTCTATTCATCTCGTGCAATTATACACTATATAGTACTTTTTTTCGCGAATTATCTCTAAAAGTTATACCAATGCTTTCTCTTTCACGGACCGGACTCCTGAAACACGAGCATATCAAAAACGAACTTGCAATAAGAGTCCGCAAAACGTCGCAAAAAAGCCAAATTTTGGGTCATATTGAGGCAATATGAAGAGCAAATGGATAGCCGTATTCGGACTTTTCTTTGTTGAAAATCAGGGATTCACGTGTCAAACATGCTTTGCGAGCAATAATGCACATTAACTCCAGCGCTTTTGACTTTTCCTGAGCAATGAAAACTGCCTCTAATTTAACATTTTTTATTTTGGGGGGGTTTTCGCCTCTACATGCGTTTGTAACTCTTTAATGCGTTAGCCGTCGGTGTCATCCCCATTGTCACAGTTCAATAATTGGTTGACGTTAACTTTTGTACAAACATTCTTGGGTTAGACATATATGATTGCAATCCAATATAATGAATAATTTTGATTGGTTACAATCGCATCATGTGGGAAAATCAGTTGCACTTTATATCTATATTAAATGCAATAGGTATTTTGCAACCCCCGACGATAGATCTGCAAGTCCAGTGTTATAGTAACTCCGAAATCTCTCGTTCCCTTTCGATAAACCTCCATCGCTATTTGATCAGTTAGGAATTGAATTATTTTCAAAAGATTTTTTTATTACAAGCATGTAGCTGCGATGCTGATTCTCTGTTTACAGTGAGACGACGAAAGCCACCAAGCAACCCTCTCAAGCACGTTCGATCTCGCCTTTTTAGTTGTATAATGGAGAAACACTTGCCAGAAAAAAATCTGGTCAAACATACCTCTTATGAATGTCTAAGTTGTCGATATTTTGTGTCATAGATTGAAGAGATTTGTGTATTTTCACTGCGTTTATTGGAGTACCAGAACGTAGACTTGAGTCTTTTTATCTGATCGAGTATTTTGTTTCTTAGATCTAAAGGTTCGCAATTATAGAGATGTGTGTACTTGTCATTGGTTTATTAGAGTACAAAGGGAAATTGGTTTAGCAATTGGCTTAAACATAAAGCCCTACGAGCGTTATTCGCTATATGCTAAGGCAATTGCACTTTTATACTCAAATAAACCTAGTGAAAAATGCACTCATCCCTATAATAATTACGAAATAGTATGCCCACGCCTTTAGACAACCTACCCATGACAGTCCAAGCTTTGCCAGGGGTCCAGTCAAAATTACAGTACACGTTGACAGGTCCATTTTGTAAGGGATCAATTCGGGCCGTGACAGACTGGTTCAGTCCGAGAGAGCCCTATTCAGCACAGGTTCTTGCTGAAATGTATAACAAAAGACGTTTTTGATTTTGGTAAACCTAAGTCAATATAGCACGACGTTAGAAAGACACATTTTAACGATTCAAAAAATATCTAAGCGTTTTAGATACATAAGAAAATTGGCTTTTAAACTTATGTATTCCGAAATAGGAGTCTGATAAAATATAATTACAGTTAGTTACATCGTGAAATTGACATTCTCCTCAATAAAAACCATTCTAAATCACTCTCTCAGCGCTCCACTCATTCATTCGAAACACTCACTAAAACCATTCAAAAACGCCCCAAACCCATTGAAAAATATAGAATCAACAACGTCTCTCAAAATAAATTTGGATAAAGAAAGATCGCGATTTCACTGACATAATTCAAATTGTAAGGGTCTATAAGGTTTTTGAAGAACCTAGAAGGAATCATCATTGTTATTTAAAGCAATGTATGTATTGTCCTGTGAATTTATATTGAAGTATACCTATTTATTGCTCGAACCATTTCAGTTAACGTTTCTATTTTGCAAGTACAGTATGAAACATCGGGAAATTCACAGTGTGATTGAATTTGGAATGATTTTGGATTGGAATTTAAGGGAAATTAAGAGGGGTAATCCGGTACCGCTAGTTTTGGTCAGGATGAGCAAAGTTGTAGTTACTTGTTACCCCCCTTTAATAAAATTTGTATACAAGTTCTAAAGTAAGATTCCTTTTTTTCAGGAACCGATCGATAAGAAGCTTACAATTTTGATAATGTCGGTGAAATCGCAAATTTTGATTGTAGCTGTTTATTTTATTTTTTTTACTATTTTTTTTAGTTATTTTGGAGCGTTTTTGATTGGTTTGAGTGAGGGTCTGGTATGAAGGAATGGATGAATGAATGAATGGTGCGCTGATTGAGCGATTTTGAATGGTTTCGATTTTGATGAATGTCAATTTCGCGATGTAACTTACTGTATTATTCACCTTTTGTTATGTTAATTAAAGCTGAATGGTTCTGCAATATGAAATTGTATAGAATAAGAGATTAATTATATAAACATAAAAATTGATTTAGCAAATTATTTTCCTGTTAGTCGATACTTTACACGCATTTCTATCGATTATTTTTTCACCTTGCTTTTCCCGTCTTGTATAAATATTATGTTTTTTCACATCTTGTACATACTTTCACAATCTTGTATGTTTTTCTATTCTAGATCATTTCTTATTTTTTACTTCAAGCATGTTCGTTGTGGACTAGGGACGTATTCAATCTTTGTTCATACCAAAAAGTAGAGTTCTCTAATAGAGTGAAGTGTGGTCGTGTGTCGAGCTTTTTCTTATTTCTGGTATTACTTTTTGATGTAACGTGAATCGTTTCATTTTCATTAAAGAAAAGCCGGCGCATAGATTGACCTATTCTTTTGGAATAACAACAACATTCCTCTTCTTATTAGCAATTCATTACTCTATACTGTTTGTCTTCTCTGTTGATTATAATTTGAAGAGAGCAAATAATCTCGCATTTAATATTAAATTTAAATCTTCTAAGAGATACTCCATTAGCAATATACAACAAAATAACATACGCATGACTTATGAAATGATAGTTTGTATCTGTGTGACCAATTGCATCTACGTTATATCTGTTCTACTTTATTTACTCCTTCGATCAGGGGATATTCATCCTAACCCTGGACCTAGTTCAAATAGTTATATCAATGGATCGACTTCGTCGAATAATCTATATAGTTTTTTGAATATTCCCAATAAATTATCTACAATACATTATAATGTTCAAAGTCTTGAACACAAGGTTGATACGCTTATTGCTGAGTTTTCTTATTTTGATATTGTCTCCTTTTCTGAGACCTGGTTAACGGATAAATGTAGTAGTGAGGATATAGCATTTCCAACATTTCATTTACCTGAAAGAAAAGATAGATGCTATGATAGGCTTGGCGGTGTTATCCTGTATGTTAAAGACTCCCTTTCATATAAACGACGTAAAGACTTAGAAATAAACCGCCTGGAATGCATTTGGATTCGAATCAAACTTTACAATAAAAATGTTTTATACGGTGTCTTTTATAGACCTCCAAATGCTGATTCGATATATAATACTGCAATTTAAAATTCTATAGGTCTAGCAATAGACACAAACATAAGCGAGATCATTATAACCGGAGATTTTAATTATAACACCCTGAACCCTCATTATCTCAGAAAAATTGACTCTTTGTGTAATCAATTCCAATTAACTCAATGCATTGACGAAGCAACACATTTAACTGAGCATTCTATGTCACTGATTGACCTCCTTTTTGTATCAAATACGGAATCTTTAATTACAAGTGGGGTAGGGGAACCATGTCTAAATCTAAACATTCGTTACCACTGTCCAATTTATGGTGTTTTTAGCTTCATTAAACCAAAATACAAATGCTTCTCTAGAACTATGTGGAAATATGAACAAGGTGATTATGAACAACTAAGAAGTACTATAAATAACATAGATTGGGAAAGTATAAAAGATAGTGATATTGATAGTTATACCGAAAAATTTACTGAATCCATAATAAATGCTGTTAGATTAAATATTCCAAGTAAAAAAGTGATGGTCAATCCACATGAACCACCTTGGATTAACAGCCATATCAAACGTAAAATTAGGCAAAGAAAGCGTTACTATCGTAAAGCAAAAAACTCTGGCATTGAAAGTCACTGGTCAAAGTTTCGGTCACTTAGAAATGAAGTGGTTACCCTAATAAGAGAAAGTAAGACCGAACAAATAAATAAATTAGCAACAAAACTTCACTAAGGAAATCTTTCTCCTCGTGACTGGTGGAAAACGTTTAAACCGTTTATTTCCAAAAAAGCATCGGCAAATGTACCGCCATTATATGACTCAGTTTCAGACTGTTTTTTGACAAATGATTATGAAAAGGCTAACCTTTTAAATTCTTTCTTTGCAGAACAATCAGTTGTAGACGACTCAAATGGAATCCCTTAACATCTATTACTATTACCGAAGCTGAGGTTTAAGATGTATTAAACAACCTTCGTACTGGGAAGGCCCCTGGCCCAGATGGTATTAATAACCGTATTCTAACTGAGACTGCAATACAATTAGCTGGACCACTCAGTGAGTTATTTAATTATTGCCTCCATAAGTGCAAAATTCCGTCTTCCTGGAAATTGTCCAACGTTTGTCCAATTTTTAAGGGGGGAGATTCGTCCAGTTCTTCCAACTATAGACCTGTATCACTTTTAAATAATACGGAAAAGGTATTAGAGAGAGTAATTTTTAAACGTGTTTTCAATTTTTTATTAGATACAAACTTTTTCACATCCAGTCAATCAGGTTTTCTACCAGGTGATTCAACTGTCAACCAAATTACCTATCTGTATAATAAGATCTGTAATGCTTTAGACGAAGGTTAAGAGGTCCGTATAGTCTTTTTCAATATAAGTAAAGCATTTGATAGGGTGTGGCACAAGGGTTTACTATTTAAACTGGAAAATGCAGGAATACAAGGCCAACCTTTGTCTTGGTTTTCAAACTATTTATCTGATAGGAGACAATGTGTTTTATTAGCTGGAACAACTTCTGACCCAGAATATGTATGTGCAGGTGTTCCCCAAGGATCTATTTTAGGTCCGTTGTTGTTCCTTGTATATATCAATGACATCGTTCAAAATATCGAATCTGGTATAAACTTATTCGCCGATGATACTTGCCTTTCAATTATTGTCGACAATCCAACTGAAGCTGGGGAAGTTTTACAAAGAGATATTGACAAAATTACCAAGTGGGCTGATACATGGTTAGTGAGGTTCAATACGTCGAAATCCGAATAGCTTACTATAACAAGAAAAATGCATTAAACGAAACATCCCAGTCTTCTAATGCTAAATACAGATATTCCTGAGGTCGAAAGTCACAAACATTTAGGTGTATATATTTCATCGAACGGAACATGGGATAGTCACATAGAACAGGTTACGAGCAAAGCATGGAAAAAGATCCATGTAATGAAAAAACTTAAGTTCCTGTTAGATAGAAATTCGTTGCAATTAATATAATTCACTTTTATAAGACCTATACTTGAATATGCCGATGTTGTATGGGATAATATTCCCCTTCACTTAGTAGAACAACTTGATAAAATTCAAAACGAGGCAGCTCGAATTGTAACTGGGTGCACCAAACTTGTCTCTTTAAATGATCTCCTATTAGAATCCGGATGGGAAACTCTTGGTCAACGCAGATACAAACATAGAATTACTTTATTTTTTAAAATATTTCATGGACTGACTCCTCACTATTTATCTTCTTTAATACCGCCTTCCGTAAGTGATAACTCAAATTACAACCTCCGAAATTCAGATAATTTACAAAATATCAATTGCCGAACAAATCTTTATAAAAAATCATTTTTACCAAAAGCGATTGACGATTGGAACGTACTGCCATTAGAAGTAAGGAACACAAGCACATTACGGGCCTTTAAGACTTATAATGATAATGACAAACCAGAGCAGAATAATTTGTTCTTTTTTGGAGACCGAAAAGTTCAGATAATTCATACAAGGATTCGTAATAAATGTAGCCTACTTAATCAGCATCTTTTCTATAAAAATATAATACCCTCACCACTTTGCAAGTGTGGAAACATTGAATCTAGTTACCACTTTTTCTTTGATTGTAGATTTTATAGAGCTATTCGCTTAAGGTTATTCAATAACGTTTCAAAATTCACCCCGGTCAGTCTAAATGTATTGTTAGGTGGAGATGACAGACTAACTTTAGATAATAATAAAAAGATCTTTTCAGAAGTTAACTTGTTTATAAAATTGAGTGGCAGATTTAATATCTAACGTTGTATTAAATATTTCATCATCTCATGTTGTTCCTAAATCAAATATGAGAAGCGTTCTACTTCAACATTTATTTTGCCCATTTACCACTATGAACATGCTTGAATCCTAAATTCTCTATACATTCTAAATTTATTATTTTTTTCCGTAAATTAATTATTCATCTTTGAATACGGATGCTGTTGCAAAAGCATAGTAATTTCATCTCATATTGAGTGTATGAGATGTTGCTACGGTGCTTTGGTAGCTTATCACTTTAAAACTTAAAACCATTTAGTGATGATAATTATTCCTTAAGTATTTATCTGAATAATATGTCATCTGACCCTTTGAAATCCCACTGGAAAAGAGCTCAATAAGCTATGTTTTCGTTCTAATCCAATCGAATTATTATTCTGTATTATGACATTCTGTATACACTTTTTCATCAATAAAATATGTTTAAACCAGATATCTATAGAAATTATATGCTTATTTTATTAAAGGGAGGTAATCAATATCGCAAATTTTGTTCATCCCGAACAAAATGTGCGATGTTGAATTACCTCCCATTAAATTCACTCAAAACTCGCTCCACACACTCATTCAACATCATTCCTAAATTGAATGATTCCAAAATCATTCACATTGTCAATTTCACGATGCTGTTAACTGTACAATCATAGACATTACAGTAATATAGTATGATAAATCTACATTCAGAATGATAATGTCGAGAGAGTAATATAGATTCCGTATGTGCAGTTTGAACATTTTAAAAAAATTCTATGCTTTTTGCATGTAGTTTCTGTTTATTTTTCGTCGCTATTATAGCATATGCCCATATAAACGACACCCAAAGAACTTGCGTAAGTGGGCCGGGGTGCTTACCTCATCTCTCTTATTGTTAAATTTGAGCCTGTGCGTGACATTTCCAACAATTTTAAATATGCGCAAAGTAAAGACTCTGGCCAGCCTGTGCATCTGCACAGTCTAGCCAGTTTATTCACTATGCACTTAATAGACAGATGAGGTCTCAAAGTATAAGTAGACCATCGGGTAACTTTATATTTACAGTATGTGGATGTCTACTCGTGTCAACATTTGCACCTCATGAACAATTCAAATTGTTGGCAATGTCACGCACAGGCTCATTTATCATGGTCATGCCGAAACCGGAATATTCATTTATGGAGGATAGGGATCAGACTAGATGTTTGTGCAGCCTTAGTCTCTTTTCACTGCAAATATATCAGAAAAATTAACTACCAAAGAAACTTGATATTGATTCACTGCCATCAGTACTTTGGTTGTTTTGTCATTTTGCCAATGCTTTTCAAGCATGATCGTGTAAACCAGACTCACCTAGGGGTGTACAGCTGTATGTATTACAGACCCCGGTCTCGGACGTGTCCCCTATACACACTACCGGCGACTCCGGATCACAAACCCTGGTTCGACTCCTCGTCCCACCACCACAAGTTCGAGTACACCCAGACCATGGCCCCCATTCTTTCCATAGTTCAACAGAGGCGACTTAATAAAACATAAAGAATATTTCCCGAATGTAAAAAATTTCATTTTTTTTTCGATTTCGATGTATAAAACTTCGTTTCGCAACCAAAAACGCTAATCCAGTTTATACAAAGTATATAAATCTTGGTTACCTAGACACAGTGTTTTTGTAGTATTTTTCAAAAAGAAAAGTAATCATAAAAGATTTTAAAAAAATCGTTTTAGAAAGTCTTACAGAAAATTACCGTCTGTGAAATACGAAAAGTGTCGAACCAGGTTAGACTGCATCCGCTACGTAAACTGAACAGACAAACCAGGATCTAATCTTAACATTCTCAATTTTCGGAACTAAGAATGATCAAAAACTCTTAACGAATGGTCAGAATGATTGTCTTGATGAAATCTCGGACGAGTTCAAAATTGGGTCAACTGGGGTCTAAAACTAGGTAATGGGGTCAAATCTTAGAAAAACCTTGTATGCACTCTAGAGGCCACATTTTTGCCCATTCAACCTGAAATTTGGTCAGATTGAATGTCATGATGGAATCTCGGACGAGTTTGAAATTGGGTCAACTGGGGTCAAAAACTAGGTCACAGGGTCATATCTAAGAAAAAACTTGTATGCACTCTAGAGGCCACATTTTTTGCTCGATCAACCTGAAATTTGGTCAGAATGATTGTCTTGATATAATCTCGGACGATTTTGAAATTGGGTCATCTGGGGTCAAAAACTAGGTCTTAGGGTCAAATCTAAGAAAAATCTTGTTTGCACACTAGATGCCACAATTTTTGGCCAATCAACCTGAAATTTTGTCAGAATGATTGTCTAGATAAAATCTCGGACAAGATCGAAATTGGGTCATCTGGGGTCAAAAACTAGGTCACGAAATCAATTATAAAACTCTTTGTTAGTCAACATTAAAATTGTAAAAAAAAGTATTCTTAAGTTGTATTGAAGCAACAGCTTTGTTTAGCTCAGTCATTTATCATTCTATTTGTCGTACTTCTTTTGAAAATTTTAGACAGTTCATTCAGGTGAGCGATTCAGGGCCACTATGGCCCTCTTGTTATATATTCTGAGCCAAAATGGAATACTTGGTTTTTTTACTTGGGACTTTATGTGAGGTGAAGGCTGTGAACTTGTCATTTGGACCGAAAAATCTTCTTAACCATGTCAATTTTAGACTATGCATGAACAGTTTTTTGGTCAATCATTTTAAGTCCCCAAAATTTATACTCTTGTTTTATAATTTTCTTTTTTACTCTGTCTCTACCTTCGTTCCAAAGGAATTTAAAGAACAAACTCTGTATCTTGTCTATTTTGGCTTGGGATGTGTTTGGGATACCAAAAATAAGGTGATTCATTTTAGCTAAAGCTAGGGATTTAATAACCACTATTTTCCCAATTGGCTTTTTTGATAAATTTGAAAATAAAGCCTTAATGTCTTCGATTTAGAGTCGTAGTTTAAATCTATCATATCACCTTGATTGGTTGTTAATTTGATCCCTAATACAGTGAAGTTTTTTTCATCTTAAGACAAATTGTATTCAGGGCAAAGAATGTTAATACTATCCTTTTGTGATCCCAACCGTATCACCTTAGTTTTCTCTGTGTTTATGTTTAGGCCCGAAAGTTTTGCATAGAATTTTAATGTAAGCATTGTGTTCTTTATGGATCTTTCTGTGCCATCTAAATAAAGACTCGTATCATCTACATATTGTGATATTTTATACTTATTTTCGTGAATTGTTATACCTTTGATGTTATCATTATTTCTTATCAAGATTGCAAGAATCTCGGCGCATTGAATAAATAGGTAGGGTGACAGGACGTTCATTGGCGACAGCCTCTTTGTAGATAAAACCAATCCGACAAGTGGGCACTTATAATAACACACGATTCCATATTAGTATAGAAAATGTTAAACCCATGAACATAAGCATGGGCCAATATTAAAAATCTGGAGTACCTTAAATATATATTTCCATGAAACAGAATCAAAGGCTACTGCAAAATCTATTAGTAAAAAAAGACCGGGCATATTATTTTTTTCTGTATGAAATAATATATCAAAAAGCATTCGTATATTTGATGCCATTAGTCTACCTGGCAAAAATCCGGTGTGTTCATCTTCCATAATGTTTGGCAAGATGTTTTCCAAACGTAAGGCAATAGAGGTTGAGGCAATTTTTATGCAACATTTAATAAAGAAATGGGTCTCCAGTTTTTCAAGTATAATTTTTCTTTATTGCCTTTTGGGATACATGTGATCACACCTTTTTTGTGTTACTGAAAGTTCTCCATTTTCATAAGCATAATAAATTGATCAAACTAAAAGTTCTCCTATGTCTTTCCAGAAGAACTTAAAAAATTCTGTTTTAAAGCCATCATTTCCTGGACTTGTATTGTTTGTCATTTAAGAGGATTCAACATTTCATTATAAGTAATAGGGCCCTCCAAAGATTGTTTATCTTGTTCTGAAAGTTGTGGTACCTCAAATGTACTAAGACTTTCCTTTAAAGGTACATTTCTGTTTCTCTTGACTTGTACAAGTTTTCTTAATGAGGTTTTGTTTTTAATAGGATTTCATCTTGTGAACTTAGGTAATCACCTCTGCCGGAAATAAGAGAATTCATTACTTTTGAAAAATAATTTCTGTTTTCTAAATTACAGAAATTTTTGGTTGGTTTTTCACCTTCTTGTATCAATTTAGCTCTTGATCTAATTAATACACCATTCAATTTCTTTTTCCTTAATGCTTATAGTTCATTTTTTCTGTTCCAAAATTTCATAATGGATAGATTCTGCCTTTTCAAGTCTTTCTATTTCCTTTAGAATAATGTTTTCGTTATTGATCTCTAACTTCTTCTTATAGGATACTTCTCATCGGATGAATATCTTATTGTCATTCCTCTTATATTCAGAAGTAAACACTCAAAAAAAGCAAACATACTTTGTTTTTATAACAAAATAGACATGCAGAGTTATTGTGGCGAGTTTCAATTTATTCCCATTCACACTGTAGGAAAAGTTGTGCACACAAGAAATATCGTGATTATGTTCAACCCAAGAGCAGAAAATGCAAACTAATTTGAGAACGACTAATACGATTTCAAATTCAAAGGTATTGTGCAAAGTAAGACAACATAAAAAAGTATTCGTGGCAAGTTTTGACTAATGTCCATTGAAAGTTTTAGAGGAGTTGCGCACACACACAAAAAAATGCTAAAGGATGGACAGACGTTCAGATAGTCAGACAATCGGGCCATAACTTTATACGACCGGGCGTTTGAAAACTCCTAATAGACATGTGCGAGTTTTTAAGAGGTATGACCTTGACAAGTCCATGAAATTGTCACACGACATTGGCCTTAGTATAAGCAGAAGCACGTCATGGAGAAATTTCTTCATGAAAAATATTAGGTTTGTACCTTGAATGGGATTGAGCTTTTGGCAATGTTAAGTTCTTTGTTAAGTTTTCGAGTTAATTGACATTGACAGATATTCTGCCTTGTCCATGACCATGACTTTGTTACAAGTAGTTAGCTATGTAGCAACCATTTATGTAATAAAAAACGAGAAATGTAATAATTTTTACAAAACTCGTTGAGATGGCAAATTTCGTATTACATTTCAGCTAGCAACCAGAAATGTAATAAAGTCGAGAAATGTAATAAACGTGTTTTTGAATATTTTTACTTTTTCAAAAAGTGTCTTCTACTGAAGCGAAGTGCAAAAATGTCACAGTTTGGTATTCATTTCTCGAGTTTATTACATTAACATTGACATAGGGTCATAATATTCATGTGGCTGTAGTAAAAATTTGAAAACGACTTGACTGATCGTTCTAATGACAAAATTGTTAAAAAAAAGTGATTTTACCGTTAGTACAAAAAACGAATATATGGTTCGATATAATAATCTAAAATGTAGTTGTTTGCTAGTTTTTCTCGTCTCGTCAGTAGGTAGCAACCAGTTTTGCAATAAAACCGAGAAGTGTAATAAACTTTAGCATCTCTTACAACCCGTCGTGCGTTTTTATAACTCTGCGTCTTCGGAAAAAAATTAAAACGTACGATTTATAAAGACATAAGACGGGTTGTTAGAGAGGTTAAAGAATTGTCCGGTCCATTCCTTACTGCGTGCAGTCTGCGTCGTGGTTGCGTCCACCAAGATCGTACGTTGCATTTGCGTGCATCGCACGACTATGCCAACATTTAGGCGCAGATCGCACGCAGACCACAAGCAGGAGCACTTACGTCCGGTTGTAAGAGAGACTTTTTATATACATTTCCGCCGAAGAAAGTAGCTAATACTCAAACTAAAAACTAAATGTATTGTGTTTTACGTCGTTTTAAACTGGTATGGTCATATCGCGGAGGCCAGAGCACATAACCACAGGGTGTTGTTGCTTCTCATACCAGTACTACCACAACACCCTAACCGAGCCTCCAGCTGCTCGCCCACATAGGTTCACCATATCAAACCATCCATATTTTTGTCAGAAATGAAACAAAGGACTTCAGGTCAGTTCTTAGCGAATACTTAAAATCAATCCAGACACTGAACGTTACCAATTTAAATAAAGACAACAGTAATGATTTTCAAACCTGGTCCATTTCTGAAAGTGTCAAAACGACCTCAATAAACGTTATAGTGACATTATCTTTCTAATTTAAGTATCAGAATATCAGAGAAAGGGTGAAATTAATGTAAAAGATAAATGTCATAGCTTTGTAGTTTTGTTACAATTCTGGATTTTATTACATTTCTCCTTGGTGGAATGTAACCAGTTTTGTAACAAAATCGAGAAATGTAATAAACTTTCACATGTATGTTCTAATGATTACGAAAGTGTCTGATGCAAAAACTTAATGCTCAAATTCGGTATTTTCACATTTACCTAAATACAAGATAGACATTGGACGCGGACAATTTTAGTATAGCCAAATTCTTGACGAATTTCAATGTGTTTATATAACATATACCAAACGTCATAGTGTCGATTATTGCAGTATCTGTTTACTCTAAGTATCAGAATAAAGGTTGAATTTCATACAATTAGGTAAAATGTCATAGTTTGGAAACTTGGTTTCATTTCTAGATTTTATTACATTTCTCCTTGATGGAAAGTAACCAGTTTTGTAACAAAATCGAGAAATGTAATAAACTTTCATATGTATGTTTTAACATTTTGAAAAGTATCTTATACCAAAACTTTATGCTCAACTATTTCTACACTTACCAAAATACAGGATAGACATTGGACGCAGACAATTTTCATATAGCCAAAATCTGGTCGCATTTTAGTGTGTTTAGAAAACATAATACTAATACGTCATAAAGGCGATTATTAGTTTGGAAACTTTGATACATTTCTCGATTTTATTATATTTCTCGTTGATAGGTGATAACCAGTTTTGTAACAAAATCGAGAAATGTAATACATTTTGATATGTATGTTTTAACAATAAGAAAAATATTTCTAATCAAAAATAAATGCTCCAGTTCAGTTGAAAACGGCGTAAACCCCAATACACTTATCTTTTTAGTTAGAGTATAAGCTACTTTCTTTGGCGGAAATGTACATAAAAATGTTTATTACATGTCTCGGTTTTAAAACAAAACTGGTTGCTACCTACTGACTAGAAATGTAATAAAATCGAGAAATGTAATAAAACAAGCAAACAACTACATTTCAGATAATTATATCGAATCAGATAGACATTTTTGTTCTAACGGCAATATCTAATTTTGTTACAATTTTTATCATTAGGACGTTCAGTCAAGTCGTTTGACGACTTTTCAAATTTTCACCACAGCCACATAATTATGATGACCCCCAATGAACATAAAAGCATCATCTCCATAAATCTAGACAATGAGATAATGTATAAATGTTCAACATAAAATGTATTAATTTGTTCGTTTTGTTATAAAACTCATTGTTATCTGTCAACGAGAAATGTAATAAACTCGAGAAATGAATACCAAAGTGCGCCATTTTTGCACTTCGATTCAGTAGAAGACACTTTTTGAAAAATAAAAATATTCAAAAACACGTTTATTACATTTCATGATTTTATTACATTTCTGGTTGCTAGCTGAAATGTAATACGAAATTTTCCATCTGAACGGGTTTTGTAATAATTATTACATTTCTCGTTTTTATTACATAAATGGTTGTTACATAGCTATCTAAAGATCTATTATTATGTCAAATATGATGCTAGTATCTTCAATTGGCACGAAAATATTAGAAATGTTAAGTTTTTTGGTTGAGGTTTTGGGTTATTTGACATTGGCAGATGATCCTGAACTGGTCACATGACCTTGACTTTGGTATCAGCAGATGCGTATTATTAAGATCTATCATCATACCAAATATGAGGCTTGTAAATTAAATGGGCTTGAAAATTGTGATAATGTTAAGTTTTTTCGTTAAGTTCTGCAGACAGACAGGTCGACAGGCGAATTAAAATTTCAGCATATATATATACTTTTTTGACTATTTTGCAAGTTTTGATTTATATGGTATCTACCCGAAATCCTCCTCGGTAACCTTGTATTTAATTTAGTAGGTTAAATTTAATCGATCCTGGGACAACTTAGTCCCGTTTCTTTAAATTTATCGATCCTTGGACAACTTGTCAAGCCCATTCTCACGAATAATTCATGAAGCATTTTGATTCGTGATCAAAATATTTTTAGAGAGAAAAACATGTTCTAATTTCAGTCTGCATTGCACGTAGTTTCTATTTTTAAACTGATTCCAAATTCAAAATACCCTTTCGATGCTTTCTTTGATTATTCATTGAACTGCGTCATAGTCTACGTCATCGTACTCTTATTCGCCTATTTTCATTATGCAGTGCAAGTTTATCGGAGATGCAAAAGATAAATTATTTAAAAAATCCAAAAACAACTTGTCTATCTGGTATATCATACCAATATTCGCTGTAAATTGTAACTTTATTAAAATGGCGAATATCTCATAGCCTTGCTTTATGAAAAAGCTTAGAATATTTGGATGAAATTGGTCAAAACATCTGGAATTCCCTTATGAATTTTTGCATAGTTAACACTCGGTTCGATATCTTTTTGGAAGAGTAGAGCGTTGCGTCATGGCCATTTTTGTCAATCAATTCTATTTCTTTTGTCAAACTGGTTTGGTATTTGTTTCATTTTTATTAAATGTAAGGTATGGTGAAATATGACATTGTAATTGAAACAGGATGTTCAAAGCTTTCTTTCAAATTATAATTTGTTGACGTTAATGTACTATTACAAAGAGGGTACGAGGTTATTTTTATCCTTTCCTGAAATAGAACGAGATACCTTGCTTAACAACTTAAAAGGTCTAAACAATTAATGCAATATGTGGTGTGATGACACACCATACACTGAAACGAAATTCTAAACAGCCACTTTATTTTTTAAAAAATCATATTGCTTTTAATACCCGAATTGGTTAAGAGTCGAATTTCGTAAGAATAATGTTTTTAGAAAAACTTCCATTAATGTTGACCCTACAAGAATTGAGGAAAGCGATGAATTTGGGAAGAATTCGAGGGTACCCCTAATTTCAAAAGTAACATTGGTGGTGGGGTAATTATAACATCTTATGCTTGCGAGAAAAACACAGCACTCGCAGTTTTTCCATTTCACTTTTTTTTAATTGTTTGATATCTCACACGAAAAAGTCATCGATTTTTGACAATTATCGAATAAATTTTCGAGTATTGCATGGACCGAAATTTTGAAATGACTCTAGAATATTCTATTTTTGTGACTTTTGCAAAATCAAAGCGCTAAAAGCGCTGAAGGCCTGGTTTATAAAGAGGCAAGGTGACATTTGAAGGCATATACTCCAATTTTTTTTCATCTTTTTAGCAAGGCTTTTTTAAGGCGAGGGAAAACAAGGGTTCCCTTTACCTATGGGGATCGTAGGCCACATTAGCACAGAGTCCGCCAAAAACCACTAATTCCCTACTAATTTACAGCTAATTTCAAGCCTTGAAGGTATAGATTACTACGCCCGATACCGATATGCAGACGGACGCAACGTTTATCATAATTTCAGTTGAGTTAATTGATTTGCTACTAGTCAGTCAATTTATCCATTCGATCATTCCGTCTAGCATCGTAGTAATGCTATTTTTCTAGGTGCACAAATATACAAAAAGATACATCAAATTACACCCATGTTGATTTATTGTCTGCAACGTGTTCCAAGATAGCCCAATGCCTAAAATTTTACCGGCTGTTTAAGGGTTTGAGGATGGGACAAGGCTTTTATTTTTTTCTAATTTAGACAAATCCATTATAAGAAGACAACAATTTTTTAGACAGGTCCAAGTTGTAACATTTTCTTCTTTTCCCTTTTAGCAAGGTCATCCGTCAAAATCAAATATAAAAGCTATGTATCTTTAACACAGGAGTAATTTTGACAGTGATAAGTAAGTAAATATCTAGTATACATGATAGGGACAATGTGAATAATTAAATTTATATTCCAGAAAATTGACCCCGTGTGTTGTTTCGTATATTCAGTTCCCTCGCCTTCCAATACTATCAGTACTTTGATTTTAGCATAACGTAGTGATGTGCAAGCACTGCGTTGAAAACACAAAGTACTTCGTGTCGCACAAAAGTGGATGACGTACACTAGACCTTTTTAGCGCGCGCGTGAGCACAAAATATCTACGTACTACACACGATGTTCGGTTTTTGATTGATTGATTGATTGATTGAATGGGGTTTTACGCCGCTTTCAACATTATTTCAGTTATATCGCGGCGGCGGCTGGAGAACATAACAATGGATTCCTGGTATTTCTCACGCCAGTACTACCATTACATTCTTTCCTACCCCCAGCTACTATCTCACATAGGTCTACGATTATCAACCCATTGGTGAGAGACAAATAGTCGGAAAGAATGAGGGCCGCCGTCGGGGATTGAACCCGGGACCTCTAGTTTGACAGTCCGACGCGCTACCAACTGCGCTATGACGGCGGCGTTCGGTTTTTGACTCGATTATCTTTTTTTCTATGCAATTTCCAGGATACAGGCTTGTTTCCTATGACCTGCTAAACCAGGCCAAAAATAGAAATATAGAATTTTTATCAAATTACCATAAATATGCGGTGAATGTGGTAAATACAAAGTGGCCGTTTAGAAGTTCGTTTCAGTGAAGATCTACAAAATTAGAATGGTACCTGTATTTAAAATAATTCAAAGTAAATGGTTTCAAAAAAAATCTTTTACATACAGTTGTAGTAGTGACGGATAAGTTCCTTAGACAACTACAGTGCAGTGTCTGATATGAACAAAATGACCATTCTTAACAATTTCTTGGTTATACCGATATAGCTAGGATTGTCATATGTTGCCTAACTGCTTGTGCCCATTAAGAGTCCCGTTTTGATACATAATATAGCTTGAAAAACTACTTGCTTTAATTAGCAAATGAAATATCCTTAATTTTGGTCAAAAGCCCTTTACAAAAACATTTATCAGTCTAAAAAATCTCGGTCTGTAGGATATCCTAGGGTTCGACACTATATTGATACTGCCAAGATTTTTCCTTTTTGCGCCAGACCTCCACACTTGATAAAACTGTCAGTTGTTTTTCAGGCGCACATCAACGGACCAATTGTATGATATGCCTCTTCAATACTGGAACCTGAAAGTAAAGTAATATACTTTAGAGTGTAGGCACTTGAGCGCTTAGTTCGCTAAACAGGCCTGGATCTCCTGATAATGATTATCAGTTTTCTTTACAAAAAAACGAGAAGGCAAGGGTGCCCTAAATCGCTTACCTGAGTTAAATGTGTAAGATCTAAACAAAACAAGTAATTTGACCAATTTACTGGTTGAGTGAGCCAAAAATATGACATCCAAGGTGCCTATCAGGTTTTTCTAATATTTGACCTCGTGACCGCATTTCTGATCCCGCTTGATAAAATTTCTAACTTGACAGAGGTTTCATCTAGACAATCAAACTGACCAATTTCAAGTTGACCGAGCAAAAAATTGGCCTCTAGCGTGTTTACAAGTTTTTTTTTCTAAGATTTAACCTTGTGACCTAGTTTCTGACCCCATTTGACCAAATTTCGAACTTGACCGAGATTACATCAAGGCATTCAATCTGGCCCATTTCTGGTTGATAGATGAAAAAAAGCCTTAATAGTGTCTACAAGGTTTTCTAAGATTTGACCTCGTGACCTATTGTTTGAACCCACTTGACCCAATTTCGAAGTCTAACGAGATTCACAGACTTTCAATCTGACCAATTTATGACCAGGTTGATTGGGGAAAAAAAATCCCAGAGTGTCTACAAGAGTTTTCTAAGATTTGAACTCATTACCTAGTTTTTTCCCCGCTTAAACCAATTTTAAAATGAACCGAGATATCATCAAGAAAACCAATCTGAATAGATTTTAGGTTGATTGAGCAAAAAACATGACAACTAGAGTGTCTACAAGGATTTTCTATTCAATGTATAATTCATACTTTCAGGCCGCCAGCCTTTAGTACAAATGTGTTACAAATACAATGAATACATAAATACAGTGATAAAGAAGTATATGAGCATGAACTTGAAAATTTATCAATATTGCGAGATAACTTGCAACTTTATAACGTATTAATCAATTTTTAGTTTTAACCATATCCTTAGAACCATTTTAAGGTATTCTTCTGCTCCACGAAACACCATCCACATTGAAGGTCTTTTGTCAAGCATAATACTAGTCTACGGTATATTATTTTGTCTTTTTTTTATGAAATGTACAATATAAATACTGAGCAACATTTTTATAGTTTTATCTTGTTTACTAGCTAAAAGAAAATACTTTTTTTTCTTTAAGGGGACTTGAAATATTTTTTCTGGAATAAGAGATTGTCTTAAATAAGAATAAAAAAGACATATAAATGAAAACGTGCCTCCCTAGGTAATCCTTCATATCTACCCCTTTCAATTTATTATGCATGAACCCCAGTGCAAAGTTGAGTAAATGCATTTCGAAAATTTCTTATATTTAAAAAATCTAAATAATATTCGTATTGATACGTTAATTTAATTTTACTGTAGACGTTTAGCTTGGAGCTGTTGTAAATAGATTCATGCCAATGTTGCAAGTACTGGTCCATCAACCTTTGTATAAAACTTTTTGAAAACAATATTCATTCTGAACAAACTGGTTATTCCATATATATGCATTTTGATATAGTAATTTCTTTACTTCCTTTGCCAATTATACCGAGTGCCATATGTATTACTAGAATTTGATAACATTTTATAACAACATTTAGCATAGGACTCGCAACCAGTATTTGATACATCTTTCTGCACCATCAATGTTTATTGGATAGCGAAACAAAATTTCAGTTGATGATTTATTATTAACGCATAAAAACCTCTTGCATGCATAATGTGAAATTCTTTCCGATGGTTCTCTAGAGGACCCCCCCAACTTTCTGTACCATACAGAAGAATTGATAAAATGTTTGAATTAGATACTTTGAAATATACATTATAAGGTAGTTGGCCATATGAATATAAAGATGACAATGTTTAGACAAGTGCTCCTTTGGCCTTTACTGCTATGTTAATTGCCACGGTGTGTAATGACAATCCTGATGTAAAAGTTACGCCTACATAATTAAATAAATGAACAATTTCGAGATATTCATGACCATATGTCCATCTTTCATGGTAACTTGCCACCATGACTTTTTCTTTTTATCAATGTTGACTTTCAAGAGGCTTTCTTTGCAGTAAGCATGTAGAAAATCTAATACATTTTGAAGATCTTTGACAGTATCTGCCATTAACATCATCAGCAAACAGCAAAATTAGAATTTCACAACTATTTGGTTCCAGTTGTATCCCTCTTAATCTAGGTTCAATTTCATTTTCAGAACTAATTTATTTATGAAAAGAATAAAAAGTTTTAGGGATGCCATACATCCTTGTTTAAGACCAATTGAACAATCAAAATATCCAGGAATGTTGTTGTATTCAACATAGGATTTTGCATTTTCATACATTGCTTGGATTGACTGTGACACAATCAAGGCTTAATCTGCCCTTCGATTTCAATCGATAAGTATCTTGTACAAAAAAAACATTTATGATTTGGAAATCATTTTGAGTATTCATATAAATTAAATTTCCAAGTTTCTACCAAGCCGAAAGTATGAAACGATTTTAAATACAAGATTTGACCTCGAAAACTAGTTTTTGACCAAATTTCTCAATTGTCTGAGATTCTATCAAGAAAAATGAATCTGAATAAATTTCAGGTTGATTGAGCAAACAAGAGGGCCAGAATGGCCCTAAATCGCTCACCTGAAATTTATTGGTCAAGTGAAACTCATCCATTGCTTTATTGTTGAAGAGGCTATTTAATTTCAATATTTTGAAGTGAGAATAGACGCTACCCACCCATTCATTACTGGGGAGACTCAAAATAAGCCCCTCCCTGTCACGCCCAAGTTTATAGACCATTTTTGCGAAAACATTTTTAAAATGATATCACAAGGAATATTCTGGTAAAGTTTATTGAAATCCGCCCAGTGGTTCAGGAGGAGATGTCGTTCAAAGACTTCGGGCTCAAAATAATCCCGCTCTGCCTCGCCCATATTTATAGGACAATCAAAATTTTGCGAACAATTGTCAGAAAGGGTGACCCAAGAAACATTCTGGTAAAGTTTCATTGAAGAAATCGGCCCAGTGGTATAGGAGGAGATATCGTTCAAAGATTTTTTGCTCAAATTAAGCCCGTCCTGCCACGCCCAAATTTATGGGCCAATCAAAATTTCGCGGGCAATTTTCAAGAAGGGTCAACCAAGGTACATTCTGGTAAAGTTTCATTGGAATGAGCCCAGTGGTTCAGGAGGAGACGTCGTTCCAAGATTTTGGATTAAAAATAAGCCCTTCCTGTCACGCCCATATTTATGAACCAATCAGAATTAAGCGAACAATTTTCAAAAGGGTCACCCAGGGAACATTTTGGAAAAAATTCCTTGAAATCGGCCCAGTGGTTAAGGAGGAGAAGAAGTAATAAGAAAGTTGACGACACCCGATGCACGATGGAAGACAGCGTCAGGGTGATCGATCCTAAAAGCTCCCTTTGAGCACGTTGTGCTCAGGTGAGCTAAAAAGTATGACCACTAGAGTGTCTACAAGGTTTTTTCTAAGATTTAAATTCGTTACCCATTTGACCCAATTCAACTTGACCTAGATTTAATCAAGACAATAAATCCTACTTATTATCAGGTTGGTTCAGCCAAAATGGCCGCGAGAGTGTCTACAAGTTTTTTAATGAATTGACCACGTGACCTAGTTTTTGAATCCACTTGACCCAATTATGAAGTTGAAAAAGATTTCATCTAGAAAATCAATCTGGCCAATTTCAGGTTGATTGGTTAAGAATTTGGCTTTTAGTGTGTCTACAAGGTAAATGTTGACGATGGACGAGACACGACAGACGACGGACATAACACAACCACAAAAGCTCACCTTGAGCACTTCGTGAGAGAGCATGTCCCAATGAAATTCTTGTGAAGTATGGTTGAATTATGCCAAGAAGTTTCAAAGAAGAAGACGTTTAATTAGAAGGTAAACGGTCGAACGCACGTACTCACGACGGACACCAAGCCACGACAATAAAGCTGCACTTCGCCAGTGATGCTAAAATCAGTTTACATGTGTAACCTCAGTTTTACCTGAAGCATTTTCCCTTTTATCATTTGGTACAGTAAGGATAGCAATTAAAATTGGCCAAGTGGTTTTGGAAATGAGGTTCAAAGAATTCAAAGTGAAAAATGACACGCCCTGACATGCTCGTATTTTTTTGTCAGTCAGAAGGGTCACCCAAGGAACAAAATGGGAAAGTTTCATAAAAGTTAGTCCAGCTGTTTAAAGAGATGTCGTTCAAAGATTAAAAACTTTAATGTCAAAATTTAAGAAAACCCCAGTATATAATGGCCACCAAGAAATAAAAAAAAATTCTACATAGGTTATGGACGCTTAATAGGGTAAGATAGGTTCATCGAAAGTAAGTGATAAAATTTGACAGTAAAAGGCATGATGAATTTAAGCATTAAAACTTAATTTTTAATTATATGCAAAAATAACTTTGTTATCGCCTACTTACTTATTTCACTGTAAGACGAAAAACAATACCTTTCCATACATAAGTTATTATCACATCAGAAAATAATCGTAATAAATGTTATCACATTTACCCTGAAATGGGATTGTAGGTGAAAACTGCCCTGCGTTCAGGATGTAAAAGCGTTCCACAGCGCTTTCGAAAAGATACCTTGCTTTGCACGTATGTACACGTGCAAAGCGGGGTAACATCTCAAAGCGCTGCGAAATGCGAATGAATGTTACAATTGTTAGAGAGAGAGAGAAAATAATATTTATATTGAATATATGAATGTAAGCATTTTCACTACATATAAGCGTGCACACGTGATTTCATGGTCAAGTTTTGACGTCAACAGACAAAAAATGAAATGGGCTTCGCATAGTTGGAGTCCATCGCTGCAGTAGTTAACATCGGGAAATTAACATTCATCTTAATTAAACCTATTCTAAATCGCTCACATAGCGTTCCATTCATTCATTCCAAACACTACTTTAAACCATTCAAACCGATTTAAAAACAAAAGAAATAAGAACAACAACTGCATTCAGAATAAATAGAGCTAGAAAAAGTCGCAATTTCACTGCAATAATTCGAATCTAAAGCGTTTTATTAGTTCTTGAAAAATGGTATGCTATGTAAAAAACATGTATGCATATTACCCGTGTCCCCAGCTCTAAACCGTGTTATGGGTAGATCGCTCTTAATTGTAACATAGCCGTCGTCTTCTCTCCAGGTATCGTCGTTCCAATCGCAGTTACAGTGAGTAGCGCCATCATCACACATGCCTGCGTCTCCGCATGCACAGAACTTTCCGGACGGTGAACCAGTAAAATAGGTTGACAAACCTCCTGTCCGGTTCTCCCAACCTACACATCCTCTCATTCCGATGTGTTTACATTCAATCTTGAGATATTGTTGACATTCAGTAGACAAATCGACCACTGCTTCAGCTTTAGTTAATCCGATATCGTATATAATGTAGGCGATGTATGAGTAGCATGTTTCATATCCGTTAATATGAGTCCTGTCTTCATTGTTATGTCCTGGAATATGAGGTGATTTATATTAACATGTTACTAAAAAAGAACCTTGACCATTATCAATCTACCACCATCATCTAGTGCGCAGGTCGATCAGGTTGAATGTTTTTCGCATTTTGCAAATTTATGCGGGTATCAATCATATCTGTATAAACTGAAGGGATGTTCCTAATGCTAATTTTATGGAAAATAACTTTTTTTTTTCATGTTATATATTTAGTTATCATTTCATTATCCACACATAAAATTCGATGAAAGTACGCCAAAAACCACCATTAAATGAGCGATCAAAGACATTCGCATTGCGTAAAGCGGCAGAAACCATCGATTTTCTAATGTAGGTCGCTGAATTCGCGTTATTCAAAACACATACTTTAAATCATACTTTTAAGCTATCAAAGCGTCGGCTTAGCTGGCTTAAGTTAACATACAAATTTTTGAGGAAATCTCAAAGTTCAAATGAGCGCAAACTGCCCTCGGCGGCTTAAACGCTATTTACGCGAATGCTTTCACTAAACAGTAGTTCTACCGTTTTGTTTAACCGATTGAAGGAAAACGCCCTATTTTTATGCCCCCGTATCGAGAGATCGGGGGCATATTGTTTTACTCGTGTCCGTCTGTCTGTCTGTCTGTCTGTCTGTCTGTCCGTCGTCTGTCTGTCCGTCCGTCCGTCTGTCCGTCCGTCTGTCCGAAAACTTAACCCAAAAACTTAACCTTGCCAATATCTTCAAGCCTATTCAAGATACAAAGCTAATATTTGGCATGATGATAGATCTCAATAATCGGCATCCGCTGGTACCAAAGTCAAGGTCATGTGACAAGGTCAAGGTCATCTGTCAAGGTCAAACTTTGGAAAAAAATGCCGTTCCGGGGGCATTCGTGTTTCACAAACACATCTTGTTTAAACCCTGACGTTTTATGATTTTACCTAATAAATTAAGTGAGTCCACACGTGCAAAAAATCGATAATCAAGGCGAACATAGGTAGAATTTGTGCGGTGAACCGTAAGATCTCCTTTCAACCGTTAGATTTTCGTGCCATAATTTCGATATAAATAAAACAGGTTTAAATATACTCAGAACAAGAAGTTAAGCGCCACCAGTTTTTAGATAGAAGATTTTTAAAGGCAGGGAGCCTGCATTTATTCAAAATAACAGAGATGTAAATATTGAGTTCCAATGTTGAAAATGGTATGTTGACTTAACAATTTCACAGAAATACATGGGTGGTGATAAATTTTATTGACTTTGTACCTTGAAATGTAAATGACGTATTTTCACCTTTTTTTAAAACAGGAAAAACTATTGTCAAAGCCGAACTACGGTGTTGTCTATGACACGAAAATTGGTTTATAGAAGTCAGATAATACATATGCGATTAATTCCAGTCACATCTTAGTCAGTAGCGTGTGTAAGATCCGTGAGCATTGATCACTGCGCGCACCCTCCTCGGCATGCCACGAATCAGCCTCTGGATGATGTGTTGAGGGATTTGCTGCCATTCCCGGTGCAGTGCTGCTTCTAACTCAACCACATTTTGTACAGGAGGCTCTCTCCGACGTATACGGCGCCCTAAAATGTCCCACAGGTGCTCGATGGGGTTAAGATCGGGACTACAAGCCGGCCATGGAATGGTGGTGATGGCTTCACGTTGCATAACGTCTGCCACGACTCTTGCTCTGTGGGGTCTGGCGTTATCATCCATGTACACTGGTCTTGTTAGAAGAGGGTGATTGTCAAAATATGGGATTACCACAGGAAAAAGGATGTTATCGTGATATTTATCGCCAGTCAATGTTCCTGGAACTGTCACTAGGTCCAGTTTACAGCCGTAGGAGACACAACCCCATATCTTAACGGAGCCACCGCCACCCTGATAGGTGGGTTGGACGTACTTTGGTGCAAATCGGGTGTAAGGTTGTCTCCAAACACGAATTCGGTAACACGCAACAACATCCTGCACTCATCTGACCAATGGATCCGACGCCATGATGCCAAGTTCCAACGTGCCCTCGCTCAACACCATATTAGACGTTCATTGATGTGTCTCTGTTGTAACTTTGGACGTTTGAGGGGTCTTCGTGCCTTATACCCAGCCATCCGAAGTCGATTTAGCACTGTTGAAATAGAGACCCGTCTGTGTGTATTCCAGTTGTCCCTTAGTACAGGCGCACTGGTGAAGGGCAGACGTCTGGCGTGACGCAAAAGTGCTCTATCCTTTCGAATAGACGTTACTCTAGGGCGTCCAGATCTGACACGGTCCTTAACGTCGTTTGTCTGTGTGTGTTTTTGTACCCTACGTGTTATGACACTGTGGTGATACCCCAGCTGTCTGGCAATGGCTCTAAAAGACATTCCAGAATCTGGCATTCCAATTATTTGCTATCTTTCATTTGTAGACAATCTACGCCTTGCCATGACTGAGTTTCAAATCGAAATGTAAACAATTGTACGAGCTACACGACGTAAGTATCTCTGACAGAAAAGCTGATTTTCCACTTTGCACGAGCCCTGGCTTTACAGTCATTGCACGAGACTTGCTGAATATGCACGTGCATCCGAAACGTTTTTTAATCAATAGCTTCAAGGTTGTTCTAACCTGTTGACAAAATAGATAGGTTATTAAAGTTTTCGATAGAAATTTTATTAACTTAAAACTCAGTGGCGCTTAACTTTATGTTCTGAGTATAACTCATCAAAAATAATAATAATTTAACTTTCAAACGAAAGTTATTGCTTGTCTGAAATCGCAAGGATTTCTCACTACATGTATTTTCATAATTGAAGTGAAGGGATTCCTATCATATGCTTTTTAAATTCACCTGACATACCTATGGTAATCGACTCAACGCCTACGTTAGAGCTCAGTTTTGAAAATACACCTATACATATTATAACTGACGGTTCCCTGTCGTTTGGGCCCAAAGTTTTTTCGGCCCCTGTATAATTATGGCCTATAGTTGTTTCGGCCCACCAGCCTTAGTTGTTTCGGCCTACATATTACTTTCAGAGATATAAATGTAATCATACTTTAAAATGATAAAGTTTGTTAATTTTGATGGTTGTATAATTATGTTCATAATATTATTTAACCCTTTACTATTTAATATCTATGATTTTCATTAACTGGCTTTCATAAAAAAAATATGGAAAATAGAGGTTGTTAATCGAAAAGAATTCTTTCTTTTCCGTATCTTTATTCTCGAATTTTGATTTATCTTGAACATTCTGATAATTTTAATATTTGAAAAATCCTAATTAGATTTTAGCGACTTTTATACATTTTAGGTATTTCTATAAGTTGTTGTACAGAGCTTTTGTTATCACAATAATTAAAGTATTTGGTGTAATGGTTAAAAATTAAAGAGCTATGCGAAATCCTGTTTTGAAAAATTTATAATTTTAATATGATAATGATAAGACAAAATATACTTTCAAAGAATTAGGTATAATATATTGTAACTAACAATCAAATAATCGTGGAATAATCGTATGAATTAAATGAATCCATTATATATTATCATTTCTTGCTCTCCCTACAAGTTTTCTTGATGAATATTATGCACTCGAGAGATGAATTAATTCTGTTACCTATTTCATATTATATATTGGAAGAAATCCATAAATAGGATAGATTTTTGTCAAATCCTGTAGAACTTTTTGTTTCATAATAGTCACAAACTCTTCAGCTTTTTTTGCTACAGTTTAACATATCGTGAATTGACATTCATTCCGGTCAAAAGCATTCAAAAACATTCACTCAGCACAGCAATCATACATTCCAAACACTCACCCTATTCACTCATAAATGCCCCGAAATTTTTCCAAAAACGCTTTGAAATCGTTCGAAATGACCAATGTTTCAATCCGATAGGCCAAATAATTTAATGATATTATTGGTTGGTGTTTATGTTTAAGTGTCTTATTTGTTCGTGAAGACACGAAACAAAAAAGTGCATATATTTTATTTAAAGCAAGTAATATTTTTTTTTATAATTTTGTCCAATATGATGAAGTTATCGATCACGATTAACCTCTCTTGAAATTCATTTAAAACTCGCTCCACACACTCATTCAATATTATTCAGAAATCATTCCAAAATCATTCAACATGATTTTGTTAACTGCAGTTGTGTGTATATGATCATATTTTTTCTATGCGGAACACTTTCAAGAACTATTTCAGCATGTCTTTTAAAAGATAATTCATTTCAATACTCCACATGGTGTAATTGACTTAGTGTGATTTATTGCTCTCTAATTATCATATAAGTGTGTCACATGTTGGGCAATAAAACCATGACAAGTGTCGATTGAGCACCCTCTGAGATTAAATTGAAGTTAAGTTACAGAATCCAATTAAGTAGAAAGATGATGAAATATGTTAGAAATGGGTAAACAAAAGTGAATTGAATGAAATGCATATATAAGAGATATTTAAAAAAATATAATTAGAAAAACCACATTAAACCTCATTTCATCCAATCATTCGATATAAATGACGAACAAATGTAGGTTGATCGATAATCTAGGCTCATTTCAATGTATTTGAATAAATCAACCAAATTTCACACTTGTAGATTGATTTCATTTCATTCATTTAATAAAATTATTTGTAGTATTTGAGATTTCAAAAATTCAATTTATTATCAAATGAAACAAAAATCAAACGTAAAAGATTCTACCAATGCCAGCAAAAGCTGAAGTACTTTTACCATGGTCCGTCATATTACACATGATGGTTTGAAAAAGGCTTTCATGTATGAAATAAGTTTATTAAACCTTTAACTGACCGTATACTTGGTTGTTTGAAAGACAAATGGATTTTATAATCAAAGAGAAAACACTTTGTCTAACAAGAGTGCCAGAGTCACAATAAAACCTCTTCAGAAAAGAATTCAATGACGTAGCATACAGTATCACAAACCACAGTGATATGCGCATAGACACGTGACGAGGAATACATATTCTGTGAAAGTTTTAAACAAGTCTGTCCCCAGTTGAAGGAAAGGTTGTGCTAACAACTATTGGACATACATACAAACAGACAGACAGAGAAGATGATACAAATTTATGACTACCCTTATAAACAAAATAAATAAAAGAAATAAATAAGTAACATATATGAACATATATGAAACAAATAATTTGAAATCTAAATATATTAATAGAGGAAACAATGAAAATAAAGATCAATAATAAGAATGATATAATTTGAAATAAAGAAAAAAATATGAAATAGATTTAAAACAAAATGAAATTGAATTAATAAATGATTCATAATTTATATGATTTAAGTAATGATGGAAAAAATAAAAGCAAAAAAGTTTTAATTGAAATTTAACGTGGCTAAAACATTGTTGTGCTTTCTGGTTGTGGGTTAAACATTCTTATTTGACAGTTCCTAATATAAAAAAAATCCTACTAAATTAATATATATTTAAAATGTATCTATGAAAATAAAATTAGATAAAATTTTGGGCCGAAACAACTAGGAAAATATAGGCCATATCAACATGGGTCCAAAACAACTAAGGCCAAAACAACTAGGCCAAATAAACTGAGGGCCCAACCAACCGGTTACCATAACTGACCAAAGCAAGTCATGTGTAACGCGCGGGTGATATACTGTCGCTAAATGGTTATGAAATCTTGTCGGGTAAGCGTCATTACCGCTTCTGTCATTACCCTTTCTTTGCCGGATGCAAAAGGCGAGGAATACCTGTGATTGGCCTATTGAATTAAACGAAATTCAAATCAGGGAAAAATTCGTAAGGTCAAACGTAATTATACAGCTCTGCCCCATAAAATTACGAAATATCCCTTTCTAAAAGTCGAATAATTCTGCGTAATTTTAAATGAGTTTAGAACATTTATTTGCAAACAACCAAGTGCGTTCGTCACCCTTGCAACGACAGAGCGATAACAATAAAGCTGCATTAATCACCAGTTTCCGTAATATCGCCGGATGCCAAAGCATCGTAACTAAAATTTGAGCAAGCCGCAATTCCTAGGCCTACTTCTAAGGACCGATTCCAAATAGAAACTCCACAGTTTCTCATATCAGTTTCCATAATTTATTTAATGAAAGTAATAAAAGGTGATTTTGAAACCAAAGCTCGTTCCTACAGCATAAAGTTAAAGTTAGAAGTTTTAACGCTTAGAAGTCATATTCTTAAAGAAGAACCCAGAATGATAGACTTTAGTAGCAAAATATAAACTTAAAAGGAAACAAGCATTTACAAAGTGTGTAGGAAAAGGAAAGTGTGTGTGTTGGGGGGTGTGTGAAAAATTCCTTACTTTGTAAAAAAAAAAAATCCAACAAGGATTTACAAAAATTCCTGATTTTGGCCATTATTGAGAGCACTGTAAGTCTGCAGTTTCGGACCCTCATACTTTATTAAGCTAGTAAGGGCAGATCGGGCTTCAGTTTGGTGAGCTATGTGATAATTAGATATTCCTCGTACGTCGTTCGTCATCAATTCTCTTTAGTGTTTATACGAGGGGGTATCAAAAAGTTCTGAGACACTTGGAATAACTTTTTTATCATTCGTCGGATTGGGATGAGACATCGAGTTATTATTCGGGTGGATGTATGTGCTTATTATACAAACACACAACCAAATATGACAACGCTTTAGGAAACGTCGCTATGGAAACCGACTGATGCGATTTCAGGGCACCCCAAGAAAAAACTCACTGTTTAGAAACAAAACGCGTAATACACAAGATATTTAGAAAATGAAATTGTATCGAAGTACCCATTGAATGCACAACAAGTAAACATGCAAACCACGAGGTTTACTACATAGGCTTGACGCCGTTAGGGGTCTAATCAAACAAGAACGACGTGCTTTTTTTCTGAAATAACGTAACGTCGGGGCACTTGAAATGGTAATTACAATTAAAATGGATTATTGTTTTTATAAAACGCAATTTATTGCACTCACATTGGGTCTCAGATAAATCAATAAAGACCAAAAGTAGATTCCCCAAAAGCATTTTGGGGGCAATTGATATCGAAGATTGATAATTGTTTTTCTCTTGTTTCGATTGTTTAACGTGTATAGAGTAGACTCCGAAGTATGCGTAATAAATTTTATCGCAATACCAAAACATCCATCATATTTAAGAAATCTACTTGAAGGAGATAAATGTTTTAGTGAAGATGTGCATTGACTGTTTGGAAACATATAATTGGTAGGACTTGATGGGAATTCACAGTTATAAACATATAGATGTCACAAGGCTCAACCATTTTGAATATAAATATGTTATTGACATTCATCGTCAGAATTTTGTCTGGTTAGTCTTTATACACAGTAGGAGACACATTTTTAACACATGCTTCATGAAACGTTTTGAGAATATTTATACTGTCGCAAAGAAGAACCCTAATGTAGATGATAAGGTTCTATTGAAAAACAAAGATAAATTGATCTACTTTGCTTAATGTTCTCCCTTTTATTTACATGGTATTTTGTATTAAGTAATTTGTAAGCATACGACAATAGGCGTCAATGATAAGAAAAAATACGGAGAACAAAAAGGAATATTTGATTTTACTGGTGTGAAACTAAGGATATTATTAAAATAAAAATCGAGCTGATTTGGTGAACGTTTGGCAAAGCGTAATCCTGAATGAAAAGTTAGTAAAATACAAAAATACTCACTAATTAAAATAATTAGTTAATTAATATGTATCCCATGAGTAAGCCTTCGAATACGCCTCAGCTTAACTTTTGACATTTAGGGCACTGATGAACGATCTTTTTATGTGCGTGATAATTATAAATTAATGATTAACTTGTTTATGCAACAGATATATCGTAAATACAGTTTGAATAAGTAAGGGTTACAATATTGTGTTGGCTATTGGACAATATATAACTGCTAACTTTCATTTAAATTTGTACGGAAATAGCCAGACGCAAATAATTGATAACCATTTTTCATCAGTTTAACTAATGGAGCGTATTTAAACGCTCCTGAGACAAATTGATATATTTAGCAATCGTTGGAAATCTGTCAAATTATTAAGGTCATTTTGATAAAAACAAAGTTTATTATATTTCCTGGACAAATCAATGAAATCATCTACTCCCATACAAAATGAAGTTAAAGTTTGCTGGACGTTAACGTTCAACAGTCTTACTGTGTAGTCATAAATAAATCCTTTAAAAATAAAAGTGCACAATAAGGTTCAATTTATTTCTCATTCAAGACTTGTATCAGTCTCGCGACTGTACATTTTGTACAAATGGCGCGATACACGGATACTACATGTATTTCATCAGCAAATAGCGTAAAGCCATCTTTTAAATGCGAGGACATGTATAATTTAGACATCGGGCGAACGTTTCGTAAGACCGAGTTAGTAATTTGCCATTTGTTACCCCATGGTCTGCGGGAGGTCACTAATGAAAACCTTTTGTTCGGAAGTACTGGACAAGTTACCTACCATAATACTACTTCGAGAGTATACGGTATTTGCAACAATGGCCAGATCATGGAAATACTACAATACTCATGAATACCGATACAACGCGTACACGAAGTGTGTAATCATCGAAGTAAAGCCGTGTGATAAATGTTTATGTTTAACTGTCCTCGCCAACACGCGACAGTCAATCTTCGGACGGATGTATGGATTTTTCTACATATGATTTTTATTAACACGTACCCTTTATTTTAATTTTGAGAATGAAAATCGAGGGACAATATCCTTTTATTGAATTTTTAAAGCGGAAATTAACAGAATTAAATTGTGACAATGAAAAAGCGATAAACGTTATAAAATAAGAACAAAACATAGATAATCTAGTCTTTTCCTTTATTTCATAGAGTGGCGGCTCCAAGTTACTGTAAAGAGAGTAAAGAGAGTTCGAACATACAAAGGTAGGTTAGTTCTCCTTATATTGCAAATTTTAGATATCAACTACTGATTTTAAATATCCTATTTTGGACACATCAATTGGTTCACTCTATGATTTTTTCCACACAAACCATATAGAAGGCGGCAGATCGAGGAATTCTGTAAAGGGAATTCGAACATACATATGGGGATTTCGTTCTCTTTATATTGTACAATTCTACTCATAAACCCGCTAATTTTTCTGTTTTGGACACCTCAAGGAGTTTGTTTCAACTTTTTTCAACAAAAATCATATAGAAAGACAGAATGTATCATATGATCAGACAACAAAACTTTTAGTCTACACTGTCTGCCAAAGCCGTTTTCACAAAAGAAAGGCTAATTGAAATTATAAAATTATACATTAAAAATCAAATATTGCGGCTTCAGAAGTGGTACGTTGACATCCATCCCCACCAACGGAGCCGCAACTGTTATACACAATCCAATTACTCAATTACATATTGTCGAAAGTGATTATTTAAACCATGTAATTGGGGATTTTTGGTTGACGATCGATGATATAGGTTTAGAAATGAATAAGTCAAGATCGAGGATTATTTCTTAAATGCCACTCTTTGATGTACATCATTAATAAAGGAAACAGTGGTCTTTGAATTCGAGGTCGGAAGAGAGTACCATTCAGTTTAAAAATTTCGGAAGCCATGGATTGTATCTCTCTCTCTCTCTCTCTCTCTCTCTCTCTCTCTCTCTCTCTCTCTCTCTCTCTCTCTCTCTCTCTCTCTCTCTCTCTCTCTCTCTCTCTCTCTCTCTCTCTCTCTCTCTCTCTCTCTCTCTCTCTCTTGTTTAATTTGTTTGGTGTACATTTAGGGTGGTTTGATTTCGTCCTGCTGCATTTTTTTTTAATTTGCGTAAAAGTTCAACAACTTTAGTAGACCTACAGGTAAATAACATCCTAGCTAACTTTAAAATTGATTGGCCTTATGGTTAAGGAGGGAAGACTTTGTTCTAAGAATTTTAGCTATTTATGCCATTTTTCAAACTTTCCATTACCGTGAAAACATGAGTTTTGAAGAAATGAAATTCTTTTAACAACTTTTTAGGAGCTTCAGCCCTGCCAAGTTTCTGCTTGATTGGCCCAGTGAATAAGGAGGAGAAGTTATGTGTGGTGTCCGTGGTCTAGAGGTAGAGCGTCGGCCTCTTGACCCAAAGGTCCTAAGTTCGATTCCCGGGAGCGGCTATCGATCTTGGTTCTTTCACTGGCCCACACATTCGGCGCGAGCACTGGTAAATTTTCCAGGAAGCAGAGTCGAGAGGAATTAATCTAAGTTGTAAGAACTTGTTTCCCAATCGATGGAAAATAAATAGGTTTTAATCAAAATCAAGGAGGAGAAGAAGTTTTCCGGCCATTTTCAGCCATTTTCAGCCATTTTTCAGACATTCCGTTACCATGGCAACCAAAGCTTTTGATCAATTTAAATTCTTTTAACAACTTTTGAAAGGATTATCCCCGCAAAGTTTCAGCTTGATTGGCCTTCTGCTTTAGGAGGAGAAGATTTTTTCTAAGATTTTAGGGCATGTTGGGCCTTTATGTAACCATGCCAACCAGAGTTTTTGATGAATTTTTTTTTTTTTTTTTTTTTTTTTTGACTTTAACATTTTGTAAAGAGCTTCACCCAAGGATAATCCCTGCCAAGTTTCAGCTTGATTGGCCTAGAGGTTTAGGAGGAGAAAATGTTTAAAGAAATTGTTGACGGACGGACAGACAGACGGGCGGACGGACGGTGGGTGATCACTATTGTTCACCTTGAGAACCTTGTGCTTAGGTGAGCTAAAAACATTCACGAAAATGGATCTCGCTATAAAAACCGTTACCTTTAAAATTGTTTTTAGATTCAAGCTGGTATAGTCCGTTTGACTTCTATATGGACCAACATTTCGCCGAAAATCTCAGAAATTAATGAATGAAGCGCATATTTTTCTTGTCATATCATTTTTTCCAGCTTATACCATGACGAATTTTGTTTTTCAGAAATTTCGAATGTAAAATAATGATTTTGTCCGTCCGTCTACATGTTAACTTTCAGCATTTCATACCTACTTGTTACTGTATTAAACGGAACAGCGAAATGTATTACCAATTTGCATAGGGGCAAAGTCAAAAGAGTAATATTTTAAGAGAATTGTATTACTATAAAATCGAGTTTCTCAATATAATTAAGTTTGTCTAAGATTTTTGCTACCGTTGGATATCGAATCTGTGTATATTCTCTCTTTCTTCAGAAACTGTTTGACCAGATAATTGATTATTGATTTTATTCATTCTGAGATGAACCCTATATTTACATATTAAGACCAATCAAAAAGCATCATTAAACGAAGTAGTTGGGAATTTCACGAGGAAAACTTGATGAAAAGGCCAGTATTTACGGTAAAAATCACGTGCTATTTAAGTTTAAGATGACATGACCGTCGATATGCTAATTTGCATGTCCAAATAAGGAATAATGGACATTTCATCTGTAAAAAGTTTAGTATAAAACCACGTTTTTTTTACTATACATGTTGACATTTTCTTACTATTGAACAGCCTCCATCACCCCTCGTGTTTAAGAACGGATAATGTGAAAATATTAACATTAACTAGATAGACAAAATTATTATTTTGAAATCATTTTATTTTCAAAAAAATATTTTTTGGAATGGTATTAAGCTGAATATAAGATTTTACTTCATACAAATCCTTTATTCAAACGCAATTTTATGTAATTGATGAAAAGGTTGGTCCATATAGAAGTCAAACGGACTATATTGTGATATTTTAGTACTTGTAGTACAACGATACATTCGGTGCACATATTAAGATTGATGAGACATAATTTAAGTATTCAGCTAACGATGTCAAATTCAATTTTTAATATAAACATCAAATAATATAAGTGTTATTTCTGCAGATTATTTTCAAAATATTATTGTTATGAAATGAAATATTCAAGAACAGTTTGGAAATGCAAAAAAAGTTTGGTAATTGTCGAAATTGGGTCTAGGTATTTTCCGTTTATCGTATTCTTACATGTACAATATCTTTTTTTCGGATGAATACCTCTCAAATGCCAACAGAAACGTCCACAACCAGTACTTTCAGTGCATTGATTTCATAGAGCATTTATTGTAAGTGGAAAATTACTCTAAACTTAATGGTTTAAAAGGCATAAATTGATATCTCGACGCAACATTGCTGTTAGTGTCTATACGAATTTGGCACTTGCAACAAAGGTGCGTTGAATCCTCGATATAAACACTAACGCAATGGCTAAAAATGACAATTAAATCAGTAACAACAACATAAAATAATTATTATTATATATTAAAAGCAATAATGCACATTAACTCCTGAGCAATGAAAACTGCCTCTAATTTATTTTTTTTGATTTTTGGGGTTGTCGCCTCTATATGCGTTTGTAACTCAATGCGTTAGTCGTCGGTGTCATCCCCATTGTCACAGTTCAATAATTGGTTGACGTTAACCTTTGGTATAAACATTCTTTGATTAGACATATATAATATCAATCCAATATAATGAATAATTTTGATTGGTGACAATCGCATCATGTGGGAAAATCCGTTGCACTTTATATCTGTATAAAATGCAATAGGTATTTTGCAACCCCCGACGATAGATCTGCAAGTCTAGTGTTATAGTTACTCCGAAATCTCTCGTTCCCTTTCGATAAACCTCCATCCGTTTGATCTGTTAGGAATTAAATTATTTTCAAAAGATTTTTTCATTACAAGCATGTAGCTGCGATGCTGACTCTCCGTTTACAGTGAGACGACGAAGGCCATCAAGCAACCCTCTCAAGCTCGCTCGATCTCGCCTTTATAGTTGTATAATGGGGAAACACTTGACAGAAAAAAAATCTGGTCATAAATACTTCTTATAAATGTCTAAGTTATCGGTATTTTGTGTCATAGGTTGAAGAGAATTGTGTATATTCACTGCGTTTATTGGAGTAGCAGAAAGTAGACTTGAGCCTTTTTATCTGATCGAGTATTTTGTTTCTTAGATCTAAAGGATCGCAATTATAGGGATGAGTGTACTTGTCATTGGTTTGTTGGAGTATAAAGGGAAATTGGTTTAGCAATTGGCTTAAACATAAAGCCCTACGGGCGTTATTCGCTTTATTCTAAGGCAATTGCACTTTTATACTCAAATTAGCCGAGTGAAAAATGCACTCATCCCTATAAACATTACGAAATAGTATGCCCACGCCTTTAGACAACCTACCCATGACAGTCCAAGCTTTGCCAGGGGTCCAGTCAAAATTACAGTACACGTTGACAGGTCCATTTTGTAGGGGATCAATTTGGGCCGTGACAGACTGGTTCAGTCCGAGAGAGCCCCATTCAGCACAGGTTCTTGCTGAAATGTATAATAAAAGACGTTTTTGATTTTGGTAAACCTAAGTCAATATAGCACGACGTTAGAAAGACACATTTTAACGATTCAAAAAATATCTAAGCGTTTTGGATACATAAGAAAATTGGCTTTTAAACTTATGTATTCCGAAATAGGAGTCTGATAAATATATAATTACAGTTAGTTACATTGACATTCACCTCAATCAAAACCATTCTAAATCGCTCTCTCAGCGCTCCACTCATTCATTCGAAACACTCACTCAAACCATTCAAAAACGCTCGAAACCCATTGAAAAATATAGAATCAACAACGTCTCTCAAAATAAATTTGGATAAAGAAAGATCGCGATTTCACTGACATAATTCAAATTGTAAGGGTCTATTAGGTTCTTAAAGAACCTAGAAGCTATCTATAGAAATTATATGCATATTTTATGAAAGGGGGGTAATCAATATCGCAAATTTTGTTCATCACGAACAAAATTTGCGATGTTGAATTACCTTCCATTAAATTCACTCAAAACTAGCTCCACACACTCATTTACCATCATTCCTAAATCATTCCAAAATCACTCACATTGTCAATTTAACGATGTTGTTAACTGTACAATCATAGACATTACAGTAATATAGAATGACGAATCTACATTCAGAATGATAATGCCGTAAGAGAAATATCGATTCCGTATATGCAGTTTGAACATTTTGAAAAAGTTCTATGCTTTTCGCATGTAGTTTCTGTTTATTTTCCGTCGCTATTATAGCATATGCCCATATAAACGACACCCAAAGAACTTGCGTAAGTGGGCCAGGGTGCTTACCTCATCTCTCTTATTGTTAAATTTGAGCCTGTGCGTGACATTTCCAACAATTTCAAACATGCGCAAAGTAAAGACTCTGGCCAGCCTGTGCATCTGCACAGTCTAGCCAGTTTATTCACTATGCTCTTAGTAGACAGATGAGGTCTCAAAGTATCTGTAGACCATCAGGTAACTTTATATTTACAGCATGTGGATGTCTACTCTTGTCAACATTTGCACCTCATGAACAATTCAAATTGTTGGCAATGTCACGCACAGGCTCATTTATCATGGTCATGATGAAACCGGAATATTCATTTATGGAGGATAGGGATCGGACTAGATATTTGTGCAGCCTGTTATTAGTCTCTTTTCACTGCAAATATATCAGAAAAATTAACTATCAAAGAAACTTGATATTGATTCACTGCCATCAGTACTTTGGTTGTTTTGTCATTTTGCCAATGCTTTTCAAGCATGATCATGTAAACAAGACTCACCTAGGGGTGTACAGCTGTATGTATTACAGACCCCGGTCTCGGACGTGTCCCCTATACACGCTGTCGGCGACTCCGGATCACAAACCCTGGTTCGACTCCGCGCCCCCCCCCCCCACAAGTTCGAGTACACCCAGACCATGGCCCCCATTCTTTCCATAGTTCAACAGAGGCGACTTAATAAAACATAAAGAATATTTCCCGAATGTAAAAAATTTCAGATTTTTTTCGATTTCGATGTATAAAACTTCGTGTCGTAACCAAAAACGCTAATCCAGTTTATACAAAGTATATAAATCTTGGTAAACTAGACACAGTGTGTTTTGTAGTATTTTTCAAAAAGAAAAGTAATCATAAAAGATTTTTAAAAAATCGTTTTTAGAAAGTCTTACAGAAAATTACCGTCTGTGAAATACGAAAAGTGTCGAACCAGATGAGACTGCATCCGCTACGTAAACTGAACAGACCAACCAGGATCTAATCTTAACATTATCAATTTTCTGAACTAAGAATGATCAAAAACTCTAAACGATATATTTTATAATATGACTTACGTCGCGGGAGTAAAATAATCCCGTTGAATATTTTTGATATTACAAGGTTTTAATTACTCTATTGGAATAAGTATGCAAATGAGCTCAGAGCGAATGGCAACGCGACTTTATAACCGCGAAAATGACGTCATAATATTAATATTGTCATATTATTAATAATATAAGTTTCAAACGAGGTTATAAGTTTAGCGGAAAATTGTACCGTTGAATTTCAAAAATTTTGACGATTTTGTTTTTTTTTTCAAAAATTAGGGTATTATGAATAGAATATATAATTTGTGCTCATAAATACAGAATCTATTAAACTCGTCATCTAAACAGATAAAAATTCGGCACTACCTCGTTTTTATCTGCATTAGATTACTCGTTTGATAAATTCGGTAATCCATGACCACTCATTCAATTTCTTCTAATTTTTTTTTTTTCAAAAACGGTGCCTGCTTGACCTAAGCTGAATCCATTATCCTTTCAATTATTTGATTCACGAGCTTCCAAGACGGCCTTTTCTCTGTGGCGCGTCATAATTGTTTTGGTGAAATGGATTTGTCTCGGAGTTGAACACAATTTTAAACTCCTATTCACTTTTCAATACATTGTGGTCGTGGTCCTAACTCAATCCAGATTCTATCATGAACAAAGGGAGAGGCAACGGATTCTAACCACTGCTACCAACGTCTACAACGTAGGTTAACTCGGGCTCTGTCTTTTAGTGTCCTGCCAAAATACACACACCGCCTTCTATGAGGCTCGAACCCGCAACAATCAAATAACTAGTCGAGTACTTTAACCATCCGACAAACGGCCTGTAGCAGGCTGCTCATAAATATTTTTTGACATTGGTATTTTAGTGAAAAATTTCACTACAACATAATATCCATTTTCCAATCTGGTTTCTTTAAAGAAGCCTGTATTGACCTGATATCACCTGTCTGATAACATTACTTGATATAAGAAAGTCTATTTTTAGAAACAACTTGCATACACTTTCACCTGGATTTATTTGATTTTTGAGGGTTTATCATAATTTAGAGCTTGAAAATGGTTGCATGATGAATAGAATAACATGTAAGTGTCTTAAAATATCAATAATATCTGGTCTTGGCTTTGAGGAATTACCATGACTCGGCAAGGTCTCGTCATGATAAAATCTCCCAACCTCGACCAGATAACGTTGATATTTTAAGACACTAACATGTTATTCTCTATATTTTTACCTCTGTAATATTTCATCCCAGTGTAGGAAGTAAGAGACGTCGTGTCCGTGTAATATTTAGAACAAAGGACACAATTTTTATCAGCATCGTGGTAAAAGGAACCCTCGCAAATGGCATCTTGTACACAGAGAAATGTACACTGTAAGTCACTCGTGGATGTAGTCGAGTCTAGAACCTCCGTACCAGAGCAAACCTTGTCAGCCAGAGCAGATGTTGTCGTGTTGTAATCAAATGTTTCACTGTACGAAAAGCTGTTAACAATATGTTCAATCGAAGCCCAAATTGTTATCAGTTCTAGAACCAGAGCGTACACAGATGCCATATCTACGTGGAAAATAATTCTAATTAATTGGACAAAAAATGCAGAAAATAGATATTAAATTCTAAATATGGCTAATGTTAAGAAACATTGGTTTTCCATTTTATGAGTGTATCCTTTACGTCGTCAAAACTAAATGAAAATGTCGAAATGGGCTTCATGTTGAAAAGCTTCTGGAGACATCATTTTATTTCGGTTGATTTTTTTTATTTTCTTACTTCACCATCGTATCAGTACTCAAATGTCTGAAGCACCTAACCATTCACAGTCTGATCTGAGTTTTTTTTTATTATGCTAATGTAATATAAAAATCGGCGACGCCGACACATCGGCGTTTCCTAATTTTCATCGTCTAATAGGTACAAAATAGCGTCAGCCGGGCGCCGGCGATATCAGGATAAAACAATTATTTATCTTATAACTATACAAACATCCGTGTGATAACATCCTGTATGATACTTTTTATGATATCACATAGTTATTTTTAGAACAATGATATAATGCGGTTATTTTTAGAAACGTGCATTTCGGTTAGAAACATCTACGAAAACAAGAAAAAAAGAGGTTATAAGATAAATATAATACATACTCAATGTATTGTATGAAAAAAATATCTAACTCGGTTGTGAAAATTTATTATTGTCTCGGCAGAGCCTCGACAATGATCAATTCTCCCTACCTCGTTAGATATTTTTTCTCATACAAAACACTAAGTATGTATTATATATTACAGTCACATCATACCGCTGACGTGACAATGTCTGGTTTCTTGTCCAGTGATGATACAGAAATATCATAGTCGATTAAACATAGAATGCTGACGATACACCGCCGAGATAACGTCGACTAGTGGACGACAGGCCGGCGATATGTTGCCGACTAGTCGCATATACCATACGAAAATGAAATGGTCAGAAAAAAGAAATATTTGGTTTGAATTGGATTTTACGCCGCTTTCAACATTTTTTCAGTTATATCGCGGTGGCTGGAGCACCTAACAGTGGATTCCTGGTATTTCTCACACCGGTTTTTCCATTTCACCCTTTCCTAGCCTGCAGCTGTTATCCTACATAGGTTTGCGGTTATCAACCAATTGCTAGGAGACAAATAATCGGATATGATGAGTGCCGCCTTCGGGGATCGAACCAGGGACCTAAAGATTGACTGTCCGGCGCAATACCAACTGTGCTATGAAAGATATACGTCTGTGATGAAAACAAAATCGGTCGGAGCGAGACCGACGATCGACTGTCGTTGTCGATATAATATTGATGTCCATAAAACTAAAGGACTTCGCCGATTAGTCGGTAGGTTTAAACTTGAATATGAAACTCATGGAAGCGTCGCCGATTTCAGATAAATCCACTAGTGAATCGGTCGACGCACCAATCGGTCGCAGACAATTGTCGATTTCATCGCTGATTAATAAAAAAACGTCGCCATCGCCGACGCGTCGGAGCGTTTATTTGATACTAGCTTTTTCATATGTTTTAAATTAATGGTGATCTTATAAACAGGTTCATTTATTAACTCGAATTTACTTGCCCGGAACATCTGTACACGGAAGGGAAATTGTGTTGTCCTAAAAGTATTATTTTCACATCTTACATAAATCCCTTACATATTTCTTTGATTGAAAATAAAATATTTCTCATGCCGGAAATGATGCTGTTGAGCGAACCAACACCGATATACTATCTATTCTGAGAATTAAACAAAATACATTTAACATGAGATTTAAAAAAAAGGAAGAAGAAGAAGAAAGAAAAGTGACTTACCTAAGAACTGTTTTCCTTCATAGTCCGTAGTCATCTAATATACAAAACGTCCAATTAAAATAATCCACCATGAAACGAAATTGCCTTATGAATTTTTTAAGCACATTCACTGGAGGTTCTATAAAACCAATTAATACATCATCTAATTTACCAATTAAAATAAAAAATATCACTATTTACCGATTGAAAGATACCGCCATTCATAGTTAACTTTTCAATAAATTCTAGGAATTCGACGCATGTTCTGCCAGAAATAAAAATAAAAGCCGGTAGATTAAGTTCGTTTTCCAACGATGGGATGTCAAATTAAGACCGTGGATAGTTGATACATTTTAGCGGTTTGTCCATTATCCTTTTCTAACCATGACTTGCTTTTTTAAACTATTTTCATCGTAATCCCAAAAATATTACATCACTTGAATTTGATCGAAAATTCAACGCTTTTGTTGAATTTCATTCCAAATTCCATGATCTTAGATCTTGTCAATTTCACTATGTTACTAACTGTATGTTAAAAGTTATTTTATTTTATTCATTTATTTATTTGAAATCTTCTTCTGACATAAAATGGGGTTAAAAAATAAAAAAAAAAGTGAGGACAAAAGTTCAAATAATTAAAGGAAACGAGAGTTATAGCCCCTTTTCATTATACTTCTACACACAGTTACATATCTACTCATGTGAACTAAAGCTCGTGGATTACCATTCTTTTACCTAGGGCGCTGTTTAAGGAAATTCTAGAAAAGTTATTTCGATCAAAGAATAAAGATGTATGAACATTTGTGACCCATCACGCGAAAATGGACCATCTGGGTAGTGCGTAAAGTGTCGACCCTAGTCAGACTGCGCGGTTTGCGCAGACTGACTAGGGTCGAAACTTTTCGCAATGTGCTTATTTTCTGAATCGATAATGTTCAATCTAACTTCCAGCGAAAGAATTTTTGAAATGCGACCTCTGGTTGACAAATGCTGGACCCAATCTTTTTTTCAAATGGTCATTTTACAGAGTTCCCAGATGGTCCCTTTCTGAGTGATGGGTCACATATTTTCAAAATAGGCTTACTGGATAGATAATGTACAAATCCGGACGATTCTGCACTGCCTATCCGTGAAGCTGTATGCCCTTTGATGTAACACAGAATTTCAAAGATTTCATAGAAGAAGAACTCTTTATTCAGACTTGTACATAACATACAGCGTCTACAACAGTATATACTAATAACACGTGAAAAAAGGGCTCACACACATACACACACACCCTATCACAGTGTCTTAAAATACAAAACAACAATCGAAAACAGAAAACTGACAGTAAATTTTAAGTATTTATCCTAGTGATTGGTCGTGTGTTCGAATTCAGTCTTAGGGTTTATGTATAGGATAGAAAACGAGAGCCGTGGTATTCCTTGGCTAATTTCGCCTGAGACTCTGTTTATTTTCCGTGAGTGAAATCGGAAAATCACCGATCCTCGACGAATATCGCCAATTAGCATTCAGATTTTTAGTGATTACTGGATCTATGTATCACTCAGACCTGTGGTATAGTGGTTAAAACATCCGCCTCTGATGCAAGAGAACCCAAGTTCAAACCGTGTAAGAGAACATATAATTTTTCCCTCAAATTGTCTATCTTTTTTTTGTCTTAAAATCACATATATTATTTTTCAGACGGAGGGTTAATTGGGGTTAATCCACTTTCTTGTAATTTTCGAAGACACATTTTTCATAAATTGAGTTTACTTTTTATATTTTTATATAGAAATTAACAACAGCAAAGGTTGCTCTGCTGATACAGGGTGCCTTTGTGGTAACTTTGGCAACGGGTTTTTAACAGGTTCGAAACTAAGCTTAATGGGAAAATTTTGCTGATTTCTGAAAACATCTTTTCCTCGTAGTTTTAAGACAAATAAGTGAAGTTTATATCTCACTTTTACACATCAAAAAAAAGATTATTTACATCTTAGATGTAGCGATATAAATCAGAAGAAGGTGGTCGTTTAATAATTCAACAAAAATAATATTCCACAAGAGTGAATTTGTAATAGGGACGAAAGAAATATGAATACTGAGAAAGAAAGAAAAAGCACCTCGGAGACTTGAACCCATAGATGTGTGATTGATAGCGATACACCTTAACCAACTGAGCTATTTTTTCTTGCTCTGCCTCACTAGTTAATTTGCGTATTTATAAATGTGTTTCTAACGGTTTATTGAATGAGAACTCGGAGATCTTCCGAAGATATACGAAAATATGCACAGAGTCTCAGGCGAAATTAGCCAAATAATATATGTGAAATAGACACGAGCGTTAGCGAGTGTCTATTTCACATAATACCGCGGCACGAGATTTTCTATCTGACTTAGACCACGCTTTATTAACATCAAGTAACCAATGAAAGAAAGTAAAACCCGTTGTGTTTGAACTGTTAAATGTGTAATTTTGCTGAAATAACTGTCTCTCTCCGTTACTTATTGCAGATCTTTTGTTTTTTTGCTACTATAGAAGTCTTTTGGAAAACAGCGCTCTTATAATGCTTGTCATCTTTTTGAAAAGACGCGACGCACAAAACCTGCCGAGATTCACGTGCAAGACATAATACCATCCTATATCTGTAAATACAACGCTCGGAGTTGTATCTGTGATTTATACTTTTGAAATACTGTTCTCTTATTGGCCAATTCGCTTCAAGCGTGGTCTAAATAATGATACAGACAAATACTCATCCGTTCTTTTCATGTGGAAAATTGAATTGCTGAATTTAATTTTTTTTTTCAGACAAATTGCTAATTTTTCGTACATTTCAAACAGGCTGGTTCAAATTGTTGTTTTTTTAATCTTAAAAATGCTTTAAAATGCTAATTGAATCAAAATCAGCCAGTAAAGGTTAAATTGGACTGCACGTTTGTCTGCCATAGCTTTGTGTACCACACCCTAAGAACTGTTACAACGGTCAAATACCTCTGCATGAAAACATGTTAAGGATTCGCAATGAAAACAGTCACGATTTCTGTACTTACGGAAAACAAAAACGCTACGCCTTTCAAAATAATGTCTTTTATCCATCGAATTTAAAAAAAACAAGTGTAGCTTTTACAGTCTGATACTCCGCATTATCATTTACTTTCATATCTTATCCTGCAAATAACTAGAACTTTGAAGATTAAAGGGAAATTAGAAGTTATGTGTGTCATTTTTCAAAGAAAAGGCATTTAAAGCTTTTAGATTGCATTTCATATTGGAAATTCATGCAATCTCAAACAATAATTCCAATTGAAATAATTGGTAATATTTTTCCTCCCTATAATCACAACAGAAAATAAAAAAAAATCGAAAAAATATAATAAAATATATGTTACGGTGCATGACAGAGAGTGTTACAGTATAGTAACTACATCACTTATATAGGTTACAGATTCTTATGGAAAACATTTCTTATGTTTTATTTAATTGAATGGGATTTATTAGCTATTCTAACCATGATTTCCTGTCTGTCCGTATGTCTATCCGTCCGCCCCTCTGTTAACTTACACTTATTTTCCCAAAAGAGTCCACAATCTCTATCCGATTTACTTCAAATTTTCACATAATGATTATACCAACATCAGAATATTTTTGTTCGAAATTAGTTCGAAAAACATCAAAGGAAAGAGGAATTTAAGCAATTTTGATTACAATATACTCGTTGTAGCATTAGAGTCAGGGCGATGAAGTATTAATTCAAAAAGGCCCTTATGATAATTGGTGAATTATCCCAACCCTTGAACTCTAATTTAAAAACTGGTTTGATATCTAGTACAAGTAGTTCAAGAACTAGTTCAAGAACTGGTTCAAGAGCTAGTTCGACTGTTCATGAATTGCCATTCAAGTTCTAGAACCAGTTCTTGAACTTTTTCTCAGGAAAGAAGGCATTAAAACATACCAGGCTCTCGTGGACGTCCTGTGATTTCGAAAAAATTAAAACCTAAAAACTATAATCATCCAGTAATTCGGCGGGTCTATCCTCTCAGAAAATATTTTAAATCAGAGCACGGCTAGCTGTTTTGACCTTTTTATACAAATCTCGGAAATAGTTCAGAAGGTTTGATTGGCTTTTTATATAGACCGAATAAAGGTTCTTTTCCCTGCAATTCTCGTATTTACTTCAATGCAAATTAGTGTCCATTTTCAATCAAAATGCGAAACAGGACCTTTTTGTGCTTAGATTTATACTTTTAGATAATTTCACCTCAGGGTTACATTTTCCTTAGAATTTCAAAAGCAACTTTAACAACACACTTGGCTGATGCCACTCGTAAACATGTCTAGTTATAAAATAAGCACAACGGCCCCACTTATAACATTTTTAAAAACAGCAAATGTAGATTTATTTGAACAAAAGTTTCCTATTTGAGAAAGACTGAGCGAACAATCGTAACAACATCTACCTCGTATTTCGCAGAAAAGACTTAGATATAAGATAACTCGGATTTCGTTGCGCTTTTTTGTGTGTTTTTGAAAATCCTGGCGTCAAGAAAACTGGGATTTTTGTATGCAATATCAATGACAGAGGTTGTAACGCTGTAGGGAAGATACTGTAACATACCAAAAGAATTAGGCAGAGTTCGTAACATACGCATACAATTGAAATGATGCATGTAAGTTTCGAAACAGAAGACATTCCTTTAAGATAACGGGTATAATAGAGAAAAATGAGGGATTTTAACACCAAGAAGATAAAATGTTTCAATAGTTCTTTTTTCTGTTCCAATAATCCAAAAAGAAGTAGACAAAACACTGTTTCTCGATCAAATTTCCCTCAAAACTCTTTTTTACCGAAATATCAATTTCAAAAATATTTCGATCAAGATTATTCATTATCAAAGGAATGGAATAGGAAATATATAAAGTCTAACGTGTCTTCTGGCTGTACAAATAATGTCGAAACCGACATGTATTCAAAAAAATTAGCAGACGCCTTAACAGTTTTCATTGCAAATCCTTAACATGTTTTCATGCAGAGGTATTTTTCCGTTGTAACAGTTCTTAGGGTGTGTGTACAGCGGTAAAACATCGTGATGAGTAGGTTTAGGGTTAAAAGAAGACGACATTTGTAAATGAAAACACTTGCAGAACAAAGATTTTTATTTTTCTCCCAAAAGCAAGAAACTTCTACGAAAACATGAAATAGTTTTTTTATCTATGTTCGACTACCCTGAAAGCATTTGCCACATGATTCCTGGTTTTCTGTGCAGAAAGTAAAACAAGGGCCATCACGTCTTTCTTTCTTTTCCATCGTAAATAGTTACTTATTTCTGCCCCTTCTCGCGAAAATGGGTCATCTTTACACGAGCCTTGGGGTTGTTTTACGAAACATCTTACGATCATATTTGCGCAAGTCGAAAATTAAAATTGCTTCTACAGTAGTAACTAAATATGGAATTCTACCATGATAAAGACGATTCCAATGAGATAATTCAAGGCAGAATAAAACGATAAATGAAAACACCAGGTACGATTTGAGATTTTGATTTACGATTTGAGATTATAACTAACGATTAAATTTGTCGTAAGAAGTTTAGTAAAAAAAATATATATATGCACGTAATTCGTAGGAGGGCAATAGTCAGATGTTAAAATGCACTTTTTTAGACTTTAAATAAGACCCAGAATTGTTAATCAACTTTTCAATAGAATTATATGTGACGTGCTTTTTCCAATTTCTGTTTCTCAAATGAATAAATAAAAACGAAGTTTTCAGATGGCATTTTTTGCGTGACGGGTCATATTTTTCTTTTTGTTCTTTCATGTGGTTCTCCTGGAAATTTTAGAAGAATTGTAAGCTGTCTCCTTAGTGGTCCGATGGTGTGATAGGCCTTCTCATGAAGATTTCCTGAAGTAGTTTGATTAGAGATAATAAGTGGATCGCTAGCAATGTGCACAGCCCTGCGTTCAGCATGAAAAAAACGGTGCAAACAGCTTGCTAATTTTACTTCGCTTTGCACGCGCAATTGCGTGCAAAGCGGGGAATAATTAGTAAACTGTTCGCACCGGTTTGTCATCTGAACGCAGAGCTGGTCTCCGACTGAATGTCTGAGTTTTTTCACGTCACATTTGTCTCCAAAAATATACTCACAAGCAATAAAAACGCACCACCAAATTTTTTCTCGTAGTTATTTTAATTCTAAAATTGAATTATCATTAAATCTATTATAAAGCACTTACAACACAATGAAATAAGAGTTTTCTCAGAAATAGTCGTAGGTTTCTTAACATATGACTTACGAGAATACTTGTTAATCATAAGTCTTATATTTGCAAAGTAGATTCGCAAACACCTTGCTATCATTTAATATATAATAAATAACATAAAGACTTACTCAGTACAAAACGTTGGCTATATTTGTGGGATAATTGCCATAGTCCGGACTGATTATTCTAGAATATGCTATCGCTCGTTAATTTTTGGGCTTCACCGTACACTCTACGTCCCTGATTATCTCAAACTTTCCAGGCGGGTTCAAATAACTTAAAAACACTAGTAACAAACGGTCATTTACGTTACATTGAATCAAATAAACAATGAATACTATAATCAATTAATGCCTTGTGTGAAATGAAATGCCCGTTTTTTTGGTCTCTTTTGGTCTTTTTTTTTTTTTTTTTTTTCGCTTTTCGTTTTTCCCTCTCATAGAATCAGTACTTTTATTCATACAAATTAATGATTTCGTTTAAATACAATCTTTAGGGCAACAAAATAATTAGCGATCTCAAATTGAATATGTGAAGTATTGCTATGTCTACAAATTCCTTTACAGGCTGAAAGACGAAAAAAGGGGAATTGACTGAAAATTTTATCATTTAGAGCAGTTAAGTAAGTTTTTCGATGGTGCATTTCCATTGCATTTGAGTATATTAGACGAAAAATGTCTCAAACATGAAACAAAAAGCAAACATTTTTTCGCCGAGCGTACCGTCTTTACTTCGTCTTTTCCAAGCTGCTTCACGTCAATGAAAAAGTTTGAAACAAGATGGTGGAAAATGGCGGAGGCCGACAGAGTGCACACTCTTACCTATAGTAGTGATTTGATTGGTCAATAGTTTTGTGGCGATCTATAAATTCAAGCGCAAAAATATATACAGCGGTAGTTTCAAATGTAAAGAGAAGTAAATTTTAACTATAACAGATTATAAAATTTATAAGGAAAACCATCTGAACTAACAGAAAGGTCTAATCTTAGCTGCAATAATGAAGCCCGGTCTCTGTTAGTCTGATAGAGATCTACATCGGCCCTGCGTTCAGGATGAAAACGTTAGCGAAGCGCTTTCGAAATGATACCTCGCTCTGCACGTATGTGCTCGTGCAAAGCGGGGTATCATTTCATAGCGCTTGCGAAACGCTTTTACATCCTGAACACAGGGCAGCTTATCAGAGAGAGAGAGCTACGTATAGCAGCTAGGTTAAGCCTCTCTAAGCCTATCTCCATCATTCGGAACATCGCTCGGACTTTCCGTAAACTGGAAAGTATTCCGTAGAATCGCCGAGGGTTCCCAAGCGCATCTCAGTGTGCTTTGTCCCTTTGGGAAACTCGCTCGGACTTTTTTCCGTAAACTGGATAGTACCTCGGGCGTAGTACTTTTGGACCATTTTTGGTGGACGTTTCTACGTCCACCAGTGCTAGTACGTATGAATAATCCAGTCAGATGTTTAAAGTTTTTCAAAAATGTAGTGTAAACTTGAGTTAAATTTTCTTTTTCAAGACTTGTCTTTGCAAGAAAACTGTGCATTTTTAAAAGAATTCTTTATATTTTGTAAATTATTCAAAAACACCTTTTAAATGCGAAATAAATCGCCAATGCATAACCACTTGAATTAAACTTTCGCGCATCAAACAGCAAATTTGCATTGTCCTATACCCTTAGTTCTTTATCGCTGTCTTATATTAGTCTGTACCATCTAATTTTAACTTTAAACTAGAAAAGTTTGAAAAATTGTATTCGCAAAATAAAAATTTTTTGCAAAAATTACATACACTATCTTCGGTATTTTGAATTTGATTCCTTTTTTTACCATTTTTTTTTATAGAGCATGACAAGGTTAACACACATTAGCAGATTCGCTAGTAAAATGATGGTGATGAGAATTAAGGAAAAGAAGAAATTGTTGTTTCTTATATAAACGGCATACTTTTTTACGTTAACATATTTTCTTTTAACGAGAAACTTTTAAACTCTTCCACTTTTTGATGTTTCTCTTAATTTTAAATCTTAATACAACTTCAGGATAAGACAGAAAGTCTTCACTTATACAACTATTTAATTCCGTCCCTGGTTTTCAGACCTTAAGTGCTGTAACAAGGTATAATTATTCGGAATCCAGTTCCATATCATATGTCGGATATCATGGCGTAATCCCTATGTACCATTTGCTCGCGCTTAAAAAAACACTCGAGTTATTCGCATTATGAACCGTAAAAAAGGTTTAACAAATCAAAGCGCTGAAAGCATTGGAGGTGGACGTTTCTAGTGGCATTGTGGTGAAAATAAAACGAGACGAGAAAGGAAACTTTCCATGTAAATATATGATAAATGTAAAATGTTTCGACCCAAGTTCGGCAAGTTTCAATATTAATACAAACTTTATACGGGATAAATTGTGTGCGTTTTTTTTTCCCTTTCTTTTTCTTTTTGTTAAGACCATATATACGCTGCGAAATCCGAATGGAATATGGCATTAACACCTTAGGTTATTTTTTTTGTTTTGTTTAAGAAATTTGTGCGACCCGCTACGCAGAAAAAGAAATAAAAATAATGTCAATCAGAATTTTGCAAACAATTTTTAAAGATGGTCGCACAAGGAACATTTGGCAAAGTTTTTTAAAAGCAGCCCTATGGTTCAAGAGAAGAAGACGTTTTTTAAGGTTGTTGACGACGCACGGCGGACGACGCACGACGCGCGACGGACGACGGACTCAATGTGATCCCAAAAACTCATTTAGCACATTGTGCTCAGGTAAGTTAAATATAAATCGGTTGCACCCAGAGGTCGCAATTTCAAAAATCTTTTACGCAATACCCAGCGGGTTACATAATAATTAGGGGCATCCAACCCTATTTTATTCGCATGAGCTGTTTACTTCATATTTAATCTAAAAATGATTCTATGTTTAAAATTAACTTAGAATGTGCGAATATGATTAATGGTAGACAAGTTAATTTAATGTGAACATCCACAAATAGCAACAAACAACTTTATTTATAAGGAACAAATGAAATCTTGCAAGTATAGCTGCAGTTTCAAGGTTAATGATATCACTGAAATTCTATATCTCAAAACGTAGCCCTACAATTCCTTTTCTAAATGTAGTGTATTTGATAAAATATGAACTGCAAGACACTGTTTTTTTGTGTTTTTTGCTGAGTCTTCTCATATTTTTCCACGAAGCTTGGTTAGAAATATCATAAATCCTTAATGGGAAAACGAATCTTTCATTCAAAGCTCGAGAATCTTTCCTTATTGTGTTTAAAAAATATATAATTAATCGGGATTTTTCTCCTTCTCTAACGAACATACCTGCGGTTGTAAATTTATAGACGATGAAAGTACATAGGGTATATAGCACGGTAATGTAAATGTGTCATCTGCCTCTGTTTGTCTCACTTTACTCACAGATTACCTGACCAAATTACATTTAAATTGCAGGAATGTTTAAACACTACCTGTTGTCTCACAGACAGCGGGCTACCAGTTCAGCCACCTAGTTTTTATCCTCCTTACACCACAGGAAAGCCCAAAAGGCGAATCACCGCCTCGTCTACATATAACATTCTTGCGCGAAAGAAAAACAAACGCGTGGTCAAGCGTCGGCAGCCGATTTTACATTTAAGAGGAGTCTTTGAATAATCTTTAAATTCTAAATAATTCTTGTACAATGTCATTTTCAAAATGCACAGTTGTTGTGCGGAGGTAGGTCTTGAAAAAAAAACAAAAAAAACTGGTACTACTTTTTTGAAAAGCTGTATCACCAGACAGGACTTTTCTCACGTACTAACACTGGTGGACGTAGGAACGTTCCCCAAAAATAGTGAAATTCATTTACAGTGTGCATTAACATTGAAACTTGCCGAACCTGTTACGGAAAATTTTACATTCATCATATGTTTATCATGTATCGTTCCCTTTCCGTCTCGTTCATTTCACCACAAAGCCGACAAAAATGTACACCCTAAGTGCCGCCGTCATAGCGCAGTTGGTAGAGCGTTGGACTATCATTCAAGAGGTCCACGGATCGTTTCCCGACGGCGGCACTCAACCTTTCAGACTACTTGTCTTCCACCAATGAGTTATCATCGTAGACCTATAAGGGATAGCAGCTGGGGGCTATAAAATGATGTTATAGTATTATTGATGTGAGAAATACCAGTAAACAATTCTTAGGTGCTCCAGCCGCCGCGATATCTAAAAAATTGTCTAAAGCGATGTAAAGCCCCGTTTAAATAAACAAGCAAATCCACCCCAAGTACTTTTAGTGCTTTGATTAAGTAATTGCGCTTTTTGTTGTAATTCGGTTATTTAATACGCTTGAAGAAAAACACATTTTGTTAAATCTTTCCGATCGTCTGTGGAAATCTTTTGGGAATATAATAATTTGATGACAAAACCTAGTGAAAATAAAGGCAATGTTATCTTTGGCATGATCGTGGATGTTCGTCGCGTAATTTAAACCGACGTGCGAAATGACGCGCTTTCATGACTTCGCCCGTTTTATTCCTGTTTTATAGCAGAGGTTTCTCGATTGTTTTTTGCTTTTCTTGCATACGATTCAATTTCAACAAAACTACGCCTCGGGAGGCCGAATACCTGTATCTCCAGCTCTCATTCCTTTGACGGGTAAATCTTCGTTAGTTGTAACAAAGCCTTCATCAACCCTCCAAGCAAAATCATTTCTGTTGCATTCACATTCCAAGTTTGGAATACTACACGTGCCAGCTTCCCCGCATGCGCAGTACTTTCCTGGAGGTGGGGAACCAGTAAAGTAGGTCGACCTATTTCCGTGTCGGTTCATCCAGCAGGAACTATCTTGGAAGTTCTGATGGTAAAATTCCCACTTCAAGAATTGCTTGCATTCAGTCGACAAATCCGCTACTTTTATTGCAGCTTCTAGACCAACATCGTAAGCAATAGAAATACTGTAGGAATAGTGGGCCTCGAAACCATGTACGTATGTTCGTTGCTCGTAATTGTGTCCTGGTGAATCATGATAAAAACAAATGCTACAAAAATGTTTATCGTCATTCGAACAGAAGATTATCTGGGAATTCCGTTAACCCTTTGCTGTTTAATCCCTGTTTTTTACGTGCCTGTGATTTTACGATCGAGAAAACATTGTGAAATAAGAAGAAATTGCTTCTGACAAGCAATTTCTTCTTTTTCCACACTATTTTCTACCCTACTGAATGGTTATTTTTCAAATTAAATCCACTTTAAATTTTCGTCTGCAAAACCTTTGAATTTGGACAGGTCCAAAATTTTGTAAAACAGGAAAGGGTTAAACAAACACTTGAAAGATATTGCAACCAACCTAGTCAATGTAACACTGCGGGAGCAAATTTAAGAAGAAGTAGAAGAATGAACAAAATATATATATGTTTAAAGAAGCCATCTCATTAAATTAACATCATATATTTAAAGCCAAAGAATGAATGGATATAAGTATTTTTCTGTTCAAACAAATTTTAAATCTGATAAATTATAGGTATTTCTTGTATGTTATGTAACAGCATTTCAACATGTCATGTTGGTAAAAGTAAAAGCTTTTTCCCCCTAAAGAATCCTGTTTTTGAAGCACATTTATGACATATTTGATTGTTGATCTTTGAAAGTTGATCTTAGGTTATAGAATGAATTATACATACTTCCACTAAATAGGAATTAAAAGATGAAAATATAGACCGTGAATAGTTTTATTAACCATAAGCATTACGTAATATTTATACCCCAATGTCAACAGATCCAAAGAGATGAAATTGTCTTCAGTGCTATATAAGCGTGTGTTTGACATTTCCAACAATTTGAAACGGTCGCGAGGTGCAAACATTGAGTAGCGTTGACAGCCACATACTATAAATATAAAGTTACCTGATGACCTACATATAATTTGAGACCCTATCTATCTACTTAACGCATAGTTAAGACTCTGGTCAGACTGTGCGGATGCACAGGCTGGTCAGAGTGTTTGCTTTGAGCATATTTGAAATTGTTGCAAATCTCACGCACAGGCTCATTTCTTTTTGGTTTACACACACAGAATTATCCCTTCTATTTTTTTTAAATTGAATCTTTGAATAGAGGAAGACTAACAGTGATTCCAAATATTAATAAAGATTCAACAAGGTTATCGTAGGACAAATATCATCTATTGTCTTACGACGTGTCGTACATTATAAATGTACCTCCAAATGATGCTTAACAAAACAGGTCAAACATTGATAGGAGGGCTATAATCAACAGACATTGAAGATGCTTATTTTTTATCAAAACGCTTTTCAAAATGGTTCTTTTTGCTAGACAGTGACTGGTCTTGATTTTTAAATCAAATATACATCTTTGTTATCCAATGTTCTGACATTTTGGATGTTCGCAACGAAAGCCCGTCACTTTGTTTGTGATGTAGATTAAATTGTCATATTAATTTTAATTCTATAAATGACTATCGTTGGTACTCGAATTGTGTTATTGGACGGGGTATGAAGACCACAGTGCATGGTGACGGGACGGTGCCAACAATTGTACATGCGCACTGTTTTGCTGTGCATTACAGAGTACCTTTAGTTCTTACCAATGACAGTCCATGCCTTGTCTGGTTCTATGGTCAGATCACATACAACTTCTACGGGTCCTGTAGCGAGCGGGTCAATCTGGGCTGTACCTGACTCCTCCAGTCCTCGAGCTGCCCACTCAGTACAAGTTCTTGCTGAGTTAGATAACAGACATTTGGGAATATATTGACTTACAAATATTATTACCCCACGGCGTTCGGCGAAGGGGATATAGTAATAGTTTCCGTCCGCCATTCCGTTATTCCGTCACTAAACTTGCCCGAAGCATATCCCCTAAATTATATCAACTTGAAACTTTATAGGTGGATAGATCTCATGGAGGAGAAGTGCAGTGCACAAAAACTACAACTCTTACTTGCACAATTTTGGAGTCATTGCCCTTTGATTAGGCTCCAGTTTACTATCAAGCTTTGATGGCGGGGGATGGCCATGTCCGACATGTCACTTGTTATTTAAGACTTTACAAATGATAGTAAGTAACGATGGATCAAAATGTTTCAATATGACATAAGGCGTTTTTCTTTTATTTTAATTAAGCCAACTGTCCCTAACGATACGAAACAATCTGGATAGATCGATCATTTAAAAACATACTCAGAATTGCATATGCTTTAAAGTTCACATTTTCAGCCTCATTTATGGTTATGACTTTGCTGAAACATTTTCGTTCTCAGAAGCACCATTCGGTAGGCCTACTGCAAGAACTGTTACAGCTCATGCATATAAACTAAAGACTTTCGCTAATGATTTTTTTTTTTTTTTAATTCAGTCAGTAACATAGTTCAATTAACGTTCACCTCGATCAAAACCATTCTAAATGGCTTGATGAGCGTTCCATTCAATGTATTCACACCACTCACTCCAATAACTCAAAATTGCCCCTCTAATCTCCAAAACCGTTTTCGAAATGGTTTGAAACGATCAGCATTTCATTCACATTGATTAATCATGGCGCTATTTTATTCTGTCATGCTATACCGCCTGTATTGACCTGATATCACCTATCTGATAACATAACATGATATCAAACAGTCTATTTTAGAAATATTTTGCATACATAGTCCGAATTTCTTTATTTTTTTAGGGTTAATTATGATTAAGTGCTGAAAAATAATTGCATGATAAACAGAATAATACGTAAATGTCTTGAAATTTCAATGTTATCTGGTCTCGTTAAAGCCTCGTCATGATAAATTCTCCCAACGTCGACCAGATGACATTGATATTTTAAGACACTTACATATTATTCTCTATACCTGATAACTGGTGTGAATTTTAAAGCTTTTCATAGTTCCGTAAAGGCACACAAACAAATAATTGCGTATACATGTATTTCGTAATGTGGGGTTTAAATATATATCGCTTATTTCGTCAAGATTTGGCGAAATTAGCGATATTGTATTTCCCCTGAATTTCGCTCAAAAACTGACTCATCGCTTTCACTCAATTTCATTCCAAAATCATTCTTATGCTATTCACCTAGTCAATTTCACGATGCTCCTAGCTGTCAGTGTAAACACCACCCTAAGCAAGAATACAAAATTTTAGATGATACATCTTATCAACAAATGAGAATAACAAATTGATATGCGTTTCTTATGTAAGTCAGTATATGAAGATAGTGCTTATTGATACAAAATCCGCCACAAAACATACGCCTACAAACCTATAGGAGCACAGCTGAATGTGTTACAGTTGACGGTTTCTGTAGTGAACGTACACGGGACTCTCGAATCTAATGAGCAGGTTCGAGTTCGAGTCTTGGTTCCGACACCACAAGTCTTACTGCAGGCCGACCACATGTTCCACGGATCCCAGTTTGGCAGGACCACTGAAATAGTTAAAGAGAATTAAAATTGTGAAACCCAAATGTCCACTATGACGATTGTTCGTAATACTACAATCTATCTTGTTCTGTCGAAAGCCCAATTAAAACGGCTGTGTATAAGTAGAATTGGTTGGGAAACAAGTTCTTACAACTGAGATTTATCCCTCTCGATTCTGCTTCCTGGAAAATTCACCAGTTCACCAGTACTAGCGCCGAATGTGTGGGCCAATGAAAGAACCAAGATCGATAGTCGCTCCCGGGAATCGAACTCAGGACCTTTGAGTCAAGAGACCGACGCTCTACCTCTAGACCACGGACACCACATAAGTAGAATTCGCTATTGTGACTCGTCGATTGCATACAAATGTATTGTGATCACAAGTCACAATACCATATTCGAGTTATACAAATCAAATGTCTGTAATAATGAATCGCGTTTAAATTGTTGCTTATCAATACTGAAACCACAATAAAAGCGACTTCTTTTTGTGACTTTCTAGTCCTCTTTCTCTCTCAATCAAGTTAGTTAAAACACTGATAAGGAAACAAAGCCCTTCAACAAAGATTAATCCCACTCAATTTTGCTTTTATCGAGATTTAGACAATATACCAGTCAAGCATTCGAGCTAAAAACGTTCGCGTGAATCATTGAAGAACAGATAATCCCCGCTATGCAGGTTTTCTTCTTGTGTGTGCCAAAGATGAACCAAGGTCGGTGGCCACTTTTTGGAATAGAACTATCGATCTAAAAGTTTGATTGTTTGGATAATTGATTAACCGACCGACCGACCGATCGATCGATCGATTGATTGGTGGGGGTTCAACACCGCTTGCAACATTCCTGCAGTAATATCTATGAAACCATTGCACCACCCTATGGCTTCCTGTTGTTTCTCACACAAGTACAACAACAACATTTCATCCGAGAAAGCTGCTCATCCCACTTAGGCGTTCTACCTATCGTTCATCCATTGGTGAAAGAAAATTGACCTCTGTCACAATGATTTTTGTCAAATTTCGGGTGAAAGATGGACGAGGATTGACAGCCCAACGCGTTACCAATTGATCTAACCGGGCTCGGTCCTCTTGGCCTGCGTTCAGGATCACCAAACGGTGCAAACAGTTTTCCAATTGAACCCCGCTTCGCACGCAAGCGCACGTGCAAAGCGGGGTTCAAGTGGAAAACTGTTTGCACCGTTTGGTGATCCTGAACGCAGGGTTGGTCTCGAAGCAAATACCGCGTTACTAACCCTTTCGTAAATGAGGCTTATTGACCGATCGCTATTGTCGATCAAATAAATCCTTGAATCGATTGTCCAATGGCAAGACTCATTATTAAAGTGTTGAACTCCGACATTTTTTCGCCATTTTGCTTCAACCAATTTAGTGGATGGACGATTTAAACGTCGAAAATGCATCTGGTACAAGCTGTGGTTTTGCAGATGAGGTCGTCCCCCAACGATATGCTCTTAAGATAGTGGAACCGAAATATGTCCACAGTTTTTTTCGAACTCATGACCTTTCACAATGTTGACAGAGGTTTCCTATTGAAAATCACAAGGAAACCTAGGTTAACACTGTTAAAGTTCATTACTTCCAAAACTTTGCGGAACTATTACGGGTCCATTACCTTAAATAATGTTTTGATATTCAGGGGATGTGTCATGACAGATGACAAGTGCGGTGCCAATGATCTAATAGATTGACTTACTTCTGTAATATTCCATTCCATCACGTGAATCCAGACTGGACGTGTCGTGATATTGTTCCGAGCAAAGTACACAGTCGAGGGCAACACGATCGAAGAAAAAGCTCTGGCAAGATGATTCCTGCTGACAGAGTATCGAACACCAGACATGATCCGCAGCTCTTTTTGATCCTAATAACTCAACAGCTGGACACACATGGTTAACCATCGCTGCAGTTTGACTTCCATATTCGAATATTTGCATTGTAAGAAATTCATCACACGTGACGTAGGCTAGCTTACAGATAATTCCCACAACACCCATTAAGGCGTAGAAAGGGCGGATTTGGTAAGTTGCCATTGCAACAACGGGTCAAAATGACAGGCTGAAAATTATACCATTCGGAACATCACTCGACCATTTCCGTAAACTGCAACACACTTCGGATGTAAATAAGGCGGATGAGAATGTAACAAAATTGTGCATTTTGTAAGGCGGAAACAATGTAAGAAACTAGCGCGGAAACAACTGGCGTTATCTTTAGATTTATATTATTTTAACGGTAAAAAACGGTTGAAAAATCTTAATTTTTAGTGAATGACGAATCATTCTCAAAAATCAAGATTTTTCAGTCGTAATTTAAAAAACAAAAGATATAGGGAAACGATGGTTTCACGTCAAGGACTTAAACGAGTAGCGTTGGCGACATCGATTTTTTTCACTCAAAGTTTCGAGGGCTAACACCATTTTAACTAACGACGTCAAGATTTTCCAAGGTTTTCCGGAAATTTTTGAAAATAGTCCGTTAGTGTCCGAGGTTGATCCCGAGATACGCCGAATGGTGTTCCGAATGAAAATTAAACATGTATTTAGATAACATTAATAAAATCGACTCTTAAAGCCGAATTTTCGAGCAAACTTAAGTAGTCACCTTTGCTGTTTTCTGATTTCCCTATTTTTGATTCTGAATCTGAAAGAGGCGAAAAAAAGGAGAGGCAATAAGTAACTATTTAATTTCAGATTTCTTTTGAAGAGATAGTTTGTTTGTTTTCATTGAGGTATGAAACTTAATTCATAACCCTACTTTATTCGTATAGTGTCATATGACTGCATGTTTCGACCCTCAGTAAACAAATAATCTTCACCCCTTCAGAGTAAAAAAGTCTTCTGAATGGGATCTTATACACGTAGACGTATTTGTAAGTATGGAAAGTAAACCTAGATGAAATTAAAATTGTGTCAATAAATGTTTTTCGGTCTTTAGTTTGCGAATTCTAACTGCTCTAAGCACTTTAGTATCTGCCATGAAAGAAGAAGAAAAAACAAACATCAAAATTCTGCATTCAGGATGAGGAAAATACAAAATTTCAAAAATTGTTTTCTGTTTTAAGTGTCTTAACATAAAAATATATTGTATTTAGTTTATAAGTCAAATTAAAGTTTTCACCGGAAATAATGCCAGGCGGTATATCAACTTACCGTTCGTTCCCAACAATAAAAATAGTCTAATGCAGCCGAACGCAGCCGGTCCTGGATTTTATGGCATTTATTGTATTTGTATGAAATATCATAACAATAGATTGTTTCCGATTACTTGAGCAAAAACTAATCATCTGGAAACACACAACCAGCAGAAATAATAGATGGTTCATAAATAAATTATCGAGGTATAGGGTTTTGCGCATCTGAGACGCAAAATAAGTATCCAGGACCTTCAAAACTGTGTGAAGTGAGTCCCATAGACTCTCTGGGTATCAACTTCAGAAAAGAATTGAAGAATGTTGGAAACAGTCTTCAATTCTTCCCCGAAGTTGAGCCCCAGATATTAATAGTCTTCTATCAATTTCTTCACCTTTAACAAGGATATTGCTCTAAATCTACAAAATACAGGAATATAGCCTAAAAGAAATAATCTATACCATAACAATGATAAGCATTGACTCCCAAAATTTAAGAAAAGGGCCCCCAAGATCCTAATGACCGTGTTCTTTGGACCCTATTTTCTTGATGTCAGACTAAAACCCTGGAGGTAGAATATTTTCATATCTATATTTTCAACTTCAATTTTTTTTTATCCCTAGTCAGCCTAGAAATCACACGAAGTTTTTCTTGGTCGCTACTTAGGGGTGGTCGTTTTTCGATGTAGCAAACAATCAATCTACAGTCAATCTTGCTAGAGCGCTCATGTCTATTATGCAACAATTTTCATTTAACGACCATTTTCAAAATCTTCTTCTTTAAATCAAAATATCTAAAGAAATAGGTATTGCTGGTATAAATATTAGTGAAAGTGAATCCTATGTTGTTAAAACTCACAAGAATCGCCTCAATAAGATTATTCTATTGAGTTTTATCAACACAGGATTATTAAGAATTTCTAAATAATTAGCATTTTCAATAAAAAAAAAAGAACATTTCTTTTGAATGCAAGAGGAAAAGTCCTTTTTTTTTACGTTGAAATGTCGATCTGTTAGTCATTCCAAATTAGGCCATTAAATAAATGTTGGTAAAATGCATAAACAAAGTCAAGTCAAATTTATATACACATGTATTCAGTCAAAAAGAACATTTTTTTAACAAAACGTGTCTTAACCGGCCATTTTCTTGAACGATCGCTTTTGGTAGTCCCCTAAATGGTCGCTTAAAACAAGTTTTACCCTATATATCACCCCGAACATGCAATGTCATGTACTCCCATCCGGCCTTCCATTCGGCCGTTCGCCCGTAATCAATGCCATACGCGTAACTAAGATTTTGAAATTTATACGCACTCAGAAGGCGACCAACATAGAATATATAGGATAAAGGCGATATGTTGACTGTGACAAAAGATGAATGTCCTCCGTCCGCTCCCTTTTTCTATGATTTGAGCGTTGGTGAATAATCAAAACATCATAACAACAGCTTGAATAAGCTGTAGTTACGATGTTATGATCATTCATCAACGACATTTTGCGAAAGAGGATTTCTTTTTCTATTACGCACTTATGTAATGTGCGTAATGGTAGTTACGCCCTTGAATGCATCTAACTTTCCACCCGCCCATTTTCCGTCAATCCATCCATCTATCCGCCCATCAATTAAGATCTTCCTTTTTTCTTATCTTGCAAGATACTTTCACAATGTGAACACAGGGAGTTTAGACGAACCTTGTTAGTCCGAAAAGTATAGACTCTGCCCTGCGTTCAGGATGCGAAGCGCTTTCGAAATGATGCTCCACTTTTCACGTATGTGCACGTGCAAAGCGGGGCACCATTTCGAAGCGCTCGCGAAACGCTTTTACATCCTGAACACAGGGTTGGTCAGTCTGTGTCGACTGCACAACCTCCATAATCGAACATATTGGTCGATTTCTTATTCTAGAATTATCATTAAAACCTTTCCTTTCCGAGTGAGCATTCTATCTGTTTAAATATAGCTCTCACTGCAGGGTTTGACACAAAAGTATTTTTGACATAAGCATGTAGGACTTTTTATTTCTGATTCTTATATGTCCTACCTAGAACTAACAAGTCCTTCTAGGAAATCAGTATATTAAAATAATGTATAATTGTAAATCATAAAGAAGAGAAAACTATTCGAGGAAAACAGTGTGTGAAAGAGGAAATTGCTAGACAATATTCGAGGAAAACAGTGTGCGAAAGAGGAAATTGCTAGACACATGCATTATCTTCTTTTTCTACAATGTTTTCCTTAGGGTATGAAAATCCGAGTATAGGAAACAACAATTTTTTGTGTGCAGATGTTCAAGGTCTATATATGAAGACGAACAAGCACTTCTAGCCTGGAGGACCTGCAACATGGTGGCTCAAGCTAGTCCTCTCTAAAATTCACAGGTCTAGGGTCTGAAACTGGTGTATCTGGTGATAGTGTCCACCCTGCTTAGAAATTTTGTCTCTGTTGGATTAAATCGTTTTTCAAATATGTTATTGTTCTCCTAGATTGCCCTTTTCGTATGACGTTCATATTTCCTATTGTAAGTCTAAATTCTAAAATAGAACATCAACAATATGTGCATTAAAGAATCATGTTTGAAAAACGATACCGTGCCTGCAGGAAGGCACAATTTTCCAGAGGGCTAAATATAGGGTGGTCTGAACGAGGTTTTTTTTCAGACATTTTTGTTTACAAAGCTTATTTTATGGGTACTCAGTTGAACCTTTTTGACAAAGACTATTCCGATGAGTACCAACAATACAGTATATGTGCATGCATTTATGAATTCTTAATTCAAAACAAAAAATGCCCCATCTGTCAGCCACCACATCTCTAAAGGTCCTCTTTCGATAATGATGATCATGACGTCACTCAAAAATGCATTAACGTCAAAAGCGCCAGCACCATGCACCAATCACGAGAGCGTTCATGGATCAGAGCCGATCCCAACCCCTAACCCCAAACACCTCGGGAATTTCGGTAAATAAATAATGAAAATCAAAGAATCATTTAGTCTGTGGATGATCAAAATGTCGTAATTTATACAATATACGACAGTTCAATCCCTATCTTCACCCCTTCAGAGTAAAAAAAGTCTTCTGAATGGGATCTTATACACGTACATGTATTTGTAAGTATAGAAAGTAAACCTAGATGAAATTAAAAGTGTGTCAATAAATCTTTTTCTTTCTTTATTTTTGCGAATTCTAACAGCTCTATGTACTTTAGTGTCTGCAATGAAAGAAGAAGAAAAAAAAACATCAAAATTCTGCATTCAGGATGAGGAAAATACAAAATTTCAAAAATTGTTTTCTGTTTAAAGTGTCTTAACATAAAAATATATTGTATTTAGTTTATAAGTCAAAATTTAAGTTTTCACCGGAAATAATGCCAGGCGGTATATCAACTTACCTTTCGTTCCCAACAATAAAAATAGTCCAATGCAGCCGAACGCAGCCGGTACTGGATTTTATGGCATTTATTGTATTTGTATGAAATATCATAACAATAGATTGTTTCCGATTACTTGAGCAAAAACTAATCATCTGGAAACACACAACCAGCAGAAATAATAGATGGTTCATAAATAAATTATCGAGGTATATGGTTTTGCGCATCTAGACGCAAAATAAGTATCCAGGACCCTCAAAACTGTGTGAAGTGAGTCCAATAGACTCTCTGGGTATCAACTTCAGAAAAGAATTGAAGAATGGTGGAAACAGTCTTCAATTCTTCCCCGAAGTTGAGCCCCAGATATTAATAGTCATCTATCAATTTCTTCACCTTTAACAAGGATATTGCTCTAAATCTACAAAATACAGGAATATAGCCTAAAAGAAATAATCTATACCATAAGCATTGACTCCCAAAATTTAAGAAAAGGGCCCCCAAGATCCTAATGACCGTTTTCTTTGGACCCTATTTTCTTGATGTCAGACTAAAGCCCTGGAGGTAGAATATTTTTATATCTATATTTTCAACTTCAAAATCTTTTTTATTCCTAGTCAGCCTAGAAATCACACGAAGTTTTTCTTGGTCGCTACTTAGGGGTGGTCGTTTTTCGATGTAGCAAACAATCAATCTACTTTCAATCTTGCTAGAGCGCTCATGTCTATTATGCAACAATTTTCATTTAACGACCGTTTTCAAAATCTTCTTCTTTAAATCAAAATATCTTAAGAAATAGGTATTGCTGGTATAAATATAAGTTAAAATGAATCCTATGTTGTTAAAACTCGCAAGAATCGCCTCAATAAGCTGATTCTATTGAGTTTTTATCAACTCAGGATTATTAAGAATTTCTAAATAATTTGCATTTTCAATAAAAACAAAAAGAACATTTCTTTTGAATGCAAGAGGAAAGTCCTTTTTTTTGACGTTGAAATGTTGAAATGTCGATCTGTTTGTCATTCCAAATTAAGCCATTAAATAAATGTTGGTAAAATGCATATGAAGTCAAGTCAAATTTATATACACATGTATTCAGTCAAAAAGAACATTTTTTAACAAAACGTGTGTTAACCGGCCATTTTCTTGAACGATCGCTTTTGGTAGTCCCCTTAATGGTCGCTTAAAACAAGTTTTACCCTATATATCACCCCGAACATGCAATGTCATGTACTCCCACCCGGCCTTCCATTCGGCTGTTCGCCCGTAATCAATGCCATACGCGTAACTAAGATTTTGAAATTTATACGCACTCAGAAGGCGACCAACATAGAATATATAGGATAAAGGCGATATGTTGACTGTGACAAAAGATAAATGTCCTCCGTCCGCTCCCTTTTTCTATGATTTGAGCGTTGGTGAATAAATAAAACATCATAACAACAGCTTGAATAAGCTGTAGTTACGATGTTATGATCATTCATCAACGACATTTTGCGAAAGAGGATTTCTTTTTCTATTACGCACTTATGTAATGTGCTTAATGGTAGTTACGCCCTTGAATGCATCTAACTTTCCACCCGCCCATTTTCCGTCAATCCATCCATCTATCCGCCCATCAATTAAGATCTTCTTTTTTTCTTATCTATCAAGATACTTTCACCATGTGAACACAGGGAGTTTAGATGAACCTTGTTAGTCCGAAAAGTATAGACTCTGCCCTGCGTTCAGGATGAAAACGATAGCGCAGCGCTTTCGAAATGATGCTCCACTTTTCACGTATGTGCACGTGCAAAGCGGGGCACCATTTCAAAGCGCTCGCGAAACGCTTTTACATCCTGAACACAGGACTGGTCAGTCTGTGTCGACGGACACCTCCATAATCGAACATATTAATCGATTTCTTATACTAGAATTATCATTAAAACCGTTCCTTTCCGAGTGAGCATTTTATCTTTCTAAATGTAGCTCTCACTGCAGGGTTTGACACAAAAGTATTTTTGACATAACCATGTAGGACTTTTTATTTCTGATTCTTATATGTCCTTCCTAGAACTAACAAGTCCTTCTAGGAAATCAGTATATTAAAATAATATATAATTGTAAATCATAAAGAAGAGAAAAATATTCGAGGAAAACAGTGTGCGAAAGAGGAAATTGCTAGACAATATTCGACGAAAACTGTGTGCGAAAAAGGAAATTGCTAGACACATGCATTATCTTCTTTTTCTACAATGTTTTCCTAAGGGTATGAAAATCCGAGTAAAGGAAACAACATTTTTTTGTGTGCAGATGTTCAATGTCTATATATGAAGATGAACAAGCACTTCTAGCCTGGAGGACCCGCAACATGGTGGTTCATGCTTACCTCCCTAACTTTCACAGGTCTCGGGTCTGAGACTGGTGTATCTCGTATTAGTGTCTATCCCTGCTTAGAAATTTTGTCTCTGTTGGATTAAATCGTTTTTCAAATATGTTATTGTTCGCCTGTCGTATGATGTTCATACTTCCTATTGTAAGTCTAAATTCTAAAATAGGACACCAACAATACATGCATTAAAGAATCATGTTTGAAAAACGATACCGTGCCTTAATCCTTTGCTGTTTAATCCCTGCTTTTTACGTGCTTGTGTTTTTATGATTGAGAAAACATTGTGAAAAAAGAAGAAATTGCTTCTGACTTTTCCACACTATTTTCTACCCTACTGAATGGTTATTTTCACATGAAATCCACTTTAAATTTTCGTCTGCAAAACCTTTGAATTTGGACAGGTCCAAAATTTTGTAAAACAGGAAAGGGTTAATGAAGGCACATCACATTTTTCCAGAGGGAAAAACATAGGATGGTCTGAACGTTTTTTTTTTTTTTTTCAAACATTTTGTTTCACAAAGCCTATGTTATGGGTACTTGCTTTAACCTTTTAGAAAAGTCAAGTCAAAGTCAAATATTTTATTCGGCATAAAACAAAAGTTTCATTGCCTTAAATAGGCTGAACATAATTACAATATCTCAGTAAAATGAAGAGAAACATGTTATGACAAATTAACACACAACTTTGAAATATAGACCTTTAAGGTACAAGTAAAATATATAGTGAGAAAAGCAGACAAAGATTAAGCATCATACTGTGGAACGCATTTCAAATGCTAGGTAAGTGAATTTAGATAGATGATTGAGAATTACTGCAGAAGAACTACTCATCAACTGTATAAACTTTTGCTTTGTAGGCAATGGGTAGATAATCGTAAACCTATGTGAGATAGCAGTCGGAGATTAGGAAAGGTTGTAATGGTAGTACAGGTGAAAGAAATACCAGGAACCCATTGTTAGGTGCTCCGACCGCCGCGATATAACTGCGAAATTGTTGAAAGCGGCGTAAAACCCATTCAAACAAACAAACAAATTTGCTTTGTAGGCCACCTGCAGTAATAACGTGGAAGAAGATCAATTCTCATGCTTCTGTATTTTGGACAAATCAATATCAAATGGTATTCATCTTCAACGACATTCATTGAGCAAAGCTCACACAATCTATAGTCTCGAACTATATTGTTATGACGACCCGTTTCAATTGATAACTTATGATCTGAACATCTAAGTTTAGATAAAGCGAGTCTATGTGTACTGTTGCTAACAAGTGAAAGATAGATTTCCTTTTCAAAGTTTACTTTATAGAGACAATACGATGATAATTTGCTTGATGAATGGATATCGCTATACCACTGTTGTATATGCTGGTCTCGTATCCTCTGTATTAAAGCTGATATGTGTGCAGCATCTACATCAGCCCTTTTCCATAAATATTGGAAACCCATTTCGTTCAATATCTCTCTTATATTGTTAAACCATGAGTTATAGTAACTAGAGTCATTAGAGTAATATTCACATAAAAATCTGTACATCATAGAGTCTGGACGCTTTGTTATTCTAAACCAATATTTAACAGCTCTAATTTTGCGGATAACACTCATTGGAAAGCGTCCGAATTCACCATATAAAGCTATGCTAGATAGTTTTTGTTGAGTCCAAGAACACGTTTCATAAATCTTAAATGAATTTTTTCAACGTCTGGTGATTTGTGAAATCCCCACACTTTGGATCCATAGTTTAATATTAGACCAACCCTTGAATCGAATAATTTTACTTTGTCATCTATTTCAAACTCGATTTTGTTAAAAAATGAAAAGAGAGAAAAAAGTGCACGATTTCCTTGGTCAGATCAAGATTTCTGAGCTTGATAAAAACTTCCATTACTAGACAAAGTTACACCCAAATATGTGAATCTCGTGACAACATCTAATCGTTTACCTTTGAAATAAATATCAGTTTTTTAAATCCGATTTCCTGGTTTAAAAACCATGACAACCGTTTTATCTGTATTTACTGTTATTCCCCATTTATCACAATATTCTACTAATTGATTTATTAGGTTCTGCAGGCCCTAGGACGTGTAAGATAGTAAAACTGTATCGTCTGCAAAAAGTAATATAAATATCTGTAAGTCATTAAGTGTAAAGGCATCATCGTTGTTTAAAACTAAATTTTCATACATATCATTTATGAATAAGATAAATAGTAAAGGTGACAGAGGCTCACCCTGCTTTACACCAGAGTCACTCTCGAAAGAAATTGAGAGACGGCCATTGTTCCTAACACAACATTTGACATTCTGATATATTGCTCTTAACATTTTTACAATTTTCGAGGAAGCACCGCAAGTTAGCAAATTTTGCCATATACCGTTTCGATAAACAAGATCAAACGCCTTTTTGAAATCTACGAACGAGCAAAACAGTTCCTTTTTTTCTTTCTTCACAACTTTTTCAATGATACTATTAAGAATGAAAATACAATCAACAGTACTCCTGTCTTTTCGAAAACCAAACTGACAGTCGTGGATAACATTATTCTTCTCAGCCCATTTTCGTAAACGATTGTCTAATAAGATAGAAAATAGCTTTGAAAAAATACTAGTTAAGGTGATACCCCGATAATTATTAACATCAGATAGATCGCATTTTTTTGGTACGGGTACAATAACTCCGTGAGTCCAACTCTCTGGATAAAGGCTTTTACAATAAATATGATTGAACAATTTACACAAAAATGGACTCAATGTAGTTTTGCACTCAATAAACATTTCAGGAAGCAAATTATAGATACCTGCACTCTTACCACGATTTAAACAATTAATGGCAGCTATGACCTCATCAACAGAGAAATCTAGGTCGAGTTCATTAATGAATCTTGTATCGTTTTCGCTATCATTCAAAAAGATTCTGTGTCATTATTGCTGAAAATATCATCATTCGAGAAAAGTGTTTTAAAATGTTCAAAAATGCTATCATCATCAATTTTACAAGATGATTCTTTAGACTTTATATTTTTATTTCCTTCCAAAATTTTGTAGGAAAATTTTGAGATAAAAAATGTGGGCTGCGTTTTTGTTCGTTCTTGCATTTAGCTTTCGCACGTTTTTTCGCTGAACGATATCTTCTCTGGCATGTAATCATTAATTCACGGTTAGCCTGTGACTTACATTTTTTGAACGCTGGACTTGATATTCTCAACTCACGCCTAGCGGTCTCACACTCATAGTTAAACCACGGGCTATTGAATTTGCGACCCTTACCATTTTTTAATGGTTTATTTCTTTTCGTACCAAAAGCATTGACTGCACAGTTAAAGAAGTACTTTGAAAGTTGTTCGATGCCCGTGTCTAGATCTGTTTCATTTTTTATTATTTGATTTATGACATTTTCCACAATATTTATGTTTGATTCAAATATATTGCAATAATCTTCAACATTTTCCACATTCCATTTTATCTTATTCTTGGATACATTTTCAGGAAAGTAACTGGGTCGTTGTCTTGAAACATCAATGATGCAAAAATTGTCCAGTGTTATTTGAATTGGAGTATGTGATGAGCACGTTTGCAAATCAGATACAATAAAATTACTAATCAAAGGGAAAAGTTTACATGGAAAAATTGCATAGTCAATTAAACTACAGCCGACAGATGACATAAAAGTAAAATGACCATCCGACGCGTCATCTCCAACTCTACCATTAACAATTCTGAGACTGCTGTTTTTGCATAACTGCAATAACTTCAATCCCGAATTTTTAACAGATTTATCTAGACTAGCTCTATGACTTTTTCCTTCTGGTATTAAATAGCAATCATTGCTTTCAAAGAAGTTCAAGTCTAACGCGGAGTGATCTATCAAGTAATCAAATCTATCCCCACAACGAGCGTTTAAATCGCCCATTATGCAGAATTCACCGAGTTCTGAATATTTCATAAGTTTATTCTCTAACGTTTCAAAATAATCGATATTCTGTGCTTCATAATATGGCGAAGATCTTGGGGGAATATATACAAAACATGTGTAAATATCGTATTCAATATTGAAAAAAATCGTGTTTAAGTTGAACCACGATATAACCACTGCTGTCCCTTTCCACAATGTTTATACCGCCTTTTAGCGAATGTTTATATAGTAATCCAATCCCGCCATGGCCTCTTTTTACGTTACATCTTAAACTTTGAGGTCTCGGGATAAATATTCCTTCATGGCTATTAAACTTGAAATTGTCATCCTTTTTCTGCCAAGTTTCACACAAAAATATAAGGTCATTGTCTTTTACAATATCAAGAAAATCACAATCATTACAAGAACTGCGCAATCCTTCAACATTCCAGGAAATGATGTTAAGCGCCTGCTTTCCTCGAATGTATTAACCACTATTACTAGTAGGGTCATATAACTTATTGTTAATGTAAAGTTTGTCACGTACCAAAACTGCTTTGTTCCCATTTTTACGTACCTCAAACATGATCGGATAAAGTATAGGTAGATTTTGAGCGGTGAGCCGTGAAATCTACTTTTAACGGTTAAATTTCTGTGCCTTTCTTTCAAAATAGATAAAACAGACATAACAAAGATACAAATTACCTTTCAAATGAAACTTAGTGCTTGTTTTAGATCTTAAGGTTTACTCATAGACCCATGGTAATGGACTCAACGCCTGGGTCAGAGCTCAGTTTTGAAAATACACCTATAACTTACGTTTTGCTTGTATTTCAGGAGGAAATTGCTCCGTCACATTATAAGGGGTTTCCCGTAAATTTATGTCTCGGAGAGAATTTTTCACTATAGTTTTAGACCTTGTTTCTTTGAATTTTACAACGATTGGCCTTATTTTACCATGCACTTTTCCACCAATCCTGTGGGCTCTATCGATTGAGATATTTATTTTTGGCTCGTCAATTTTCAAAACTTCTTCGCAAAATTGAAAAATTAGTTCTTCACAATTTTCTGATGACACGGCCGAATCACCTGGTTGAACGAAATTCACGTGACTACTAACTGATGACCCGATCGAATCGGTGAGTTGAATAGGCTCAACGTGATTACTGTCGCTGTCATGACTGGATGAAGTATTTAAAGCAGTTGTACCGTTAAGCTCGGGTAAACCAAAAAACAACAAATTGTCACGCATTGATCTACATTTTAAGTCAATAAGATAATCCTTCAGTGAATTCTTTTCTCGCATTATTTTCGAATTGGCCTTCTCAAGATCAGACACTTTTAACTCTAAATTTTTCACAGAATCTGAGGTTTTTCCATATTATTGGTAACATCGTCATATTTGTCACTTATAAAAACCTGGCTATTTTCTATACCCTGCAGCTTTTTCTCCATCTCGTCTAATCTGCTTGTAATTGAATTGACCTTAAGGTTCATGTAAAGTGTTTGGGACCCAATTTTAGGGGCATTCATTTGCCAAGAAGAAGCAGTATGTCTAGGAATATTATATATCAAAATGAAGCTATTTATGAGCACAAGCAGTTGATAAACATAGGACAGTTATAACTATAGCGGTATTGCCAAAACATTGTGGAAAAGGGTCATTTTGTACAGAACAAGCAACTGCATGACTGTTGGATAAAATTAGCTCATATTTTAACAAAGTCTAGCCTAAAGTACCATCCAGGTAGTGCTACAACCATTGGTATAAAACTCAGCCCAAAAACGTAGTTATGCAAGCAATTAATTTTTACTTATTTTATAAACACATATGTCATATATGTCATTCTAATTTTGTAAATGTGTAGATCTTTTTAGGGTATGGTGTGTTATCATAACATCAATAGACATTAATTGTTTATATACCTGTAAGGTTGTTTAGCAATATATCAATTTCTATTTCACAGAATGATAAATATATAGTAATATTGTAGATCATTGAATTAAAAAAAAAACTATAATTTGAAATAAATCGCAGAAAATATTTCACAATATTATGGTGTGATATTGCACCATACCTAACATCTATTTTGAAAACAGACCAAACCGGTTTGACATGTATGTTGACAAAATGAATGGAAATTGATTGTTTCAAAAGAGCATTTTGAGACTGAGTTTTATATCTAAGGTTGTAGCACTACCTGGATGGTACTTTAGACTGTACTTTGTTAAAATATGGGGCGATTTTGTGCAACCGTCATGCAGTTGCTTGTTCTATACAAAATGACCCTTTTCCACAATGTTTCGGCTATACCGCTATAGCTATGGCGGTCTTAAGTTGCCTAACTGCTTGTGCTCACGAATAGCTTCATTTTGATATATAATATACCTGGACATACTGCTTTTTCTTGGCTAATGAAGTGCCCTAAATATTGGGTCTCAAACACTTTACATGAACCTTAAGTGAAATAGAGTCTAACTGCTTTAATTTACCATTCATATTTTCAAGTTTAAAGTCCAAACTCTCAAGACGTGATAGTATAGTCTGCAATGTATCACTGCTACCTTGCTGTACAGCTACGTGAGGAGAGTTGGGGTAGACAGGTGTTGCTGGATTCATCTGTGAAAGGCTGTGAGTGTGGGTATTGACATACAGGGGGTAACGAATATGACTGGTTAGTTAAAGGAGTTTGACAGATCTGGCTCCCCGGGTTTGCTGGATCGACATGTTGACTGTATTGACTAACAGACTGACTAGACTGTATAACGGGTTGGCTAGACTGTATAACGGGCTGATTAGGCAACTGGGCCTGTCCAATGTTTTGTTGATTAAAGTTCATACCTTGCTGTGAATTGTTAATGTTACTGTTTTTACTTGTGTTTTTATTCGACGCCATGTTTGATTGTCGCTTGTTTTGACCTTTGTTTGGTTCCACTGGAGAAATTTTATCTGCTGTGCGTTTCTTTTTGCGTGCACCCATTTAATACTTGTGGAATATCCTAGGACATAGATTTGGCTGTATCCACATATATTTATGATTGATATTGTCCATGGTAACACTGGATACACAGTTTATTTTCAATTTGTCATCACTGTTAAAAATTTTACGTCCGCCATTATTGACGCATGCGCAAGACTATTCCGATGAGTACCAACAATACAGTATGTGTGTATGCATTTACGAAAAGTTTGGTTCTAAAACCTGAAATGCCCCTTCTATTAGCTTTCGATAATGACGGCCATGACGTCACTCAAAAATGCATAACGTCAAAAGCGCCAGCACCATGACCATGCACAGATTAAGAGAGTTTCGATAAATGTGACCCGTCACACACGAAGGGTCCATCTAGGAAGTGCGTAAAGTGCCGATTGCGCAGTCTGACTAGAGTCGAAACTTTTCTCACTTAGCTAATTTTCTGCATCTAGAATAATCAATTTGCCTTCTCATGATTGAATTTTTGAAATGCGACATCGGGTTTGCCTGTTCAAGAACCAATCTCTTTTTTAAATATTTATTTTACGATGTTCATAGATGTTCATAGACGGGTAACAAATGTATTTTTGCTGTCAAGCATGAAAAATCTGGAAATCAAAGAACCCTTTTGGTCAGTAGGCTAGCAAAACGTCGTTACTATTCGCAATTCCCTTGCCGCCATTGAAAAAAAATATGAAAAGGTTATATTTTCGGTGTTGCCTCCCCTCGACCCCTTACCTGCCCCCCCCCCCCCCCCCCCCACCTTTCTTCTGCTAAATAATTCTTAGTCCTCAAGTCAGCTGCATCACTTTCAAGAATAACATTGTACACGAGATTAAAATTCATCATTTCGAGATATTGGCGGCAGATCCATAGTTTCTATGAAGGGGGTTCGATGTCGGCCTAGAATTCGAGTACTTAGTCATATAGTATCCCTATCTATATAGATAGGGGTACTATGGGACTGATTGCTTAAACACTGTACAAAAGATATAATTCACTTGCCGAATTTCAAGTTCTGCTATTCGAACACTACAAGAAGGGCATTTTTTTTTAGATGCATAGGGGGTTCGTTCTCCCGTAAAGACCAGTCAGTCATTTAATTCCTTTATAGTTGTGACCCGTCACGCGAAAAAAACCACTTGGGAAGTCCGTAAAATGATTTTTTTTTTTTTAAAAAAAAAGAAGACATTAGTTACAATAGAAGTCAACCAGAGGCCGCATTTTCGGCAAAAATTCTTATAGAGAAGGTATATTTATCAGATTTAGAAAATCAAAATTTAATCAAAGTTAAAGAATTGACCCTGGTGCCCACACTTTACCTACTACCTAGATGGTCCCTTTTCAAAGGTCACATATCAATTTGCCTATTGCAGATCATATTGACAACATTCGTTACAAACAAAAGCTGAAATACAAAACATTAAATAGTAGTAAATATTTTATAATTGTGTTTAATGAAATGTAGAACGACAAATATATGAACACCCGGCCCCATGGGCCTATAAGTTACATGTACTTTCAAACATTTGAATTAATTGAAAATATACGTGGTCTGGGATAACTAATATAATTATTGACGGACTAAGACCTTTGTTATACCAATATTCTGCCTGATTGTATGTATTTCCGTTTATTTATTGTCGCTACCGTAGCACATGCCCATATGAGCGACGCCCCAAGAAGACGGTCAGTTGTTACGGGAGATAGTGCAGGGATACATGACGAAAATACTGCTGAGATCCGCCATGGTTCTTTAACGTGCTCGGTGTAAAGCACCGTCTCACGGAGCCTCGGTTTAACGTCTCATCCGACAATTAATTTTTTGTTAGTGTACCAGCCCGGGAATCGAAACCACGCGGTCGAACTTCAATAGTTTTGAAGTCCGGTACTCTACCAACTGAGCTAATCGGGCTGGTGATTTCTGCCTGATTGGTTTTTGACTGACCTTTTATAAAGCCTGTCGGCGACCGAGCCCCGCTCCCAAACGAGACCCGGTATTCGATCGCCGTCAAGCTAATGATATTCCTTTTTCAGAATAAACCTCTAGTAAAACCTTATTTTGGTTGGCTTTTTTCTTGCGTTTTCGATCGACTGCATGTAATGTATGATCTGTCGTCTACCAGGCCCCATCCTTCGATTAGAGGACGGTGCCTGACCGAGCGACAGATCCTGCACAACACAACCTAATTCTATTATTATCATCGTAATAACAATTATTATTATTATCATAACAACCATAATTATTATTATTATTTTTTTTATTTCTTCTCAATCATTTGAATTAGGAATAGTCTGATGGATAAAGAGGGTGGTTATCAGTGAATTTAAATAAAACTATTCATAATAATAAAAGTTCCTTACAAAAACGAAACATAAGGAGTTTTTTAGCTTGATGTAAAATGAGCTTTTTGTTCTCAATCGATAAGACAAACCAAAATGACAACATCAGGTATATTAATCTCGCACAGTTTAAGCCATGTTGAGCAATGCCACCTAGACCAAAACTGCCCGAATGCTTTTTTATTAATTAAAGATGGCAAAGTTCTGTGAATATCCAGCTAACATATTATCAGACGCATTAACACAAATGTGAAGTGTGGTTACGAACTATTGTTATGAAAATGAAAACTATTAACTAAAGAATGAAAAAGGCATGCATGCATTATGCAAAAAGAGATGTGTGCCATTAACAACTCTTTTAGACCTATTGTTTTTCCGCATTGAGGAGTGAAGCTATAAAGCCGATCACATTGCAAATTGTGATTCACAATAGTAATTTGAATTTTCACTTGAATATCCCAGTCAGTGAAACAGCACTAGCCCTGTGTTCAGTGATGAAAGTTTGTCAATTATTATCCCGCTTTGCACCGTTCACCGAAGGGATCAATTTCAAAATGTTTTTGCATCATGAACGCAGAACAGAAAATCTCCATTTTTAATATTTATTTACATTCAAGCGAAAACAGGGAAGTCCATGACATACTGACCATAACTTTTGAATACCTTGATATTCAGTTGTTTTTGAGGATTTACACAGCATTAGTTCGTCCGCACCTTGAATTTGCTAATGTTGTTTGGCTTCCATATCTTCGAAAGGACATATTAAGCCTTGAAAGAGTACAAATGAGAGCAACTAAATTAGTTCCTAAGCTTTACCGTATTCATCGAGAGTTAGAGAACTAAATTTACCTTCAATGACCCATAGACGAAACAGTGGTGATACGATTCAGACGTTCAAATTGGTGAAAGGCTTCGACGACTGCCCAATGGAAAATCTCTTTAAATTTGCACTCATTAACAGGAGAGGTAATTCACTTCACCCTTTGCTGTTTAATCCCTGCTTTTTACGTGCCTGTGAATTTATGATTGAGAAAACATTGTGAAAAAAGAAGAAATTGCTTCTGACAAGCAATTTCTTCTTTTTCCACACTATTTTCTACGCTACTGAATGGTTATTTTTCAAATTAAACCCACTTTAAATTTTCGTCTGCAAAACCTTTGAATTTGGACAGGTCCAAAATTTTGCAAAACAGGAAAGGGTTAAGATGAGACTTGATGAGACTTGGTGATTACTGGTAAGGCACCAGGTTGTACGAGTATTAACTGTAAAATTAACTACTTTTGTAATTAGTAATTTTAGTGCCATATCCAATTTCCTTGGCAATTATCAGTCACTACAACAAACAACAATTATACGATGCACGAATCCATTACTCGAATTTTGACCAAATGAATGAGGGCTAAAAAGAGACTTATCCTTGCAAATGTGCCCGAAAACTATCCTACAGGTTATTATGAACAAACAGTCCGCAACTTTAGCATAACTGAAGATTACTGACGAAAGCAGGTGTAGAACCCACGCGGACAAGTAATATTTTGATGAATGTTTTGCAAATCCAATGCGCTAACCACTGAGCCCAAAAAGATCTTTCCTGGCGAAAGTTTCAGAAATTGTATTTAAATCAAAGAAGCTATACATGGCAGTAGCGCTAGTGGTCTCCCATAACACAGGTATAATTATTATCATCTATGGCAGCGACCATCTTTTTCTGCCATAGTTGGAGGATCCAGAGGAGGGTTCGGGCTTTCGGAACATCACTCGGTCATTTCCGTAGACTGCAACAGACCTCGGATGTATGTAAGGCGGATGGGTATGTAACAAAATTGTTACGCGGAAACAGTGTAAGAAAAACTAGCACTGTAGATTTATATCTGTTACAGAAAATAACGACTGAAAAATCTAAATTTTTGAGAATGCTTCGTCATTCTCAAAAATTAAGATTTTTCAGTCGTTATTTAAGAATCTAAAGATATTATATAAGGATACGATGGTTTCACGTCAGTGACTCGAACGAGTAGCGTTGGCGACGTCGAATGTTTTCACTCAAAGTTTCGAAGGCTAACACCATTTTACTGACGTCATCGAGTTTTTCCAAGGGTTTCCCGTAATTTTTAAAAATAGTCCGTCTATGTACATCCTGAACTGGTACCCCGATGTCTGTGAGAGACGTCTCTAGTATCGATAGATCTAGGGGCAGTAACCCAGTCAATGTACATCCGAGGTTGATCGTGAGATTGGCCGAGTGGTGTTCCGAATGGGGGTTCGGGGGGTTCGTTTGAACCCCCTCTGAAGTCCAATTATTTTATTTTCACGTAGGGGAAAACCGTAGAAGGTCGGACAGACGTATAAATTCGGACATACCTTTTAAGATAATTTTTTGAAAAAGCAATGACAACAGCGTTTTCATCAAATATTTCTATATATTCTAAGATATATCTCGCATAATTCAGTTTAATTTCTGATAAAACATAGATATGTTGTTGGAAATAAAACTATTGGAAGTCACAAACCCCTGGCTACCTTGCGAATTGAACTGACATTCATAAATTGCTGACGAATATAGGCTCGGTCAACGGTTAAAAAATAGGTATGGATTGGCGAGAATTAATTGTAAAACGGTTAATATTCGATTAAAATGTCAAAAAGGTAAACAGTTTTAATAAAATAATCAACAATTATTTGCTCAGAAACGTAAAATATAGCTTTTTCGAAGTGTCCGAATTTCCACTTTCAATTTTCAGCAGAAGTAAAAATTCGGACTATATAAATTGTATGCTTTGAAAACCAAGTAATATCAATTTATCCCCTAAAATATCTATTTTTTCTTTGAATACATGCAAACTTAATACACGTTTAGGCATTTCATGTCGTCGTCTGTTAATATACTCATTTGTCTGTATTTTATTCGAAATGTTTGCCAATTTTTAACACCAAAGTTGATGAATAAATAACGTATCTATAGTCAAAGCATTCCTGAATTGAAATTTTAAAGCTTCGTATTAACAATCTTCTTTTAAACTAACAAAAACCGCATCTTGTCGAACCAAGGGTTACGAACGTTTTACTTATCTTATTCGAGAAGTTCTTATCGATTCGATACCCCTTGACTCGTGAAGATGCAAAAACCGTGACTTTATTCCCCTAATTATTGAAATTCCTTAATTGTCCGAACTTCATCCTTTGACGATAAACATGTCCGAGTTTTACCGCTTGCATGTCCGAATTTTTCCAACCCCGTCCGAATTTACCCGTTTCACAGTACTCTCAAACTTCTCATTTTCACAACGTTTTGGCCAGCATTTGCTTTACATTTTTTGGATAAAATGCAAGTTTAATGACCGCTCGAGAGATGAAAATACGTTTTGAGGCCCGGTTTCCACCTATAGCTTCAGAATCAAGCCTGAAATAAGGTTGGTAAAAAACGTCCGGATTTACCCGGTTTTCCCCTAGAAGTTCAATTAACCCTTCTCCTGCTGTTCACGACAAATTCCCGTTTATAAGCAAAGCTTTGGCAGACAGTTTAGACTAAGCATAAGTCTGCTCAGTTGTATCGGTGTGATCATGGCAAATACCGCCAACTTGATTCTTGTGATAAAATCCTGAGACAGCCTTGATATGTCATAAAGGGAAATTTGTTTCAAAAATATTTAGATTAAGCAGGATAAGGGTGAAAATTGCGTAATACTAGCCTCGGAAACCGTACCCCGCTTATTTGTATGTTCGAACCCCCTTCACAGATATCCTGGATCCACAACTGTAGTCTTGGGATGGGATTTCCGTTGATTCCAGGATGGGACAGGATATGACAGGATGGGATAAGTTAGGATAGAATGGAATCATGGCGGATAGCCGGGATAAGATAGAATGGGTTGGGATCATGGGTAGGTATCTATCAGGAATAAGGAAATCTTACTAATTAGTCCGGTTGAAATAAGGGCTTTTTTTGGTCGAACCTGGATTAGGAGTACAACGAAAATCTTTTTACATATTCTGAAAGCTGAGACATTCGGCTTTAAGAATTCGTCGCATGACACCTGTCATCCTTGGTCATTTCGAGAAAATCAAGAAGGAGTTCAAGATGGCCGCCAAAGGCCATTAATGGCAAATTCATTGTACAAAAATCTTTCTTGCTAGAAACCTTCAATTGAGAGTTCCAGTAAATAATGCAATGGGAATTATACCCAAATTAATTAGGATGGTGGCTAAATTTGAGTCACAGTACTGAAAGTTTATTGAGAATGGCAGCAAACACACTGGCGAAAAGTAAGTTTTACGCTTTAAATTAAAGTAAAAATAGCCAAGATTCTCTATATCAAAAAGGTTTTTTGTCTACACTTTATTATGTTATAAATACTCCAGCTTGTTGTCTGAAGATCAGTGAAATATGAATCAAAGTACTGAAAGTATTGTAAGAGGCAATCTTAAAAAAATAATAAAAATAAAAAAATCAAATTAGAACTTGAGTTGACAATGGCTATAAAATGAAAAAAAGAGGGGCGCTATTCAAATGAATAGTCAATACTACAATCCAATTAAAATTAAAAGTAACTAGATAGGTGCTAAAATGCCAAAGATTACCAAAGAACTGGCGGCCTATATACTCTTAAATTGGCCAGTTTTTCTTCAAAGCGTATTTTTTTTTCAAATTGCAATTCTCAGATCTCCTGAATATCCAAAATTACTCTTGTCAGTGAAGTGTTTTGTCATTCAATTAAACAAAATGCTGAGAGAAAGGGAAATTTAAAAATCAAGTACTCTGGGTAATTTTTAACAGTACAAATTCTTTAAACATTAAGAATCTAGAAAAATGACATCAAAATATTAAAGATACTGAAATATGGACAAGATTTACCTTCGATAACACATGTACTGGAGGTTGGTTGTAAAAAATGTGGACCAGGTCAATATTAAAGTAACAAAAAGGTTGATAATAATCGTATTGATCATCTTAAAGAAAAGCATCAAGCATACCGAGAGGTCACGTAGAAGTGTCCAAGTTCATTAGAACTAAGAGACATGTGGTTAAAACTCTGACAAAATTGAATGCAATGAACATGTAAAAAACGTGTTTGTGATATAGCATCAACACCATAAAGGAAGATCTGATCAGTTTCATTCTTTCAACAAGGAAAGAATCTCATATAGACAAAGAAAAATCAAGCAAAAGTCAGTTAGGCCTATATCAAAACAGCAAGGTCATCTACACAAAACTCTTAAAATGTAATCTGAAACCCATTTTTACTGAATTTCGATTTTTTTCGATTGTTTTCCGCGTGAAAATGAAAGATCAGGCTACAAAGGGGTTTCATTTACGATGCATCTCGGCATAAACCCACACTATTGATCTGCCATTGAAAAGAAACAAAGCTTTCGATGTTTCTTGCTAGAAACCTTTAATTGAGAGTTCCAGTAAATAATGCAATGGGAATTATACCCAAATTAATTAGGATGGTGGCTAAATTTGAGTCACAGTACTGAAAGTTTATTGAGAATGGCAGCAATCACACTGGCGAAAAGTAAGTTTTACGCTTTAAATTAAAGTAAAAATAGCCAAGATTCTCTTTATCAAAAAGTTTTTTTTTGTCTACACTTTATTATGTTATAAATACTCCATCTTGTTGTCGGAAGATCAGTGAAATATGAAATAGAAAAATGACATCAAAATATTAAAGATACTGAAATATGGACAAGATTAACCTTCGATAACACATATACTGGAGGTTGGTTGTAAAAAATGTGGACCAGGTCAATATTAAAGTAACAAAAAGGTTGATAATAATCGTATTGATCATCTTACAGAAAAGCATCAAGCATACCGAGAGGCCACGTAGAAATGTCCAAGTTCATTAGAACTAAGAGACATGTGGTTAAAACTCTGACAAAATTGAATGCAATGAACATGTAAAAAACGTGTTTGTGATATAGCATCAACACCATAAATGAAGATCTGATCAGTTTCATTCTTTCAACAAGGAAAGAATCTCATACAGACAAAGAAAAATCAAGCAAAAGTCAGTTAGGCCTATATCAAAACAGCAAGGTTATCTACACAAAACTTTTAAATGTAATCTGCAACCCATTTTTACTGAATTTCATTTTTTTTCGATTGTTTTCCGCGTGAAAATGAAAGATCAGGCTACAAAGGGGTTTCATTTACGATGGATCTCGGCATAAACCCACACTATTGATCTGCCATCGAAAAGAAACAAAGCTTTGGATGTAAATTTAATTCATCACAAGTGAACATAATTTTATATCACATCATTTATATCATAATCATACAGATAATTTATAAAGACAAATAAGAGAAGGGGGAATTGACTTAAAAACACCCTACCTTATATCCTTACAAACTCCATGGCACTGAATTAAAAACAACAAATGCCGCAAAATATCTTGGTATCACAATTAGCAGTGATCTCACCTGGACCAAACATATCAATAATATCACTGCTAAAGCCAGCAACTCCTTGCGGTTCATTAGAAGAAACGTTAAAACTCCCAACCAAAAGGTAAAAGAATTAGCCTACAAAACATATGTTAGGCCCCAAATCAAATATTGCTCTTCTGTCTGGGATCCCTGGCAAAAATACCTTAACAATAAAATTGAGTATGTCCAAAGAGCTGCAGCCAGGTATGTTTGTAACGACTACAGCTACACCAGTAGCGTTACAGAGATGCTGAATACCCTCCAATGGCAATCATTGCAACAACGTCGCATTATCAGTAGCATCGTCATATTCTACAAAATCAGCCATAACTTGTCTGTGTGGATCACCACCACCTGATGCACACAAGAGGTCTAAATCAGGGGTGTGGAATTCCCATGCCCGACTTGTCCGACTCGGGCTTTTGTACTTGAGGACAAGTAAACTTTTCTAAGCCACTTGTCCAAGGACAAGTAAATATCAGGGCTAATCTTGGAATGTTACTTAAAAGAATTAAGAGAGAAATCATCCTAATGTTCATATCATAGGGTAGAAAACATTGTTTTTAATGAAGAAAATGCTGCATACCAGCATTTTCTTCATCAAAAGGCAATGTTTTTTTTTTCAAATTTTTCTATTTACTCTTTAGCGGACAAGTTCATTTTGATTCTGGATGAGTAGAAAATCCGCTTTTACTTGTCCAGGGACAAGTGGAGAAAACTCGTAGTTCCACTCCCCTGTCTAAATTATCCTATACCGTATTTGAGAACACAGTACCACTCCTACTCCTATTTCCCAAGGAGCATTCGTCTGTGGAATAGCTTCCCCGAATACCTACAAGCTAGTCCTAGTATAGAAACTTTTACTGGATAGCTTCGTTCCTATTATCAAGCCTAATACTAGCAGTACTTTTATCTTTTATCCTATCTTTTATTCTCCAACTTTTAAAACTGAATCTGTTACTTCTTTTATCTGTATATACCATTTTAAGATGCACATAACATTTATTAACCTCTATTCCCAGACAACGCGCCTGCTTAGTATAATCATGCTTGATTGTGAAGCAGTATGAAGTAGAAGAAGAAGACTTATTAAATTGCACTACTTGCATACAATTTAAGACTAAATTGCTGTAAAGAGTAAAAATAAAGTTGAAGTCTTAATACTTACAAATGAATTCATTTTGAAAAACTATCAAAGGATGATCACGTATAGTAATATGTGTACAAAATATAGAGTAATATTGAATTTGTTAAGACGTTTCACTACCAAATGGAAACGTCCAATAGTGAAACGTCTTAATAGTGAAATGACACCCACCCCTCCAATAGACTGGAGTATCATCAGCCGATGTTGGTAGGCCTATTGCCCAATTTTTGACACGTTTATAGGCCTAATTCCCGAAGATTGCCGAATGACATGAGTCGACAGTAGAACCAGTCTATGGCTTCGGTATCCCATTCTAAAAATCGGTAAATCGCTCTTCACAACGGAGGAACCCGCGAAAAATGACAGACGATAATAATTTTACAGAATACACTATCCCTACAAATGATATCGCTTACATTACAGAATTTTGTAATGTCGATTTATCCTCACAACTCCTGGCTGTTGGAACAAAATTAAAAGTTTCAATATACCTTTGTAAATTTAAGGTAAATAAGTCATTGTCATGGGATTTCGCTAATTTTAAGAATATTTTTTATGGTATAAGGTATAAGGGAACTAATTCATTTTCCGTTATCGGCCATTATAACCTTTCCGGTCATAGCCCAGTCCAAGAAAATGCGAGAGTGTTCAAACCTGTCTTAAAATGAGGCCCGTTCATTTGCGCATGAAATGAATTGAAAATTAGTATGGCATGATCCCTTTTCTCTACGACTTTTTGGGCCATTTTTGAGATGACCCTTACCGCGAAGCGGTTTTTACCGGCCCCTCAAACAAATATACCCATGTTTATAAATAGCTATTGGACCGGGAAAAAAGTTTAAAATCTTTAATTTTTCGATTGTATTTCATCAACAGATTATAATCGCTGAAAAATATTCAAACAATTTTGAATTTCAATAATATTGACCAATCAGAGATCACCTTCAACATTTGAGTATATGGACCGGAGTTTCCCTAAAGTTTTCTACCAGAGTGGTTGGAAATGAATTAGTTCCCTTAGACCTAAAGAAGAAATTTTTTGCCAATGAAATATAAAAATTGCACATATTTACGTACAATTACCTTTTTTGGATTAAATCTGAAAATTTCAGGCGCTTACGTGTTATAGTTAATGAGTAATGGTCGTTACCCTTAACCCGGTCAGGGAAAAATTCACATCAAATATAGTCCCAAGCGAAAATTTGTTCTTTTGAAAAACGTTAGTTTTCTATACACAAAAACTGAAGGTTGTTTTCTATTTAGGAGTACTTTTTCATCACTATTTAATTAAATATCTTCTTTGCAATGCATTTAATGGTGTTTTGCGGGTGAAAATAGTCATTTTCTATTTTTCATGGATTTTCTTTTGTCGTTTTTGATTTTTCAGCCTACACGATGTTTGTTTTTCAGCTAATTCCTCAATGTAACACATGGAATAGTACACAAGCATACGCCTGATAACCATGCAAAAAATAAAAGAAATCGGTCAAATAGGTTTTGAAAAATCAACGAACTCCCTTAACCCTGTTAAAGTTAAAAAGCTATCTCTCTGAGCGGTTAAAACGCGCCGGACATAACCCCATAATATTCAAAATGTGTTTTCTTTACATGATAATGTTTTCCAGAGTGCATTTCACTATTTTGAGACACCTCGCGCAAAATGTTTGTTTTCGGTTGCAAATTATTATCAAAAAACCCTTATCTTTTTGTGCAAAAAAAATCTTGTTTTCTCTTATTTTGGGGCTAATGATATATTTTTACAGTATAACTTATCCAAATTAAGAATTTAATAACATAAAAAATGGTGTTTGCCACATTTAAGAAAAAAAAGTGCAATTGGTTGAGTAGTTTTTGAAAATTAGCGCTTATCTTTCACTCCAGCAAGGCAAACATGAACTTGGTTGACCCCCCCCCCCCCGGCAAAAAAGCCGAAATTAACTAAAAATATTCCAAAAATACCATTCTCTTTTCACTATTGTCTATAATTTTGTTTCAATGAATACTTAAAGCGCATATTTTGCAAATCGGATGTAATTCAACACGGATTTATTTGTAAAATTAACCCTTATCTTTTGTTGAAATTTTATTTTTTCATATATTTTTTGTCAAAAATGTTAATTTTTTTCGAATGTTTCCGTCAAAAAGTGTTAAATTAGACCAGATTTTGTTCGGTTTTCTTTAGTTCTACCCTTAAAATAAATTTTTGTTGTTTGTGACTTAAAAATATCCAATCAATATCAAGTTACGACGAACCAGTGGAGTAGATTTTTCCTTCTAGAGAAGGCCCAAGATTAAAGTTATCTTATTACGTAATAGTCCTAATTACTTCCGGGTACAAAAATCGACCGTCAAACTAAAAGAAAACTATTTTGCAATATATACATGCAAAGAATGCAAGGCACTGACACACATTCAATGACTAAAAAATGCAAGAAATTGGTGCTATTGTCCCGTGAGCGTGGTGTTTTTACTGTCAAAAAGCACTAAATGAATACCGAATTGGCCCTTTTAGCTTGACATATCATTAAAAGAATATTTTTCTCGATATTTGGTGATTTAGTAACCTAAAATAAAAACTCTAAGCGGACGAAGTAACTCTTACAAGACCATTAATAAGAGAACATGCACTTATTTGCATATTTACCATTTAGGTATAAGGGAACTAATTCATTTTCCGTTATCGGCCATTATAACCTTTCCGGTCATAGCCCAGTCCAAGAAAATGCGAGAGTGTTCAAACCTGTCTTAAAATGAGGCCCGTTCATTTGCGCATGAAATGAATTGAAAATTAGTATGGCATGATCCCTTTTCTCTACGACTTTTTGGGCCATTTTTGAGATGACCCTTACCGCGAAGCGGTTTTTACCGGCCCCTCAAACAAATATACCCATGTTTATAAATAGCTATTGGACCGGGAAAAAAGTTTAAAATCTTTAATTTTTCGATTGTATTTCATCAACAGATTATAATCGCTGAAAAATATTCAAACAATTTTGAATTTCAATAATATTGACCAATCAGAGATCACCTTCAACATTTGAGTATATGGACCGGAGTTTCCCTAAAGTTTTCTACCAGAGTGGTTGGAAATGAATTAGTTCCCTTAGACCATAAGGGAACTAATTCATTTTCCGTTATCGGCCATTATAACAACCTTTCCGGTCATAGCTCAGTCCAAGAGAATGCGAGAGTGTTCAAACCTGTCATAAATTGAGGCCCGTTCATTTGCGCATGAAATGAATTGAAAATTAGTATGGCATGATCCCTTTTCTCTACGACTTTTTGGGCCATTTGTGAGATGACCCTTACCGCGAAGCGGTTTTTACCGGCCCCTCAAACAAATATACCCATGTTTATAAATAGCTATTGGACCGGGAAAAAAGTTTAAAATCTTTAATTTTTCGATTGTATTTCATCAACAGATTATAATCGCTGAAAAATATTCAAACAGTTTTGAATTTCAATAATATTGACCAATCAGAGATCACCTTCAACATTTGAGTAGATGGACCGGAGTTTCCCTAAAGTTTTCTACCAGAGTGGTTGGAAATGAATTAGTTCCCTTAGACCTAAAGAAGAAATTTTTTGCCAATGAAATATAAAAATTGCACATATTTACGTACAATTACCTTTTTTGGATTAAATCTGAAAATTTCAGGTGCTTACGTGTTATAGTTAATGAGTAATGGTCGTTACCCTTAACCCGGTCGGGGAAAAATTCACATCAAATATAGTCCCAAGCGAAAATTTGTTCTTTGAAAAACGCGAGTTTTCTATACACAAAAACTGAAGGTTGTTTTCCATTTAGGAGTACTTTTTCATCACAATTTAATTAAATATCTTCTTTGCAATGTATTTAATGGTGTTTTGCGGGTGAAAATTGTCATTTTCTATTTTTCATGGATTTTCTTTTGTCGTAACCCTTATCTTTCATAAGAAATTTACGAGGTATCGCCTTTTTCAGCCTACACGGTATTTGTTTATCAGCTTTTTCCTCAATGTAACACATAGAATATTACACAAGCATATGCCTGATAACCATGCAAAAAATAAAAGAAATCGGTCAAATAGGTTTTGAAAAATCAACGAACTCCCTTAGCCCTGTTAAAGTTAAAAAGCCATCTCTCTGAGCGGTTAAAACGCGCCGGACATAACCCCATAATATTCAAACTGTGTTTTCTTTACATGATAATGTTTTCCAGAGTGCATTTCACTATTTTGAGACACCTCGCGCAAAATGTTTGTTTTCGGTTGCAAATTATTATCAAAAAACCCTTATCTTTTTGTGCAAAAATAATCCTGTTTTCTCTTATTTTGGGGCTAATGATATATTTTTACAGTATAACTAATCCAAATTAAGAATATAATAACATAAACAAATGTTGTTTGCCACATTTAAGAAAAAACAGTGCAATTGGTCGAGTAGTTTTTGAAAATTAGCGCTTATCTTTCACTCCAGCCAGGCAAACAAGAACTTGGTTGACCCCCCCCCCCCCCCCCCCCCGGCAAAAAAGCCGAAATTAACTAAAAAATTCCAAAAATACCATTCTCTTTTCACTATTGTCCATTATTTTGTTTCAATGAATACTTAAAGCGCATATTTTGCAAATCCGTTATAATTCAACACAGATTTGTTTGTAAAATTAACCCTCATCTTTTGTTGAAATTTTATTTTTTCATATATTTTTTGTCAAAAATGTTAATTTTTTTCGAATGTTTCTGTCAAATAGTGTTAAATTAGACCGGATTTTGTTCGGTTTTCTTTAGTTCTACCCTTAAAATAAATTTTTGTTGTTTGTGACTTAAAAATATCCAATCAATATCAAGTTTAGACGAACCAGTGGAGTAGATTTTTCCTTCTAGAGACGGCCCAAGATTATCTTATTACGTAATAGTCCTAATTACTGCCGGGTACAAAAATCGACCGTCAAACTAAAAGAAAACTATTTTGCAATATATACATGCAAAGAATGCAGGGCACTGACACACATTCAATGACTAAAAAATGCAAGAAATGGGTGCTATTGTCCCGCGAGCGTGGTGTTTCTACTGTCAAAAAGCACTAAATGAATACCGAATTGGCCCTTTTAGCTTGACATATCATTTAAAGAATATTTTTCTCGATATTTGGTGATTAAGCAACTTAAAATAAAAACTCTAAGCGGACGAAGTAACTCTTACAAGACCATTAATAAGAGAACATGCACTTATTTGCATATTTACCATTTAGGTATAAGGGAACTAATTCATTTTCCGTTATCGGCCATTATAACCTTTCCGGTCATAGCTCAGTCCAAGAGAATGCGAGAGTGTTCAAACCTGTCTTAAATTGAGGCCCGTTCATTTGCGCATGAAATGAATTGAAAATTAGTATGGCATGATCCCTTTTCTCTACGACTTTTTGGGCCATTTGTGAGATGACCCTTACCGCGAAGCGGTTTTTACCGACCCCTCAAACAAATATACCCATGTTTATAAATAGCTATTGGACCGGGAAAAAAGTTTAAAATCTTTAATTTTTCGATTGTATTTCATCAACAGATTATAATCGCTGAAAAATATTCAAACAGTTTTGAATTTCAATAATATTGACCAATCAGAGATCACCTTCAACATTTGAATAGATGGACCGGAGTTTCCCTAAAGTTTTCTACCAGAGTGGTTGGAAAGAATTAGTTCCCTTAGACCTTATGAATTTTTTTCCACATGTTTTAGTATGAAATTAGGCAAAGCTTAGAAAATGGGTGAAAGAAAAAAAACATTTGAAATAAGACATTTACTGGCTGATGACCATTTCTTGTCGCGTACAATTTTTGCCAATAAAATGGTTTCAGAAATGGTATGCAATGAGAATCGCTGTCCAGCCAGTAGGCCTTGTTTTTTCTCTCGTTTCTGTTAAGGGTACCTGTCAACTCGCCATATTCACAAAGCCCGATGGTGTCTATGCAGCAGAATTCAAGTTCAATATGAGTTGACTGCCTCAGACGGTTTCCAAGATCAGTTGTAGCAATTTGACCTTACAATTCGACGCTGTTGGGTGCGACATTTTACCATGTATATTCGCAAAAAATTATCAATTTTGAATGTTGAACTTCCGAACTTCAATAGGTTTTCAATGGTCAGCACTGTTTAGTATTCTCATGGTGTCCACGTAAATTTTTTTTAAGTGACTGCAGATTCAAAAGCACTTACGATAATTTTGTGTTATACCTTCAATTGACAGATTATCGAGCAACTGCTTGATCCTTAACGAAAAGGTCTTTCTGATTGGTCTAATTTTCGAGGTCACGCTTTCGCCAGATGCCAGCATGACGCCTCGTAGTTAATGCATCGATAATTGTGTCTAACTTGATCTTTTTAGCTTGTCATGTTAAAAGGCGATGATATAAACAGCACACATTGTTTTTTAGACCCTTTTTTGAAAGGGCATGCTAGGAAAAGTCAGGGCGCCTGATTTCAAGGGCAGGGCGGGCCCCCTTCTTAAAGGGCCTAGCTGGAGCACTGGTATTGGTGTAATAGTCATTGTTATTTAGGCCTAATTTACCTTTTTTTGAAAAGAAGCACTTTTTTGTACATTGCAAGGCTTTAAAGAGTTGATGCCATACACATCTCATCAACATCACAGAGACATCAGACTGTAACCATACAATATTTTACTTGGATATTTTATTTGAACAACTTTATCCTATGGTACCTGTATACCAGTAGTTATCTTATAGTTGCTGTATTTTCTTTTATAGATCTAGATTATTGATCTATATCCTTGGGTGACCCAGATCCAACCATCTAAGCTCATTCAGCAATACAGACCTTTATTGTAATGAAGATTGCAAAAGTTTGCAGGTGTATCTTTTATTTTACCCCCTTATTAATAGCTTCACAGATACAACCCCTTGTGTAAATCTCTATTTTGATGATTTTCATGCATCAAAAGTAGGCAGCCTCGGAGAAGCCAGCCATTTTGAACTGTCCTACTTCCAACCACCAGCAGACTTCACGAAATACACATATTTTTTATCAGACAGTGGGTCTGGTAAACTTAAACTTTTCACCAGACCCAACTTATTTCCACCAGACAGAGCACTAGATCACATTGTGTATGTGGCTAGATTTTAATGGTCAGTCAGTCCTGTATTCAAGCAGAATTTATTGGACCAGCATATTTTTTACCAGACATATCAGTGGGACCAGCGGTATTTCTTGAAGTTTGACAGTCAGACTTATTGTGCTTGACATCTGATTGCAATTTGAAATGTATGAAAGTGTGCTTCCAGATTGATAAGTGACAAAATCTGGTCAATTAAGTTTCCTATGCCAGTTCAGGGTTTTCATTAAAGGTGATATTATAGCTTTAGCATGACAATGACCAGCATATTGATAAATCAGTATATAGCCATATATTCATACATGCATACTATACACAGGAATAAATACTGATTTTACTACTTAATCTCATTCAGCCCATTAAAATGTTCAAATTAACCAGTATTGACCACCTGTTTTTATTGCAATCGACCAGTATTGATCAGTATTGACCACTGTGGGGAGTATTGAGCAGGGCGGTCTTAACCAGTTAAAACCACCTGGTTAAAACCGCCCTGGTCAATACTTACCAACCCTGGTCTGACCACCAGGTGATGTTGAAGTACAGCAAATTTTAAAAGCTGTGCACGAATAAAATTGGATAAACAGTTACAAAACAACCTAAATTCTTTTATTAATGTGTTAGTTGCAAAATCAATGTTTTGTTACTTAGAAAATATTGGGAATAAGAAAAAATATGTAAAGTTGTACCATCGGATCAAAATATGTTGCACACTCCCTTACACCTCATATGGTACAGCTTTCTTGCTCTGAGTGTAGTCATATGATGATTGTTAATAAAGTTTCAAAGTAACTCGCATGCTTCATCCAAATCTCTTGAGATAAAAGTGAAAACAAGGTATCACACTCCTCTTTTATGTATCGATTTTTTAGGAGGAAGATGAAGAAGTAGATGAATTTGAATATCAACATTTGTATGACTTTGGGAACGAGTGTAGAGTCACTGCTATAGCATGGAGCCCTGAAACATCCCTATCTATACCTAAATACATACAGTAGGTATCATTGATTATCAACATTTGTATGACTTTGGGAATGAGTGTAGAGTTACTGCCATAGCATGGAGCCCGGGGACATCCCTATCTATACCTAGATATATACAGTATGTATCATTGAATATCAACATTTGTATGACTTTGGGAATGAGTGTAGAGTCACTGCTATAGCATGGAGCCCTGAAACATCTCTGTCTATGCCTAAATATATTCAGAAGGTATAATTGAATAGCATCAGCCATAAACTTTTGGGAATGTATGTAGAGTCACCACTAAAGTGTTAGGTCTATAATTATATTTATGCAGTCAAGGGCAAAACCTTGGAAGAACAAATAACAGTGCTAGGTGCAAAACTTTTATCGATATGCCCATATCTTTTGGAACTTTTAGCACAATTTTTGTATATCGTGAGTAGATATGTGATTTGAAAGAAGATCTCAGAAAGCCCCAAAATCAAAGGTCAAGGCCATATGCTTAAATTACTGTTAATTGTCAGTCAGGGTAAAGTTCATGCTCAAAATTTATTGGTTTGACAGCAGCCCTGCGTTCAGGATGCCAAATGGTGCAAACAGTTTTCCAATCATACCCCGCTTTTCACATACACTTATGTGCAAAACGGGGTATATTTTGCAAACAGTTTTGCACCATTTTGTCATCCTTGGCCAAGGCAATTGTTCTGGGACAACTATCAAACTGAAAAAAAATCTCTGATAATTTCATGGAGCTTTTTTCATGAAAAATTTCCTTTTTATATATTTTGGCTTTGATAAAATTTGGGTTATATTGCTTAATCATTGTAGTCTGTCCATCTGTCAGACTGTCTGTCTGCAAAACTTATCCAAAAGACTTAATATTGCCAATTAATTCAAGACTACTCAAGATACATACCGTGTTTCTCCTATTAAATATGCCCGGGCGCGATTCAAAACGTCATGGGCGCTATTATTTCAGACAATTTCACTCAATTAAAAAAATTTACGTATTTTGGTACCTAACAGGAGCAAACTGTTAACATGTTCGTAATTATCGATTGAAATACGTGCGCTACCCAACACGCTTTCCGATTTATCTATTAGGGCTATAAATTTCAAAAATAAAATAAAATGTTAGCTAATGAATTGTAATTCTGTCATTTAAAGTCATCTATCGAACTACGGTCACCCTCGACCATGAATTGCAGCTTTCAAAAGCAAGTGATTGTGGAAGCAGAAGCCGAGATTATTATTATTATTATTATAATTATTATTATTATTTTTTGTACAAGAAAGGAAGTTCCAGACGATGCAATATTCAATGTTCCGCTACCGATGGACAAAGCGGTCTAATAAATCATTACCTATTCACCAGCCCTATTCACATATGAAATAAATAATCCTGTATTAAATCCTAAAATTTTGTGATGTATAAATGCACCCGGTACATCAAATGAAAGTGTGTCGCAGTGAAAACACAACACGTCTGGAGCTATCTTGGTCACCGGGTGTCGGAACCCTTTGAAGTCCCCAGATTCTTGCAAGCGGCGACGTCGCTTTTGAAATAAGTTACACACGAAATTTTACAGGGTTTTCTTATTTTAACAGTAGGAATTGTGACTAGGACATTTTTGATATTTGCAGAAAGTAAAATGATTTCAGAAATATTTTCGTAACAACATGAAGAAAGGGGATTTGGTTCGCATGTGACTTATAAAGAACGACAAAAAATAGTTTTTATTTTGTTAAATTTTAACCTTTCGCGCTTCCGGAAAAATGCGCGATTTTGCACGCGCTAGTTTTTCAGATATTGAACGATCTGTTAATGACGCAACCAGCCTAATCCTGATAGAAATTTAAGATAATTAACCCATAATCTATTGAACATTACGCCGTGGAGTAGTAGCTAATTCCCGACTTACCAAAAAAGTTTCATTTATCAATATACTTACATATGTCTTAGATAATTAATCGCTTATAGTCATTAACCAAGATCGATCTTTTCTCACAAATGTTTGCTTTATATAGATTGCAATTCCTATCATTGTACAATTTGCTTGTACCTTAGTGAGTTAAAGTATATGTTATGTTATGTTATGTTATTAAATTTAAGAGGCCTGACCATGGACTATTGGGAGTTGTTGATCGGATAGTCAAGGGCCTGGGAATCGTGTTTATGGGGGAGCGCGTTTATTAGGGAGGGCGCTTCTAAAAGGTGAAATACGGTATTCATGTTTGGAATGATGATAGATCTCAGGGATATGCAACTATTGGTGTCATGGTCATGTGACAAGGTCAAGAATAAATTTCTTAAAGATTTGTTTGCTTTTTTGTGGGAGTTTGTTTTGTGGAAACACATCTTGTAGACTGTGTGTATTATTTGCAGACTGGCGGTAGCTGGAAGTGACAGGAGAATCAAAGTGTTTTCATCTGATTTAAAAAGCAGCAGTCCAATTAAACCTGTGGTTTGTAGATTAAACCCTAATTTCATAAATCAAATAATGAACCACTAGATGAAGTGTTGGAATTGCCCAATCTGAAAGGAGTTGTAGATCATAATTTAAGAGTTGTTTTTTAGCTCCACTGGCTGAAAGCCACTGGGGCTATTGTCATGGTGTTGTGTCCGTCGTCTGTCCGTGCGTGCGGTCGTAAACTTTTTCTTTAAAAATCTTCACCTCAGAAACTACTGGATGAATTTCAACCAAACTTCACAGGACATGGATTTTATGGGTGTGGCTAATTTCCAAATATGGTAAAAAGTGTGTTTTCTCAGATTCTAATTGATGGATTTCAATCAAATTTTACAGGAATGATCCTTTGGTGACCCTTTATCAGTCTACAAAAAAATGTTGTGATGGGATTGAAAATATGCATTTTATGGGGGGGGGGGTCATTTCTCTATATGTTATATAGTGGAAACTTTGAAAATCAAAGAATCTCAGAATCTCAGAATCTAAGTGATGGATATCAACTAAATTTTACTTGAATGATCCTTGATTGACCCTTTATCAGTCTTCGAAAAATAATTGTGATTGGATGAAAAATATGTATTTTATGGGCGGAGGTCATTTCTCTATGTTATATAATTGAAACTTTGAAAATCAATTTCTCAGAATGTAATTGATGGATATAAAGCAAATTTCAATGAAATATTTCCTGAGTGACCCTTTATCGGTCTACCAAAACTTATTGTGATCAGATGAAAAATATATATTTACTGGGCGGAGGTCATTTCTCTATATGTTATATAATTGAAACTTTGAAAATCAATTTCTCAGAATGTAATTGATGGATATAAAGCAAATTTCAATGAAATATTTCCTGAGTGACCCTTTATCAGTCTACCAAAAATTATTTTGATTGAATGAAAAATGTGTCCTTTATGGGTGGAGGTCATTTCTCTATATGATATATAGTTGAAACTTTGTAAATCATTTTCAAATTAAGTAGAACCCAAAATATCTAAAAATCTAGTCAAAACTTTTATTTGCTTTTACAAGAATTTCAAGCCTAGGGACGACACAAGCCATTCATGGCTTTCTAGTTTTTGAAAGAAATAATCGTAATTGTCATAGGGCTGAAAATGATTTTAAAAAATGCAAAGCTACCTCACCAATAGACTGGAAGCCATCTCCTAAATAGAGTAACATTATTGAAAATATGTAATATAATTTCAATGTCTAGTTCTGAAAGCCTATTTCTTTTAAGAGAAGTAAACTCATTTTATATTCTGAAAACAACTTAGTTTTTTTTACCTTGTTACAAACTTCAAAAAATTGGTCCTGAAGCCCAGGCTACCTCACCAATTATTTCTTTTCTTCACATACAACTTTAATTAATTCTGTGAGGTATAGACTTATAGAATTATGTTCAAGTTAAACATTATGATTTTTTAAAGTAAATTTGATGTAAACATGATGAGGAAACTCAATTGCTATGCTGCTACATAAATGGATAGACTTTAACAATAATCATGCTTTCTCACTCATTCGGAACATCACTCGGCCATTTCCGTAAACTGCAACAGACCTCAGATGAATGTAAGGCGGATGAGTATGTAACAAAATTATCATTCTCAAAAATTAAGATTTTTCAGACGTTATTTAAGGTGGTGTCTGTGGTCTAGAGGTAGAGCGTCGGTCTCTTGATCAAAAGGTCCTGAGTTCGATTCCCGGGAGCGGCTATCGATCTTGGTTCTTTTATTGGCCCACACATTCGGCGCGAGTACAGGTGAATTTTCCAGGAAGCAGAATCAAGAGGGATTGATCTAAGTTGTTAGAACTGGTTTCCCAATCGATGTAAAATAAATAGGTTTTAAACAATATTTAAGAATCTAAAGATATCTATATTAGGATATGTTGATTTCACGTTGGTGACTTAAAGAGTAGCGTTGACGTCGTCGAAAGTTTTCACTCAAAGTTTCAAGGGATAACACCATTTTAACTGATGTCATCGACTTTTTCCAAGGTTTTTCCTGTAATTTTTTAAAGAAGTCCATCTATGTACATTAGAGGTTGATCGTGAGATTGGCTGAGTGGTGTTCCAAATGCTTTCTCACTACATGTCCCTGTTGTAGACAAAGCTTTGGCAGACAGTATACACTAACAAAGTTGCAGATAGAGGGGGTATTTTGGATTTTAGATAAAAAAATTTCAATGAATATAGTGCAAACCCTATGTTGTTAGTACTCATTAGAATCATCTTGCTGAGAAAATTCAAATAGGTACCCACAACATAGGGATTTGTTGAGAAATATAGATTCTAATCTGGCTTTACTCTGTTATATAACGTAAATTAGTCATATAGATGACAGGATCGTATAGTGGATTTTCATAGATTCATAAATAAACAATAACTCCAAATATTCGGTACGCTGCAGCTTTACTAATACGGATTACAATAGCGATACAACATGACAGCAAGATGTAATTCTCGTCTCCCCCTTAAGAGGCATATTACCAGCCTATTTATGCAAGGACAAATGTCCATCAATCTAAGACCTCCCTGTATTGTCCTACCAAATACCAATTCTCAGAAAGTGCATTATTTCTAGCTCCGCCTTCGTCGGCTCCAGGAAATATCTAATAATAACATTACATACCTCCCTTTCTCAAGATGTATGCCCGTTTAGGCATATCATCAAATTGAAAACAGTAATGTTATACGTCTATAAACTTTCACAAACTTTCATGAAAATTACAAATGTACGAACAATATTATAGAACAGATACAGAAAAGACATATCAACACATACACTTAATAACAGTCGTAAAAGTTTACATGTTTACGGTTTGAATAACAAATTTTACTCTATACTACTAGATTATCGACATCGCGTTGTCTAGAGACATTTTCCTAGACTATAGATCATTAAAGCGTTTTCAACATATGAAAATCATTTCAGCTTTAATCAAGAAATATTTGATCTTTAACGCATAATATAAGTTATCTTAATATAACACAAGTACATTTTGTACTTATACGAAAGTCTCGTCGACATGTTCTATTTCGCTCCTCTCCGCAAAGTCTATTTGAGGATAAAGATGAGCGACACTGTTGTCCCAGTTTACCAACTGTGTAAGAGTGGACGTTTTCTCCATCCGTAAGTGCGACGATTGTGGTTTCACACCTCTACTAGGTAGCTCTAGTTCAGTCTCGTGGGAACCAATTTTTATACGCTGCCGCCGGAGGCGGACGTTTATTGGCGTCATCTTCTCCGTCTGTCCGTCCGTCCATCCGTCCGACCATCCGTACGTCCGTCCACTTTTCTTGTCAACGCAACTCCTCCTAAGTTTCTTGCTGGATCTTCTTGAAACTTGGTCAATGTTATAACCTGAATTGGTAGATTTGCATGAAGGAAGGATTTTATGGTTCGTTGATTTTTGCCTGAGTTATGCCCCTTAACAACTTAGAATAGGGGTCCACTTTTCTTGTCAACTCATCTCCTCCTAGGTTTCAGGCTAGATCTTCTTGAAACTTGGTTTATGGTATCACCTCAATTGGTAGATGTGCATGAAGGAAGGATTTTATGGTTCGTTGATTTTTGCCAGAGTTATGCCCCTTAAAAACTTAGTCTCTGGGTCCACTTTTCTTGTCAACGCAACTCCTCCTAAGTTTCTTGCTGGATCTTCTTGAAACTTGGTCAATGTTATCACCTTAATTGGTAGATGTGCATGAAGGAAGGATTTTATGGTTCGTTGATTTTTGCCTGAGTTATGCCCCTTAAAAACTTAGTCTCTGGGTCCACTTTTCTTGTCAACGCAACTCCTCATAAGTTTCTTGCTGGATCTTCTTGAAACTTGGTCAATGTTATCACCTGAATTGGTAGATGTGCATGAAGGAAGGATTTTATGGTTCCTTGATTTATGTCAGAGTTATGCCCCTTAAAAACTTAGTCTCTGGGGCTTATTGCCTCAGTTATGCCCCCTTAAAATTTAGTCTCTGGGGCTTATTGAAATTGCAGCCTTGTGAATGCAACTCTTCCTAAGTTTCTGGCTGGATCTAAATGAAACTTGGTGGATGTTATAACCGAAATTGGTAGATGAGCATGAAGTAAGGATTTTATGGTTCATTAATTTTACCCTAGATTATGCCCCCTTAAAACGTAGTATCTAGGGCTTATTGAAATTGCAGCTTCTTGAAAGCAACTTCTCCTTGCTTTTTGTCTTTATTTAAATGAAACTTAGTCAATGTCATCACCATAATTTGTAGATGTACATGGATCAAGGATTTTATGGCTCATTTATTTCCCTGAATTATGCCCCCTTAAAACCTAGTGTCTGGGCTTATTGCAATTGTAGCCTTGTGAAGGCAATTCATCCTAACTTTTTGTCTTGATTTAAATGATACTTGGTCATTTTGAATTTGGTTCTGTCAAAACAAGTAGTGTCTACAATTATTTTCGTGAAACAGCAGCAAAGTTGCGGCGTATTTTGTGACAATGGCACTCTTGTTTGTTTTGAACTCTGCAAATTTCCAGTCAACCTTACATAGATTTGTTTCCTACATTTTACTATAACTACAGTCGTGATTATAAGAAAAAGGGTTACAATGAATCCCGGGATTCCCCAACAACCATATTTATCTAAAAATGATAGATTTGACCTTGGCCGACTCTGAATGAGAACTAAATCTATTCATTGGTAGGATCGGAAATATCATATCTCATATTTTCTTGATTACCCGAGATTAAAGTCACCAGATTATTTGTAGCGCTAAATTAGGTTATCAACGCAATTATTCCTATCGGAAGCTGTAAATTGAATGTCTTTGTTATTGCTTTATGTTTATAGCAAAGTACAGGTCCTATTTATTGTCACGGCCCGCGTCATATGATTAATCTCCTTAATCAAAGGAAATTTGACCTTTAGATTAATCACTTTTTGACAATATATGTCTTTTCATGACGATCATCTCATGAATAATGATGTGATACATCGGTAGTTAGTACTCATCGAATAAATTGGATTGGCAATCGTACAAAAAGGAATAAAGCGTTCTGTACGGTGGAGGAAATTTCATTCACTCATAAGTACACTATTATTATGCCCCCGATAGGGAGGCATAATAAATTTGACTTGTCCGTCCGTCCGTCCGTCTGTCCGTCCGTCTGTCCGTCCGTCCGTCCGTCATTCCGTCCAAAAACTTTAACATTGGCCATAACTTCCTTATTACTATCAAAGCGGTGTCGGGGGCATTGTCATCTTACAGTGACAGCTCTTGTTTCTCTATAAATTTGTTGCCAGAAACGTAGCTTTGACTTGTACTGATAACGATAGATCTTTGCTTGTATATTCGCCACCTAACTATGTGGAAATCGTTTTGTTTTTGGAATAACACAACATGTTACGCTTTCTAGTATTTTGACTAGAAATATTGCAGTCTTTGAAGTTCAACGAAAAATCTAAAATCTATCTATTCACCTTAAGCGAATCTGATTCTTCTAGGAATACATAAATATACATAGACTATATATACTCACACGCAACTATCGGTAGTTTTCATTTTTGTATTGAAGCCATCGTTCTCAATTAGAACGTACTAATACTCTCTTTTATATGACCTAACCAGGGATATTAGATTTTGTAACAACGAGCGTTTTTTATCTCCTAACCTTATATTTGATGGGTATTGGTTTTTCTTTTGTTCATTCAAAGAAATACTGTTTACGTCTAGTAGCGGGTCAGTGTCCATGTCAGACAGGTCATTATCGATCGACAGTTCATAAAGTAGATCGACGGAATTACCCTTTCCCTCTTCTGACGTGGTACTATTGGCGCTACACTCAGTTTCAGTATACAGCATAGTTAATTTAACCTGCCGTATTGGCCTACCTGCGGGGTTATAAATTCCTCCCTTTCTCAGATCCCCTGTCCGTAAAATGCTTTAGTTTTTTTCTTGCTTTTTGCAAATTCCTGTGCATTTCTGAATTAATTTAACAAATTGCCCTCTTTACTCGTCACCTCCGACAAAATTAATTCCTGGTCGTAAGTAGCAAATTCCCTTTTAAAAGAGACATAACAATGCTCACTAACAGGGGTCGCAACCGCAACCACACATCCTCTGCGCAGTTTAATAGTTTTTTGGGTAGTATTTACTATCATTATGGGCAATCTCTTATGCTTACTTCTCGAGACAGAATTTACCAACTTAACCCCCGGTTCGTCAGACATAAACCCTCTGTCAACTTCTGCCAATTCGCATTATACTTCTTTGTCTAGACTTAAATTCTTTTGCAGCCGACATTCTACGGCGTAGCTTGTTAAAGGTTTCAATATCAATTTATTCCGTAGCCTAACAACTGAAGAAATGTGTATATCCTCTTGTAATTGAACGTATGTTTTATCAATTCTTAACATGCCTAAATCGAAATATAATCTAACCCCATTTTGTTTTAACCAATCCCGTCCTAAAATTTCGTTACGATTCATGTCTTGTACAACCACAAAAGTATGAGAAAGAGTTGACCCTTTTACTACAAAAGAGATATTTACACACCCATCGATTTTCAGCGCTTGCCGTTGACAGATTGTAAACAAATATTTTTCCTGAATAGCTTCGGTTTATTACTAAGATTACTGTATACTGAGCGTCGTATTAATGATAATTCAGCCCCCGAATCTACAAGAGCTCTATACTGTTGTTTACCTAACTTTATCAAAATTGAATTTGGACTGCCTGATAATTTTTTTTGAAATTTCGGTACTGCTTTTGAAGTCCGTGTGTTGGCTTCGACACACACAGACCCCCTTAGCTTTTTTTACTTTTATTGCGCCTGATCGGCCCCGAATACCTGGTGGATCCAGAGCGACACCTTTTTTGAACATGCCCAATTTTCCCGCAACGGAAACATTTGAGAGGTCTCGAATGGTCGACTTCCATTGGAACATAATTCCCTGACCTCTTGAGGCTCGGATGTCGCATTGTTCACTCTTAAATGAAACCTATTTAAAAGATTTTGCTCTGACGTCGCGATCTTAACCGCATCTTGGAAGTTTGAGGGGTTTTCTCGCAATACCCTCATTTTTATACCCTTCGACTGCAGTCCGTCTATGAAAAAATCGATTAACTGTTGCTCCATAACTGGACCCCCTTGATCTTTGAAAGCCAGATTTAACAGTCGTTCCGCAAAGATTTGAACATTTTCTTGCCTACCTTGACGGATGCGCCCTAACAGAGTTAATGCATGTGTAGCGTCGGTGATGAACGTGAAACGGCTTCCTAAGTCTTGTCGGACCCTATCCCAAGAACAGTTTGGGTGAGAATTTAAAAATCTCTGTAAGAAATTGGCTACTAACCCGTTGGCAGTTTGAAGAGCCATCAATCGTTTATGTTCATCCGGTAAACACGCAAGTAATGCATACTTATCAATAGCCTTGATCCAGTTTTAAAAATCTTTTGAGTCGCCAGCAAATGTCGGTACAATTTGTGAAACCCCCTGAGCCTGAAAAGCGTCCTTTAAACCCCCTAACTGATCAGAAAATACTTTTAAAATACTACCTAAATCGGGTTGACTGGTCATTTTGCAAGTTTCAACAATTCACGAAAAAATTGGTACTCACATTTATTTTTTACATTATCATCTGGCAAACTCTTTCGGTATTCACGTCGGTTTTTTCGTCGTCTCACGTCTGTAAGCGTTCCCTCAACCTCAATATAAAATCTCGAAACCAAAATTGTCCAAACGTTTATACAGCAACAATTGTCCCATTTTTCTAACCGTCTTTATATTTAATTTTAATAGTCCATATAAACTAAATAAACAATACAAATTAGTCAAAGACGGAACGGCACTGTGGCCCGTTACAATAAAACCGTCCACATTTGGCACAGCTAACCCACGTAATGTTTATTTTCTTGAACGGCGGACTTGAACTTGTAGCTGGTTTGTCCCCTGAACTTGTAGCTCGTTTATCCCCCGAACTGTAATTGTTTTCCCAGTTTTCTGTTTCTGGAATTATATTCTTGTTATCTTTCGACATAGTGGTATTTTATAAAAACCCAAAGTCCGATACTTAGTTGTGTAAACTAATCCTGGTCATGGCACCATAAAAGTTCATATGTTATATAACGTAAATTAGTCATATAGATGACCGGATCGTATAGTGGATTTTCATAGATTCATAAATAAACAATAACTCCAAATATTCGGTATGCTGCAGCTTTACTAATACGGATTACAATAGCGATACAACATGACAGCAAGATGTAATTCTCGTCTCCCCCTTAAGGGACGTATTACCAGCCTATTTATGCAAGGACAAATGTCCATCAATCTAAGACCTCCCTGTATTGTCCTACCAAATACCAATTCTCAGAAAGTGCATTATTTCTAGCTCCGCCTTCGTCGGCTCCAGGAAATATCTAATAATAACATTACAACTCCTCTTATCTGTTCCTCTGCACTATGATCAGCCTGCACATTATGCGATGCCAGTACACCCCCTGCTCTTAGGGGTGACTATTGAGGTCAAAATTAATATCACGATAGTATTGCAATAGTAAAGTTGCTATTGGAATAGTATTGCAATAGTCAGAAAACTATTGCAATACTATCACAATAGTTGTTTTTGCAGAAAATATAGATAAAAATCATTTTTAAAGCGTCCGCCTTTTATTAGCCAGTAACTTTATATTGGTCTTCTAAGATGCTGTTTACCTTGTCAATGGTGAGTAAATGATCAAATCAGTTAATTACAGATATTCCCTTAAAAGGAAATTGGATTTGACCTCATTCTCTGATAAAAATATGCAGAAAGGCAGTATTGTTATTGCATTTAGTTCTACTTTCATTTTCAAAAGATAAACTATTGTAAACTATCGATAGTCAGAGGAACTATTGCGATATCTATTGACTTAAAAAAATGCTATCGACCTATTGCTATTGCAAGGTAAACTATCACGATACAGCGATAGTTCGACCTATTGTTACACCCCTACCTGCTCTCTTCCAAGTTATTGTGGGAAAGCTCAAGACGGACTGAATGATTTTTTAAAAAAAATTAAATGCCATGTCTGGGCTTGTGCTAGTGTTTGAAATAAGGGAGTCATTGACCCCTTAACCATTAAACTCTGGGGGTCGAAAGAGATATTAAAGGATTACACAAAAAACAAACAGAAAGAGCCAATAATAAGAAGAATTTTACAGGTTTAAGAGACAATTGGCCTTTTCTTGAATAGATAGGAAGAAAGCAATTGATTCCGTAGAATTCTAGATAGTATTTAGGATGCATCAAGAAGTTTTGACCCTTAAAAAATTCTCTCAGGTGAAAATTTACAAAAATTAAAAAAATCAAATTGCAGTAGGACGAAATTAAACCACCCTAAATGTTCATCAAACAAATTCTAGTATTCATAACATGGTTGACAAGTTATGAGTTGACTTACTCAGGTGAGCAATATAGGACCATCATGGTCCTCTTGTTGAGCTTCAAACCCCTGGTTTAATGGTCAAACACAAGCCCTGCACAATGTAACAGATGCTGCTTTGGATCAACAAACAAAGTCATATTCAAGATTAGACATTATGGGGAATTACAATGTTTATTCCTTAATGTCCAGTTTCTGTAACTAATTTATACTTAAATGGTGAGAAAAAAAAAGTTCCTAGCCTGTAATTTTTATTTATATTCTTAATTAATTTGTTTGATTTACAGCTGCTGCCGTAGCATAGCTTGGTGTGCATCAAGCATCCAATCTTCAATAATGGGATATCATGGGTTTCATTTCTCTTTGCAGCACATTTCCTTTCTGAAAAGGATCTAATGGTATTACTGATGTAAGTAATGCATGACATACATTGTTAAGTGCTCGAGCCGCCCTGGTATGACTGAAAGAGTGAGAGAAAAAAAAGCATTAAACCCCTTTCAAACAAAACAAACAATGTACATGTATTATATTTTCAGGTGTGTAGGGGTCACTCTGATTTTATCAATTCTGTGACCTTTCACCCCCACAGAGGAGATCAGCTTGCAAGCACAGGGGATGATAAATGGTGTAGAATATGGGATAAAGATGGGAACCAGGAGATGGGGTTTCAGCTAGGGGCACCAGGCATGTCTGTCTGCTGGCACAGGGATGAGGATCTGAAGGTAAGTGATAAAATATACAAGCCTGTGAATATTATACAAGCCTGTGTCAAGGTTTAAGTATGCAATTGCAAAAATGGGTCCAAAGGACTCAATAGTTAGGTTCACATGGGGTCCTTGCGTCCATGGGATTCCTTTGGGATCTTGTTTGAAACCTTTAAAACCTTTATATTTTTTTGAAAAAAAATTAAAAGCTTTAGTTTAGTTTGACGGGTCAACCCAAGCTGATTTCATTTGACACCAGACAGACACCGCTTATGGAAACTGATTACAGTCTATCTTGTTTATTACAAATAATGGTGGCCCAGAAGGATGCTGTCATCAAGATGTTCAGCTTGACAGGTCAACATCTGCTGAGGTCATTTGAAACCACATAGACACAGCTCATGGAGGCTGAATACAGTCTATCTTGTTTATTACAGATAATGGTGGCCCAGAAGGATGGTGTTATCAAGATGTTTAGTTTGACAGGTCAACACCAGCTAATGTCATTTGACACTGGACAGACACCACTTATGGAGGCTGATTGGAGTCTGGGAAACAATGGGTTGTTGATAGGAGCTGTTGCTGGGTCTTATTTCTATATATTTGATATATCAGTTTTAAGGTAAGACTTTTAAGCTAATCTGAGCACAACAAGAGTATTTACTGTGTGCTTTGCAGACATGTTAACTCAGAGATTTGTAAGTTGATATGGGAGGTTAAACTTGTGTTAAGCAACTGCTTAAGGGACAATAAAAAAGTGGTTGCTTGTGGCAATGATAAATAAGCTAAGTCATTTTTATTGCATATATAGATTGTTAACTTATTCTTACTGAATCAAATGATGTTTGGACCCAATAGAATCACCTCATTGAGATGATTCTTATTTGTTCCAACATAACAAAATTCAATAATGAACAATTTTCGGTCTATGAATGTAAACTGTAATTTACAAATAACATGCACTATGTTGCTGTCCAGGATGTCCAATGTTCTACCTTTATTGCCCATGCAACTATGTTTGAAATGACATGGGGTCAATTGTCATTGCCATGAAAACTAATGGAGAACTACTGTAAAATCAAAGCTCTTGAAAAATAAGATTGATTTACTTTTGGTAACAAAAGACACATGTATGCAGGCTGACAAAACATGAGTATTTTGAGTTCAGCATGACACCAATGAAAATCTGCTGGGAACTTGATTTAAATTATGAAAAGGGAAGGCGCAAAAGACAAGCACACCTCAAGAAGATGCCACACTAAGCTGTATGTGGTTGATAATAATTTATTGTGTTACAGTCGCCCAGTTGATAAACAACAGATGCACATTCAGGGTGCCAGACATTGTCGTTGGTCAAAATGTAATGATTCTCTAGTGGCTACAGCAGGAAGGCCTGGACGACAGATCAAAGTGTTCAACACAAAACATCAGCAGGTATGGTACTCAACAAATAAAGGGAGGTTATTTGGATTTCATATTCAAATGTTTTAAAGTTTTCTGACCCATGTCCTATATCCTCGATTTTCATCTAAAAACTCATAACTACAGCTTGAAATATTAGCTGTAGTTATGAAGTTTGTGGAGAAAAATGACAATATGTTGGTATAATAGGAATCCCCCAGACAATTTCATTTGTACCTACATCAAAGAATTCATTGAGAAATAATGATTTTAGACTTCCAAGACCACCTCTCCTTCATGGGTTTTTAAAAAGTATTACAAGGGAGATAAATCAATGATTGAATGGATGTGGCAATCTTGACTTACCTCCCTTTTGAAAAATGTATACAACACATACAATAGTGGTGCACTGACCCCTCGATTTGAAAAGACTAAAAAGTAAAAAAAAATAATCAAATATATGAGTTACCATAATGAAACAATCCTTTGACTAAAGCCAGAGGAGAGGCTTTCTGCATGGCTTTGGAGTTTTGATGGTGGTCTTAAGGGTTGTGATTTTGAATGTGTGCTGCTGGCTATATCAGCAAGTCCCTGGGAAACGCATCATCCTAGCCTAGTCCTTATGATAGAGCTAAAAATACAGATAAGTAATTGTTGCCATAAATAGATTTAAGACAAGTTTTACACCCTTTTATCCATTTTAGACATTTTAAAGTATATTATAAAAGAAATGCTATTGATTTATGTTTGTCTCTTACTTTCTCAATATCTTGCCTTAATTCTAGTCTTGATCTATATTTATGTTTGTCTCTTATTTCTCAATCTCTTGTCTTAATTCTAGTCTTGATCTATATTTATGTTTGTCTCTTATTTCTCAATCTCTTGTCTTAATTCTGGTCTTGATCTATATTTATGTTTGTCTCTGACTTCTCTATCTCTTGCCTAAATTCTGGTCTTGATCTTTATATGACAAAACTTTAGATGATTCTTATTGGAAGATGTTTCTACTTACTAGAATTGTCTCATTGAGATAGTTCTAATATTATCCTTAATTGGATAGGATGGATGTTATGATAATTCGAAATGCAAAATCCACCTTTAAAGAGATTTTGATTTTGGTAGAAGAACTTTTGATTGTGATTGCTTATTAGATGTTGTTCATTCAGCAAAATTGACAGTATTATACTTTTCAGAGCCCTGTATCTATCCCACAGTCTACCTGTTATGGAATCAGCTGGCATCAACATTTACCTGTCCTGGCATGCGGAGGCGACCAGAAGATCCATCTTTATATGTTTGATTATATGTGAAATTGTCATTAAATATTCATGTCATGTTATAAGCAAATTTTCTCTTTCATATATTGTATTAACCCTATCTGCCCTATGATTTTTAGCTGGGCTGTTATCTCCAGAAGCCTGAGGTATTGCAAAATCCTTGATGTCATTTAGTTGTAGTGGTTGTTGTGGTTGTCATGCAGAAACCTTGACATTTTGTGATATCTCTGCTATTACCAAAAGCATCCACTTGAAACATGGCACACAGGTTAACCATCAAAAGATAAACCTGAATTATAAAGGGAGAAAACTCTAGATGTGTTTTAAGCTCCACTGGCCGAGGGCCACTGGGGCTTTTGTCATGGCGTTGTGTCCATCTGTGCATCAGTGCGTCCAGTCGTAAACTTTTTCTTTAAAAATCTTCTCCTCAGACACTACTGGATGAATTTCAACCAAACTTCACAGGAATGATCCTTGGGTGGCCCTCTTTCAAAGTTGTTCAAGAAATTTTGATCAAATGAAAAACATGGATTTAATGGCATGGCTAATTTCCAAATATGGTAAAAAATGAGTTTTCTCAGATTCTAATCGATGGATACCAAGTAAATTTTACATGAATGATCCTTGGTTGACTCTTTATCAGTCTACAAAAAATTATTGGGATGGGATGAAAAATATGTATTTTATGGGCGGAGGTCAGTTTTCCATATGTTATATAGTGGATACTTTGAAAATCATTTTCTCAGAATGTAACAGATGGATATCAACCAAATTTCATTGGAATGATCCTTGAGTGACCATTTATCAGTCTACCAAAAAGTATTGTGATTGGATGGAAAATATGTATTTTATGGGCAGAGGTCATTTCTCTATATGTTATATAGTGGAATCTTTGAAAATTATTTTCAACATCAGTAGATCCCAAAATAACTAAAAATCTAGTTGAAACTTTGATTTGCTATTGCAAGAATTTCAAGCTGGTGGAGCGACTCAAGCCATTCATGGCTTTCTAGTGTGAAATTTATGTCCCTTTTGGGACATATTATCCAGTATCCAGCACCTGACAGCCTAGTGTTGACACTTGAAGGTGGCCCTCTTTTTACATCTCTATGAAATCATACTTGAGAATAATGTGGAAAATAAAGAAACCTCATATCATGTAATTCAAGTGGTTTCTCCTTTTATCACAGTTTTTCTTCTGCCTCAGATAAGGCTATAAGCTTGTCTGAAAAAAGGACAAAAGAGCTATAGCAATGACATACTTTGCATCTTTCCATCTCTCTCAGTCCATCCATCTGTCAGTAAATGATTCTTGTATGTGTGATAAAGTCCACATTTTATCAGATTTCCTTGAATCAGTCACAGGATTATTGTAGGGTCATAAAAAGGGATCCTTTTGAAAATCGATTTGGTCTGTCTTAAAAAAACAGGCCTTATGGGTTTTCCCTCAAAATATTCTCTTTGACGCAATAAAGTCACCAAATATAATATGATTGAAAACTATTATCCAAACTATAATCAGCTGATTTGTAGGGGTTCAAGAAAGGTTCCTTTCAAAATAGCCATTAATCCATCAGAAAGCATTGAAAAAAGAGGCCTTTATTTGCGATACACCATTGAGGCAGGACGAACATTGATGATTAAGTGTGAGGTACACCGAGATACACAATAAAGGCACCATTTTTCAAATCGGGTAAAACATTTACGTCTGTTAAAATTTTGTCTCTGATCTATATAATACACTGATTTGATTTAGATTTTGGTCAGGAGGTGCTACTGCTCTCCCTAAGCTCTTTCATTTGTTCTGATTTGAAATTGGATTGATATTGGGTCCTTTGAACAAAGGGGTTTCAAAATTGAAATCAATCTGTTTGAAAAGATGGTAAAAATGTATAATTTCTTTTAAATGCAATCTATTCCAGTGAAAATTGTTCTTAATTGGAAAGCTGAATTACAGAAACATTTTAGAGTAGAAATTACTGAAATGTAAAATTTGCCATTTGTGACCTGTTGCGCAAAATAGGACCATCTGGGAAATCTATTGGAATACAGTTAAATTTCACTAGATCTAAACACCTTGGGGACTTGATAATTTATTCGAGAGATCAGAAGTTTGACCAATCCAAAACTGTAAAGGTGCCAGAAAATGGAATGCGTCATATCCATAATACATTGTATCCGAAAATACATATACTAATGTGGTTCTTCAACTTTACTATTCAATTCACTTGTTTGAATATGACTAACAAATGATCCGCAGGAGTTTGTCTTTGAAAATTAATGAAGAAATAAAATGATGAAGTGATTTTTGACCAATGAGTCTTATTGTTGCATTCTCTTTGTTTACAAAAAGGCAATTGTTTTATTATTCATGTTAAGCCTCAATTGCAAGTGAAAAATAGATAAAGGTCCAATTTAAACACCGTTCAAATATTGAACTTTTAACATTTGTCAAGTATATAAATCTATGTCAGTCTTTGAAAAAATATATCCATCTTAGTTATTTAAATCCGGTTTTTCTAGACAGTTCACTTGTTTTGGGCCCTTCTTATACGATTTTCTAGGAGTTGTTATGTATCCATAGGTTTTGAAAATGTGTCCAGGTGTACAAGTTTCCCGAGGTCAAACACAAATTATGAGCAAAATTTGCCGAGACTAAGATCTGTGTTCGAATTTTCCCTAGTGTTTAAGAGCACCCATGTTCAAGAGTCTGAAGATTGACTATTATTTGAAAAAAAAAAGAGATTGGTTCTAAAAAAGGTCAACCAGAGGTCGCATTTCAAAACTTCTTTCACAGAAAGCTAGAATGATCATTCTAGATTCAGATGATAAGCCTTATGCAAAAAGTTTGACCTTCCAGTGCATAATCCTTGCAGTCTAACTAGGTTTTATCAATGCAAAATTTCTGCAATTCAGGTTGTCCCACTGCAAAAATCTGCAATTTTCAGACACTTTGCACACCATGCAGATGGTCCCTTTTTGCTTGATGTGTCACATTTCAGTAGTAATATATTTTAATTGAACAAAAAAAGGAAAGAAAATCTGAAATGCAGATATTAAACAATTATTCTTACTTAAAAGTCAGAGTAACTTCATATTTGAGTTAAAAGATGTTCCTAATCTCATGACTTGAACAGTTCTCTGATTGGTGATTGATTGGAGATGAACAGAAGCCATAATCTACATGCTTCAGGTAAATATTGTGTTTCTGTTACCATACTTCTTATAATAAACCCTCCCTGAAGCTATATGTAACATGGTTGAGGAGCTTTTATTTAGTATGCATTTTTAGCTCACCTGAGCACGAAGTGTTCAAGGTGAGCTATTGTGATCATAGAATGTCCATCGTCAGTCGTGCGACGTCCGTCGTCCGTCATCCACAATTTCTTTAAACATCTTCTCCTAAACCAGTGGGCCAATCTTGATGAAACTTGGCAGGGATGTTCCTTGGGTCAAGCTCTACCAAAGTTGTTCAAATGTATGAAATCCACCCTTAACTTTCCCTTTACCCTTAACAAAAAGGGTGAAAATATGAAAATCTTTAAAAATCTTCTTCTCTGAAACCAGAAGGCAGACAGCTTTCATATTTGGTATGTGGCATCATCTAGTGGACCTCTACCAAGTTTGTTCATATCAAGACCCACGGGTCATATTTGGGCTTTGCACGGGTGCATCCCTTTATATCTTATGAGCACGAAGGGTAAAAAAATGAAAATCTTCAAAAATCTTCTTCTATGAAACCAGAAGGCAGACAGCTTCCGTATTTGGTATGTAGGATCATCTAGTGGCCCCTCTACCAAGTTTGTTCACATCAAGACCCTAGATTCATATTTGGGCTCCAACCGGGCGCAACCCTTTTTACATAGAATCAAAGAGCAAAAATCATTTAAAATCTTCTTTAATCGAAACCAGAGGGCACACTGCTATCATTTTTGGTATGTAGCATGACCTAGTGGGCCTCTACAAAGTTTGTTCATATCAAACCCTTGGGTCATATTTGGGATTTGCACAGGTGCATCCCTTTATCTCTTATGAACATGAAGGGTAAAAAAATGAAAATCTTCAAAAATCTTCTATGAAACAAGAAGGCACACTACTTTCATTTTTAGCTTACCTGAGCACAACATGCTCATGTGAGCTATTGTGATCACCTTTTGTCCGGCGTCTGTGCGTCATCCGTCGTCCGGCGTCCGTCAACAATTTCTTTAAATGACATCTCCTCCTAAACTACGTGGCCAATTTTAACCAAACTTGGCAGAAATGTTCCTTAGGTGATCCCCTTTAAGAATTGGTAAAAGAATTGAAATCGGTGAAAAACTCTGATTGCTATGGCAACCAAAGTTAAAAATTTAATTAAAAATTCTTCTTCTTCTGAACCAGGAGCCAGACAGCCTTGAAATTTGGCATGGATAATCAGCTCATAGACCTTAATTAAAAATTGCTAAAATCATATCTGTTGAGCAACCAGGTGCGAAGCTACAGGGGGGAGGGGGTAGTACTTTGGCTAAATTTTGTAATCTTTAACCTTCTTCTTCTTCTGAATAATAAGCCCTACAGCCTTCAAATTTGGCATGGAGGCATGGATTTGATTTGATTTGAATTGGGGTTTTACGTCGCTTTCAACAATCTCTCAGTTATATCGCGACGACTGGAGCACCTAACGGTGGATTCCTGGTATTTCTCACACCAGTACTTCCACCACATCCCTTTCCTAGCCTCCAGTTGCTATTCCACATAGGTGTACGATTATCTACCCATTGGTGGAAGACAAATGTCGGAAAGGATAAGTGCTGCAGCCGGGGATCGAACCCGTGTGAATATGGACCCCTGGATTAGAAGTCCGGCGCGCTACCAACTGCGCTATTGCCGCGGCTGGAGGCATGGAGGATAAGCTCATAGACCTTAATAAAAATTGCTAAAATCATATCTGTTGGGCCGCCAGGTGCAGAGCACCAGGGGGGAGGGGGTAGTACTTTTGTGAAAATTTTGTAACTTTAACCTTCTTCTTCTGATAAACAAGGAGCCCGACAGATTTGAATATTGGCATGGATGATCAGCATATGAACCTTTATAAAAATAGCTAAATTCATGACTGTAGATTCACCAGGTGTGGAGCACCAGGGGGGAGAGGGTAGTACTTTAGTGAATATTTTGTAACTTTAACCTTCATCTTCTAATGAACCACAAGCCCTACAGACTTGAAAATTGGCATGCAGGATCAGCTCAAAGATCTTAATAAAAATAGCTTAAATCATGACTGTAATGCCACCAGGTGCAGAGCACCAGGGGGGAGGGGGTAGTACTTTTGTGAAAATTTTGTAACTTTAATCTTCATCTTCTAATGAATCAGGAGCCCTACAGACTTCAATATTTGCATGGAAGATAAACATATTGATCTAAAATAAAATAGTTAAAATCATGAATTTAGGGCCACCAGGTGCGGAGCATTAGGGGAGAGGGGGTAGTACTTTGGATCAATTTTGAAATCTTTAACCTTATTCTTCTCCTGGATCAGGAACCCTACAGCCTTGAAAATTGTCATGGGTGATCAATATATTGACATTAATAAAAATAGCTAAAATCATGACTGTAGGGTCACCAGGTGCTGAATGTCTTGGGGAGGGGGTAGTACTTTGGATCATTTTTTAAATCTTTAAACTTCTTATGAACCAGGAGTCCTACAGACTTGAAAATTGGTGTGGATGAACAGCATTTGGACATTAATTGAATTAGCTAAAATCATGACTGTAGATTCACCAGGTGCAGAGCATCTTGGGGGAGGGGGGAGTGCTTTGTTGAGAATTTTGAATCCCTACAGCCTTTATATTGGACATGGATTGATCAACTCATTAAAGAAAACTTTAAAAGTCTCAGACTCAGCCTGTATATCTGGCATAGATTAGCTGATCACAGACCTTTTATGAAAAAAGCTTGAATAAATGATGACCAGGGGAGGAGCAGAGGGGGGGAAGGATTATTTCAAATGTTATCTGATTGAATAAGTGAAAATCTCTTTTACTGTGGTTGCATGGACATACCTAGGTAATGAAGCTTTTTTCTCAGGTGAGCGACCCAGGGCCAATGGCCCTCTTGTTGGTATCTAGCATCATCTAGTGGGCCCCTAGTTTGTTCATATCAAGACCCTTGGGTCATATTTGGGCTCCACCCAGGCGCATCCCTTTCAGCTCATCTGAGCATGATGGGTGAAAATAGGAAAACCTTAAAAAATCATCTTCTCTGAAACCAGAAGGTAGACAGCTTTCATATTTAGAATGTAGCATAATCTTATGGACCTCTTCCAAGTTTGTTCATATCAAAACCCTGGGGTCACATTTAGGGTCCACCAGGGTGCATCCCTTTTTTACATAGAATCAAAGAGCAAAAAGGCATATCTGTCTTGCTCTTCGCTGAAAACGTTCCATGGTATTGATCTTAGGCAAATATCTTCTTTTTGACATCTACCTATCTAATTAATGTGATGTCCCAGGTGTCAAAGAGACTCAGGTGAGCGATCTAGGACCATCTTGGTCCTCTTGTCTAATTAAAAAAAGAATTAAATTGATGTCTTTAATGCCCTTTTCCCTTTAATTTGAGGTGAATTTCCTTTTAACAATCATATAAATGATTGTTAAGAGGAAATTCACATTAAATTAGAGGAGAGTCTAAAAGATTTCTTAAAATTTAGGCATTTGGAGTGTTTGTTATAGTTAAAATGTAGAGATGCTTCTATTAGGGATGGCGCTTTTATTAGTGGAAATATGGTAAGTGTTTTTTATCCTCCTGTATTGACATGATTGGGGCATTTTGTTTTACTGTTGTAGGTCTGGATAACTTACTTTTGATAAAATGGTTATATGTGGGATGATAAAAGGACTTATGGACTTGCAGATAACAAAGTGAAGGTGGTATAGACTAAGATAAGACTGTTGATATGTGTAGGATCATTGTTCATTCGGAACCTCACTCGACCATTTCACGTCAGTGACTTGAACGAGTAGCGTTGGCGACGTCGAATGTTTTCACTCACAGTTTCAAGGGCTAACGCCATTTTAACTGACATCATTGAGTTTTTCCAAGGTTATCCCGTAATTTTTAAAAATAGTCTGTCTATGTACGTCTGAGGTTTATCGTGAGATTTGTTGAGTGGTGTTCCGAACAGATCATTGTTGTCTATGCCTCCTCCAAAATCATGGATAATGTTTGTTAAGTATGACAAGAGCTAATAAGACAGTTCATATTTAGAGTGGCTGTTGAGAGTTTGGTCTATTAATTTACTATGAGACATGGTATATAGATTAAACATACAGTCGATAATCCTGTATTGACCGATTATCACTTGAATTTAAAAGGGATTAGCCCAAATACATTATAGACTTGGGAACATGTGTATTTCATAAGGCCAATTGAATCGACTTGGTTTAACTTTTGTTTGTTTGTCAGAATACATTGATAATGTATATCTTAAGATTTTTCAAGGTTTAATGTCAGAATTGGTGTGATGCTGTATTTCTTCAATATGCATCTACTGATTTCAAGGCCAAGGTTGTCTCAAGGTCAAGGTTATCTATTGAGTTCAAACTTCTAAAAGAAATAGTTGTAATAGAGGCATTATATTTCACACCCACTATATATTTCCTATGTACATCCGAGGTTGATAGTGAGATTGGCCGATTAATGTTCCGAATGCCTCTCATGCTGTTCACGGAAGTTCATGCTGTACACATAGATTTGATAGACAGTACAGTAGAATCTCTTTATTAACAACTTGGTTATTCAGGATTTTCGGATATAAGCAACTGTTCTTCCAGCACAAAACTATTGCCTCTTTAAACTCTGATAATAGATAATAATAACAGATGTGCATTTTAATATTAGTCTACACTACTGTGGTAAACTTGATACAGAAATTGTGTGAAATTTAATTTTAATTTTGGCAAAATAAGTAAAAGGGGGTAAATTTATTTCACCCTTTCAGTCTCTGTCTGTCTGTCTGTGGACCTTTTTCAATCTGAACTCAAACTCGAGAACAAATTGACCTAGAATCATGAAACTTTGCACAATTGTTGCCCATGAACCAAGGAGGTGTCCCACTGTTCCACTGGGTCACAAAGATCAAGATCACATATAACTTTGTGTCCGAAAAAGGCTTACAAAACTTTGACAAAGCACCATTTTGGGAATCAGTCCGCTTTACAACTGATCTAGTTTACACCAAAGTTGTCAGGAATGTTCATGATGTGGTAAATGGAAAGAATTTGAAATCAGTGACAATTTAACTGCAGGTTTTATATCAGTTGAGCCATCAGGACCAACTGTCTTGTTCACATAACCAGATATATATAGCTTATTCATAATAAAAGAATTAACATCCGGGTTTTAAAGGACCCAGGTTTTGTGCATCTTAGATGCAAAAATAAGTAGCCAGGACCCTCAAAGCAATAAGATGTGAGTCCCAGAGACCCTCAAGAGATCAACTTAGAAAAGAATTGAAGACTGCTTTAAACAGTCTTCAATTCTTTCCTGAAGTTGTGCTCCAAATGTTAATATACTTCTTTCAATTTCTTCACCTCTAACAATATGATAACTCCAAATCTACGAAATACATGATTATTGCCTAAAAGAAATAGTCTATACTTAAAGCAGGGACTCTATAGATTTAATAATGGACTCCTAAGATCCCAATGATTAAGTCCTTTGGATCCTATTTTGTTGATGTCAGAGGAAAGTCCTGATACAGTCAACTCCTGTTTTAACGACACTCAATACAACGACATTTTCACTTAACGACACAAATTTGTTGGGAACGGATTTGCAAAGTGCATTTTTCATTCGTTATAACAGAATTCTCGTTTTCCGACACCGACACTGATTTTCAGGGAACAAAAATGCACATTCCCTATATAAGCTTGTTCATTACAACGACACAAAAATTTTGGTCATGATGGATAATCGCACAGAACCATAGGCATGATTGATAACCACCTAAAAAAATTTGATAATTTACAAGTCTATAACTTTGAAATGTGTGAAAAAGTTTGACAAACAATGGTAATGTTTAATTAGCACCTTTAACACATTCATCCCTTCAATACACTTTATTTGATTAGGTCTACATTTGTTTGTTAAGCCTTTCCTTTTTTTGCTATACATAACATAACATAACATAACACATTCTTTATTTGGTATTAAATACAAAACATATTTTGAGCCAAAATTTAACATTTTTGAAGTGGAAATGTACATATTTGTGGAGATATCAATGATTGAGACGAGATACAATTCTTTGATATTATATGATTGGTTAGCAAATGTAAAACAAATTATTATTAAACCGTTTTGTCATGATGATTTATAGGCAACTCAGTGTGTAAGCTGGAGTAGAAACAAACTTCGCACCTCAAGCACATATACCGCATATTTTTGAATATGCGGTCTATATACCTTAAAGGCGAAGTTTTGTTTTGCATAGAATTTTAGCCGATGGAGTCGAAATCAAAAAAAAATTTTTTTCATTCAAATAAAATTTAAGTTTTATCTATTAGACAAAATTTCCTAACAGTTTGCCTCCGAGGGAAATGTTAGTTATAAGATCATCGCATTTAAATTTTGATAGAAATGCATATTGCAAATAAAGTATAAAAAGATCAGTTCAATAAAGATATCAAAATCATAAATAATATAACTGAAAAAAGGTGTTTTCGTTAGTTTTTACATCTTTTTACATAGTATGTTATATAATGCATGCTGCTTTTCGATAATCCTACATTAATTAACTTTAGTGTTCATTCAATACACCGACATTTTCGTTACAACGACATATTTTTTGGGAACAAATGTGGTCGTTATAACGAGAGTTGACTGTATATATGGTTCAAATACATTTCACAATATATGCTGACCATACTCTACATATTTATTTGGCAAGGAAGCTGACATTATGCAAAAAAGATGAAATTACTTTTTGTAATAAATAACCTTTCCTTTTCCAAAAACATTTTTCTTTATATAAGGCATCAAAATTAACCTTGTAACATACAAGTAAAATGGTTGCTATAAAATTTTTCGAAATCTCAAAGGAAAGCTAAAAATGTACCCTTTTGATTGAAAACTTTCAAAATTAAAGCATGAATGTTTGAAGACTGAGACAAGTGTAGGGTCAAAATTGATTGTTCAATATTTTGTCTTGACAGTTCAAAAATCCTCGAGCAAATAAAACAAAGTATGGTGAAAGATAAGCAATTATATAACACAGTATGCTGTATTTCTCCTAACAAATGTTCCATGCCTTATAGTTTATCCTTAGATATTTTACAAATCAATTACTGTGTGCAACAGTTGTAACTGCCTATAAATATATAGGCAGTTTAAAATGTTTTGCCCAGAGCTATAGAAATACTTTCTGCAAATTTGATCATTCTTTTTACGTGATATTTTATTGATTATTTGGTGAAAAATCCGCAGAGGAAAGAACTAAGAGAAAAAATAGGCAGAATTATGGCTGACAAAATAAGGGCTTAATGGCTGACAAAATAAGGGCTTATGGCTAACAAGAGAAAATTTAAATGTTTTAGATACCTCCAATGAGCATTAAATTTTATCAGGACAGATAAAGTATTCTGTATGTACATGATTTCTATCGAATTACCATAATACCTTTTATAATAGCACCCTCTCTAATAGTAGCTTACCCCTCACCCAACATGATTTACTTAGTAAATCCCGTCCTGGGTTCAATTTCTGACTATGACACTCATCCTTTCAGACTATTTGTCTTCCACTATTTTGTTGATAATTATAGACCTATGTTAGATAGCAGCTGGAGACTAGGAAAGGATGTAATAGTAGTGGTGTGTGAAATACCAGGAATCAATTTTTAGGTGCTCAAGTAGTTGCAATATAACTGGACAGATTGTTGAAAGCGGCATGAAGCCCAATTCAAACAAATACACCTAAAAAACATATTTCAAATAATTAGAATTAAGAGAATTATGTTGCAGTCGTTTTCTCTGATTTCAGGGAAATTTCCACTGGACAATCATTTATGTGATCGATTAGAGGAAATTAATATCAAATTCTAAAAGAAAAAGTAAAAAAGAAATCTATTTGATAGATACCATAAAAGCTCTAATACAAGCCAGGGGCGGGGGTATTAGAATCATCATGTTTCTACAGGGAGGGGAGGGGGGGCTTTGTTAGAGGTAATAGTTGTTAAGACGTGGAAAATGGTTTTAAAAAATGCCACTGAACTCTTGGCCATTTTTACATGTCATTTCATCTTTAGATCTCCGGTAAAAACTTACAGCAAATCATTAATTTAAGCAATGAACTAACACAATTAGCTTCACATTTGGTACAAAAGTTCCATTAACTCTCCTTTTAAATCATTGTGACATGAATTTTGTCGGGATGGGGGTTTATTAGAGGCTTTAAGTTTTACAAAAGTCTTGCAAATAATAGTCAATCTTGATGCCCTAAAGAAGGGAATGGGATTATTTGAGAGCATGAGGCTCTATTTGAAATTTTAGGGTATCTTGTTTCAATAAATGGGTACATGTACTATATAAAAGACCCATGTCCATGTTTAATTGAAAATGACAGGGAGCCATGTGAAGGTGCACCAGACTCGACAATATAATTGCAGAAGTGTTGAAAGTGGTGATAGACCTCATACCAAAAAGGAAATGTTACAAGGGGTGAAGGAGATTTGATGTAAAGGGTTATTCAAAATGCACTCAAAATATGATTTATAATTCTGCTTTAGATTTTCTATAATAGGATTAGAACCAAATTTTGTTTCCATAATATTACAAACATCAAGTGAAACCTTTCCCAGGCTGCTAAATATTAGACTTGTTCAAACTGAAAGAATTTGAAATGCAAATGTTTTTGTTACCACAAATTCAATATAATTATACTATGGGTCGTAACTTTCACTTTATGCCTTCTAAATCTGCTGAAAATATTTGTATGGCCATGAGGATGAACTCTATTAAAAAAGGTAACACTGTATCAGGCTCAAGATTAAAACACTTTTCTCCTGCTCAACTGAGAATTTTCTCAAATTTCAATTCTAGATTAAAGCTATAATTCTGTTGTATTACATTAGTAAATGTATGAACTTAAAAGTTAATACATGTGTTAATAAGTTGTAAAAGATGACAGCCTATTAATATCATCTTTTGTGTACATGCACTTATTTGAATTCTACTTTTGAGCCTGTCCTTGACTTTTCCAACAATTTGAAATTTTCATGAGGTACAAACATTGAGTAGAGTAGACATCCACATACTGTAAATATAATGTTACCTGATAGTCTACATATACCTTGAGATCTTATCTTTCTACTAAAAAGCATAGTGAAGACCTGGTCAGACTGTGCGGATGCACAGGCTGGTCAGAGTCTTTGCTTTGCAACTATTTGAAATTGTTGGAAATCTCAGGCACAGGCTCATTTAAGAAGATTCCCAGTTGAGTACAAAAAAAGTTTTATAGTTTCAGGCCAAGATGTTGAGGAAAAAAGAGGTCCTATTAACAATCCTCTTTATCAAACTGAAAGTCTTAGATTTTGATTAAATCATTCCCAGATTTGCTGAAATCCTAACTATTTTCCTGAGAAATTTCATTATATATTTTTACTTTTTTCTCATACAAAGTAAAGCATTTTCCTTAGATGACCCACAAAATGCTGTACACGAAAGGTATACTGCAGTTTTCAAATCTTTGGCTGACAGTTAGACTATGGTCAGCCTTCACAGACATGCAGTCTGATCTTATCTAACACTGCCTGTGTTCTTTCAGTAATTCTATAGAAAACTCCTCAGACTACAGGTATCTTGCTATCTTTAGGCACTTACAACAGCTTTAGATTGGTCCCTTGATCTGTCTATTGCTCAGACTTACCAAAGTTAATATTATGTTGTTAAGATTTTTTGAATATAGAGAGTTCAGCACAAGACTGTACTAAGTGTATATACAATGTATATACACTTAGTACAGTCTTGCACTGAACCCTAGATATGCAAAACCCATTCTTCCTTGTTTATCTTAATCTATTAATCTATCTCTAATTGGCCTCTGTTGGACCCAATCTCTTTTCCAATTTTTAATTTAAGATAAATCCTAGGAGGTCCCTTTTTGTTTTATTCCTTCTATATATACTTAGTACAGTCTTACACTAAACCCTCGATATGCAAAAACCATTCTTCCTTATCTTTGACCAATATTTCTATCTCTAATTCGCCTCTGTTGGATCCCATCTCTTTTCCAATTTTTAATTTAAGATTACTCCTAGGAAGTCCCTCTTTGTTTTATTCCTTCTTTTCCCAAACTGTTTAACTCAATATAATTCTCTTTGAGGCGTATGGTCACTGATTGCAGACGGAAGGATTAAATAGGATTAATAAGCCTTTAATTCAGTGATTTTTAATTTCAAACAAACTAGTGTTTGAATCTTGAAGGCGTTATCGGAAGTGAATAGGAAATCTGACGGGTTTTATTTATTGAGTGAGTACTTTAAGGGTACTGATAATATCGTAAAATAGTAAGTGGTAGGCAATGATTATTAACTCAATATCGGAGAAAAATCATTCATGGATATGGAAAATATGGATTTAAGCTGAAAGATAATGTTTTGATAAATCTTTTGTGACTTTTTACTGGTTGTTTAAAAGAACTTCTTCATATTATTCCAATATCATTAGCTTTTGTGATCTTTTTAACTCTTTATTTGGATATAAATTCAGTGATATTTCATCTCTTGGATACATAACTTATGAGTGTAATGTACTTGTTAGACCCATTAACTACAGGGGCATGAAAACAAATTAAAGCATGGGCAAGCTGATGATAAATTTCATATTCTTTTTTGAAGTTTAGTTAGCCTGATCCGAGTCTACACTGTCTGCCATTAGGAATGTGCAATGAACAGCAGGAGAAGGGTTGATTTGAAAATTTGCTTTGTCCTGTAACATGCAATCTCATTCAATATGTGCTAGTCTAGAATTCTGTTCTTCTGTTAAGATCCTGTCATCCTTGGACAAGTTCCTATGAAAAATCTATTAGTCCACTAATTTAAGTCTTTAAAAAAAGGCCTAAGACACCTCTAACTAACCCTTACCTTCCTTTTATCTATTATCCTCATAATCATAACCATAATCATATTCATATTGTTTAGAAAAAGTGGTAAATATTTGTAAACAGCATTATCTTCTGGCTGCTGCAAGGGACTTTTAAACTAGATATAATGATGTTAAAAAAGAATAAGTTAGAATTCTGGACATGGTTTTGTGTCTGTGTTGGTAAATCATTAACATTCAAGCTGTTATTGGTAAATCTGGGTATTCACATATCATCATGTCCCTCAAGAAATTTCAGTGGAATTGGATCAGCGCAATACTATTGTAAGTGCCTATATTTTTATAGGCACTTACAATAGTATTGCACTGATCCCTAGATATACTTCATAAAGGTTTTATCCATTTCTGTAGATCAGGGAAAATCCTTGCCTTATGTTCCATCATTCATGGAAGTCAGTGTATGCTTATCTGTTTCAATCTCCATTTCTTTTGATAAGGACATTTTATCTAATAAGCAAGGACATTCAGTCATCTTGAAAAACTGGTCAAATATCAAGGTCTATTTCTAAAAGCAAATGGTTTTAAGTTATTCATTTTCAAATCTTTTTGTCTTAAAATAGCACAAGAGGGGTAAGCCATGTAGAGAACTAAAGTAGAATCCAAAGTCAATAAGATGGAAGTAATCAGATCTAATGTTCTGAGCTTTAACAGCAATGACTCGGGGCGTGGATCTAGTGAACCCAACAGTAGCAGGAGTTTTCCATATAAAAAGACTCGCAGTCCGTTTGAACCAAAGTCAATATCAGCTGCGAGTAAACAGTTACCCCCACGACAAAGTGTTTCACCTATAAAAGGACTGCCTTTAGAGAGCCCATTGAGACAAAATTTGATTTTACCGCCCTCAACGAATATCTCGCGTCATTTTGATGATACACCTGTAGCCACTGAAGTTAAACATGGACGTCGAGCTAAAGAAGCAGAGACTCCGCTATCAAACTCAACATCTCCGACAAAAAAGAGGATCAGTCCGTCAGACAGTGGTATAGATCTACTATCTAAAGAGTCCCCCGGGCTGACAGTGTCTCCAACAAAAATCAACCCAAAGGTGAGTCAGATACTTTTATCATGCTCGAATCTTGTTGATCTCAATAATTTATCAAATATTTCATTGCTCTGAAAGAAAAGTTGCAATGAAAAGTAGCTCTGTTCTGTTTATATACTGTTTGTGAACCTAGTTAATTGCAATCAAGCAATGAGTTGCGATTATAAGTGTTACTATATGGAGGATTTCACCGTATGATATTCTAACAAAAACAATGAAAAAGAAACTGGATCCAGCAGAGGCCTATTGGAGGTCACATTTTTACTAGATAATTCAATTTAAGTTGTGTACATAAAGATATTTTGATTGGCTGAAAATTTGGTTTTATTCCTCAATGAAACTGTTTTGAGTACACAGCTATTTTGTAAGCTTCCGCACAAAGTAGTCCCATTACAAATCTGTTACCTAAACAAATCAAGATAGTTTTACTTCAATATATTAAATTGTAAGATATGAAGAGAGTATATATCGATTTCATAGAGTTATGAACTAAAACTTATCACACACATGTATGAATCCACTTTGTGCTTTCATACAGTGTTATTAGGATTTTAGTTTCATACCTCAATGAAATCAACAAATACTCTGTTCATCTCTCTTTATCAGGAAGATAGAACAAACATTTTTAATTTAGAAAAATATTTTGAATGCAAACACTTCGAACTTGGTAAGCCTGCTCAGGTGACTGAGTCTGACCAATGTCCATGCTTTATGAGCATCCCAGATGGTCCCTTTCCAAGGAAGGACACAATTCAAGGGGTCAGTACCATACTATTGTAAGTGCCTATAAATATATAGGCACTTACAATATCATTGCGCTGAACCCTATTCATCAACTTTGGATTGTCATCAGTCCAGAATTTTGTTCTCTAGTAATGGGTAAATGTTTTTATTGTTCAGCAATCAAGTAAGTGTCTACCTTAAGGAGAATTTGAAGGGTTTTTCATCATATCAGATCTATACAAATATTTACATAATCAATTTAGAAAATCTATATAGGGATTTACCGATAACTGGAAATATTAATCATGTCTGATAAAATGTTCACAGTCTTGCAGTTCTCACAAAATTTTACAAAATATACATGTGCATATCAAGATTTTTAGTCCCCTACCGGCAAAAGCCGAAGGGGACTATAGGTTTGCGCTCCGTCCGTCTGTCCGTCTGTCCGTCCGTCCTTCTGTCCGTCCGTCCGTCTGTCTGTCAGTCCGGATTTCAGTTTTCCGGACTTTTTTTCTTAACCCTTGGAGATATTGAGCTGATTTTTGGTATGTGCGTCCGCATCAATGAGTTACAGAGTGAGTTTGAGTTTGGTTCCGGTCCATTGATTTTTGTGGAAGATACGGATGCTGGACTTAGGAATTACCAGGAAATTTCAATTTTCCAGACTTTTTTTCTTAACCCTTGGAGATATTGAGCTGATTTTTGGTATGTGCGTCCGCATCAATGAGTTACAGAGCGAGTTTGAGATTGGTTCCGGTCCATTGATTTTTGTGGAAGTTACAGATGCTGGACTTGGAAAATTACCAGGAAATTTCAGTTTTCCGGACTTTTTTTCTTAACCCTTGGAGATATTGAGCTGATTTTTGGTATGTGAGTCCGCATCAATAAGTTACAGAACGAGTTTGAGTTTGGTTCCGGTCCATTGATTTTTGTGGAAGATACGGATGCTGGACTTGGAAATAACTAGGAAATTTCAGTTTTCTGGACTTTTTTTCTTAGCCCTTGGAGATATTGAGTTGATTTTTGGTATGTGAGTCCCCATCAATGAGTTACAGAACGAGTTTGAGTTTGGTTCCAGTCCATTGATTTTTGTGGAAGATACGGATGCTGGACTTAGAAATTACCAGGAAATTTCAGTTTTCTAACTTTTTTTCTTAACCCTTGGAGATATTGAGCTGATTTTTGGTATGTGAGTCCGCATCAATGAGTTACAGATCAAGTTTGAATTTGGTTCCGGTCCATTGATTTTTTGTGGAAGATACGGATGCTGGACTTAGAAAAATACTAGGAAATTTCCAGATTTTTTTTTTATCCTCAGAGATATTGAGCTGATACATAAAATCTGATACAACAAATATTTTGGAGAGGTAGTTATACCTTTACCACCAAAAAAGATACTGCTCTAGGGATATATTTATAAATCCGGTAGGGGACTTGGTATTGCCATGCAATACTTCCAAATGCTTGTTATTTATCTTTTTTGAATTCTATTTTATTTATTAATTTATATATTTTTTAGGGGGGGGGGGGGGGAGGGATTTAGTCTTTTAAATTAGAAAAGTCATGTTCTCAAATTATTCTTCAGAAAAGGGGGGGAGGGGGTGGATCTTTCAAATAAGAAAAGCAATGTTCTCATATTATTCCTCAGAAGTGGGGTTGGTGGGTGGGGGGGTCATTCCAATAGGAAAAGTCATGTTCTCAATTCATTCTTCAGAATGGGGGGGGGGGGGGGAAGATTGGGTCTTTCCAATTAGAAAAGTCATGTTCTCATATTATTCTTCAGAAAAGGGGGGGGGGGATTGGGTCTTTCCAATTAGAAAAGTCATGTTCTTTTATTATTCTTCAGAAAAGGGGGGATCTTTCCAGTAAGAAAAGTCATATTCTCGTATTTTTCTTCAGAAAAGGGGAGGGGGGGATTGGGTCTTTCCAATTAGAAAAGTCATATTCCCATATAAAGCTTCAGAAAAGAAGGGGATTGGGTCTTTCCAATTAGAAAAGTCATATTCTCATATCAAGCTTCAGAAAAGGGGGGTCCATTTAGTCTTTCCAATTAGAAAAGTCATGTTCTTTTATTATACTTCAGAAGGGGAGGGGTCCATTCAGACTTTCCAATCTGAAATGTCATGTTCTCATATTATAAAACGTCACTACTACAGCCTAAAGAAAGCTGTAGTTTGACGATTTGCTTACTCACTGACTTAGATCATACTTTAATCTTTCAAAAAATTTTATTTGATAACCATTTCGCTATCAAATTTATTTTTCCATATGTTTTTATTGTACATAAATGACCTGCCTTTACATCTAACATCATCATCAACAGATTTATTTGCAGACGATACAACAATTAGTGTGACAGGTCAATCAACCATAGCAGTATGTAAATTGCTCCAAAATAGTCTAAATGCTATAGATGAATGGTGTGGAAGAAATGCAATGCTGCCAAATCCAAACAAAACAAAAGCAATGATTATCTCACCATCAAACAGTATTTCAAGCAAAGAAACGTTTCCATTATTTCTCCATGATCAACAAATAGAATTCTCTGAAGTAGAAAAATTGCTTGGAGTACAAGTTGACCATAAACTGTCTTGGGCAGTCCAAATTGAAAACTTGTTAAAAAAGTGCAATTCTTTACTTTACCTTCTTACTAGAATTAAGATTTATCTTAGTATTCATGTAAGAAAAATGTTCTTTAATGCTTATATTCTCCCACACATTGATTATTGTTGTGTTATCTGGGGAAATTGTAACTCTAAACTTTTAGATAAGCTTTGTAAATTTCAAAAGAGAGCTGCAAGAGTAATTCTTGATAAAAACACTGATACTCCCAGTAATGATCTATTCAAAGAACTTAATTGGCTCAGCATTCATGATCGTATTGTATTCAAAAAGTCTGTTTTTATGTATAAATCCTTAACTGGTAAACATCCAAACTACATATCAAGCCTCTTTACTCAATCAGCTAACACAAATCTAAGATCAAATTCTAATGAAGTTCTTAGAATTCCAAAGCCAAGGATCGAGTTTTTCAGGAAATCAATTGCTTACTCAGGTCCAAAAATTTGGAACCAAATACCATTATATATACGAAATGCTGACAGTCTAAATAAGTTCAAATCTACCTTCTTGATTTGGTGGAAGTCTAATGCACAAACCCATTTATTCACCTAGAAACCATAGGTGAAAACTAGCCTATTCAATTTTGTTCCTTCATAGAATTGAAGAGTTTCTGATTCCAAAACATTATGTATAAAATCAAATTTGTTGTGAACAATTGTTTTTCTGCACTTGATTTATATAAGCAGTCTGTAAATAAATACCTAATGTTGTTTTGTTAAGATTTGTATTCATTATGTAGTGCATTTTATTATAATTATTGTCAATTTTAAACATTTAGACTGCTCCAAAGCTAAATGGTTAAAAATGATAATATCAATAGTAATTCATTAATATCAAATGTGACAGAATTCAGGTTCAGAAAAGTTTAAGTAAGTACCAAAATAATAATTATGTATTGGTACTATTTAATACATGTACAAGACAAAACATGATGAAGCTTTTATATGATACATTTTTCATTCATTCACTGATACTTGTTAATTTATGTTGTTTGTGTAAATGATTTTGTAAATATTTGAAGAGGCCCACAGGGAAGACTGGGTTTACCCAACTGTGTTGCCTCGTTAAATAAAGACTTTATTATTATTATTATTATTATTATTATTATTTCATAATTTTCTAGACATTACCCTATGCAAAACAATAAGGTCAATCTTAGTCAAACAAATTTAAATTTAGCGAAGTCTTAATTAAAAAACATACATGATATCATGAGTAAACTGGTTCCTTAGTCCCAATCCCAGTATCCTGTATTGTACATGAATGTACTCTGGATGAATTTTAAATAATTGAAAACTAATTATTAAATTAGTAAAATAAAGATGTGGTTAATTCAGTGCTGAAAATGAGGTAATTATTATAATGCTGCTGTACTCAGTAGATTCAGACCTGTGGAGCAAATCAGGTGCTCCAGGCTTTCGACTAGTTGTAGTTAATTGGGTTGCTCTTCTATATTCCATTGTGTAGCTGTTATCTTCATCAAGGTGGTAACTGCTGTTACGAATTATTACGCAAGTGCGTAGTAGAAATAAGTCCTCCTTTGAAAAATGTTGTTGATGTTCACCAAAGCTAAAATCATACGGAGGACATTCATCTTTTGTCACAGTCCACATTTTGCCCTTTATCCTATATATTCTATGTTGCTCGCCTTCTGAGTGCATATAAATTTCAAAACTGTAGGTACACCTATGTTCATTACGAGACAGTGAAAAATGCAAACACCCAAATTGAAGTACAGTCTATATTTCTCGAGCCACCACCTCTATTAAGGGTCCACTTTTATTAAGCCACCATTGTAAAAAGTCCCTTCGCCATAAGCAAAAGCCCTTGAAAAAGTGGACATCCTATAAGGAAGAATTGTTTATTATTGAATCTCATGATGTTGGAACCGATTAGAATTGTCTCAGTTAGACAATTCTAATTGGTTTGAACATCATAGGATTCAATGAAAATATGGGACAATCGATAAATGCCATCAAAATGACAGCTGTCTTATTTATCATGAAATATTGTATTAAGCAGCCATTCCCACAAGCGACCGTTGTTTGGTGGTACCCTTAGTAGTGGCTTAACATATGTTTAAGTGTACTGGGTGTATATGACATTGACATTGTCTTAACCCTTGTCATGCTGAACATTGAATATTCCTGCCTTGGCTGGAGCGATAGACAAACATCAGCCTGCACATATGTGCAGTCTGATCTTTGTCTATACTACCTGTATTTCCTTTTTTGAACCAGGAAAACCAGGAAAACCTTGAAAATGTAATTTTCAAAATGAATATCAACTTACATTATTATTGTGCATCCAGTGCCTTGAGCACTTTAGATTTTGTAGTAATTTTGACAATAATTTTTATCCACTATGACGAGGGTTAAGATCTAGATTGATTGTTTTGAAAGATAAATCATTTTGAATATATTGTAAGAAAAGGTAATTAATGCTCTTTGTACTAAAGTATGTTTTCTCCCAAAATTAAAAAGATTAATAAATATTCATTTTATTTTTGAACAGTTTAATAGAGCCTGTTCACCGTTATAAAGAATTAAGACCATTTTATGATCCTTTATATAAATTCACCTTGAAAGAGAAAATATTTCTTTTGTTGGAATTATTAACTCTGGTGTATTGACAGGGAAAATAACAAAATACAGCCCTTTTGTATGCTCAGACCGCCATAATGGGTTGTTATTTAATAAATCTCGTGTGAATGAAAAGTGGATTAATTTTGTACTCTAATGTGTTCTGGGCTTAAGATGATTTTTTATTGCTTAAATAGTCCATTTATTCATGGTTTTTGAGGATGAATTGAAGTGATATATAATTTATTGTTATTCTTGAAGTATTTGGAAAGAAGTTAAATTGGGGAATATATCAAATTTTAGTGATACTTTAAGTTTAATACATTGTGAAATTAAGACAAAAAAATTTGAAAATTAATGCATATTATATTAGATTTCTGAAATGTGATGATTTAAAGAAAAAAAGACAATTAGGGATACCAGGTATATTGAAGCAATTAAAAACCTGCAACAGACAATTTCTGATAGTGAAGAAATGTAATAATAAATACAAAAAGCACAAACTCACACACATGTAACCAAAATTGTTCTGTATTTTGTATATGATAAAAAATGGTATCAAGGTGCTAAAACTTCTCATGCTAACAAAAATCATGGGTAAAATACTATGTTTGAATTAGCCAAAAATAAATTTTAACAAAGTGATATGTTTTGAAAAATGATGTGGAAATTTTATTCATTGTAAAGGTTGGAATTTACCATAAATGATGGCATTTGCTCCGTTTAAAGAAGACAGGGCATATAAGTACTTGGGCTTACAGAGGGTAAGTGTCTGGCTAACATAAACTTTTCTTTGTGTAAATGGAAATGAAACCAGTCTAAAGGGTTGAAAATAATGTGGGAAGAAGTGAAATTACTTGTTTAAAGCAATTTCTCTTCTCTTTTACGCAATATTTCTATAGTCTGAATTCACCGACACATCCTGTGACTGTACAGGAATGGTTTTGGAATGAAATTGAATGAGCGAGAGGAATTGTAAGATGAGTTAGGATTATATTTCTTACAACTATGAATTTTTGGAATTATTATGATTTCAAATCATTTTTAAGTTGGAATATTTTATTTTTATCAGTTATTTTGTTTGAAATTTATGGTTAACTTTGCAGCTAACATACCTTAAACTATAGAGGGCCTATACGACTGTTTCTCAGGTGTTTTTTGTGCCCCCGCATTTATAGATCATGAGGCATAGCTTTTTAAAGTTGTTTGCCCATCTGTCTCTCTGTAAAATTTAATCAGTGTACCAAACATTTTAATATAACTTCTCTATTCAAGTTACTGAGCAATCATTTGACATAAAGCTTCCTCTCAACAATCTGCATCAAAGAAGGTCAAGACGCCATCATGGCTCAGTTGATGGTGTGTCAAACTGTCAATGTAGAGGTCTGGGGTTTGATCCTGATGGCAGCACTTATCCTTTCTGACTATTTATCTCCCACCAATGGGTTGATACTGGTGTGAGAAATACAAGGAAATCTTTGTTAAGTGCTCCAGCTGCTTTGATATAACTGAAAGATTGTTGAAATTGGCTTAAAGCCTAGTTCAAACTAACCAATAATTGAAGGTCAAGGTCACAATTGATGTTTCAATGGCATTATTGTGTTTATGAACACATTAATTGTTTGGTTTCCTTTCAAGTTTAAGGTTGTCATCCGATTTGGAAGTAACGAGCAAAAATCAACTGCATAAGAAGGAAAATTACTAGATATTTGAATTTATGAATTATTGGTCACTTTAAATAATTGTCCTTTGATGGGGTAGATAGGTTATTTGTAGATATTAATTTACTTCCTTGTCTAGACAACCAGGGGCCTCTTTCAAGAAAAATATCACACGAATTATCTTATAAATATCGTACGATTATATTTAAGACGGTCGTAAACGGATTTCACAAAAATATCGTTGAAAATCAAAGAATATACGACCTCATAAAATTATCGTAAATTTGATCTTTCACATCTGCACATGCTAAACGTATGATAAAAACTTCCGCGTCAGTGGGTATATTATCCGCTTTTTAAACTACCAAAAAGGGTAAATCAGCAAACTGACCGTAGAAAAGCCATTTATTTGGATATTAATACATATTTAACGAGGTTTATTAAAACATAATTCGTCGAACTACACATTTCTCATCGAAACCTAAATATCTTCATCATTAAAATAATGCAAGTGCTCATAATTGCATAGTTATTTTAGTTTACACTGTCGATTCCCTTGCCAATGAAAGTAATCCGACTGTCGCGCCGAATGTGGAGCATTGTAAAAATGCACATGTTCTAGCTAATGATCATCTGCGCTAAGTTTTCGGTGTATTACTTTATTTTCATTATATTTTATTATCATTGTTGTTTGGTTGGTTGGTTGTTTTCTGGTGAAGTAAAAGCATGTATAAGAATAAAACATTTTTAAAAGGGTATTTCCATTTTTCTTGTATGTATTTGTTATGTAATTGTTCAAATCGTATAGTTCTGTATATATGGAAGGTACTGAAACGAACTATAGAGGGGTAGTATTGAAATGAACTTTAGATGATTATTATATTCAATCGCTTTAATTCAAAATTACCGATTACTCTAACTTCGGTTCTAGTACAGTGCTCGTTGTCGTATCCGTGTAACTACAACAGTTATATGTAGCTTAGACATGTTTCATCTGACTCAATGTCGCCGTTTAATTATTGTTTCTGCTTGATTATTTGCTCAGTTCATCTTTGACGAACAGAGAGAGAAAAAATATCGACTGCGGCGGTTTTGTTTTTTATGATGATGGTGATGATGATGTTGTTGTTGTTAATAAGAAATCCTCCTATTTATCAATATTGTATGGTTTTGACTACAGGCTGTGGAATTTTCCTTTGAATTTATGTCATACTTGAAGCATGAAACACAGGAATCCATATTGCATAATGTGAGAGTAGTTTGTTTTTTTAAAAAAGTAAGTGAAAACATAAAAATCTATTGATTTGGTATCTCCCACTTTCTGTGTCACAAGGAAGGGTAAGCAAACGTTTTCAGTGATGATCACAAAAGGGTCGATTCTTACGGTAAATAAACAACTGAATACCACTATAAAAACATTCTGCGACAATCGTACGATTATCGCAGGGTAAAATCAAACATCGAAATGATGGTGCATCTGTTGTTTTCAATATATCTCGTTTATTACACTATATTGTACTTGAAAATTTGGCATGTGCATAGCTAAATAATCGTTCTAACATCCGCGAGAGCTAGAAAGGAATCCGAAAACATTTAAGGCGTATAGAGATAAATCGTAAAATTTATGACTGGTCTGAAGTTGTCGTATATTTTATTGTAGATTTCACGATACGACGCCTTTTTTTTAAAGCCAAAAAGTTTCTTGAAAGCCAATTTTTATCGTACAATTGCGATACGACCAAATTTCAATCGTAGAACCTTTCTTGAAAGAGGCCCCTGCTCGTAGTCTGGCAACCAGCTCACATATGAAATGATTCTCTCTAAAAGATAAAGTCCATGTAACATTAAGTTAGAAAATGGGAAAACTTGATAGCTTGTGTAGTGCCTATTTCTGTTTATTTATCGTCACTACTGTAGCACATGCCAATATGAGCAACACCCCCACAAGAAAGTAAGTTGTTACGGGGGATAGTGCAAGGATACATGACGAAACTACTGCTGAGATGTGCATGGTTCTTCAACGTGCTTGGCGTAATGCACCTTTTCATAGGACCTGGGTTTAACGTCTCATTGGAAACACAATTGCCGTAGTTTGTTAGTGTTCTAGCCGGGGAATCAAACCCATGTGGTCGAACTTCAATGGTTTTGAAGTCTAGTACTCTACAAACTGAGCTAATCGGGCTGACTCCCTCATTGGTCTCTTGTTTGTTGTATTATATTCAATAAGAGTGCATCATGTAGTATACAATTTATATTTATGTATTTGTGTGTTTATACATGTATCCAAACATTATTCCATAATTTTGAAAGATGTTTTTCAAACTGCATATTTTCTTTGAAAGTCCCGGTATTTTATGTGCCAGACTTTACAAAATACCCATATAACAGAATTGAATTCAGGGTGATTTCACAGCACCTTCCTTTTTATACGCCCGAAGGGTCGTATTATGTTATGGTCTCAGTCGTCCGTCCGTCTGTCCGTCCGTCCGTTAGCAATTTTTTGTGTGCGCGACTCCTCCTAAACTATCAATGGGAATAAGCTGAAACTACATGCAAATACTCCCTATGATGTCTAGTTGTGCATAAGACCTTTGAAATTCAAATCGCTCCAGTCATTCCTGAGAAATCATGAATTATCTGCCCTTGAATATAACAAAAATCACTGTTTTTTGTGTGCGCTACTCCTCCTTAATTATCAATGGGAATAAGCTGAAACTACACATAATCACTCCCTATGATGTCTAGTTGTGCATAAGACCTTTGAAATTCAAATCGCTCCAGTAATTCCTGAGAAATTTTGAATAATCTGCCCTTGAATTAAACGAAAATCACTGTATTTTGTATGCATCTCCTCCTTAACTATCAATTGAAATGAGCTGAAACTAGACACAATTACTCTCAAAATTTCTTGTCGGCTCATTTTCTCCTACATTATGGATGGGAATGAAAGGAAATTTGCCATAATGACTCTGTAGGTTGTCTTTTTGTGCTTAGGACTAAATATATTTTCATATTTAAATGTTATGGCACCAGTTGTCGGTCTGTCTGTTTGCAATATTTTTAGCTATCATTCAAGCTCATGTTACTGACAAGCCAAGGTTACTGACAAGCCCCTTTGGGCGTATATGCGCCGCTCTGCGAAGCTCTTGTTTGACATTTTATGATTTAATGCAACTTGCCCATATGATGATGACAGCAACAGAATGCAAGTAAAGAGGCATTATCAAATGCTGTTGACTCAGTATGGAGCTAGGTACTAAGTGTGAGATTCTTTACTATTTGGATTGGGTTTCCCTATAGCTCGCCCGGGACGAAAGTCTCAGAAGAACTATTATCATACCCTCGGATGCTGGTGTCAGCGTCGGCCTCAGCATCCAAAAACTTTAACCAAAAAACTTTAACTTTGCTTATATTTTCTGAATGCATTACCTAGGGACAACATAACTGCATATAATGCACTCACCAGGTGATAGGCTTACACCAGTGACCAAGTGCCTTGACATTTTGACCTTGACCTTGACCTTTTATTGACTTGGAAAAACTTTAACCAAAAACTTTAACCAAAGAAATTTAACTTTGCTTATATTTTTTGAATGATTTTTCCTAGGGACAATCATTCCTTCATATACACACTCAATAGGTGATAGGCTTTCACTGGTTACCAAGGTCCTTGACATTTTGACCTTGACCATTTATGGACTTTAACCAAAAAACTTTCACCTTGCATATATTTTCTGATTGTTTTTCCAAGGGAGATCATAACTTCATATTCACAGTCACTAGGTGATAGGCTTTCACTGGTTACCAAGGTTCTTGACATTTTGACCCTGACCTTGACCTTTTATGGACTTAAAAAAACTTAAACCAAAAAACTTTCACCTTGCATATATTTTCTGATTGTTTTTCCAAGGGAGATCATAACTTCATATTCACAGTCACTAGGTGATAGGCTTTCACTGGTAACCAAGGTTCTTGACATTTTGACCTTGACCTTGACCTTTTATGGACTTAAAAAAACTTAAACCAAAAAACTTTCACCTTGCATATATTTTCTGATTGTTTTTCCAAGGGAGATCATAACTTCATATTCACAGTCACTAGGTGATAGGCTTTCACTGGTTACCAAGGTTCTTGACATTTTGACCTTGACCTTGACCTTTTATGGACTTAAAAAAACTTAAACCAAAAAACTTTAACCTTGCTTAAATTTTCTGATGTTTTTCCTAGGGAGATCATAACTTCATATACACAGTCACTAGGTGATATGCTTTCACTGGTTACCAAGGTCCTTGACATTTTGACCTTGACCTTGACCTTTTATGGACTTAGAAAAACTTTAACCAAAAACTTTAACTTTGCTTATATTTTGTGAGGACTTTTACCTAGGGACATCAATACTTCATACACAAATTCACCAGGTGATAGACTTTCACCAGTTACTAAGGTTCTTGATAATTTTACCTTGACCTTGTATGTATGTATAAAAACTTTAACAAAAAAACTTTAACCTTACTTATATTTTCTGAGTGCTTATACCTATATACCTATGGCTATTTAACCTTTATTTCTTTCTTATTTCTAAATCAGACTGATATACTTGTATATTAGGTCATGGACTTAAACAAAAAATATTGACCTTGAACTTAGATCTTAGGTCCAGTGCTGTTTGTGACAAGCAGCAGTTTGGGCGAGCTAAGTTGTCCGCTGACAACTCTTGTTAATTAACAAATAGATATGAAGTCAAGTGATTCTTAAGGAAGAGAAAATTGAAATATGAATAAAATTCATTTTACAGAACTGAGGCTATGAAAATTTAATTATAAGAGCTTTATGCCTGTGTTTTACTTTGCTCATCAGGAGTGGCCATTTGGAGTTATATTAAGGCAATATTAAAGGATCAGCTCAATTTATTGATAAAGCTTATTATTATAATGACACACTTATGTGAGTTTTGCTCTGACCTTTAACCCTTGTCATGCTGAATGAAAAAGTCTTTGCAAAATTATTACAAAATCAAAGAGGTATAAGCACTGGATGTACTATATGTGAGTCTGTATTCATCTTGAAAATTCAAATTTTAAGCTTTTCTGGTTGAAAAATCAAATAAGGTGGTAAAGACAAAGATCAGACTGCACATAATATGTGTGGGCTGATATTTGTTTATAGCTGCTGCCAAGGCAGGAATATTCCGGTTTTCCCATGACAAGGGTTAATCTTTGATATTCTGAACCTTGAATATTCCTGCTTTGACGTGAGGGAAATACAAAAAAGATCAGTTTGCACATAATTGTGCAGTCTGCTGTCCTAGTCTCTACCAGTTGAATTTTCTTTTTGAACCAAAAAAAGTGAAAACATTTTTTTTTTCTAAATATAAACTGACTCACAATTAGTGCATTCAGTGCTTTAAGTACCTTGACTTTTATTCAATTTTGCTTAAGTTTTAATTCATCTTGAAATTAGGGTTAAAAATGTACTGTCTGATATTATAATTTGATACTACAGTATATAGTTTATAGAGTCCTCGATAACGATTTTAACCCATAAAGAACAACCACTGTATTTTACCTAATTTGACACATGATATGTTCTATTCAATATAAGTTATAAAACGTTATTCAATTCATTTGAATAGATACTCAATTCTTCATAATATTTAATCTTTTTTGCTTGTAAATTGACTGATCTGATGAGTTCAACTCCCTTTAAAAGCACGCCAAAGGATGCTGTAAATCCACACTTAGACTTTTATGTGCCTGTTAAGAAAAAAGCTTTGGAACTTATTGCCAAGTGTAATGCACTGCGGCCTGCATCTTGGGGGATCAGTGTAATACTATTGTAAGTGCCTATAAATATATAGGCACTTACAATAATCTTAGCGCTGACCCTCAAATTCTGCTCTTGTTTTCAAATTATCATTTATGTCCCTTCCTGACTTGACTGAGATTTTGTGGAGCCCGGCAAACTAAGCAGTAACCCAGAGGTATGTCAATTCTTTGGTCATGGGTTCAAACCTTGGCTCAGCCAACTTTCATCATACATTTAAAAAAACTCAAATGTGACAAGAGTCATTAGTCTCCTCAAAATAGGCATATGATAAGTAGTGTGTCTAAGTGGGATGAGCAGCTGGTGGCTTGGATAGATGTGGTTGTACTGGTGAGACAATTGTCAGGAAACCATGGGTAGATGCAACAGCCACCAGTCAATATTATTGCAATAATTGGAAAGTTGTGTTTAAACCCAAAACAAACAAACAAACAAACAAATTTATGTTGATTTTTTATCCACTATGTAGCACCCATCAGCCAAACATTGGCACCCACAAGCCATTTTTGTGTAAAGTTCAGACCAAATGATTTTATCTTCAAAATGAAAAAGAAAACAAGAATGCATAACAAATTTTACATAAATTATGGAATGTTTAACTACCAGGAATGAAATTCGAGAGAATAGATTCAGATTTTTTTTTCCTTCTATTTCAACAATAGATCAAACTGAAGGCTGATCTTTAAACCTCCTGTATGTCAAAATCTGAGCACAACAAAATGTATCATATATAGCTATTTCAAAAGCTTCTCATGATCCAGTTCGAAAGCCTTTGATCTGCTGTTCACCACAAATTACTGCTGTTCACAAACCTTTAGTAGACAATATACTGGTAGGCTAAAATCAGCCTGCACAGAAGTGTAGTCTGATATTAGCCTACAATGCTTGCTGTCTGCTCATTTATTAACCCTTGTCATGCTGAATTAAAAACATTGGCAAATTATATAAATATCAAAGTGCTGAAAGCTCTGTATTTCCTAATTGTCAGCAATTTTGAAAAATATACGAGGGATGATCCAGAAGTTCGTATAATTGGAGCATAACTTTGACAATTCTAGCTTGTTCAGTGTAAAATTTTTAGTGTGTGAAGTTATCATTATCTGAATTTTTTCGTAAATTTTATTTGAAACTTCTTGCCAGAAATAAATAAGACTTAAAAAGTTAATCAATTGTCGTAATCTAAACATTTTTTGAAGAGTTTTTACGGACACAGATTATTTTTAAAAAAGACTATTTGCGAGAGAATAGTGACCTGACATCAACACCAAAATATGAATTCTGTTTATTTCTCAAATTTTATCATGATCATGAGTCAATCACCACCCTTAACATATCAGATAACTTTGAAAAAATTTTATTATGTCAAACAGAGAAGTTTCTCTTAAATTATCGTGGATATTCAAAGAAAATCAGGCTTTATTAGAGGATTAAGAATAGTATATTGGAGTTTAAACGAACGAAGTCGTTCGAATTGATCCTCAATATTATAGAAACATCAAAGCTTAGCATCTGTGTCTATACTTCCCCAGAAAGACTTTTCATAAAGAAATGGTAGACAAATTTGAATTCCAAATGAAATGGGGATACTTTATGCAAGTAAATTTATTGGGCGCAGAAAGGGATGCTAGCAAATGGATACTATGTAGAAAAGAGTTGATAATGACGTCGCATTAGACGTTCTTGCTCCCCTGCCTATGTGCGGGGTCTATGTTTCTGATAAGTCACTTTATAGCCACTATATAACTTAGAAATTTTAAAATTTCCATATTTATTACACATATGTTGCATTAAATAGATGTATAACTTTTATTTTGATAGTCATCTTTTCTGAAGATTTATAACCCCATTTTACAAATTTCTGGATCAACCCTCGTAACTTCTCAAACTTTTCTGGTTTAACAAAAAAATCAGGTTGTATGGACTAAGATCAGTCTGCACATATGTTGAGACTGATGTTTGTCCATACCTCCTGCCAAAGCAGGAATATTCCGGGATCAGCATGACAAGGGTTAAGGAAAAATCTTGACCTAAGACCTGTTGGGAAATGTCAAAAATACTACTAAATTCTTTTAAAGATTCATTAATTCAGCAGGATAATGTATTAGTCTGATTTTGTTAAATGGTCTAAGTTGAATCTTGTCCAAAGAGATGAAAAGAACTATTTAAAACATTATAGTCTATCATTCTTAACCATTCATTAAACATTTTTTTACATTGGATGTGTTCAAAAAATCTTGTTTCAATACATTTGACGGATTGAAAAAAGACAGCAATGTTTTATTATCTTATGAGTGTTCAAAAAAGAGTTTGACATTATTATTTTTTTTTTTCAAAAAGAAAACAGTGGATTTTAAACAGGATTAATTGACTTATCTCTTTTGAAATTTGAGTTTGGAAATTGACAACAATGTCATTTAGTTAATTCAAAATCTTTGAAGGAGGCAATTTTTCAAATTGCGGGATATTTGTGTTGTTAATCATTTGTTGATCAGATTTCAAATTACGTGCATAAAAGAAGATCATAGATTTTGTATGAACATTTTCAACATTTTGGATGTAATGTTTAGTGTGGACACTATGGGTAACTGATAGCAACTTATTTCTCATGTTTTGAATTGTTTAGGTTTTCTATAGGGCATGAAAAAAATATGTCTACAAATTGCATTTTCAATGCATTCTGAAGATTGTTACATGTATAAGCGACGGTTTCATGAAATAGTTGGATATTTTAAACATTCAACATTGATGTTTTCATATTGATAGTTGCAAGTTGCAACAATTGTAAATGAATACATCTCTTTCAAGTAATTTTTAAAATGTATTGAATTATACCATTGAATCATGTTAAAAGCAACTCCAAATTTTCAACTCTTATTGTAACTAACCAGAAATTGCTATCAAAAGAAACTGTTAATCGAGGGTTCGGTGCATGACTGTAGTAAGTGTATTTACATTGTATATTCACTTACTACAGTCTTGCACTGAACCCACGGTTTGTTCTTTAGAATCAGTGTCTGTTCATGAAATTGGTTGCAAGTAGGCAGTGAGTTACTATTTGGTTGCAATTAAGCAGTGAGTTATTATTTGGTTGCAAATAAAGAAGTGAGATACTATTTGGTTGCAATTAAGCAGTGAGTTACTATTTGGTTGCAATTAAGCAGTGAGTTACTATTTGGATGCAATTAAGCAGTGAGTTACTATTTGGATGCAATAAAGCAGTGAGTTACTATTTGGTTGTAATTAAGCAGTGAGTTACTATTTGGTTACAATTAAGCAGTGAGTTACTATTTGGTTGCAATTAAGCAGTGAGTTACTATTTGGATGCAATTAAGAAGTGAGTTACTATTTGGTTGCAATTAAGCAGTGAGTTACTATTTGGATGCAATTAAGAAGTGAGTTACTATTTGGTTGCAATTAAGAGGATTCAGTGCATGGAATAGCTGCCGTCATAGATCAGTTGGTAGCACATGGAACTGTCGGTCTAGAGATCCTGGGTTTGATCCCCAACGCTGGCACTCTTCCTTTCTGAATATTTTTCTCCCACCAATGGGTTGATAATTTTAAACCTGTATGGCATAACAGCTGGAGGCTAGGAAAGGATGTGATGGTAGTACTGGTTTGAGAAATTCCAGAAATCCATTGTTAGGTGCTCTAGCCGCAGTGATATGACTGGAATTATGTAAAACATGTAACACCCCAATTAAACAAACAATCAAATCCACTTATGGTATAGTATTTTATATCAAATATGAAATTTCAAGATTGGTCATAAGTACTTGATTTTGAAATGATAAATATTTTCTTTTCAAATAAACCACATAAGTCTTGTTTTATAGAGACAATGTTTTACAGTAAGTTGCTAACAGTCCTTACAGACAATTGAACAATAAATCATGGGAACTGTAGAAGATTCAGATTACCCTAGGGTATTATCTCCCTTGAGTAAAGGGCCTATAACTCAGTTTGTACTGGAAGGAAAAGGGGCCCTAAAGTCCCCTGAAATACCACATGGGGATGCAGACAATGTGAGTACTTTGAATGAATTATTACCAGAAGGCAATTGATTTTATTTTTCCCTTTCAGTAACTTAGGAACAAAAAACAACACAGAACTTAATTACAATGTTTAATTTGCCAAGTCTGCAGGCACTTGGGTAACCGTGGCTAATACATGTGAACATAATATACATTAACAACTACGAATTGCTAAGATGCAAGTAAAACAGGAATATGTTTTCCAGAAAAAAAAGAAGAAATATAATGTCCAATCAACAAGGCTACACAAAGCTGAAAAACAGCTTCAATTCACTTTGACATACTCATCACTCAATACCGGCATAGCACATGCTACTGACTATATTACATAGGGAAAATATTTTTATCTAATTAATACCCCAAACACAGAAATTTATATTTTTCCAAATTAAACCCTTATCCTGCTAACAGTTCATGACATTTTCTTTTGTACATACAGCTTCAGCAGACAGTATAGACAAAGACCAGCCTGCACAGATCTGAGTCTTGGTCTACATTGCCTGCATTCTAATTAATTGTTATGCCCCTGCCTTGATAAGAATGAGGCATTTTGTTTTACTGTTGTCCAATGATGTTGTCTATCTGTCTATCTATCAGTCTTCAAAACTCAAAAAAAAAATAACATTGTCTATTTTGTAACTCAAAGGCTATTCAAGATACAATGCTCATATTTTGCATGATGATAGATCTCATTGATACACATCTACAGAATACCAAAGTCAAGGTCATGTGACAAGGTCATCTGTCAATTTCAATGTCAACAGTTCGAAAAAACTATTATGACTTAGAAAGGAAAATCAGGGCTGATCTTTATACCTCCTGCTAAAGCAGGATTATTCTGGGTTCAGCATCAGAAGGGTAAACTAGTATGGATATATTGTTTTCAACAATAATTATGTAGGATGCAGGTAGTGTATGCTAAGATCAGACTGCATGTCTGTGCAGGCTGACCTTGGTCTATGATGCCTGCCAAAGCTTTATGTACAGTAAATATGTGTGGTGAACAACAGGATAAGATTTAATATATGATGTGCTTTTATCACAACAGATAACTAGGAAATTTTGAGGACAGACTACGGAAATAAGACATCAATTAACCTTGTGTCTAGCCCGGCTAGCTCAATCGGTAATGCATTGGGCTGTCAATCTTGGGGTTGTGAGTTCGACCCTGGCTCAGCCAACTTTCATGTGATATTTGACAAAAGTCATTTGAACCTTACCAATGGGCATATGAAAAGTAGTATGACTATTTGGGATGAGCAGCTCGTGGCTCAGATGAAATGATGTGGTTGTATTGTTGTGAGAAATAACAGGGAACCATTTTTAGCGATATGACGTGCAAGACTATTGTAAGTGCCTATATATTTATAGGCACTTACAATTGTGTTGCACTGACCCCTTTATTTGTATGTACACCAGCAAAATTCAATTTGTAGCCTTGAAGCATTTAGGTAGTTTCTCCTAACATTTCTATTTTTGTCTCATTAAGAAAAACATACACTGCATTCATCAATATTTTGATAGCAAAAAGGTTTTGAATGGTTTGGAGGTCAATATGAGAAACTTTGATGTAAGTCTCATATATCAAATTTGTGCTTGATGCTTAATTCTGACATTATTATACTGCATTTATTGAAGGATGGGGGGCATAAATTAAATCTGTCTGCAAAGTTTAATCAAAAACTTAACATTGCCAATTACTCCAAGGCTATTCAAGATACAGTGCTCATATTTGGTATGATGATAGATCTTGGTGATGAGCATTTACACATACATAGGCCAAGGTCATGTGACAAGGTCAAGGTGATCTGTCAATGTCAAAGTTTTAAAAAATTGCCATTTTGGGGGAAATCGTATTTCACAAACACATCAACCAATTTCTAAAGCAGTATATCTGCAAAATTGCTGTTGATTTCCCCCTTTATTCTCCATTATTTTGATTTTGATTACCTCTAAACAATCATATAAATGATTGTTTAGAGGAAATAAATATCAATGTAGACAAAAAAGTATCACAAAATTAACAAAATATTAAAGTTTTCTTAATAAAAAATGTAGGGAAGCTACTTTAGGGAGAGTGAGCGCTCTTCTTAGAGGAAACGTCATAGTTTTGTCAATGTGTAAAACATTTTGAGATACAAATTCAGATATAGGTGAGAACCGTAGTCATAATTTTAGACCATAATGATTAACTGAATTAAGTTATCTTGAATAATCTTGGCCAATCAACAATAGGGATTAATAGCCCTTACAATTACAGTACTCCTTATTCTATCTTCTTTATTAACTCTGTAATTTATTTGTTTGAGGCTAACTACTTTACGTAAAGAAATAGGTCTTGGCCCAGTCTAGTTTTCCTCAAATTTAATTGTTGTGTGACTGCTTCCTAAGTCAGTGAACGAATGATACTGTATTCTCAAATCATGATTCAGTCATATAAAGGCATTTTGATGCGATGAAGAATATAAGCAATGAAATCCAACTTGGGCAAATAAGGAATTGCTTATTACAAGTGATTCAACCCTTTTTGGAACATATTTATGCCCCCACATCAATAGATCTGGGGTATATTGTTTTTGGCTTGTCTGTATATTTGTTACTCTGTCTGTCTGTTTGTCCGTAGTAAAACTTTAACATTGGCCAAAACTTTATAGTGGTAAGTGATAGATCCTTCATATTTCACATGATAATTGCTTGGAACAAGACATTTGTTGATACCAAGCTCAAGGTCATATGTCAAGGTCATTTTTCAAGGAAAAGAAAATTGAAAAAATAAAACTTTAACATTTGCCATAACTTATGATTGGTAAGTGCTAAAGCCTTGATGTTTCACATGATGGTTGCTTGGATCAAGACCTTTTTGTTGATACCAAGCACAAGGTCATATGTCAAGGTCATTTTTCAAGGACAATTTTTTGAAAAATTAAAACTTTAACATTGGTCATAACTTATGATAAGTAAGTGCTAAAGCCTTGATGTTTCACACGGACATTGCTTGTGACAAGTCCTTTCTGTGAATACTAAAGTCAAGATCATCTGTTAAGTTCAAGGTCATTTTTTCAAGGTCACTATTTTCCAAGACAAACTTTATTATTGGCGTAAACTTTTGATTGGTAAGTGATTGAGCCTTTCTGTTGATACCAAGCTCAAGGTCATGTATAATGGTCAATGTCATTTTTCAAGGTCAAATTTGTGAAAAAATGATACTTTAACATTGACCATAACTTTGGATTGGTAAGTTAAAGACCCTTGGTATTTCACATGTGCATTGCTTATGACAAGACCTTTATGTAAATTCTAAGGTCAGTCAAGGTCAAAGTCATTTTTTCAAGATCGCTATTTTTCAACACAAAATCTTTAACATTGCCCATAAGTATTGATTGGTAAGTGATTAAGCCTTCATATTTCACATGATGATTGCTTGGGACAAGACCTTACAGAAGGCTCAATCCTTAAGGTCATATGTTTAGGTCAATATCATTTTCAAGGGCTATTATTTTCAAGATTATCACTAACTTTTGCCATAACTTTGGAATGTTAAGTCATAGAGCCATGATATTTCATATGTGTAGTGTGCATGATATACCCTTTGTAAATACAACAAAGTCAATGCCATTGATCAAGGTCATTTAGTGGATGTAACTCATTGATGACATAAAATTTAAATTAGGGATAACTTTTGATTGGTAAAACTCTAACTGTTGAAAATTGGTATGAAGCAGCAGAAAATATAGGATTTCAATGGCAGTTGTGGGGGAAATTGGTGTTTATCAAACACATCTTGTTTTTTTTTTCATCTTACAATGCACATGCAATTTTCATTAACCTCTAGAAAAACTTAACACCCCATTTGGTCCTTACAAAAGTTGGGCTAAAGACGTGGATCTTCCTAGTTTCCAGCATCTGTAGAGCAATCTTGCAAGTTTCGTAGCAATGTATAGCCTTAGACAAATCATTGCCCAAACCATCCCTTAAAAGAAAAGGAGATGATAGTATTGATTAATGTGCATTTGTTTATTAAAACATTTACAGTTACTCAAAATATTTCATATTGTTCTGTTTCAGTTGCGTACCATGTACAATGCCAGTAGAAGAGAGCTAGATGAAAACAGTGCTGACTTCTCCATTAATCCAGATCCTGTCCCATATCAACCGTCTAATTTCATGTAAGTATAGACGAATATTACAGATAACCTTATTTTCTATAATGTCCCATATCAACCATCTAATTTCATTTAAGTTTAGACGAAATATTACTGATAACCGTGTTTCCTCCTGTGTCCCATATTAAGCATCTAATTTCATGTAAGTTTAAGGTTCATGTAAAGTGTTTGAGACCAAATTTTAAGGGCACTTTATTAGCCGAGAAAAAGCAGTATGTCCAGGTATATTATATATCAAAATGTAGGTATTCATGAGCACACGCAGTTAAGCAACATAAGACCGCCATAGCTATAGTGGTATAGCCAAAACATTGTGGAAAAGGGTCATTTTGCTCAGAACAAGCAACTGCACGACGGTTGGATAAAACTGCCCCATATTTTAACAAAGTACAGTCTAAAGTACTATCCAGGTAGTACTACAAACGTTGATATAAAGCTCAGTCTCAAAAGGCTCTTTTGAAACAATCAATTTCCATTTATTTTGTCAACAAACATGTCAAACCGGTTTGGTCTGTTTTCAAAATAGATGTTAGGTCTCGGAAGAGCTATTGTCATACCCTCGGATGTCGGCTTCAGCGTCAGTGTCGGCGTCCGCATTAGGTTAAAGTTTTTTATTTCTATCAATATTTATCCTAGAGGCTTTATTTTTTACAGAAACACTCATTAGGGCATAGGCTTTTAGACCTTTAGACTGTGACCTTGACCCTTTCAAAAAAACTTTAACCAAAAACTTTTACCAAAAACTTTAACCAAAAAACTTTAACCTTGCTTATTTTTTTTGTAAGCTTTAACCTAGAGACATCATTACTTCATATGCACACTCATAAGGTGATAGGCCTTCACCATAGACAAAGGTCCTTGACAATTTGACCTTGACCTTGACCCTTTGTGGACTTTAACCAAAAAACTTTAACCAAAAACTTTAACCTTGCATATATTTTTTTAATGCTCTAACTTAGGGACATCATAGCTTCATATATATCTCACCAGGTGATAGGCTTTCACCAGAGACCAAGGGCCTTGACAATTTGACCTTGACCTTGACAATTTATGGACTTAGAAAAACTTTAACTGAAAACTTTAACCAAAAACTTTAACCTTGCTTATATTTTCTGAATGCTTTAACCTAGGGACATCATTACTTCATATACATACTCATTAGGTGATAGGCTTTTGTGAGAGATCAAGGTCCTTGATAATTTGACCTTGATCTTGACCTTTTGTGGACTTAAAAAAATTTTAAAGAAAAACTTTATGTTTGATACAAAGAAATTCCATTGGTAACCTCATCTGCTTGTAGGCTTTCACTTTACCCTAACCTTATACATGCCATTAAAACAAAAAAAAATATATTTCTTAATTACTACTCAAACAGATATATATTAGATCATGGACTTTAACATTGAAAGAAACCACTTTGAACTTCGGTCTTCAGTCAAGCGCTGTTTGTGACAAGCAGCTGTTTGGGCGAGCTACGTTGTCCGCGGACAACTCTTGTTTACAACAGTCATGCAGTTGCTTGTTCTCTACAAAATGACCCTTTTCCACAATGTTTTGGCTATACCGCTATAGCTATGGCAGTCTTATGTTGCTCAACTGCTTGTGCTCATAAATAGCTTCATTTTGGTATATAATATACCTTGACATACTGCTTTTTCTTGGCAAATGAAGTGCCCTTAAAATTTGGTCTCAAACACTTTACATGAACCTTAAACAAACATTACTGACTACCTTATTTCCGCAAATGTCCCATATCAACCCTCTTATTTCATCACAAATAGACAAATATTACAGCCTACCTTATTTCTTTTAATATCCTACATCAACCCTCTATTTTCATGACAAATAAACAAATAATACCAGACTACCTTATTTCCTCCAGTGTCCTATATTAACCCTCTAATTTCATGTAAGCAGAGACAAATATTACAGACTACCTTATTTCCCCTGATGCCAAGTATCGAAACTAATTTCATGTCAGCATAGACAAATATTACAGACTCTAATTTCATGTAAGCAGATATTAGAAACTACAACATTTCCTCTAATATGTTAGCTACCTTTGTTGTGGTAGATGATCACCACCACTTTTCTAGAATAAAACATCCTCTAGGCCATTTTTACTAAAATGATCTTGCAATGGTTTTGAATTGATACCTCATTGCAATACATGTAGTTTCGAATTTGTACCTCAATCTGAAGTAATTGGAAATGCCATTTTTTAAACCAGAAAGGTGTAAAACAATGCATTTCCAAAATCAATACTCACTCACATTTGGTAACTTCCAGTGCTTTCAGCACTTTGATTTTACATATATTTTGCAAAGATTTTTATTCAGCATGATAAGGGTTGATAGGTTCCAATATTTTCTGATGACATAGCCTCAAACTATTCTCTTTTCAATATCTTTCATTGATGAATATAGAGTCTATTCATATTTTTGAGAGCATTTATATTTGCAGAGACCCGAAGAATGGTTTAACACCAGAGTGTGAAGCTCTAGGCTGTTAAAGCATTTTGAGGGTCTCGACAAATATTTACATCCGAAAAAATGTGAATTGATGCTATTATTGCATAAAAATAGAGATCAGACTATTGATTCGAAACAGTGATTGCGAAATAATTCATAGAAATGATATGAAAATAGCAACAACTTACAAACATGCAGAAAATGGTGTCATGAATTACACCATCACTGTTAATGCCGATTTTGCCTGATAAATTTATGATGTCACAAAATTTAACGAGGGAATAAGAGCAACAACTTTAGTTCTGCTCCGAATTAGTGTTGGATATGAACAATTTTCACAAAATTTACTGATCAATGTGCATAATCTTCTAGATGTTTTAAACAGAATGCATAAATTACGCTTTTGGGACAAACTAATATTGCATAAAAATATAAGTATCATTGAAATTGATTGAAGTGTATAAGCCAAAATATGAGGATATTTAAAAGAAAAGTTGGGCGTTAACAGCATGTGAATATACTTATTAATCCATGTTTTCTCCCCTTACCACTGGTTTTTTTCCCATTTACGTATGACTATAACGACCAAAAAACATACACTTGATGCAGTATTTATTATAACATCAAAGATTTTTTTTTCTATTTGTAATAAGGGCTGAACGATTAAATCGTTTAGACATATCTCAGGTCGATTCCATGTAAGTATAGCAACGTTTTTTTATTTTTATCGTTACTGCATGTAGTTCTAGAATTTAGAAACTTAAGTGTCAGTGTGTTGTGTGTATTGTTTTAAAGCTAAATAGACTTTGTTTTTTGTTGCCTGCAGGCAACAGTTTTAAAAATGGGCATTAAAACTCCCTAGCTGCAAATAGATTAGTCAGTTATAACATTTTCCATCATTATTTTGATGCTTCCAAGTCTAAAAAAGGTATATCAGAATGTCATTTTGGGAATGCTTTTGTTGTAAAGTCTAGGTCTGGTTTATAAGAAGAACTCCTACTTGAAGGAATGCTTTGGTGATGTTAGATTACTAAAATAGATGTAAAAGTTCATTTTTAACTCAGGAAAATGCCTCGATTACTGATTTAGATGATAGGCAGTGGATCAATGATGTAGACCCCTGTTGTTCGAGCTAAGCACTTAATAGCCAACCGAAGCTGTTTAAACTTCTAAAGGCTACAGTGGATTTAAAAGCAGCGACCTCTCTCTCTCAGAGCACATGGATACATCTGAATTGAGTTTTTTACAGCAAGTCTAGTCCCAGTCAAACTGAAATAACTCAGTGCAAACTTACTAGGGAAATTGTTAAACTATGCATGTGAGGCTTCTCTAATTGAAATCAGTATAGTTTTGTACTAACCAATCATGTTGTCTTCTGTGGGATTTATAATTATGCTTATAAGGTGATTCAACTCTACAACTAGGGTTCACTGTTCTTCAAGACCACTGAACTATAAAGTAATGTATATATTTTTAATACAGCAAAATTATTTTACGATTCTGAAATGTATTGGACGGATATTATAAACAATGCAGTAAGTATGATTTTTGTCAAGCCTGCTGGTGGTGAGAGACAGGGCAACTGTTGGTGGTGAGAGACAGGGCAACTGTTGGTGGTGAGAGACAGGGCAATTGTTACTATGACATGTTGATGTATGTGCTTTGGTGTGTCAGTCTACCTGCATTTGTCTGAACTATTACTCCTTTAATCATCAATAGAATTCAGAATAACTTGATAAAATTATTCTCCATCATGAACTGTTGTGCCATTTACAAATGATACATGTATAGAAAGCTTCAATGTCAAGGTCAAAGCTCAAGGTCAGGTGGCAAAATTGAGCTTTTCTGCGTAACATATTCTATAATTAAGAACAGATTTCAAAAATTACTTTGTACAATTATTCCGATATTTGAGTAGATGTGTAATTTGAAAGAAATTTCCAATTTTTCCAAAGTCAATGTCATAGCTCAAGGTCAAATGTTAAAATTAAGCTTGTCTGAAGCATAGCTTCCTACAATTATTGATCTTTTTATGCCCCGTATCGGGAGATCGGGGGCATATTGTTTTACTCATGTCTGTCTGTCTGTCTGTCTGTCCATCTGTCTGTCCGTCTTTCTGTCTGTCCATCCGTCTGAAAACTTAACCTTTCCATTATCTTCAAGCCTATTCAAGATACAAAGCTAATATGTGGCATGATGACAGATCTCAATGATCTGCATCCGCTGGTACCAAAGTCAAGTTCATCTGACAAGGTCAAGGTCATCTGTCAAGGTCAAACTTTGAAAAAAAAAATGCCGTTACGGGGGCATTCGTGTTTCACAAACACATCTTGTTTTTTTTCATTAATTGGCACAATGTTTGTACATCATATTTAAATGTACAGTTTGAAAAAATATTTTGTTCCAAGGTCAAGGTCACTTTATAAGGTCAAATGCTAAAATTGAGCAAATCAGAAGCATAGCTGGATTTCAAAATTAATTTGAACCATTATCCTCCTTCATGTGAAGCTTATCTGGAGCACAATCATGTCTATTTCTTAGTCACTAATCATCATCCCAAGCCCAAACATTCAAGGATAGATTATCGAAAAAGTATTGCTAGAATTGTCATCATTAGTTGTTGAGCCATTTGAAAGAAATTTTCAGAAAGGTCAAAGGCCAAGGTCAGTTGGAAATATATTTGTGGGCTTGACAGCAGTTGTTGTTTAACAACCATTCTAGTTTCTATTTAATGTGCCAATGGAAAGTGTGCTTTTTAAAAATTGCTTTTGTAGCGCATAGATTTGTCTGTAATGTGTTCTGCTGAACTTTGATTGAGTGGATAAATCATATTCTTTTAAACTTTCAGATATTATACCCAGTTGGTTTCTTTTCATATGTTGTTTACTGTACATTATATAATGCAAATTTTGTGATAGGGTTTGATGTTCCCCACTTTGAAAAGTCATTCAGAACTTCAAGCAAGGCACTGACGGCATAAGTTTACAAGGCCCACAGTCAATTGTTGGTGGCATGTCAGATTCTTAATTATTGGGCCTGTGATTAGTTTTTTAGCGCTGTATTTCCTTTTCAAGTTGGTTCTTGGTCCCTTCCAATTGGTGGGTAATTATAAAACTAAGTGGGATGAGCAACTGGAGGCTGAAAAAAGATGTAGTGGTTATTTTATAGAGTCCATTTTGATGGTTCAGCTCAAAACAGTTGTAACTGCCTATATGTTTATAGGCAGTTACAAATGTTTTGCACTGAGCCATCGAATTTTGACTTCTACACGTACCAAATGTTTTTGAAATTCTCTGAAACAAATTGATGAAAACTATTTTTTTATTGTGATATCCTTTTATCCCTCCCAATACCATATAGAATTATGTTTTTCAAAAAGTTGAAAAGTTAGATAATATAATGGTCCTTATCAGAGTAATGAATCTTTGTCTAGAGGCTGATATTATGGTCACAGAAGCATGTGCAATGTTTCAAAGAAAAAGCTTTAGTAGAAACAGAGATATATTAGCTATACAACAGTTGCACATAAAATAAAAAAAACTATACCAAGAATTTTTAAGTCTGAAAAAGGGTTAAAATTCTACTTATTTCAATATCAGAGATATGAATCTTTGTCTAGAGACTGATATTATTGTCATAGAAGCATGTGCAAAATTTCCAAGCAAAAGCTTTGGTAAAAACAGAGATTTAACACAGTTTCAAGTAAAACCTTAACCAAAGTATTTGCCGCTGCCAAGGTGACCAGAATAGCCCCCTAATTCTACGAATACTCGAACTAAAAATGAGTGTATTATGTATTAGCACAAAAATCATTTGACCAGGTATTGATAATCATATATATCTATTCTAAGATTTCCTCCAAATTTCCTTTTCCAGACCAATCAAAATGGATTATATAAGGAATTTTTTGCAATTTTCACAAACAAAACACAGTTATAATAGGCAATTTATACAATGATATCTAAATTCAAAGAGACACTGCCATAAATTCAAAGAGACACTGCCAATATGATACCATATAAGGAATAATGTACCTTTCTTCTGGCAAAAGATTTAGCATAAAACCATGTGTTTTTACTGTATGTTTATATTTTCCTACTACCACCCCTTGTGTTCCACAGACTAAACCAATATCAGAATGAGCTTGACTCCATTGATAGGTGCTACAGCTATGCCAATATGACTGAAATTCTATTTAAAGTTGCATTGAATTCCATTTAAGTATAAATAGCTTAACATTTGGTGGTGTTACATTTTATTCTACCTAGTACGGTAAACCTTGTTTGAAACCGAGTTTACTTTTGGCTAATGGAGTTATTATGAAGCCTTTAGAATTGTGTGGTGATCATGCAACTGCATGCCTATGGTGTACATGTAATCATCACACAATTATACAGGTGCTGTAGTTCATGTGATTTCTCTAGCAAAGATTTATTGAAATTTTCCTAGTCAGGTCTTCTTCAAGGTTTTGATATCCAGAAACATCCCTGCTTTTGAAATGACAAATACTTGGGATTGTTTAAAAATGGTGTACCATATTTGCAGGCATTTTAGTCCACACGCAAACTGCATTCATGTTGAAGCAAGGGTTTGCTATTTATATGGTTATGAAACTTAAAATGTTTTACAAATAATTTGTGACCTAAAAGCCACAAATTGCCTGCATGCCAGGGTTCAACACTAACTTATGTGAGTGAGGAGTCCAGTGAACCCCCACCTAATGAAATCTAGGAGCCCAAGCTTAAAATAGGGAGTCCAAATTTTCATATTATGGTAGAACATGGTGGCAAAAGAAGAAATTGCTTATAACAAGCAAATTCTTCTTTTCCTCATGTTTCTTCCAAATAATAGATGCATGGTCTTATCTAAAAAAGATTTTATGAGTAAAATTGAATGTTATCTGCAACAACTCTTGTGTTGAACAGAGCTAAAAAAATTGACTATCAGGCAGGTGTAAAAAAAATAATTTGCTTATTGAACAATTCTCCTATAACCAAGGGAGTCCATTGGACTCCTGACTGACAGGATAAAGGAGTCCCAATTCAAAAAAAAATGGAGTATCAGACTCCAGGACTCCCCTCAATGGCGAACCCTACATGCATTTCTTTGACTTCTGATAATTTTGGTGTCAAAATTCTTTAATCAAGTCATCTAGAGCTTAAAGACTCATTGAATTTGACTTGACCCAAATGATTTTATATAACATCTCTGTTGGAGTCAAGTCATGAAATTTTACAACTTTGACCCACTTATTTTTATATGGATTATTGCATACACACAAAAGGCTTATAATATATAAAAAATCTATAAAATCTTTAAGTCTGATAACCTCAAACGTCACTTAATTTTTTAGTGGTCAAAATGAAGACTTCTTTTCGTCAAAAGAAATCTGCTCATAAAAGTACCAATATTTACCTTAAAAAACTTTTCAAAAGCTCTCTAATGAGATTGAAAACATTGTTACAAAAAAAACAAAATGCTTGAACGAGCATTTTATTTTTCTTTTGTCACAATATTTTAGAAATATGTATATATATTAGTGGTAGGATAAATTATCTTAAGATTGGGTGAAGGATTAATGACATTTATTCAAATAGGTTAATCTTTATTGAGAATTTAATCTCTAACATGCCTTATTATATTTCAACATTTAGGATACAGTATTTAAAAGGCTTCTTTTCATAAAGATTTGGAAAGAGATTCATTCTTGACCCTTTTCTCTGTAATACCAGCGTGCACATAGTACTATAAAAAAAAGGTCAATATAGACAATTTTACCTGACGCAGGGGTGTGGAACTATGGAGTATCTCCACTTGTCCATGGACAAATAAAATATGATTTTGTTCTTGTCCTGGATGGAAATTACTTGTCTACAAATATGTTAACATCCTGGCTACATACTTAACACTTTTGATATTTTCCTTTCTATTTTTAGCTCACCTGAGCAAGAAGTGCTCAAGGTGAGCTTTTGGGTTTACTTGATGTCCGTAGTCTGTCGTCAACATTTACCTTGTGGACACTCAAGTGGCCATACTTTTAGCCCAATCAACCAGAAAATTGGTCAGAATGATTATCTTGATGAAATCTCCAACAAGTTCGAAATTGGTTCAAGTAAGGGAACAAATTAGGTCACAGGGTCAAATCTAAGAAAAACCTTGTGGACACTCTAGAGGCCATATTTGTAGTCCAATCAACCTGAAAATTGGCTAGAATGATTATCTTGAAAGAATCTGGGACAAATTTGAAATTGGGTCAAGTGGGGTCAAAAACTAGGTCACGTGGTCAAATCTTAGAAAAACCTTGTGGACACTCGAGAGGCCATATTTTTAGCCCAATCAACCCGAAAATTGGTCAGAATAATTATCTTGATGAAATCTCAGACAATTTCTAAATTGGGTCAAATGAGGTAAAAAAAATAGGTCACGGATTAAATCTTAGAAAAACCTTGTGGTCACTCTTGAGGCCATAATTTTAGCTTAATCAACCTGAAAATAGGTCAGAATGATAATCTTGATGAGATCTTGGACAAATTTGAATTGGGTCAAGTTAGGTCGAAAACTGGGTCATGGTGTCAATTCTTAGAAAAAACCTTTTTAGACTGTTAATTCAGGTGAACCATTAAGGGCCACTATGGCCCTCTTGTCCAAAATTTTGGGCACAATTACAGGAGTTCTATTAGAATCATCACATTTCCATTAGAAAGGGATGGGTTTTTATTAGAGGCTATCCTACATATCAATGGCTCAGTGCGAAAAGTTTCACCTGCCTATAAACATATTGGCAGTTACAACTATTTGCGCAGAGCCACCGATTTTTGTTTATATGATTAAAAAAATGGCCAAAAATGAACATAAAAAAATGGCCAAAAATGAACATAATCCGTGCAAAATATGAACACTTGATAGGAAAAGGTGCATAAAACCTCTGTTGAATTTTTGGTGACCTAGCTTGCTTATGTGAGTATGGGCCTTTATTAGAGGCTTCAAGATTTTGTAAAATCACAATAAAAAGATAGTCGATTTCAACCTCCAAAAAGGGGGATGGGATTTCATTAGAGCACGGAGCTCTATTAATACTTTTACTGTCCTTTTACTTATTACAAATGGCCAAGAACCCCAACTTGTCTGCAGGTAGAAAAGCTCATGTCAGACAAGTTGGGCATGAGAATTCCACAACCCTGCATATTGAATTGACCTCACATATCTTCCCAAGAGCTCTGAGAGGCTGACAGTAGCCTCACTGCTGTATAGAAGATGATGGTTGTAGCAGGTTTAAGGTCAAACTGTGTTGTCATATACCTACATCTTATGACAAAGCAATAGTTTGAGGGACTATAACGAGGGGTCAGTGCAACACTATTGTAAGTGCCTACATATTTATAGGCACTTACAATAGTATTGCCCTGACCCTTTGATAAGGTTTCAATGCAAAACTGCAGTAAGTTGCAATTTATCTAAAGGAATAAAAACAAATGTTGCACCTACCCTTCAAGCAGCCACTATCTGACAGATTCTTAGTTTGGTGGTAGTGTACTCATAAAGTGCATGAAACAGAAACTGTTATGGTGTTTTGATCTAAGGCTTTATCTTGACAGCTATTCAAACAAACTAGTCATGGCCATTTCATGCAAAGTTTTAAAGTCATGTACTGTACTACATACTAGCTGTTAAGGCAGCAATCTGTTTTATGCAAACCAAAGTAAAAATGGTATCAGGCATTAACATTGTTGTGTCCACAACTTAAAGAAAATTCATAGAAAATATACATGTAAGCTAGAACCTTTCCTATGAAAACTGTCTTTTATCATTTTATACATGATACATATTGAACATTCTTTCTACAGGTCATCAACAGTGCTCAAAAAAATACCAGTAACACGGCGCCATCTGGATAGTTTTGGAGTGGGTGGGGTAGATTTATCTTCTAGTCTTGGAAAGAGAGGAGTGATGTTACACACTGACAGATATCACTGGGATCTGGCTAAAGCTTTAGATGGGTAGGTATTCTGTACAGTGGGTGGGGTATCTTGTATTATTTGTAGGCGGGTTATATTATATAGAGTGAGTGGGATAGATTTATATTCTAGTCTAAGAAAGAAAGGAGTGATGTTACATACAGATTGATATCATTTTTACCTATCTGAAATTAAGACTGTTCACATTTATCTTTGGGGAAGATTTGGCATCTAGAAATTCATTCTGAAAAAAAAAATTGGCATGAAGCACTTGGTCAGGGCCAAAGTATCAGATCTCATGTATCTATTTTGAATGAATGGAATCCTTTAAAACTAGCTAAAGTGTTGTCATCTCGTCATATTATATTGGGTTATAACATAACCTACTTGCCTGTCCACATAATGGTATTTTTTTTCTCACAAACATTTAGGTTGAGCCAAAGAGAAAGATTGCAAGCTGAACTGGAATACATGGAAAGATTACGGGGAATAAAGCGTCGCAGAGAAGTTCTACCTCATAGAGCCCAGCTAGATTTACTAATGGGTGGGAAAAAAGTGGAATTTGCTGAAAGGTTAAAATGTTTTAATTGTTTGTTCTGTTGGTGTTCAATGTCATCTTTAGCTCAAATTGCTGCATGTCAATACTAGAAAAGCTTTACTGATAGGCCAGATTTCCATCTGTAAGTCCAGCTATCAGTCATTAACCTTCCTTGATTAAGCTATATAGTCCATCAATACTAATTGAGCCTTTGCTTGACATTTCCAACAATTTAAAACTTTTTTATAGGCGCAGCGTTGACAGCCACATACTGTTAATATAAAGTAACCTAATGGTCTACAGATACTTTGAGACCTTATCTATCTACTAAAAGCATAGTGAAGACGGATGCACAGGCTGGTCAGAGTATTTGCTTTGTGTATATTTCAAATTGTTTGACACACAGTCTCAATTAGTTTCTGTTGAGACTTTCATAGGTATTTGTGCAGATTAAAAGGACCATTTCTTTTAAAATTTTGATGGTCCATTAGAAAACTCTGGTAGAGCTATAATATGTAACTTTATCTAATTCAGTTTTGTGTATGAAACAATGAAAATTTTGTTAAATTCCCCTGAGATTTAAATAGGATGTTTTTTAAGATTAAATGATTATTGCTTTCAAATATGAAGAGGAACTGTTGTAAAAGACTGGAAAACCTGCCTTATGGGGCCCTACATAGTATATTTTAGTTTACAGGATGAAGTCCACAAGTGTTATTAGACTCTTCTGAAATTTTTACTGGATGCTTGTGTGATGAAAAGGATAATCACTTTTGAAATTTCTGATGATCACTTGCCTCTTGTTGTTTTTCCTTCATTGGAATAAAAAGGAATGGAGTTGTTTAATTCAAGAAGAAATTTATCATTTCAAAGTTAATTTCAAACCACTTTTTATCAAACTGCTTCTCTTGAAAATAATTACGTGTTAACAAAGATTGTGGCTTAATACAGACAGTTGGTGTAGTCTAAGATCAGCCTGCAGGCTGATGTTTGTCTATATCCCGGCTAAAGCAGGAATATTCTGGGTTCAGCATGACAAGAGTTAAAATCCTAGATCATGTAGATTGTCGATATTATCCTTGACTCCATTCCCTTTCAGATTTGAGATACAGCGAGAAATTCAAAAGTTAAAGTCCCTCATCTTGCCACAACATGCCAAAGATCTGTTCCATGGTAGAGGATTTACACTACCTGAGTAAGTTCACTATTATTTGAGTCTGTGGGGGCCAGTCTGCATACTGCATAGTCTGACTTGAGTCTTTTCTAGTGTTGGGCAAAAGGTTTCAAATCACAGTCCATAATCAGTTTAAAGTTGGAAGAGTAAATCAACTATTGATTGATTGTACAATCGTTTTCTTAGAATTTAACACAGAACTCCCAGTATCATAATACTGAATGTGAAAGTTTGGTTAAAACTCATGACCTAAAGACTCTTTCTGAAATTTTTTCTACTAATTTCATGGCATAGCATGAAACAGTTGTAACTGCCAATAAACATATAGGCAGTTACAATTGTTTCACGCTGGGCAATCAAACTGATGTTGGTTTCGAAAAACAACATAATGGCTTTAATTTATGCGTTAGGAAATGATTAACTGATTAAGAAATTTCTTAGTCTATTATCACAATGGAAACTCTAAACCAACTGATTATTGATTATAAACCATTAATCTGGCCATCACTAGTCTTTTCCTTTTCTGTATCTTGATAAATGTCAACCCCTGTGCGTCTAGTCTGCCCAATTTTGTGACTTATGATTACGGAAAAACATGTATTAAGGAACCACTTACAGGACCACCAGAAAGTGTTTTAGTTTTTAAATAGAAAAGGCTTAGAACATATTTTGTTTACAAATAAGAATTATAATTTTGATTGATTATATATAGTTTTTGAGATTCTTCAATAATCCCATGTTGTACAAACTCATTAGTATTCTATTGAGCTTTAACAAAAAAGGATTTAGATAATTTTCAGACCAATGATATCTACTATGTGAGATATTTTGATATAGAGGACTTTGAAAACAGTCCCAAAATAAAGATGATTGCTTAATGGATCTCTGTTTCTTGTTTCTTTATTACTGTAAATATGTCTTCTTTTGCATATATTTCAGAAATCACAATTCAATAAAACCAAGACGATTACTTCCTGCTGACATTGATCTAGAAGAAGATTGTAAGTCTCCCTTAGTTAATATTATTACCCTAAGGTTTCAGACATACAAAAAGAAGACAATTTTTTGCTCACCTGAGCACAAAGTGCTCAAGGTAAGCTATTGTGATCGTCTGTCATGCGTCGTTCGTCGTTTGTCATCCATAATTTCTTCAAACATCTTCTCCTCCTGAAAGCAGACAGCTTTCATATTTGGTATGTAGCATCATCTAGTGGACCTCTACCAAGTTTGTTTATATCAAGACCCTGGGGTCACATTTGGGCTCCATCCTTCTTGCTCTTGGCTGAAAATATTCCATGGTATTGATCTAATGTAGAAATTATCTCTTTGTTGACATCTGCTTATTTAATGAATGTGATGTCCCTGGGATCAAAGAGACTCAGGTGAGCGATCTAGGACCATCATGGTTCTCTTAATATATTGTATAAAATTTTTAGAATGTGGAACCAAAACATTTTAATTAGTCCAGATGTGGCTTAGTGAAAACCGATCATTGTAGAGACTGATCAGACTGCTCATTGTAGAACAGTTTGATCTGAGTCAACAACGTTTGCTTGGACCCATCCGTCAGAAAACTTGGGGTTAATATAGTGTGTAAAAATTAGGTTGTTAGACTTCAAAATGTTAGATCGTACATGTTTGAAAAAAGTTTCAAACATCAATTGAAACGGGGATAAGGGGTGCATTCAGGATAACAATACATGGCAAACTTTTCAAATCATACCCTGCTTTGCAAGTAAGTTCACATACAAAGTGGGGTATAATTTTGCAAACATTTTGCTATGCAGGGATGTGAAAATACAGAATTTCTCCACTTGTCCTTGGACAGGAGGAACATAATATTCTACTTGTCCCGGTGTAACAGTGTAACATGTCCCCCTGGGTAACGTTACCCCGGGGACACGTTACACAGGGGACAGGTTACCCTGGGTCACCAGATCAAAAATAACAAGTCATCAAAAAAGAAAATCAATCAACTTTGAGAAAACATTCTTTTTAAAGAAGAAAATGCAGGACTCCAGCATTTTCTTCATTAAAAACAATGTTTTCTACCCTTTGATATCAACATTATGATAACCAACCTCTTAGATTTGTCCAATACTGGTATTTACTTGTCCATGGACAAGTGGGATAGAAAAAAGTACTTGTTTGCAGGAAGAAAAACCTGTGTCGAACAAGTTGGGCATCGGAATTCCACACCCCTGTTGCTATGATTTGCTATCCTAAAGACTGGGGAGGTTAAGTCTGTCAACTCCCTTCTCATCTAGAACTCTATATTGCCTCTTACAGGGACAATATTATTGCCAAAATGGACTGCTTTACTTCTATATGGACTTTTGTTATATCCCTTAAGTCGAAACAAAAATCATTTTAACTTCAATCCATTTAGCTACCATTATTTAAAACTTGACTAGAAATGTAGTTAAAATTTAGTTCTGTTCATCATAAAATCATTCTTAAACCATCATGAATAATTAAATAATGTGATTTTTTTTCTCAAAATGATTGTGAAATAAGCTAGGTATTCTCCGAATCAAATGTATGTCAAACCAGTCATAATTAGATGAACACTTTCTTGGTCCAAGATTATTAAACTTTTGTGAGCTCCAAAGAGAACTATCTCAAATTTCATAACTCTTATTCTGTTGTAATACTGAAAATAAATGTTTAAATAACACTTAATACACATTATCATTGACCTTGATGTATTTATTTTAACTTGAGTTTTGATGAAAATAAGAATTAAAAAAAGTTTTATAATCTTGGGGCCCTGATTAGTACAATTTTTCCAAAACAATGTCACTTGAATGACGGTCACTATGCCTGGAGTAGGGGAAGGAACTCAATAAATATGATAATTTGTTTGTTGTGAATTTAGCTCCCTTGTAGTATATGATAGCTTTGAGGTAATGGTTATGGTTTGTGGGTCTACATTTTAAGAGTAATGTAAAATTAATAATATGGAGCTTTATTTAAATAACAATAAAAAATGTTTCTATTTACAAATGCTTTTTAAGATGAATAATTTCAGAATGATTGCCATTAACTTAAAGAGGATAAAAAGAAAGACAAAAAAACCTGCAAAATTCATATTTATTGTTGTAAGATAAGAAAGAACAATATGTGACCCGTCACACAAAAATGGACCATTTGGTAGTGTGTAAATTGTCAGCATGGACTGCGCAGACTGACTAGGGGAATGCACTATGGTGAAGGGCAAACCAATTTCCATATAACTAAATTTTTAGCTCACCTGAGCACAAAGTGCTCAAGGTGAGCTATTGTGATGGGCTGCTGTCCGTCGTCCGTCAAAGTGGGGTCAAAAATGGGGTCAAGGGGTCAAATCTTAGAAAAACCTTGTGTTTGCTCTAGAGGCCATATTTTTGGCCCAAATGTCTTGAAACTTGGTCAGAATGTTTGTCTCCATCAAATCTCGGTCAAGTTCGAAATTGGGTCAAGTGGGGTCAAAAATGGGGTCAAGGGGTCAAATTTTAGAAAAACCTTGTGTGCACTCTAGAGCCCACATTTGTGGCCCAAATGTCTTGAAACTTGGTCAGAATGTTTGTCTCCATCAAATCTCGATCAAGTTCGAAATTGGTACAAGTGGGGTCAAAAATGGGGTCAAGGGGTCAAATCTTAGAAAAACCTTGTGTTTGCTCTAGAGGCCATATTTTTGGTCCAAATGTCTTGAAACTTGGTCAGAATGTTTGTCTCCATCAAATCTCAGTCTAGTTCGAAATTGGGTCAAGTGGGGTCAAAAATGGGGTCAAGGTGTCAAATTTTAGAAAAACCTTGTGTGCACTCTAGAGCCCACATTTGTGGCCCAAATGTCTTGAAACTTGGTCAGAATGTTTGTCTCCATCAAATCTCGATCAAGTTTGAAATTGGGTCAAGTGGGGTCAAAAATGGGGTCAAGGGGTCAAATCTTAGAAAAACCTTGTGTGCGCTCTAGAGGCCATATTTTTGGCCCAAATGTCTTGAAACTTGGTCAGAATATTTGTCTCCATCAAATCTTGGTCTAGTTCGAAATTGGGTCAAGTGGGGTCAAAAATGGGGTCAAGGGGTCAAATCTTAGAAAAACCTTGTGTGCACTCTAGAGCCCACATTTGTGGCCCAAATGTCTTGAAACTTGGTCAGAATGTTTGTCTCCATCAAATCTCGATCAAGTTCGAAATTGGGTCAAGTAGGGTCAAAAATTGGGTCAAAGGGTCAAATATAAGAAAAACCTTGTGTGCACTCTAGAGGCCATATTTTTGGTCCAAATGTCTTGAAACTTGGTCAGAATTTTTGTCTCCATCAAATCTCGGTCAAGTTTGAAATGGGTCAAGTTGGGTCAAAAATGGGGTCAAGGGGTCAAATCTTAGAAAAACCTTGTGTGCACTCTAAAGGCCATATTTTTGGCCCAAATGTCTTGAAACTTGGTCACAATAATTGTCTTCATCAAATCTCGGTTAAGTTTAAAAATGGGTCAAGTGGGGTCAAAAACGGGGTCAAAGGGTCAAATCTAAGAAAAACCTTGTGTGCAATCTAGAAGACATATTTTTGGCTCAAATGTCTTGAAACTTGGTCAAAATGTATATCTCCATCAAATCTCGGTCAAGTTCAAATTGGGTCAAGTTGGGTCAAAAATGGGGTCAAGGGTTCAAATCTTGGAAAAACCTTGTGTGTACTCTAGAGGCCACATCTTTGGTCCAAATGTCTTGAAACATGTTTGTCTCCATCAAATCTCAGTCATGTTCAAAATTGGGTCAAAATTGGGGTCAAGGGGTCAAATCTTTAAAAAAAAGAAAAAATGTTTACTCAAATATCTTGAAACTTGGTCAATATGTTTGTTTGAAACCTAGGTCAAGTTTGAAATTGCCTTGAAATCTTACACAAGTTTGATAGAGGGCCAAAAACGTTTTTTAGTACTTTAGAGGCAACATTTTTAACTGAAATGTTTTTCTTCTTGATCTCTTTGACTTTTGTTTAGCCATGCATCAGGTGAGCGCTTTAGGGCCAATGGCCCTCTTGTTAGTATGATTCTGTAACATAAAATGGAAATGAGTACTAAGTTTACTTACTACCGCATTAAGAAATATTAGAAGAGTTGAATGAAACTAAGAATTATTTTGCAAATCAGATACTATCAGTTGCTTTATAAATGTTGTATGTTGTAGAAAGAAGTTATCGTTGGAAATTATGTTTCACATTGACATCTTTTGATATTTCCTAATATTGGTGAAAGTTAATGTCATAACTAAACATGTAAACAGGTACACAGGCGTTTGAATGTATGTGGCTTTTACAGTAGGTCCATTTCCACCGGATAAGTATTCATTTAACCCGGAAACTGGCCGGGTTGTTCCAAAGCCCCAGAAGATAGATGTATCACAAGCCGGAATGTTCCCGCGGATAAACAATAAGGGATATTTGTTAGGTACTTACACTTTTTGTTGTAACCTTTGGGATGTGGCATGCAGTTGGTATGTTGTGGTTTTAATCAGTTTTGCCTCCAAATTTCACATACCTTAATACTTGCTTGATGCAACACTTTGTTATTTTCCACTCTATCAGACAACTTTTCAAGTTCAAAGATATCTTCAAAACAAGAATTTTAGAAGCATACATTGTACATGTACTTCAATTGCTTTGTTCAAAAGAGTTGTTACTGCCTTTAAAGATAAAGTCAGTTACAACTGTTTTGCACCGAGCTATTGATTTATTGTCAGAGGATGATCAATTTATTATTTTTAAATGGAAAGTTATTATTTTCAACATTGTGTACAATTCTTATTAACTTCAACAAGAAACAAAAAGTTAGTAGGTGTTTGCCTATAGTTTGTCTCTGTGTTATTTACCGGTATGTACTTTGTCCACACCTCATGATTTCTTTGTGAAAATAATTATGAAAGAAAGTTGTCTGATTGAATGGAAAAATGATAAGCCTAATATACTGCTTATATTAACCTTTGTACCCCTGCCCTTTTGTGCATGTTTTATTGCTATATGTGCTTTGGTGACTACGTGAACTGTTATTCCTTGCAGCATTTTGATTCATATTCATAGCTTACGTTTTTGTCAAAGAACGGTTCTAAAGTCAATCTTTGGCCTCCATGAATTAGTGTTTCGAGAATTTGAAATTATATTCTGAAATGTTATGTTATACTTTGAAATCTATAATCTTCTTTTGTACATAAATATTAATGAAGCTGTATATTTGTTTTTGTATCATATTCTATACAGATTGATTGCTTATGATCTATACAGATTGATTACTCAGTGTGATACAGTTATAACTGCTTAAATATACAACTGTTTTGCACTGAGCCATCAAAATATAAATAAAGACTCTGTTTCGTCTTTACATCTGCATGCATAGGTTAACATTACTACAGGTTTGCCAGTAATGATTGATCTATTTTTCCTTTGAAGAAGAATTAACTGTGGAAATGTTTTCACGATTATCATTTTATTAAAGCCATAATGTCACCCAGTAAAAATAGTTTATTAGAAAGTTCATATTTATTGTTCAAGTATTACAAACATAAAAAGATTTTTAAAAAAAAGTAGAATAAGGAATCAAAATTCAAATCCAAATTCTAATTCTTAGCTATAAATTCTGATCATATTTCAACAAAATTATGCCAGCTTAACTATTATTACTGGGAGACAATAAACCAAATCAGACTTTTTATTTTTGGAAATAATTTTTTTGCTTAGTTTCTCACTATGCAAGCAGATGATCAATTTTCACCATGCATGTTATACATTGATGTTCCAAAGATTTTGTAAGATATTTTGATTTGATCCTAGCTTTGATATCCTTTACAGTGCTTTTTTACATATCAACAATTATATAAACAGCCATGATGCAAATTTATATGCTATATGCTAGTATGAATTGTATATTTGATATCACCTTATTAAAAACCTTTGATTCAAAAGTAAATTTGACAATTCATGTTACTGTCCAACTTCAAGGAAAAATAAGATATTATTTGTCCTTTATGATATAAACGACTCTTTCATAATATTTATCCATATTCATATGTTATCATTTATCAAAGATCTAACTAAATCACATCAACAAGCATGGAAGTCAAAATGTAATTTAGCTGATATAAGTATAATGCCATCTCATTAAAGGGCTTCAAAAGATGAGGATCGAGATCCTGCTCTGTTACCAAAATCAGGATGTCAATCTTTTGTGATACCTGTTGAACAGATTACAGATAAACAGTTGGGTATTCTAGGTCTGGAGAATCATTGCATTAAAATAATGTAAAGTGAACATTAAATAATCCAGATCAATATAAATTCTACTTTTTTAGCTCACCAGAGCACAATGTGTTCAAAGTGACCTATTGTGGTCAGTGATTGTCCACCATCAGTCTGTTCCTCCATCCATCTTTAAACATCTTCTTCAAAACCTCTAGGCCAATCAGGCTTAAACTTAAATTTTCAGAAACTCTGAAGCTTTTCTTATTTTGAAAAAAATAATAATAATTCCACCAAAACTCTGATTGCTATGGTAACAGAAAAACTGAATTACAAAAATCTTTTCCTTACAAATTATAAGGCTAAAAGGTTTGAAATTTTTTATGAGACATTGCTTGATTAACCCTTTCCTGTTTTACAAAATTTTGGACCTGTCCAAATTCAAAGGTTTTGCAGACGAAAATTTAAAGTGGATTTAATTTGAAAAATAACCATTCAGTAGGGTAGAAAATAGTGTGGAAAAAGAAGAAATTGCTTGTCAGAAGCAATTTCTTCTTTTTTCACAATGTTTTCTCAATCAAAAAATCACAGGCATGTTAAAAGCAGGGTTTAAACAGCAAAGGGTTAATTTCTTCTACAAATAATGTAAAGTTGATTCCTCTGTGATAAATATCTGCTCTGCATGTTCATAGCAATAAATGAGAAAATCATCAAAAGGTGTCCTGCTTCCTTACAATTGGGCACAAATTATAGGTTTGATTTTTGCCCATGATATGAACTAATTATCCTTTTGATATATTGTTAAGGTAATGCCCATCTGACTTATATGACCTGTGTAGGAGAATAATTCATTTTTTTAAAAACAAGTTTAAAAGAAAATATTTAAAAAATAGAAGGAAATTGTTTAAAGTCTTTTCCTGCCAAACCATATGGTAATTTTTTTTGAAATTTCTAATGTAACATAACTTTATCCTCCACTACAAGTGTAATAATATTCCTTGGGCCCCAGATTGGCTCCTCTACAGCAATCTTTATTTTACATAGAAATAAAGAAGGCTTTTTTTTAAAAATCTTTTTTGACAAATAACTAGACTTAGAGTTGGGATGTTTTGCATATCATACCCTAGGGCCCCATCTGGGCTCTGCCCAGCACAACCCATCTTATATTGTCAATATAATAGATGCCTACTCTTGTGAGCTACAGTTATCCGCCAAATATATCTGTAAAAACAAGATGGCTGCCAATCAATCAATCAGTTGATGTAATTTTTCAAATGGATATATATTTTGCTTAATAGACTTTCACTTACCTTAAATACTTTGTTATGTTTCCTTTATTCCTTATTACTCGTAAAATTCTCCTTGGAATACTCCTATAAAGTGACTGTATGTAAAACACTGGTAATTTTGTCCATATGTCTCTTATGTTGTTTTCTAGGTCCTGGGTAGTGTTGATGTTTCAGAGAAGATTTTGCAGGTCTTTTTTGAGTTTCCACCAACACTTCTCTATAACATTGTGATCGAGACTTTGTGCTGACCAGTTCATTGATCTTAAGTCATTTTCTATGCAAAACTCTTGAACGGAATGGGCTCTATGTACTGGTGCATTGTCGTCCTGAAATATGTAGTTATTAGTCGGAAAATGACGAACAATTACAGGCCACAATATATTGTCAAGAATGTTAATTTACTTTTCAGCATTTACATTACCTTCTACAACTGATATAGTTCCAACCCTGTTGAAGGTAATGCATCCCCAGATCATCAAACTGATCTTGCGCTGGGATGGCGGACATATGCAATCCGTCAACAACTCTTCTCCAATTTTCTCCAAACGCTTACTCAAGAATCCTGGCCAATCACAACTTTACATTCATCACTGGATATCACTCTTGTTCCAATAAGCATCCACAGTTTTGCATAAATTCCCTCGACAACAAGAAACACAATTTCTTCTGTTGATCTCCATTATTCTGATCTGCTTCTTTACCAATCATTTGTGGAACTTAAGCAAATGAAGTTTCCTTTCAATAGTCCTCTGAGATAAAGGTCTAAGACTACCTTCATTATAGATGTGGGTTATTTCAGCTAAAGTCCTACGACGATGCTTTAGTATACAAAACGAAAGTCTACGAGAGTCTCGGTCTGTTTTCCAAGTCACCCTGTTCCTCGTATCTCTTGACAAAACTGTAGATGGTACTTTGTTTTGTTCCAGTTAACCTCCAGTTTACATTGATGTTTTTATGGAAGATACAACATATCAAATGACAATGAATGTATATATTTATAGTGGTCCCATTTAGAAGATTGCTTGAAGTTTTCTGCCTTTGAGTTACTTTGAATTCTAACTGCCTGTATGTGACTTGGTTTGTCTGCATTCAAATATGTGAGGTTTTACTGTTTGACTTATGCATGAATTGTCTTGAGTTGAAGTTACTGAAGTGATTAGTGTCTTGGTTGGAATTTTTCTTTAACTGAAAAGTAGAAATATTACTTACCATAAAAGATCTTATACAACCCTAGGGGGTTTTTAGAATCGTCATGTTTCTATTAGAAGGGTGAGGGGGGTTATTAGAAGTAATAATATTGTTGTGAAGACATTGAAAATGGCCAAAAATGTTACTGCATATTAAGCATTCTTCCACATCTTCGCAACTGTAAATTTGCGGTATTGAATGAAGGTATTTTGAATTATCTAGGGTACAGTACACTTGGAAAATCAAAGAAAAACTCACAGCAGATCATTAATTAAGCATTGAACTAACGCAAAGGCTATAACTTTTGTTTGGGAAAAGTTATATCTACCCTCTATTGAAAGCAGCATGACAACAATTTGGTGGGGATGGGGGCTTAAATGCTTCAAATTTTCAGAAAATCATACAAAAAATTGTAAATCTTGACGTCCAAAGAAGGGGATGGTGGTTACATTAAAGCAAGGGTCTTAATAAGAACTTTTACAGTATTCGTGTTTTGCCATACTACAGTTAAATTTATGTCTTTCTTTAGAGCATATAAGAAACCATGAAATATGTTTATAATGCAAAATGTAAGTATTTCCTTAACATCTGAAATGTTAAAATGCCTTGAGGCGGATTTTATTATTTTGCTTTCCCAAAAACACACATTCTGTGTGCCAAGCATCTGTTATTTAAAGACTATGTTCAATGACCAATTATTAAATCATGCATGTATATATTGACCTTAAATTTCATTATCAAATTCTCTCTTTGATAGGCATTTGAAGAATAAGCCAATTTTAAAATTAATTAAGTCACAAATTAACATTTATATAAATGAATTTAATGCCAATCATAATGACACAAGTTATAATCTGATTAACATCACAGTTTTAACTCACAGTAACCTTTGTCTGTCTGTCTGTCCATCCATAATCATGTCTTGAATATGTTTGTATTATTTGATGAAAGGAATGTTGCTCACTTGCAACTCAAGTAATGTGACTTGAAATATACATGTACACAAATAAGGAACTTATACCTCAAAAGGACCAATTAATTGTATAAAAATCTTGTAAAAATCTTCTTTCTGGTTGAATTTTTGCTTGTTTTTTTTTTGTACCTAAGTATCTATTATTTGTAATTGCATAAGTAGATTTTTTAAACAAGTGTGTCTTTCACATGTAAGAATTGAACTAATAACATTTTGAATCATGATATGTTTCAAAAACACAATTAATTACTGGGCATTATCCATAAAAGTTTTGATTCTTCAAAGCATTTAGATATCATTTTGGCTACTCTGCATTTGGGCTTAGAATGTAATATCAATCCATATTGAAACTTTAATTTATTTTATCATTTTCATTGGCCACTTTAGTCCAGACATAATAACCATAAGACTGGAAAATCACAATCAAAAAGCTTCATAACTTTCAAAAGGTTTTTGAACCCTTACAATTTGAAGCTCATTGATATAAAGGAATGTCAATATATGACCCAAATTATTAAGATTTTTAATGCACCATCCATATTTTAACACCTATGCTTTTATTTTTTATTTCCCCAGGGCATGGGTCTCCAATAATACTTTCGAAGGAAAGGCGCACTGTAGAGGGTATCAAAGCTCGACTTAGAATCCCAACAAGTATGCTCATGGCCTAGTGGTCATGAAAATGTCTGACAAGCTTGTATATCTGTCTAATATATGTTATGGAATGTGTATAAAACTTACTGAAACTGTTCAGGCGTTGTTGCTATGATAATGCAAATGGTTGATACATTATCTTTTCATTTGCAATTCCAATTTTTGGTATGAAAAGTATTTAAGTTGTAACAAGTGATTTAGGTCAAGATATTTTATTGAAAAAAAATATTTCTAGCTGTTCTCATTCAATCGAGAAAAAGTTTTGATTCAATATTTTTTGTATTGACATTTTCATTATTGAAGCAACTCTGTTTAACTTACATAGACAAATGAATATAAAATGTAACAAAGGTTTTTTCATAATCTCAAATTCATAATTAAATTGTGCTTTGTGTTATGTCAATGTTGCTTATAGCTTACCATGATCTAGTGTTACGTATATTGTTTATTTACTAGACGTTTACCAAAAGCAACCAGCCCTGTATTCAGGTTGACAAGCTGTTTGCAAATTATACCCCTGCTTTGCAAGTGCACATGCAAAGCAGGGTATAATTTGCAAACAGTTTGCACTGTTTTGGGTAGCCTGATAGTAGAGATGATGTTATTATAAGTATTCTAAATTTGAAAAATAATTTTGAAATAAGAACAAGGCTTTATATCTTTTAGTTAGAATGAACTACAATTTATATAGGGATGAGTGTCTTTTTCACTGCGTTTATTGGGGTATAAAGTGCAATTGCCTTAGCACATGGCAAATAACGCCCGTAGGGCGTTATGTTTAAGCCATGTGCTAAGGCAATTGCACTTTATACCCCTATAAACGCTGTGAAAAAGACACTCTGCCCTTATAATTGCAATCCCCTTGGTCTAAGAAACTATTAAAATACTCGGCTAAGCATTGAAGTTTCGAGTCTACTTTCTGCGTGTATTACACAATCTATTTTTAGATCGTGTATTTTTTCTCGCTATTGAAGTTACACGGCATAAAGTTAAACAAATGGTACACAAACAAAAGACAATTTGACATTCGTAGAGGTACTTATGATCTAAACATAATTTTGACAAGTTATTCTGCATTTTAAACCAAAACTATCGTGATCGGGCCTAGCTGAGAGGGTTGCTTGGTGGTCTTCGTCGACTCGCTGTAAACATCGACTCAGAATCTGAACTGCATGCTTTTAATAATAAATTCTTTCGAAAATATTCTATTATATTAAATAGCAATATTACGATATGGAAGGGGAACGGGGGGTTTTCGAGTTCCTAAAACTTAGGACATGCAGATCAAAGGTCGGGGGTTTCCCGATAGACCTATTGCATTTTATACAGAAATAAAGTGCAATGGATTTCCCCACATGATGCGATTTAAACCAATCAAACTTCTTTATTTCATTAGATTGCAATTATAATACGGTAAATGCTGAATGTAGAGTCGGTCCGGGTAATTCCGTACGGATTTGGATAGTTTCGATTATTTTGAGAACGTCTCTTTTAGGACGATCATAATAATATACTTTGTTAATGCTATTATATTTTTTCTAGCCAATACTCCTTATTTAACTCTAAAAACTATGCCATATGTTTAGAAAAATTACAATAAAGGCCCGTAGCTGATACCGGCCAATTCCGTACATAAGCGGGTTAATTCGTACGCTTTGTCGGGAAAATCGGTTATGAATAACGGTGCGGTTAAAGCAATAGCTTAGTTTGGTGGATGGGGCATATTCATAATTTAGACATTTAAATGTTCATAAAAGGCAAACATTGGCTTCTAAGTATTAAGTGTGGCGAGCCTATGAGGCAATAATGGGACCTCCTCATGCTTGGTAGACGGTTTTGCACATCCACTGAGAAAACTTTTAACGTTAGTAGGCGATGAAAACACTGTAACTACTGCTTCATTAGGCTAAACTGTTTCTCGAAGAAAAACTAATTACTCTGGGGCCGCTGGGCAAATGCGAGTTAGTCAAGCCTTTTCAACCTGAAGTTACAAGGTTTTGATTATTCTAAATAAATATATAATGTCAATTATCATTTGTTTTGATCTTGATGGGTAAAATAATATTGGCCTGTACGAAATTAGCCTCGCCCTACAATTGTACTTTTCTCAATGTGATCTAATTCCGTACAGTATGAAAAATCTCATTTTATCTACAAAGAACTAGGTTTCACAAAAAATATTACCAGGAGAGTGAAAAGTATTTCTTATTCTTCAATAAGTTAAACTATGATTAACAATTCACGTAAGCATTGGGTATATAAACAGACATTTGGACAGATGGTACCGAGTGACCTTTTCGTACTTATCTGACTGGGTATTTGAGAATTAGGGAGTGACTCAGGTAGTGCCGCCTTAAATCGGCGATGAGCAAAACAAAAGGTTACGATTGTGTGGTAATTATCCGATATATGGTTTGAGATATATTGGCTTGTTTAAAACCAGGTTTATTTCTAAAATAATTTGAAATGCATTTTATAAGAAATACGTAATTTATTCAAGTGTACGGAATTTCCCGCATGTACGGAATTACCCGGACCTACTCTAATAGTTTATATACTTTACAAAGACTTAGTGGTCATTATAATTAAAAACATTTTGATTTAGGATAATCATAAACCAACTGTAAAGGAATAAATTGTATTTCAACTATGAGTAGGTGGAATATTTTTTGTGTCTTGCTTAAATATTTTTCTATCATAATAATTTCTTTCGCATCCCAAGAGTGATGATTGGATTAAACAATTACATTCTGGATCTGGTTGTATAAAAGGCTTGTTGTTTCAATTGAAACAAATTAACCGATGGGTAGCTTTTATGCAAATGGGGGCTGGTTGACTTATAATTATTGGAGCATTGAATATTGTTAACTAAGTGTTTGGCTGCTATGACAATTTGTATCTTTATACATGATTGGCTGATCTAGATCATAACAACACAGGTTGTTTGTTTGTTCCACATGATTTTAGATCTGCCAAAATTGCAGGGATACAATGCTTTTTGTAAACTTTGAATTTTACTAATAATTTGAGGTGAGATAATAATGATATAATCAATTATGTAGACTATACTAATATGATTGCAATACTATTTATATGTTAAGTTACTTCATTGAAAAATATATATAATATTTTTCAATTCCTTATTATTATCCTTTTAAATTCCATCTTACCTTTTAAATCTAAGATTTAGTGCAATTTCTCACTCTTATTTCATTTTTTTATTTTTTAGGATAGACTTTTCCTTGGATCTTTATCTTATAAATATACCTTTTGCTTTTTTAAAAACTGATTGTTTCTTGTAAAATTCATTTTCAATCTGTCTTTACTTTTGTATGCCATAACTTGTACTTGTGTGACCCCTTGTCCACTGTATTTCTTGTGTAGAAAACTTTCGTGCACAAAAGGGTGAGCCCATACCCATCCAAACTCCAAACCCATTCATGTTGGAAATGGAAGACACTTGGACACCATACGTCACTCGTCAATCAACAATGATGTCACCAACACCTAGGGCCAGTAGTAAATCGCCGATTCCACTCTCACCTCGACGCATCCGGTATAAAGATAAACCGGTTGGTTCCCCTGATATAATGCTATCACCAACATCATATGGACTTCTGACGTCACCTAGATATGGAACCGGTCTAGGAGGTGGGCGTGGATTCATCAATTATATATGACCTTGACATTTGACCTTCACATTTAATGCTTATTTTGGATTGAATAGCCATGGATTAACATAGTGATCAGCAAGAGTGAATGAAAGCTTAGTGATTTCTATAGACTAATGTAAACAACATATAAATATATCATATTTGGAAGACCTGTAACTTTGTTAATACTTCTGCATATATCATTTTGAACTTATCAGGAGATGTCACTTTCAAATCATATTTTTCGAAAGCAAGAGCATTTGCCTACTGAACATTTGTCATACATAAGTACCAATCAGAAAACATTTTAAGAGAGCAAATACAGGTTTGCAAAAATATTCTATTTTGCTGACCTTAGCTTCTTGATTTATCTATCTTCCCTCCTTTGTTATGCATCAACTTCAACAATACAAGTGCTACGCTCTCTAGGGGGGGCCACATGTTTTAACTTGATTTTGCACATGGGAACACATTTTATATTGTCAGAGGTATCTTAATTTGATGAATCAGTGCAAAACAGTTGTAACTGCCTATTAATATATAGGCAGTTACAACTGTTTCACACTGAGCCATTGAATTGGCTGATGAACATGGTTCCAATGCTAGAAAAATGTCACACACACATGAATCAAATCCAAAGGTGTCATCCTCTTTTGTAAAGACTTAAAAATTGAATAATTTCAGAGAACAATGACTTAAATGTTATTGGTTCATGGTTGCTTTTACCAGGCACTTCCTGTAAACAAGGGATCAAATTTCTTTGCGGTTGTATATTTTTTTCCAATCTCAAACTGCTAGATAAATACAGGACTACATGTAGTCAGTGAAATTGGTTTGACAGCTATTTTGATTGATTAATACATGTTATGTTATGTTTTGACATACAGTATTGTCCATACATGTATTGATATTTAGATGTATAGGCCACTTAAGACAGAAAATAAACAATTAAGGCAGTTTTATGTCAGGTGTTTACCAATTAAGTTGCATGCTGCATGTTGTGTGATTTTACGGTTGGCTACAAAATTTGGTTGGCGCAGATTTTGGTTGCCTAACACAGGCCTGTTTCCATGATTGAAGTAAGGATGGTAGGAAATCTCTTTAATTATTGGGGGAATAGATGAGTAAGCCTTAAAAAAGAATTTATAACAGTAGCAGACAAAAATCATAACTACAGCTTTAGGATGGTAATGAAATGGTTGTTATGATCGTATAACAACCATGATCACGTCTTTTAAGATGTTGATGAAAGATGACCTTGTACAGTTAAGAACATCATAGAATTAACAAGGTGAATGATTTTTAGCTCCACTGGCTGAAAGCCACTGGGGCTATTGTCATGGCGTTGTGTCCGTCGTGCGTCCGTCCATCCGTCCGTCTGTCTGTCCGTCCGTCCATCCGTCCGGTCGTAAACTTTTCTTTAAAAATCTTCTCCTCAGAAACTACTGGATGGATTTCAACCAAACTTCACAGGAATGATCCTTGGGTGACCCTCTTTCAAAGTTGTTCAAGAAATTTTGATCCAATGAAAAACATGGATTTAAGGGGCGTGGCTAATTTCCAAATATGGTAAAAAGTGAGTTTTCTCAGATTCTAATCGATGGATACCAATGAAAGTTTACATGAATGTTCCTTGGGTGACCCTTTATCAGTCTACAAAAATCATTATGATCAGATGGAAAATATGCATTTTATGGGCAGAGGTCATTTCTCCGTATGTTATTTAGTGGAAACTTTGAAAATCATTTTCTCAGAATGTAAAGGATGGATATCAACAAAATTTCACTGGAATGATCTTTGAGTGAACCTTTATCAGTCTACAGAAAATCATTGTGATCGGATGGAAAATATGCATTTTATGGGCAGAGGTCATTTCTCTATATGTTATATAGTGGAAAATTTGAAAAAACATTTTCTCAGAATTTAATTTTTGGATATCAATCAAATTTCACTTGAATGATCCTTGAGTGACCCTTTATCAGTCTACCAAAAATTATTTTGATTGGATGAAAAATATGCATTTTATGGGTGGAGGTCATTTCTCAACAAGTTAAATAGTGAAAATAATTTTCTCAGAATGTAACTGATGGATATCAATCAAAACTTTTTGGTATGATCTTTGGGTGACCCATCACATGCAGCCAAGATCATTTTGATTTGATGAAAATTATGTCTTTTAAGAGCGGAGGTCATTTCTCTATCTGTTAAATAGTTAAAACTTTGAAAATCATTTTCAACATCAGTAGAACCCCAAATATCTAAAAATCAAGTCAAAACATTTCTTTGCTTTTACAAGAATTTCAAGCCTGTGGAGCGACTCAAGCCATTCATGGCTTTCTAGTTTAATGAAATTGAATAAGTGAGTTTTGAGTGAACTTCAAGGGAGGCAATGCAATATCGCTAATTTTGTCTAGACGAAAATATCAATTACCTCCCTTTATATATGTAATTATCAGTTTGTGTGTTTTCACAAACAAATCAGACACTTCAAAATCCATGCCAGACACTAAAAAAAGGCAATGATATTATCAATATGAACAATTGTTGATGATTTTGAAGTGTTAAGAACGATCCGAGCATCTTTGAGCAATTGGAGTGAGTGGTTTGAATGCATTGAATGGTGGACTGATCGAGTAATTGAGAACAGTTGGATTGAGGTGAATGTCAATTTCATGATGTTACTAACTATATAAATCTATTGTTTTGCCTGAGCATTATATTTCTAGCAATTTCACATGTATGTAAAAAGGAGACATTCCCTGCGCGCAAGTGTATGTGTATTGCAGGGTAAAATTGGGGAACTGTTTGCACCATTTTGTCTTCCTGAAAGCAGGGATTGATTGGTCTTTATAATATGACCTACGTCGCCGGAGTGAAATAACCCCGTTGAATATTTTTGTTATTTACACGGGTGTTATTACACTAGTGGAATAACTATGCAAATGAGCTCAGAGCGAATAGCAACGCTACTTTGTAACCGTGAAAATGACGTCATAATCTATGTTTTGTGACGTCATTTTTAAACGGCGTTATAAGTTTCGTGAAAAATTGAAATGTTGAATTTCAAGAATTTTGTCGGTTTTGCGCTAAAATTCGGGTCATATTATAAACAGAATATAAAATTTGTGCTCATAAAATACAGATTTTATTAAACTCGTCATCAAAAACAGATAAAAACTCGGCGCAGCCTCGTTTTTATCTGTTTAAAGATGACTCGTTTAATAAATTCGGTATTCAATGACCACTCATTCAATATCCAGTATTTACATCTACTCATTGCAGCAAGGTTAATCGGGTCTTCAGTCAGTAGCTTCCAACAAAGATTGATGACTCTGTGCGAAACATTTGTAACTGCACATATGTTTATAGGCAGTTATTACTTTTTTGCACTGAACCATCAAAATAGAAAGGTCATTCTTATCAGATGGCATACAATTAAAATTGTTGAAAGTGTTAAATACAAGCTCTTTTTTATCTGGGCTGTTTTGGAACAAAATGCCAAGGTATTGTGATAACCCTTTTCATTGGTCTAGGCTCCGCTGTTTAAAAGATAACTATTGGTTTAATTCTATTGATTCAATTGAAACAACAGATCTGGTTGGTTGAAAACAACATCCCGTCTATATTTAACAAATGGCTATCTTCATACAACTTGGGGCTGGTGAAGTTGTTGATGTGTCGGTGCATATGTAGGTGGCTTGAATATCTTTAACCTTGGCCAGATAAATATATATTATAATTGAAGATATTGTCTTAAAAATTTGGATGTATGTTCGCTTTCACATGAGTAAACTGTAACATCAAAGGATATAACCAAATCAAACTTTGTTAGACTGGTGCTCCTTTTTCAAATTTTGACTTAGAATTTTTCACTATCATGGTGCTACAGCGAAGCGTGTTATCACCTTGGAATGCTCTTGTTTTGAAATTAGAAAATTATCTGACATATCATGTATCACTATGTTATATTCATTGTTGACAATTATATGGTTTGTTACTTTAATGGATAGTTTATTATCAGTAATCCACAATTACACTAGATTTAACACTTTACTGTTTTACAAAATTTTGGACCTGTCCCAATTCAAAGATTTTGCAGACGAAAATTTAAAGTGGATTTAATTTGAAAAATAACCATTTAGTAGGGTAGAAAATAGTGTGGAAAAAGAAGAAATTGCTTGTCAGAATCAATTTCTTCTTTTTTCACAATGTTTTCTCAATCATAAAATCACAGGCACGTAAAAAGCAGGGATTGAACAGCAAAGGGTTAAATGGCCCTTTTCAATATTAAGATCAATATTATTGAAAATGATATTGAATCATCACCCATTACGATCAATAATATTTTCAAATTCAGAGCATGACAATATATGTCTAAGGGCTTGACAATAATGAATTTATGATTATGTGTTGTTGTTACTGAGGTCTGAGTTGTGAAGTTATAATTTGGCTGAGGAACAATTACTAAAAGTATATGCTTTATATAACTTTGAATACTGTAAAAATTCTTATAGCCCCATCCCCCTTTTCAAACATAAAATTCATCCATACTTTGTGTGATTTTCTGAAAACTTGAAGCCTCTTATAAACCCCCATCCCCACCAAATGAATGTCATGTTGCATTTCATTGAACTGGGTCAATGTAACTTCCCGACCTAAGCTTTTGTGTTAATTCAAGGCCTAGATAAATTATAGCCTTAATGTTTTCTTTGATTTCTGATTGCACTATACCTGAGATTTTTTCAAAATGCCTCTCAAACTCATTTCTATGGTATCATAATGGTAAACTATATTCATCCATATATCTTCTTTGGTTTTGATTCTTGCAGTCATAGTAGATTTCTGCTATTTGGTATTTTGACCCTTTTTCTGGAACAAACTGACAGAGCACAATGTACATTAATGCAGGCTTACACTTGGCTTACCTACTGCCAAAACAAATATAATTATTACACCCCCCCTAAACTATGTTGAGTCCATCTGTCTGTCCATCTGTCTGTAGCCTTTTCATGTCAGCAATTAATTGGTAGATTTCATTCAAACTGTACAGACGTGATCAGTATCAAGCATAGATGTGCAAGTGATATATTGGTTACATTCCATTGACTTTTGTAATAGTTATGGCCCTTTGATGAAAAATGGCATTTCATTTTTGACAAGCACTTGTATGGAGATGGGGGGTGGGGTGGGTTATTGGTCTGCTTTGTGCTAATCTAGTATCTCATATAAACACAAAAGAATTTCAATATTTCGGCAAGTATTGCCTTTTCCTTTATCAATTTTTTATTATATTCCCACCTACACAGTGGGGTTAATTAGTTTTACCATGTCTATGTGTCTGTCTGTCATAAATCTTCGATCTATCAGTCTGTAAGCTTTATTTGTTTCTGGACTCTGCCTCAAGAACAAAGTGACCAAGAATTATTAAACATCTTACCTAAAAATATGATCGTAAGTCAAAAACACAATTCATACCAAGTGTTTTCATTTGTTTTCAGATTCCACCTTGCAATGTCTCATTGGAATTGTCTTAAGAAGACAATAAGATGATGCATGGCAGATTTCCAGATTTAATTACTACTGCAGAAGCAACATTATTTTTTACTTTGAAACAAAAAATGATAGATGTTTAGTTAAACAGGCCCCTGGTTCTTATATATTAGAATGAAATGGCTGTTCTAACTTATGATTTCGTTCTGGTGATAGGATTTTTTTTTTTTTTTTTGATAAAGGCATTGAAGGTACTTGAAAGGGCTGAGAAAGAAACTCCTGTTTTGAAAGGATTGTTCATGGCTTGAAAGTACTGTTTACCTTTGTTTTATTACATAAGGATCAAAGTGCTAGCAAGGTTTATTAAACTTTTGTATTGATTTGTATTGATTTATAATATTTGCATTCTTAAGCTATTGCTTCAAACATGCAAATATCTTATCAGTAGATCAATAGTTAATCCCTAACAAGATATTTAAATTTTAGATTTATAAAACTAAAGGAAGATTTAGATTAAGACAAAACAATTTATCTAGTTGGAGTAATTTTTCAAAGTATGATTACCATGATTATTCAGGAACTAAATATGAAAGTTTTGCCCTGGCCTCATTTTGTTAAAAACTCAAGGAAAGAATAAATGAAACTGTAAAGCAAAATGATGTTTAATTATCATTCTTAAGGACTTAAATGGAATTAATTGTAATTGGTTAACTGCTAATAGATAATATGCGACCTGTATCACTCAAAGGGACCATCTGGGTAGTGTGTGTAAGTTTTGCCGGAGTAAGACTGCACACATTGCACATTTCTTTTAAAGGAGTGAAATGGAACCTTGATATTGATACTGAACAATAAGTTTAGTGTTAAATTTATTATGCCAATCTGGGATTAAACGAGTAAAACTTGAAATGTTTTTGAGATTTTAATAAGATTACAAAATCTGCATAAACTCTTTGTTTAGTCTTATTAGTATAATTTTACTGAATAATATTCATTTAAGAATGTAAACAGAAATTGACAAAAGTGTGATATTGTTTTATTGTGGTGTTTATTGATGTAAAGTGGCTCATGCACAATGAGATTGCATTGACAATTGTATTGAAAAGATATGGTGATCAATCTTCAATATTATTCATACACAATATTGATCAATATATATCAAAACAATCTTATAATCGATAATATAGACTGAAGTGATGGGCAGATTAATCGATTATAATCAATAATCAGTTGGTTTGAGCTTGTGATAGTGATATGCGACTAAGAAATTTAATAATCGATTAATCAGTTCCTAACACATTGATGAAAGCCATTATTCATTATTTTCAAAACTGACATCAGCTTGATGGCTCAGCGTCAAACGGTTGTAACTGCCTATATGTTTATATATATATACAGTTTTATGCAACTGTTTCATGCGGAGCCATGAAGTTGGTAGAAAGATCTGCAGAGTCTTTTGGTCTTGAGTTTTAACTACACTGTCACATTTTATTCTTCAAAAAGGATGATACTGGGAGTGCTGTTTTAATTTTTGAAGAAAACGATTATACAATCAATCATTAGTTGATTTATGCTTCCAACTAAAAACTGATTATCGATTGTGATTTGAAACCAATTGCCCAACACTAATTGACTTTGTATGGGTCCCTTTAGTGCAAAAGACGGAGCTGATTCATAGTGTTGCATTTCTTGATAGAATAATGGCAATTGATTTGTACAATTTAGTTTGCATGAAGAAGAAGGATGTTTATGGGGTTGGAAGTATTTAGAATAAGTTGCTAGCAGAAATTTGATAAGACGGGTGTGGGATCATAGGTTTTTGTACCTGTGGACAAGAACTTTTTTCTATGCCACTTGTCCGTGGACAAGTTAATACTAGGACAAATATTAGAATGGTACTAAACAGATCTAAGAATTTGTTTATCATAATGATAATATCAAAAGGAAGAAAATATTCTTTTTAATGAAGAAAATGCTGGAGTCCAGCATTTTCTTCTTTAAAAAACATGTTTTCTAAAAATTGATTCTTTTTTTTTTTTTTTTTTTTTTTCGATGACATGTTGTTTTGATCAGGGACAAGTAGAAAATCATCTTTAACTTGTCTAGGGACAAGTGTAGAAATTCTGTATTTCCACAACCCTGGTTAAGAGAAGTACAAAAACAAGTTAATATTGTGGCAATAGTAAGAAATGTGAAATGAGAAAGCAAAAGGCAAATCTTCAAAAAGTACACACACCTTTAAAGCAAGAAGTTAAAAAAGAAGAAAATGTGAAAAGTTTGGATATTTTCGCTGAACAAGTAGACCAAAAGGAGAGCAATGAAGCCACCAGACCACAGATGGCACCTGACATCATGCAGGTCATGTTAACAAGACTTCTTGGTAAGGTACCATAAGTATTTCGTTGTCATGATGAATAAACTGGAAACCTGGCACTTATCATGAATATAGTCTGGAATTAAATTTTTAATTATATTGCATAAAAATGCAGTTCATTTTGATGATAAGCATAGTAAAAGTGTTTTGTTGGCAATACATATTTTTGAGAAGCATTCAATTTTAATGGCATTCAGTAAGAAATTTTCATTAGATGTGAACACAGAAGATTATGATTTCCTGGTGTTTTGAGGTAAGTTATAAAAATATGAAATTGCTTCAACATAAAAGTTTGTGAACCTAAATGTTTTAACTCTTATAATTAAACCATCTGCTTTGAGGCATGTATGTTCTCTTTGACATTAAAATTGATGATTTAAACAAAAGTACCAAAGCCATAGATGCATGATAAACTTTCTTCTCAAAGTTACTGATGATATGATTCTAGTGCAGAATCCCCTTCAGACAAATCTCATTCTCTGTCTTTTGACTTGACCGAAACAATCATTTTTAGCTCACCTGAGCACGAAGTGCTCAAGGGAGCTATTGTGATTGATCGTTGTCCGGCGTCCGTCTGTCCATCTGTCCGTCACGGCGTCAACTTTTTCTTTAAACGACATCTCCTCCTAAACTTATGGGCCAAAATCAACCAAACTTGGCAGAAATATTCCTTGGGTGGTCCCTTATGAAAATTGCTCAAATGGAAAGGATCTGTGCCATATCACGGGAAAAGGGGCCTTAATGACAAATTTCTTGTTTTCACTCTAGAAGCCACAAATGTGGTCCAATCTTCATGAAACTTGGTCAGAATATTTGTAAGGTCATGAGGATGAAGTCTATTGAAAATGGGAAGGATCCGTGTCATATCACAGGAAAAAGGGGCCTTAATGATAATTTTGTCAAAAATCTCTTTCAACGACATCTCCTCCTTAACTTATGGGTCAAAATCAACCAAACTTGGCAGAAATATTCCTTTGGTGGTCCCTTATGAAAATTGCTCAAATGGAAAGGATCCGTGCCATATCACGGGAAAAGGGGCCTTAATGACAAATTTCTTGTTTTCACTCTAGAAGCCACAAATGTGGTCCAATCTTCATGAAACTTGGTCAGAATGTTTGTAAGGTCATGAGGATGAAGTCTATTGAAAATGGGAAGGATCCATGTCATATCACGGAAAAAGGGGCCTTAATGACAAGTTTGTCAAAAATCTCTTTAAACGACATCTCCTTCTAAACTTATGGGCCAAAATCAACCAAACTTGGCAGAAATATTCCTTGGGTGGTCCCTTATGAAAATTGCTCAAATGGAAAGGATCCGTGCCATATCACAGGAAAAGGGGCCTTAATGACAAATTTCTTGTTTTCACTCTAGAAGCCACAAATGTGGTCCAATCTTCAATCATGAAACTTGGTCAGAATGTTTGTTAGGTCATGAGGATGAAGTCTATTGAAAATGGGAAGGATCACTGCCATACAAGGAAAAAGGAGCCTTAATTGCAATTTTGTCAACAATTTCTTTAAACGGCATCTTCTCCTAAACTTATGAGTCAAAATCAACCAAACTTAGCAGAAATATTCCTTGGGTGGTCCCTAATGAAAATTGCTCAAATGGAAAGGATCCATGCCATATCACGGGAAAAGGGGCCTTAATGACAAATTTCTTGTTTTCACTCTTGAAGCCACAAATATGGTCCAATTTTCATGAAACTTGGTCAGAATGTTTGTTAGGTCACGAGGATGAAGTCTATTGAAAATGGGAAGGATTCATGCCATATCACGGGAAAAGGCGTCTTAATGACAATTTTTTTGTTTACTCTCTAGAAGCCACAAATATGGTCCAATCATCATGAAACTTTGTCAGAATGTTTGTTAGGTCATGAGGATGAACTCATTTGAAAATGGGAAGTATCCGTGCCATATCACAGGAAAAGGGGCCTTAATGACAATTTTCTCGTAAGAGCTCCAAACGCCACAAATATAGTCCAATTTTCATGAAACTTGATCAAAAGTCTGCCAGGTCACAAGAATGAACTCTGTTGAAAATGGGAAGGTTCATGCCATATCATAGGAAATGGAGTCTTAATGATAATTTACTAGAAATATCAGGTGAGCGATTTAGGGCCCTCAGGGTCCTCTTGTTGTTAGGTGGACACAAACCCCTCAATTTTTTTTAAGTTGGATAAAATCTGATAATTGCGGTAATGTATTTTCAATTAATGGGATAATGCTTGCCCAATCAGAATGAAACAGAGTTTTGTTTGCCCTTTCAAAAAAATACATGTATTGGTCATGTATGGAAAATATTGATGATAAGTCAATATGTTATTTCGGTATTATTGTCCTAAATGTTGATCATGTACATTGAGGGCTGCTTAATATATCATGTGTGGTGTTGGACTAATTATCTCAAATATATAACACTAATCATTACATCATGTATTTTCTTGTGTATCCATCAATTAATCTCAGCAATAATGAAATTACCTCTTACATTCATGCTAAACTCTTACAAATAACTTAATTCTCATTTATTTAACAATATGGCATGGTGTTTAATTTAGTATATGGCATGGTGTTGTATATGGTATACTGTATTGTCTGCATGCTTTTGTAGCACCTTTATTTGTTAACCCTCACAACTCCTATGAGTGATGCCCATAAGCAATAAGGAACCCTTGGTGATTCTTCATGATAGACCTTAATGATAATCCGGCCATGAAAGAGCACTGTTTTGACTGTTGGTTTATATTACGTCACAAGCATCAAAATCGGACAAAATCATTGAAAGATTTAAACAGAGCACATTATAATTTGATTACAAAATGCAGTGTTTTACTGTGTTTTGTCATTAAATAATAATTAGCCGAAACTTTCTCCACAAACAATCGGTAAAGATTTTTAAAAATTTCTTGACTTCAATTGTAAAGTACCCCAGAAAGCGATCTTTGTTTGATCTTTCAAATCACTCATACACAGTTCTTCTTGGTACATTGGGTCTCTTGATGTTGCATCTGAATGTTTCTATATAATCAATTTTCTATGTAAAAGTGGGGATGTTGAAAATAATTTTATTTTATGCAATTTACATAATGACACATGGAATTTATATATGTCATAATTATATGAATGAAATGAATTAAAAAAAGTTGATAAAAATAGCTTGAGAATGATTGTATTTACAAATTGTTATGTGTTATTATTTCATGAAAATGATTCACTCTATAATTTTTATTATTTATTCAAAAACAATGTTAGAAAAACTTATTGATAACCACTGTATATCTGATGCTGCATACAATCTGTTTTAGATAAACAATTAATTTAATTTTCCCATTTCTCCAAGTTTTAGACTTTTCAAATTGAAAAAGGTTGCATGTGACAATGAATTTTAAGAGGCAGAAATTCGAAAAATTTGAGTTCAATCCATAGACTGTTGACAGAGTTATGGCCCTTTGATGGAAAATGGCTTTTCATTATTGAAAACCACTTGTAAGGGGGTATTGACGGCTTTGGAACAGCCTAGTTTCCTGAATGTTTTCTGAATTCTTAAAGTACACTGTAGTAAAATCTTAAGGCACCTTACAGGAATGGGTTAATTCTGGACAAAAGTACCATGTCTTGTACATGTTTTAGGTGGTGCTACCAATTCACCATACATGAGACGATCTAAAACCAATGTTACAAGTGGACAAGCCCGCCAGACAGCTCCTGCCAACACAAGAAGTGTGACTGCATTACCGAATAAAAAAGATACCCATGCCAGGTATAATTGTTTCTATTTAACCCATGTACCCTCGTTGTAATAGTGGCTTTAAGTGGCCCATATACGGTCATTTATATTGACAATTACATTGACAATAAAATTGAATTTATCTTATAACTAAACAAGAATCTCTGTGATAACATCCCATATGATATTTTTCATGATATCATATGGATATTTTAAGAACAATGACATAATGTGGTCATTTTTAGAAACTTGCATTTCTGTTAGAAACATTGACAAAAACAAGTCAAATAGAGGTTATAAGATAAATGTAATACATACTTAGTGAACTTAGCAGAGCCTCGACATTTATCAATTCTCCCAACCAATTATTTTTTTCATACAATACACTAAGTACCTATAATATATATCTCACATACATACCGGTAATCTATGATATTGTCTATCATAGATTAACAATATTATTGATTGTGAATTGAAGTTGAAGATTAATCAATAAATTGCTACAATGTTATTGTCAATAATCTTGATTGTGTATTGGTAGCTTTATTTTCAAATAATTCTTTTTGAATAATTTCCAAATCAAAGTACTGAAAGAAGTGACTGATGGTGAATGTTCACTTTAAAAAATCCTATAAACAACTCTTATTGGATTAACAGGTGATGTAGACTAAAAGCACAATTCACATATCTACAAGCTTACTTGTCTGTCTATTCCGCTTGTCAAAAAAGTTAATGTCATATAAACAGAGAGTACTTTATTTTACAGTTGCTTGAGAGAATCCAAATTAGTCAAGAAAATTGTTAACTTTACTTCATATCCTAGCTAGAAGGAAAATGTCTGCAATAGTTATTACATGCACATATTCTAATATTACTGTAGATATAGTTTCCCTTATTACATAATATGTATATCAATTTATTTTATTTTTTCATGTAGTGACTTTTGTGCACATTTTATCCTAAAAAGAGCTTTATAATTGATAGGCATTTAGAATTATGACATATTGGTGAAGTATATTTGGATATGATGCATGCATGATATTGTATTATTGATGATTTTTTGTCATGGATATTATTGGAAATTTACTCACTGATTAAAGGTTCATTCAGAAGATAATTTAACCCTTGTCATGCTGAACCTGGAATATTCCTGCTTTGGCAGGAGCTACAGACAAACATCAGCCTGCACATATGTGCAGTCTGATGTTTGTCTACACCACCTGTTTCTCACTTTCACTAGAATTGTCAATAGATTTAGTTTTTCAAATAAAAATTGACCTACAGATGAGACTTTCAGTGCTTTTTATCCTTTGATTTTGATGAAAAATTATAACCAAAATTTATTCAGCATGACAAGGGTTAAGATAAACTTCTGACGGAAATGTTATTTTGAAAAGTCAATCCATGCCGTAAAAAAACCATGCCTTACCAGATAGAAAATAGCAGATAATATTGTCGCTGAAGTAGTTTAAAGTAATTGTTTTAAATGTATTGCACTGTAGTATTAGACAACATAATTCTTTCTAGACCCGCAGTTACTGCCCCCACCTTAAAGGCCCCTATCCCTTCACCAGGAAGGGAAATAAAAATTCCTGTAAGTTCACGTGACCCAGAGGAAACAGAACCCGAACCCAGCCCTGCTGTCCCTAAAGGAACCCCAGCTACCACAACAGAGAAAAAGTAAGTGACTGGCCCCAAAGTGTTGGTGTTTTAAATAAGTAGAATAGAGCAAAAAACTGTTTGGATTTTAAAACTAGAACAAGACAAGTTCAAACTGATATTTGAAATGGGTGTGACTTAATAAGCATTTGTTTAATAGTTTTAAAAAGAGATAGGTATTATAAGTCAGTTTCCTATAAGGTAACAAAAGAAATAATTGAGCCTGTGTGTGACATTTCTAACAATTTGAAATGTACATAGGATGCAATTATTGAGCAGCATTGAGAGCCACATAGTGTAAATACAAAGTAACCTGATGCTCTACAGATACTTTAAGACCTTATCTAGCTACTAAATGTGTAGTGAAGACTCGGGTCAGCTGCACAGGCAAGTCAGAGTCTTTGCTTTGCGCATATTTGGAATTGTTGGAAATCTCATGCACAGGCTCAATTTATGTTTTAGGTTATCAGGCACAGAAAATGTCTGATTATCACTTTGTGTGAGGTATGCCAGTTAGATCAAGATTGTTGTATTCCATCATCAATTTAGCAGTTCACTTTAGTTGGATGAGAAGCTGGTGGTTCAGATGAAATGTTAGGGTTGTTCTGGTGTGAGAAACACTAAGATGGTGTTCAGCCCCATACAAAAAAAATAGAGAACAAGCATACAATTCTATAAGATTCTATGGCCCATGGTTATGACATGTCTAGACGTAGTATTTAGGTTATTTATTTGTTAAAATTGTCCATTGCACCATTACAAAATTAATTATTCACTTGATGTAAACTGTATAAAACTGTTTGTCAATAAATTTATTGAAACTATTTAGACTTTGTAAAACGTCTTAACATTATATGTGTTTTAACAGTATAGAAAGCATAAACGAAGAGCCAAATGAAATGGACATTGTCTTGGAGGAGTGGTAATGATTGTTTGGCTCCACCCCTTTTTGCATATTAATGATTCATGTAGGCTACTACTCTGGTGAAATTAATTACACAACTTGTGTGGTTGGATTATATTTATTACCACCAATTCTTTATTGCACCAAGTCTTACTTAGTTCATCAATTTGTGGAGATATATACTATATATTGCCTAAGCCTTGCCAGTATCAGTGTTGTTTGTTGTTTTTGTTGCAAATGATCCCTGCGATAAAAATATTTGGTGATATCTTTGGTATTATTAAGGCATTTTCTCAAAACTAGGGGTATAAGCTCATTATGAAAATACAATTTATTGTATCAAAGGAACTCTTAGGGATTCCAGGCTCCATTCATCAACCTGTTGTTGTCTGCAGGCCTTGGAGTTGGCAGCTCTACACAAACTTTAACCTTGGTTATATTTCAACCATATTTGCCTGAAACTACATAGCACATGTTTATCCAATCACAAGAGCAACCTACTCTACCAAAGAATATAGCTATAAACTTTTTAAAAGAATTATATCCCTTTCTCAACCTTGGTATTTTCACTTTTCACCAACAGCAAACCATAGCATCCCCTTGCTGTGCTCCTTTTGTTATAAGATATCTGACTGTGGCCTGTATTAGATTTTTATGCACCATAAATATACGTCCAACAGTTGGCATTTAAAGTTTAAAACCCTGCACTTGTATTAAATTAAACTCAGGCTGTCTACCGATTCCTATATTCCTATTAAACTCCTATATTTTGGGTCCAAATCCTATATTTTTAAGCACCTCCTTTATTCCTATAAAACTCCTATATTTTGAAAATATTTCCTATATTTTTATATGCCGCCGGAAGCAGACGTATATTGGCGTCATCTTCTCCGTCTGTCCGTCCGTCCATCTGTCCGTCCACTTTTCTTGTCAACGCAACTCCTCCTAAGTTTCTGGCTGGATCTTCTTGAAACTTGGTCAATGTTATCACCTCAATTGGTAGATGTGCATGAAGGAAGGATTTTATGGTTCGTTGATTTTTGCCTGAGTTATGCCCCTTAAAAACTTAGTCTCTGAGTCCACTTTTCTTGTCAACGCAACTCCTCCTAAGTTTCTGGCTGGATCTTCTTGAAACTTGGTCAATGTTATAACCGAAATGGTAGATGTGCATGAAGGAAGGATTTTATGGTTCGTTGATTTTTGCCTCCCAAGGTGTATAAATGGGTACCTGTGAGAATGTTAGTAAGTGCCATGGCTGCCAAAGTGCACCATGTGTAAATAGCTGACTTGCAATTCAACGATTTGGGGTTTAAAGTGTGAAGTCACTTGAATATGCCTGGCATTTTAGTTTTTTAAGGTTTAGAAAACACAGTGTCAATCATTGTTTATTGTGTGCTACAGTTTTGAATCAAAAGAAGAAAGTAAGGTCATGTGATTGATCCTGAGCAGTACAACTATTGTAACATTGAGTTTGTCTGTCTGCGCAAAACATCTCCGAGTGCTAGTATGGTTCTGGACCCCAGATCAGAAACTTTTCTCATTCTGAATTTTTTTTTAGAATTTAAATAAGTTTATAAATTTAAAAGAAAGCATTGATATCTTGTTATCTGTAACAACTTATTGATATTATCTTTTATGTTCATACATTTATTAGCTTGGCTGATTTTTTTTGAGAAAACCCAAGATATTGAAATAACCTTTGCATCATTGGTGTTATAGCTTACGTGACAAGCTTTAACCATAGCCATATCTTGTGTTATTGCAGATATCTTCATGCAACTTGGCATGTATGTTCACCATCACAAGAGCTATCCATACTATCAGGGGTGATAACTCTGAAATCATTTTTGTAGGAGTTATCCCCCTTGTTTGACATAGATAATTTGTATAATCCAGCACCTGCTGTCGAGCGTTGTACCAGTAGGAGGTGCACTTGTTTAAGTTTTGCAACAGAATAAAAGCTTTAAACTCAAGTTGAAATTTTAGAAAATTCTTATCTGAACATGAGAAAATCTTTGTAAGCTTTGGCCCAGATTTTCCTCAGAAATTGTAGAGAAGAAGAACTTTTGTTGAGAAAAAAAATTCTCTTTCCTCATTGTTCTTTCAGAGAAATAATATTCAGGTTACAAAATATTGGTAAATTTTGTTTTTGAAATGATTTTATTTGATGATTTTATAGACTAAATAGCTAGACAGCTTAGCTAGTTTATTGTTCTTAGTGGCTAGATGTAACCATTTAGCCAGTATATTCAGTATATGACTGTTGTACTCATCATTTGATTTTATGTTCACTTTTGTAGTATGCATCTTCAGTCTTTATTCAATTAAGTGACAAAATATAATTCAAAATCAATCAAACTAGATAGTTATGTATTCATTTGGTTTGACAGAATAATATTCCCATAAAGTTGAAAACAATTGGTGTCAAGATAAAAAGATCATGGGCATAGTGACAATTTCTTTGAGTCTTTTCAAATTTACAGATTGACCTACAGTTGGTACTTTCAGTGCTTTTTGCTCCCTGATTTTGATGCAAATTTTAATCCAAAATTTATTCAGCATGACAAGGATTAAGATATATCTTGTATTACTAAACACATTCACTTGAAACTTGGCATTCATGTTCACTTTCAAAAGAGCAACCTCTACTATAGCACATAGTTTTTAGCACATGTTTTTTAGCTCATATAAGCACAATGTGCTCAAGATGAGCTTTTGTGATCACCTTTTGTCTGTTGTGCATCTAAAGATGTTAACAATTCTTTAAACATCTTCTCCACAGTTACCAATGGACGGATTTCAACCAAACCAAATGTTCCTTGGGTGACCCTCCTCTAAATTGTTATTGAAATTTGGGTTGACCCCAATTCCCCAAATATAGGCGTGGCAGGGTGGGGCAGTTTTTTCCCTGAAATCTTTAAACATCTTCTCCTTTGTAACCATTTGGCAGATTTCAACCAAAAATTCGGCAGAAATGTACCTATGGTGACCCTTCTCAAAAATTGTTCGTGAAATTTTGATTGACCCCAAAACATGGATATGGCAGGGTGGGGCAGTTTTTGACCCCTAAATCTAAAATAATCTTTTCCTCAGTAACTATTGGGCGGATTTCAACCAAACTTCGCAGAAATCCTCATTGGGTGGCCCTTCCCAAAAGGTTTGTAAAATTTTGATAGACCTCCAAATATGGGCATAGCAGGGTGGGGCTGTTTTTGACCCTGAAATCTTTAAACATTGCCTCAGTAACACATGGGCGGATTTCAACCAAACTTGGCAGAAACGTTCCTTGGGTGACCTTTCTTAAAACTTCCTTGTGACATTTTGATTGACCCCCAAATATGGGCGTGGTAGGGCGTGGCAGTTTTTTTACCCTGAAATCTTTAAACATCTTTTTCTCAGTAGCCAGAAGGCAGATTTTAACCTAACTTGGTATGTTTGTTCCTTCGGAGACCCTCACACAACTTGTTCATGAAATTTTGATTGATTCCCAAATATGGGCATGGCAGGGAGGGACCTTTTCTTACTTCCAAATCTGTGAACAACATCACCTCCTAATCCAAAAGACTATTTTAAATGAAACTTTTCCAGAATGTTTTTTGGTGCTCCTTTTCAAAAAATGTTTTTGACATTCTTTTTTTACCATAAATATGGGCATGGCAGGTTGGGGCCTATTTTTTATTTGAATCCTTTTAATAACATCTCCTGAACAACTAGGCAAATTTCAATGCAATTTTACTAGCATGTTACTTTGGTGAGATCTACTTGACTAATAAAATTCAGGTGAGCATTTTAGGGCCATTCTGGCCCTTTTTTCTGCAAATTGTCTCCTTTTTCAACTAAAACATTTCATCCAGCTGAGTGTACAGAAGCCTCTTTGCAGTTAAACTTTTTATCCACTATGCAGCACCCAACAACCAAGTGTTGTCACACATAGACAGTACTCTTTTTACAGCTTTTAAGTTGTGTTAAAATACAACTTTTCTCCACTAGTCCATGGACAAGCAAAAGCCGATTTCCTACTTGTCCAGGATCAAAATTACCTTGCCCACAAAATATGAATTGATAAATATTGAGAAAAACATTATTTTTAATGAAGAAAATGCTGTAACCCAGCATTTTCTTCACTAAAGACAATGTTTTCTGCCCTTTGATACAAACAGAGGATGACTTTCCTCCAAGATCATTTTAATACTGTATCAAAATTTGCTGTAGTATTCACTTGTCCACGGACAAGTGGCCTAGAAAAATTTACTTGCACGCAAGTGGGAAAAGCCCATGTTGGACAAGTTGGGCATGGGAATTCAATACAATTCAATTTGCAAATATACTTTATATTATCTATGATTGTATAGTTTAAAGAAATAATCATGTATTTTCATACAGCCAGTGGAGCGTCTCAATCCCATGGACCTCTTGTTTTCATTATTTGAAACTTTTTCTCACAGGCCTGGATATGATGCAGAAGACAGCCAGTTACAGACAACAAGGGAGACAACTAGAGAAGCAGGAAGTCGACAGTCAGTTGTCACCCCTTCTAAAGCACCAACACCAAACCCATTAAAGGTATAAAAATATTTTTAATATGACCTATGTTGCAGGAGTGAAATAACGTCATTGAATATTTTTTATATCATAGGTGTTATAAAACTTAGTGCAAATGAGCTTAGAACATATAGCAACATTATATTTTGGGTATAGAAAATGAAAATCTCAAACATATGTAAACTAGGCAAAGCCTTGTCTTTATCTGTTTTTTAATGACTCGTTGGATAAATTTGGTATTTCCAGACAACTCATTCAAAACCCTCTATTTATTCAACTGTTTTGTTGGCCATGCCCTCTGACCCCCCAAACATCAGACCATATATCAGATATGATTTTTTTTGTCATGCTGAATAAAATCCTTTGATAAATAAGATTAAAATCAAAGCTGTAAGATCATGGAAGCATCATTTTGTGGTATAAACTTTGTGAGTAAATATTTCTTTTTTAATTTAAACCTACATAAAATTTATGAGGAAAACAGGAAGTGAAGATCAAGATGACACTGCATATTTCGAGGGGTCAGTGTAACACCATAATTGTTAGTGCCTATAAATATATAGGCACTTACAATAGTATTGCACTGACCCATCGATTTATGCAGGTTGATTTTGTCTATACCTTCTGCCAAAACATGAATAGTCTGGGTTCAGTATGGTTAGGGTTTAAACAGAATTTGTCTTAAAGATATTGATGGCTCAGCGTGAAACAGTTGTAACTATTTATAAACATATAGGCAGTTACAATAGTGTTGCACTGACCCATCAATATGCATTCATAGATGTAAAAAAAAACAGTAGAGGTAGACCTGAACATAATAGTTATAGCTACTAATAGGGCTCTTACTACAAATTAAATCCTTGTGTCACCTAAATGATTTGATTTAGGACGGAAAATGAAGGGGGTTAATATTTCACTTCTTGCTTTGTCTGATTGGTCAACTTTTACCAGGGATCTTATCAGAAGAACAGCAAGCACAGCTGAAACAGTGTTGTATGACACTAATAATTTACAACACATTATTTTGACATACACAGGGGTGTGATTTACCATGTGTATCATCCTAACAATAAGCACAACTCAAACACGCAGTGTTGTATGGCATTGAAAATGTTCAATAAATGCTGATATTTGTACATTTCAGGGTATTAATTTAAAATTACTAGGAACATTATCAGAAGAACAGCAAGCACAACTCAAACAGTGTTCTATGACATTGTTAGTGTGTCTCACATCATGTTGATATTTGTACACTTCAGAGTATTGATTTACCAGGAAAATTATCAGAAGAACAGAAAGCACAACTCAGTTACAGTGTATCACACATTATGTTGATATTTGTACATTTCAGGGCATTGATTTACCAGGTACATTATCAGAAGAACAGCAAGCACAACTCAAACAGACATTTAATAAACTTGACACAGACAAAGATGGGTAGGTGCAACTTTTTATCTTTTATCATAATAAACTTCGTCTTTCTTTTATAAGCACAAATCAAGAAATATTTTAAATTAGACCTGAACTCATGAATCTGTCACTTATGGGATATCAAATCTGTGCTCATAAAATACCAAATATCAAATTTGGTGTTTAAAACCGGGCTACACTGCATATCAGTTTAATCCTTATAAGAATGATTAATTCAGTATTTGTCATGACCACTTAAATAATTATTTATCTTCTTTTTCTAACTTCTATATTTAATTTCATTCTACCATACTGTGTTGTTTATTTTGCAGCCATTTAATGTTTAACCAGTTACAGACACAACTACCTAAACAGTTCTCTCAGGCTCAAGAAAAATATATTAAACAGGTATAAAGCTGTCCGCTGATCCTCATATCTTTTATAAGGAGAATTAGAGTACGAGGGTTGATCCAAAAGTTCGTAAAATGAGGTTATAAATCATCAGAAAAGTTAACTATCAAAACATAAAACATAGTCTTTTAATGAATCATCTGTGTTATAAAATTTTTAAATGTTTACATTCAATAGCGGCTGAAAAATGCACGAAACAAGACAGAGACCCCCTACTAAGGCGGGGGAGCAAGAACGTCAAATGTGACGTCAAAAATAACTCTTTCCACATGGTCCATGCTAACTCTCATGCCTTTCTGTACTGGATACGTCCACTTATAGAAATTATCCACATTGCATTTGGAATCAAATGTGTTTAAAATTTCTATATGCATGATATTTTTAGTAAAGTGGAAAGCCAAATGCAGGACATTTATTTTTGGAAAATATTGAATATCTATTAGAATATGTTCGTTCGTTGGAACTCCATTTTACCATTCTAAATGCTCCTTTGAAGTCTGTCCCTTTTTGAATATCAGAGATAGCTTTAGGAAAAGTTCTCTTCTGCATACTCGTATCATTTTTCTAAATTATCTGAAATGTTTAGATTGATGAAAAGCATAGATCATGTCAAACTTCGAAAACTAAACAGCATTCATATTTTGGTGTTGACGTCTTGTCGTTTTTTCCTTGTTTAATCAAAATTATCAAATATATTCTGTGCCGGTTAAAAATGGCACAAAAGCTTTAAAAAATAACAAATAAATTCTCTTCGCTCCCTTTTTAATTTAACCAAGGAATTTCAACCAAAGTTATAGAAAACTTACAGAAAAATTGATTTATTTAACAGATTTTCAATATTTTTTCACTCTCCCCCGCCTTAGCATACATATGTTTCTATGGTAACGTATTCTAGGACCTCTAAAGATTATTTTGCAAAAATAATAACATTAATGTGCCCCGTTGTTACTAAACTGAAGATTGACGAAAATATATACTTAGCAAGCTAGAAATGCGAAAGGTTATTAGCCTTTTCTCCGAACTTCTGGATCATCCCTCGTTAATGTGATTAAGTCAAGCAAAACAGGACCATCTGGAATCTTTGTAAAATAAAAATTTGATAATCATGCTAGATTCAGAATATCAGCCATATGTGAAATATATAATACGTACTTAGTGTTTTGTATGAGAAAAAATATCTAACGAGGTTGGGAGAATTGATCATTGTCGAGGCTCTGCCGAGACAATTGTCAATTCTCACAACCGAGTTTGATATTTTTTTCATACAATACACTAAGAATGTATTATATTTATCTTATAACCTCTTTTTGTCTTGTTTTAGTCGATGTTTCTAACTTAAATGCTAGTTTCTAAAAATAACTGTATGATATTATTGTTCTAAAAATAACTATGTGATATCATAAAAAATATCATACGGGTTGTTATCATACGGATACTTGTATAGTTATAAGATAAATATATAATACGTACTTAGTGTTTTGTATGGAAAAAAATATCTAACGAGGTTGGGAGAATTGATCATTGTCGAGGCTCTGCCGAGACAATTACCAATTCTCACAACCGAGTTAGATATTTTTTCATACAATACACTTAGTACGTATTATATTTATCTTATAATCTCTATTTGTCTTGTTTTAGTCGATGTTTCTTACTGAAATGCAAGTTTCTAAAAATAACTGTATGATATTATTGTTCTAAAAATAACTATGTGATATCATAAAAAATATCATACGGGTTGTTATCATACGGATATTTGTATAGTTATAAGATAAAAGCTTTTACCCTAGTCAGCCTGCATAGTGGGTTTAGCCTGACTTGAGTTATAACTTTACTCAGTATCCAAATGGTCACCTCTTTGTCTGATGGGTCAAGAACATTAAGCTCTCTGGGCAGCCACACTGTACATAAGATCTGTTATCCTGGAAAACCTACCTAAATGGCAATAAAATTGAAACTTGACTTAAACTATAATTTAAAAAAAAAAAATCAAAATTAATTATTCCTGAAACAAAAAAAAAGTATATATTATTTCCATAATGTTGTGGATCCTGTCTACTGGATCATGAAATCATTTTCACACAAACTAGATTTTTTATGCACTGAAAGTAATAAAAAGGGAAAACATTAAGTAATAAAACAGAAATTGCTTTTTTAAAGCAATTTCTCTCTTTTTCTCAGTGTTTTCTACAATATTTTGGCTGTCTCTTTTCAATTTTAACTCACTTTCAATTAAGGGTTAAAATTTTGGGAATTTTTGATTGGTCTAAAATTGTTTGTAATTTATATACTGGGTAAGACAGCTGAAATTACCCAGTGCTGTCATTTAGGTAGATTTTCCTGCAATGGATCATGTATTCTCTGATTGTGAACACAGACTATGAGACCGCAGTTTTCAATTGAGTTCATAGTGAAGACTAAGATCAGACTGTACGAATCATGATCATGCTTATATGAGCCTTAATGTGGTGCACAAAAGAATTCATGGGAAATGTTACTCAGAGGCTCATACAATTTTGAATCTGACTATGCCCTCCTTTGAAGTTGTCCTTTGGTCAGTCTGTTGGTTGGTTAGTCAGTCTGTCCATCTGTATACTGTTATTTTTTGTCCCAAGCATAAATCAAAAAGTAGCTAGAATCATGAACCTTCACGTGTAATTCAAGAAGGACGAGTGCAGTAATTATTTTTGGGGTTATTGGCCTTTGTTTAATTAATAACTTGTTCATTTATGGGATACTTTATTTTTCTCTGAAAGCACAAATGATATTGACAAGGAATATGCCAGTGACCTACTCTTGTGGTAGCATAAATGTTCTTCTATCGATGGTTCCATGCAAGACTGTAGTAAGTGTATATACATTGTATATACACTTACTAAAGTCTTGCACCCATCCCACGCTATATTTTCAGGTGTATGAGATCACCAGTTCCAGTACATTTTTTGGTCTGGATGAATTCATGACCATGTCCTATCTCACTAATGTTGTAACAGGATTACAGTAAGTGTATTGTGATACCCCCCAACCTGTAAAATAGATGGGGGTATATTGGATAAACCATGTCCTATCTCACAAATGTTGTAACAGGATTACAGTAAGTGTATTGTGATACCCCCAACCTATAAAATAGATGGGGATATATTGGTTTACCATGTCCTATCTCACTAATGTTGTAACAGGATTACAGTAAGTGTATTGTGATACCCCCAACCTATAAAATAGATGGGGGTATATTGGTTTACCATGTCCTAACTCACTAATGTTGTAACAGGATTACAGTAAGTGTATTGTGATACCCCCAACCTATAAAATAGATGGGGTATATTGGTTTACCATGTCCTATCTCACTAATGTTGTAACAGGATTACAGTAAGTGTATTGTGATACCCCCAACCTATAAAGTAGAGGGGTATATTGGTTTACCATGTCCTATCTCACTAATGTTGTAACAGGATTACAGTAAGTGTATTGTGATACCCCCAACCTATAAAGTAGAGGGGTATATTGGTTTACCATGTCCTATCTCACTAATGTTGTAACAGGATTACAGTAAGTGTATTGTTATACCTCCCAACCTATAAAACAGAGGGGGTATATTGGTTTTACCTTGTCCTATCTCACTAATGTTGTAACAGGATTACAGTAAGTGTATTGTTATACCCCCAAACCTTCGTAGTAGAGGGGGATATTGGTTTTAAACGTATCTGTCCATCTGTCTGTCCATCCATCAATTCTATTGTCTGTAATACATTTTTGTTTCCGGACTCTAACTCAAGATTGAAATGACCTAGAATCATAAATTTTATACAACTGTTGCTCATGACCAAAGGATGTCCCCTTTTGTTTTGGGTCTCAAAGGTCATGGTCACGATTTATTTTTATCCAAAAACTGTTTAGGGAAGTGGGACAAAGTGCTTGGGGGAATTTAGTACCCTTTGCAATAGATCTTAATTAGACTGATGTAGGTCCACAATAAGGGAAAATAAAGTTGTCTTAAAATATTTTTCCAACATTTCTGTTAACAGATTGCTCATGAGTCATTGGTTTATCTGTCAAAATCAACTAATAAATTACTTTAAGTTGATTGAGGGTTGACTGTATGTGCAACTGATTAACATCTACCTCTAAAAAGTTCCTTGTTTATGTCTTATCAGTAAATTTAGGACTGTAAATCAGGTAAGCCTGTGTGTGAGATTTCCAACAATTTGAAATATTCATTAGGTGCATAAACTGAGTAGCTTGGACAGCCACATACTGTAAATAAAAAGTAACCTGATGGTCTACAGATACTCTGAGACCTTATCTATCTACTGAGTGCATAGTGAAGAATCTGGTCAGACTTTGGGGATGCACAAACTGGTCAGAGTCTTTTCTTTGCGCATGTTAGAAATTGTTGGAAGTCTCACCCAAAGGCTAAGGTTAATTTTCAGGTTGGTTCATTTTCACGCATCCTGGCCTTACAGAGGTATTGACTAGTTCATATTTTAGGGAAAGACTAATATTTGTCAAATCTATATTATACATAGAGTAAGTGAAATTCTTAATTTTGCATTTTCAAACAGTCTCTGATATTAGTGTAAACGCAACTCTTTCTAATAAAGCCTGATTAAATGTTTTTTGTTGATACAGGCCTACAGGTGCCCCTAGTCTCAGCAGATTTTAAAGACATTCATGTATACTTAAGCTTACAGGAAACTCAACAGAAAATGTATACTTATGTTAACAAGAAACTCAACAGAAAATGCATACTTATTTCTAAAGGAAACCTGATAGAACTTATATATTTATGTTTCAGGGGAGAACCTCTTGATGCATTTAACAAACTCAACTTTCATAATTTACATGATGTGATCTTGAACTATGTGGTAAGTAGAGTTTAAGTAGTTTTAGTTTCAGTAGTATTTTTGTGGTATTCTAAGAAATGAAGAATACATCAGGGTCCGAGGTTATAAAACTTTTCTCATTCCTTATAAGGGCTGTGCCCAGGCATATCCTTTATGCTCTTTGCTAAAAACATTCCAAGGTATTGATCTTGTGTAGATATCATCTCCTTGTTGACATCTGCCTATCTAATTGATGTGATGTCCAAGGGTCAAAGAGACTCAGGTGAGCCATCTAGGACCATCATGGTCCTCTTGTTAATAATTTTTAAATAACCAAATGCATAAGGTCATCTGATTGATGCATGTTGTTTGTTGGCTACCAAAATGTTATATTAAAACCTTAGATATAACCTTTTGGGTGTCCAACAATGTTGCTAATGTGTTTCTTTAATGCTTTTTGGTTGAATATCGAATAATAGTGGTAGATTATCACTTTCTAATCTCATTGCCGGTAGACTAATTGCCGGACCAGTAAAATTAACCAAAAAAAACCCTGCTTTTGTTCATTTCAACATACATTGTACTTGACATTATTAAGTGGAGTCAAACATATGATGTTATGGTATTGCCTAGTAATTATATGCAAAATGATATGAGCATGTGTCTGACATTTCCAACAATGTAAATATGTGCAAAGCAAAGATTCTTGCCAGCCTTTGGGACCAGAGCCCTAACTTTGCACTTTATAGGTAGACAACGTCTCAAAGTGACTTCATACAGCCAGGAAAATTTTCTAGTTACAATATGTGACTGTCTAGGCTGCTAAATGTTGGTCCTTCACATACAAGTGTAATTGTTGGAAATTTCATGCACAGGCTCATATGCTAGAAGAAAAAATGTCAAACAATTTTATATTTTGTGGGGTTTTTTTGTTGATTTTTTTTGCATTCAAGAAATTGAGTATTTTTTTCAATTGTGAGTTAAATTGAAAAATCTTTCATTTTGTGAACAACAAAAGCTAGATTTTCACTTTTGGCTTCACCACTCAGTAAAATATAGCTTTTGCTGTTTACTAAATGAAAGATGAATCAATTTTACCCTGAATAAAACCCTGTTATCCTCTGCTTTTTCAGGAATTGTACCAGACAGTGGACAGAACACACAAAGGAAAGATTACACTTCATTCATTACAAGATATACTATCTACCGCATTGTCAATTGACTTTAAAATAGAACCGCAAAAATGGAACAAAATTGCTGATGATTTAACACTCGTGAGTACATTAGGATAGAATAATTTAAAATGATCTGATGCAGGTGTAAGGCAATTGTATTTAAATCTTTTAGGATATAAGCTATGCTTGTAGGATAGAGAGGTTTTCATAACAGTCATCATGACTGACTGAGATAATTTGTATTATGTATTAACCCTTTGCTGTTTAATCCCTGCTTCTGACGTGCCTGTGATTTTATGATTGAGAAAACATTGTGTAAAAAGAAGAAATTGCTTCTGACAAGCAATTTCTTCTTTTTCCACACCATTTTCTACACTACTGAATGGTTATTTTTCAAATTAAATCCACTTTAAATTTTCGTCTGATAACCTTTGAATTTGGACAGGTCTAAAATTTTGTAAAACATGAAAGGGTTAACTCATTATCTGCATAACCAGTAAATCAGGCCTGTAAAGCTATATAGATGCTTTAGTTTTTTAATTGTCATAAATCATGGATCAAGTCCGTCAGGTTGTCTGTTAATATTTCAATGCATGTTGTATCACATTCAACAGACTTTAACTCCTAGATAACACTTGAAATATATTATACATCTCACTGATAGGAATAATGTAGCCCTGTGTTCAGGATGACAAAACGGTGCACATGCACCATTTTGACTTCCTTAACACAGGCTGATGACAAAAGTAAGGTCATTTGAAAAAGTACAAGTCAAACCATATACACTTTTAGAACAATTCAGTCATCACATTTTTATCACAACTAAACTAAAAACTGTGGCAGAATCATTAGGTTTAACAGAACACTTCCAGTTCAGTTCAGCGTTCCCCAAAAATTTAATCTTTAGGTAGATCAGTAAAAATACAATTGTTTTGTCTTTCAACATATTCTAATCATGGGGGCTATGGCCCTCTCTCCCCGTTTTGTTTCAGTCGTGTAAGATTCCTTTCTTTTTCAATAAATTTGCTGTATTCCTACAATACAAATTGTGCGGGATCTGCCAAACTGGAATCTTCACAGTTTAACTTAAGCTTCCCCTACATTATTAAAGTAATTGACAATAATACAGAATCAATATGTTAACCCTTGTCATGCTGAAGAAAATTTGCATAAAATTCAAGTCAAGAAAGCACTCAATGCACTAACTGTAATTCAGTATTTGTTTTTATGCCCAGGCATAGAGATCGGGGGCATATTGTTTTACAATTGTCCTTCTGTCTGTCTATCTGTCTGCAAAACTTAATTAAAAAAACTTAAAATTTCCAATTACTTCAATGCTTATCAAGATACAATGCCCATATTTGTTATGGTTATAAAAATACGTGTCTGCTGGTTAGTAAAGTCAATGTCAAGTGACAAGGTCAAGGTTGTCTGTCAAGGTTGTCTGTCAAGGTAACATTTTTAAAGAATGCTGTTTCCGGGACATTCCTTTTTAGCTCGACTATTCGAAGAATAGGGGGGGCTATTCCAGTCACCCGGGCGTCGGCGTCGGCGTAATGCTATGGTTAAGTTTTTACGTGCAAGTGTTAAAAATCTCTGTTTCTATGAAAGCTATTGCTTTGAAACGTTGCACATGCTTCTGTGACCATAATATCAGCATCTAGACAAAGATTCATTACTCTGATATTGAATTTAGTGGAATTTTACCCCTTTTCGGACTTAGAAATCTTGGTTAAGTTTTTACATGCAAATGTTGTTCATCTGTAATATTTCTGTTTCTATAAAAGCAATTGCTTGGAAACTTTACACATGCTTCTGTGGCCATAAAATCAGCGTCTTGACAAAGATTAAATACTCTGATATTGAATTTAGTGGAATTTTAACCCTTTTCGGACTTAGTAATTCTTGGTTAAGTTTTTACGTGCAAATGTTGTATTTCTGTAATATCTCTATTTCTACTTAAGCTATTACTTTGAAACTTTTCTCATCCTTCTTTGACCATAATATCAGCCTCTTGACAAAGATTTATTACTCTGATATTGAATTTAGTGGAATTTTAACCCTTTTCGGACTTAGAAAATCTTGGTTAAGTTTTTACGCTCTACTGTTGTATTTCTGTAATATCTCTATTTCTACTAAAGCTATTGCTTTCAATTTTTGCACATGCTTCTGTGACCATAAAATCAGCCTCTTGACAATGAATCAATACTCTGATTTTAAATTTAGTGGAATTTTAACCCTTTTTGGACGTAGAAATCTTGGTTAAGTTTTTACGTGCAAATGTTGTATATCAGTTATAGCTCTATTTCTATCTAGGCTTTTGCTTTACACATGCTTCTGTTACTATGATATCAGTCTCTTGACAAACATTTATTACTCTGATATTAGATTTAGTGGAATTTTAACCTTATTCAGACTCAGAAATTCTTGGTTAAGTTTTTACGTGCAAGTGTTGTACATCAGTTATATCTCCAATTGTATTAAAGCTATTGCTTTCAAACTTTGCATTTGCTTCAATGATCATAACAACAGCCTCTTGATAAAGATTGAACTCTCTGGTATAGAATTTAGTGGATTTTTAACCCTTTTTGGACTTAGAAATTCTTGGTTAAGTTTTTACTCGCAAATGTTGTATTTGTGTAATATCTCTATTTCTACTACAGCTGTTGCTTGGAAACTTTACGCATGCTTCTGTGACCATAATATTAGCCCGCAGAAAAAGATTCATTACTCTGGTATTTAATTTAGTGGAATTTTAACCCTTTTCGGCCTTAAAAATCTTGGTTATGTTTTTATGTGCAACTGTTTTATGTTAGTTGTATCTCTGTTCCTACTAAAGCTATTGCTTTGAAACTCTGCACATGCTTCTGTGACCATAATATCAGCCTCTAGACAAAGATTCTTTTCTCTTGACTTTCATTTTATCAAATTTCCAATGTCGATATTGATTTGCTGTTACTATCCAGCACTAGGAATAGTCAAGCTTCGCTGTCCTCCGACAGCTCTTGTTTCAAATACACATCTGGTTTAACTAAAAATTTTTGAATCAATTTTTATTTGATAATGAAAAACAGGTGGTTTTGACTAAGATCAGACTGCACAGGTCTTGATAAGAAACTGGGTAAAATCATTTGAAAATCATCATCTCTATCAAATTCTAATGTCTTCGTGAGAAGATTATAATGAGTACCCATTACATAGGTCTTTAACCTGTATTCTTGATATATTGGTATTGTAAATCCTTCATTTGTAGGTCTAAAATCATGTATGTGTATATTACAGAGTCAAGGAGATAGTATCACATACTTTGAGTATCTAGCACAGATACCATTGTTCTGTAGCTATGGATCTTCAGACTGAAATTAAGGTTATTGTGTATGGCACTCAGTCGGGGATCGACACTAGAACCAGTCCTCAGGCCCTAGACTTGTGGATTTTAGGGAGGACTGGTAGATGTTACCATGCTGGAGGTCCTTCAGGCCTGTAGTTAATGGCAGTACCTAGTATTTCAAATCTGTCGGGTTTTTTTTAATAAAATGCCGTTCAAATACTTTAATTTGCATTACAAAATGGAAAAAATTGTAGAAAAAGAAGAAATTGCTTGGCATAAGCAATATCTTCTTTTCCAACAGTGTTTTCCAAGCAATTTAACCCCTAAATTGCTAAAAATCAAACTTGTTTTTCATGCAGGACCTGTTGTAATCATGGAGAACCGGTATGATTTTTGGCTAACAGGTCCTTCAGGCTGGTAACAAAAAGTTGTTGGTGTCAAACCCTGTCACTCAGCCACTAAAGTTTTGTCACGTGATTTTAGTTTATGTCACATGGGACTAACATGATTATGTTCATGGTACATTGGAACATCACATTTGCGTTAATGCCATATAAGAATCGAGAGTCTTTTTACAACACATAGGAACATTTGACATGTATTTATTGCACATTGAAATTATTTCACATTTGTGTTTGATGTCACATGGGAGTAGCATGCTTGTCTTAATCACACATGGGAACATCACACTTGTTTTGTAGCACATGGGAATTATGTCATATTTGTGTTAATGTCACATTAGAATTACATGCTTGTATTTAATGCTCATGGGAACATCACACTTGTGTTAATTAATGACACATGTATATCATGTAACATTTGTGTTTAATGTCACATGGGAATTGTGTGAGCTTTTTAATTGCACATGGGAACATCACAGTTTTTGGCAAATAGGATAAATGGACTAATGAGCACACTTCAGCTGTAATACACATTTTAGTGGGGAATCCCAGTTCAATGCAGTCACTTTTGGCATATTGACGCTTAATATTTCCCATAACAGTTTTTTTCGTCTGTATTTCCCTCACTTTTCCTCAATGCAATTTTACCTGAGCTGTTTGGAGATAATATGAGGTATTGTCATAATCTTGGTGTGGTTGTTGTTGGCAATGGCCTTAGCATATGTATGACAAACTCTTACCTTGGTCATATCTCTGTTATTGAATATATCTTCATGAAACTTGGAATGTGTGTTTACCATCACAAGAGCTTATAACCCAGACTACAAATACAGATCATTCTTAAAGCATTTTTGTAATAATTTTTGTAATAATTATGCTCTTTTTTCAACTTAAATTTTTTGCATTATCCAGCACCCTCACTTGTGCATTGGCACCAGTTGGCAGTGCCTCTGTCTTAAAATTTTGTGAGAGGACACTTTTCATTGATCTATCAGAGGAGTTTATGAGCATTTTCTGATCTCTAGAATTTTCCAGGGGATCAACAAAAATGGTAGCCATTGTACAAACTTTTGAAGCAAAATAACTTCTTAATTTTTTAAAAGACATTCATAAAATTATTTGGGAAGTATAATAAGTATCATCGCTGTTAAATGCAAGATGACCTTGGTTGATTTTGTGTGTAAAATGTCTGAATATAGGTTGGACAAAGTCACAATGTTGCCAAGCCCTAGGTTTAACTGTTCTATGTGTAATGAATATAACTAATGAATACTGATAGAATGGTCAGTCACAACTGTTTTGCTTAGAGTCAATGAAATAGGACCTGAATTACAAGTTTTACAAATTCATTTATCAAATAATTTAGCTTTTGTTGATTTTTAAGTTAGCTGTAAAAGGAATTTGTAAAATTTGTGACATTATGGTTAATTTGAGAACAATAACTTCATTTACATTATTAATGCCAATAAATGTTACCTTTTTTTCAATCACATCAACACTTTAGACAAGTGGTGAAATGTTACTCTTCTTTTCAATCACAACAACACTTTAGACAAGTGGTGAAATAATACCTTTTGTTTCAATCACATCAACAGTTTAGACAAGTGGGGAAATGTTACGTTTTATTTCAATCACATTAACAGTTTAGACAAGTGGGGGAAATGTTACCTTTTGTTTCAATCACATCAACAGTTTGGTCAAGTTGGGAAAAAGTTAACCTTTGGCATTGATATGAACCATTTTCATTGTTTGATTTTCAGAAAAAATTACCCTGGCTTGATCTTTTTATCAGTATTCAAGCTCTAGTTGCAAGTCTTTGGTCAATAGTAATGTAGATCTATATTTTTGTTGTATATTTTCAGGATATTTCTGGCCAAGTCAGCAAGATAGAGTTCCTGGCTCACATACCATACTTCCAAACCATGAAGAAAGCATAGCTCACCAGAATATAATACACTCAACTTATTGTAGAAAAGCTTAGATCATCAGTGTTAAATTGACTTATGTTATGGTGATTGGTTGCCATGGTTATACCAATGCCAGGGATCAAACAATTTATTTATATGGATAAAGATAATATTGAAGTCTCAACTAAAAAGCTTATCACACTTTTGTTGATGCTTCACTGTGGATATAGAGAAATAACAGTTGAATTTTACTTGATAGTCTCACTGCTAAACCAGTGAAAATTTTGAAAAAAATCATCATGCTTTCATTCAACTCGTACTATTTGACTTTCTTTAAGCAGTGCCAAATAAACAAATTATGTCATTGAGGTTGCATAGCAATCATATGCAAAATGATTGGCTTAAAGAGAATATTTCCCCTTTTTTTTGCTTTTTGTTGTGATTTTGCATCAAAGACATAGAACTATTGTTTGTTTTTTCATGCAAGATCATTTTATGAACATTATTAAAATATAGCTGTTGTTGTTGACCAAAAGCAATATGAATCATTCTTACATGGAAACAACTAATTTCCTTCATGTATGAATATTTTGGAAGGTATTTAGCTCACCTGAAGCTGAGCTTTTGTGATCCTACAATGTTTTTCATCTGCCATACACAGCCTGTGTCTATGTTACAGTTTCTAAGTTTAGATAGTAGAGGCCATAATTCAGGCTTAATGTTTCAAAACTGTTTGGAAGCATAAAGCCTGAATTGTGGCTCCTACAATTTAAACATAAACTTTATAAGTTTATGTTTGTCTGGTCACAAAATGACACCTAGTGATTAAAAAAAAATTGAAAACTTGGAAAAAGAGCCTTAATGTTTTTTTCTTTGTTTACATCTGAGAGGTCACAAGTTTGACCCGAGAAAAAAACTTGAACAGAATGATTGTCTGTTGAACATTGTGTTCTTGGAAAATGAACTTTTTTTAATTCTTTTTTTCTTTTAAAATTTCAGCAGTATCTGAAGATCTTTAATAACATAATCATGAATTAATCACTTGGATATGTATTACCCTTTCTGTAAATGGTAATAAATTTTTGCAGAAGACTCAAGAGGTCATTTCAAGTTCATATCAATCATGGTAGATCTGTGTGATAAAAAAAAATAGTTCTCTAACTTCACTGCCTTTCATGAACAATGTAACATTGAAATATTTTCTCCTACAGCTTCAAACATTAATATTTTTTTTTAATTTTATACCTCTTTTGTAAGGCCAATTATTCTGCGTTTTTAATGAAATGGCAGGGTGGGGCTTACCTATGACGTAATTTGGCAAGTTAGCTTTTAAATATTTTGGGTTCATTGAAAAGTTAGTCGGCAATAATTGTGAACACGTGCAAAAAACTGTATCCTAAAACCAAAATGATTCACATGCTTAGAGAAAGTGAACACATTTCATTTTTGGGTTACCAAAGCCTCATAACTTCAGCTTGACAATCTGAAGTTACGAGGGTTTGGTTACCAACCTACGCCTTACAGTCTCAAGTTAATTATGTCGACTATCTTTAGAAGTAAATAATAATGAATAAAGGCTGATTTACCTTAACCATAAGTGCATCAACCCCTTACTTAGGTTCCACCCTGCCAGGGGAAAAATTGTAGGTGTCTAATAGGTTCTTAATGAATTAGGAAGCTATCTATAAAACTTGCATGCACATTTTACTAAAGGGAGGTAATCAATATCGCCAATTTTGTTCACCCCGAAAATTTTTTTGCGATAATGGATTACCTCCTATTAATTTCTTTCAAACCTCATTCAACACACTCATTCAATTCCATTCCTAAATCATTCCAAAATCATTCACCTTGTCACTTTCACGATGTTATGAACTGTATTATCTGTCCCAAGAAAAGAGGCCATCGTAGAAGTTTTATCTCTTTCATTTCTTTATCTTTTGAGTAATTAAGGAATAAGCATGTTTATACATCTATAAATGAATTTATTATATTGTGTGATATTTCATTATCATGTTAAACATTCAATGTTTTTTCTGTGATATTTGTCTGAGTGTTTTTAGCTCACCTGAGCACAATGTGCTCAAGGGGAGCTTGTAGGGTGATGCTGAGTCTGTTGTGTGTCATCCGTCGTCCATCGTCTGTTGTCAACAGTTTAGAAAAACTTCTTCTCCCCCTGAACCACTGGGCTGATTTCAATGAAACTTTGCCTGAATGTTCCTTGGTTGACCCTCTTTTAAAAATTGTTTGCTAAATTCTGATTGGTCCATAAATAAGGGCGTGGCATTTTTTCACTTTGAATGATATCTCCTGAACCACTGGGCTGTTTTCAATGAAACTTTACTAGAGTGTTCCTTGGGTTACCCTTTTCAAAAATTGTTCTCAAAATTTTGATTGGCCCATAAATATGGGCTTGGCAGGGTGGGGCTTATTTTGAGCCTGAAATCTTTAAAGGACATCTCCTGCTAAACCACTGGGCTGATTTCAATGCAAACTTTACCAGAATGCTCCTTGTGTGACCCTCTTGAAAAATTGTTCGCTAAATTTTGATTGGCCCATAACTGTGGGCGTGGCTGGGCAGGGCTTATTTGGAGCCCGAAATCTTTGAACAACATCCCCCTCCTCCTGAACCTCTTGGCTGATTTCAATGAAACTTTACCAGAATGTACCTTGGGTGGACCTTTTCAAAAATTGCCGAAGGCCAGCGAGCTATTGTCATGGCAGAGTGTCCCTTGTGTGTCTGTGCGTGTGTGTGTGCGTGCGTAAACTTTTCCTTTGAAATATTTTCTCCTCCCAAACGAAGGAGCTGATTTAAATGAAACTTGGTAGAAATGATCCTTGGTTGGCCCTCTTCTTAAATTGTTCAAAGAATTTTGATTGGCCCCCAAAATGGGCGTGGCAGGGCGTGGCATTTTTTTACTTTGAAATCTTTAAAAATAGTCTCCTCCCAAACCATTTCATTGAAACTTGGCATGGATGTTCCTTGGGTGACCCTTTACTTAAATTGCTCACGAAATTTTGATTGGCTCATAAATTTGTGTGTGGCAGGGCGTGGCTTATTTTGAGGCCAAAATCTTTGAACGATATCTCCTCCAGCCAATTTCAATGAAACTTTACCAGAAAGTTTCTTGGGTGACTATTTACTTAAATTGTTCAAGAAATTTTGATTGGTCCATAAATATGGGCGTGGCAGGCGGGGCCTTTTTTGAGCCCGAAATCTTTGAACGACGTCTCCTTCTAACTCTGATGTTTTAATAAGATGGGTTAAGGGTTGCAGGTTCATTATGATTGAGTAATTTGGTGCAATATGGACCAGAACCAGTTAATCATTATTAAATAGGTCTTGTATTTAAGTAAGTTTAGCTTACTTTAAATGTATTCATTTAAAGTAAGCTTTATTTAATGAAAGTCTAAAGATTTTTAGCCGGTGGAGCGATACAGGCCCTCTTGGGCCTCTTGTTTTTAGACTTAACTGAACACAACAGGATTTTTTGTCGCAGTTTTCTAGGCACTATTATTCACAGCACCTTGAAACTTAGCATGGTGTATCAGAGAGTGGTCCTTTACGTCACTAACTTCATTTAGGCCAGTCAGATAGTTATCTAGTACTTTCCGTTTTACAACTTGTATTTTTCCTTGGTTGTATTATCTTTGTTGTTTTTCAAGATAACTCCAAGAAACTTGCAGGTACTGAATAATTAAAAAAAAATCCAAGTAAAAGGGGGGCATAACTCTTACAAATTTACTTTATGAGTTATCCTTCTTGATAGTCTGGAAAGCTCTTGTGATGGAGCCTTCGCATCTGTAGGTGGTGCTCTTGTCTGAAATGTTGCTCAAGTAATTCTGATAATGGTCTCTCAATTCAAGGAGACTTTGCCAGTGCAAGTTAGACTTTTCATAGATAAATGACACAATTATTTCACGCAAAATAGATGGCCTTATTGTATGATACCCTTCAAAATCTGCACTGACAAAAGCGATAACTGTATCATGAAAACCTTGAATATTGTTTTAATAACCGAAGTTAAATAGATTTTTATACCCCCCGGACTCTAACTCAAGAACGAAATGACCTAGAATCATGAAGCTTTATACAAATGTTCCTTATGACCCAAGGAAGTGCCCTATTGTTTTTGGGTCACATAGGTCAAAGGTCAAAGTCACAGTCAGCCTTTGTTCAATTTTCGTTTCCGGACTCTAACTCAAGAACCAAGTTACCTACAAGCATGAAACTTTATGCAAATGTTGCCTATGATCCAAGGAAGTGCCCTATTGTTTTTGGGTCACATAGGTCAAAGGTCAAGGTCACAGTCAGCCTTTGTTCAATTTTTGTTTCCGGACTCTAACTCAAGAACCAAGTGGCCTACAATCATGAAACTTTATACAAATGTTCCTTATGACCCAAGGAAGTGCCCTATTGTTTTGGGGTCACATAGGTCAAAGGTCAAGGTCACAGTCAGCCTTTGTTCAATTTTCGTTTCCGGACTCTAACTAGGGAACCAAGTGACCTTCAAGCATGAAACTGTATGCAAATGTTGCCTATGATCCAAGAAAGTACCCTATTGTTTTCGGGTCATAGAGGTCAAAGGTCAAGGTCACAGTCAATTTTTGTTCAATTTTCATTTGTGGACTCTAACTCAAGAACCAAGCGACCTAGAATCATTAAACTCATGCAAATAGTTTATATGACCTCAATATATGTTACAAACACATCCTGCACTAATAGCACTTGCATTCAAACAAAGCGCTTGTGGGGGGTATAAGTCCGGTCTGCGACAGTTCTAGTTTTACTTGAACATGTTAATGTATTTTCTTGGTTGAATTTTACGATTTTTTGTGACATATTGTTTAAGAGTAGTGGACTTGCGATTTTGTCATCACAAAATGAATGATAAACTAATCTTACTCTGAAACAATCACCTAGAGCTCTCAATTACAAAAAAAACATAAAACTTTTCTAGCTGAACTATGATTTTAATATTCAATTGCCTTGTTTTGTGTTTTATGTTTGTTTGTGAACCAATGGTTGTAAAATCTGTATAAATTGTTATCAGTATTAAAGATTCCTTACTGTTTTATTTTGTTTTATATAAATTACACCCATGTAAACCAAAGTTAAACTTTTAAAAAATCTTAACTGAAACTTCATAAAGACATCAAATTACTTCACAGAATTAGAAAAAGAAATGAAATTAAAAATAACTTGACAATGTTTTTTTAAGGCATAAAGCATCACATATAGCTTGCCTACCTTAACAACTGGTTCCAAATGTCATTCATACATGGTCAATAGATGTATGTTTAGTTTATTATATCGCTGATGTACATACATACTTGTATATGTAACTCACCAGAACATATTGCAGTATACACTATATTTGTGTTGGTTTTGCATTTCAATATAATTAAACAAATTGACACCAATTAAAAGTTAGGTCATTATCTAACTTCTCATTTTCTGTCCACTTACGACCGACGAAAATACATATTAGTGTTTATTGATATGAAACACGCCGCAGTTATTTTTGCCTTTTGAAGAATCTCACACTTTTTGTTTGTTTCATTTATTGTAAAATTCAGATGAGGAGAAACAGGGACACAAAAACTTTAAAAATGACCAAACTTCTTATAAGAAATCCTGAACTTCTTGTGTTCACTTCACTTATTTACCAAATAACCTCATATAATTGCTGTACATTCGAAAATAGACCTGTGTTATTGACAAAGTTAAAAGTTCAAGTCTACAATTCCTTATGACAATAATTTACAAAAGCAATCCTAAAATCTTAGTTAAATTGTGTACAGATTGAGTACCAATCCCTCAATTCCCGATATCAGAATATATCATGGACCCACTTTGGAAAGTTTCCCTGAGCAAGAGGACCATGATGGTCCAATATTGCTCACCTTCGTCTCCTCTACTCCTTGCTTATTACATTGAATAACCTTAAAAAATTAATACAGTCAAACCTGTCTTAGCGGCCACCTGTAGTCAGCAAGCAACCTGTATTAAGCAAGCGGCCACTGAGTTCCCAAATGAACCAATTGCACTGAAATTGACCTGTATTAAGCAAGCACCTGTCTTAAGCAGGCACATTTTGAATGTCCCTAGGGTGCTTGCTTAAGACAGGTTTGACTTTAAATGACTTTTAAAGGCAAACTCAGCCAAAATTATTGTTGTAACCTAAACGCAATAACATTACAACTGTTTTTAAATATTGGCAAGTGCCTTCTTAAAGAAATGAAACATGAAAAAAGTTCTCATTACAATTTATATTATTTCTGTTCAGCCATATTGAAAATGCTTTGAATGTTTTACAACATTTAACATGTATACATACATCTATCAACCATTCCAACGAAATTGCAAAAAAAAATCATTTTCCATAGAGGCCAATTTTTTTCCGAAAAACCTGTCAAATTGATTGCTGTTATGAAGTCTTACACAAAATTCATATCTGGTCAAGTGGGGCCAAAAATTAGGCCTTCAGGTCAAATATATGAAAGATTTTGTTCAAAGATCACTAGAATGTTAATAAAGAAATCGTCATTGAGATCATTTTTCCCCACGACATACCTGGGAATGCACCTAAATCAACCTTCCATATGACCAGACAAACATCCTGAGCAAGTTTGAGAAAGGTTGAGCCAAAATTATACAACGTCTAGAGAGGTAACAAGAAAATGGTCTATATCGCTCCTTTTCTCTTGACATGTGTCGGATTGCCACCAAAATAAAAAAGGATCCTCCCTATTGATAGACAAACATCCTAAGCAAGTTTGAGAAAGATTGTGCCAAAATTGTGACATCCAAGTAAAAAGATTTGACCTTTTTACCCCATCTTGACCCCTATTCAAAATATTTGAAATATTTTTAAAATAAACAAATGACCCAAGGGTCATATTTATGAAGTTTGGTGTAAATTCTGTACACTGGTGTTAGAGGAGAAGATTTTTTTTTAGATTTGTTTACGGACAGACAGACTGACGATGGAAATTCGTTGGCCACAATAGCTCACCTTGAGCATTTTGGGCTCAGGTGAGTTAATAAATCAAAGCACTTTAAGCAATGAAGTTGTCGTAACTGGTGTCATACTTCAATTTTGAATAAATAAGAGGACCACTTTGACCCTAAATCGCTCACCCTAGTAAACAGTCTAAATCCTGTTTTTTATAAAGAGGATGTTAATAATGACAAAGCTTAAGCAATACTGTTGATTTAATAAGAATTAAACTAAGGAACTAAAAGCAGATTGATTAACTCATTTGACACATTCAAAACCTGTCAATAAGGCTTTCTAAAATAACCTTAATTTCGACCCCATTTTTTTTCTAAACTTGGCAAAGATTTTATCCACACAATCATTGTAACAGGTTTTCAAGTTAGTTGGGCTATTAATAAAGCCTCTTAAAGTGTCCACAACTATGAAATGGCGACGGACATATAGAGCTTCCCCTGTCCGTGTGTGAGTCAGTGCATGTGTAGGTTTGGAAAGGCTGTCAGTGTTCGGCCTATTCTTGTCCGGCGCATATCTTCTATATAAATGGATCGTCTCAAAATAATTCTAAGACTTGTTCCTATGATAAGGCTTTACGACACCAGATGACCTTTACTGAAAATGTTTAAGATTTCACATTTAGAAACTGAGTCTTCAAAGATGTTTTTTTTAAATAGAAACCAAGTCAGTTATTACGTCATCTTTGTTTGATTCCAAAGTGTCGCCAATACTACTTAAAAAAGTCGATGGTTCAATGGGACAACAAAACGAAAATTCCTCCTGCAGTCAAAGCCGTTGGTCTGACGCTATTTTTCTGTAATCTACTGATCAGATTTATGAATTATTGTCATAGTCGAGTAGTAAGTTGCTTAAGCCTTGGAAGAAAAGTTCGTCGACATGTCACCGTCGAGGAATATCCGTTGATTATGGTTGCATAATTTTATCTTGAAGCTTTTCTCTAATAAAACCATACAGCCTCGAGCCATCATACTCGGGTGACATTCGATTTAGAACCATTTTGGTACCCATGTTTCTTTAATGTGTTTCTTTCTTCCTGAACGATTAGAAATCTTAAGGTTCATGTAAAGTGTTTGAGACCAAATTTTAAGGGCATTCATTTGCCAAGAAAAAGCAGTATGTCCAGGAATACTATATATCAAAATGAAGCTATTTATGAGCGCAAGCAGTTGAAAAACATAAGACTGTTATAACTATAGCGGTATAGCCAAAACATTGTGGAAAAGGGTCATTTTGTACAGAACAAGCAACTGCATGACTGTTGGATAAAATAGGCTCATATTTTAACAAAGTCTAGCCTAAAGTACCATCCAGGTAGTGCTACAACCATTGGTATAAAACTCTGTCCCAAAACGTAGTTATGCAAGCAATTTATTTTGACTTATTTTATAAACACATATGTCATATATGTCATTCTAATTTTGTAAACGTGTAGATCTTTTTAGGGTATGGTGTGTTATCACAACATAAATAGACATTTATTGTTTATATACCTGTTAGGTTGTTTAGCAATATATCAATTTCTATTTCACAGAATGATAAATAAACAGTAATATTGTAGATCATTGAATTAAATAAAACTATAATTTGAAATAAATCGCAGAAAATATTTCACAATATTATGGTGTGATGTTGCACCATACCTTACATCTATTTTGAAAACAGACCAAACCGGTTTGATATGTATGTTGACAAAATAAATGGAAATTGGTTGTTTCAAAATAGCCTTTTGAGACTGAGTTTTATACCAATGGTTGTAGCACTACCTGGATGGTACTTCAGACTGTACTTTGTTAAAATACGGGGCAATTTTATCCAACCGTCATGCAGTTGCTTGTTCTGTACAAAATGACCCTTTTCCACAATGTTTTGGCTATACCGCTATAGCTATGGCGGTCTTATGTTGCCTAACTGCTTGTGCTCATGAAAAGCTTCATTTTGATATATAATATACCTGGAAATAGTGCTTTTTCTTGGCTAATGAAGTGCCCTAAATATTGGGTCTCAAACTCTTTACATGAACCTTAACGTGACTTTTAGCTGTTGACTTTTCTTTAGGTATAGTGGAAGCATATTGACCTGAACCTGGCCTTTGTGATTTAAATAAATTAAATACCGGTCGTTTCTTCTCGACAAAACACGACTAACTTGCGAAATTCAATCGCATAGTTAGGGTGCACGTGTTAGCTCTGTTAACCCGTTATCACCAATGCTTTTTACTGTAACGGCTATATTTTGTCTCTTTCGTGAACTAGCGAATCAATACATCAATTTGATTGCCTATTTAATAATCTTTAGATGAGGGAGGATAAAATATAAATTTTCAATTTAATTAATCGTCTGCTCCTTGACTAGTTGAATTGTATACCGGTATACTATTAAGTCCACGCATACCTGTAATTTGTACGGTGTAACGGAATGTCCATGCTTGATCGTCATGTGCCGAAGTATCTTCGGAATTGTATTCATGATCCTAATTATTTATTCTGCATAAAGGTCAGGTTCAAGTTAATATGCGCTCGCTATATTATATTCATATCCTTATATAGTGTAAAATCATTGACATGACCGACCGTAACCTCTATTAGCATACATTACATGCTAGACTGATTGTCACATGGTATATCCGTTAGGTCTCGTTTAACTTCGTGAACCAAGTTTCATAATATTAAATGACACTGTGATAATTAGATAGTTGTCATTGCACGTGGAAAGATAAAAGAATCAGAAGACGAAAGACAGTAGTTCGAGTCACAATGACAGCATATTCATTTTTCCCTCTAGGTTTCAATCCATTTTATAGATTTTTTTCTTTTGATAAATGTGGAAGATCACTCGATTAACAAAGAGATTTGCGGTATGTTATAAACTATTTGTTGTTACCGTTAGTTTCTTTTTTTTCTTCCTTTATTTGTTTGGATGGGTTTAACGCCTCTTTTTATATATTTTCGGTCATATTGCGGGGTGTGAAACGCTTAATTATAAATGCCTGGAATTTCTCTCACGACTACTACCACGACAACTCTTCCGAGACTCCAGTTACTATTCCCACATAGGTCTTCGATTTTCAACCAAATTTGCTCTTTAGGCACTGGCGTCTTGTTTTTTCCATATTTGAGTTCAGGAGATAGAATGTGATAAATTAAACGGGCAGTGCAAATCAATTATTGCCATTCAAACACGAGATAACTAGTCAAATGGTGGCTAACAGAAAGGAAAAAAAGAAAAAAAAACATTGGGAGGAAAGCAGATTCGAATTCATGATCCCTGCACCTGTAGTAATTAGACTCGACCACACAGTCAAGCAGAGTGTATTGGAACTTTTACATTATACAAACATTTTTTAAACCCATACACTACATGGATTTACGATGTTTTTTCGAATGCTTGCGGCTACCCTCGATGATAAATGTATTCATCGGTTAATTTATTTATTACATAGAGGTCAAGTAATGTCAATAAGTTCACACTATATTAATAAAGGATAACCGTTGTGCGAAGTTGCATCCAAGTTCACGGGAAAATGTAGATGACCTGCCCGGACATAAATGGGTAACACACCTTTAAATATTGTCCAAAAAACGCTAATATATTTAATGCACACCCTCATGCTTCGTGAATTTCTCACACTAGCAATAGTTTCAAAATTTGTTATCAAGTATTGTCTTAAAGATTACTAGTATTAAATACAAACATTGTTGTATTTTGACAGACAATAAACGTTTGTAAATCATTAATATCCCGGCAAACTATCTCACCTACGATTTCTTATTGATTTAATAGGATAAAGAGTTTGCAAAGGGATGTTCCTCATAGCTAATGTTTACTAACCAATTCATCAGCTTCGGAACATATTTTCAGCCATATTTTTTTATGACGTGCTGTAAGCAAAGACGTAATTAATATCATCGATTGGATTTTTTTAAACACTTTCCTGTTTTACAAAATTTTGGACCTGTTCAAATTAACGTGCATTTGCGTGCAAAGGCGGGGAATTATTTGCAAACAGTTTGCATCGTTTTGTCAACCTGAACGTAGGGCTGATAAACGTACAGTCCGAACGACTCGAACATTTGGCGGCCCCATCATCCATACCCTGAACTAATGGTACAGTTTAACAGACCTGCGATTAAACCGTTCGCGAAACGTTTAAAATGGTTTCCCCGCTAAGGACGTGCACATTCGCAAACGTTTTTTTTTTTTTTTTTTTTTTTGTTATTATTTTAGATACAGGTTTCTGGTTCATTTCCTTTTACAGGAATACGAAAGTTGAAATTTACATCAACTAAGATATGACTCACCGTCATGTTACAGAGGTGGTTTTAATATGTTCATTTAAGTACAATGTTTAAGGATAAGATATCTGAACATAAAGGTAAATGCCGCTCGTATTATTTTATGTGCGCCTTTTCACGGTCATGTCTTTGTGTCCGCTGAGCGTTCGTCTGTCCGTTCGTGTTTAAATTTTTTTTTATTTCGAACAACTTCTTCCAGGCCAAATAACAAATTTCATCCAAAATGGAAGTCACTTACGAACCAAAAACATTCTAACTACGCAGTAAATGATACCCTTACCACAGTTTTAAGAAATAATTTTAAGAAACGCTGATTTTCTTGAATTGTAATAAATTGTCATAGATGACTGAGAAAGGTTGTAACGAAATCTTCACTGAGAGAATAACACGTTAGTGTTTTAAAATATCAATGTCCTCTGTTCGAGGTTGGGAGAATATATCATGACGGGGTTTTGCCGAGTCATAATTTCTCACAGTCGAGACCCGAAAACAGTGTTATTTCAAGCCAGGTACACGTTATTCTATTTGTCATGCAATTATTTTCCAACGCTAAATTATAATAAACCCTTAAAAATCAAAGAATTTCAAATGAAGGTGTATGCAAATTGTTTCTAAAAATAAGCTGTCTGGTATCATGTTATGTCATAAGACGGGTGATATCAGGTGAACACAGGCCTCACTGCATGATAAAACAATTTTCCAAATAAATTATTCTAACTTGTACGGGTTATTTTTAAAAATTACGGGAAACCCTTGGAAAAACTCGATGACGTCAGTTAAAATTGCGTAAGCCCTCGAAACTTTGAGTGAAAACATTCGACGTCGTCAACGCTACTCGTTTAAGTCACTGACGTGAAAACATCGTATCCAATTCGGAACATCACTCGGCCATTTTCGTAAACTACAACATACCTCGGATGTATGTAAGGCGGATGGGTATGGTAACGAAATCGTGCATTTTGTTAGGCGGAAACAGTGTAAGAAAAATTGGCAACGTAGATATATATTTTTTACAATAAATAACGGCTGAAAAATCTTAATTTTTGAGAATGTCGAATCATTCTCAAAAATTAAGATTTTTTCAGCCGTTGTTTAAGATTATAATATGAACGACGTCGCGGGAGTGAAATAAACCCGTTGAATATTTTTGATATTACACGGGTGTTATTACACTAGTGGAATAACTATTAAAAGACGTCATAATTTATATATTATGACGTCAGTTTTAAACGGCGTTATAAGTTTCGCGGAATTTCAAGAATTTTGTCGATTTTACGCTCAAATTCGGGTCATATTATAAACAGAATATAACATTTGTGCTCATAAAATACGGAATTTATTAAACTCGTCATCTAAAACAGATAAAAACTCGGCGCAGCCTCGTTTTTATCTGTTTATAGATGACTCGTTTAATAAATTCAGTATTCAATGACCTCTCATTCAATATCCTCTATATCTATAGATATTAATATAAGTATCGATGAATTCACGTCAGTGACCTAAACGAGTAGCGTTGGCGACGTCGAAAGTTTTCACTCATAGTTTCGAGGGCTAACGCCATTTTAACTGACGTCATCGAGCTTTTCCAAGGTTTTCCCGTAATTTTTAAAAATAGTCCGTCTATGTACATCCGAGGTTGATCGTGAGATTGGCCGAGTGGTGTTCCGAATGCATCGTATCCTTATATAAATATCTTTAGATCCTTAAATAACGGCTGAAAAGTCTTAATTTTTGTAAATGATTTGTCATTCTCAAAAATCAGGATTTTTTCAGCCGTTATTTACTGAAAGATATAAATCTACAGTGCTATTTTTTCTTACACTGTTTCCGCAAAATGCACATTTTTGTTACATACCCACCCGCCTTACATTCATCCGAGGCAGTTTACGGAAATGGCTGAGTGATGTTCCGAATGTTATCTACCGACACTTATTAGTAGCAGAATATGCTTCTTGACCTAATAATTGAATATTTATGAAAGCAGGTCAAATGTCAAAATCTACCCAAAATATTCAACATGATCAGTCCACAATCTGACGCCAGTTTGGCCAAAATTTCCCCAAATTCGCTGGACAGTTTTATGGTTCCATGATTATCTGATAATTGCTTCCGTGGGACTATTAAATGCATCATGCTGCCTGTTACAGTTGAGTAATTCTGAGAACTGGCCAATGATTTCTCCTCGTTCCAGCAGAGTAAACAAAATACCATGGTTAAAACTGCTTGGGTAACGGACTACCTTTAGTTAATCACCTATGATTTTCTGGTAAATCAAGATAATGGTCAATAGAGCAGTGGTCCAAAATGTTACAGTCTCGTGGCGTCGGATGGAGCAGTGTGATGCCAATTTCAAAAACAACCATTTCGACATCATTTTTGACGAAATGAGGTTGGATTTCACAATTAGTCGCCCATTTGTTTTGACATAGGAAAGCCGTAAAGCCCATGTTATCGACCCGATCAGAATTGAGCGAAGAACTCTAAAAGATCACAACCAAAGATCATTCTGGTGATCTCATTTTGGTTACATTTTGACCAGTAGTTTCAGAGATGAAGATTTTTCAATTTCAATGTCGGGGACCATTTTTGGCGAGATGTCAGACCGTACGGGCCCGTGTTATCAGCCTGGTCAGAATTTAACAAAAGAATCAGAAAGAGTAAGCCCTTACGATAATTTCTGTAAAGTTTGGTGTTCAAAGTTCTCCCCAGTAGTTTCAGAGAATATGTTTATAAACGTAAAAAGTTTACGCACTGACGCACGGACTTACGACCTGCTACGACATTTGTAATCTTCGGTGGAGTTAAAAAAGTTTTGTTTAGAGGTTGAAATTTCCCATATAATTTCCCCAAAACAATATTCCCTCTGATCGTTCCATTCGGGTGCAAAACAAAAGATAAACATTCGTACAAGTACTAGATTCAATATACCAAAAATTTCCTTGAAATTTACTCATGAAGTGTCAAGGCCCCAGTTGAAGGAAGAGTGTTTTAGAATTTGATCATTAATTTACAAGAGAACGTTTAATGTTAATGATTTAAGAGCTGTTATTTAAGCCACCACGTAAGAAATTATAGGCTAAAGACCTCAAGAATTCGACTGACTAACTGTTCAATTGCATTGCAGATGAAACGACCTTTGATTGACATTACAGACATAGAGTAGGATACCGGATGAATTTATAGCAGAATGAACTGGATACCGCAAACTGATCCTTCATTGAAAATTTCGGAGGCTCTGAATTATATGGGGTACAGTTTACCAGCCATTAAAACAGCCCAACTTTTCACTGCATATTTGCAGAAAGTAATTCGAAAGAGACCGAACTTGGAATCAATTTATATCGTAGGAAGCAAGAGCGAAGGTGTGTCCTTTTTTGAGCCTGAAAGTGACTTTGATACCATGAGAATCGACCCAATACATTTTGCAAGTACATCTGATAGCGATTGCAACACCACATTTAGATTGAGTCTGTCTGGCGTACCACATGGATATGTCATGCTTGAGATTTTAGACAAACGGACATTTGACGAAGCAGATACTATGTCCTACATGGAAAAACTCTTTCTGCCAAACAACTCATTATTTCATGATAAACTTGATGCTAGAACTGTATCTGGGCCAATAGTCGAAAACAGGCCTGTAGACGGAGCACAGTTCATGGGATTTATACCTGATGAATTCCTAAATAACATTGGAGAACGTTCACCTAGTGTGAAGCGCACTGGACCTTCTACAGAGACTACGGTAAGTTTAGTTATGAGAGATGGCCAATTTTCCATCGACAACGTTCCTGCATACCGTGCAACATGCAATGAATATATGGATATTTGGTGTAAACGCAAAAGAAACCATGCCTTCCCTTCAGCAACCCAGTTACGACAAATAAGAAAGTATGATGCTCATGTTGTCCCTGTGGGATGCAAAAAGACAGATAATTCGAAGCTGCAATGGCGCCTGTGTTTTACATTTGCCGAGATTTCATTGATACATTCATTGAATGAAACGCAATATAAGGTTTATATACTGCTGAAAATGATATCTAAGCATGTCATTAAGAGAGTTTGTCCTGAAATCACATCCTACGTCATGAAAAATATAGTGTTGTGGATATGTGAGAGATGTCCATCAGCATTTTTCCGGGAACACAACATTCTTTTTTGTTTAACGACCTGCTTGAAATTTTTGAGACAATGTATAAGAAAAAGATATCTTCCCTGCTATATGATTTCAAGCCGAAATATTCTACTTGGAAGGCTTACAGATCGAATGGTAAAAGATCTTGATCAATTGTTGAGGAAAGTTATACAAGAAGACGGATTAATTGTGACAAAAATTAAGCCGATGATAGGTGTCCTTGGGTTAATGACCAGAATGCCACAGTACATGAAAGACTTTTACACACCCATTCCTCCTTGAATAATCATGATATTAGTGTACTTAATGATGGAGGACTGTCACAGGATTGATGTGACTAACGATAATTCGTTGAGGCGTGCTTTACGGTATATAGAGGTAGTTCTTTTCTTGAAAACAAATTACCGAACACTGCCAGTTGGTCTGCTTGAAGAAATGGTGTCTACAATCAAGCTTTGTGAGTCGGCCATTATAACAGATATGCAAAACCCTTTCAGGAACGATGATCTGTCCTGTCACCAAAGAATTTTACAACAATGCAACCAATTAGAGAATGAGCTGCTCGAAGAACTCTTGACCCATGTGGAGAGTATAGCAAAGAGGAAATGCGTTCTAATTTTAGTAAGAAAGGCCATCTTTATGGCGCTTTTGACTTTCTACGGGTGGTTTTACCTGTTCTAAACATGAGATTACAATCCCTCTTTAGCTCCAACATCATAAGGAATGCAATGAAGAAATATATTTCAGATTTACGTAAAACGGCAGCCATTGGACAGATAGGTGAATATCACATGCAACTTTTGTCTGCTGGCAATCTTTTGAAATATTTGGATAGCATGAATTAGAAAAAACAAACATTGAGAAATAAATAGAAGTTGATTGTTTGTTTCAAAGTAAGATTGATTTGTCTTCCATTGAGTGGACAAGCCATATGTTCACGAGTGGCAAAGTCATAAGTGAAACAAGAGGACCATGATGGCCCTAAATCGCTCACCTGAGTAAGTCGAATCATAACTTGTCAACCATGTAATAAACACCAGAGATTGTTTGATGTACAAATAGTGTGGTTTGAAAGAAAAACTTTAATTTGGTCATAATTAATGTGGTTTTGTTGTTGTTGAATTTCGTAGATTTTCAACATTTCTGTTATCATGGCAACCAGTTATAGATGGAATTGAATCCTTTTAAAAACATTTAGTACTGCTACACATAAACAAGAGGACCATGATGGTCCTTTATCGCTCACCTGCGTCTCTTTGACCCCTAGGACATCACATCAATTAAATAGGCAGATGGCGTAAAGGAAATAATTTCTACATAACAAGAGGACCCTGAGGGCCCTAAATCACTCACCTGATATTTCAAGTAAATTGTCATTTAGATTCCTTTTCCTGTGATATGGCATGATCCTTCCCATCTTCAACAGAGTTCATTCTTGTGACCTAGCAAACATTTTGGCCAAGTTTTATGAACATTGAGTCATATTTTTAGCCACTAGAGTGTAAACAAGAAAAATGCAATTAAGGCCCCTTTTCCTGTTATATGGCAGGGATCCTTCCCATTTTTTTTTCAAAAGAGTTCACCCTCATTTATCTTACTAACATTCTGACCAAGTTTCATGATGATTGGACCATATTTGTGGCTTCTAGAATGTAAACAAGAAAATTGTCATTAAGGCCCCTTTTCCCTTGATATGGCCTGGATCCTTCCCATTTTCAAGATGGTTCATCCTTGAGTCCTGACAAACATTCTGACCAAGTTTCATGAAGATTGGGCCATATTTTTGGCCACTAGAGTGTAAACAAGAAAATTGGCATTAAGGCCCCCTTTTCCCATGATATGGCACCGATCCTTCCCATTTTCAATAGAATTAATCCTCATGACCTAACAAACATTCTGACGAAGTTTCATGAAGATTGGACCATTTGTCATTAAGGCCCCTTTTCCTGTGGTATGGCACGGATCAATTCAATTTTAACTTTTTTTCAAAGGGACCCCCCAAGGAATATGTTTGCCAAGTTTGGTTGATTTTGACTCATAAGTTTAGGAGGAGATGTTGTTTAAAGAAATTGTTGACAAAATTGTAATTAAGCCCCCTTTTCCCGTGATATGGCACCGGTCCAACCCATTTTCAATAGAGTTCATCCTCGTGACCTAACAATATTCTGACAAAGTTTCATGAAGATTGGACCATATTGTGGATATTAGAGTGTACACTAGAAAATTGTCATTAAGGCCCCTTTTCTTGTGATATGGCATTGATCCTTTCTGTTTTAGCAATTTTTACAAGGGACCACCAAAGGAATATTTCTGCCAAGTTTGATTGATTTTGACTCATAAGTTTAGGAGGAGATGTCGTTTAAAGAAATTGTTGAGGCCGTGACAGACAGACGGACCACAATAGCTCCCTTGAGCACTTCGTGCTCAGGTGAGCTAAAAATCAAGTTTCATGAAGTTTGGGCTGAAATTATTGCCACTACAATAATATCAAGAAAATTATCTTTAAGACCCTTTTTCCTGCGATATGGCATGGATCCATCCAATTTTCAAATGGGTCTATCCTTGTGACCTGACTAAAATTCTTTCCAAGTTCATGAAGATTGGGCCAGACTTGAGGCCTATTCAGTGTAAACAAGCAAATTGTCATTAAGGCCCCTTTTCCTGTGATACAGCATGGATCCATCCAATTTTCAATGGGGTTTATCCTTGTGACCTGGCCAACATATTGACCAAGTTTCATAAAGATTGGTTCATATTTGTAGCCTCTAGAGTGTAAATAAGAAATTATCATTCAGGTCCCTTTTCCCATAATATGGCATGGGTCCTTTGAATTAAATGATAGGGTTCATCCTTGTGACCTGGCCAACATAATGACCCAGTTTCATGAAGATTGGGCCATATTTGTGACCATAGAGCAAAACAAAAAATATCATTCAGGCCCCTTTTCCCGTGATATGGCATGGATTCTTCGCATTTGTCATCAAAACAAAGTTCTAACTAATGATGATTAGTTAAATTCAAAAGTGAAAAAGTGAAAAGTTAAATATTCAATCCAATATATTTATTTTATTCTGCCAAATGCCTTAGAGTGCAGTCAACTCAACTATTTCTACCCCACTCTAAATCTCAGTAGGTCAGAACATGTTTTACACCAATTGTCCTCTTTGTGCAGTCACCCTTCATTCAACTAAACTGACCAATTCTCATGGGGTATTCTCAGGCTACCCTTTTCAACTAATGTTTCTATACATTTGGATTTCAACAGAGGTTTTGTTCCTTCTTATCTACAATCTTTATACCTATTAAATTTTATAAGTCTAGAAAAATTCATCACTTAGGTGATACCCAAAGGGTGATCAAATATTCCCTCTATATGTTGAAATGTCCTCTGCCAATAAAAGACATGCTGTTCATCTAATCATTTTTTTTAGCAGAATGATACAACTTCGCAGAAATAAAATTCCTATGATATTTGGTTGAAATCCATCTGTTTAAACTTCGAGAAAGTTTGTGTTCCCTATGTTTGATATTCTACCATATATCTGAAGAAATGACCTCTGCCCATGAAAGACATAATTTTCATTTGATCACAATTTTTTTGTAGACTGATGAATGATCACTATGTAATCATTCCAGTGAAATTTGGTTGATAGCCATCGATTAGATTCTGAGAAATGATTTTCAAAGTTTTCACTATATAAAATAAAGAGAAATGACCTCCGCCCATAATATACATATTTTCCATCTGACCACAATATTTTTTAAACACTTGTAAATGATCACTTAAGAATCATTCCAGTGAAATTTGGTTGATATCCATTAGTTAGAGTCTGAGAAAATAATTTTCAAAGTTTCCACTAAATAACATATCGAGAAATGACCTCCGCCCACAAAATACAAATTTTTCATCTGATCACAATTTTGTTTGTAGACTGATAAAAGGTCACTCAAGGATCATTCCAGTGAAATTTGGTTTATATCCATCAATTACTTTCTGAGAAAAATTACCTATTACCATATATGTAAACAAGAGCCGTCAGAGACGGATTATGATCCCCGAATAATCACAAAAACAAGAGCCATAAAATCTAAGTATTAAAAATAGCAAAGGGCAATAACTCCAAAATTATGCAAGCGAGAGTTGTAGGTTTTTTGCACTGCACTTCTCCTACATAAGATCTACCCATACATAAAGTTTCAAGTTGATGGCTATTATACTCTAGGAGATGTGCTCCGAACAATATCTCAGTATCAAATATAACAAAGGGCAATAACTCCAAAATTATGCAAGCAAGAGTTGTAGTTCTTGTGCATAGCACTTCTCCTCCATGAGATCTATTCACCCATAAAAATAGTGATAGCGGTATAGCCAAAACATTGGGGAAAAGGGTCATTTTGTACAGAACAAGCAACTGCAAGACTGTTGGATAAAATTGGCCCATATTTGAACAAAGTACAGACTAAAGTACTACCCAGGTACTACTACAAACGTTGGTATAAAACTCGAGCCCAAAACGAAGTTATGCAAGCAATTTAGTTTGACTTATTTTATAAACACATATATGTCATTCTAATTTTGTAAACGTGTAGATCTTTGCAAGGTATGGTGTGTTATCACAACATAAATGGTCATTAATAGTTTATATACCAGTAAGTTTGTTTAGCAATATATCAATTTCTATTTCACTGAATGATAAATATATAGTAATGTGTTTTAGATCATTGAATTCAAAAACTATAATTTGAAATAAATCGCAGAAAATATTTCACAATATTATGGTGTGCTGTTGCACCATACCTAACATCTATTTTGAAACAGACCAAACCGGTTTGACAAGTATGTTGACAAAATAAATGTAAATTGATTGTCTCAAAAGAGCCTTTTGATACCGAGTTTTATATCTAAGGTTGTAGTTATACCTGGGTAGTACATTAGACTGTTTTGACTTAACCTCTATCATAGCTATGGCGGTCTTATGTTGCCCAACTGCTTGTGCTAAAAAATAGCTTCATTTTGATATACATTATACCTTGACATACTGTTTTTTCTTGGCTAATGAGGCACCCTTGAAATTGGGTCTCAAACACTTTACATGAACCTTAACTTGTACGGGCTTGACCTAATGTATAACTGGGGTGTTTGAATGCCACGGGGATGAATCTACTTAAGCCAACGAAAGAGAATTAGATAGTAAACGTGTATCATAATCTTTTTTCGTATTGAAAAGATGTGTTTGATAAATGTTTGTGAAACACTTACTCACCTGCTATGGCATTTTTTACAAGTTTGACCATGATACTTGACCTTGACCATGTCAGATAACATTGACTTTTAGAGATAGGGATTGTTGATATTGTAACCTTTAAAAGGGAGGTGAATTGCAGTGGATATGCAAATGAGATAGACCTGCCCTAAGATATAAGGTTACTGATAAGATAAAAAGACAACGTTGACCCATTTAGGGTTGAGGACCCTGTCTCAGAATGGATCACGTCTGTATCGTCGCTCGATTCGTTACAAAATGAAAGTTTGTTTGTTTGTTTGAATGGGTTTAACGCCGCTTTTAACAATCTTGCAGTTATATCGCGGCGGCCGGAGCACCTAACAATGGATTCCTGGTATTTCTTTCACCTGTACTACCATTACACCCTTTCCTTGCCTCCGACTGCTATCTCACATAGGTTCACGATTATCTACCCATTGGTGAGAGACTAACGTCGGAAAGGATATTTTCCGCAACCGGGGATCGAACCCACGACTTCCAGATTGGAAGTCTAATGCCTAACCAACTGCGCTATGGTGGCGGCCACAAAATGAAAGTTTGTGCTTAATAAGGTCCTGAATGCAGAAATACAAGCCAAGGAGGGCCAATTATCGCTCCACTTGAATTGCCTCAAGGAAACCAGTAGAAACAATTTGCAGTTGGTAAAATTAAGGAAAATAAAGATTTTAGATAGCTGGTCAAGATCTGTGTAAATGGTTCAAATAGAGAGTGCTAGAATCAAAGACAATCACCAGTCATACACCTAATAATAGTAATTGGCTCTAATAATTCAACTTTAAGAATATATGTAAAAAGTCAGTCAGGATAAAAATTCATCATGGTGCCAGAATCAAAGACAGACACCTACCAACCTTTACTATTTATTTAACCCTTTGTTGTTTAATCCCTGCTTTTTACGTGACTGTGGTTTTATGATTGAGAAAACATTGTGAAAAAAAAAAGAAGAAATTGCTTCTGACAAGCAATTTCTTCTTTTGCCACACTATTTTCTACCCTACCGAATGGTTATTTTTCAAATTAAACCCACTTTAAATTTTCGTCTGCAAAACTTTTGAATTTGGACAGGTCCAAAATTTTGTAAAACAGGAAAGGGTTAATACAGTCCTAGGTCATTTTATTCTAAATTAAAGAAAGTAGGTCAAAAGTCATAGCCAGGGTCAAAGGTTCAACAGGATGCAAAAAATCGATGACAATTATCTACCCATTCGGAACACCACTCGGCCAATCTCACGATCAACCTCGGATGTAAATAGACGAACTATTTTTAAAAATTACGGGAAACCCTTGGAAAAACTCGATGACGTCAGTTAAAATGGTGTAAGCCCTCGAAACTTTGAATGAAAACATTCGCCGTCGTCAACGCTACTCGTTTAAGTCACTCACGCGAAACCATCGTATCCTTATATAAATATCTTTAGATCCTTAAATAACGGCTGAAAAGTCTTAATTTTTGAGAATGATTTGTCATTCTCAAAAATCAGGATTTTTTCAGCCGTTGTTTACTGTGAAAGATATAAATCTTCAGTGCTATTTTTTACACTGTTTCCGCCTAACAAAATGCACAATTTTGTTACATACCCATCCGCCTTACATACATCCGAGGCAGTTTACGGAAATGGGCGAGTGATGTTCCGAATGTTATCTACCGACACTTATAAGTAGCAAAGTAGCAGAATATACTTCTGGACCTAATAATTGAATATCTATGAAAGCAGGTCAAATGTCAGAATCTGGACCAAATATTCAACATGATGCCATTATCAACGACAATCATTTAGACATCATTTTTGACGAAATGAGGTTTGATTTCACAATTAGTCACCCATTTCTTTTGACATGGGAAAGCCGTAAAGCCCATGTTATCGACCCGATCAGAATTGAACGAAAAACTCTGAAAGAGCACGACCCAAAGATCATTCTGGTTAAGTTTGGTTACATTCTGACTAGTAGTTTCAGAGAAGATTTTTCAATTTCACCGTCAGGGACCATTTTTGGCGAGATGTCAGACCGTACGTGCCCATGTTATCAGCCTGGTCAGAATTTAACAAAAGAATCAGAAAGAGTAAGCCCTTACGATAATTTCTGTAAAGTTTGGTGAAGTTCTCCCCAGTAGTTTCAGAGAATATGTTTAACAAAGTGAAAAGTTTACGCACGACTTACGACCTGCTACGACATTTGTAAGCTCCGGTGGAGCTAAAAATGTTTTGTTTAGAGGTTAAGATTTCCGATATAATTTTTCCCAAAACAATATTCCCTCTGATCTTTCCATTCGGGTGCAAAACAACAAGATAAACATTCTTTCATGTTTTACTGTACAAGTACTAGATTCAATATACCAAAAATTTTCTTGAAATTTACTCATGAAGTGTCAAGGTCTCAGTTGAAGGAAGAGTGTTTTAGAATTTGATCATTGATTTACAAGAGAATATTCTATGTTAATGATTTATGAGCTGGTATTTAAGCCACCACGTAAGAATTATTATAGACTAAAAACCTCAAGAATTCAACTGACTAACTGTTCAATTGCATTGCAGATGAAACGAACTGTGATGAAAATTACAGACATAGAGTAGGATACCGGATGAATTTATAGCAGAATGAACTGGGTACCGCAAACTGATCCTTCATTGAAAATTTCGGAGGCTCTGAATTATATGGGGTACAGTTTACCAGCCATTAAAACAGCCCAAATTTTCACTGCATATTTGCAGAAAGTAATTCGAAAGAGACCGAACTTGGAATAAATTTATATCGTAGGAAGCAAGAGCGAAGGTGTGTCCTTTTTTGAGCCTGAAAGTGACTTTGATACCATGAGAATCGACCCAATACATTTTGCAAGTACATCTGATAGCGATTGCAACACCACATTTAGATTGAGTCTGTCTGGCGTACCACATGGATATGTCATGCTTGAGATTTTAGACACACGGACATTTGACGAAGCAGATACTGTGTCCTACATGGATAAACTCTTTCTGCCAAACAACTCATTATTTCATGATAAACTTGATGCTAGAACTGTATCTGGGCCAATAGTCGAAAACAGGCCTGTAGACGGAGCACAGTTCATGGGATTTATACCTGATGAATTCCTAAATAACATTGGAGAACTTTCACCTAGTGTGAAGCGCACTGGACCTTCTACAGAGACTACGGTAAGTTTAGTTATGAGAGATGGCCAATTTTCTATCGACAACGTTCCTGCATACCGTGCAACATGCAATGAATATATAGATATTTGGTGTAAACGCAAAAGAAACCATGCCTTCCCTTCAGCAACCCAGTTACGACAAATAAGAAAGTATGATGCTCATGTTGTCCATGTAGGGTGCAAAAAGACAGATAATACGAAGCTGCAATGGCGCCTGTGTTTCACTTTTGCAGAGATTTCATTGTTTCATTCATTGAATGAAACGCAATATAAGGTTTATATACTGCTGAAAATGATATCTAAACATGTCATTAAGAGAGTTTGTCCTGAAATCACATCCTACGTCATGAAAAATATAGTGTTGTGGATATGTGAGAGATGTCCACCAGCATTTTTCCGGGAACACAACATTCTTTTTTGTTTAACGACCTGCTTGAACTTTTTGAGACAATGTATAAGAAAAAGATATCTTCCCTGCTATATGATTTCAAGCCGAAATATTCTACTTGGAAGGCTTACAGATCGAATGGTAAAAGATCTTGATCAATTGTTGAGGAAAGTTATACAAGAAGACGGATTAATTGTGACAAAAATTAAGCCGATGATTGGTGTCCTGGGGTTAATGACCAGAATGCCACAGTACATGAAAGACTTTTACACACCCATTCCTCCTTGAATAATCATGATATTAGTGTACTTAATGTTAGAGGACTGTCAGAGGATTGATGTAACTAACGATAATTCGTTGAGGCGTGCTTTACGGTATATGGAGGTAGTTTTTTTCTTAAAAACGAATTACCGAACACTGCCAGTTGGTCTGCTTGAAGAAATGGTGTCTACAATCAAGCTTTGTGAGACGGCCATTATTACAGATATGCAAAACCCTTTCAGGAACGATGATCTGTCCTGTCACCAAAGAATTTTACAACAATGCAACCAATTAGAGAATGAGCTGCTCGAAGAACTCTTGACCCATGTGGAGAGTATAGCAAAGAGGAAATGCGTTCTAATTTTAGTAAGAAAGGCCCATCTTTATGGCGCTTTTGACTTTCTACGGGTGGTTTTACCTGTTCTAAACATGAGATTACAATCCCTCTTTAGCTCCAACATCATGAGGAATGCAATGAAGAAATATATTTCAGATTTACGTAAAACGGCAGCCATTGGACAGATAGGAGAATATCACATGCAACTTTTGTCTGCTGGCAATCTTTTGAATTATTTGGATAGCATGAATTAGAAAAAACAAACATTGAGAAATAAATAGAAGTTGATTGTTTGTTTCTAAGTAAGATTGATTTGTCTTCCATTGAGTGGACAAGCCATATTTCACGAGTGGCAAAGTCATGAGTGAAACAAGAGGACCATGATCAGATGGCCCTAAACCGCTCACCTGAGTAAGTTGAATCATAACTTGTCAACCATGTAATAAACACCAGAGATTGTTTGATGTACAAATAGTGTGATTTGAAAGAAAAACTTTAATTTGGTCATAATTTATGTGGTTTTGTTGTTGTTGAATTTCGTAGATTTTCAACATTTCTGTTATCATGGCAACCAGTTATAGATGGAATTGAATTCTTTTAAAAACATTAAGTACAACTACAAATAAACAAGAGGACCATGATGGTCCTTTATCGCTCACCTGCGTCTCTTTGACCCTTAGGACATCACAATAATTAAATAGGCAGATGTCATAAAGGAAATAATTTCTACATAACAAGAGGACCCTGAGGGCCCTAAATCACTCATCTGATATTTCAAGTGAATTATCATTAAGACTCCTTTTCCTGTGATATGGCATGCACCTTCCCATCTTCAACAGAGTTCATTCTTGTGACCTGGCAAACATTTTGACCAAGTTTCATGAAGATTGGGCCATATTTTTAGCCACTAGAGTGTAAACAAGAAAATGCAATTAAGGACCCTTTTCCTGTTATATGGCAGGGATCCTTCCCATATTTTTTCAATAGAATTCATCCTCATGACCTAACAAATATTCTGACCAGGTTTCATGATGATTGGACCATATTTGTGGCTTCTAGAGTGTAAACAAGAAAATTGTCATTAAGGCCCCTTTTCCTTTGATATGGCACAGATCCTTCCCATTTTCAAGATGGTTCATCCTTGAGTCCTGACAAACATTCTGACCAAGTTTCATGAAGATTGGGCCATATCTTTGGCCACTAGAGTGTAAACAAGAAAATTGGCATTAAGGCCACCTTTTCCCATGATTTGGCACGGATCCAGCCCATTTTCAATAGAATTCATCCTCATGGCCTAACAAACATTCTGGCAAAGTTTCATGAAGATTGGACCATATTTGTGGCTTCTAGAGAGTAAAAAAGAAAATTGTCATTAAGGCCCCTTTTCCCTTGATATGGCAAGGATCCATTCCATTTTAGCATTTTTTACAAGGGACCACCCAAGGAATATTTCTGCCAAGTTTGGTTGATTTTGACTCATAAGTTTAGGAGGAGATGTTGTTTAAAGAAATTGTTGACAAAATTGTTATTAAGCCCCCTTTTCCCGTGATATGGCACCTGTCCTTCCCATTTTCAATAGAGTTCATCCTCATGACTTTACAAACATTCTGACAAAGTTTCATGAAGATTGGACCATATTGTGGATTCTAGAGTGTACACAAGAAAATTGTCATTAAGGCCCCTTTTCTCGTGATATGGCATTGATCCTTTCTGTTTTAGCAATGTTTACAAGGGACAACCCAATGAATATTTCTGCCAAGTTTGATTGTTTTTGACTCATAAGTTTAGGAGGAGATGTTGTTTAAAGAAATTGTTGAGACCGTGACAGACAGACGGACACCTGACATTGATAGATCACAATAGCTCCCTTGAGCACTTTGTGCTCAGGTGAGCTAAAAATCAAGTTTCATGAAGTTTGGGCTGAAATTATTGCCACTAGAGTTATATCAAGAAAATTATCTTTAAGACCCCTTTTCCTGTGATATAGCATGGATCCATCCAATTTTCAATGGGGTTTATCCTTGTGACCTGGCAAACATATTGACCAGGTTTCATGAAGATTGGTTCATATTTGTAGCCTCTAGAGTGTAAATAAGAAAATTATCATTCAGGTCCCTTTTTCCATAATATGGTATGGGTCCTTTGAATTTACGATAGGGTTCATCCTTGTGACCTGGCAAACATAATGACCAAGTTTTATGAAGATTGGGCCATATTTGTGACCATAGAGCAAAACAAAAAATGTCATTAAGGCCCCTTTTCCTGTGATATGGCATGGATTCTTCGCATTTTCAATAAGACTCATCCATGTGACCTGGCAAACAATCTGACCAAGTTTCATGAAGATTGGTTCATATTTGTTGCCTCTAGAGTGTAAACAAGAGCCATGTGGGACATGGCCCTCCTCCCCGCAAAAGCTTGATAGTAAACTAAAGCCTAATAGATTTTCTTTTGTTCTTTAAGAGAATTATCCCCTAAAAAATCTAAGGCCTTAAAATAACAAAGGGCAAAAACTGGAAAATTATGCAAGCAAGAGTTATAGTAAATGTGCACTGTACTTCTCCTCCATGAGATCTCTCCACTCATAAAGTTTCAATTTGATAGCTTTTAAACTTTAGGAGATATGCTTCGGACAAAATCTAAGTATCAAAAATAACAAAGGGTAATAACTCCAAAATTATGCAAGCAAGAATTGTAGTTCTTTTGCACTACTCCTCTCCTTCAGGGATCTATCGACCCATAAAGTTTCAAGTTGATAACTATTATGTTTGATAAGCCCTGGACAAAATGTAAGTATTAGAAATAACAAAGGGCATTCACTCCATAATTATGCATGCAAGAGTTGTTGTTCTTGTGCACTGCACTTCTCCTATAAGAGATCTATCTACCCATAAAGTTTCAAGTTGATAGCTATTACACTTTAGGAGATATGTTCCGGTCAAAATCTAAGTATCAAAAATAACAAAGGGCAATAACTACAAAATTATGCAAGCAAGAGTTGTAATTCTTGTTAACTGCACTTCTCCTGTATGAGATCTATTGACCCATAAAGTTTCAGGTTGATAGCTATTACACTTTAGGAGATATGCTCCGGACAAAATGTAAGTATTAGAAATATCAAAGGGCATTCACTCCAAAACTATGTTAGCAAGAGTTGTTGTTCTTGTGCACTGCACTTCTCCTTTGTGAGATCTATCTACCCATACAGTTTCAAGTTGATAGCTATCATACTTTAGGAGATATGTTCCAGACAAAATCTTAGTATCAAAAATAACAAAGGGCAATAACTCTAAAATTATGCAAGCAAGAGTTGTAATTCTTGTTCACTGCACTTCTCCTCTATGAGATCTATTGACCCATAAAGTTTCAAGTTGATAGCTATTACACTTTAGGAGATATGCTGTGGACAAGTTTAGTGACGATATGACGAAGGGAGACCATTACTATATCCCCTTGCCGAAAACCGTGGGGGATAACAAGAAAATTGTCAATGAGGCCCCTTTTCCCATGATATGGCATGGATCCTTCCCAAATACAATAGGGTTCATCATTGTGACCTGGCAAACATTCTGACAAAGTTTCATGATGATTGGTCCATATTTGTGGCCTCTAGTGTGTAAACACTTAATTTGTAGATGTCTGACGATACACAACGGACGATGCACAACAGACATTCAATGATCACAAAAGCTCACCTTGAGCATGATATGCTCAGGTAAGCTAACATCCCTGGCCTAATGGTTAAGGGTTTTTTTTGAAGATGTTTGGCAATTTTTGGCTTTTCTGTTACCATGGAAACCAGTTTTTTATGGAATTTAATTCTTTAAACAGTTTTGGTAGAGCTTCACCCAAGATACTGAAACCAAGTTTCAGCTTGATAAGCCCAGTGAATTTAGGAAGGGATGAGATTTTTGGTCTTTCCAATAACATTGAAACCAGACTTTTTGATGAAACTAAATTCTTTTAACAACTTGGAAGAGCTTCACCCAAAGAACATCCCTTCCAAGTTTCAGCTTGACTGGCCCAGGGGTTAAGGAAGGAAAAGATGTTCAAAGAAGTTGTTGAGAGACGGATGGACAGATAGATGTACAGACAGTGAGTGAACACAAAGCTTTTGATGTTCACAAAATGAAAGATTAATCGATTTTACACAAAAAGCAAATGATTTTTCTATTTTTTTATTAATGCAAATATGAGACGAAATGAGAACATTTAAGGACACATTTGCATGTGATTACTAGGCAATGAGATGACTTCCTTTGTTCATTTTGTGCCACTTTGATAATATCAAATAAGGTTAAATTAACAAGAGCAGAGTATAATTTTCTTTGTAAATAAACTAGAATGTCAATAAGATTATGAAGTGCTAATCCATCGTTATTTCCTGATTATCCCCCTATGTATCAGACCATAGGGGTCCGAAATACCCCTCCCCCCACTACCATATAGACTAATAATATAAACTTTATATTATTAGTCTATATGGTGGTGGGGGGGGGTATTTTGGACCCCCTATGTATCAGATAACAGAGTCACTATGGCCCTAGATCACTCCCCTATTTTCAATTGCACAAAGAAACGTAAATTTCCAACTTCAGAACTTCAGAACTTAGGGCTATAATTGTTTAATTATGTTTGATATCGTTGCTGACATAGTGTGCGCCCATATGAGCAACACCCCCAGAAGATGGTATAGCTCAAGGATACATGATGAAACTACATCTGAGATCTGCCATGCTTCTTAAACATGCTCGATGTAAAGCACCGTCTCATGGGACCTCTGTTAAACATCTCATCCAAGAGACAATAAGTTTATTAGTGTGCCGGCCCAGAAATTGAACCCACACAATCAAAATTCAGTTGTTTTGAAGTCAGGTGCTGACAAAAGGCCTACATGTTTTTGAGTGCATAGGTCTTGAATAGATCAAAGGTCACAAAGTTCAGTATCTGTAAGAGCCAATTATTTAATTGATATATTAATAAAATATGATTGAAATAAACCTTAGGACCCCTAATTCAGACCAGCTTCAAAATTTCTCAATTTTTTTGATAAGCTGTAGTTACAATGTTTGGGTTGCCCTCCAACAATTTTCTCTTTATTTCATGTCCATTACCATATATTTTGCAGATATATGATGCTAAACCCTTGCCACACTGATTCCAGAAAATTCCTGTTTTGACAGGAGATTTAGACTAAGATCAGCCTGCACATAAGTGCAGTCTAATCTTAGACTACACCACCTGTTTATTTTGTTTAAGTAAGAATTATGCAAAGACTTATAATTTCAATACAAATATTAGCGTACAATTTTGTCTTTCAGGGCATTTAGCACTTTGATTTGATGAAACTATGGCTACTTATTTAATTCGGCATGACAAGGGTTAAATATTTGAGGAGTGTGTCCTGATGGAGAACATGGCGCAGGGCCGTCACTTGACTTATAGCCTTGTGTGTAATATGTTGATGTTTTCTGAATGGGCTATCACACATACAAGTGAAGCTTACTAAATGAACAACAAGATAAAACTTTTTTATTCATTTTATTACAACTTTAAAAAATATCCTATTAAGAACAATCCGGGTTAACCCCTGCCATTTTGAACTGAGTATAGTATAAAATTGAAATATTTCTAGGCTACTATATTCTGAATATAAGGCTGTTTTGGCAAGAGGAATAAACAAAGATCAGCCTGTTTTATCTAGTCTGATCTTATTCAATACCAGCCCTGCGTTGAGGATCACCAAACAGTGCAAATAGTTTTCCAATTGTACCCCGCTTTGCACGTGCAAGGCGGGTACAATTGGAAAACACTTTGCACCTCTCGATGATCCTCAACACAGGGCACATGTTTTTTTTTAATTTCTTTGTACTACATTTTTTTGTGATTTGTAAGTTAAAATTGTACGTAAAATTGAGTGTTAAAATTACTACTTTACAATCTCATTCTATTGTTTTCATTCTTCTAATTTCCCTGGTAATGGTTCATGGCAAGGATTAATTTACAAAGAAATGCACACTCCTAACGAACACATATTTTGAGTCATTTTGTAAACGTCTAAAGGAAAGGAAAAAAACGATGGGAGAACAGTTATTTGTTTATTTGTTTTGTTTCTCGCAAGCAATTCATCTTCTTCTCACAAAGTTCCCATCCTTCCTTTGCAATTAAAGCATCTACAATTCAAACAAAATGCAATGAAAAATTTCATCTGCAATATTTTTAAATTTTTAAGTCTTAAATGTCATCATCTACACAAGATTTTCTCCCCGGTTTCTTATCTTTTGAAATAAAACATCCTGATGAGCTGTATTCAAGCCAGTAGATAATATGATTCTTTGAATTCAACTTTGAAGGAACAAGATGCTTATAAAAATTCTAAATTTACTATAACTAAAACCTCTTTTTGATCAAAATAAAACTGCAGGAAAAATTGCCTTTGGGGGGCATGGCTCATGTTTGACCCTTAAACCTGGGTTTTGACCCAAAAATTTCTGATATCATTTTGACCAGTAGAAATTTCTTCTAATGGGGTCATTGTGATCCCCTTGAGAGAAATTTCCATGGGTTAAAATAGTTTATAAGATGCACCTGATATACTTTCTAAAATTTTACTAATCAATTGCTCACTGCATATCTTTAAAAGAAAAGGTTAAATGACTCATCAATCTAGTCAACTCTTACTCATGATTGGTTCTTTCTTGTCTTTTAACCCTTTAAAATCCTTTTTGGTCCCAAGAATTTTGATGGTTTCAGGGCTTGTGTTTGACCCTCTAACAAGGGTTTTGACCCCCCAAGATCTAAAAAATATCTTCATTTGACCCCTAGAATTTTCTACCAAGGGGGTCATTTTGACCCCCCTTGAGAGGAATTACTCAGGGTCAAAATTTGGTTTTATACCTAAGATCTTCACAAATTACTATCTAAAGTTCTACAAATTAATCACTTGTTTATATCAATACATGAAACTGTTTAACCCTTTACTGTTCAATCCCTGCTTTTTACGTGCCCTAGTTTTTATGATTGAGAAAACATTGTTAAAAAAGAAGAAATTGCTTCTGACAAGCAATTTCTTCTTTTTCCACACTATTTTCTTCCCTCCTGAATGGTTATTTTTCAAATTAAATCCACTTTAAATTTTCGTCTGCAAAACCTTTGAATTTAGACAGGTCCAAAATTTTGTAAAACAGGAAAGGGTTAAGTAACATTTAAATATGCAAAATTCTACTTATGATTTGCTTTTTCTGTCGTTTTGACCCCTTTAAAATTCAGATTTGACCCCCACAATTTCTCAGGTGAGGAGTCAATGACTCCCCAATATCAAACATTAACACGAGCCTTGGGTTAAAGGGCCAATGACTTTCTAATTCCAAACTCTAACATGAGCCCTGTGGGGTTATCTTTAATATTACCCAAACCATTACCAATAATACATTTACAAAACAACTTGTTTTAATCCTTTCCTGTTTTACAAAATTTTGGACCTGTCCAAATTCAAAGGTTTTGCAGACGGAAATTTCAAGTGGATTTAATATGAAAAATAACCATTCAGTAGGGTAGAAAATAGTGTGGAAAAAGAAGAAATTGCTTGTCAGAAGCAATTTCTTCTTTTTTCACAATGTTTTCTCAATCATAACATCATAGGAACGTAAAAAGCAGGGATTTAACAGCAAAGGATTAAGCGACTACTAACTGGGGCCCCATGAAAGCGGTCCGTAAAGAAAATGGCCACTCCATACACTTTGATATAAATAAGAAACATGCTAAAGTCAACTGCCTTTTTAAGGACACTCAATACAACAATATTTTGTGTTTTAATTGAAAGAGCATATTATTTCGAAAATTGTCAATAATCCTATGCTGTTAAAACTCAATAGAATTGTCTGATTGAGACAATTCTGGTGAGTTTTAACAACATATGATTCATTTTCAATAATTTTTGGACCAACAATACCTACTTTTGAAGATATTTTGATTTAAAGAAAGGGATTTTGAAAACAGTTGCTTTAAAAAATGGTTGTTTGATAGATGTGGTTGCTCGAGCAAGATTGACTGTACAGCCATTCATTGGGATTGACTATTATTGACAGTCAATAAAGGGCAATACTGGAAATGGGTCACTACATTAATTCATTCAGTTTTGACAATTAAGTCATAATAATGTATAGGCCCTTTTAATCAACTTCAAATGAAAGGTTCCAAAAAGTTTTGGACTGTAAGTAAGCCTCTTACAAGAAAATATAAATATTTTGATACCCTATAAGAAAACAGCTTTTGAAATTGTAAGGAATAGGAGTAGCTTATAACAAATACTTTCAACTTTTCATTCTAGTATGGCACTTTTTTTCAGCTTTTGAAGATATTGAAGTATGCAGTTTCCTCTATATTAGAAAAGTAAAAAAAAATATGTTGTCTGGTAATTTAATCCAGGGGTGCTGAATTCCTATGCCCAACTTGTCCAGCACAGGCTTTTCTACCTGCACACAAGTACAATTATCTAGATAACTTGTCCGTAAACAAGTAAATACCACTTTATCTTGGAGTGGCACTTAACAGATCTAAGAGATCAATTATCCTTTAAATGGTTATTTATACAAAGGGGTTCCAGCATTTTTTCCTTTGAAAACAAATGTTTTCTTAATATTCATCTTTTTTTCTAATTTTCAGACAAGTTAATTTTAACAAAGGACAAATAGATAATCATGTTATACTTTACATGGGCAAGTTTAGAAAATACATTTATGATTACCCCTGATTAATTAAAATGATAAAGCATCCAATACAAGATCATAATTATCAACAGTAATATTCAATAAATTTTTTCTATGAATTTTCCAATATAACACATATGATATCAATAAATTGACAATGTTTTTTTTACATCAAGTGGGTTACATTTAAGAAGAAAAACAGTACAGTAAAACTTTCCTGTTGACTGACCACATAGGAGACTACAAAAAAGCAGTCACTTATGTAAATGGTCGCTTGATAAAATTTTTCATGATGAATAAGACAGGCCAGTTTGATAGCTTAAAAAATTTGTGGCATAAGTCTAAATTAATCCTATGATGTTCTAATCCATTAAAATCATCTCATTGAGACCAATCTATTGGGTTTCAACAACAGAAGATTCAATAATGAACTTCTTCTTCCTTTATGAATGTCCACTTTTTCATAGATCTTGGTTACAGTGAAGGGACTTTTTGTGCTGGTTGCTTAATAAAATTGGTTGCTTAATAGAAGTGATCACTTCAGCAACATTGACTGTATTTCATTTTAATTATAATTTGATCAGATAATGTTTGAAGACTGAAAAACATTGTCACTAATATTGATCCTGTATGAACTCTTTAGGTTGCATCATGGGTAACATGCCATAAAAGTTCTAATGAACCCCATGCTCTAATATAAACCCAATCCCCTTCTTCCCACATCAAAACTGTCAGCGTTTTGCACAAATTTTGGAAAACACAAAGTCTCTAATAAGCCCAATTGCCACCAAATTGAAGTAACAATGATTTTAACAGTAGGTAAATTTAACTTTTTCTAACCAAATGCTAAGTTTTTGTCTGAATTCAATGCTTTTTAAGCTTTTCTTTGATTTACCTGAGATTTCCTTTTGAGAAGACGTGGAAAAAACAGCTAATAATGCAGTGGCATTTTTGGCCATTTTTTGACATCTGAACATTTGTAACCTCTAATAAACACCCATTCCCTTCTGATAGAAACATGACGATTCTAATAAACCCCCTGGGATTGTATGAGAACTTTTAGGGTTTTATACAGGAGTTGAGTGATAGTACAATCCAAAAGACATGGCCACAGTCCATGATGTACAGATCCACCATAACACAAAGGAAAGTAGTCCACGATAAAACATGGGCGTAAATACTGAACGAAGGCCTGAAAACGCTACAGTAAATTGTACGGCTTTGTCAACTATTGATTCTGTGTTGTTCACTGGCGTCGTTTGATTTAACACTTGCACTGGAGACTTTTTGAATGATGTCACAAAGTCTTCAGCCGTGTCTCCAAATATTCCTGACCATGAATAATTCCCAAGAGTTTTGTACATGAATGATATAAATAGCATCATAATGACTGGAGTGAGATACTGGACAAGCACAACACCAAGAAAATAGAACACTCGCGCAACCATCTTTTGAATATCAACATTACTGATTCTGCCACTTTCTTTGCGTAGATTTTCAACTTTGTCGTAAGCCGAGTTGAGATGTGATTGTAAATGTATAGGTAGGAGGATCAATCGTACAAGTGCGAGAATTACAAACATTCCAATTCTCAGATTGTCAAAGACAGATTCGGAAAACATTCTTGTAGTTATCTTCCAGTTGAGTCCACAAAGCATGTCTCTACCAATAGGTTTAACCCACAGTAACACTATTAGATATGGCAGTACAAAATTTGTGTGTAACAAAACTTGTTTGATAGGACTCTCCTTGCTATATTTCAAAGAATCCAGATGTAATTTTGCCATTCGTAAACCTGGAAATGTCACTAAAGCACCCATTATAGAACAAAAGAAAGCTAAAAAAATCTTAAATGTCATTATACCAACAGGTCCTTCAGATTCAATTCCTTGTCTCTCTAAATACAACATGGCTCCATCACTAAAATTCTGATACCCACTGTCTAGTCCGAATTCCAAGGTTTGTTCATCCACAATTAACACCCCTAATGCCATTACCAAGAAAAAGAATCCAAATGTAACAATAAGGATTCTCTCTCCTCCATCAGGGCTTTGGAAGTATAATGCCGCATTGCGTAGCATCAGTCTCAAACAAAACCCAAACGCAAGCATGCACCACAACATGCTGATATTCATTTCATTCCAATCCCCAAGTACGTAATAAATTTCTGTAAGTATGTAAACAACTGCAGCTGACAGTGAAAAATCCACAAGCCATAAATACTCCTCATAATACTGTAACAGTATCAGATCAAATGTTTCCACCTTGACGAGATCCAGCGAGATTGAAGTACTTCTCGGTATCGTAAATGTCTCCGATTTATCCTTGTGATTATTCCCCTTTTTGTCATGTCTTCTGGATTTGGATGATGTTTGTATCCCAGCAGCCTTCTTGAGATCTTCATCTGAAGGATGTAAATAGCGTACTAGGCGACCTGAAAAAACAAGGGGTGTTCATCAGGGCTCGTCTTAGTGTTTGAAATTGGGGAGTCATTAAGCCCTCACATAAGAAATTCTGGGGGTCAAATCTGAATTTAAAGGGGTCAAAATGACAGAAAAACAAATTAAAAGTAGAATTTTGCATATTTAAGAGTCACTTTTACTGCTTCTTGTAATGATATGAAATAAGTTATTAATTTGTTACACTTTAGATAGTAATTTGTGGAAATCTTAGGTATAAAACCTTTTTTTTAACCGCTAGTAATTCCTCTCAAGGGGGTCAAAACAACCCCCTTGGGAGAAATTTCTAGGGGTCAAATTAAGATATTTCAGATTTTGGGGGTCAGAACCCTGGTTTAAGAGTCAAACACAAGCCCTGGTTCATGTTACATATAGATAGGACTGACTAGTTTTGGTTAAAAACAAACCTTTTTCAAGGGAAACCATTTCAAACAATCTTGAAATTCTCTTTCAAATGGCAAACATGCTGAATATTCAAAGCTATTAAGCAAAGTTATTTTAAATCATCTACACACAATGTTGAACACCAGTCCCCGAGTTGCTTTCTTATCAATTCATAGATGTAGTAGTTACGCTCCTAAAAGCTTAATCTTATCACATGTACATCTATTTGACCTTGACCATTGATCTTGGCACTATCTGAAATTTGAGCCTGTATTTGACATTTCCAACAGTTTGAAATATTCATTGGGGTACAAACTTTGAGCAGGGTAGACAACGAGTTAATGCAGAAAGAATATATGCTGACCACTAAAGGAGAAATAAAGACCTTTATAATCGATGTAGTGCATAGTGAAGACTCTGGTCAGACTGTGCAGCTGCACAGGCTGGCCAGAAGCTATTCTTCGCTTACATATGAATGTTGGAAATGTCACACACAGACTCATGTGGTTCAAATGGCACATCTACTAATGACACTATTGGGAACAATTTTGCCAAGCCATTTCTAAATCAATCACGTATGTTTGAGCCAATATTCCTGACATGCTCAAATTGAGTATTTGACCTTGACTTGTTACCTTGGAGCTACCTGAAATGTTGTTTCAAATGGCACATCTACCCGTGAAGTAGAATAATTGTCAAAATTACATTGAAATCCTTCCATAAAATGATGAGCTCAGCTACTTTCCGCCCTAATTCAGACCAAGAGTCCATTTTGAGGGGTCAGTGCACAACTATTGTAAGTGCCTAAAAATATTTTGGCACTTACAATAGTTTTACACTGACCCATCAATTTGTCTGCAGATAATAAACTGTCTCAAAAAATGTTTTTTGTCTGCTGGCCAAAAAACAAGGGTACCATGAAATAAGTCAAGTATGAAATTCCATGCCCCTATTGTACACTTACCTGTAAGTAACCATCGGCCAAATGAATAGTAACAAGACAACTTTTGTAGAAAACTAAAGATGATTAAGCTGAACACTAGCTGGGCTCCCAACACTGCCATCCTCTGGAGCTAACCTTTCTTGAGAATATCTGTAATTAGAAAAAGATCTGTCAGAGACAGATTATACTCCCTTCCTTTCAAAAATCTTGACAAATAACTTTAAGTTTTTCATTAAGTCATTGTCTGATTTACAGATGGGGAATGTACTATATGTATTTCAACTTATCCCAAAATCTTCTACATTTTCCCCAATTGCCTGGCATTTTTTTTAACACAAACAATGATTACCGGTATGTATTAATATGCCCCCCTCCCCCCCCCCACCCCCCACCCCCTGTGAACTTTCTATATTGAGCAACATCAATTCTCTTAAACTAATGTTAAAATCACAATTTTCACAGGGGTCCAGATAAGAGGGGTAAAGCCAGTTGAAAATCTTTATATCGCAATGAAACCCTATTTTGTGGTACACACTCGAATTGTCTTGATGAGACATTTCAAAATTAATACCAATAACACACAAGATTTAAGAAAGGAATTATGAAATATTTTATTTTGAAAATCAAAAACCCGCTCTTTGTTTAGCCCTGGAGAATGCTGGGTTTTTTTTTCAGACTATGTACCCTCTCTCCGGGTTAAACAGCTTAACATGCAAGATTATTTAGCATGGTGTTCTAATTTTATAGGAAACAAAACCCTGAAAGCTCACAATCTAGAACACAAGTTCCCTGATGTGAAGGTCAGAGGTTAAAGTCTTAGTTAGGTGGAGTGTGTCTTTAGACATAAGACCCACTGCTTTAGTCCCTCCATCTGTAAATAGGTTGCAGTGGATGGCAATGCTTGGATATATAAAAAGATTTTCCGCAGCTCCTCTCCCAAGATTGATAATATGTATTATCCAAAGATCCTAGGAATACCACTAGTAGGGATGGGCACCGTTAGAATTTAACCGATTCTGATACCTACTCGATACTTTTTAACTGATACCGATTCCTAGTGATTCCAATACCAATTACTTCACACGGGCATAGTACTCTTATGTGTGAACAGTGTGACAGTTAATAAGCAATAAGTACTCTGTCAAGTACTGTTTTGAGCTCTTTCTAATGAAGGAAACACCTGTCCAATCAAAGCTTAATCATTATTATGCCTACTTGTGATAACATAACCCTCAGCAGCTATGTTGGGCCTTATCTTTAAAACAGTAGCTTCGGCATGTCGAACATCGTGAATTAACTCGGACTTTAAAATACCGTAGGCGACGGAAACAACTTACCACAATGATGAAACAATAAATGTATACTGAGGCGCTGACGGTCAAGACTCGAGACGCATCAGACTAACAAATGAGGGTTATGATATCGCAACTACCTAGGTTTGGAAAACGACTTATGACAAAATGACAGTTGTGATCAAGTTGAAAGAAAGAAAATTGAAGACAATGTAAATTAATATTTTGAATCCTTTCCGATTCAGTGGGGTATGTGAGTATTAATTCTTGATACCATGATAATAATTTTCGATTAGAGCTTGAATTTCTCGTCAGTTTCCGTCTTCATATCGATTGAATGCGAGAAAGTCGTAGCAGAAGCTTAGATAGGCACTCGGTACAATCATTTTGTGACAAAGCGGCGACATTCAAGACTTTATAATCTTTGAAAACATAGAACAATGCAATTTTCTGAGACTCGGGAAACATTTATTTTACAATTATTAATCAAATAATTTCATTCTTCATCCGAAATCTGCGCTTGGCAAAAAGAAAAAGAATCAATATCAATACTTATAATTGACATTACACGATGGTCTGGTATAAACTTCCTTCTCTATTGCACAGAACTCAAACATGAACAAATCAGTAAGACTGTAGGCATTGTTACATTGGTATTTTGCGAGTAAATAACTTTGTAACAAATATTGCAAAGCTGTTATGAATTTTTCTTAATTGCATAGGTCCCGGAAGCAGGATCCGGTACTTTCAAAATGAACCGATACCAATTACTCGGGACATCATGGTACCGGGAGTAACCGATACTAAAGTACCGGTGCCCATCCCTAACCACTAGACAAAAAGATGACTTTTAACATGCATATAGCCAATGTAGAAAAGAAGGCAAACAGAGAAATTATAGTCAATCGTACGGTAAAAGGCATAGCGGAAATGGTGTTAACTAGGAAACTAGTCAACTTATTCAATATATGGTAAGATCCATTAAAAAGTATGGGGCAAGGGGCAAAACAACTAGAACTGTTGCAGAGCAGACTTATACCCCCCACCAGCACTTTGTCAAAAAGTAAGTGCTATAAGTGCAGGTTGTGTTTGTAACAAATATTAAGGTCATATGCAGCATTTGCATGAAGTTTCATGATCCAAGGTCGCCTGGTTCTCCAGTTAGAGTCCAGAAACAAAAATTGAACAAAAATTGACTATGACCATGTCCTTTGACCTATATGACCCAAAAACAATGGGACACTTCCTTCAGTCATAAGTAACATTTGCATAAAGTTTCATGATTCTAGGTCAATTGGTTCCCGAGTTAGAGTCAGGAATAAAAATTAACAAGGGCTGACTGTGACCTTGACCCTTGACCTATGTGATCCCAAAACAATAAGGCACTTCCTTTGATTATAAATAATATTTGTATAAAGTTTCATGATTCTAGGTTGCTTCGTTTTTGAGTTAGAGTCCGGAAACAAAAATTGAACAAAAATTGACAGTGATCTTGGCCTTTGACCTATGTGACCCAAAAACAATTGGGCACTTCCTTGGGTCATAAGCAACATTTGCATAAAGTTTCATGATTCTAGGTTGTTTTGGTTTTGAGTTAGAGTCTGGAAACGAAAATTGAACAAAGGCTGACTGTGACCTTGACCTTTGACCTATTTAGCCCAAAACCAATAGGGCACTTCCTTGGGTCATAATCAACATTTGTATATAGTTTCATGATTCTAGGTTGCTTGGTTCTTGAGTTAGAGTCCGGAAACAAAATGGTCTATGGACGGACAGACAGATGGACAGACAGACAGACAGACATGGAGAAACCAATATTACCCCCTCTACTTTGTAGGTTGGGGGTATAAAAACAGGGTGTCCACAGTTTGAGCAAAGCAAAATTCCCTGACTTTTCACTGACTTTTCCCTAACTGAAATCAAATTTCCCTGACATTTGTTTACCATAATTTGCATGTTAGTTTATGAAAATGTTGGCTCCCACCATCCCTACATCCAACCCTTTCCAACTGTTACTTTACTTACTATAACTGTATTACTATTTGTATGAATATTTTTTTCCTTTTTTTTCTTTTTCTTCATACATACATAATGCATGTTTTATGAACTTAACCTATACTGCTGGGTGTGGATTTTTTAATTAAGATACATGCCAAAATGGACAAAAAACACAAACTAACCTCATAGAAGCATGTATCTTAATATTTTGGATTTTTTTTGGTGTGCATATCAAAATATAAACTTTCTTTTAGGCACTTCAACATGAATTAAATGGTACATTATTTGGTGTCTCTAGTCCCTTAAGTTTCTTCTCAAAAAACAATTTGGAATAATATTGAATACTACTTATCACATTATTATTAATGTTATTTTTATTATAAGTATTTTCATTATAGCCAATCATGAAGAAACTGCCTAAGCCTTCATTTTTTTTAATCTTTTTATCATTCATACACCAATTATTTCAAAATTCCCTGACTTTTCCCTGACTTTTGCTTAAACTATAAAATTCCCTGACCAATTCCAAAATCCCCTGACAATTCCCTGACCTTGAAAAAATATTTTTCTCCCTGACTTTTTCCCTGACCGTGGACACCCTGAAAAATCTTCATTAGAGGCAATTCAAAAAAAGGAATGGCACTATGTCTGATCTTTCCACAAAACTCAGGCAGAGAAGCAATGGAAGTAACAGCAAGAGTTCCTCCAATAGACTTCAAGAAGTAGCCATACCGGACATAGCAAAGATTCAGTTGAAAAGTGTGACCCATCCCATGAAACAAAAACTAACAGAATTAATGCTTGACGACTCCCCCCTACCCACATCAGCCAAATTGCGCTAGCACTAAGCCAAGCAACAGCGATGGAAACTAATACAGGAGTAAACAAACAGACAATAGAACCAGAGTTGGACCACCAGGAAGGAAGCCTATACATGTCCAGAATACTGGAGGGGGCTAGGATCCTCAAAATCTACGACAAAAGATCAAGAATACCTTGATAGACAAACAATCAGGAATATCATGATGATGGAAGCCCTGACAGATTGTACCTATGCCAAAACAAACCCAGGTCCAACCAGAGCAGGATCAATCATATACCCACCAGCAGGAGAAACAGTAAGGCTGAAACAAGCCGTATCAAGACACAGAATGATTCTACTTGCTGAGTTGGTGGCAGTCCTCATGGTACTCGAACATGTGATACAATACCCAGAGATATCACCAGGGAAACTGATACAGATATACAGCAACAGCCAATCAGTACTTGGAATCTTCATTTATGGGCTGGAAGAACACAAGCTACAGATCAGTTGTAGCAGACATCAAGAAGGCCATGAAAACCCTCACAGACAGAGTATTGGTGCAGATACTGTGGACACTTGGACAAGCTGGATTACAGGATAACGAACAAGCAGACAGCCTAGCAAAAGAAGGAGCCCAAGAAGCTGCAGACATGCCCAAAGACTCCAGAACAGTTACCCTACAAGAGGTGAAGGATGCAAGCCACAAAACCTGTCTTGTGAAATGGCAATGCAGACAGGAGACTTCATCCACAGGAAGAACATTTTATGAATACAGTCCATCTGTGTTGCCAAAGAGACGACTTGACTTTCCAGACAAGAATACAGCTAAGTCTATACTACAACTACAGACAGGATATTCCATTCTAAACACACATTGAAATAGAGTTGGAATCAACACATCACCACTATGCCAATGTGGTGTTCTGGAGACAACAAGCCACTATCTTCTAGACAGTCCAATGTATGAAGAACACAGGCATGCTCTACCGGCATCACAGCAGAGAGGATGTGGCATTAACACCCTGGATGTATATACTCTCCCTAGTACAGATGAGCACCCAGAGATCCCAGGCTGGAAAGATGCAGTAAAGACAGATTTAGCAGCATTCATACTTGCAACAGACAAGTTGGCAGTTACCAAATCACCTGACAGTGAGCAAACAAGACCTGAGATCTACACCTAAACCAAGTTACCTCACATGTGTGTAATTCACCAGAGAGCTATACAAATCAAAGACAAACACAAAACAAAGCGACAACAGTGACATAGAGTCTGTGGATCAAGGAAATAAGTTAAGTTTTGGCTGATAATCATAATAGAAATACTACTTTAGATATATGAGACCCTGAACTATAAACAAATAGACATTTTTTTCATTTGCTTTAATATTCTGCAGTTTTCTTTTCTTCTAAAATGTAGTATCACGTCAATCAATGATGTCATTCATTTTTGTTGCGTCATACATTCTTCAATTAAATCGAGGTAAACAAAAGTGGGAGGAGAGAATTTTATCGCCATCGGGTTTCTGTAAATAATTTATCGTTTGGCGAGACTAAATCAGTTGAGAACGTTGGGTAAACAAATCTCGTGGTTGCATCTGATGGATTTTGTATTCTATTTAGTAAGCTTTTCGCGGACATCATGTCTCTGTTATTAGGGATTTTGTTATTGTACAAAAACACTAATATATCAGAGCATATTCACTCGCGGTACTGGTAGCGCGGCGGTCATGATTCAAAAGGTCCTGGATTTGATCCCCGACGGCGGCACTCATCCTTGGCGACTATTTTGCTCCCACCAATGGGTCGATAATCATAGATGTTGGATAGCAGATGGAAGCTAGAAAAAGGGTTTTGGTGGTACTGGTGTTAGAAATACCAGAAATCCGTTGTTAGTTGCCACAGCCGCTGCTACATAACTGAAAGATTGTTGAAAGCGGCGTCAAACCCCATATAAAGAAACAAAACCATCGCATATTCATGGCCAATAATATAATATTTGCAACAAGAAACATTGAGAACGCATTGAAAAGCTGTAGTTACCAAGTTTTGGTTCCCCATCGATATTAGCCTAGGTCAAAGTTAAACAGATGACACTGGCCTTCAATACTGGTCAGCTATAAACGGCCTAACATGCATCGGATCGCTTTATTTTTGCAAATACTTTTATCCCTAGAAACATTTATGTAGGCCTATTATAATTTTTTCTAGAATCGTTTGCCTACTTGTACTTTTCCAAGTGCCTACATTTAATAAAGTTGTCTTAAGTCATTTTCTTTTTCTTTAATCCACAGTGTTTTGCCCTTCGATGGGCAACCTTTCACGTAACAGGACCTTAAACCGCAGTTCCTCTACAGAACATATGATTGCATTTATTCTTAAAACCGGAACTTTGCAGAATGACTAAATTAAAATGTTGTTTTAAAAGATCCAAAGTATTCATTTTAAAAAAGGAATTGAGATTATAGATGTTTCAACCCCGTCGTCTTTAATTTTTTATCACAATTTGAAAATATGATAGGGTGTATAGAAAGGCTTGGTTCAAACAAACTAGTCGATCTTTTTTAATGCTGTATACATAAGTAAAGATTAATATTTTAATATCAGAATCAGTTATATATCAGCCTAATCTTCTCTTGACCTGCAGACAAATTTTTCAAGAACTTCCCCTCCTTTTAATGAACAATTTTGTCTAAGCATAACGCTAAAAAGAAAAACTTTAAAAACATTTTTTTATATACATAAATACTCTATTCAAATGAAGGGTCTTTCTAGACATTTTATCAGACACGATTATGACGTCACTGTCTGGTTTTGAATGTAGTCCCCGCCCAATATGAACGAAATTCGCGTAGCTTTCTTATTCGAGCAGATCATCAGGTTATGGGATATATTTTTTGAATTTCAAACAAAATGGCGGTCTTTCATTGGCGAAAAATAGGGCGATCGGTAATTAGCTATGTAGTCCACATGCACTTGGATAATGGATTTTTTTAACAACCAAGAAATATATACATGGTGGTGCAGCTGCCGTTTTCTAAGGAAACAGATGTTTTTATAGGGAAATTTTGTTCTTGATTCTCAAAAGTAAACACTTCCTGTGACAGAAGGCAAAGATGCATGTAAAAACATCTGTCTTGGCTGCTGCATTACCTTGTGTATAATTGTTTGAGTGATATTTGTAAGGTTTTTTTTAAAAATAAAATCTTGAATCCAAGAGCCAATGGTCTGATGATGCAGTCTATAAATCCTATCAACCTACCTCAAGTTGTAAACTTTGGAATTTGAACAGTTCAAAAATACATCTGACACATTCAAATGTCAACATAAATATATATGTCAGTCGAGCCTTCAGTCTAATGTTGCTCGAGGCAATTTACAGTGAAAGGTATTGGGTACGAAACGCTTGTTTCTTTTCAAATCGAGATTTGTATAGATCATGCGATTTCTTTAGGTGAGTCATGGGATAATTTGAGCAATAGTTAAATCTTTAAAAAATATAAAACGCATTTTTCACTAAGATGAAGTACCGACCTTACAGGCTTACCGAGACTTTCGCAGGAAACGATTTTTTTATGTTCGGATGAAAAAGGGGACGAACAAGCCGGTGTCGTTTTCAATTACTATAGCGTGAAATTTACCCAGTTTTTCGTTGCGGTTTTCCTTTCAGTTTTTCTGCTTTAAAAGACATATAACATGCAAAAGAATGAATCCGGTGATGGAAACAAAATCAACTCAGCATCGGTGAGTAAACCAGAGTTTAATTACGCTAGACGGTTGCCTTACAAAATTCTGTTCATTCGTACCCGAGAAATTACGCTGCCAGGAAGAACTCCATTTGGTAAAACGAATGTTTAATTCGCAGACATGTTGTCTAACACTGGCACACCTTTGCACTGTCTTCAAAATACATATTAATAATAATAATAATAATATAATAGTAATTTTTATTTATAGTCCGTGTGTGTGGGGGTTGTACGAGGTACAATTAACAATTAACATAAGCTATGTATAGCTTTTAACCGACTTTTACTCATTCTAGATGTTATCAATTTTGCGTGAGAAATTCGAGAGGCAGTGGAATCCTTTTTTTTGTGTGTGGAAGGGTTTTCATCCACTGCTACCCATTTACAGCTGGGTGGACTGAGGCAGTGACTATTAAGTTTCATGCCCAAGGAAACACCTCGCTGTCACCAGGACCCGAACCCCTGACCTTCGGATCAGAAGACCGACGCTCTAACCACTGAGCTACCAAGGCAGTCGAAATATATAAATATTGGAAACCCTTATGCAGAAAATGCTGAGTTGATTTAATTGAAACATTCAAAATCCTCAAAGGTACATTGAAAACTGAAAAAACTTGGTTTGGTTACTTTACAATATACAATTCCGTTGTATAAAAGCCTTTTAAGGATTCTACAACATACACATACAGATACCGAAACAGATACAGAAGGGATAGGGCAGACATGATCCAGATATACAAGTCCTTATACGGTTTGGACCAAATGAGATTGGATAACTTAATCTCACTTGCTGAAAATACCTCAAGGGGACGCCATCTTAAACTAAAAACCAAAAAAATGCTATCACAACACCAGACTTCATTCTTTCAGTCAACAAACAATCCATCTGTTGAATGGTGAAACACTGTTTTGGCAAAAAGTTTAAATATCTTCAAGTCATCACTAAACAATGAGCAATGGAATGGCACTAAATACCATGCAACATGCTACAGCATTCCCTAGCTATTCACTAGTTACTCTAATAAAATTGATAAGTTTTAGTATTGACACATTAACGAAGACATTCAAAAGAGGGGCTATGATAGCATCGGCTAAGATGACGGCCCAACTATCCAGGTATCCAGGTAAGGTAAAAAGGCATCAACAATGACTGTCTCTTTACATATAATCAGGTACTCTCAATATTTTAGGTCTGTGATGTAATGCATCATTAACTAGAGGAAATTCTTTAAAACTATCCAAACCACATTCAATGTTAAATGTCAGACAGCACTTCTTAACCCTTATCATGCTGAACCCCGAATATTCCTGCTTTGACAGGAGGTATAGACAGAGATCAGCCTGCACATGTGTGCAGTCTGATCTTAGTTCATACCACCTGAATTTCATTTTTTTAAACAGAAATGTGTAAAACAATACATTTCCGTAATCAATACTTGCTCACATTTGGTAACTTCCAGTGCTTTTAGTACTTTGATTTTACATTTATTTTGCAAAGATTTTTATTCCGCACGACAAGGGTTAAGCAGTGTTAATTCTAGGCAGGGGGATTGGGGTTTCTCCAAATTTTTTCAAAGATCCCCCATATTTTCTGAGGTGCATAGAAAAACCATATTACACCTGAAATTAGAATTTCACTGTATTGCATTACAAAAATAGGTTAAATGTGGTCCCTATTCTATTGTAATCACTCAATAAATCACTAATAATATGCGGGTGATGTTCTTTTGGAATGTTTTTATCCTATATGTATGAATTTGAAGTCAACGAATTTCACTTATGACCATCATACCTATGATAGACAGTGCCCAAATACACTGTCTAAGACAAATACAATAGTACCTTAAAAAACTTGATATTGTTGCATTTTTGTATTGTAATTTGGTGAAATTTGGTGTAATTCTGATTTCAGGCATAATTCGGTTCTTCTATTGAATTGGAGGGGACTTTTTACTACAGTAGAATCCCTTTATCAGTAACTTAAATAATAGGGATTTTTGGTTATTAGACACTTTTCCACCAGCACAAAACCATTTCTTCTTCAACGTACGTAAAATTCTTCGGATAATCAGAACTCTGATAATAGATTTGTATGCAGTAAAATTCTAATTTCAGCTTAATAACATTCAAAAAAAAAATTTTTATGCCCCCGCATCAATAGATCGGGGGCATATTGTTTTACTCATGTCCGTCTGTCTGTCTATCCGTCCATCTGTCCGAAAACTTAACCTTGCCAATATCTTCAAGCCTATTCAAGATATACAAAGCTAATATTTGGCATGATGATAGATCTCAATGATCCGCATCCACTGGTACCAAAGTCAAGGTCATGTGACAAGGTCAAGGTCATCTGTCAAGGTCAAACGTCCGAAAACTTAACCCGAAAACTTAACCTTGCCAATATTTTCAAGCCTATTCAAGATATACAAAGCTAATATTTGGCATGATGATAGATCTCAATGATCCACATCCACTGGTACCAAAGTCAAGTTCATGTGACAAGGTCAAGGTCATCTGTCAAGGTCAAACGTCCGAAAACTTAACCCGAAAACTTAACCTTGCCAATATTTTCAAGCCTATTCAAGATACAAAGCTAATATTTGGCATGATGATAGATCTCAATGATCCACATCCGCTGGTACCAAAGTCAAGTTCATGTGACAAGGTCAAGGTCATCTGTCAAGGTCAAACGTCCGAAAACTTAACCCGAAAACTTAACCTTGCCAATATCTTCAAGCCTATTCAAGATACAAAGCTAATATTTGGCATGATGATAGATCTCTATGATCCGCATCCGCTGGTACCAAAGTCAAGGTCATGTGACAAGGTCAAGGTCATCTGTCAAGGTCAAACTTTGAAAAAAAATGCCGTTACGGGGGCATTCGTGTTTCACAAACACATCTTGTTTGAAAGTAAAATGATTTCAAAATAATGATTTTGTCTATCCAGTTAATGTTAATATTTTCTTTTTTTCTACTCTTAAACACTTGGGGTGATAGATGCTGTCAAAAGTAGTAAGAAATATGAATAAATAGTAAAAGCACATGGTTTTATACTAAAAATTTGACAGAAGAAATGTCTGTTATTCCTTATTTTGAAAAGCTCATTAGCATACTGTCATGTCATCTTAAACTTAAATATCTTGTGATTTGTTCCGTTAATATTTGCATTCTAACCAAGTTTTCCTTGTGAAATTCCGAATGACTTCATTAAATAATGCTTTCCGATTGGTCTAAATATGTGAATATGGGGTTCAACTCAGAATAGAAATAGATAATTATCAATATTTTGGTCAAAGGGTTTTTGAACAAAGAGAAAATATATTCAGATTTGATATCCAAAGGAGGTAAAAAACTTCGACAAACTTAATTTTACAAAATTATTCAAATTTATACTAAAAAGACTCACTGACTCACAACTAGTGCATTCAGACCTTTGATCTCTCTGCAATTTTGCTAAGAATTTTATCCAGCTTGACAAGGGTTATTGTGATATCTTTTATGCACATTTTGCTCTTTAAATTTTTCAGTTAATAGATTTGAAGGCAGAACTGTTCCGTAAACAAGAGGAGTACAAAGCACAAAAATTAGCCAATCAGAATGCTGCTTTCATCAAAGGGAAACCATCATCTTCACAAAAGGTGAGAATTCAATTTAGTATGCTTTTTAGCTCACCTGAGCACGAAGTACTCAAGGTGAGCTATTGTGATCATGCAATGTAGGTCGTCCGTCGTCCACAATTTCTTTAAATATTTTCTTCTCCTAAACCAGTGGGCCAATCCTATGAAACTTGGCAGGAATGTTCCTTTAGTCAAGCTCTACCAAAGTTGTTCAAATAAATGAAAGCCACCCTTAACTTTCCCTTTACCCTTAACAAAAAGGGTGAAAATATAGAATCTTCAAAAATCTTCTTTTCCGAAACCAGATGGTAGACAGCTTTCATATTTGGTATGTTGCATCACCTAGTGGGCCCTACCAAGTTTGTTCATATCAAGACCCTGGGGTCATATATCAATGGCTCAGCGCAAAACAGTTGTATCTACCGATATGTTTATAGGCAGTTACAACTGTTTCACTCTGAGTCATTGATATGGGTTCCACCCAGACGCAACCCTTTTTACAAAGAATCAAAGAGTGAAAAGGCATATCTGTCTTGCTTTTGGCTGAAAAAATTCCATGGTATTGATCTTATGTAGAAAATGTCTTCTTTTTGATATCTGCCTATTTAATCAATGTGATGTCCCAGGGGTCGAAAAAACACAGGTGACCATCATGGTCCTCTTGTCTTTAGATCAGTGTATAAAGTTAAGATTTTAGTCTATTTAAAAAATACAAAGCAATTTTAAATCCCTCTTTTTCTAGCTGTTCAGGGTTTGAAATTGATACTAACACTTCTGTGAGAAAGGAATGTAAGTGGACTTACAATTTATGAAATTAAGGAGTCCATACTAAAACTTGGTCATTTCTCTATCTGCTAAGACTATTGCTATTTAAGATGTTATCTTAGAAACTGGTCATGTATTTTCGTTTGACAAGAAACATTTATTTTAATTATAGAAGAATAACTTTAAGTTAATTTTTTTAAGGATTAATGCTGATATTTGTTAGATTCAGTGTAAGATCAATTGATATTTCACGGAAGGAACAACAAAATCTGTATTTTCACAAGTGATTGAGCCACAAGTGAGAATATAGCTTTTGTTGTTCACAAAGTGAGGACCTGTAAGAATTAGGGCTAAAAGGTCCTTCAAGGCTGATGACAAAAGGTTGTTAGTATTGACTATTGAAAATTGACAAGTCAATGCAGCTTTAACAGATCTTTGTAACATTGTTCATCTTTTCAGAAGCCCAGTATTTGGAACAAAAAGAATAAAGGTGTATCAGAAAGGGCAGAAAAAGATTATGAAGAAAAAGTAGAAGAAGAAAACATCTTTGAGCAGTCCAAGTAAGAAAACTGAAATTATTACAGTAAATATTGCTTTAGCGATGACAATAATTTAACAACCAGTTTTATTAATCAACCTTCATAAAAAAGCCCGTTTGCCGTTCACAACATCTCTGAAAATGTAGACATGCATTCATAAACAAAAACTGTTTATTATTGAATCTTATGTTGTTGGAAACCCGTTTAATTGTGACGATTGTAATGAGCTTTTTTATCAAAGGATTCAATAAGACTTATGCAACAATCTGTATATTCAATCAAAATAACGTGCCTAATTTATCATGTACTATAGTGTAAAACAACCATTCTCATTAGCGACCTCCATGAAAAAACCTAGATCCATCCAATCTTCTGTCTGTCCATCTGTGTGCCTGTAAAAAACTTAACCAGCAAACTAAATATTTTTCAAGAACCTCAACACTATTGAAGTAACAATACTCATATTTGATGTAAAGGTTCCTCTCATGAATCTTTTTCTTTGAAGGTTTAGGTCATTTGACAAGGTCAAGGTCGAGATGAAACTATGAAAATAATTGCTGTTCTTGGGACATTAGTGTTTTACAAAGACATCTTGTATTTACATGTAAATCTTAGGGATGCTACGAGCTCTGCCTACCATATGTTCTTCTATTCATTTACACATAGGGCCAACTTATTTCTGACCCTGGGCAAGTACTGTTGCCCGCAATATTAGAGTATCTCTCAGAAAGCGGGCTACCAGCTCTAGACTGGTCCACATATCGACTATCAGAATTGCTTAGAATTGGCTATTCATATATTCAACAGAAAGACCAGTCTACACCTGACCCGAAAGCAGGCCAGAAAGAAGTTGGCCCATAGTGGGCATTACCCTTTGCTAGGGAAGATTTACTTTACTCAGAGCTACAAATAGAGGGGGTATTTTGGATTTTAGATAAAATTATTTTAATAATAATGGCACAAATCCTATATTGTGGTACTCATTAGAATCGTCTTGTCGAGACGATTCAAATAAGTACCCACAACATAGAATTTCAATGAGAAATAAAGATTTAATGCAGGCTTTACCCCCTCTTATCTGGTCCTCTGTTTACTATGTATTTATTTATTTTCCCTATGGGGTCTCTGGTTGACCTGTGTCTGATTTACATTCTATTTTTCAAACATTTGTTTTACAAGGTTTCCAGATGGCACCAATTTGCTTGACAGCTCTTATATTTACAATTGATTTCTTGATATTTTAGGAAAAGTTTAGAAAATAAAGCCAGACTGTATGAGAAGATAGCCAACTCTAGAGATGTTCCAGGTTTGAATATGTTTTTTATCATCAGTTAGTTACATAACTATATAACAATAATACCAGTGTTTGGCAATCGGTTTCAAATCATGATCGATTGTTGGTTTTTAGTCAAAAAAGAAAAATCAATTTATAATCCACACTATTATGGGAGACCACTTTTACCACTGTCCTGCATAGCTTCTTTGGTTTAAATCCGTCGTCCGGTCGTCGGTCGTCGTCCGTCAACAATTTCTTTAAACGACATCTCCTCCTAAACTACTGGGCCAATTTACACCAAAATTAACAGAAATGTTGCTTAGGTGGTCCCCTTCAAAAAAAGCTAAAAGAATTGAAATCCATGAAAAACTCTGGTTGCTATGGCAACAAACAGTGAAATTTTAAGAAAATCTTTAAAATTCTTCTTCTTCTCAACCAGTAGTCCTACAGACTTAAAACTTGGCATGGATGATCAGTTCATAGACCTGAATTGAAATAGCTAAAATCATATCTTTTGGGCAACCAGGTGCGGAGCACCAGGGGGGAGGGGGTAGTACTTTGGGTAAATTTTATAATCTTCAAGCTGCTTCTTCTTCGGAACCAGGAGCCCTACAGACTTGAAAATTGGAATGGATGATCAGCTCATAGACCTGAATAAAAATAGCTAAAACCATATCTGTTGGGCTGCCAGGTGTGGAGCACCAGGGGGGAGAGGTAGTACTTTTGTGAAAATTTTGTAATCTTTAACCTTCTTCTTCTGATGAATCAGGAGCCTGACAGATTTGAAAATTGGCATGGATGATCAGTATATGGACCTTTATAAAAATAGCTAAAATCATGACTGTAGATTCACCAGGTGCGGAGCACCAGGGGTGATAGGGTAGTACTTTTGTGAAAATTTTGTAATCTTTAACCTTCTTCTTCTGATGAATCAGGAGCCTGACAGATTTGAATATTGGCATGGATGATCAGTATATGGACCTTTATAAAAATAGCTAAAACCATGACTGTAGATTCACCAGGTGCGGAGGACCATGGGGGAGAGGGTAGTACTTTTGTGAAAATTTTGTAATCTTTAACCTTCTTCTTCTTCTGAACCACAAGCTCTACAGACTTGAAAATTGGCATGGAGGATCAGCTCATAGACCTTAACAAAAATAGCTAAAATCATGACTGTAATGCCACCAGGTGCGGAGCACCAGGGGGGAAGGGGTAGTACTTTTGTGAAAATTTTGTAACTTTAACCTTCATCTTCTAAAATAACCAGGAGCCCTTCAGACTCCAATATTGGCATGGATGATAAGTATTTGGATCTTAAATATAATAGCTAAAAGCATGAATGTAGGGCCACCAGATGCAGAGCATTAGGGGGGAAGGGGTAGTACTTTGGATCAATTTTGAAATCTTTAACCTTATTCTTCTCCTGGATCAGGAACCCTACAGACTTGAAAATTGTAATGGGTGATCAATATATTGACATTAATAAAAATAGCTGAAATCATGACTGTAGGTTCACCAGGTGCTGAGTGTCTTGGGGAGGGGGTAGTACTTTGGATCATTTTTGAAATCTTTAAACTTCTAATGAACCAGGAGTCCTACAGACTGGAAAATTGGTATGAATGATCAGCATATGGACATCAATTGAATTAGCTAAAATCATGACTGTAGATTCACCAGGTGCAGAGCATCTTGGGGGAGGGGGAGTGCTTTGTTGAGAATTTTGAATCCCTACAGCCTTTATATTTGACATGGATTGATCAACTCATTAAAGAAAACTTTAAAAGTCTCAGACTCAGCCTGTATATCTGGCATTGATTAGCTGATCACAAACCTTTTATGAAAAAAGCTTAAATAATTAATGACCAGGTGAGGAGCAGAGGGGGGGATTATTTCAAATGTTATCTGATTGAATAATTGAAAATCTCTTTTTCTTTGATTGCATGGACATACCTAGGTAATGAAGTTTTTTTCTCAGGTGAGGGACCCAGGGCCAACGGCCCTCTTGTTTTCTTCAGTTTTCATTTCTGGACTCTAACTCAAAAAACCAAGCGACCTTGAATCATGAAACTTTATGCAAATGCTGCATATGACCTCAATATTTGTTACAAACACATCCTGCACTTATAGCACTTGCATTCTGACAAAGTGCTTGAGGGGGGGTATAAGTCCGCTCTGCGACAGTTCTAGTTTTTGTTGAAGTTAAAATTTGTTTCAATGCCAAAGAACCTTTTTGAAGAGTATAATGCTAGTGCAGATCAACCTTAATTTACCTTGGTTTGTTGACTTAAACTTTTAACACTAAACAGTATTTTTAATTTTTGTTAAACAAAATATTTGCTGTGATAAATAGTGTCAAAACAACATTTTTATGCACTGAAGTAATTAAGAGGGAAACATTGAGAAAAAAGAAGAAATTGCTTGTTTCAAGAAATTTCTCACTTTTTATTCCCCCGCATCAAAAGATTTGGGGCATATTGTTTTACTATGTCTGTCTGTCCATCTGTTTATAGGTCCGCAAAGCTTAAGAAAAAAAAATTGCCACATAATTCAAGGCTGCTAAAGACTAAAATTTGGTACGATAATCGATCTTGATAATGGTCATCTACAGATACCTAGGTGACGGTCATGTAACAAGGTCAAGGTCATCTGTCAAGGTCAGAGTTTTGTGGGTTTTTTTGTTTTTTTTTTAATCCTTTGCGGGGGAATTCATGTTTCACAAACACACCTTGGTCTCCATGTTTGCTTTAAAATTATGCAGTCTAATTTTAATTTTACCCCACATTGAATCAATGTTTAAAAAATCTTCTATACATGATTAGTGTAAAATTTGATTGTTTTGTAGTATTTGGGTTAGACAGCTGAAATTACAAATGAATGTCATTTAGTTTTCCTGGTGTATGGATCAAATGATTATCCTTTCTATTTCTGACAGAGGAGGATGGCAGTAATTTCTATCTTGTGGATTTTCAAAAGAAGGTCATCGATGATAGGGAGGAGAGAAAGAAAAGAGAAATATTGGAGGAAAAGGAGAGACAAGAAGTGGAGGACGAGAGACGGTTGAGTGAACAGCCAGTACCGGAACCGGAGACACCTGAGGAAGAATGGTATACTGTCATAAATGTGACCCGTCAACTGAAAAAAAGGGATCAGAGAATTCTGTAAAATGAATTATTGAAATGAAATTTGATCCAGCATAGGTCAACCAGAAGTCGCATTTCAAAAATTCTTTCACAGGAAGATAGACTGAACATTCTAGATTCAGAAGATTAGTAAAGTGCGAAAAGTGTCAATCCTAGTCAGCCTGTGGAGTCCAGGTTGACACTTTACGCACTATCTAGATGGTCCCTTTTTGCATGATGGGTCACAAATATAAAACAACCATTCCAATTAATTGCCAATCCATTCTAGAAATTAGAATAGACCATTCCTCAAGTTCATTTTTTAAATCACCGAAATTCTAATAAATAGCCTTTCAGTCATTCTGAAGGATGTTCAATCATGAACAGTTTTAATACCACTGACTTTTTAAAAACTATCACTGACAGCATATTGTTGAAAAGACAAGAAAAAACAAGAAGGACAGGATAGCCCCATATTGCCTTCCTAAATTTACTACCCCGCCCTGCCAAACCAATATTTGTGTGTGTGTGTGTGTGTGGGGGGGGGGGGGGGAGGGGTGTCAATATTGTATAAAAAAAAAAGGATCACCTTAGGAATATCTGTTTGTTGGGAGAAGATGTAAAATTTCAAGTTCAAGCTCCATCAAAAACAGCCCACCTTGCCATGCCCATATTTGGGAGTCAATAAAAATACCACAAACAAGTTTTTGAGAATGGTCACCCAATAAACATTTCAGCAAAATTTGGTTGAAAGTGGGTTGCTGGTTTGGGAGAAGATTTTCCATGATTTCTCCAATTGTGTATCAAAAACTAATAAAAAGTTTTATGAAGGATCACCAAAGGAACATTTCTGCTAAATTTAGACAAAAATGAGCCATTGATTAGGAGTAGAATATTTTTCAATAAATAGTTGATGACACAAAGCAAACAGCTTACCCTGAGTGGCCCTAAAAACTCTACTTGAGCACATTGTACTTTGGTGAGATTAAAATATGCAATTCATTTTGTTTATAGCTAAGATTCTTTGCAAACCCACGAGTTTGATTAAATTTTGTTCCTTATAGTAAATAGGAAATAGAACGCTTTGCTTGCAAAAGTATGTATTTGGGCTCGAGATTATAAAAGTTTTCTCATTCTCAACTTCAAATTTTTTTCGAATATGAACTTGTGGTTAAAGCTTATTTTTTTTTTTTTTATACTAATATAATTGTATGAACATAAAAGATAATAAAGATACAGTTGTTATAAATAATTATTTATTAATACTATGGTTTACGTTCATATATTTATTTGACTTCTAAATTTGAGAAAATTCTCAGTTGAGCAAAAGAAAAGATTCATTACCTTTGGGTCCCATTTTTCCCATGTCTGTTATACTATCTTTCAGGCTTTGTAGGCTGTATTTAATGCACAAGCCCTTCTGTAAAGAAGGTGGCAATATTGATAGAGAATGATTTAATGAACATGTTACTGCTGTTTGTGCCTGTGGAAAGAAAAGACCCAGATCAGCAAGTCTTATCAGAATCTTCACTTTGCATAGATACTAGAGCTGGTACAAGTACTGGGCACCTGAGATATTGTTACCCTTGGGTACTTGAGTACCCAATGATTACTATTCATAAATTCATTTTATCACCTAAATACAAAGGCGAACTAGAATTTTTGTAAAGTGGGTTTGAACATACCAATTCTGACATGATTTTACGGGACAAAGATCTGAAGAATAGATACCAACCCATAACTTCTGTAGACAATCAACAAATCTTCTAAATGTATTCATAGCAGCTGGAGGCAGGAATTGAATGGTAGTCCTGAAGTGAGAAATACTAGGAAACCATTGTTAGGTGCTCCAGCCACCAGTATATGGCTGCAAGCTTGTTGAAAGTGTGGTAAAACCCCATTCAAACAAATACTTCTAAATGTATTCAAAAGGTGTCCGTTCCAGATTGCTCACTATTTGCCTTTGAGGCACAAATTTCAATTTTTTGCTTAACTGCTTTTGGAGTAAACCCAAGGTATCGCTATAGCATTAGCGTCACTGTCACAATTGTTATCGTCATTGTTGTTGCTGTCGTAGTGTGGAAACTTTTTTCATTGGATATCTCTGGTTATACTGAAGTCATTCTCTGGAAACATGGCACACATGTTCACCATCAAAGAGCAACATATACAATCAAAGGGGAATAACTCTTGGTGCATTTTGTGAATTTATGCCCCTTTTTTACTTCGAATTTCATCCACCATTCAGCAATCAACAGCCAAGAGTAGGCACCCATTGTTGCTCTTGTTAAACTGAAGGCATGCGTGTTATCTACCAAGTCTCTTGAAACTTTTAGCCTTCTGATGCTGTTCATGACATGTTCTAAATGTACACAAATCTTTAACAGTCTGATCTTAGCCTACACTGCCTGCTTTCTACTAAATCAAATAATTTGAGTCAAACTTGGTTGAAGTGTTCCTAAAATCAGCAATAAGCTTGAAACAAAATTTAAGTTCAGTAGGATCAGGGTTAATTTGAAGTGCTTTGAAGGACTCTGTATACATAGGTATATTTTCAAAACTGAGCTATGGCGTAGGCACCAAGTCCATAACCATAGGAATATTGTGTAGTTCTTAAAAGCATATGAAAGGAATTGAACATGATCCCTTGGCTTCAATTATAAATGTACATAATATATATATGGCCCAGTGCGAAACAGTTGTAACTGCCTATACATTTATAGACAGTTACAACTGTTTCGCGCTGAGCCAGCGGTATACGAGTTAACCTATGATTTTGAGACAATCAAAATTCTCATTTGAAAGGTAAATTGTAACTTTTCTAAAGTGTTGTTTCACCTGTTTTATCTAAATCGAAATAAATGGCACAGGAATCTAATGGTTAAAAGTAGATTTCAAGGCTCATCATGTAAAATCTAGCTATACAAATTGTTGTGTCATATATTACAGGGTTGATTTTACTGATTCACTAGGACGATCAAGAAGATGTTTGAGAGCAGATTTACCATCTTTACAACAGAGGGATCAAGATTTTTACAAGTCAAAAATGTGAGTGCTTGGCAAATAAGACTCTATCTCAAACATATTATTTGTTGGACTGTTTTTGAAAAACAGATTGTAATATCGGTAAAGTCACAGGAAATACGTATTGTAAAATATGTGTTCAATTTCAAGAACACATAACTTTCAAGACCTATGTGTATTATGAGAAGAACTGAGCCCTTTTAAGCTGACTTGAATACAACATATTGAAGGGGAGCTTTAAGGTTAAACCTATTGAATGTGCTTTAATTAGTGATGGGCAGATCAAACAATTAGAATTGATTATCAGTTTGTTTGGGCTTCCAATTTTGATAATCAAATAAGAAATTTTGCAATTGATTAAACACTTCCTAACACATGAAAGAAAGTCTTCATATATTGTTTACAAAACCATCCTCAACTGATAGAAAATTGTACAGAATAAGACTTGAGGCTATGAGTCTCAACTAAGCCTTCGTGTATCATTCATATATAGTTGATACTAGGAGTGTTTTATATATTTTAAAGAAATCAATTATACAATTGATCGTTAATTAATTGACTTTTCCAACAAAAAAACGACAATTGATAGTAATTTGAAAACAATTTCCCAACACTAGATTTCATATGATTTCAGTGTTCCAAAACAGAAAGCTGCCAAAGATTTTCAGGAATTAAGGTTTGTTACTGTATATTAGGGTCAGCTTTAAGATGTCAGTGAAATACAAAGCATGTTTTTGACTCTGTTCTCTTTGAAAAAGGCTCTCTGGTGCTAAGAGAACTTCACCATGGCAGTTGTTAAACAGTGTATCACATAAAAAACAAAAATTTTACTAAGTATGCACTTAAGGCTTATTTATCATTTCTGGCAACAATTTCCTACTCTTGATCATATCTCCATGAATGTGCTTGCTAAAATTTACTCCAACTTTTTTACTTGCAATTGTTTGAATGTGGACTTTGTAGTTTTGTTGTCATGGAAGAATCACAGTTGTTGGTCAGCTAAATGCAAATGAAGGTCATCTAAAGGGAAGTGAAGCAAAACAAAATACATTTATGAAGTCAACTACATTGTAAGTGAAGAACTTTTATCAGAATTTCACAAAAATTTGTTTGAATATTCAGTATTAAACTTCTTTATTCAATAATCTTCTTTATTATTACACTTTATTCAATAATCTTCTTTATTATTACACAGGGATAAAGCGGGAGAAGGTGATTTGATGTCTAAAGATATGTTTAGAGAGAAAGAAAGACAGAAGTGGGAGGAAGAAGAAGAAGCAAAGTTGAAAGCAGAAAAAGAAGGACCAATACATTATGGGGATGTGTTACATAATGGTGAGGGCCTCTCAAATATGTAAGCTCAGATAATATGGAGATAACTAGGCAATTTATTCAATTGAACTACAGAATAGCCGTCATAGAGCAGTTGGTAGGGCATGAGACTTTCATTCTAGAGGTCCCAGGTTCGATCCCAGACAGCGGCACTCATCCTTTCTGTGTATTTGTCTCCAACCAATGGATTGAAAATCATAGACCTATGTGGGATAGCAGCTGGAGGCTAGGAAAGGATGTTATGGTAGTACTGGTGTGAGAAATACCAGGAATTAATTGTGAGGTGCTCCATCTGCTGCAATATAACTGAAAGATTGTTGAAAGCGGCGTTGAACCCCATTCAAATCAAAATCAAATCATCTGACCTACATGGATTTTTGTCTGAGGATTACAACAATATATAGGTTTAAAAATCTATGGGCAGGGACATGCATTTGTGGAGAATCCTTAATATCAGTTCTACTACCTGACTTAGCTGTAGTTATCAGATATAAGAATCAACCCCCCAAATTGTATGAAATTGACACGGTTTTAAGGGATGCAGGTTTATTCGCATCTTAGACGCAAAAATATGAAGCCAGGACCCTCAAAACTGTGTGATATGAGTCCTAAAGACTCTTTTTGGCTTAACTTCAGAAAAGAATTGATGACTGCTGTAAACAGTCTTCAAATCTTTCCTGAAGTTGTGCTCCAAAAATTGATATACTTGTACTTCTATCAATTTCTTTACCTTTAACAAGGGAATAGCTCTTAATCTACAATATACAAGATTATTGCCTAAAAGAAATAGTCTATACTTAAAGCAGGGACTTCCAAAATTTAAGAAAGGACCCCTAAGATCCCAATGAGTGAGTCCTTTGGATCCTATTTTGTTGATGTCAGACTAAAACCCCTGCATTGATGTTTGTGAATGTCAGGAGTAATCATAACATGTCTGATCTTGGTGAATGATTTGATGAGTCAATCTGTTGTTTATCTTGTTTATAAAGTCAGTACATTGTGATTATTACCGTTTGGTTTTGGAAGTTGTAGATTGCATAACAAATTTCAACATTTCTAAACTGTGTTGCAACTCATAATTTTTTGGTTTAATTTGTCAGTTGTATTCAATGCAGCTTTTTTTTAGTCTTTTTCCTATACAGCACCCAAAGCAGACTTATGCATTTTGTTGGGGCAATCTTGCTTACAGACAGCAACAATCCAAAAATTGTTAAATGAAATTAAAAAATTGTAGTAACGCTTTTTCTCCATATCTAAATGAGATAGAAAAGAATATCACATCGATTTTTTTTCAAAACATAAATGCATTTGTAAAATAACATTCACAACAAAGAGAGGAGTTTTGCTTTCAAAATTATAAAATCCAATTATTCAATGATCAAATCCTTTGTTTGGGTACTCATCTGAATTGTCTCGTCAAGACAATTCGAATTAAGATTCTTAATAAAGGGTTTGGGTGAAAATTAGCAAATGTGAATTGTGATTGCTCCCACTTATATAGAGAACTAAACATTTGTATGTCAGAAATGTTTGATTACAGAAATTCGTACCCATGGTGTGGCTTATTATAAGTTCGACACTGATGAAGAAAAAAGACAAGAACAGATGGATGAATTGATGAAAATGAGACAGGAGGTGAGAGAATAATTGTTTGTTTCAGTGTAAGATCCATTTATATTTCATTTCATGAACAACAAAAGCTATATTTTCTTGAGTGAAAATATAGCTTTTGTTATTCATGAAATGAAATATTAATTGATGTACTCAGAAAACAAATGATTATTCTATTTTTAAAAGCAAAAATGAGACAAATTGTGAACATTTAAGGACAAATTTTCTCAAAGCGCGATATTTTGAGTGTTGATTGCTAAGCAATGTTTATTGTAACCTATTGGGCTCTGCTTAGATAATGTCAGATAGGGTGATATAAAAGTTTTATATAAAAGTGTTTTTTTTTTTATAAAAGTAAAAGGGTTTAAGTTTTTGATAATTTCACTGGTTGGGCGGTGAGTTGATCAAATGATAATCCACCATAATTTCTTGTAAATTCACTAAAAAGCATTAAAGAAACTTGTATATTTTCTAAAACTTGGATTTACTTACAAGCTTGAATGTTCTTTGAAATTTGTTAAGTTTGTGAAACAAGATCATTTCATGAAACTTGTATATCCTAAAAAATTTGCAGCACAGGGTCATTGATACATTGACTCTGGAAGCATTTTTAGCTCACCTGAGCACAAAGTGCTCAAGGTGAGCTATTGTGATTGTATAATGTCTGTCATCAGTTGTCTGTCGTCCACAATTTCTTTAAACATTTTCTCCTCCTGAACCTGTGGGCCAATCTTGATGAAACTAGGCAGGGATGTTCCTTTGGTCAAGCTCTACCACAGTTGTTCAAATAAAAGAAGTCCACCCTTAACTTTCCCTTTACCCTTATCAAAAAGGGTGAAAATAGGATAATCTTCAAAAATCTTCTTCTCTGAAACCAAAAGGCAGACAGCTTTCATATTTGGTATGAAGCATCATCTAGTGGACCTCTATCAAGTTTGTTCTTATCAAGACCCTGGGGTCATTTTTGGGCTCAAACCAGATGCAACCCTTTTTACATAGAATCAAAGAGCAAAAATCTTCAAAAAAATCTTCTTCTCTGAAACAAGAAGGCAGACAGTTTTCATATTTGGTATGTAGCATCATCTAGTGGACCTCTACCACGTTTATTCAATCAAGATCCTGGGATCATATTTGGGCTTTACCCGGGCACATCCCTTTTAGTTCTTTTGAGCACGAAGGGTAAAAAGAGGAAAATCTTCAAAAATATCCTTCCCTGAAACCAGAAGGCAGACAGCTTTCATAGTAAGTATATAGCAACATCTAGTGGACCTCTACCAAGTTTGTTCATATCAAGACCCTGGGGTTATATATTTTGGCTCCACCCGGGCGCAACCCTTTTAAAATAGAATCAAAGACTATTTCACACTGAGACCATTGATGTTTCAACTTATATAGTTACAAGCAGAGTTAATGACAATGTATATTTGTAATTTCAGACAAAGGACGAAAGGTCTAAATCAGAGCGAATCAAGGCAAAGAGAAAAGCAGCCCTGGCAGCCAGATTGGCCAAAGTTAAGCAGAGAAAAAGAGAAAAGTTGGGATTACCAGAGGAAGAAGGTTATTATTTGAGCCTGTGCGTGACAATTCCAACAATTTGAAATGAGCGTGAGGTGTAAACATTGAGTAGCATAGACACTCATATACAGTAATTATTAAGATACTTTATTGTCTACAGATACTTTTAGACCTAGTAAACACATAGCGAAGGCTTTGGTCAGACTGTGTGGATGCACAGGCTGGTCAGGGTTTCTGCTTTGCGCATATTTTAAACTGTTGGATATCTCACGCACAGGCTCATTTATCAACTAGTGATGGGTAGATTAATCGATTATCATCGATAATCAGTTGGTATGGGCATCTGATTATAATAATCGACTAAGAAGTTTCATAATTGATTAATCAGTTCCTAATACATAAATGAAAGCCATTATATTGTTTTTGAAACCAACATCAGTTTAATGGCTCAGAATGAAATAGTTGTAACTGCCTATATGTTTATAGGCAGTTACAACTGTTTCATGCTGAGCCATGAAGTTGGTAGAAAAATTGCCGAAAGAGTCTAACTAAACATTCACATTGTTTTCTTCAAAGGATAATACTGGGAGTGCTGTATTAATTTCTAAGAAAACAATTGTACAAGGGATCAATTGACTCTTTCGACTAAAAACCAATTATCGATCATGATTTGAAACAGATTGCCCAACTCTATTCTCAACTTTGACTGTCAATTCTCATAATATTTAGCAAACATATCCATCTTGATAATAGTATGTTTGCTGTGCTGGGTTCAGACACCTATCTTGAAGATCAAGGTCACAAAATCGAAATTTAATTTTTAGAATATCATCAGAATAGATTCATTGTGAACATAGCACTCTGTGTCCGTATAACAAACTTTAAAGTCATTCTGTGTTAGGCACTTTCTATATTGTTCCCAATTATTTCTTCCTGTAGATTTTTATATGCCCTAAGGGTGGTATTATGTTATCGTCTGCATTGTCTGTCTGTCTGTCTGTCTGTCTGTCCGTTAGCAAATTCCTGTCCGGTCCATAACTTTTAAAGTATAAGGCCTATGGTCTTGAAACTTCACAGGTGTATAGATCTCATAGCTAGGATGTGCAGAGCGCAATAACCCTAACTCTACCATTTATAATTTTTGAGTTATTGCCCTTTGTTTGATTCAGTTTGCAAATTTGTGTCCGGTCCATAACTTTCAAAATACAAAGACTATGATGTTGAAACTTCACATGTATGTAGAACTCATAGCTAGGGTGTTTGATTACATTTTCTCAATCTGATTGAATTTGTGAATATTTAGTAGTACTCAGGTACATATAATTACTTGAAGAAGTAATCCTCAGTTCTTTAATTGCCTAAGAACACATTTTCCCAAAGACAAATAGGTAAACAAAACAAAACAAACACTACCATCATTATAAATACAATATACTACAGTGTTTGCTAGAAAATACATCATAAGGATCAATAAAAAGTTCAAAACATCACCCATTTATTTCTGAGCTTCGGGCGTATATGGCCACGCCCAGCGTTGCTCTTGTTTTAAAATTTCAGCTGGTAAAAAAACCCTATATCCTGTTACTTATCTAAATTTTGACCATTTGATAATTTTGTTAAATGGTTTAGTTACTAGAATAATTGATTTCAGAAGAAAAGATTGACTCAGATGATGATATTGGTCCTAAACTGGAGGAAGCTACCGAGATAGAGACAGAACCAGAACTGTTGACAAGAGATGATGAATGGAGAAAAAATGTGGAAAACAAGCGGGAATGGGATAAAGGAAAACAAAGTAAGAGTCATGTTTGTCTGGTTACTTACAGAAGAAATTGAGCAAAGTTATTTAACTTTTTCAGATAATTTTAGATTTTAGCACCAGACAGTACTAAGTTTCTATACATTGTTTGGACACTAGGCCCAGTCTTTTGCTGAACCCTCAATTTGATCAATTGCAATGATGGTAAAACAAAAGAACCTTACTATCAAATTTCTTTTAGAAAAGCTGAGCTAAACAGTCAAGAGACTTTATTTCTTACATTAATTATACCTTTATATGCTTCTTTAACCGTATCAAGTATCTCATAACAAAAGATGTTCTACAATATTATGTTGACTCTTTTAAAAAGAGCGTTTCTATGCAAAGACAAGGGTTATTGTGTTTGAAAACAAGAGTAGGTGTCTTGCGAAAAAATTGATCGCAAGTTAAAATTGCAAATGGTATCTGTTGTTTTCATTAATTGAAAGATTCTGCCCTGCAATATCTCATTGGAATCGTCCTTAACACTTTCCTGTTTTACAAAATTTTGGACCTGTCCAAATTCAAAGGTTTTGCAGACGAAAATTTAAAGTGGATTTAATTTGAAAAATAACCATCCAGTAGGGTAGAAATAGTGTGGAAAAAGAAATTGCTTGTCAGAAGCAATTTCTTCTTTTTTCACAATGTTTTCTCAATCATAAAATCACAGGCACGTAAAAACAGGGATTAAACAGCAAAGGGTTAAGAGACAATTCTAATCGCAGAATTCCATAGTCAGCTACTACTGTAGAAGCAACTTTGATTTTTGACTAACGCAATCTATGATCGTAATATGTTAAGTAAAACCGGCCCCTGGTGATTATTTTAAGCGAGGATAAATAGAAATGGTATTTGAACAAATTTTATACCTTTCATGGTTCCTCTAATTTCAGATTTACCAGAGAGATCAGAGCAAGCATGGCTTGAAAAACAGAGGTCTGAGAGATTTGATGACTTTGCTCCACCCTCCTTTTATTACAGTGAAAAGAAATCAGGGAGTCAGACTGAAAGTAGGACATTTAGTGCAACATTTGGAGCAGACGGCAAAAGACATAAACAGCCTGAACAGACTGGCCCCTCTTCTAGCAGGATTCACAATATTGTTGAAAAACAGTTGAATAACATGAGAACCAAACTGGAACAAAAACATACAAAAGATGACTCAACAGAAAATGACCAAAAGGAAAATGTGTCAAGTGTGTCAGAGCCTCAGCTTCAACAACCAAGTGAATCTACTTATCAATCATCAATATTCATGACTCCACCCCCTGGGATTGATTGGTCAAACACTCATCCAGTAAACGTTAGTGTACCACCTCCTCCTTTACAGGGATCAACACCAACTCATCCTGTACCTATAAATACATTAGTACCGCCACCTCCAAGTTGCCACATTGTATCGGCCACACCTCTTGTAAATTATGCTCCTCCCCCTCAATTTCCAGTCAGTATGTCTGTACCTCCCCCACCTTTACCGAATCAGGCACAACATACAACACAGATGAATACATCTAATCCCCAACCTGTATGGAATACAAACTTTAATCAGCCAATGCATATTCAAAGGACAGGAGTAACTTCTGCTGAAGCCACACCCATTTCTAATACATCAACTAACCCTGTGACAACAAGTGACAGACAGAAGTTTATTCCAAGGATGAATGTTTTAGATACTCGTTTCATGGAAAGTGACTAGAATCAGATTACTTGAATGTAATTTTTTTGTTTCAAACAGTTGTCAAATAAATTCTTACCGTTACAAGTTTATTGAAAATTTAAACACGCTTCTGAGTTCTAAGGCTCAACATATAATCCATGAGAGCTTTAGCTCTCGATTTTCAATAAATAAGGCAAGAATTTGTTATTTTAATTCTATCATGTCCAATATTTTATTTTTCCATTGGAAATAAACGCAGAGATACCACTACCAAAACATAGATTACGACTAGATACAATTTTTAATCCTTCAATCCCATCCGCATAAAGTAAACTTGTGTAAACAATACTCGTCATAATTCTAAACTACGTCATGAACTATGTCATCGATGAAATATAATTCGCCAAAGTTAATTTGAGTCATGTAAAGTATGATACCACAACACTTATTTGACAGCCTTTAAATATGCCAACATTCTTTACCTATTGTGACATCAATAAAGATTTGTACATGGGCGGAATGGTGTAGCCACTCGGAACTTTTTTCGACAATTGACGCCCATTTAACCACAATGCGACTGCATGCTTTGTATAGACATAAAATCACGTGCCATGATAGAACTTTGTTTTTGTTCAAAGTTCTCCTACAACAATTCAGAGGAAAGTAGGCAGGGTAAGCTAAGACTGCACATCTGTGATGGCTGATGTTAGTCTATACTGTCTGCCAAAGCCTTGTACACAGTAGGATAATGCTATGAAAAGCTGGAGAAGGGTTAAATTATAAAAAGAATACAGAAAAACGTGTTAAGCCACCACTAAGGGGACCACCAAAAAGCGGTTGTTTATGGGAATGGTCCCTTAAGACAAAATATCATTATAAATGTGACAGTTCATTTTGATGGCATTTATAGCTTGGCGGTCAAGTCATACTGAATCTTATGATGTTTGAACCCATTAGAATCATCTTATTGTGAATCTTATGATGTTTGAACCCATTAGAATCGTCTTATTGAGACGATTCTAATGGGCTCCAACAACAAAAGATTCATTAATTACCAATATTTCGTTAAGAATCTCCTCTTTTTCAGAGATTTTGCTTACTTCAAAGGGACTGTTTATGGTGGTCGCTTAATAAAATTGGTTGCTTAATAGATGTGGTCGACTGTAATTAGAAATAAACTTAATTGCAATGGCAGACAAAATTTCAAAGCTTGTATGATTTTAGAGAAGTTGTATAATATCTGGAGAAATTATTATGACAAGTAAATGAGGTCTTGAGAGTTTACAGTCATCAGTTATGCTTGATATGAATTATACCTTGTCATGCTAAAATAAAACCTTGGCAAAATTTCAGTAAAATCAAAGTGCTGAAAGCACTGGATGCATAAATTGTGACACCATATATATTTTTGAAATATACAATTTTCAAACTTTTCAAAGAGGAAAATCAGATGGAATAGACTAAGATCAGCCTGCTAATATATGTAGGTTGTCATTATCTATACCTCCTACCAAACCAGAAATATCTCAGGTTCAGCATGACAAGGGTTAATAAATAATTAACAGACACTTCCTTTATTCATATATTCCTTATTCAAAATTATAAAAAAAAACTCTTATGCATTTTCTCTTTTGCAATGAAACATGTTTATGCACACCTTCAAAGAAGAGGGGGAATATTGCTTTGCATTTGTTGGTCAGTCAATCTGTAGACTGTTTTTTGTCCAGAGCATATGACGAAAATGCAATCCAGAATCATGAAACTTCACAGGTGAATAGATCTTATTAAGGAGGAGTGCAGTGCGCAAGAACTATAACTCTACTTGTCATTTTTATCTCCCCTGTTTTCAGAGAAAACCAGAGGTATCATGATCACCTTGTTGGCATTAGCATGACAAACTTTAAGCTTGGTCATAACCTTTGACTGGAAAGTGATAGAGCCTCCATATTTCACATGATGATTGCTTGGGACAAGACCTTTCTGTAGGTATCAAGGTCAAGGTCATCAGTCAAGGTCATTTTACAAGGTCAAATTTGTGAGAGAAATAAATAAAACTTTAACATTGGTCAATATTTTTGAATGGTAGTGATTGGGCCTTCATATTTCAAATGATGGTTGCTTGGGACAAGACCTTCTGTTGGAACCAACTTCAAGGTCATCAATCAATGTCATTTTTCAAGGTCAAATTTGTTAAAAAAACAACATTGGCCATAGGTTTTGAATGGTAAGTGATAGGGCAATCATATTGCACATAATGATTGCTTGGGGCAAGCCGCAAGATCTTTCTGTAGGTAAGAAGTTCAAGGTCATTTTTCAACGTCAATTTTGTAAAAACAAAAAAACATAAACACTGGCCATAACTTTTAAACAAGAGGACCATGATGGTCCTAGATCGCTCTCCTGAGTCTCTTTGATCCCTGGGACATCACATTTATTAAATAAGCAGATATCACAGAGATAATTTCTACATAAGATCAATACCATGGAATATTTTCACCCAAGAGCAAGAAGGATATGCCTTTTCACTCTTTGATTCTATGTTAAAAGTGATGCTTCGGAGTGGAGCCCAAATGTGACCACAGGGTCTTGATATGAACAAAATTGGTAGAGGTCCACTAGATGATGCTACATATTAACTATGAAAGCTGCCAGCTTTCTGGTTTCAGAGAAGAAGATATCTAAGATTATTCTATTTTCACCCATCATGCTCAGATGAGCTTAACAGGATGTGCCCTGTTGGAGCCCATATATTATCCCAAGGTTTTGATATGCACAAACTTGATAGAGGCCTACTAGATGATGCTACATACAAGTCATGTACCAAATATGAAAGCTGTCTGCTTTCAGGTTTCAGAGATTTTCCCTTTTTTACCCTTCATGCTCAGAAGAGCTAAAAGGGATGTGCCCGGGCAAAGCCCAAATATGACCCCAGGTCTTGATATAAACAAACTTGGTAGAGGTCCACTAGATGATGCTACATACCAAATATGAAAGCCGTCTGCCTTCTGGTTTCAGAGAAGAAGATTTTAAAAGATTTTCGCTCTTTGATTCTATGTAAAAAGGGTTTAGCCTGGGTGGAGCCCAAATATGATCCCAAGGTCTTGATATGAACAAACTTGGTAGAGGTCCACTAGATGATGCTACATACCAAATATGAAAGCTGTCTGCCTTCTGGTTTCAGAGAAGATTTTCGAAGATTTTCCTATTTTCACCCTTTTTGTTAAGGGTTAAGGGAAAGTTAAAGGCGGATTTCATTTATTTGAACAACTTTGGTAGAGCTTGACCGAAGGAACATCCCTGCCAAGTCTCATCAAGATTGGCCCACTGCTTTAGGAGTTGAAGATGTTTAAAGAAATTGTAGATAATGGACGACGACCTACGGACGACGGACATTGCATGATCACAATAACTCATCTTGAGCACTTCATGCTCAGGAGAGCTAAATTTTAAGTCAAAGGGCCTACATATTTCACATTTTGATTGTTTGGGGCAAGACCTTTCTGTAGATACCAAGTTCAAGGTCATCAGTCAAGGTCATTTTTCAAGGTCAAATTTGTGAGAAAAAAAAAATATAAAACTTTAATATTGGCCACAACTTTTGAATGGTATGAGATATGGTCTCATATTTATAACCCAGGTCATATCTCTGTTGTTATTGAAGATATCTTCATGAAACTTGGCATGCCTGTTAAACATCACAAAAGCTATCTAGACTATCAAAGGGGATAACTTTTGCAGCATTTTTTTAAGGGTTATGCCCTTTTTTCAACTTAGAATTTTTGCATTATTCAGCACCTGCAGCTGAGCGTTGCACCCTAAGGTGTTGCTCTTGTTAGCTCACCTGAGCACAAAGTGCTGAAGGTGAGCTATTGTGATTGTACAATGTCCGGCGTCTGTTGTCAGTCGGTCATCGTCCACAATTTCTTTAAACATCTTCTCCTCCTTAACTAATGGGCCAATCTTGATGGAACTTGGCAGGAATGCTCCCTGGGTCAAGCTCTACCAAAGTTGTTCAAATGAATGAAATCCACCCTTTACTTTCCCTTTAACAAAAAGGGTGAAAATAGGAAAATCTTCTTCTGTGAAACCAAAAGGCAGACAGCTTTCATATTTGGTACATAGCATCATCTAGTGGACCTCTACCAAGTTTATTCATACAAAGACCCTGGGGTCATATTTAGGCTTTGCCCAGGCCCAACCCTTTTTACATAGAATCAAAGAGCGAAAATCTTTAAAAATCTCTTTCTCTTAAACCAGGGCCCTCTTTCAAGAAAGGTCCACGATTGAAATTTGGTCGTATCGCAATTGTAAGATAAAATTTGGCTTTCAAGAAATGCTTTGTATCGTGAAATCTACAATAAAATATACAACACCTTCAGACCAGTCGTAAATTTTACGATTTTGTCCCTTTGAGCCTTTATTTTTTCTGATTCCTTTCTAGCTCTCGCGGATGTTAGAACAAATATTTAGCTATGCACATGCCAAGTACAATATAGTGTAATAAACGAGATATATTGAAAACAACTGATGCACCATCATTTTGAAGTTTGATTTTACTCTGCGATAATTGTACGGTTGTCGCAGAATGTTTATATAGTGGTATTCAGTTGTTTATTTACCGTAAGAATCGACCCTTTTGTGATCATGACTGAAAACGATTGCCTACCTTTCCTAGTGACACAGAAAGTGGGAGATACCAAATCCATAGATTTTTTACGCATATATAAATTACTTATTTTTTTCAAAAAAACCCCAAAAAAACCTACTCTTGCATTATGCAATATGGATTCCTGTGTTTCATGCTTCAAATATGACATAAATTAAAAGGAAAGTTCCACAGCCTAGTCAAAACCATACAATTCTGGATAAATAGGAGAATGTCTTATTAGCAACAACAATAACATCATCATCAACAAGAAAACTGCTGCACTCGATATTTTTATGCCCCCGTATCGAGAGATTGGGGGCATATTGTTTTACTCATGTCCGTCTGTCTGTCCGTCCGTCTGTCCGAAAACTTAACCCGAAAACTTAACCTTGCCAATATCTTCAAGCCTATTCAAGATACAAAGCTAATATTTGGCATGATGATAGATCTCAATGATCCGCATCCGCTGGTACCAAAGTCAAGGTCATGTGACAAGGTCAAGGTCATCCGTCAAGGTCAAACTTTGAAAAAAATGCCGTTCTGGGGGCATTCGTGTTTCACAAACACATCTTGTTTCTCTCTCTTTTCGTCAAAGATTAATTGAGCAAATAATCAAGAAGATATAATAATTGAACGGCGGCGGCATTAAGCCAGATGAAACATGTCTAAGCTTCATGTAACTGTTGTAGTTATACGGATACGACAATGAGCACTGTACTAGAACCGAAGTTAGAGTTGTCGGTAATTTTGAATTAAAGCGATGGAATATAATATCCATCTAGAGTTCATTTCAATACCACCCTTCTATATTTCGTTTCAATATCTTCCAAATTGGCACAGAACTAAACAGATTTGAACAATTAAAGAAAAGAAAAATGGATGAGCCTTTTTTCATTTTACCCTTTTAAAATATTGTATTCTTATACACGCTAATACTTCACCAGAAAACAACCAACCAACCAAACAACAATAATGATAAAATATAATGATAATAAAGTAATACACCGAAAACTTGGTGCAGATGATCATTAACTAGAGCATGTGCATTTTTACCATGGGGTCCAATGTTCCATTGCTCCACATTCGGCGCGACAGTCAGTATACTTTCATTGGAAAGGGAATCGACAGTGTAAGCTAAATGTAAATTAACTATGCACTTATGAGCACTTGCATCATTATAATGACAAAGATTTTTTGATATCAATGAGAAATGTGTAGTTCGACAAATTAAGTTTTAAAAAACCTGGTTAAATATGCATTTTTATACAAGTAAAGGGCTTTTTTACGGTCAGTTTGCTGATTTACCCTTTTTGGTATTTTAACAAGCAGAAAATATACCCACTAACGCGGAAGTTTATATCATATGTTCAGCACGTGCAGATGTGAAAGATCAACTTTAGGATAATCTTAAGAGGTCGTGTAGTCTGCGATTTTTAACGATATTTTTTGTGAAAGCCGTTTGCGACCGTCTTAAATATAATCGTACGATTGTGCGTCGTGCGTTGTGCGTCGTCAACATTTACCTTGTGGACACTCTAGAGGCCATATTTTTAGCCCAATCAACCTGAAAATTGGTCAGAATGATTATCTTGATAAAATCTTGGACAAGTTCGAAATTGGGTCAACTGGGGTCAAAAACTAGGTCACAGGGTCAAATCTTAGAAAAACCTTGTGGACACTCTAGAGGCCATATTTTTGGCCCAATCAACCTGAAAATTGGTCAGAATGATTATCTTGATGAAATCTCAGACAAGTTCGAAATTGGGTCAAGTGGGGTCAAAAACTAGGTCACGGGGTCAAATCTTAGAAAAATCTTGTGGACACTCTAGAGGCCATATTTTTAGCCCAATCAACCTGAAAATTGGTCAGAATGATTATCTTGATGATATCTCGGACAAGTTTGAAATTGGGTCAAGTGGGGTCAAAAACTAGGTCACGGGGTCAAATCATAGAAAAATCTTGTGGACACTCTAGAGGCCATATTTTTAGCCCAATCAACCTGAAAATTGGTCAGAATCATTATCTTCATGAGTTCTCGGACAAGTTCGAAATTGGGTCGACTGGGGTCAAAAACTAGGTCACGGGGTCAAATCTTAGAAAAACCTTGTGGACACTCTAGAGGCCATATTTTTAGCCCAATCAACCTGGAAAATGGTCAGAATGATTATCTTGATGAAATCTCGGACAAGTTCGAAATTGGGTCAAGTGGGGTCAAAAACTAGGTCACGGGGTCAAATCTTAGAAAAACCTTGTGGACACTCTAGAGGCCATATTTTTCGCCCAATCAACCTGAAAATTGGTCAGAATGATTATCTTGATGAAATCTCGGACGAGTTCGAAATTGGGTCAAGTGGGGTCAAAAACTAGGTCACGGGGTCAAATCTTGGAAAAATCTTGTGGACACTCTAGAGGCCATATTTTTAGCCCAATCAACCTGAAAATTGGTCAGAATGATTATCTTGATGATATCTCGGACAAGTTCGAAATTGGGTCAAGTGGGGTCAAAAACTAGGTCACAGGGTCAATTCTTAGAAAAACCTTGTGGACACTCTAGAGGCCATATTTTTAGCCCAATCAACCTGAAAATTGGTCAGAATTATTATCTTGATAAAATCATGGACAAGTTCGAAATTGGGTCAAGTGGGGTCAAAAACTGGGTCACAGGGTCAAATCTTAGAAAAATCTTGTGGACACTCTAGAGGCCATATTTTTAGCCCAATCAACCTGAAAATTGGTCAGAATGATTATCTTTATGAAATCTCGGACAAGTTCGAAATTGGGTCAAGTGGGGTCAAAAACTAGGTCAAGGGGTCAAATCTAAGAAAAACCTTGTGGACAGTCTAGAGGCCATATTTTTAGCCCAATCAACCTGAAAATTGGTCAGAATGATTATCTTGGTGAAATCTCGGACAAGTTCGAAATTGGGTCAAGTGGGGTCAAAAACTAGGTCACGGGGTCAAATCTTAGAAAAACCTTGTGGACACTCGAGAGGCCATATTTTTAGCCCAATCAACCTGAAAAATGGTCGGAATGATTATCTTGATGAAATCTCGGACAAGTTCGAAATTGGGTCAAGTGGGGTCAAAAACTAGGTCACGGGTCAAATCTTAGAATAATCTTGTGGACACTCTAGAGGCCATATTTTTAGCCCAATCAACCTGAAAATTGGTCAGAATGATTATCTTGATGATATCTCGGACAAGTTCGAAATTGGGTCAAGTGGGGTCAAAAACTAGGTCACGGGGTCAAATCTTAGAAAAACCTTGTGGACACTCTAGAGGCCATATTTTTAGCCCAATCAACCTGAAAATTGGTCAGAATGATTATCTTGATGAAATCTCGGACAAGTTCGAAATTGGGTCAAGAGGGGTCAAAAACTAGGTCACGGGGTCAAATCTTAGAAAAACATTTTAAGATTGTTAATTCAGGTGAGCGATTAAGGGCCACCATGGCCCTCTTGTTCTTGAAAGAGGCCCCAGATGGCAGACACCTTTCATATTTGGTTTGTAGCATCATCTAGTGGGCCTCTACCAAGTTTGTTTATATCAAGACCTGGGGTCATATTTGGGCTTTGCCCGGGCACATCCCTTTTAGCTCTTCTGAGCATGAAGGGTAAAAAAGGGAAAATCTCTGAAACCTGAAAGCAGACAGCTTTCATATTTGGTACATGTCGATGGCTCAACGCAACACTAGCCTAAGTCCTAAAATGGGAAAATCTCAAAAATATTTCTTTGAAACCAGAAGGCATACAGCTTTCATATTTGGTACATAGCATCATCTAGTGGACCTCTACCAAGTTTATTCATATCAAGACCCTGGGGTTACATTTGGTCTCCCACTCAGTGTATCCCTTTTTACTTAGAATCAAAGAACAAAAAGGCATATCCTTCTTGCTCTTGGCCGAAAATATTCCATGGTATTGTTCTTATGTAGAAAATTTCTCCTATTTGACATCTGCCTATTTAATTAATGTGATGTCTCAGGGGTGAAAGAGACTCAGGTGAGCGATCTAGGACCATCATGGTCCTCTTGTTTTTAGTTATTGCCCAATGTTGGATTTATAACTTACTTTTGGTCCTGAGCATATCGAAAAATGTATACAAGCTAGAATCATGTACAGTAAATCTCAGTTTCTCGCACGCTGGTGGTTCCTAGGTATGTGTTGGTTCGTATACATTCTTTTGTCCCAATTTTTTCCCTTCTAGAATCTATATCTTTTTGTAAGAAATCTCGGTGCTATTTGCACGCCGTTTGTTTGTAGTTCGTAGCCATTGTCAAGTCCCGAGAGATGGTTTATAACACAAATTCATATGTACAATTGGTAGGTGTGAATTGGGGATCAATAATTGTCCAAAGTGTCACAATTAGCCATTTTTCTAAATTTTCACACCAGTTGATCGGTAGGCTTCTAATCGATTGTTGTCATACATCCTTATTTAGAGGCCTTGTTTCATTTGCAAATTTGAAGGGTTTAATCAATGAAAGTCAATGAAAGATGTCAATCAGCAACCTAGAAATGAATTTCATCGAACGATCTCATACCAATCTCCTATAAATGAATGTGCAAATGTTGTGGGCTTGATTGTCAACATGTCCTCCACACAGATACATTGTACTACCGAGAATTCGTCATCCATTGAAGGACTACTCAGAGTGATTTGATCCAAAGGAACAACACTAAGTTGGATTTATGACCTGACATGTAAATAACTGAATAAATATTAAGGTAATTTGGTTTTGAATATGGTCTAAACACAAGACAGGCAATATTCAAGTGGTATTTTAATTTCATTACTCTAAACAAATGGTCTTGTTGGAAATCTATACAAAATATATGCGTGTAAACTTATAATATAGCCCAAAACAGAGGGTACCTAAAGACCAAGTCTGATTACGATTCATCAAGAAACTACTGACCGCTTGACGCTGATTGGTTCGTACTACATTTAGTTTGTATAAATTGTCCCAGTCCCTTTAGCTACGAACTACTGTGAGTTTACTGTAACTTCACAGGTGGTCAGATTAAATGTAGGAGAAGTGCAGTGCACAAGAACCATAACTCTTCTCATCATAATTTTTTAGTTATCTCCGTTTGTTTATTGACAAAGAATATGAAATTGAGCTGGTCTCTTTTGGGGGGGGGGGGGGGGGCCTACATGTTTGACAAACATCTTTTGTTTCAGACTGCTACAAGGTCAAGGTCACTGGTAAAGGTCATGTATTAAAATTTGACTTCAGGAGGCTCAACATGTTTGTCCTCTGACAACCTTGATTGATTCAATACCCAGTTGGAAGCTCGAAAGCACTGGAAGTAAAATTGACGGGCAAGCCTGCTTCACTAATATTTCAATTCTAACACAAGATATGGTATATTTATAAGCATGTATCTGTATGGCTGAAGTCCTGCTTTTAATGAGAAAACAAGAGTGCCATCGTCACAAAATACGCCGCCACTTTGCTGCTGTTTCACGAAAATAATTGTAGACACTACTTATTTTTACAGAACCAAATTGAAAATGACCAAGTTTCATTTAAATCAAGACAAAAAGTTAGGAGGAGTTGCCTTCACAAGGCTGCAATTTCAATAAGCCCCAGGCACTAAGTTTTAAGGGGGCATAATTCAGGGAAATAAATGAGTCATAAAATCCTTGATCCATGTACATCTACAAATTATGGTGATGACATTGACCAAGTTTCATTTAAATAAAGTCAAAAAGTAAGGAGGAGTTGTGTTCAAAAGGCTGCAATTTCAATAAGCCCTAGATACTAAGTTTTAAGGGGGCATAATTTAGGGTAAAATTAATGAACCATAAAATCCTTAATTCATGCTCATCTACCAATTTCGGTTATAACATCCACCAAGTTTCATTTAGATCAAGCCAGAAACTTAGGAAGAGTTGCATTCACAAGGCTGCAATTTCAATAAGCCCCAGAGACTAAATTTTAAGGGGGCATAACTGAGGCAATAAGCCCAAGATACTAAGTTTTTATGGGGCATAACTCAGGCAAAAATCAACAAACCATAAAATCCTTCCTTCATGCACATCTACCAATTGAGGTGATTACATTGACCAAGTTTCAAGAAGATCCAGCCAGAAGTTTAGGAGGAGTTGCGTTGACAAGAAAAGTGGACCCAGAGACCAAGTTATCAAGGGGCATAACTCAGACAAAAATCAACAAACCATAAAATCCTTCCTTCATGCACATCTACCAATTGAGGTGATTACATTGACCAAGTTTCAAGAAGATCCAGCCAGAAACTTAGGAGGAGTTGCGTTGACAAGAAAAGTGGACCCAGAGACTAAGTTATCAAGGGGCATAACTCAGGCAAAAATTTACGAACCGTAAAATCCTTCCTTCATGCACATCTACCAATTGAGGTGATTACATTGACCAAGTTTCAAGAAGATCCAGCCAGAAACTTAGGAGGAGTTGCGTTGACAAGAAAAGTGGACCCAGAGACTAAGTTATCAAGGGGCATAACTCAGGCAAAAATCAACGAACCATAAAATCCTTCCTTCATGCACATCTACCAATTGAGGTGATAACATTGACCAAGTTTCAAGAAGATCCAGCCAGAAGTTTAGGAGGAGTTGCGTTGACAAGAAAAGTGGACGGACGTACGGATGGACAGATGGACGGACGGACAGACGGAGAAGATGACGCCAATATACGTCCGCCTCTGGCGGCGTATAAAAATTGTTGTCCCTTTGGGAAGTTGATGTTGGTTAATCTATTGTTAAACTGACCCCAGAATATTCCTGTTTTGGCAAGAGGTATAGACAAAGAGCAGTCTGCAGAAATTGTGCAGTCAGATCTTTGTCTACACCACCTGAAATCAATTTTAACACCTTAAGAATTAAACTTTTAAATTTTTTTTTCAATTAAATACCATCTCATGATTAGTGCATCTTGTGCTTTCAACACTCCAACCTGTAATAATTCCGCAGTATTTTGGGACACATGATCTTTCACAATGTTCACCAAGGTTTCCTAATGAATCCCATTAGGAAACCTTGGTTAACATTGTTAAATTACATAACTTCCAAGACATTGAAGGACTATTACAGGTCCACTACAATAAAACACAGTTAATGCTAAATTTACAATAGATAAGTCTAAACCTTTTGCTTTATATTTTCAGTACAATAATATTCCGTAAAATGTGGAAGATGAATTTCTTGATCATCCGAAAAATGTTTATCAAGAATGGATTTAAAGTTTGATCTAGCTTCTTCCTGTCCTTCAACATTTAACAATGAAATCACACTGATGGATATGAAATGGCCCAGGACCAAGTCCTTGCTACCCTGAAATATAGAAATGGGATGAATATTCTAAAACTTTTATTGACTGAATTTATTTGAACATTTTTCAGTCATAGGTTAAACATTACAAACATTGATTGAATTTTCATCTTTTTTATTTGACAGAGATTATGTTTTTCATGACACTATTTCTAAGAAACCATGAATGTATAGTAGTCTATTACATCCTGTTACACAGAATATAACTGTTAGAGAAACAAGAGCACCACCTGCGTTTGCCAATGCTGAGGCAGGTGATTGATTAGGTAGAAAACCTTAGTTGAAAAAGGGACATAACTCCTACAAATGCTTTCAGAGTTATCCCCCTTGAAAGTCTGGATAGCCCTTGGGATGGTAAACGCACATGCCAAGTTTCATGAGAATATCTTCAATAACAATAGATATGACCAAGGTTGAAGTTTGTCTAGCCAATGACGCCAAGGTAATCACAATACTTCAGGGTATTATTTCCAAACACAGCCAAGCTAAATAATACACAGCAATATCTCCATTAAGCAGGAACAATTTTGCATCTAGACTTAACATACTCATTTTACTTGTAAAATTTTGTAAAATTATACATTGCTTCAGGTATTTCTAGTTATACGGCATTACATTTCCAATGATTTCAAATTGAGGAGTCAATGCAAAACTATTGTAAGTGCCTAAAGATCTTATAGGCACTTACAATAGTTTTGCACTGATCTCCTCAAAATGTCCGTGGGAGTTGGCTATACTTTCTCACAAATTCTCACAACAATAAAAGTCTGTGAAGAATGGAAGATGGATTTCTGAATCACAAGGAAAATGTTTATCAAGTATGGATTTAAAGATTGATCTGGCTTTTTCCTGCTCCTTGGTATTTAACAAGGAAAGCACGCTGATTGATGTGAAATGATCGAGAATGAAATCCTTGTTTCCCTGAAAAACATGAATGGAATAAGTATGTGAATTTCAATCCAATTAGGTCCTGAGATTGTACAGTAATACTTTTATTCAACTCAACTGATATTTCATTCAAACTTATGATTTGAATAAATACTTTGTAATGTTACAATTCACTTATATATTCTTGAACTTCCTAGCACTCACCTTAGTATTTTATCAGAAATATATCTCAATTAAATAGGGTTTATTCTTAGTCGGGTACCACAAAAAACTAGAAAGCCATGAATGGCTTGAGTCGCTCCACAGGCTTGAAATTCATGTAATCAAAGTTTTGACTAGATTTTTTAGATATTTTTGGTTCTATTTATGTTGAAATGATTTTCAAAGTTTTCATTTTTATAACATATAGAGAAATGACCTCTGCCAATAAAAGACATAATTTTCATCCCATCACGATAATTTTTGGCTACATGATAATGGATCACCCAAGGATCATACTAATGAAGTTTGATTGATATCCATCTATTACATTCTGAGAAAATGATTTTCAAAGTTTCCACTATATAACAAATAGAGAAATGACCTCCGCCCATAAAATACACATTTTTCATCAGATCACAATAATTTTTGGTAGACTGATAAAGGGTCACTCAAAGGTCATTCATGTAAAATTTGGTTGATATCTATCAGTTAGTTTTTGAGAAAATGATTTTCAAAGTTTCCACTATATAACATATAGGGAAATGACCTCCGCCGATAAAATACATATTTTTCATTTGATCACAATAATTTTTGGGAAACTGATAAAGGGTCACCCAAGGATCAATCATGTAAAATTTGGTTGATATCTATCAGTTAGATTCTGAGAAAATGATTTTCAAAGTTTCCACTATATAACATATAGAGAAATGACCTCAGCCCATAAAATGCATATTTTTCATCTGATCACAATAACTTTTGGTAGACTGATAAAGGGTCACCCAAGGATCAGTCATGTAAAAATTTATTGGTATCCATCAATTAGAACCTGAGAAAAGTCACTTTTTACCATATTTGGAAATTAGCCACGCCCATTAAATCCATGTTTTTCATTGGATCAAAATTTCTTCAACAACTTTGAAAGAGGGTCACCCAAGGATCATTCCTGTGAAGTTTGGTTGAAATCCATCCAGTAGTTTCTGAGGAGAAGATTTTTAAAGAAAAAGTTTACGACCGGACGCACGGACGGACACAACGCCATGACAATAGCCCCAGTGGCTTTCAGCCAGTGGAGCTAAAAATTAATCTCGGCACTCCCTAAAGTCACCGGTCTTGATAAATAAGGGTCACTCCTGTGAAATTTGAATAAAATTCATCCAGTAGTTTCTGAGGAGAGGATTTCTAAAGAAAAAGTTTACAACCTGACACACGTGAGAAAATGATTTTCAAAATTTTCACAATATAGTATATAGAGAAATGACCTCTGCCCATAAAACACTCATTTTTCATCTGATCATGATATAAATTTACAGACTTGTAAAGGATCACTAAAGAATCATTCCAGTGAAATTTGGTTCATCAGATAGATTCTGAGAAGATTTTTAAAATAAAAGTTTACGGACGGACTGACGCACGGACGCACGCACGTACAACGGACACCCCGCATGACAATAGCCCGCTGGCCTTTCGGCCAGTAGAGCTAAAAATACATTCACCTCCAGCAATGCATAGATGACATGCAAGGATCATTACCTTCATATTTGGAATGCCTGACAGCCTAGAATGTTCAACACGTTTCAACCCATTGTAACCTTCAACAAAGTAGTACCACTGTTTAAGAAAGGCTCTAGGTGTTTCCTGTGTATAATATGTAGTTAATACATCCTCGAGTTCTCTCACCCAATCTATATCCCAATCTTTGTTATTCCATATACATACTGCAAATAATGGAAAAGCAATACAAATATGTGAATGAAAATATGCATTTGATTTTCTTATATCTCTAGATCTTTTTGTACAATTACTAGAAATTATCCCTCTTAAAATTGATACTGATCTATACTTAAAATGGAAATTTGGTTATGTGGTATCTTGGAGATCTTAGAGGTTTCCAAAATACCTAATCTCTATTTTTAGTGTTGCAGATGGACAGTTCATTGAAATAAGGAGCTGGTTTAGTAAACAAAAACAAGTAAATAGCTGACATAAACAAAAGCAAATTGACATAATGAGAAATAGTTATAGGAACATAATACAGGGTATAAATCTTCACAATATTAAATCTTCCACAATTTATTTGAATCTTTGCTTAAAATTTTTGTATTTGTGACCTGTCTGCCATAAGGACCATCTTAGAAGTAAGAAAATTATCAACTCTGGTCAGATTGCAAAATTTGAGCAAGCTGAACTCACCGCCTTACCAGTGGAATTATCAAAAACTTATACCCCTCTGTCGTTCATTTCATCCTATCTGACATCATCTAAGAGGAGCCCAAAAGGTGATGCCATCATGTACATTGAATAGCAATCACATGCAAGATGATGCACTTTAAGAAAATTAGTCCTAAAATTTTCACATTTTGTCTTAAATTTGAATTAAAGAAATAGAAATGTTTATATCATGTGAACAGAGTGCAGACTCAGATGAGCCTATACATTTTCACAATGTGATCAAAAGCTTAACCTTGTGCTCACAGTAAGAAGCTATACTAACTGACATTTAAGGTAGTGGACCAATTATAGTTCCACAACATTTCAGAAATGATGATCTTTTACAATGTCAACTGAGGTTTCCTAATGAAATCATTAGGAAACCTCAAGTAACACTGTTTAAGTTTATTACTTCAGAAACATTGCGGAACCTTTATGGGTCCACTACCTTAAGCGCTGAGACACTGTTATTATGATGATCAAACTGATCAATGTCTCAGTTTCACATGCATGTTAAAGTTAAAATTGGGTCAATAGTCTGTTTCTATGCCAGGCATATTCAACCAACTTCACACTTTAATCCCCGATCATTGAATTGCCAGTAGGCTTTTTACACACAGCACCCTTTGGCAGCAACAGCACTTCGACTAACATTCTCACAGGACGAGGTACCAATTTATATAGCTTGGATGAGGAGCTTTTTGTGTAGAAATAATTTTCATGTACTGGTCGGGATTTGATCCTGGGGTCTTTGAACCCAAAGCCACCGGACCATGAAACCCAAAATACACTAGACTTATTTTACATGCATGTGAAACTGTGACTTGTAAAGGTGATATATAGCCTCTTTTCCCGCCAGTTTAAACTCACAAATTCTTCCTTTTGGCACTAGGACTCTTGTCATCTCATCTAGACATTCTTTATTAGCACACCAATGGAAACACTGAGCACACACCATATTCTATAACATGTAATAAAAGTACCAAAATATTGCTTGAATAAAAACACTACTAATTGATTGTCAGATCAGTGGCTGAGTAATTAAAGCTGTTTATGTATTAACATTTGTCATGCTGAACCAGGAATATTCCTAATTTGGCCGGAGCTATAGACAAACATCAGCTTGCACACATGTGCAGTCTGATGTTAGTTTACACCACCTGTTTCTCACTTTCAAACCAGAATTGTCAATAGATTTAGTTTTTTAAATAAAAATTGACCTACAGTTGGTACTTTCAGTGCTTTTTGTCCTTTGATTTTGATGAAAATCTTAGCCAAAATTTATTCAGCATGGCAAGGGTTAATTGAGTAATCGATTGATATTTACCTTATTAAGGTCTTTTGCAATGATAATTATGGAATTCAAAATTGAAACATCTTTTCTTTGGTGAGCTTTACAAAAATATGAACAAATAAGTAGGAAGCATAAAACACAATCTTTAAAGACACTTTTTTTTTTAAAAAATATTTTTCAAAGTTGTTCTTTAAAAGGGTTTTAATCTCTAGATGGTTTTGTGAAGCGTTAAAACATGAGCATATTCACTATTTAGAAAACAAAGATGTCCATAATATCTCAATACACAAATTACACACATGTGTACTGTGTGTTTTGGTGGTTACGCCCTAGTTAAGGTAGTGGACCCGTCATAGTTCTTCAATGTTTTAGAAGTTAAAAACTTAAACAGTGTTGACCAAGGTCTCCTAATGATTTTCATTAGGAAACCTTGGTCAACATTGTGAAAGTTCATCAGATGTGAAATGTTGCGGAACTATTACGGTTCCACTACCTTAAAAGACACATACCTCCACACTATTATCTGGTAGTGGTATACTGAAGGCAGAGAAAATCTTGGTCTCTACATCTGGTGACTGTTGTTGTAATACAGACAGAAACTCTTCAGACGGATCACTGGCTAAATATTTTATTTCCTGGTAGACATATATCATATAGGTAAGTTGAGGGGTTAGTGCAAAACTATTGTTAGTGCCTATAGATATATAGGCACAAACAATAGTTTTGCACTGAACAATTGTATGAAATGATGATAGAAAATCTTGGTCTCTACATCTGGTGACTGTTGTTGTTAAACAGACAGAAATTCTTCGGACGGATCACTGGCTAAATATTTTATTTCCTGGTAGACAAAAACATATAAAAGTTAGTTTAGGGGTCAGTGCAAAACTATTCTGGGTGCCTTTGGATTAATAGGCACTTAGAATACTTTTGCCAGGACACCTCAAATTGTTAATTAGACAATTTGATAAAAAAATTCTTTGTCTCAAAATCTAGGGATTGCTGTTGTTATACAGATAACAAGAATGCCAGTCACAATATACACTGCTTAAGAAGAAATTTCTACAAAGGCCTCCTTTTCCATGATGCAGCAAAGCATAGTATCTCAAAATTGTGATGATTTGCACATGATAAGGAACATTCTGTGAAGGTTTAAAAGTTTCCTGTGTAACGGTTCAAAGGGAGGTAATATGCATTGGATATGCAAATGAGAGAGACCTGCCCTTAGTTAAATGGCTATTTGAAGCCTTTATAGACAGAGTAGACCCATTTAGGGTTGAGGATCCTTTTCTCTGAATGGATCACGTCTGTCTATGCGCTCGGTTCGTTACAATTGGTGGCAGAGGTGGGATAATGACAACTGCCAGACCGGAGTTGCCTTACCCACGGGTCTCCCAGGCCAAGACTCGGGACGAGTCTTCTCGGAGGGGAGAGTAATGTAACGGTTTAAAGGGAGGTAATTTGCTGTGGATATGCAACTGAGATAGACCTGCCCTTAGATATCTGGCTATTTGAAGCCTATATAGACAGAGTCGACCCATTTAGGGTTGAGGATCCTTTTCTCTGAATGGATCAAGTCTGTCTGTTCGCTCGGTTCGATACACCTGCAAGTCCATCCGTATTTGAAGAAGGAGTTGTGTTAACAAGAAATAGACACATACATACAGACAGATAGATAGACAGAGAAGATGGTGACCAATATACAGCAATCTTTGGCGGTGCATGATATCTCTTCAGATGGAATACATGACTGTACTAGTTAAATATTTTACGCACACGTAGACAAATAAATGCATAGGTTTGTCCCAATATTGCTTAACCACACAATGCTTTGGTTTTCCTGATTAAAAAATCTTTTATGTAGGAAATTCTTTGTGCACAAGAATACAAAATAGACTCTTTTAGTCACAACTTGGCTAAGGAAGATTTTCTTTTTATTTCAAATCCAAGCACTTCACAGTCATAAGTGAAAAAAAATCATTATTAGTATAGATATTTTACCTCCCCCAGCAGTGGTTTGAGCTTTCTAGTGAATTTTCCTGTGCCAGCTCCAATTTCAACAACATTGTACTGTATATCTGAAAACATATCACAATTACATAGAGGATAATCGTTTGTTTTAGTGTAAGATCGTTTTATATTTCATTGAGTAAATAAAAAAGCTATATTTTCCTGAGTGGCAGAGCCACAAGCGAAAATATAGCTATTGTTGTTCACAAAATGAAATATTAATCGATCTTACTTGAAAACTAACAATTATTCTGTTTCTTTTATGCGAAAATGAGACAAAATGTGACAATTTTAGGACATATTTTCGTAAAGCGCATCATTTTGCAGGTGATTGCTAGGCAACATTCATTGTGATGTCACTTATTTCGCCTCGCATAGATGACGTCAGAAAGGATGGAATGCAAATTTCACTTTTTTTGCGGTGAGATTATCAGGTGATAATCTACCTTTATTTCTCGATAAACCACCAAAAGGCATTAAAGAAAATTTCTGCCATTATCCTGTTGAATCTGAATCTTGTTTGGGACAAATTGCTCATAGTCTGGCCCAAATCTTAGCCCATAAGATGAAAGAAAATGGGTGTATAGGCTGTGATCAGTGCATGCAGGCTGATATTGCTCTTATCTGTGTACCAAAGCTTTGTTCCAAACAATATGTAGTCAAGAAGGGGTAATATTGCCTATAGAGTCAACTAGGTATTTAGGAAAAGAATGAAAACTAAAAATAAATGGCAGAACAGGTATGTCCAAAAAAGATTTAAAAATTTAAGAAATAAGTTTGTTATTCCTTTTTCTCAAATTAATCTATTTTAGCAATTCATTTTAAATCAATCTGCTGCTGATATCAAAATAAACTGATTAATCAACAAGGAGAAATGTGAAGACTTTTGTCAAAATCCATACATGGGCTAGCTTTTCTTAATCGCTAGTGGTCATTCAGGGGTCAGCACAGAACTATTGTTGTTATCTTGGATAAATAAGACACCACAATAGTTCTACAAAGAACTATTGAAATCTTTTACAATGACATGCTCAAACAGTCCTATATTGACCACCAGAAAAGGTGACAATGCAGGGCTCGTGTTTGACCTTTAAACCAAGGTTTTGACTCCCAAAAATCTAATTTTGACCCTCAAAAATTTCCTGCAGGGAGTCATTTTGACTCACAGAATTTCAAGTGGCGCAACCTTTGCAATATGAAAGAATATACAGGTCTATTGTTTTCTCTATACTATAGCAAAAGTTCTATTTAAATGAAACAACATTAACAATAAAGTGTATCCACACTTTATTGTTTATATTGTTTCAGTTAAATAGATTACTTTAAGGGCTAATAAGTTTTCATGTTTTAATCTTTTTTGACCCCTGAGAAACCACTTTTGCCCCCAGAATTTTAAGGACAAGGGGTCAATGACTCCCAAATTCAAAAAGATAGCACAAGCCCTGCAATGTCTATGACAACAATGGCATGAAAGGCTTTAACATTGAATGTACCTCAACTTATTTCATAAAGCAGTCATATTAAAATCTTCTCTAGAAATACCTGAATCATGGCCTCTGTATAAATTCTTCAACACATGTGACGTGACCTCGTCTGTATATGAGGGTCTGTATTGATCATAATGATGACCCTAGAATAAACAAGGGCACCACCTACGGGAGCAACGCTCAACTGCAGGTGCTGGATAATGCAAACATTCTAAGTTGTAAAAGGGGCACAACTCTTACAAAAATGCTTCCAGAGTTATCCCCTTGATAGTCTTGGTAGCTCTTGTGATGGTGAACATACATGCCAAGTTTCACGAGGATATCTTCAATAACAATAAAGATATTACCAAGGTTAAAGTTTGTCATGCCAACACCAACAGCAATGACACCAAAATTGATCATAATACATAGGGTTTTCTACAACAGCAGAGCTAGCAACAACAATCAGAGACGGATTATGCTCCCTGAATAAGTCCCTTATCTCATACTAAAACAACAAAATAGGAAAACTTTTAATTAAACCCCAGTACCTGTGATTTTTGTCAGTCCATATTCAATGTTGGATCTTCTTAATGACAATACAACATAATCAGTAAATTTGAGAAAGATTTAGCTTAAACTGTAATCTCTAGAGTGGTAATACTTAATTGTTGACAACTGAAGAAAGATGTTGAGCATGATGTGCTAGGAAGCTAAAATGTACTTTTTGCACACTGTTGAAAGGAGTTTGTGTTTTGAAGTTTCATTTGATTTGACCCGATTACTGCTGAGACATCTCTCTAAATGGACATACACAGTACAGACAAACTGGAGAACAGAAAGAAAGCGACATAAAGACTATATTATTGTCAGGGAGTCAAAAACTCGTAACTACAGCTTGAATAAGCTGGAGTTACGAGGTTTTGATCACCCACCGACGATCATCTCCAAAAAATTTTAATCAAAGAAGCATATTACAAAGCAACTCTATTAAACAACACATGTTACTTAAAAAAAGAACAATCTTGGAAGAAAAAAAATAGTTTTGACCTGCCGAGATAAAAAGTGTTGATTTTTTATAAAAAAAAAAAATTGCTTAATTTGAATTATTTTCTGAGTGTAGAACAGCCATCTACTATTGTCAGTGTGAAATGACCACTCTTGATTGACCTTAGCTAGATATTATCTTTTTTTCAAATAATTTTAATGGAATTCAATTATTATAATAATAATTTTCCAGTTGCAAAAATACCTGTTTCTTCTATCAGATTTAAAACTTCTGATTGGCTGCCTATTTTTATCCATACCTCCATAAACAAAATTTTGATTTTGTAACTAGTTTTATCTCCCCTGATTACAATTCGAATTATAAATTCATGACATGATAATATTTATAGGTTCATACCTCAACGAAAGAACTACTTTCTATTAAAATCTTAAATGAAATATACATGGATACTGATTAACCCTTTCCTGTTTTACAAAATGTTGGACCTGTCCAAATTCAAAGGTTTTGTAAATCATATTTTAAAGTGGATTTAAATTGAAAAATAACCATTCAGTAGGGTAGTAAATGTTGTGGAAAAGGAAGAAATTGCTTGTCAGAAGCAATTTCTTCTTTTTTCACAATGTTTTCTAAATCATAAAATCACAGGCACGTAAAAAGCAGGAATTGAACAGCAAAGGGTTAAATTATTGATTAAATTGCAGCAAAAGAATGATAAATGTAAAAAGCTAACCGACTGACAAATCATTCAGAAAAATTCCAATGACACATGCATAAGGATCATACCCAGGACCCTCTGATCATAAGCTCTATGTCTTATCAATGCACAAAATACCGGTACTCCATTTTGAAGCTCCATTTTGACTCATAGACTTCTCCAATTTAAAAGGAGTGTCAGACGAAAACTTCGAGTTTTTGCAATTTTAAATTCATTACATGTATATTTCTGCCAATAAAAGCAATGAGGGAAATGTGTGAGGAAATTGCTTGATTTTCTTTTCTTTTTTTTTATCAAAGAGGGAGGGTTGTTCAAAGGCAGAACTATGTCTGTATTATAGTGAAAATAGAGCAAAGGATTAGTAATATTTTACCTGCTTGAAGCCTGCTTTTGAAACTTCATGAACTTTATCCATTGTACAAAACAGTCTATGTTGATGACCTTGAACCACAATGTGTTTAGTCCCTGAAGTTTTTAACTGGTGACAGATAAGAGAGGTACAAAACAGGACATCTCTAGATCTCATCTCTCCATTAAATTCAGAACACACACTCAATTTAAGGCCATCCTGTTTTTTAATCTTTATCTTTGTACCTGAAATGACTTGTCTGTTGTCCCCTATCAAAAATAGATAAAACACTTGTAACTGCATAATCACATGAGTTGAGCATATCAACTGTTATAACTTAATTTTACCACAGACCCTCAGGACCAGTTTGTACAAATTTTCACCAGTCCTTTTCTCTGAGTACAGGTAATCCATATCTTACTTGCCTCTCAAGCAATTTAAACTTAATTAATTACTCAAATATTAAGTATAACATTGTATATGAGGTAATTTCAGACATGAGGAAAACAGTGTGGAAAAAAGAAGAAATTACTTGAGACAAGTAATTTCTTCTTTTCCAACAAAGTTTTCCCTACATTTAAAGAGTTTTATACTCACAACTTAGGAAGCAACTTTCATGAGTTTCCAGACAGAAATGACTGACTGACAAAAACATACAGGCCAGAGGGACCTGCAATATAACATGAAGTACCAACCCTCCCTAACAAGAGACCCAAGAGGGCCTGCATCACTCCACTGGCTTTCAAATATCACAGAGAAATACAGTCAGATAAGGAAGTTTATTAGGAAATGTGCAGGGGCCAAAAGATGGAAAGAAAAGGCAAAATTAGTTTAGGCTAAACCTTATTTGGAAAGCCCTTTTTCAAAATATATATTAGTATTGATTCTAAACAGAAAAAAAATCTTTTTTTTATAGGATAGATAATGTCTTGATGGATCTTTAACAATGAAACAATACATAATAAAGCATGGGAAAAACAACAATGATTTTTGTGAATACAATGTATAAGCCCCATCACCCACATAAGGGCCAAACAAACTTCTGCTAGACAAGACGGCTAAGAATGGCCCTAAACTGCTCACCTGAATTTTATTGGTCCAGTGGATCTCATGCAAGTAATTTTCTGGCAAAGTTTCATTCACATTCCCCTAGTTGTTGAAGAGGAGATGTAATTCCTAAAATTCAAAAGGAAAATATACTGGCCTTTGGTTACTGAGGAGAAGATGTTTAAAGATTTTGGCTCCAAACAAGCCCTGCCCTGCCACGCCCATACTTTGGAGTCAATCGAAATACCACAAACAAATTTTGAGAAAGATCACCCAAGGAACATTTCTGCCAAGTTTGCTTTAAATCTGCTCATTGATTACAGAGGAGAAGACATTTAAAGATTCCCAGCTAAAAATAATCCCTACCCTGCTTGCTCTTATTTGGGGGTCAATCAAAATTCCATGTACAAGTTTTGAGATGGGTCATCCAACGAGCATTTCTGCCATGTTGGGTTGAAATCTGTCCATTGGTTATTGAATAGATGTTTATGATTTTGGGCTCGGAATAAGCCCTGCCCTGCCACACCAATATTTATGGGCCAATCAAATTTTGCAAACATTTTTTTTTAAAAGAGTCACCCTAAGAAAATTCTGGTAAAGTTTCATTGAAATCAGCTCAGTGGTTCAGAAGAGGATGTTGTTCAAAGGTTTTGGGGACAAAATTAGCCCCGCCCTGTCAAGCCCATATTTATTTATGGGCCAATCAAATTTTGCATACAATTTTTTAAGAGGGTCACCCAAGGATTATTCTGGTAATGTTTCATTGAAATAGGCCCAGTGGTTAACCGTAACATTTGGGGAACAAGTTGACCTAGGAAAACTAGAACTGTCTCAGAGCGGACTAATACCCCCCACAAGCGCTTTGTCAGAATGTAAGTGCTATTAGTGCAGGATGTGTTTGTAACTAATATTGAGGTCATAAGCAGCATTTGCATGAAGTTTTATGATTCTAGGTCACTTGGTTTTTGAGTGAGTCGAGAAATGAAAATTGAACAAAAATTGACTGTGACCTTGACCTTTGACCTATATGACCCAAAAACGATAGGGCACTTCCTTAGATCATAAAAACATTTGCATTAAGTTTCATGCATGTAGGTCACTTGGTTCTCGAGTTAGAGTCCGGAAACTAAAATTGAACGAGAATTTACAGTGACCTTGACCTTTGACCTATGTAACCCAAAAACAATAGGGCACTTCCTTGGGTCATAAGCAACATTTGTATAAAGTTTCACGATTGTAGGCCACTTGGTTCTTCAGTTAGAGTCCGGAAACGAAAATTGAACAAAGGCTGACTGTGACCTTGACCTTTGACCTATATGACCCAAAAACGATAGGGCACTTCCTTGGGTAATAAGGAACATTTGTATAAAGTTTCATGATTGTAGGTCATTTGGTTCTTGAGTTAGAGACTGGAAACGAAAATTGAACGAAGGCTGACTGTGACCTTGACCTTTGACCTATATGACCCAAAAACAATAGGGCACTTCCTTGGGTCATAAGGAACATTTGTATAAAGTTTCATGATTGTAGGTCATTTGGTTCTTGAGTTAGAGTCCGGAAACGAAAAGGTCTACGGACGGACGGATGGACGGACGGATGGATGGATGGACGGACGGACGGACGGATGGACAGACAGACATGGTGAAACCAATATACCCCCCCTCTACTTCGTAGGTGGGGGGTATAAAAATGATTGGGGAACGAGATAACAATTTCAGGGGAACAAGTTGACAAAAATCACCACGAGTTGACAGAGGAACGAGTTGACTGGCACCTGCAGATGTAATCCTTAGGTTACACCCCAGTTGTGGCGAAGGACCGTCGGACATGTCCGACAAAAAGCCCCCCGGGTCCAAAAATCCCCTAGGTCCGATAGAATTTACCATAATGTCAGTCCGAATGACCGACACTGTTTTCTGGGCAAAAAAGCTGTTTTGACAGTAAAAGCTTTCTTTCACTTATAAAAGCACTGTTCTGGACAACTTTCTCATGAAAAAAACATTAATCTTAAACTTTACATAGGTTAGATTCCATCAATTAACAGTTCCTTGACGACTTTCGGCACCGCTAGAAAGTTCAAATCTCTTAAAATTACAGATTGTTCCAAAATAGAGGAAGAGGAGATGATTTAAGAATCCAATTTAAAAAGAATTATTGGTAGCTACTTATATTTTACCTGAATCTTTCGTATTTTTCCAGTATTAAAAGCACGCAGACTAAATAAATTTCTGCTAATTCGTACCCAAGAATATTCGACCCATCAATTATGTCATTTCTTTTTTTCATGAAAAACCACAAGTGACTGTTACCTTCTGACTTGAAAAGCCATTTTATTTTTTTCAATTCTGTTAATCTAGGAAACTCTGTTTATCTCAGAATCTTGGCTTATTAATCAAAGCACTGAAAACACTGATAGATTGAGAGGACTTGGACAACCTAGTTAGGCCTTTATTTCCATTGCTACTAATTCTTTAAGTTTTCACTCTCAATGAGGAAAAAAATACAATGATGATATTATTTGCCTCCTAAAATGTTTGGTCTGACAGATCTGACTTTAGTCTGACAGTTTATCAAGGACTGTCAGACCAAGTGTCTGACAGTTTTTCTGGGTCCTTCGCCATGTCTGACACCCCATGTTCTTAAATGGTAAAATTGGACCCGAACTGGTCCAATTTCATCACTTATATTAAGGATTTCGCACACTAATGAATGTCGCATATTTTCTGTAAATGTTGTCAAAAGTCGACAAATTTATGAACTGTTCAGGAAATTTGTAATCCACTCGGTCCAACTTCGATCGAATATTTCATCTACATCCCAATATTACTGTAAAGTGCATTGCAATTTGTTCAATAGTTTCTCAAAAATCATTATGATTAGAAAGATATTTTTGTACTTTGTGTTCTTTATTTTCAATAATTATCAATTAATAAGTAAACTATGAAAAGTAACTCGAATTCGATTTTGCTTTGAGAACCAGTTTCTATGTAAACATGGTGGCAGAGTTGGTAAAGTCCTGTGCTTATGTTCTCGGGGTCGTGAGTTCGAGTCCCATGTTGGGCACATCTTTTCCGCCCTTATTTACTTTAATGGCAATGTTTTTATGTCAAACTTATTGTAGTGCTTTGTACTACGGCTTATTTCAAGAAAAATAAGTTATCTTTCAAATAATACTAAGATTTTGATGAGATATAAGACAGAGCTTTCAAAGTGAAAGTGGACCGTAACTAGTTGACTGTACTTTTGTTTCAGCACCAGGGGATCATCTCTTCCGTCTAATTCCATTTTTGGGTCCCTCCTTTAAACAACGGAATTAGACTGAAAGTTGAAACTTCAAAGACAAATATGTTTAAAGGCCATAAAATTGTAGTAAAATCGGGTACTTACCTCAGCTTTGACCTGGTATTATTCCTCCAGAATAAACCAGCAAAGAGTCTTGGCAGTTCCGTACAACCCTAGGCTTCGTTATTTCCGTACCCGAGGTACAATTCATGTTGTGATGGCTTCCATATTAGTTCTTCGATTACGTTGTCATCATGCTGCCAAAACCCGGGAAATCGGTCGGCCAATCAGCGCCGCCGTTCTGGTAGAACCAACCACTAGGGTAAACATGACCTATTTTACCACATTCCCCCCTGTTTTATAGGCCTTTCAACAAGGTCAGTTCAACATCTGCACCTCTAGGTCCTTAATTATTGGTTGGTTGTCAACATTTAGACAGTCAGTTCCATTCTGAACCATCCAGGCCCTTCAGGTTTTGTATGCCTTGAGCCTTATCCAATGATAAGTTTTCTACCTTACCATTGAGGTCTCAAAACTAACAGCTAGATCACTTACAGGCTCATTTACTGATGCAACCTTGGATCTTCCAATAATATATTTCAACATAAGTTGCCCATTTCTGCCATGTGGCAATGTTGATTTTGAAGCCCATTCAGTGTGTTACCCAAGCTCACTCCTGCTGTGCAGCTTCTTCTGACTAGTCTTTATGAAACTATCTACAGTGGTCTCGCATTATCTCGAGAGGGCGAAAACTCGAATTCATGCGAAAGCTCGAGCTGGCCTTCCGGTCCCGACACGTCTTTCTCTTTTTCCTTGATGGTTATTACTGCACAAACTCGAACGCGCGATTGCTCGATCGCTCGAGCAGCAATCTCAGTCCCATTGTCAAATTTTACTGCATTCCCTCGAGCAAAGGGGTTCGCACCTTTCTGACATCTATTGTTTTGCATCAAAACTAACTTACAGTGCGTATTTGTAATTTCGCCCAATCGTAAAGAATACCTTAAGGCCCTTTTCACAGGTTCTCGACGAGTTAGACAACTTGTTTTCACACCTTTTTGTATGCCACACTTATTCAATTTTAGGGTGTAAATGATCAGAACATTTAAGAGACTTTGAAACAATCATAAAACAAATGAACATTTTTGTCGAGTTTATACTCATTTTTTATGAAAGTCTTTCGAAAATCATCCTCGTGAGTAATTCAAAAAATTATTCATCTTTATAACGAAAGATATCGACGATTGCCCACCAAAACATCATTACTGCATTTTTTCAGCTGTAGTTTCGATTTTTCGGTCGCCAATCGACAGTGTTCGGCATAAAAAACGTGGTTTAAAGTAAATTGCGTCTATTTCAAATTGTCTTGAATCCCGCTTCACCTTAATTTTTTATTATCTGCTGAAAAAAAAAAAACCTTTTGAAACATACCAGAAAAAATCATAAAAAGTTTGAAAACTTCTTTCTTTGTTTATAGATGCCATTTAAGGAAACACCCTTACAATTTCTTTATTTGAGGTACCGAGGAAATTAGCTCTTAGGAAAACATTGTGAGAAAAGAAGGAATTGCTTGCAACCTCGCCTATCTTATGACTGACAAAACATCTAAACTTTTGTCATTCAGCAACGATAGTTACGTATGTATTATAAGAAAGAAATAATATACCTGTCATATTTCCGCACATTAAAATTGCCAAATCTAACCTTTTGTCATTTCGATGGCCTATGAACTGAGAACAGACATTACATGAGGCCGATGCCTTCATCGACTTGTGTGGATCTTTATCTTTTCAACCCTTGCGATTTGATCAAATTAAATAGCCCGATTTAACAAATCGTTTAAATCAGTTATATATTTCGTAAAACTATTCCTCGATGAGTATTTTACATAGATACTGTATGTTTTGAAGGCAAACTATGTAAATGTAGGTTTAAAAAGAAGTCTTCATAGAGGGCAAATTTGCTAACTGGCATTAACTCGAATCATGCGATGACTCGAGCAAATCGGTCGGTCCCGTGTGTGTTCGAGCTATCGCGAGACCACTGTATGTATAAGCTCACTTCTGCTGTGCAGCTTCTTCACCGTAGTCTTTATGAAACTATCTATGTATAAGCTCACTTCTACTGTGCAGCTAATTCACACTAGTCTTCATGAGACTATCCATGTATACAAGTCTATATTAGACCCTTACAGCAATAACTCTGGGTGACGTCTCAAACATCCCCTTCTTATGCTGTATGCTTCCTTTATTCCTTGTCTAACTTGTACTCCAAGCTTAGACAATGTTTTGAAACACCAAATTTTTACTTCTCTAAATAAGATGCCAAATGCCTATATAAATTGAGCTCTATTCCCTTTAATTATCAAGTTTTCGCCCAATTGGTAAACCAGTTGATTTGGTCCAGAAATATTTGACATAGTCTTGCGTGCTAAACACCTACCTGATCTTATTGGTATAGAATAATCATGTTCCTACATTATCCTGGTAATGTTTGCCTACTTATTTATTTCAATAATTATTTATTCCCAAATAGTCCTTGAGCTTTCACACTTTATTAACTGCTAAATATAACTTTATTTAAGATGTTTTATTATCATGTAATTTTTTCTGTGATGAATGATATAAATTATACCAGAGGGTGAAGAGCTATTCAAGATAAATGTCCATATAAAAGCTATTTAGTAATTTTATTTAGTATTCCAATATTCCACTGCAGGTGTCATGTACATGTACCAGAGATATAACATGTTTTTTTATATGTGATCTAGATCTGTCTACAAGTCATTCTAGGCTGAATGTTCATATATAATGAATCATCTGTAATTTGTGTTTATGTACTTCATGTATATATACAGATCTGTCATTTTATAATAATTTCAAATCTATATACCTCTCTTAAATATGAATACATGACAAATCTTTTAAACTGTCTCAAGGAATTATTGGAACCTACAATCAAATAATTCATATGAAATGAGGAAATGAGTAAGTAACATCACAGCCTTCAACTTACCAGATATAGACATATTGTAAGATTTTATGGAATAATTGTATAGTAGCGTACATATCTAAATTGGTATTTGCAAAGTATATGTATATTATATAATGGTTTACTAGATTTGTAAATAATTACAACTCGGTTAATATTTAAAGATACATGATTATCGAGTGAGTTTACAAACTTATACTGAAGGTATTGTCAATCATATACGGCATGCATCAAACAATAACACATTATAATTTCTTTATTTATTCATTACTTGTTTTTCAATAAGCTTGTAATCAACACCATAATTATCCATTCTGCTATTAGATTCATTTAGGTGAATAAAATGTATAATTTTTAGGGATGGGAACGAATAGCAAAATTCATATTCGAATATTCGTTTTGAATATTCGAATATATTCGAATATTCGTTTTGGCTACTTCAAAATTGAATATCCGAGTATTGTTTATACCCGATTATTATTCCTTTTCTTGTTCGAGGTTACTTAAACGTGTACAGATTATGAATATTAAGAAAAGAGATTCAATTTAACTTGAATCGGATTTTTCTGATTTTAATTTGCAGAAAAAAATGCTTAATAGAAATGAAATTAAAAATTACTAAATTCTGAAGGCGCGATCCGAGACGCCATTGAATCTCCTAGTAGGGTTGCCTATATTACCTTTTCGTGTGACAATAAAAATTAGTACAGTGTAAAATGTGCGATCAAAAGTTCGTGAAACATAGTGATTCAAGCTTTGATTGCGATGTTTTTTTGGCGTCGACAGACCAGAACATATATTTTGGAATTCGTTTTCCGAGACTTACAATTTTATACACTTTTTGGTTACATGTTCTAAAGTGTTGTAGTATAGAACAGACACTCTTGAAACAAAATATTATATTTACCCGAATCCGAAAAATACGTCGGATACCCGATGGAAATCAAAGCGTCATAACTACGACGTGACTTTTAAAAACACAAATCAGTCGCCCATTGACGAATATTACAAATCTTCATGGTAGTCTTATTGCCGGCGAAGAGACAATAATTTACTTTTCTTTGAAATCGAATCAAGAGAAAAATATAATAACAAACGCCGCGCGGCCTATGGTTTATAGTTTTCAAATAAATTTCGTTCGACGTAACGTCAATCGTTTTGACGTATCCGAAAATTTACAAATAGATTCAAACTCTCCAAAGGTGTTATACTAACACATTTATACATTGGTCGATGTTTCACGGACAGACTGCTGATAAACAGATATGCAACCTGTCATAATTATTGATTTTCCTTGTACCTTCTTGACACTTATATACATACGATTGAAAATGATGTGAGAAAATCGTTTCAATATTGAGAAATTACTTCCCATTTCTTTTACAGATATAAAGGCAAATGCTCAAATTCAGTCACATGAAAACGAATATTCGTATTCGAAAATCGTATTCGAATATTCGCGGGAAAACGAATATTCGAACATTCGGATATTCGTTCCCATCCCTAATAATTTTAAATCTCTACTAAAGTTACCCTAGGAAGAACAGGTGCTCTATATACTAACTATTTTGTGTTGTTATTATTATTTCAATGTTTTTATACTATTTACAGTAACTATGTTTGTACTAATTTATTTCTCATTATATTAAGTCATACAAATACGATCATTATAAATAAGGTTTATTCAGTCATAAATATAGATAATCTAGTGATACTTCAAATTATTTACCAAATAATGTACATAATTTAGATATAAAAGGTCTATATATAAGTTAATCTACTATTCAGTTTTATGTAAAGATTATTATGGATGTAAAAAGCAAGATGTTCTTATCACACGACTGGTATTTCAACTTTTGTGCTGATATCTAGGATGCCTAGATGGCTCCTTCCATAAGCTCTGTTTCCTGACTTTCAATAATAGCACCTAGTCCAGGATTTAGTAATTATCAAGCACATTTAAATGGTTAATAGTTTCACTGCCTTGGCATGTGGCAATATGATTGATGATGCCATAGGTGACATTGTTCCCCTAATGTCTACTTGTAAATACAACCCGGCTTTTCTTAGGCATCCAACTTCTCAGAATACCCTATAAGTCCAAGTTTTACAAGTTAAAAACCAAGGCTAGTATACCTATAGATATCTTAAGTTTATCCTCCTTTTCACAATAAGTAAGGATTAGTCTGTTACCCCCAAATCCAAATAGCATTTCAATGCTCTCACCTTTCATTACAATTTAGGGGTCTATTTGTTTATATATGTTTATAACATACAAGAGAGTGGTGGTGGTCTGTCTGTTGGAATCACAGCACAGGCCTTTGATATTCTCCCACCATTCTTGTTACCCAATGAGACTAACTTGCCAGGATCAAAAGCAAAGGCACTCATTTGATTCCAAGACTCTCTTTTACCTTCAACTGAACACCCTGATTGGGGCAGAACCTTCATTCCCTGGCTTAGACAAACTCTTTCTATGCCAATGTCTATTGGTACTCTCCCCCCTCTCATCACTTTTTGTGCATGAGGTATCCAGTTGGGTCTTTTCTGCATACACTCTGTCTGAACTTAGTAGTATTTCTTCTTGAACATGAGTGACACAAATGTCCTTTTCACTTTGTTCACTGCTCCTATACACAGTAGAGTGTATATACTCACTTTCAATAACATTGGGCTGTGCAAGTACAGGCCCATTTCCATTGTATGACGGCTCTGTAGGTATATGCCCAGTATCAATGTCTATGGCTGTACATAAATTGTTTATGAGTATTTCCTGCTCATTATTCTCAGTCACTCTAATTGTAATCTCAGCAGTTTCCGTTGTAGGAACTTTCAAATTTCTTGGACCTGAGCAAAGCTTGTATGTCAAAGCTTCCTCTTCTAATCCTGTATGGTCTGAGATACCTGACTCTTCTTCGAACAACTGCAAACATGCACTGAAAATGTCTACGCTGTCCTCAGTCTTTTGATTAGTCTCCTGTGTTGAGTCAGATGTATTTTCATCACTCTTCAAGGATTTTGCTGGCTCTTCAGTTTCTATGAGTCCAGCATATGATGAATCAGGCTTTTCTTTGCCTTTTTCCACAGTGATAGAAGGTAAGCCCTCAGCTTTGGCTGCCTTCGATTTGCAAACTGCATCTGCAACTTCATCGGCAAAGCGAACCCGCTTGACAACTTTTGGGCTGCTTTCTTTGGTACACACAATTTCTTTGTGACCTTGCCTTGTTGTGGGCTCTCTATAGTAGTCGGTACTGGTAGCATGAGTATTGTCTTCCGCTAACAACCTTTCTACTGAATTGATACAGTTATCAATTTTTTGTTTCAAGTTAATCTGGTCACTTTTCAGATTCTGAGTTGGAGACTGTCGATTGGATGCAACCTTCCTAAGGCTTGGACTAGGATTTTCTTTCCATTTACAATAATCCGATTGAGGGTAAGTCTTTCTCTCAGATAGGGGAGGGTTCCTTTGCCTGCTCTCCATAAGTCTTGATGTGTAACAATACCACAACAAGCTTTTCACTGCATCCTCTAATGTAGCAGGCTGCGAGTTCATGGTAGAATGACCCGCCTCTCTATCATTGCATCCTTGTAAGAATTTTATAACTAATTCTCTCTGGACTACATGGTCAGGTAGGTTTTCAAATGCTAGAGCCCCTATCACAGAAACTCTATCTGCCCAATCCTTTACTGACTCATCAGAATTTTGGTGCAGATAACCGAACTCTGCCCTATAGGACTCTGGTTAAAGTCAGGATGTCTAAATCTCCTTTCGAGACTATCCACTACATCCATTTGTGGATTTCTCTTGTTCAACATAGCAAAGAATTCACTTGCTTTCCCCTTCAGACAGTAGCACAAATTGTATTTCCTTTGAGAACCTGTCCATTGCTGTTCATTCGCATAACATGTAAATTTTGTGAAGAACGCATTCCATGGTCCGGAACCGTCAAAGAAAATATTGCGTGGGGCACCTGATGATGTACGCCTCTAGTTGTCATGTGTTGGCCAATTCTACTTGCGCCAATCACCACAATATTTTGATGGAGCCCCCTGATATTCATAATAGGATGGAACTTTCCGTCTAGTCTCCCCCCTATATTGTTGATTTGGTGGCATGTTACTACTAAAAATACTATGCCCCAATGAAGCGTGTACACATTGCCCCTGATCAGCATTTGCTTTTCTCAAGGTGTCCCCTTGTTTGGAACCGGCCTTTGATGAAGCAGGCGGTCCATCATATGGGGTGAAGTCAAATGCATCAATCATTTCTTGCGTGACCCGTAAGTAAGGGATATCATGGATTGTATCATGATCAATATTTCCCTCCTTTTCACAAAATTCATAAATACGCCACGCTAACCTCTCACCGATTCCTCTCACTTCCTGCAACTGGTCCAAGTCACAATAATTGATATAAATTTTACAATCCATATTTGGCTTGGCAATGCCAGAAAGAATCAAGAATTAAAAATTATGAAAAGAATGAATTAATTATCTAAACAATTGAAAAGCTAATTTGATAAATAGTCATCTGCTTTTCCGGAAGTCAGATGTAGGGTAAATTCGGTTTTCAATTCAAGTCCAAATTAAATTTACTCTGAGATAAGGATGTTTTCTCAAATCTATTTTTAACGAAGTGTATGAATAAATTTAGCCTTTGAAAAATTCCGATATTATTATTAAAGAAATAAGTATTGTCCGTGCTTGAAATGAGCGTGCACAGTTTTTAACAATAATCGGTACTTTCGGCACTTTCACAATAGTCGCCGATAACCATCAATTTTAATCTGCTTTTCAACAAGTCAGATTGCAATCCCCATACAAGTTTGCTCTTCTTTGGAAGTCAAACTAATATGTTTTGTCTTAAATGGAGATCTGCTTTTCGTAACCCAAGTCAAATCTCAAAAGACAATAAAATGTTTTCAGTGCTTTCAGTCCTTTGAAAATGATCAGTCTAAAAATAGTACCGATATGATTTCCAAATTAAGATTATAAAGTCCGCTTTTCAAAATAAGTCAGACAATTACCTGTTTTAATTTACTTGAGTAAATCTGGTATGCACTCAGTACTTTCGGTGCTTTGAAAATAAGCAGCCGAAAACTTTCTCCAAAGTGTTTCGTCAAAATCCGCTTTTTGGTAAGTCGGATTACAAAATCTGCTTCTGAAAGCCTGCTTTTCATGTAAGTCAGACAAACCTTCCTCCTCTCCCCTTTCTGGAATGATGTTGTAGGTACCCAGGGAAAGAGCAGATGACAAAAGTTGAAATGCAATTTTAGTAAATTCCATTGCCAAAGATAATTTTGAAATTTAGATAACGTCTGCAGATGACTTGAATAACTAATTTTGAATACCAAAATATGTGTGGAAAACACCCCTGGGACCTGAAATGGACTAGTCTAAATTCGTCGAAGGACAAAGGGAGACAATTCAAGGTCCGCGATAACTGACAATACAAGGGGTCAGGGACGGGAGGGGTAGATTCCACAACAGTTTTTAGACTTATTGGTTGCTGAATTTAAGCAACGGAAATGGCCAAAGACGTGCGGTAAACAAACAAAAAACCGGCCAGTGTCGAATTTCAAAACCACGAAGGCCTAAAAATCAATCAAAGACCGAAGTTGCATTATTGACATTGATGGATCAATTTACTTATCCCCAGTGAAATGATACATCCACATCAACAACGAAGAGAAAAGCCCTGGATGTCTAGACGACTAGGGAAACAATTTGGCAACCCCGCCACCCAGTTTCTCCGTCGCTTCAACCCAGCAAGGTATCCCGGGCAATCCGACCGCAAACGCTATCCGAACTGCTCGCAAGCGCCACTGTTGTAAAATCGGGTACTTACCTCAGCTTTGACCTGGTATTATTCCTCCAGAATAAACCAGCAAAGAGTCTTGGCAGTTCCGTACAACCCTAGGCTTCGTTATTTCCGTACCCGAGGTACAATTCACGTTGTGATGGCTTCCATATTAGTTCTTCGATTACGTTGTCATCATGTGACGTCTTGTGCTGCCAAAACCCGGGAAATCGGTCGGCCAATCAGCGCCGCCGTTCTGGTAGAACCAACCACTAGGGTAAACATGACCTATTTTACCACAAAATAAATACTAACTAGATTTGAAAATGATTTCCAGTTCGTGCGATCGTGTCGTGTTCACAGGCACTTGGATTCAGGATTTGATAACAACTATATATCACTATAATGAATAATACACAAGGTAGTGCAGTCGCCATTTTCTAAGGGAACGGATGTTTTTACAAGCATTTTGGTTCTCGATTCTCACAAGTAAACGCGTCCTGTGACGGAAGCCAAAGATGCTTGTTAAAAACATCTGTTCTCTTAAACATGGCGGCTGCACTACCTTGTGCATTATTTATTATAGTGAAATATGAAAGAAGTAAAATCCTGAATGAAAGTGCCTGTGGTCGTGTTCTGTCGAATATGTAAAGGGCGGTTACAGAAACAAGGGGAATAACTCTTTGGGAATGATGATACAGAGTTCTAGACTGGAATTTCATAACCAGTAGAATTAGACTGGAATTTTTGAGCTTCATAACCTTAATTCTAGCCGGCCTGGAAAATATGCCAGTATTTGCTATATAAAAACATTAGGATTTCCACATGTTTGTAATGAAAATTGGGCAACCAATTTAAACTAGGTGTTTGAGCACCTGATTTCCTTCATTGGCCTGATTCTCCTGATAATTATTGACAAAGGATGATTAACCCTTTGCTGTTTAATCCCTGCTTTTTACGTGCTTGTGATTTTATGATTGAGAAAACATTGTGAAAAAAGAAGAAATTGCTTCTGACAAGCAATTTCTTCTTTTTCAACACTATTTTCTACCCTACTGAATGGTTATTTTTCAAATTAAATCCACTTTTAATTGTCGTCTGCAAAACCTTTGAATTTGGACAGGTCCAAAATTTTGTAAAACAGGAAAGGGTTAAGGTGTTATTTATATAAAAGAGAATAATCACATACAAAATACTTCTCAACATTATTTGAAATCTATCCTCAGAACATGTATGAGAAATTGAAGTAAAATAAAATTGATACCAATAACCATTAGTTGATTTGAAATAAAAACCGTCATAATGACCATATAGTTTCATCTTTAAAAGGCATGGTTTCAGTCTGATTTTTAAACACACATATAGAAAATCTGACATGAAGGCTTCCGTTTTCTCTAACAGGGCAGAATTTCACAAAACCCTGACAACATGCACAAGATCAGGTGAATAGGAACATTTTGTGAAAGTTTCATCCCATTTGGTCCATAAACGTAGAAAGGTTCATTTGAAATGTCAAGAATGTCCCTTTTTCCATAACGCAACTGAAATTCACCAAACTGCAACAATATGCTCAGGGTCAGGTGATTTAAGATAAAGCGACTTGAGATAAAGCATTCGATAGAGCGAGATTTTTAAGCGGATCAATAAGAATCTTAAGATATCTTAATGAGGAAACAAAGATGATTTTGCATTGACGACGTGGAATATTTTCACTCAAAATATCGAAAATCGTTCATTATGACGTCTTGAAAATCTCATTTAGATGGATTTTTCATCTAGTTCTAACGAACACACCTCAGAGCACAAGTCATCTCAATTTTGCAAATCTTACGTTCAGAGCCTTTAAATGCTTTCAAAGTTTGGTCATTGTTCTTTATGAGAGATCAATAATAAAACTGGCTTCTACATTTAAGGTGGTGGACCCGTAATAGTTTAGGATCACATGTTCTTTCACCATGTTCTTTCACAATGTTAACAAAGGTTTCCTAATGAAAATCATTAGGAAACATTTATTAACACTGTTAAAGTTCATGACTTCCAAAACGTTGCGAAAATATTACAGGGTCTACTTCATTAAAGTGAAATAAATTAATGGTATTGCAAAATCATGGCACACTACTTGATACGACTAACAGAATTACTGTCTTTGAACCCAAGTTGACCTTGCAACAACAACAAACACTATGACCTTGTTTTTACCTTTTAGTAGATGACTTGTTTAATGAATTCGGTATAGCATGACCACTCATTCAATATCCTCTATTTATGACCAAGAGGGGAATCACATGACAATTTTTTTCGATATTTTTCATTAAATCGGTAAATATTGCTAAGATTTGAAAAGAGTTTGAAGTAGAGAAAGAGGAAATCAACCAGAAATATGCTGGATATGATAGATCTTTTGAAAATCTGCAGATAAAAAAACTTATTGGCAACCAAGTAGATTTTTACTTGGTCGCCAATTACTTTTCTATCTGCAGATTTTAAAAAGATTTTCAACATCCAGCAATTTCCTGATACTTTACCACCTTCTCCGCTTCAAACAGATTTCAGACTGGTCACATTAAAACAGAATTATTGATGATAAAATTTTCCACCATATATAAGTGAAAGATTTTCTTCTTTATGTCTCGATTTAAAATTGACTGCGCTCAGTAACAGACACCAAATCTATGGCTCAGCACAAATTAGTTGCAATTGTCTATTTTTTATAGGCAATTGCATCTGTGTCACACTGAGCCATTGAAATGCGTACTTGATATAAGTCCACTCAGTGATGCTGTATAATTAGATGTCAAGGACATTTGCCTCTTGATTTGGGAGGAGTAGACGGTCCAAGATCATTCTTTAGATTCATCAATTTTGTATAAAATTGGGTGTGTGGGGGCTGAGCCAAAAAGGCATAAGGGGCATGATATGAACAAACTTGGTAGAGGTTCACAAGATGAATCTACATACCAAATGTATCAATACTCTATGCTTTCTAGTTTTAACAAGAGCCATGTGGAACATGCCCCCCCCCCCCCATCAAAGCTTGATATTAAACTGAAGCCTAATAGATAAAGGATTCTTTTGTACTGAGCTCCCTCATCAGGAGTTCTACCAATACTCAAAGAGTAAGAGTCTAAAATAACAAAGGGCAATGACTACAAAATTATGCAAACAAGGGATGTTGTTCTTGTGCACTGCACATCTCCTGTATGAGATCTATCCACATATAAAGTTTCAAGTTGATAGCTATTTGTCGCATTTTAGTACATTCAATTGTTATGATAGGATTACGAAAATCACAAATAACATAGGCTGGTTGATGTGTATGCTAAGAATGAAATGAAATTTGTTTCCTTGAGCATGAACATGATATTTCAAACAATTTTATGTGTGAGTGATGGACATTCAGCCTAGGCAGCCAGATCGTGTAATTAAAAGATTGGAAGACTCAGTAAAGACACATCAAGACTGTATCTATCTCTACCTACTAAGAACTTAGTAAAGACCCTGGTCAGAATGTGCAGATGCACAGGCTGGCCAGAGTTTTTTGCTATGCATTCAATGAAAGTTGTTAGAAATGTCATGCACCGCTCATTTCTAATTCACACAGCACATAGAGACTTATCTAACCAGCGAAATCTGAAATCAAGGGCTCAGCGTGAAAGAGTTGTAACTGCATTAAATGTTTTTAGGCAGTTACAACTGTTTCGCACTGAGCCATTGAAATAAGAATGGAATAGATAAAAATCTGAAATTTCATACAAAAATGTTTAATGTTTCAATGAACAATGATAAATGCAAACAATTCAGGCAAATTTATTTGTCACGTCTGTTCTTGAACTGGCATGGTAATTGTGAGTATCTGAAATATATAAAAGACATGTATATTACAAAAATATTGAAACTAATATTTCAGAGGACAACCTTTTGGGGCCAACTTATATCTGAATCCTACCAGGGTGTAGACTGGTCCTACTTTCAACTATCAGAATAGCCCATTTTAGGCTATTCTAATAGTTGATAGATGTACCAGTCTAGAGCTGGTAGCCCACTGTTTGAACAATACTCTGATATGGTGGGGAACAATACCCACCGGGGGTCAGAAATAAGTTGGCCCTTTGACTAGTTAAACAAACTTTTAGACTGGCAGGAAAAACTTTTAGACTAGATTAGTAAATGAGACCTGTCCCACAAAAAAGATCATCTTGGTATTTCAGAAAATGAATATTTGACAATGTGGTTGAGCTAAGAAGAGATTAACAAGACAATTTCTGCTGCAGGTGATGGAGATTTGTTCTCCTTGATAGTCTTTTGATAGTGAATCTAATATAGGCACAATTTCATGATTGATCGATTGACTAGAGTTTAACATTTTCAACATTTTTTCAGTTATATCACAGCAACTGGAGCACCTGACAATAGTTTCCTGGTATTTCTCTCACTAATACAACCATCACATCCTTTCTTAGCCTCCAGCTGCTATCCCACATAGGTCTACGATTATCAACCCATTGGTGACAGACATATAATTTAACAAACACATGACTTTTAGAATGATTTCAAGTATCAATTGCCACACGAATGACAAGATAATTAAATGTATGCCTCCCTTCAAAGTCACTGAACTGTAACCAAAATAGGAAATGCACACGCCTGTTTGAAACTGAGCAATTCTGTTAAGTTTAAATCAAATTCCCTCATTAAATTCTTAGAAATAAAGGGGACAAGATTTTGAGTCAAGGGGACATGAATCTGTTAAAAATTAATGGACCAGGACAAAAATAGGTTATGAGCATCTCTGTTTCATGCTGACCATATCTGTTAAGTTTGAATCAACACCCTTCATTGATTAAAGAGAAATTGAACAGACAGGAAAAAGCTAAGGACAGAATGACTGACTTTATCATCAAATGGTCATAATTCTGTCAAGAGCAAACCAAAATAGGATGCACATCTCTGGCTTGTACTGAGAATTTCTGTGCAGATTTTACCCTCTAATAAATTGAGCTTAACATTTGTTTGGAATAATGGTAAATGATTTATATATATCTAGTTGGTACATATTGAATCTGGATTTAACTCTTTGCAGTTGAATCCCTACTTTTTACGTGCCTGTGATTTTATGATTGAGAAAACATTGTGAAAAAAGAAATAATTGCTTCTGACAAGCACTTTCTTCTTTTTCCACTTTACTTTCTACCCTACTGAATGGTTATTTTTCAAATAAAATCCACTTTCAATTTTCGTCTGCAAAACCTTTGAATTTGGACAGGTCCAAAATTTTGTAAAACAGGAAAGGGTTAAATACATCTTACTCTAGTCTGCCTGTTAAACTGAGCCCCACACTCATCTTGTATAATATTAAATGGTATAAATATATCTAGATGGTAAATATTGGATCTGGTTTCTAATACTATTCTGTCTTCTCCTAGATCTAGGCTTACACTGGTACTAGTTTTCTGAAATGAAATAATTTTATTCATTTGTCATGTGTCTTCTGGTAGATTTTTTTTATGATCTAGAAAAGTAGTCAATCCAACAAGACTGAAAAATTGTCTTTCAAATCAAATAGGGCTATCCATACACAAAATTAAGAGGAAACCCTTACAATAATACAGAAGTCGTTGCCTACAACAAGATTTGTTGACCTGTTGAACATTTATCAGCCATCTTGGAGATGAAAGAAGTTACAATATTGGTATGCACAAATTGGTATGTATCCTTTTCCTACAAAATAATCGAAATCTCTTTACTCCAGTCTCTAAAAACTCTGGATACACTAGTTTTAGTACCTTTAAATTCAGGACGTTGGTAGAGTGTAGGTCCACTAGGCCAATCTCAATTTTTTGTTTGTTTGTTTTTATTTATAAACTTGGGCCGAGACTTATAGCTTAGAACTCTATATTTTAGTACAAAATCGAAAAGTATCCATTTTAAATCATAAATCTCTTCAGTATATATACTTAACTTCTGTGTTAATTGACTTACAACTTGTGGAAGATTTATTTCAGCAACAAGGAATTCTGGGTAACCATTGGCTGGTTCCTGAATTATTCGAAAGTCTGGTTGCTGGCCTCTGCAATCATAACAAATATACTGTCAGGACTATTGGAATGGTTAAACATTCTAAAAAGAATTCTATTATTTTCATAAATTTTCTTATGCTTTTTAAAGCTAACAATTTGATGTTAAAGGTATTTAATCTTTTCTATCTTCTCAGATATGTTACAAAGTTATACAGAGTTAGACAAAGAACTTCATCATATCAAAATAAGTTCATTATTATGGCTAGGTTCTTCATTTGACTTTTATTAATCAGTACTTACACAAAAGCATAACATCAAATTAGAAAAGGAAGAACACATAGAAATGACTTTCAAAACATAAAATTGCATTACCTGTGAAACTTCAATGAGTAAAATTGACCTTCTTATAGACATTTTTTGGCTTTATAACAGACTTTTTCAGATATTTGAGGGTCAAAACTCTACTAGTTTAAGGGTCAAAGACAAACACTGGTAAGTGCAATTCTGAATGTGAATTTTATGAAAAGATAATCTTTTGCTTGTCAGCTATTAGTGTTTGAATAAATTGCAATGCGATACTTACTTTGATTTCAAATCTTCCTTTGACGAATCCACTTCTTGGATAAGACTTTTTGGCTTAGTTTGTCCTAAATCTGGAGAACTGCAAGATGATAATGTTTTAAAGTTGGAATCTTCTTATATTAATTAAAAAATTATGACTGATCAATATTAACATTGAAAGAAGTTGTACAAATACACAAGCTCATAAAGTGGTGACACTTTCCAAAGCAATACATGCACTATATTTCAACTACCTGTGAGTATGAGAATATTTGAACAATACAAAATTTCTTTAATGCTTTTCGGTAGTTTATCGTGAAATAACTGTAAATTATCACTTGATAATCTCACCGCAAAAGCAGTGAAATTATCAAAAACTTATACCCTGCTTTTGTGCATTTCATCCAATCTGACGTCATCTATGAGGGGCGAAATAAGTGATGTCACGATGAACGTTGCATAGCAATCACGAGCAAAATGATGAGCTAAATGAAAATATGTCCTAGAAATTTTACATTTTGTCTCATTTTTGCAATAAAGAAATAGAATAATCGTTTGTTTTTCGAGTAAGATCGATTAATATTTCATTTCGTGAACAACATAAGCTATATTTTCACTTGTGGCTCCGCCACTCATGAAAATATAGCTTTTCTTGCTCACTCAATGAAATATAAATCGATCTTACACTGAAACAAACGATTAGCATCTATATCTCAAAAAAAAAAATTAATAAAAGGATTTCTTTGGCCTATATATGGAAGTACATTATCAGAGGTCCATTTTCACTTTAACTTATAAAACCTTTATACACAACCTTGATTGACAGTAAATAGTTCACATTTATGAGATTTACCTTCATGCCAAATATGAAGATTGGATCTTAAATATTTTCGGAGTCATAGAAAAAAACTTAATTTCACAAATTATGTTTTTGACAGACTGAGGGATGGATATACAGCCAGACAGACGGACAGACAGTCACAAGAAAAAAACTGGACGTTACCAGGCACTTAACAGACATGTTTAAGGACTCATAGGTGGTGAAACAATATCTATTGTATACTTACTCTCCCATTTCCATAATAAATGGTTTTGATTTGGTTCTAACATTTTGTTCCTGTAACTTTCCAACAAACTTCTTGTTCTTTAATATAACATATTCTGTCAATGAAAGGAAAAAAAATACTTTATCTTTATACCTGCAATATATGTATTGTTTTTGATCAAATACTTGTCAGGGTGAGAAAAACATGATCACTACAGCTCTTACAAGTGTCATGCATGTATGAAAGTAACATGTATAATGGTTTTTCCTGTGTCTATTTTTAGATCTAGTCTGGGAAATTCCAGATCCCTTGACACTGTTAGGTAAACATGTAAATTATCTTAGATCTTTCTAGAAAGGACTTTTAGAAAGTGATTCAAACTCTAGAATCTTCTAATGTTCTATGCTATTTTAGATTGTTCTATGGTATTATATAAAGGGATTCCTACAGCATTCTTGGTTCACTTGGTTTAGACTAATGGTTTCATTTAGTAGTACTGTGTTAAACTAAAAGGGGATTTCTCGTTATTTTAAAAGTTTGATTAAAAGTGTGGTTAGTTTTAAATTCATTATTTTTAAATTGTGGATCTAAAATTAAAACTTTAGGATTAGACATTCAAGGTATTGCAATTTGTGTTTGCATTAATTTCATATTGTCAATAATTCTGTTATTATTGTCAATAAATATTGTTAATTGTAAAGTTTGTAGCTGGCTTCTTTATTCTTGTTACATTTGCACATACCACAAGAGATGTTTGAAAAACAATTATGCTCCCAATTAGAGCAGGATGAAGGTACATGTATATTCTTTGTCAAATAACACAGGGCAATAACTAAAACAATATGATGAGTAGAGTTAATGTTCTTGTTCACTGCACTTCTTTAATAAGATCTATCCGCCTGTGAAGTTTCAAGATTCTAGCTTGCATATTTTTCGAGATGTGCTCCGGCCTAAATAAAGGTCGACAGAACAACCGACCAACTGACCTAAAAGTGCAAAGCAATATACACCATCTCCTTCTAAGGGGGCATAATAAGCATGTCCTGCAGTGAAGATATTGAATCAGAAGTAAGATAGCCTATTTCTTTCAATAAATTCATAAATGCATGGTTTAAAGAAGATTTTTGCCTTACCTCTACTTAATTCTGTTTCATATTTACTCTCCAGTCCTTCAATCATGACGGTGAGGAAAAATGTTCGGAATAATTCACTATCCTTCATCTTCTCCATAAATATAGGAGACACAACTACATCATAGGCTGTACAGCCCTGACCACCTATAAAAATAAACAGATGTGTTTTTGAAACATGAATGCCAAATCAACAGCATTTTTAGAAATTTGACCAGCGCATCGTTAAAATCTATCATCAAACCAAATACGAGCATTGTATCTTGAATAGCCTTGAAAATATTGACAATGTTAAGTTTTTTGGTTAAGTTTTGCAGACAGACTGACAGATGGACAATGGTAAAAAAATATGCTCCTGATTCTTTGTGCGGGGGCATAAAATTTGTATTAGACAGATTGCTGACCTCTAAGAAGGTAGACCCTATTAAGGTAGCGGACCCTTAATAGATCTGCAACATTTCGGAACACATGATCTTTCACAATGTTAGGCGAGTTTTCCTAATGAAATCATTAGGAAACTTAGGTTAACACTTTCAAAGTTCATTACTTCCAAAATGTTGTGGAACTATCACAGGTCCACTACTTTAAGTTTAAAAAGTGTATTCTTGAAACAAGAGGGTCTACTAAAGTGCTCCACTGTTTTTCAAGTCTTTCCTGACACAAATTTAGTATTTTAGGTGCTCAATTGCTTTAGAAAAAATATTTAAGGTGAAAATTACAAAGCACACTATATGTCCTTAAATTAACATTTAGAAATATTAAATGAATCTTTCTTTTCTGTTTTTTTTTTTTTTTTTTTTTTTTCATTTTTTTGTATTTTGATTCCAAATTCATGTCAAATTTTCCTTACAATCATAGAATGATCCTGTAAAATTTTCCAGAAAGTCAGATAATAAAGGTGTACAATATATAAAAGAAGTTGGTGATAAAATACTATGCAAGGTTTTGTGATGACTAGTTTTGAACTTGGTCAAGAGTGGCGAGTCAACTTTTTAATGATCAGTTTTGATGTCTACAACAAAGGAATGACCTTAATTCAGTATGGGAGGTTAACAGAAGTTTTTTTTTTGTATTGGTATCATGCCCTGCATAAAGGATGCAAAAACATTTGCAAATATTCAAAGGTTATACACTGCTTTGCATGTGAGTAAACATCGATGGCTCAGCGCGAAACAGTTGTAACTCCCTACACTCATGTTGGGTAATCCTGCGCATCGTCTAAAGCTTCGCAGCTATATGACATCATGTAAACTAAAAAAAAATGGCCGCTAAACATAAAAGCAGAACAACATATTTTTCATACTCATTCGATCGATTCCACCATTTTAAACAAAAAGTTCATGTGTGCATTTCAAAGCACAAAGATTTCCGTTTCTGTCTCAGTGTTTTTCATTTTAATTTGAACAGATTACGGACATTAATTTTAGGTTCTTTCCTTGACTGCGCAGGCTTAGCCGAGGAAAACGGTGTTGATAATATGCGACGGTGCCTCTGTTCCTCACCGGATTTTGTAATTCTAGAGAAATTTTGTTCTAGATAAAATGTCTTTTACAAAGCCAAAATGGTCAACGAGTACATTCGTGTAATGATTTTTTTGTACAACCGATATCTTTACAGGAATTTGTACTTGACTTTCTTAAGTGCGCAGGGTTAGCCGACAGCACTGTATAATGTTTATGGGGAGTTACAACTGTTTTGCACTGAGCCATCAACATGCAAAAACAGGTAACATTTCTCAAATAATTTGAATGTAAGATTTGTTTTACCACAAAGTTTCTATAAGGCTGTTATGCCAATATTGCTTGAGCAACCACCTCTATTAAGCCACAACTTTTATGAAGCAACCATCATGAAAAATCCCTTCACCGTAATCAAAATCTCTGAAAAGTGGACATTCTTAAACCTTTTTTTTTATCATTGAATCTTATGGTGTTGAAACCCATCAGAATTGCCTTAACAAGACGATTCTAATGGGTTCTAACATAATAGGATTTAGTAAGAATTAAATGACAATCTATAAATGCCATAAAAAATAACCTATTTTATTTATCATGAAGTATTGTTTTGAGCGACCATTCCAATAAGTGACCACCTTTTGTTGGTCCAGTAAGTGGTCGCTTAACACAAAATTTACTGTACCTTTATCCAGTTCTGCATGAGGTTCCCCTATAGACATGGGTATCCTATAACCTGTGGGATCTTCTGACTCTAGGAGTTCTATCAAATCTTGGTCAGACATCTCTTTTGGGGCAGGTACCTAAAAATAGGCAGCAATATCTAGTTAATTTGGACAATGTTACATTTGTATGTTTACATAATTTAAGGAAACAACTTTATACCATGCGCAGCATTTATTTGAAGTTACAAAATCCTTAGTCAAACATTTTTAGTAGGAGAATATCAATTTCTTCCAATAAAAGTTCCAATGTGTCATTGACCTATAATTATAACCCCAATACGAAGGAGCAATTCTTTTGGCTATTGACCATATATCAAATATAGTTACATTGTTCTAATTCAACTGGTTTGGAGGTAAGAGTGTAACAGTCAACCTATATAGGGTTGAGGATCCTTTTTCTCTGAATGGATCACCTCTGTCTATCTGCCCAGTTCATTACAAGAGCATAGAAAACAAGAACAGTATACTGATTAAAACAAAAATATAGATGAACAGACAGACTCAACTTCATATCTTGTAGATTGATAAATGGATTTCTAGTAGCAAGGAATTTTGTTTGCTTGCTTGTTTGTTTCATACTCACATTATCTGACATACAAATGTTGATAAATACTTTCTCTTTGTTTGAATTCTTTGTCTTCAAGCAGAATCCTGAAAATTAACAGCAAGACCTTAAGTGTTTTAACAATTCAATTTTAAAATACCACCCAAGTGAACCTATGCTGGATCAAATTTCTTATCCAAACAAGAAATGCGTCACAGACAGGAATGCCCTGGCATGATACTAGTACTCACTCAGGGGAACAGCTGTGCAAAGTTATTTTGTAGGGATGGTAACGAGTACCAGTTTTACTAATCGATTACTCGTTCACCTTTCCGATCGAGTACTCGAGTACTCGGATAGCATTGAGGACATTCATTTATTCTGTGTCTTCAAACGTTAATATATACGGTTTTTGCTGCATATTATCGGTCGAAGGAGCAGTCAGTGAAATAACATGATTGCTAATTTATTTTAAGAAACGAAAAAATTGTAAAGTGCATGCTCAGAGAGCCATTTCTCGGTAATATTTCCAGGCGATATTCGTCGGTCTTATATAGCTTTCGGTTGAGAAAGACCAAGTAACTACAACGTCAATAAGATGGCGTTACAAGGTTTTGGAACTACGCTGCAACATTCCGTTGATCCGAAGATCGAAGTAAATCGCACTGTCCCTGATAAGAGCACCGAAATTCGAAGGTGCGAAAAGTTACAATTGACGTGTATTGTTTGACAGCAAGAACAATGACAGTTGGCACTTGTTTGCAAATTCGGCAAAATATCGACGGATAAGACAATCGGCAGGCGCCCAGGTGTTGCATACATTATCTTTAGCTGAACATCATTTCATATGAAAGATCGATATTTTGAGAAAAGATGGAAAAAAAATGAGATTCGAAACAAATTTGCTTATTATTATTTTATTATTTTTTTTACTGATTAATCGATTAGTGAAATTGGTAATCGATAATCGGACATTCGATCGAGTACTCGATTAATCGAATACTCGTTCCCATCCCTATTATTTTGGAATTCATCCATAAATGTAGATGTTTATCCCCAGACAAGAATTGAACATACACACCAAACCCGTGCACATGCATTAACATATACACATGGTAACTCTATATGCCCGTCACCGTTTCATGGTTGGGGCATAAAAAGATGGCAATCCCAGATTAATTTCTATTTTTTGTGATACGTTGTTTCAGAATTGTGTTTAAATCATAAGGCTGAAAGCACTGTAATGACTTATTGTTGTAATTTGTCAATTTTCTAATGAATAAAATATCCCCATAGATGCTGAGAAATTGAAAATAAACAAAAGGACCAAGATGGTCCTAGATCGCTCACCTGAGTCTCTTTGACCCCTGGGACAACACATTAATTAGATAGGCAGATGTCAAAAAGAAGATTATTGCCTAAGATCAATACCATGGAACGTTTTCAGCGAAAGACAGATATGCCTTTTTGCTCTTTGATTCTATGTAAAAAGGGATACACCTGGGTAGACCCCAAATGTGACCCCAGGGTCTTGATATGAACAAACTTGGAAGAGGTCCATAAGATGATGCTACAAACTAAATGTGAAAGCTGTCTGCCTTCTGGTTTCAGAGAAGAAGATTTTTGACGGTTTTCCTATTTTCACCAATCATGCTCAGATGAGCTGAAACGGATGTGCCCGGGTGGAGCCCAAATATGACCCAAGGGTCTTGATATGAACAAACTTGGTAGGGGCCCACTAGATGACGCTACATACCAAAAATGAAAGCAGTGTGACCTCTGGTTTCGATTAAAGAAGATTTTAAAAGATTTTCGCTCTTCCATTCTATGTTAAAAGGGTTGCGCCCGGGTGGAGCCCAAATATGATCCTAGAGTCTTGATATGAACAAACTTGGTAGAGGTCTACTAGATGATGTTACATACCAAATATGAAAGCTGTCTGCCTTCTGGTTTCATAGAAGAAGATTTTTGAAGGTTTTCATTTTTTTAACCTTCGTGCTCTTAAGAGATAAAGGAATGCACCCGTGCAAAGCCCAAATATGACACAAGGGTCTTGATATGAACAAACTTGGTAGAGGCCCACAAGGTGATGCTAAACACAAAATATTAAAGCTGTCTGCCATCTGGTTTCAGAGAAGAAGATTTTTAAAGATTTTCACTCTTTGATTCTAAGTAAAAAGGGTTGGGCCCGGGCAAAGCCCAAATATGACCCCAGGGTCTTGATATGAACAAATTTGGTAGAGATCCACTAGATGATGCTACATACCAAATATGAAAGCTGTCTGCCTTCTGGTTTCAGAGAAGAAGATTTTTAAAGATTTTCATATTTTCACCCTTTATGTTAAGGGTAAAGGGAAAGTTAAGGGTGGATTTCATTTATTTGAACAACTTTGGTAGAGCTTGACCCAAGGAACATCCCTGCCAAGTTTCATCAAGATTGGCCCACTGGTTTAGGAGGAGAAGATGTTTAAAGAAATTGTGGACGACGGACGACGCACGACTGACGACAGACGACGGACATTTTACGATCCCAATAGCTCACCTTGAGCACTTCATGCTCAGGTGAGCTAAAAATGACAATAACTCTCAGTCTGTCAAAATTTAATTGACAGTAACCAAAATGGAATATGCAAATCTCTACTTTACACTGTATATATATATGAAGTCTTAACCATAGGGGTCCGAAATTACCCACCTACCACCATATAGATCAATAGTTATATTATTGGTGTATATGGTGGTAGGTGGGTAATTCCAGACCCCTATGGTCTTTACCAAACCCTTCTTTAAGCTGCAAAGAAATTAGGAGACACAAAGAAGTTTTGTTGGTTTTGTATTGGGTTTGATGCCACTTTAATCAATCTTTCAGTATATCACGATGGCTAGAGCACCTAAAAATGGATGAATAGTATTTCTCACACCATCGCTACCATTACACCCTCCCCAGCCTCCAGCTGCTATCCAAAATAGAGACACAAAGAAGAATATGCATATGAGTAGGCTGATCTTTGTCTTTCCTTCAAAAACAGGGTATTGAAGATTCAACAATACTCCCCTACCACAGTAAGTAATTTGGCACTGGTATTTGATTTCATAACCCTCTCCATTACAAGCAATATTTGGGAATGGCCTTCCATCTCAATACTGTTGTGACTTGCAAAATTCTTCATGCATCTAGAACTTCATAGTTGAAAATTTAAATAGCCCATATTCTTTCCATTTGTGAATACTGCCCAGGTCCTGTGTTCAGTTTGACATAACCGTGCAAACTTTTTGCAAATTATAACCTGCTTGTTGCAATGGTAAAATTAGCGAACAGCAATCATTTTGTCATCCTGAATGCAAAGCTGATGACCTAAAATTTTCATCATCTTAATTTGTCTATACTGCTATATTTATAAAATTGTCCCAGTATTAGCCAATCCTCTGTCAGGCAGGCTTTTTGGATTGAAATCAAAGGTCAGAGTCCGATCTGTCATGTGAAAAATGACAATCATGGAACTCCATGAAATAACCATTTGAAAAAGATATCAGATCCAGCAAAGCTTAACAAGATGTCACATTTCAAAAATAGTTTTGTAGGAATATAATGTGATCATTCTGGATTCAGAAAATATGCTTAAAAATCTTTGACTCTTATCAGACAGAGCAGCCTGCAAAGACTGACCAGGGTCTTCATACCACACCTCCCAGATGGTCCCTTTTCCTATGAGGGTTTACATTATATTATATAATTATGTACACTATTGATTACCTGGGATGGGTACCACTGTTTGTGTTGGTATTGCTTGTTTATTTAATGATGATAGTAGACTAGGATCATCTCTCTACAAAATAGTTAAAAATCATCAAATATGTAACAGATTGAAACTACATACAACAAATATTAAGTTACTTATAGTTCTGCAACATTTCAGAACTGATGATCTTTCACAATGTTGTCTGAGGTTTCCTAATGATATAATTAGGAAACCTCATTTAGCAATGTTAAAGGTGTCTTTGTATCCAATACATAATTGAAAGTGCCTTAATTTTCTTAAGTGAGGTATCACATTTTATATTTTTTATCTGTTTAAATGGTTATTTTATTGGTTTAAACGTATTTATTTTACATTGATTGGGAAACAAGTTCTTTAAGCCTAGATTAAATACCTCTCAATTCTGCTTCCTGGAAAATTCACCAGTACTCGCGCCAAATGTCTGGGCCAATGAAAGAACCAAGATCGATAGCTGCTCCCGGGAATCAAACTCAGTACCTTTGGGTCAAGAGGCTGAGGCACTACCTCTAGATCACAGACACCACACTTAATTTAATGAGGTCTATTTTTCATGATCTCTATTACTCTACAGTTAAAGCTTGAAAATGCGAATTTCAGGGAACAATCAGACTGATATTGCTATGATAATAATTGCTGTATTGGTACAAATTGGGACTAAACATAAATAATATGTCATTGGGTAACCAAAATTTCTGAAATACAGCTTATCAAATAGTGTAGAGAGAGCAAAGTACTCTAACTAGTGGATCATTGTCATAGCACACTGCTTCAGAAGTAGGAACATAATTTGTCTCTAAACAATATGGTATGGACATAAAAACAAATAGGTACTAGGCAACCTAAATTTTACCATGTTTGAAACCAAATGGTGGAAAATGACAAAGGGTCATCAGTTATCCCATTATACCGGTAATCCACTTTAAGTTGGGTCCATAAAGATTCAAGCAGCCTGGCTGGCTGAAAGGTTTATTTTATTCCTCAAAAATAACAACAATTTTGAGAACCCGAATATTTTATAAGCTTCTACACAATATAGTCCCTTATGAAATGTGTTTAACAAGGTGGCGAACTGTCACAAGATATGCCCCTAACACTGCTGGATGTCTTAAGTATAAAACACAATAAAAGGGAAACTAAAAACATAAGATAGGTAGAGTTACAGTTTTTGTGTTATGCACTCTGTATTTATTAGCGGAATATATCTACCAAGTTTCAAGTCAATACAACGTTAGTTGATAGAGGGATGCTTTGGACAAAGAAGTGGAAGCCGTGGGTGATCACATAATCTTTCAACATATGTGTAAAAATATATATGTATTTCTTTACATTTTTGATTCATGATATTAGACTATAGGATGTGAAGAGGGTACTATGTTTATTTCAAGGAGGTATAAAAACATAACCATACCCATGTATGAATCCACTTGGTGTATTCATAGTGTGATTAGGTTTTTCCGTTTCATACCTACATGAAATCGACAAGTACTATCTTCATATCTGAAATAAAAGAGTGTTTTAATTGTTTGCATTATTGACAGCATCAATCTGTTACTTGAAAGAGGATTTTAACCCTTTCCTGTTTTACAAAATTTTGGACCTGTCCAAATTCAAAGGTTTTGCAGACGAAAATTTAAAGAGGATTTAATTTGAAAAAAAAAAACATTCAGTAGGGTAGAAAATAGTGTGGAAAAAGAAGAAATTGCTTGTCAGAAGCAATTTCTTCTTTTTTCACAATGTTTTCTCAATCATAAAATCACAGGCACATAGCAGGTATTAAACAGCAAAGGGTTAAACTGACTAGTACCTACAGCAGCATTAAGAAGAAGGTTCTGTAACATTACATCTCTGTCAGCCCCAGCCATATCAAGGTTACTGTCTAAAAAGGATGGATCCATCTTCAATTCCTAGCTTTTACTGACAAGACTGAAAAAAAAATGATACAGAAGCTAATAAAATACTGGAAGGTGGAATGTGTATAACATGGCTAAATTCCACAGATTACACTATGTATTTCGAGTGGTCAGCGCAAGAATGTTGTATGTGCCTATAGATATACAGTCACTTACAATAGTGTTGCACTGACCCCTCAATTTGATTGCACTGACTCCTCAATTTGATAACTTTAAAAATACACTTTCAGTAAACATGTAACTTGAAATAAATTGATAATGGTTCCAGTTGATGGACAGGCCCATCAAATATCCACATGTTCTTAATCTGAAAAATATATTGTCAGGGACATGAGACAATCAGCAGTTGTCGGAGGGATGTTTATCTTACATTCATACTCATGTTTTAACTGGCGTTGATTTGGGATTCTAGGACAAAATCCCTTCCGGGTAAAATCCCCTGCACTGTTTTATGACTGGACAGACAAAATTTTATTTTGTTAAAGATGACATAAGCCCCTCAGTATATTTTACAAGGCAGACAAAATCCTCTTCATAGTTAGAACAGGGTGGATATTGTCCCTTGGATTGAAACCACAAGACAAACATTATCCACTTATTAAAAATCATGAAGTGAGCATTATCACCTCAATAGGCAGATAACATTGCTTTCATTGCACAATAGGAGAAACAATTTTACAGATCTGATTTTTTTCATAAGTCATGTGATAAAATCTTAAAAGTTTATCTTTGCATTTTTATTAATTTTATTATTAAATCATTTCTTTTTCAATCTTATCAAGCCCGTTAGAAACTCACAGCTGGTGGTGGTTTTATAAAAAATGTTCATGTTTACAAAGTTCAAGATCCAGGGCTTGTTTTTGACCCTTAAACCAGGGTTATGACCCCAAAATCTGAAAAATATCTTATTTTGACCCTTAGAAATTTCTCACAAGGGGGTCTCCATGACCCCCTTGGAAGAAATTTCTAAGGGTGAATCATTTTAAGATGCATCCTATATACTATCTTAGAATTTACAAATCAGTTGTTACTTCATTTCTTTAAAAGAAAAGATCGAATGACGCTTAAACCTATTAAAATTCTTCCTAGTGGATAACCCTTTCTTGTCTCTTGAGCCCTTTAAAATCTGAGTTGACCTCCACAGTTTGATAGTTAAGGGGTCAATGACTGCCTTATTAGCACTAGCACAAGCTCTGATATCTGTATCTTTTATATTACAAATCTGATCATAATAATTCATTGACCAATATAAAGGAAATTAAATTGGAAAACATAAAAATAAGTAAAAAATATGCTTACTTGATAGTATTAAAACCAACAAAGATTTTTTCACTCATACTAGTTTTGCAATGACCCTTCTATTATAATGCTAGGGATATTTTTAAAGGAATTGAAATGTGATCTTTTTTTATTTTGGCCGATACAACCGTGCTAAGGCTGATGTGCGACTTTCAGCATGTCAGAGGGAGGGGTAAAACATTGCAGCCAACAGAATGTTGATTGAAGCATGGCATTCCTATCTTTTTATCAAAACATACTGTCTAACTCCCCTTTCAGGTATTACTTGGCGGTGACTATTAAGTTCCTTGTCAAAGGAAACACCTCACCATCACCTAGACTCGAACCCCTAACCTTTTGATCAGGAGACCGACAATCTAAACACTGAGCTATCGAGGCATTCCATATTGTATATGTTCAAATAAATATGAGTGTTGAACAGAATTTATTAAATGATGAAACAAAATTTAAGGCATGTCCAAAATTTAACATTATCCGAACACTATGTAACTTTTTCCAATTATGATTTTCGTACTGTGAAATAGTTTTCTTGCGTGAAAAATAATTGGTATTGAATAATTATCAAAAATAAAAACAATTGTTTCATGAAATAAGAATATAATTGAGGTCCAGAAGATGAAAATTAAGAAATAACAAAATTACAATACCTGTCTAGAATTGTAAACAAAAATATACTTGACCTTAAAAATTGGTTTCCGTGTTTAGAAATACTTTGTAACGATCGCTCTCATCAAGCTGGGAACAAATCGAAACGGTGTAGAAATATGGCATCTACAACCCAGCAACAATCACAGCAAGCGAATAGCGTCAAAGAAATCTTTAAATCTTTGACTTATGGGCCAGCTCCAGAGTCAGATAGTGTAGCACAGGTAACCCAACCAACATGCAGTGCTGTCAAACGATAGCTCACATGCAATAACCTTCAAAATCTGAAATTCCTTCATGCAAACGGTGTGGAGTAGAAAAGCTACACTTGAAAAATGTCCTATCCTGAAAAATATAAGTATTTATCGTGATCACACATAAAGAAATCTGAAAGAGCAAATTCTTTTCATCATTTCTATGAAGTTTGGTTGGTTTTATTTTGTTATTATTTTTATCTGTTTTACATTGAAGGTGATGTGCAATTTGAAATAGGGCTAAGAGATCAAGTGAAAGTTGCTGAATAAAATAATGAATTACAGAGAAAAATCTTGGTACATTTTCGACGGATAGCTAAATTTGCCCTGCCTTCAGACAATGTTCATGTAGTTGTCAAGATCGGATGCATACTAGATGTATGCATAAGCGGTTAAGCTTCTATAGGCCCTTTATCATGGTATTCCATATCTTGATATTGGGTATGTACCCGTGAAGAATCCAAAACACTTCCATTAGTATTTGACTATACTGGGTCAGGATACTTCATTGTAATCACATGGCGGGCCATGCACCCACTGTCAGACTGCCTATCAGTTCAAGTCGACGTAATATACGACCAGAATTTCAGAAATTACGTCCAGAAAATCAAACCCAGACGTAAAAAAAACGTCTGAGATTCGAAGAAAATGTCCTGTAATTTGACCCCAGACGTTTTCACGGATTTACGTAATAAAGGATTTAACGTAAGTCTACATGTGCAAAAAATAGATAATCAACGCGAGCATACACATGATAGCTGACCAAAACAAGCCATGTGTAACGCACAGGATATTATACTGTTGCTATAACAACCAGTCTCTGATTACACAATCTTGTCGGGTTAGCGACACGTCATTACCGCTTCTGTCATTATCTTTCTTAGTCGGATACAGATGGCCAGGGTCCTTTGATTGGATTATTGAAATAAACAAAATTCAAATCAGGAGAAAATTCGTTATATCAAACGTTGTTCATGCAGCACAGACCGATAAAATTTCGAAATATGGATTCCTAAAACTCTTAGTATAGATCTACAGGTAATTTTTCCGAAGTGAAAAAGACGCTACCAGACGAAAGGTCATTCGACTGTCCTCTTTTAAATAAATGTAGAATCGGCATCTTCGGAGAACGTAGGGAAATCCCAATGACGTCATTTAAGTTGTCTGCAACATGTCTGACGAGAGATTTGAAAGGAATTTTCCTTGACTTCTGCTATTAGGATAATTGTGTGTAAGTTTAATAGGCTTAGAACTTTAAGTTTTATTGGCACACTACCTAGAACGTTCGCCACCTTTTGAACGACAGGCCGAGGCCGCATTAATTTCCGTAATATCGCCAGATACCAAAACATCGTAACTAAAATTTCTTAGGCCTCTGCGCAAGACACAGCTAAGGACCGATTCCAAATAGAAACTCCACATTTTCTGTGGTAAAAATGTAAAGTGTACAGAAAAAGAAAGGTGTGGGTGCGGGCAGGATAACAGGGGGAGGGGTTAAAAATTCCTTACTTTGTTAAAAAAAAATCCTGAAATCCCAACATGGAATTACAAAAATTCCTGGTTTTGGCCCTTATTGAGAGCACTGATATACATGTTTGTTTGGGTTTTTTTTGTTTTTTTTTTGTTTATACTAAAACAATGTTGATATGTTAAAAAATAATTATTATATTTATTTACAATGAATGAGAGATTAGACTATTAATATTAAAGCCTAATTATTAAGTATTTCGCTTTTGGCATTAATGTTCTACCATGAAACCTAAGACCAATGTTAACTGGTATATCTATAAATATACAGGTATGGCACTTTTGACATGTTAGATTGTTTGGCTATTGCACATGAAAACTATCCTTTATAAACTGTTCCTGAAGTCAGTGTAGCTATTAAAAATTTATAATTAGAAATTTATAATTAGTAGTTGGTGTACATACATAATTCTATTCCTTCATTTGCATTGCATTAACCCTTTGCTGTTTAATCCCTGCTTTTTACGTGCCTGTCTATATAATTGAGAAAACAAGCAATTTCTTCTTTTTCCACACTATTTTCTACCCTACTGAATGGTTATTTTTCAAATTAAATGCACTTTAAATTATCGTCTGCAAAACCTTTGAATTTGGACAGGTCGAAATTTTGTAAAACAGGAAAGGGTTAATTAGCAAGTTGATATTACCCTGTACTTAATCATGACATTTTGGGTCAAACTTGTTACTGTCAAACCATTCTTTGTTTAGTCTGGATTTAAATGACTTCACGCTAGGTGCCTCCACAACTGAATTAGGTAGTTTGTTCCATAGACCTACTACTCTGTTGCTGAAACAATTGTTTCTAATTTCATTAGCAAATCTATGTTTGAATAATTTATAATTGTTTCCCCTTGTAGCGTTATCACACTTAATTAGTATCTAATTGCATGTGAGGTCTATCTTATTTAGTAACTTGTAAGCTTGAATTAGATCTGCCCTCTTTCTTCTGTATTCTAATGAAGGTAACCCTAGTTTGACTAATCTTTGCCTGTAGGTCATGTGTTTTAGACCTTTGATAAATTAATGAAAAAAACGGTATTGAATTTCAAACATATTGATGGCTTTCAATCCTTTTCTGGTTTGGAAATGAAATGAGCCTTTTGTTCAGGGTGAAATAGTCGCTACTCCGCCTTTCACATGCAAATTAGGTTACAGTTTCCAAACGTTTGCAAATTTTGTTGCATCCAAAATTCAAGCGAGGTTTCTGAGTGAACTTTAAAGTGAATGCTTTTTAAAAAAAATGTAACGACCAAGGTCATCCCAAGAAACAGAAAATCTTCATGTTTGAATTATATATTTACATGTTTCTAACTCTCTAACCATTATACTTTATTGCATTGGTCAATCATTATACAAAGTAAATAGGATAGGATGAGAGAAACGTAAAATTTGCCTGTGAAAATAATGCAGGGGTGTGGAATTCCTATGCGCGACTTGTCCGACCCGGGCTTTTTCACTTGCGGGCAAGTACATTTTTTTAGGTCACTTGTCCGTGGACAAGTAAATATCAAAGCAAATCTTAGAACAGTAACAAAAAAAACTAGGAGAAAAGTCATCCTTATACTTGTATCAAAGGGTAAAAAAATTGTCTTTAATGAAGAAAATGCTGTAGCCCAGCATTTTCTTCATTAAAGACAATTTTTTTTAAATATTTATCAATCCATTTTTTTGGTGGACAAGTTCTTTTTGATCTCGGGCAAGTAGGAAATTAATTTTTACTTGTCCATGGACAAGCTGGGATAATTTATTTTTCCACACCCCTGAATAATGTACAAGCCAATATTTAGTTACAAGCCAATATTTAGTTATTTTGTGTTTTAGATGTGTCTATAATCCTATGTACAATGGTGCTGTGAAAAATGGTAAGATTACCACATGGTGTCCATGGTCTAGAGGTAGAGCGTCAGCCTCTTGACCCAAAGGTCCTGAGTTTGATTCCCGGGAGCGGTTATCGATCTTCGTTCTTTCATTGGCCCAAACATTCGGCGTGAGTACTGGTGAATTTCCCAGGAAGCAGAATCCAGAGGGATTAATCTAAGTTGTAAGAACTTGTTACCCAATCAATGTAAAATAAATAGGTTTAAACCAACCAAACCACGATGAACATTTAAAAACCTAGCATAGTTCTGAATGAACTAATCTGCAACTTATCTAGGAGCGTCTAAAATTCACTGTATTAATTGTAATAAATAAAATTTACTAGAATTGTGGTAAAAGATATTTCTGATGGGATAGCAGCTGTAGGCTAGGAGGGTTGTAATGGTAGTACTGGTGCAAGAAATACCAGGAATAAATTGATAGGTAATCCAGCTGCGCGATAAAACTAAAAGATTGTTGAAAGAGGCGTTAAACCTGACTTTACCAACTTAAAATTCTGCTTTGTTATAATCTCTACAGGCTTGGCTGGATGATCACGAGAGAAACTTTGGCCACTTTATTGATGGAAAATGGGTGAAACCAGAAGGAAGACGAACCTATCAGACCAAAAATCCATCTACAGGTCAGGAGCACAGATTTTTAGCTTTGATTATTTTCAGAGAAATACTGTGATAAATTGTTGTTTATATGAACCCCATATCAATTCTATGTTTTACTCCTGCCCCCACCCTTTAAAAAAGAATTGTTGAAAAAAAAAAAAAAACCTCACAAAAAACATTGTGGAAATGTTAGAATTAAGCTTTGGAAAGAAATCAGAGAAATGAAAAAAAAATGCTTATAACAAATAATTTCTTTATTGTCCACAATGTTTCCATATTCAAAAGAAAAAGATTTTTGATGTTTCATCAACAACAAAAGCACTGTTGTCTGAACTTCTTTGAATAAGTAAACAGTCGTAAATTCTGTGTTCTTGTAAATGTTAAGGGCTTTGTGTTCTTGGGGGTCAACCCAGAGACTAACCTCTATCTGGGGTTTGACTCCAGTATTATTTTTCAACTAGTCTACGTTAACGGAGACTAGTGGAAAATAATATCGGAGTCAAATCCCTGATAGAGGGTACCCAGAGACCGACACTTTCTGTTTTTCAAGTGAACCTGTAGGAATCCGTACTTGTATACATTAGGATCCCTCCAGATAATCGGGTTTAGATAGACACTTTTCCTACATTTACATTGTTAGAATATAGAAGAACAAGCAAGGAAAAAGCAAAGTTTTCTTAACCCTTTCCTGTTTTACAAAATTTTGGACCTGTCTAAATTCACAGGATTTGCAGACGAAAATTTAAAGTGGATTTAATTTGAAAAATAACCATCCAGTAGGGTAGAAAATAGTGTGGAAAAAGAAGAAATTGCTTGTCAGAAGCAATTTCTTCTTTTTTTCACAATGTTTTCTCAATCATAAAATCACAGGCACGTAAAAAGCAGGGATTAAACAGCAAAGGGTTAATATACAAATGTATTTGAAAACCTTTGCAAACCAAGAGCACAAACTCCTCTTTGTTCCTTACAAAAATTAAAGAATGGCTTAGTTATGGTAAAATCTAGGCTTGAAAACTTGAACCCTAAATCAAAAGACTTCTTTCAAATAGAAAAAATACTAAAGGATTGCCTATTGGCCCCATTATGGATCCAAGTTATGGCAAAGACCCAGGACAAACGGGTAGATAGTTTTGAGGGTCCAAGCTTGAGTATCAGTCTCGCAAAACCAGCTTTCTTTAAATCCCTGGTGTTCTATTTCCAGGTCAAACTCTAGCCACTACCATACAAGGTGATAAGGAGGATGTTGACTTGGCAGTGAAATCAGCCAGAAAGGCTTATGAGTCCTGGAGTAAAACTCCTCCCCATGTCAGGGCAAGGCATATGTACAGGTACAAATGTGTGGTTTGATGAGATTGAGCTGTAGTGTACGCTTTTCAAATAAGAGTTCTCATGTTTGATTCCCTGGTACAGATCTTGCATCTTTCATGTGCCTGGGGCCAGTTTTACTAAACTTCTTATGAAAAAAATAATCGTAAGTCAAAATCACAAATTGCGCCTAATATTTTCAATCATTGTTAGATTCTGCCTTGCAATATCTGATTGGAATGTGTTTAGAAGAGGTTTCATTAAGATGATGCATCGAGGAATGCTATATTTTGTTACTTTTGTAGAAACAACTATAACTTTTGACTTTTGATCGTAAAATGTTCAGTAAAACAGGCCCGTGGTGTTTTCTTCAGGGCATATCAAAATCTATTGCTCAAATTCTATCTGATGGTGATATCTGATGCCAAGGTTTCGGTGATCTGACAAGGTCAAGTTCAAGCTTCTGTACAAATGTACCTTGTTTGGGGAATTAGTGTTTCACAATCACTTTTTGAAACCACAGGACTTTTAACATGTTCCATTTTTAAGAAATGAAATTTCAAAATTGATATCTAATTTTAAAAAATTGCTTATTTTCATCAAATATCATTCAAAGAGCCAGCAAAAGAACTTTTGTAAGTGCCCATAAATATTAAGGTACTTACAGTAGTTTTAAGCTAGACTATTCGTAGAATAGGGTTACACATGCTTCTGTGACCATAATATCAGCCTCTAATCAAATATTCAATACTCTGACATTGAATTTAGTGGAATCTTAACCGTTTTTGGACTTAGAAATTCCTGGTTTGTTTCTACATGCAAATGTTGTATATCAGTTATAATTCTATTTGTACTAAAGCTTATGCTTGGAAACCTAGCACATACTTCAGTGATCATAATATCAGCATCTGGATAATGATTCAATTCTCTGATATTGAATTTATTGGATTTTTAACCCTTGCTTGAAAACTTTGCACATACTTCTGTGACCATAATATCAGTATCTAGACAAATATTCTCTTCTCTTGACTTTCATTTAATGGACTAATGTCGATATTGTTTTGCTGTTACTATCCAGCACTAGGAGTAGTCCAGTTTTGCTGTCCTCCGACAGCTCTTGTTGCGCTTACCCCTCGACCTGTGACTGCCACAATTATAATTTGTGCTGGGCCAATAAGTTATCAATATTTTGTTGCAGCATAGCCCGTCATATCCAGAAGCATCAGAGATTGATAACAGTTATTGAGTCAATGGATAATGGTAAACCATTCCGTGAGAGTAAAGATGCCGACATTCCGACAGTCGTCAGACACTGGTACCATCATGCAGGCTGGGCCCAGCTTATGGATACAGAAATGAGAGGATGGGCACCAGTAGGTGAGTAGATACATCCCTAGAATTATTGATTGTCCAGGAGTAAGATGAATTTCTCTTTGATTGAGTGAACACAATAACAATATTTTCACAAATGGCAAAGGCATGGCTGAATTATAGCTTTTGTAGTTTACAAAATGAAAAAAAATATCCATCTAACATTTGGAATAAAATTCTATTTTTTTAAATGAAAAAAAAAGCCAAAATGTGAAAGTTTAAGAAAATATTTCCATTGTACATAAAGAACCAAAATATAAAGCCTCTTAGAAATAAGCCAGGACCTCTTGATTGTGTATGGAACACTCATATACTTCTTCAACCCTATGTACTACAGTGAATATCCTTTCTGATATTTGTGTGCATAAACCTAAATGTAATTAGCAGCTGGAACCTAGGAAAGGATCTAATGTTGGTACTAGTGTTAGAAATTATTATCATACCAGGAACCTTTTTAAGGATACTCCAACAGTCATATGATATGACTGAAATAATGTTGCAAAGTGGCTTTAACCCCCCCCCCCCCTCCCCCATTCAAACTAACAAAGCATTTCTTAATATTACCATGGCATTTGACCTTTTAGGTGTGGTAGGAGCCATAGTTCCCTGGAATTTTCCCCTTATGTTACTTACATGGAAAGTGTGCCCTGCTCTTGCTATGGGAAACACTATTGTCCTAAAACCAGCCACTTACACACGCCTGTCTGCTCTCCTATTGGCTGAAATCTGTTCAGAGGCGGGGCTACCACCAGGGGTGTTCAATGTGATCACAGGAAGTGGACAAATGGGGAGTGCCCTAGCCTCACATCCAGACATTGACAAGGTGGCCTTTACTGGCTCTACACAGGTAGGTATTGGCCTGAGGTTATAAAACTTTTCTCATTCTCAATTTCAAATTTTCTTAAATTTCAATTTGATATTAAAGCTGTAATTCTGTTAAAATACCCATTTTAATGCATTAACATAAAAGATAATACATGTATTAATAAGTTGTTATTAATATTATCTTTTAACACATACATTCATTTAAAATTTGAGAAAGTTTCTATTGAGCCTGAGAAAAGTTATATAACCTTGTGCCCTAATCTTTACAACAATGAACAATAAACTTTTTCAGAATTAATTTTTTTAAATGACTCTTTATATAAAACCAAATGTCAGACTTTCATTATTGAAAGGAGGTGGGGAAGACATATTGTATTAAATCAATGAGTGAATTAGTCGCATTTTGGATTTTTTTAAGCTTAAGTAATAATATCTAATTCAACCACTCATAAAAAAGCTTTGGTGTAAATTGCAACAGTGGACATATGTGACCCGTCACACGAAAAGGGACCTTCTGGATAGTGTGGGACTGCGCAGACTGACTAGGGTAGAAACTTTTTGCAACATGTCTATTTTCTGATTCTAGAAAGTTTAATCTATCTTCCAGTGAAAGATTTTTTGAAATGCGACTTCTGGTTGACCTATGCGGGATCAAATCTCTTTCTCAGTAAATAATTTCACAGAATTCCCGGATGGTCCCTTTTTGCGTCACAGGTCACATATGTAACAATATAACGCTTCCAGCTCAAATCCATGATTTGACTGGTCAATTGAATTTTTGATTGACAGCTATAACCTGTCTATATTTTGCTGGAATACTAACCACTATATTGTCAGCCCAATTAGCTCAGTTGGTAGAGCACTGGACTTCAAAACCATTGAAGTTCAAAGGCATGGGTTCAAACCCGGGCTGGCACACTGACAAACTAATTGTCTTTTGGATGAGACATTAAACCAACGCCCCGTGAGACGGTGCTTTACACCAAGCACCTTAAAAAACCATGGCGGATCTCAGAAGTAGTTTCGTCATGTATCCTTCTACTATCCTCCGTAACAACTAACCGGTTACTTGGGGTGTTGCTCATATGGGCATGTGCTACGATAGTGACGATAAATAAACGGAAATACACGTGCTCAACCACTATATTCACTTTGTAGGTAGGACAGACATTAAGAAGATTGATAGCTGGTAGTGGTAAAAAGTTGTCTCTAGAACTTGGTGGTAAATCTGCAGTGGTTGTGTTTGAGTCTGCAGACCTGGACAGTACGGTAGAAGGACTTGTGGATGCTATATGGTTTAACCAGGGACAGGTAAGGGGAAAAACATAACTTGACACTTAGGAGATAGGATAGTATATTTTCTTGGGGCCACCAACTTGAAATAGAGGATATTGAATGAGTGGTCATGGAATATCGAATTTATTAAACAAGTCATCTATAAGCAGATAAAAACGAGGCTGTGCCAAGGTTTTGTCTGTGTTAGATGACGAGTTTAATAAATTCGGTATTTCATGAGCACAAATTTGATATTGTATTTATAATATGACCGAATGTTTGCGAAAAATCATCAAAATTCTTGAAATTCGACATTTCAATTTTCCATTAAACTTAAAACGCCGTTAAAACTGACGTCACCATATATACATTATGACGTCATTTTCGTGGTTAGAAAATAGCGTTGCTATTTGCTCTGACATTTGCATAGTTATTCCACTAGTGTAATAACACCTGTGTAATATCAAAAATATTTATCGGTTTTATTTCACTCCGGCGACGTCATTCAAATTATAAAGAGTAGTTATTTCTAGGACAAAAAAACACATAATTTGGATTGAAATGAGTGAGGATACTATTGACTCTTTCTTCATTGATTAGGTTCTATCAAAATTCATATAGGCATATTGAAATACCATTACCACCTCTCATGTGTCACAAAATGATAAGCTTTCAGTAAATTGGTCCCAAAACTGTCACAGATCATCCCTTTTATAGCATTATAGAAATAGAAAATTGTTTGTTTTTCAAGCAAGATTGATTAATTTTTAGCTCAAGGTGATTTTTTGTGATCATTGAATATCCGTCGTCCGTGATGCGTCGTCTATTGTCTGGCGTCAACAATCTTAGTGTTTACACTCTAGATGCCACAAATATGGCCCAATCTTCATGAAACTTGGTCAGAATGTTGGCCAGGTCATAAGGATGAATCCTATTGAAAATGGGAAGGATCTGCGCCATATCACGGGAAAAGGGGCCTTAATGACAATTTTCTTGTTAACATCCTAGAGGCCACAAATATGGCCCAATCTTCAATAAACTTGGTCAGAATGTTGGCCAGGTCACAAGGATTAATCCTTTTGAAAATGGGAAGGATGCATGCCATATCAAAGGAAAAGGGGCCTTAACAACAATTATCTTGTTTAAGCTCTTGAGCCCACAGTTATGGCCCAATCTTCAATAAACTTGGTCAGAATGTTAGCTAGGTCACAAGGATAAATCCTATTGAAAATAGGAAGGATCCATGCCATATCACGGGAAAAGGGGCCTTAACAATAATTATCTTGTTTAGGCTCTAGAGGCCACAATTATGGCCAAATCTTCTTGAAACTTGGTCAGAATGTTGGCCAAATCACAAGAATGAAGCCTATTGAAAATGGGAAGGATCCGTGCCATAGCAGGGGAAAAGGGGCTTTAACGACAATTGTCTTGTTTAAGCTCTAGAGGCCACAAATATGGCCCAATCTTCATGAAACTTGGTCAGAATGTTGGTCAAGTCACATTTTTGAACCCTTTTGAAAATGGGAAGGATCCATGCCATATCACAGGAAAAGGGGCCTTAATGATAATTTTCTTGTTATAACTCAAGAGGCCACAATTTTGGCCCAAACTTCTTGAAGTTTGGTTTGGTGTTGAAATTATCTCCTTTATGACATCTTCCTATTTAAATGATTTGATGTCCCAGGGGTCAAAGAGACTGAGGTGAGCGATCTAGGACCATCATGGTCCTCTTGTTCATTTAGTAAGCAATGAAAGCCTTATTTTGACTTGTGGCTCTGCAACTAGTGAAAATACAGCTTTTGTTGTTCCATCAATGGAATATTAATTAATTTTACACTGAAACAAATGATTATTCTCCATTTATTAATAGTTTTATTGCAACTGCAACTTTATTCAGAATATGAAGCACCCTATTTAGACAGCAAAAGAATCTTTAGAGTCCTTAAACCTAGAAAATTTTAGATATATGTGACCCGTCACACAAAAAGGGACCATCTGGGTAGTGCATAAAGGGTCGACCCTTGTCAGACTGTGCGGATTGCGCAGACTGACTAGGGTCGAAAATTTTCTCAATGTGCTTATTTTCTGAATCTAGAATGTTCAGTATACCTTCAAGTAAAATAATTTTTGAAATGCTACCTCTGGTTGACCCATGCTTGACCAAATCTCTTTTTCAAATAGTCAATTTACAGAATTGCCAGAAGGTCCCTTTTTGAATATGTGTGTTTCTTATTTTATCCAGGTTTGCAGTGCTGGTTCCCGACTGCTGGTACAAGAGTCTGTGTTTGGTAAGGTTGTAGGTAAATTACGAGAGAGATTGACCCACTTTAGACTGGGAGACAGCCTTGATAAGGCTATAGATATGGGAGCCATTGTAGACGAGTCACAACGTAAAACAATCGAAGAGTTTGTGGAGGATGCGAGGAAAGAAGGGGCAGAGGTACAGTTGTTGTTGTTGTAGAAAAAAATGCACAACTGAGAGAATAAAAAAAATAATCTTTTGTACTATTTTAAGCTCCTATAAATATGTTAAGGTGTTTGATAGTTTGACACTTACTATTCCATTTATAGGTGATAGTGTTTACAATGGGGCTTACAGGTAGGATTTAATGTTGAAGCACCCCAAAGGACAAAAATTAAAAATCCACCATGTTGTTCATCAATCCACCATTTTAGATCCATAAAATATAAGTACAATTTAAACAGCAAACATGACTGGCTAGTGATAACTTGAAACATTTAAACCTTGGTTATATTTTCAGGGTATAAGAAACAATAAAATGGGGTCCCAAGGACTCAAAAGATAACCCTATAGGGATCCTTTCTAAAGAATTTTGAGTCCCTGCTTTAAATGTAGGCCATCTCTTTTTTGCGATCCTCATATTTTTTTGCAAACATGCTCTGGATTACACTACACAAGATATTGGATGAATTTGTACCTTTTGAGATCAACTTCAGAAAAGAAGTGAAGACTGTTAAAGCAGTCTTCAATTTTTTTCTTGAGTTGATCCTAATAGGTACCTAGGGGTTTTGAGACTCTTGGCTACTAATTAAAGAGTCTCAGATTCATAGATGCTGCATCCCTTAAAACCAATTGTTTTAAACAACTTGGTGAAAGGCATTATGGAAGTAAGTTCTTCATTTATAAAACGTAAAAAAGTCCATGAAATTTAAATATTTTAGGTTAAAGTTTGCTTATTCCTTTAATTTCAGGTTTACCAAGCTTCAGCATGTGTTCCAGCTCGAGGATGTTTCTATCCTCCCACCATGATTACAAATGTACAGACTGTATCTAGAGTTGTTGCCGAAGAGGTAATTGATGGGTCACTGACTCTGTCCCATTACCTCCATCATGAAATATCAGTCAATAGTGTTGGTAAATTGGTTTCAAGTCACAATCGATAATCAGGTTTTAGTAGGAAGAGTAAATAAATTAATGATCAATTGTATAATTGTTTTTTTTTCCAAAATTTAATAAGGCACTACCAGTAACATCCTTTTGAAGAAAAGAATGTGAAAGTTTAGATTAAAGTCATGACCCAAAAACTCTTTCTGCAGATTTTTAAATTGTACTGCGAAGCAGTAGATTTATATCTACCGTTTTTCAGAAATCCAGTCTGTTTGACCCAGTACATTTTTACCATTATCTTCTGAGCAATGTGTTCAAACCAAATTATGTGTTTTCAAACACCGAAGAAACGGCCTTTTCAGTCACAATCTACAAACTTTGTTTATACCTTATTTACTTTTCGACTTATAGAGAAGAGGCTAATACAAAATTTGATGTAATTTTCGCTTTTAGTAATTACCAGTTAGTATTTTCAGTGTTTATAACAAGATTTTCGGTTGAGTAAAGGAGTTGAAACGTACAATAGGTTAACTGTATAATTAATTTGTAGCACTTACAATATTACTGCTCTGAACTTTCTCGAACGGTCATTTACCAGTTGTAGGGCTGACAACCAATCAAATTCTGTTATGATTATCACTCGGTCAAAACCCACAAATTTAGACCACGTGTAAATTCAGATGGACATCGTCTGCTCGAAATGTGTCAATTAACTTGTTTGTCATTACATTAGTCAATAGTCGTCTGCATTCAAACAGGGAGCGTGGGAAGTTTACTTTTTTTTCGCATGTGTTAACAAATAGAAATAATTTTGTAATTTTGAAATATTTGATTTCAATGAGCACTCTGATCACGCTCCAATCCTATTTTCATTAAATTCAAATTTGAGTATGAAGAAAAATTATTCAACAACAAATAAACCGACAAAAACATACGATAAACTGATATAGGGGTAAGTTTATATCGGACTCGGTTTCGACCCGAGTTAACCGGGTTTCCATCAGAACGGCCTCGGTTTCGACACTAGTGATGTCATTGTAACCTTTCAACCTCGACGCTTCTGATCCTGGGTCAGGCCGGTGTTACTTGGGTTCCAAAATGGCGTCGAGAATAGTGCACAACAATTCGATTACAAAAAAATTAAATATTCTCTATTACTTTAAATAACAAATACTTTTTTTCTTATTTTATGTAGTATTTTGCACGAGTTTATCACATTTCTTAATGGGATAACGATATTTCATGGTAAATTAATTATTGTAGCGGTAAATGAGAAGTTTGTTTACTACCACCAGTGGGTAACTCCGTTCACATGAATGTCTTTTCTGCGCATGCATATTACAGTCAATTTTAGATTATTACATCATCTCACGCGTCTCTCGGGCTGCCATTTGAATTTCCCCTAGGATAGCAGCAAGAGCGATCTATTTTTAGAACAACTCATGAATAATCATAGAGTGCTGCTAGATTTAATCGATTGGTCAGAAACCAAAGATATAAATAGCATAGTTGGCGATTTCACGTGTTTCTTTAGGGAAAATGCATTTACAGTATTTGGGAAAACCCAATGCTTGAAATACAAACATGTTGGTAATCAAAATTGTAAATAGTTTAATGAAAAATGTTTGTTGCTAAACAGGCTTTTAAACTCTATAGAGAGAGGAATAATATTAACAGACAAGCTTTTAGCTTGGCGCTTGCTCATTGTTACAACGTAAAAATCTGCTAAGAAATAATTTAGACTAGCAGAGGGCTATCGAATCAGCAAACTTTCAAAATCGGACCCACGAGGTTGGATGAGCTGGCGATGTCCTCGAAAAGATGGATTGTTAAGACAAAAAACTCACAAATTTAAAGATTTTACCAACTCTTATTGTCCAAATTTGAGCCCTTTTGATTGGCGAACTATTGCACTATCCCAGCCTCTCAATGATGTACGATTTACAGTGCTGACAGCACTTTGATTCTACTACTTCATGGCTAAGCGTGAAACAGTTGTAACTGCCTATAAACATATAGGCAGTTACAACTGTTTCAAGTTGAGCCATCAAACTGATGTCAGTTCTGAAAACTACATATGATGGCTTTCATTTATGTTTTAGGAACTGATAAATCGATTATGAAATTTCTTAGTCCATTCTCAAAATCGGAAGCCCAAACTAACTGATCATGGATTATTATCGATGAATCTGCCTATCACTACATGTCAAACATTTAAACATTATTTACCAGCAAAATTCATAGTAATTGACATGAAACTAACAGCCAATGGTTGGAGGCAGACCTAAATGTCATAACTTAAGCTTGCTAAAACCTGTAGTTATGATGTTCAAGAGGCCAAACCATCAAATAAAAGAAAATGTAGATCAGTAGTCATCTTATTTAAAGTGAGTGTTGAGATTGGGGAATCTATTTTTAGCTCCACTGGCTGAAGGCCAGAGAGCCAATGTTGTGTTGATGTCTCTGTTGTGAGTATGCTTGCATGCACACAGACATGCATCTATCTGTGCAAGCATCCTTCAATGTTTTCTTTCAAGGTTTTCTCCTCAAGGTACTGGGTAAAATTTGACCTAAATTCACAGGAATAACCCTTGGGATATGTTTAAGAAATTATGAATGGACCAAACACATTTGTGCTTTGGACTGTTGTGTCCAAAAAAAAAGGTCACATATTGTGAAATATTAAAAAAAATCATCTTCTATAGATCTGATGGACATAATTCAACCAAATTTAATGGCAATAGTAAAAGGGCCAAAATATTGGCAGATACTGGCTGCTTTGTGCACAGAAAATGGAAATTTCACCAAAAAAAACCCCCCAGTTTTTTGGTTATGAATAATATTTGGTAAGAATGTTCTTTGCATAGAACTACGAGATATTTCCTAGTTTGGCAATTTGATACTGTATCATGGAAAAAGGACCTTCATTCCTTGAAAACATAATTTTTTCTTTACACAAACTTACATGAAACATTTACAGAATATTTTTCATCAAGTGATCATGTACATATTGTAATTACATAGCAATATCATTCTTTGTCATGACAAAGATGGCCATTGTGTTAAATTTGGGTTTAACACAACTCTTCCTACATTTATGCATCGATTTTCAATTGAACATTGATCGAATTTTCTTTAGCGCATTTTTCTGATCTTGAACATATCATGGCTGTAACATGATGTTATGTTGTGTCATGAAAAAATATACATGTGGATATTTGATTAATATATTGCATTCAGTAAATGATCTTAAACATTCTAACATGCAAATAATCTCTCTTGGAAATAATTCATTTGGCAATCATACTTTCTTGATCAGAGAAAAAAATATCAAGGAAAAACATACTTCATCCCATTAATGATCACTGAAGGATATATCAAAGCCAATCGAGCAACACAGGCCCTCTTGGACCTCTTGTTTTATTGACTGCAACCATCTGATAAATAACAGGATACCAGTTTACCAAATAGACTGGTCTTTATTTTAGGGAGTGGCAACAATTTAAAATATATTTGAAATTAAAACCAAGTGCAATAGAAGGTGGAAAGCATGGAAGGGAATGAAAAATTTGCATAGCTAAACATCTCCTTTTCAAAACAGTCCAAATTGAAAAACTATAAAAGCGGTACAATGTGAACAGATCATTATTATGTGGTAGGAAATATGAGCAAAGGATGAAATACTTGTTGCAAGCAATATCTTTTGTTTCTTCAATCGTTTTCATATTATAAAAACACAGTTACTCTAGAAGCCCTTTGATTTGCCCTGTTGTCTTCAAAATAGGTCACAATATTAGAATTTTTCATGAATGTGTCACAATATTCCACAATATGTCTCAGTAGTGTTTTGCAAATTTAGTATTTGTAGCCATCTACTTTTAACCCATGTCATGCTGAACCCCGAATATTCCTGCTTTTGCAGGAGACATAGACAAACATCAGCCTGCACATATGTGCAGTCTGATCTTAGCCTACATCACCTGTGTGTCACTTTCACACCAGAATTGCCAATAGGTTTAGATTTTCCAATGAAAATTGACCAACATTTGGTACTTCCAATACTTTTAGCCCTTTGATTTCAATGAAAATTTTTGCTTAAATTTATTCAGCATGACAAGGGCTAAAAATAGATTTCCCATTGTCATGCTGAATCCAGAATATTCTATATTTGGTAGGAGGCATTGGCAAAGATCATTCTGCTCTTATTTTCAGTTTATATACTGGTATACCACATGATTTTCTTTTTTAAACCAGAAACTTTAAACCCTTATTTCTTCAAAATAATTTAATTACATAATTTTGTTGCATCCAATGCTTTCGTCATTTTGATCTTAATATAATTCTGCCTAGTTTTTTTTTTTATTAAGCATGACATTGGTTCAGTAAAAAGATGGTTGTATTAGTGTTTCGTGGTAAAATCTTTCAATTACAGATATTTGGGCCAGTATTGGTTGTCTTGCCATTCAGAACAGCAAAAGAGGCCGTCACATTGGCAAACAACTCTATGTATGGCTTAGCAGGGAGTGTGTTTACAGAAAACATTAGTTTGGCCACCGAGGTAGCACTGAGCATTAAAGTAAGTAAAAAATTATTTATACAGCATGAGTCAGATTGATCTACTAGGATCATAGACCTTACACTTCTACTATACAATACAAAACAAAGTCTTAAATTGCTATTAAAAGTGCCAAATATGAGGAAGCCTTTTTATACGCCCGTCGAAGACGGGACGTATTATGGGATCACCCGTGGCGTCCGGCATCCGGTTGTCCGGGCGTCCGGGCGTCCGGGCGTCCGGCGGCGTCCACTTCTTTGTCCGGAGCATAACTCTATCACTTGAAGTCCGATTGACTTCAAACTTGGCAATTATATTCTTCTCATCATTGCGGAGTGCAGTGCACAAGAACCATAACTCTACCTGGCCTATTTTTTGAGTTATTGCCCTTTGTTGTTTTTCAGACTTGAATCTTGTCCGGAGTATATCTCTTAAAGTATTATAGCTAGGATCATGAAACTTCATGGGTGTATAGACCTCACCAAGGGGGAGTGCAGTGCACAAGAACCATAACTCTACCTGGCCTATTTTTTGAGTTATTGCCCTTTGTCGTTTTTCAGACTTGAATCTTGTCCGGAGTATATCTCTTAAAGTATAATAGCTAGGATCATGAAACTTCATGGGTGTATAGATCTCACCAAGGGGGAGTGCAGTGCACAAGAACCATAACTCTACCTGGCCTATTTTTTGAGTTATTGCCCTTTGTTGTTTTTCATACTAGAATATTGTCCGGAGTATATCTCTTAAAGTATAAAAGCTAGGATCATGAAACTTCATGGGTGTATAGATCTCACCAAGGGGGAGTGCAGTGCACAAGAACCATAACTCTACCTGGTCTATTTTTTGAGTTATTGCCCTTTGTTGTTTTTCATACTAGAATCTTGTCCGGAGTATATCTCTTAAAGTATAATAGCTAGGATCATGAAACTTCATGGGTGTATAGATCTCACCAAGGGGAGTTCAGTGCACAAGAACCATAACTCTACCTGGCCTATTTTTTGAGTTATTGCCCTTTGTTGTTTTTCATACTAGAATATTGTCCGGAGTATATCTCTTAAAGTATAATAGCTAGGATCATGAAACTTCTTGGGTGTATAGATCTCACCAAGGGGGAGTGCAGTGCACAAGAACCATAACTCTACCTGGCCTATTTTTTGAGTTATTGCCCTTTGTTGTTTTTCAGAATTGAATCTTGTCCGGAGTATATCTGTAAAAGTATTATAGCTAGAATCATGAAACTTCATGGGTGTATAGATCTCACCAAGGGGAGGTGCAGTGCACAAGAACCATAACTCTACCTGGCCTATTTTTTGAGTTATTGCCCTTTGTTGTTTTTCAGACTTGAATCTTGTCCGGAGTATATCTCTACAAGTATAATAGCTAGGATCATGAAACTGCATGGGTGGGGCGTCCGGGCGTCCGGCGGCGTCCACTTCTTTGTCCGGAGCATAACTCTGTCACTTGAAGTCCGATTGACTTCAAACTTGGCAATTATATTCTTCTCATCATTGCGGAGTGCAGTGCACAAGAACCATAACTCTACCTGGCCTATTTTTTGAGTTATTGCCCTTTGTTGTTTTTCAGACTTGAATCTTGTCCGGAGTATATCTCTTAAAGTATTATAGCTAGGATCATGAAACTTCATGGGTGTATAGACCTCACCAAGGGGGAGTGCAGTGCACAAGAACCATAACTCTACCTGGCCTATTTTTTGAGTTATTGCCCTTTGTCGTTTTTCAGACTTGAATCTTGTCCGGAGTATATCTCTTAAAGTATAATAGCTAGGATCATGAAACTTCATGGGTGTATAGATCTCACCAAGGGGGAGTGCAGTGCACAAGAACCATAACTCTACCTGGCCTATTTTTTGAGTTATTGCCCTTTGTTGTTTTTCATACTAGAATATTGTCCGGAGTATATCTCTTAAAGTATAAAAGCTAGGATCATGAAACTTCATGGGTGTATAGATCTCACCAAGGGGGAGTGCAGTGCACAAGAACCATAACTCTACCTGGCCTATTTTTTGAGTTATTGCCCTTTGTTGTTTTTCATACTAGAATCTTGTCCGGAGTATATCTCTTAAAGTATAATAGCTAGGATCATGAAACTTCATGGGTGTATAGATCTCACCAAGGGGGAGTGCAGTGCACAAGAACCATAACTCTACCTGGCCTATTTTTTGAGTTATTGCCCTTTGTTGTTTTTCATACTAGAATATTGTCCGGAGTATATCTCTTAAAGTATAAAAGCTAGGATCATGAAACTTCATGGGTGTATAGATCTCACCAAGGGGGAGTGCAGTGCACAAGAACCATAACTCTACCTGGCCTATTTTTTGAGTTATTGCCCTTTGTTGTTTTTCAGAATTGAATCTTGTCCGGAGTATATCTGTAAAAGTATTATAGCTAGAATCATGAAACTTCATGGGTGTATAGATCTCACCAAGGGGAGGTGCAGTGCACAAGAACCATAACTCTACCTGGCCTATTTTTTGAGTTATTGCCCTTTGTTGTTTTTCAGACTTGAATCTTGTCCGGAGTATATCTCTACAAGTATAATAGCTAGGATCATGAAACTGCATGGGTGTATAGATCTAACCAAGGGGTAGTGCAGTGTACAATAACCATAATTCTACCTGGCCTATTTTTTGAGTTATTGCCCTTTGTCGTTTTTCAGACTTGAATCTTGTCCGGAGTATATCTGTAAAAGTATAATAGCTAGGATAATGAAACTACATGGGTGCAAAAAATATTCATTCAAAATAACCTCAGTTCTATTCAAACCCCCAGTTAATACTAAGCAGTGTGACGGGCGTATCTTGTGACAATTTGGCACCTTGTTACCAGCTAATAACTATCTTTAACGAGTTCTTTTTCACATGAAATGACAAATTTAGGACTTGTGTGACTGCCATTTGTAGAGTATATTTCTTTTTCATTATGTATCCTTAAAATAAAATTCTGTAATATCTAACTATCAGCCCCAAGTTGTATAAAAGATTACCATTTGTTAAATATTGACTGTAAGTAATTTTCAGCCAATCAGATTTGTTATTTCAATTTTAATTATGTGCAGCCTGATCTAAGTCTTCTTCACCTGTTATTCCCTTTTAACCCTTTCCTGTCCAATCCCTGGTTTTTACGTCCCTAAGATTTTGTAATTGAGAAAATATTGTAGAAAAAAAAGAAATTGCTTCTGACAAGCAATTTCTTCTTTTTCCACACTATTTTCTGCCCTACTGAATGGTTATTTTTCAAATTAAATTCACTTTAAATTTTCGTCTGCAAAACCTTTGAATTTGGACAGGCCCAAATTTTTATAAAACAGGAAAGGGTTAAAGTAGATGTATTCCATGATTTGAATTTCAAATGAAATATTTATCTATAATCATTATTTAAGGTACTTTCAAGCCCTTGAATTTATTCAGTGTTTGAGCAGGATTGGATTCAACAACACAGGGTAAATTAAGTCTTATAGGAAACTCTTGCTATGAAAGTAATTGTCATTTGAGATAATTTCTGCTTCTTCATATATCCAGTACCTAAACATGCACTTTCTCTCACCAGTACAACCATCACGTCCTTTCCTAGCCTCCAGCTGCTATCTCATATTGTAGACCTATGTAAGATAGCAGCTGGAGGCTAGGAAAGTATGTGATTGTTGTACTGGTAAGAGAAATACCAGGAATCCATTGTTATATAACTGAAAAAAATGTTGAAAGGGGCATTAAATTCCATTCAATCAATCTATCAACTTTCTTTTTGTAGGCTGGCACTATATGGGTAAACAGCCACAATATGTTTGATGCAGCAGCAGGGTTTGGTGGTTATAGACAGAGTGGTTATGGCAGGGATGGGGGTAAAGAGGTTTGTCTTGATTTTGAATTTATTGTAAAATGTAGATCCCTGTTAATCTCTATTTCAGAGGTCAGCTCAAAACTATTGTAAGTCTCTATGAATGAATAGGCACTTCAATAGTTTTGCTCCTACCCTATAATTTATACAAACTATAATTGGAATCAGGTGTAGTTTTTAGCTCCACTGGCCGAAGGCCAGCGAGCTATTGTCATGGCGGAGTGTCCGTCGTGCGTCCGTGCGTGCGTCCGTCCGTGCGTCCGTGCGTCCGTGCGTAAACTTTTTCTTTAAACATCTTCTCCTCCCAAACCAATGGGCGGATTTTAACGAAACTTGGTAGAAATGATCCTTGGGTGGGCCCCTTCTTAAATTGTTCAAAGAATTTTGATTGGCCCCCAAATATGGGCGTGGCAGGGCGTGGCATTTTTTCACTTTGAAATCTTTAAAAATCTTCTCCTCCCAAACCATTGGGCCGATTTCAATTAAACTTGGCATGGATGTTCCTTGGGTGACCCTTTACTTAAATTGTTCAAGAAATTTTGATTAGCCCATAAATATGGGCGTGGCAGGGTTGGGCTTATTTTGAGCCCGAAATCTTTGAACGACATCTCCTCCTGAACCACTAGGCCGATTTCAATGAAACTTTACCAGAATGTTCCTTGGGTGACCCTTTACTTAAATTGTTAAAAAGATTTTGATTGGTCCATAAATATGGGCGTGGCAGGGCGGGCTTATTTTGAGCCCGAAATCTTTGAACAACATCCCCTCCTGAACAACTGGGCCAATTTCAATGAAACTTTACCAGAATGTTCCTTTGGTGACCCTTTACTTAAATTGTTCAAGAAATTTTGATTGGTCCATAAATATGGGCGTGGCAGGGCGGGGCTATTTTGACCCCGAAATCTTTGAACGACATCTCCTCCTGAATCACTGGGCCAATTTCAATGAAACTTTAATAGAATGTTCCTTGGGTGACCCTTTACTTAAATTGTTCAAGAAATTTTGATTGGACTAAAAATAGGGGCGTGGCAGGGCGGGGCCTATTTTGAGCCCAAAATTTTCAAATGACATTTTCTCCTGAACCACCTGGCTGATTTCAATGAAACTTTACCAGAATGTTCCTTGAGTGTCTCTTTTCAAAGCGGGCTTATATTGAGGCCAAAATCTTTGAAGGATATCTCCTCCGGAACCACTCAGCCGATTTCAATGAAACTTTACCAGAATATTTCTTGGGTGACTATTTACTTAAATTGTTCAAGAAATTTTGTTTGGTCCATAAATATGGGCATGTCAGGTGGGGCCTATTTTGAGCCCGAAATCTTTGAACGACATCTTCTGAACCTTATAGTTTAATAAGATTGGTCAAGGGTTGCAGGTTCATTGTGATTGAGTATTTTGGTGCAATATGGACCAGAACCATTTAATCATTACTAAATAGGTCTTAGAAGATTTTGAAGTGTTAATGTATTCATTTAAAGTATAAGCTTTATTTAATGAAAGTCTTAAGATTTTAAAGCCAGTGGAGCGATACAGGCCCTCTTGGGCCTCTTGTTTTTGCAATATGATATTAATTTCTTTCAAATGATGATTTCATCAAGGCTTGAAAAACGATGGAAATCCTTGTCTACAGCCCAGGGATACATTATTTTCCAAGCTTAGTCATGATTTCCTTACAAAAAATTGTAAATCTAAAAAAGTCATTTGTGTCTTAGATTGTACAAATATATTGTATTATATGTACGGTAATTATTTCTGTGTTTCTACAAAATTCACTGAATGATATTTAATCTTAAATTGTCATTCTTATGATTTGATATTCAGCTCCACTAGCAAAAGGCCATTTAGAATGTAACAAAGATTTTCTCTGTTCCAGGGATTGTACGAGTATGTGAGACCAGACTGGGAGTCAAGACCACAACCTGCCCACATTGACCTTGACCTTAAAACATTTGGAGCTACAGTCCCAGACAGACCAACCCTGAAGGATAATGATACTGAAGGAATACCAAAGTAAGTTTAGTCTACAAACCTTGGTGTCATTCAAAGACAGCAAGCAGTCTAGAATTTTCATTCATTGTGAATGTTATTTTTTGTCTCAAAATCTGAATTATACAGCAACGCTTGATTATCACAGGCCAATTTTGAAAACCAAATCTATTCATAGGTTAATAGAGAGTGACATAATTTCCTTCTATAAATACTTCCAGCAAAATAACATTAAGGATTTTTTTTGTAGGTGAGAAAATATCTGTTTCAAACAATTTCTCATAATTCCATAAAACTTTGTTATATTCAGTGCTTATCAGAAATCCCACATTTGATTTAAAAATAGAGGAGTTATTAACCCAAGTTAAGATGCAAATACACTTACTTGAGATTTGAAAACCCCTTGAATTTTTTATTTGAATTGGGGTTTTACGTCGCTTTCAACAATCTCTCAGTTATATCGCAACGACTGGAGCACCTAACGATGGATTCCTGGTATTTCTCACACCAGTACTACCACCACATCCCTTTCCAAGCCTCCAGTTGCTATTCCACATAGGTTTACGATTATCTACCCATTGGTGGAAGACAAATGTCGGAAAGGATAAGTGCCGCGGCCGGGGATCCAACCTGTGCGAATAAAGACCTCTGGATTAGAAGTCCGGCACTCTACCAACTGCGCTATTGCTGCGGCTGAAAACCCCTTGAAATACTTGCAATAACCACTGCATCTTCTCTGAAATTGAATATGGTAAAGTGTTTATCTAACTTGCTGTAAAATGTTCTTTATTATAGGGTTTTGGAATTGTCCACTGCACTTTCTTTGAAATAGAACCTGTTAAAGTGTTAATCTAACGTGCTCTGAATGTCTTGTATTATAGGGTAGACAGAACCTATAAAGTATATTATGGAGGAGCACAAAAGAGGCCTGATGGTCAGTATTCACGTCCAGTTATAAATCCTGACGGTAAAGTTGTCGGTCATGTCGGAGATGGAAATAGAAAGGACATCAGAAACGCAGTAGAGGCGGCTCATAAAGCGGCACCAGGGTCTGTATATACCTGAACACTATGATAAAAATGTTATTTTTTGCATATTTCTCATTATGTATAATTGTAAAATTTTGAATTCAATGGATAAAATTTTACCATTTAATCTCTTCACTGTCCTGCTATATGTAATGCTTTGTAAGACATTCAAGAGATGAAGAGAGTATGTGTTGATTTCACTGAGGCATAAAACTAAAAACCTAATCACACTGTATGAATATGCAAAGTGAATTCCTACATGAGCGTGATTAGGTTTTTAGTGTCATACCTATATGAAATCAATAAATATTATCTTCATATCTTATAATTTAACATCATGAAGCAAAAATTTAAAGATTTGTCAATTAAAAAACAGATTTCTTCAGGACTGCTTTTTGCGGAAGCTTAAAAAACAACTTTGACCCAAAATTGTTTTCATTGGGGAATATAAATAAACTTTTCAGCCAATCAGATTGCACGAAAATTTGATGAAAACCAATAATATTAAATTATTGTAAAATGAGATCAGCCTGCAAAGTAGTATAAATAAAATATTTCTTTGTTTTCAATGAGTAGATGGGGAAAGAGAGCAGCCCACAATCGAGCACAGATTGTATATTATATGGCAGAGAATTTAGAGATCCGACGAGATGAACTTGCTCAACATATCAGTGAGATGACAGGCTGTACAATAGAACAGGGTCTACGGGAAGTTGAACTGTCTATAAATAGATTGTTTCATTGGGGAGCTTACTGTGATAAATATGGAGGAACTGTACAGGTATGATTGTTCATTAATATAATGATTCGATTTTTAGCTCCACTGGCTGAAAGCCACTGGGGATATTGTCATGGCGTTGTGACTGTCATGCGTCCGTCCGGTTGTGCATGCGTCCGGTCGTAAACTTTTTCTTTAAAAATCTTCTCCTCAGAAACTACTGGATGAATTTCAACCAAACTTCACAGGAATGATCCTTGGGTGACCCTCTTTCAAAGTTGTTCAAGAAATTTTTGATCCAATGAAAAACATGGATTAAATGGGCATGGCTTATTTCCAAATATGGTAAAAAGTGAGTTTTCTCGGATTCTAATTGATGGATACCAATTATATGTTTAATTTTACATGAATGATCCTTGGGTGACCCTTTATCAGTCTACTAAAAATTATTGTGATCGGATGTAAAATATGCATTTTATGGGCGGAGGTCATTTCTCTATATGTTATATAGTGGAAACTTTGAAAATCATTTCCTCAGAATGTAATGGATGGAAAATGGATATCAACCAAATTTCACTGGAATGAATCTTGGGTGACCCTTTATCAGTCTACAAAAATTATTGTGATCGGATGAAAAATATGCATTTTATGGGCGGAGGTCATTTCTTTTGATATGTTATATAGTGGAAACTTTGAAAATCATTTTCTCAGAATGTAATTGATGGATGTCAACCAAATTCACTGGAATGATTCTTGGGTGACCCTTTATCAGTCTACCAAAAATTATTGTGATCGGATAAAAAATATGTATTTTATGGGTGCAGGTTATTTCTCAATACGATAAATAATGGAAACTTTGAAAATCATTTTCTCAGAATCACTGGAATGATCCTTGAGTGAACCTTTATCATGCAGCAAAAATTTATTGTCATTGGATGAAAAATATGTTTTTTATGGACAGAGGTCATTTCTCTATATGTTATATAGTGGCATTTTTGAAAGTCATTTAAACATCAGTAGAACCCAAACTATCTTAAAATCAAGGGAGTGGGGCTTATTTTGAGTCGCCTCAGAATGGGTGGGCAGGGTCTATTTTCTCTTTAAATTCTTGCAATAACATCGCCTCTTCAACAATTAGGCAAATGTGAACGAAACTTTGTCAGAAAGTTACTTGGATGGGTTCCACTTGACCAATAACATTCAGGTGAGCGGTTTAGGGCCAGAATGGCCCTCTTGTTTTAAAAACAGAAGTATATTTCAAGGTCTTAGCCTAATTCTATCATTATTGGCAATACCTAGTGTTACGATACTTGGAATTCATCTTTACTATCAGAAGAGCAATCTATTAAATTAAAAGGGGACAATTGACTGCTGACAAGTTCTTTGTTCATTATCTAGCTTTTCATTGCAAACGTGAAATGATTACATTTCATTTCCTTTGTGAGACAGGGGTGGAATCATAAACTTTCGATTTTGTTTTTTTTAGCTACACTGGCCGAAAGGCCAGCAGGCTGTTGTCATGGCGGGGTGTCCGTTGTCCGTGCGTCCATAAACTTTTACTTTAAAAATCTTCTCCTCAGAAACTACTGGATGGATTTCAATCAAATTTCACAGGAATGTTCCTTGGGTGACCCTGTACCAGATTCCTTCAAAGAATTTTAATCCGTTGAAAATCATGGCTGTAGTGGGTGTGGCTAATTTCCATATATGGAAATAGGTGGCTTTTCTCAGAAACTAAGTGATGGATATAAACCAAACTTCACATGAATTATCCTTGAGTGACCCTCAAGTACCTAACTAATGGATAACAACCAAATTTCATTTGAATGATTCTTTAGTGATCCTTTACAAGTCTGTAAAAATATATTGTGATCAGATGAAAAATAAGTGTTTTTATGGGCGGAAGTCATTTCTCTATATGTTGTATAGTGAAAACTTTGAAAATCAATTTCTCAGAATCTAACCAATGGACATTAACCAAATTTCACTGGAATGATTCTATAGTGATCCTTTATTAGTCTTTACAAAATTATTGTGATCAGATGCAAAATATGTATTTTATTGTCAGAGGTCATTTCTTTTGATATGTTATACGGTGTAATATCCAATATAGGGTAAAACAAACTTTTTTAAAAGTTTAAACAGATGGATTTCAACCAAATATTATGGTAATTTTAAATCTGTGAAGTTGTATCAGGCTGCAAAAAATGTTTGATTAAATTAACAGCATGCTTTTTATTTGCAGAGGATATACAACATAAAAAGTGAATATTTGATCACTTTTGGTATCACCTAAATGATAATTTTTTAGACTCATTAAATTTAATAGGTATAAAGATTGTAGGTTAGAAAGGAACATCAGCTTTGTTGGAATCCAAATGTGAAGAAATATTAGGTGAAATAGGGAGCCTAAGATACCCCCTTAGAATTGGTCAGTTTAGTAGAGCAAAGGGTGACTGCACAAAGAGGACAATTAAGTGGTGTAAACTGACCTTACTGAGGTTCAGAGTGGGGAAAAAAGAGCTGACTTGAGTGCACTCTAAGGCATTGGGTAGAATCAATATGTTGGATTTGATATTTTACTTCTTATTATCATAAGTTAGAATTTTGTTTTGATGACAAACAATTATTGTGAAGTAACACCCTAATAGTGGTGTTTAATGAAAAGCAGAAAGATCTACAATCAAAATTTTGTAGATAAATGACCTGTATATTGTGCAGTAACATTCTGTTAGTGTTGAAATTTTTATTTTTGGATTTCAAACAAATTACACTGGAATGATCCTTGTTTTATACAGCCTTATCATCCTATAGTCATTATCAGGATATTCAGGCCTGTGAAGCGAATCAGGCGCTCAAGCGCCTCTAGTTTACAAATCTCATGACAAATTCTATGTTGTGGGTACTCATTAGAATGATCTCGACAAAATAATGACTTTAGATTTGTGTTGCACATCCCTATCTAGACCTCTGCTTCATTTATTTGTTAAACGATGACTCAACACAAAACACTTGTAACTGCCTATGAACATATAAGAAGTTACAAGTGTTTCCAGCTGAGCCATTGAAATGAGCAATTATATTTCTTTACCTTTTTTCTAGGAGACCGACCTACATGTATATGGTTGTACTATAAAGGTTCATATATCAACTTTAGAATTTTTTGAAATTTTGGTAAATCTTATGTTGTAGGTACTCATTGAAATCATCTTAATGTAACAATTCCATTGAGTACCTACTACTTTGGTTTTCACAGAATTGTTAAGATTCCTGTTGTTCCCTCTGGTTTATTTCAGGAGACCACCCTATATGGTTGTACTATAAAGGTTCATGAACCAGTTGGTGTTATTGGTATAGCCTGTCCAGACAATTATCCACTACTTGGGTTTGTGTCATTGTTTGCACCGGCCGTGGTCAGGGGAAACACTGTGGTTATTATACCGAGTGAGAAATATCCATTATCAGCATTAGATCTTTATCAGGTAAATAGAGGATATTGATTGAGTGGTCATGGAATACCAAATTTATTAAACGAGTCATCTTTAAACAGATAAAAACGAGGCTACACCGAGTTTTTATCTGTTTATAGATGACGAGTTTAATAAATTCTGTATTCTATGAACACAAATTTAATATTCTATTTATAATATGATCCGAATTTTTGCGAAAAAAATGTCAAAATTCTTCAAATTCAACATTTTAATTTTCTGCGAAACTTATAACGCCCTTTAAAACTGACGTCACAATATATACTTTATGATGTCATTTTCGCGGTTACAAAGTAGCGTTGCTATTTGCTCTGAGCTCATTTGCATAGTTATTCCACTAGTGTATTAACACATGTTTAACATCAAAAATATTTAACGGTATTATTTCACTCCCGCGACATAGGTCGTATTATAATTGAAATCATGAAATAATTTCATTTTTGCATTGAGATATTCATTTATAAGGTCTGATGGAGAAGGAGTTTTTTTCAAATGATAAAATCTGAGGGCAGAGCAAGTGGATTTTGCTTTGAATATAACTCCTCCCAATCTGACTTTATTCATGGACAAATCAATGAGCAAATGAAATTATATCCATTATAACATGATCACAATTCTGAAAAATAGTTTTATTACCTTTTCTTCTGGGTGTTAGAAAGGTTTATAACCTATTTCTTGGTGTAAAAATTAATTAACAAGTAACAATACTGACATTGGAAGAATTGCACTGAAAGCAAAGCGCAAATTTAGCAAATGGGCTATATGACGTCAAAAGCATCAATGTTCCCGCTTGGGATGACGTTGAGTAAAAAATGGGAGGAGTTATCATTGAACTGAGTGAAAACACATGGCATAAGAATTTTATTGCAAATAAAGTTCCATGTAATTTCTTATTATTTCATATATGCGTTTTACACCACAGTGTTATAATTGACAATAATTGTTTATTTCATTGTTACAGATTCATCTTTTATTGACTTATATACTTTGTTCTTTCAATTTGAATCATGTATCAAGCCAATGTACTAACCCCATTTTGTTTCAAACAAATTATGATGGCTTTCTAACTGGAGAGGTCAGTGCAACACTATTGTAAGTGCTTATTTAATTATAGGCACTTACAATAGTATTGCACTGACCCCTCGAACTTCACTTAGAGTGGTTCTCCTCAGTATTACTCTTGGATGGGTGTTTAATCTAAGATTTTCATTTGCTTGAGATATATCTGTCTTGTCTCTGCTTCTCACAGAGTTGTGATCTGTTATGAATCTGATTACATTGATTGACAACATTTAGAAAGAAGAGCAACTTGAGTTGAAATGAAAAGTTCATTAGATATTTCTATAGCAGTAATGGATTAGATAATTATATAAAAGTAATCTTACTATTCAATTTAGTTTAGAGGATTATTAAATGTTATTTTTATTCATTTCAGATTTTTGACACATCAGATCTACCTGGTGGGGTGGTTAACATCATTACAGGTGACCGGGATCATTTAACCAAGTTTTTAGCAGAACATCAAGATGTGCAGTCTATGTGGTACTTTGGTTGTGTGGAGGGATCAAAGTATGTAGAGTACATCTCCGCAGAAAATGTGAAACGAACCTGGGTTAACTATGGGTATGTGTTACTTATTGTTGTAACCAAGTAAAACATTATAAGACTTTTGATGTACAATTGTGAGTGAGATCTATTTCATTTTGAGAATGATACTAGTAGTCAATAATGGTTATTGGAGACTCGAACATGCTTGTGTATCTATATGGTTGATGGTGGACGGACCTTTTGGCCACGGACGTTTTGGCCAAGGACGTTTTGGCCACAATATTTTTCAAATTAGGACCTTTTGGCCAAAAATTATTTACTGGGAAAATAAGTTATCATATGAAATTTTAATCATGTTATAGTTATTATTTTAGTCATTTAGATAACAAAAGAGTTTTTTTTCACCATTTTGATGTGTTTTTTAGCTCAATAGTATATCTAATATATCTGAAGAAAAATAATGAAAAAAAATCTTTACTATACAAAGAGAATGAAGAATAGATTGAAATTACTTTGAAATATCAATGATGTATATTTACAAAATACATCATCTATACATGCCATAAGTGAGTCAAGTTTTTTAATGGCAGCGCTGTGAATATCATATCAATACACATCATGGGTAAACTCAAACAGAATTTTATCTGGGTTAAACCTGTCAGTGCAAAGATTACATGATAAAATTAGTATGTTTGGTCTATTTTTAGATTGGTGTGTACTATTTCTTGTAATATTTATTGTGTATTGAAGTTTTTCAGCGCTTTAAGTTTAACATGTGTGAATCTTATTTAACCTCTTAAAAGGACCGACCTAGCTTGATAAAATGGGATATTTTTAATTGTTTGTGAGTGGATAATAAGCCAGGTAAGTATCCACATATTTAAATAAACTTGAATGTTTGGTTTTGTGTAATTTAAAATTACAAGGGAATAGAGATACAATTGAAGAAATATTCTAAGCTTGGAAGCTGATTTTTAGAGCAAAAAAAGTGAATGTTTTTGGTTGATGTGTTTTGAAATATCGTGTTGGAATGCACCACATGACAAAGAATTAAAAAATTGGATTGTTTAGGGGGGAAAACATATTCTAAAGTGTAAATTAAAACAGAAGATGAACAGATTTGTCATCGGGGGGGCTTAGAATAATAAAATCTATCTCAGACTCTTCAAATAGTACTATGCCCATATTTATCACCCAAGATCTAAGAGGAATGGAAACATGGGGATGTAAAATTCGACTCGACTGACCAGCGAAGGACCCTGATTTATCTGAAAATGAAATTCGTTGATATTGTTGGGAGAATTCCGTGATAATTATATTTTACCTGATACATGGTGCCAAAGACATCAGAGACATATTTCACCATGCCTTGACTGATGTTTCATTATTGTTTAATCAGAGCTCCAACACAAATAAACTCACTATTGTTTGCTATTTGATGCTTAAAACTAATGAGCAACAACATTTCAAAGTCAATTCCGAATCATCAGAGGGTAAGTTCATTTGTTAAAGTTTGTTTAATTTTTTTCAACAATACGCCGCCATTAAAAAACTTGACTCATTTATGGCATGGGGCTGTAGGATAAACAACATGAAAATATTTTCAAAAAGCACAATTAGATCATTTCTTTTGACCATAGTAATTAATTCAAATTATCTATTACCTATTAATCTAATAATACCAATAATAACCAATTAATGAACTAGTAAGGATTAAACAGAAACTGCTATATGAAATTAAAGCAAGTTTGTTAAATTCTATATTAAACATTTAATTGATCATTAAAAACAATTTAATAGAGATTAAAAGATTTTTCCCATCAGCCCCCCTCCCCTAACCACCCCCTTTAAACTGTAGCCTGATTATTGAATGAGAAATAGGATATATAGTTCCATATTCAATTTCTAAATTACAATAAAGAATTATTTCATAACACAAAATGATTTATCATCTAATATTAAAATATTTTTTTTTAAAAACATTTTCAAATCTCATTTAAATATTTGGCCAAAAACATATATATGTATTTAAAGAAATTAACTCCTTTTCTCACACAATTTTGTTAAAGGTATAATATTTTAATCTTGTAACTACACTTCTAATGTGGATAAAAATTCCAATGAAAAGAAACAAATAAAGAATAACAGTTAATGGTTATATACATTCTTAAACCCATATAATAGAAATTTGGCCAAAAAGTCCTACTTTGAAAATCATTGTGGCCAAAACGTCTGTGGCCAAAACGTCCTGGCCAAAACGTCCGTGGCCAAAACGTCCTACATTCATGGTTGATAGTGGAAAATATAATATTAATGATTATCCTTGGTGACATAATTTAAAAACAAAAGTTGTGTGTTGTATAAAATGTCCTGTTTAGAAAATACAGAGTCAAGGTCACAAAGCTTGAAGTAAGGAAGAAATTCATGGAGTCCCAACTAATTTTTGTCAAGAAATTTTTGCAAGCAGTCACTTATCAGGAAAAAGGTTGCTTGATTAAGGTGCTTTGCTTGAGCAAGATTTTCTGTATTTGCACAATCAATAATTTGTCATTAACCCTTTGCTGTTTAATCCCTGCTTTTTATGTGCCTGTGATTTTATGATTGAGAAAACATTGTGTAAAAAGAAGAAATTGCTCCTGACAGGCAATTTCTTCTTTTTCCACATTATTTTCTACCCTACTGAATGGATATTTTTCAAATTAAATCCACTTTAAATTTTTATAGCCAAATTCTTTGAATTTGGACAGATCCAAAATTTTGAAAAACGGGAAAGTGTTTAGTCTCATTTTGTTACTTCTGTCCTATGTTGTAGATATGATAGAGACTGGGAGGATACCGATCAAGGTCAAGGTGATGAGTTCTTATATCAGGCTGTACAGGTGAAAAATATCTGGATACCCATGGGGGACATCTTTGCCAACTAAATTGTACAGACAAAACAGAAATATCTATGGGAGATACATGTATCTTTGCCAACTAAATTATAGTACAAAACAGACTGTTGAAAATATCGGGACACCCATTGAGGATATCTTTCCCAACCAATTACTAGTACACAACTAAACAGACTTTATTAGGAAATATATAGATACAAAAAATGATCTTATGTCAGCTGACCTGGGTCTTTAATTGATTCACAAATTGGAGTTGTTACATACAGGTTCTAGTTTTTATAGATTCAGACTGTTATTGAGTCAATATTTGCATAAAATTTATAAACTTTTGTTATCTGTCTAGACTTATTGCATTAAGTAGCCCATTACCTAGCAAAATTAATTACAATAATATTGAAGTAATATATTGATCACTTTTCAATATGATCAGTGTGAGTCCCATAGAGTGAGAATTGTTTTGGTGGATTATCATGAAAAAACAGAAGTTTATCATTTGATAAACTCACTGGCTAACCAGTGCAATAATAAGAAACTTTAACCCCGCTTTTGTTCATTTCACTCTATCTTAGGTTATGTAAGCGGAACCCAATAAGTGACATCATCATAAACCTTGCACGGCAAAGGGCTTTTAGGAAAAAAAAAATCTAAAATTTTCATGTTACATCTACTTTTTGCCTTAAAGTAATAGAAAACAGCTTGTTTTTCATGCAAGATCAATAAATGTTATATTTCGTGAACAACAAAAGCTGATTTTTTACTTGTGGCTCCACCTTTTGTGAAAATATAGCTATTGTTGTTCATTCAATGAAATATGAATTAATCTTAAACTGAAATCAAAGGATAATCCTCTATTTTGTTCATTTGTGGGTGATATTGCAGATTGACTATATTAGAGTTTAAATTAATTAGTGTGTTCTTTTCTGCTTGTCATTAAATAGACATTATAAGGACTTAAGGTTTGTTATAAAAAGTCTTGTTACAAGAATATATTGACAGGTCAGTGCAGAACTATTGTAAATACCTATAGATTTATAGGCACTTACAATCGTTATGCACCTAGTCCTCAATGTGTATCAAGATTTCAGAATGTTATGTACATGTACAAAGTTTTGTCAGTAACTACATTTATCAGTATTTAGGCAGCTTTTTTAATGTGATTAAGTGTGATATATATAACAAGATGAGATGAACTACATCATTATGTTAATAGATGTTGTGTTTTACTTTATAATCAAGATGATAATTTTTGTGAGTTGTGCACCTTTACTGTCAGATGGCAAAATCGGAAATTGTTAAGAATAAGACTTTTTGTACCCATAACTTTAAGAATAGGCAAAACAGTTAGAAAAATGACCCCTTATCATTCTGAAAAAAGTTCCATTTCATAAATATGTTTGGCTGAGCCTGATAAACTCGGTGACACATTGGGTTTTCAATTCTAGGGACAAGAGTTTGAACCCTGTTTGGCCAACTTTCATCTGATGGAGTCATATTGACGTGTCTCCCACAACTGTACACTGTCCACCTAAGTGGGATGAGCAGCTGGAGGATCATATGAAATGTTGTTGTTGTACTGGTGTGAGAAATAACATTAAATCATATGTAGAAGCACCAGCCCCTATGACACAACTACCATAACTGTTAAAAATGGCGTGAAAAATGTCAAATGTCAATTGGTCAAGCTATTTCATGTTAATGCCTCTTTTTTATGCCCTAGAAGAAAAATAAAGCTTCAGGACTTCAGAAATAAACCTATAGTAAAATAGAACAAATCTCTAAATTCAGAAAATCTACCCTGGTGACATTTTTTTACCTTGGTCGATCTTTGCAGTTTGCACAGGGTGACCAGAGTCTACATCTTCACATTCCTAAGATCAAGGGCTCAGCATAAAACACATGTAATTGCCTATGTATTTATAGGTAGTTACAACTTTTTGGCTGAGCCATCAACTGATGTTTTAAAAAATATTTTTGAAATAGTAAATTTGAGAGGTATTGGGGTAAAGTTTTACTGTGCTATAGAAAAAGATATGTATTCAAATTATGTTTTCAAGGCTTTAATATGCTAGTCAATTTAATCTACTTTTACATTGTTTGATTTTTTTTATGTATTGTGTTATGAAATTACAAGGTAAGTTTTAAGGCTTACTATTTTAATGATAGAACCCAAATATGAGTAAATGAGATCATAATTCAATGGCAGATCAAGAACTTCTGTAAAGGGGGTTCAAGCATACAGATACCAGCAGGGTTTTAAAGGACCCAGGTTTAGTGAGTCCAAGACTCACAAAAAAGTGGCAAGGACTCTTGAAAACTATCTAATGTAAGCTCGCAGGACCGTGTGGGGATCAACTTTAGGAAAAAAATTGAAAATTGTTTAAACAGTCTTCAATTATTTTCCTAAGTTGATACCCAAAGGAACATATCTATCCAATACAGTGTTTAGCTAGCTAATTCAGAAATTAATATGAGAAAAGCTAAATCAAGATTGTGCAAATTGCAGACTCTAAAACCTTAAGAAAGGACCCTTTTGAGCATATCTAGTCCTTGGGACCCTATTTTGTTGACACCATATAGTAATCGGGGGAGGGATGGGTGTCATTTTACCACTGTTACCCAAATTCAGTTGAATTCCCCTATGCCAATGAAATAAATAGGCCTCATGGGAGGTTCCTTTAAACCCCTGAATTTCCTCTGGATCTGCCACTGTAATTCAGTAATAGTCAGTTTCAAGGTTATTGAATGTCCTTATCAAGGATACACCCATGAATCATTTGTGGACACTAAGTTTTTTATTCATTTGCACTAAATGCTAAATTATGCATGATGGCCAAAGAAAGATTAAAAGCCTGTAATAGTACTGTGAACGGCTTTATATTGGCGGTGTCTACATTTGGCGGTTTTTCGATTATGATTTATTGGCAGTGATTTATTTTGGCGCATCTTACTTTAACGCTAAAATTAAACGCTTCATCTATATTTTACATTTTTCCCTCGTTTAATACAACGTTTCAGTAAAAAGAGGGACAATTTCTAGAGTAATGTCAACTTTCTACAAACTAGACAATAGTTTGTTTTCACACCTTTTGTTATAGTTATAACGCCTGTATAAGTTTTTCACACTTTTTCCGTGTGATTTCATAACAATGTATCAGCCAATTTGGATCTAGAATCTTGAAATTGAGGGATCAGTGCAATACTATTGTAAGTGCCTGTAATTTATAGGCACTTACAATAGTATTGCACTGATCCGTCGAAATGTCAACGTTGTCAGCATGATGATAAGTATGGTCTGCATATCTTTGACACTGACTAAAAATGTACAGATTTCATATCTATCATAATAAAGAAATTTCTTATTTAATTATTACAAATATTAGCAGTGGATTAATTTTGGCACATTTTAGCTTGACCGCTAATATAGCCAAAATAAAACCACCGCCAAAATTACCCCGTTTACAGTATTCTGTTATCCCAATAACATTTTTGCTGTTAAAGCAGTATGGCAAAAGGAATTCTTTGTTTACATGTTATGACTTTTCTATTCATAGTGCTGTTTTACTTTTATGTCTTTTATGACATCTAGGGCTAGTTATATTGTGTTGAATTTAAGGAAGTATTGTTTATTAGTTATGCTTTAAGAACATTCCTGTATTAGTATGGTACTTTGTGTAATTTTTGATTTGAGGCTTTAATTCTTCTATCTATTGAATTGTGTTTTTGTCTTGAATCTTAATTCACAAACAAAACTTTTAAACCATTTCCAAATTCAAATGTACACCCCTTTTTGCATTCGAAACATTGCTCGGACATTTATGGAAACTGGAAAGTACCTTGGATGTAATTGGTTCATTGTTTTAGACAGAAACAGTGTAAAAAAAAATAATGCTTCAATCAGAGCCGAGTTATTTAGATTTATCCCTTTTAAGAGAGTAATTGAGACTTTAAAGATGAAGCACTCACAAAATTTAAGATTTTTAAGCTGTTATATAAGAATCTTAAGGTGTTTAAATAAGAACATTAAGATTTCACAACATGGCTTAAACAAGTAGTGTTAGCAATTTCTAATGTTTTCACTCAAAACTAAGAGAACTAATGCCACTTTATCTGCCATTGAGTTTTTCAAAAGTTTTCTCCTAACTTTCAAATAGTCCATCAATGTACATTCTGAGGTTGATTGTTAGATTTGCCGAGTGGTGTTCTGAATGGCAATTTTAGGTCAACATTCCTTATGTTTCCAAAGCTAGTCAAAATACAGTTGCTTGTGTCAAAGGGTTGAAACAGTATAGATCCTACCTTTGGGTTTTTACATGCTTTCCAGAACAATCATTTGTGTTCTATATGTGTTCACCAAATATTTTTAGATGGATCAATTTTAGCTTATATTTTTATGAACCTACAGCACAAAACTATTTAGTAGATGTACAAGTTACAGTCAGTGATCTAAGGTCAATTTTGTCTTTACAGGTATAGACAAAATTGAAGTTTGATAACTCACTGAAACTTATACATCTGTGTGTATCTACAAATTCAAAGATACGATAGATTTATGCTGACCACTCAATTTTTTTATCAATAGTTTGCATGTCTAGAATGTGGAGATGCCCAGCGCTATATTTAGAGAGGGGAATAGATGTATTTTTCAACATTATTTGTACAAACCCTTTGTTGTGGGTACTCATTGTAATTATCAAATGGGTACCCACAAGATACTGTTTTGTAGAGAAATAAAGATTTTAGACAGGCTTTACTCCCAACTTATTTACACCTCTGAGATGTTTTATTCAGATAGTAGAAATAAAGAGTAATATATAAGTTTGTTTCATCTTTTCTAATTCCCATAATCCACTATCATCATTTCAATGAATACTTTGTGTCAAATGCCAGTAGGATTCTATGAATAGAAAGTTCAAAAACTTGGATGATAGTTTTTCACCACTTTCACTACTGGCTTAATGGAGACTCAGCGATATATAAAATTGACTGAAGAAATGTTCAATATATTGTCTATGCTGAAACTCTTATTATACAAAACTTAAAGCCAGGCAGATTTTCACTTTGAAAAGGACCCTAGATAGAGAGTCTCTATCCTAGGATGATTCCTGAGGAATAAGTTGAAATTGATCAAGGAGTTTATGAAACTCAAAAATGTTGTCAAAGGACATTCAGCGTTGTTAGCAAAACTTACTTAAAAATTCATCCATGAAATAAATATCAGAGCTAAGCGCTGTATAAGTTAAATATTAATTTGTTTGTTTGCATGGGGTTTTATGCCAAATTTAACAATCTTAAAGTGGTGTTGCATCTGGAGCACTTAACAATGGACTCCTGGTATTTCTCAATACTACCATTTCACCCTTTCTTAGCTTCTTGTAGCTATCCCACATAGGTCTACGATTATCAACCCATTGGTGGAAGACTAATACATTGGAGGTATAGGAAGATCTTTTTCAAATACCATATCTACTTAAGATGATAAATTTTACCAATTCAATCCATTATATTTTGAGGTATGCCCAAGACAAGCTATATTTTTAATCATCTTAGCAGTTTCTGGAGAAACCCTGGATGTATTGTTGTTGTTGTTGGCGTTTAGGTGCTGGCATGACAAACTTTAACCTTGGTCATATCTGTGTTGTTATTGAAGAAATCTTCATGAAACTTTGCATGTGTGTTCATCATCATTTTACTTATCCAGACTCTAAGGGGGGATAACTCTCGAAGCATTTTTGTAAGAGTTATGTCCCATCTTCAACATATTTGTTGCATTATCCAGCATCTGAAGCCGAGCCTTGCACCTGAAGGTGGTGCTCTTATTTTGATGTTGAAGGGAAACCTCAAGCTTTGGAAATAAACAAGCTCAATTTTACCAGTGGACCTTAGCCTAGGACCTTGATTTTGGAGATATCTCTCAATTAATTTCAAATGATGGAGAACAATTGCCAAGATATTTAGAAATCAATTTATGATTATTGTTGGAGCTATGCTGCAGACAAGCCCGATTCAATATTAATCTTTGACCTTGACATACAAGAACAAACACATGTATTTTACATAGCACAGTAATTGACTGTTATTTTTGAATAAAAAACTCACATTTTGGGGTAAATTCAAAACTATTAATGTAAGTGCCCATATAAACTGAAACTATTTTATCACATTCAAGTATCTCTGCTCAAGTGACACGAGTTAAGGAATCAATTGTGTATCTAGTGGCTGGTCAAAACAAAGTAACATTATATCAGCAAATTCATGGATTTCATGGCAGAACTATTTGTCATTGAAAGGTGATGCTTTATTTTTGTCTTACAGTATATTAATAGGCACTTCCAACAGTTTTGCACTGACCATGGATTCTTCAGCTCCAGTGAGCCATGTAGAACCTAGACAGGGAGCTCTTACTTTGAACCAAATTTTTTGTTTATAATGGTGTGTAATGAATGATACTACATCATTTAGAATCAATTCCTTAGAACAATTGTAGCGGTTGCTTACAGGACATGATCCTCAAAGATTTTAAAGAGGTTCTTTTTGGTAGCTATTTAACAATCCTTATCACAGTGAAGTTCACTTAAGTGCTTAACCCTTTCCTGTTTTACAAAATTTTGGACCTATCCAAATTCAAAGGTTTTGCAGACGAAAATTTTAAGTGGATTTAATTTGAAAAATAACCATTCTGTAGGGTAGAAAATAGTGTGGAAAAAAAGAAATTGCTTGACAGAAGCAATTTCTTCTTTTTTTCACAATGTTTTCTCAATCATAAAATCACAAGCACGTAAAAAGCAGGGATTAAACAGCAAAGGGTTAAAAGGATACTAGTACTAGGCCTGGGCTTTAAAATTCCTCACATAAGACATATTCACATAATGGGGCCAAGAGTGGAATCTAGAGCCTTGGAATTCCTATAGAATGAGCTTAGCATGACCCCTTTAATAAGGGGTAAATCTTTTTAAATACATTACAGTCAATCGTTCTCGAGAGACCATGACAATAAAGCGACAATTTCAAAATTCCCTTCTTAAAATCAAAATATCTCAAAAGTAGATATTTGTTGGTCTGAAAATTATTGTAAAAGAATTCTATGTTGTTAAAACTCATAAGAATCATGTCAACACAATTTTATTAAGTATTATCAACATAGGATAATTGAGAAATTCGCAATAACATACATATTCAATCACAATTTATTTCTGATTTGTTATCAAAATGAGTACTAAGCAACCATTCTCTTTCAGTGGTAGTCCTGTTAGTGGTTGCTTAACCCTTTGCTGTTTAATTCCTTTACATGTCAGTGATTTTATGATTGAGAAAAAATTGTGAAAAAGAAGAAATTGCTTCTGACAAGCAATTTCTTCTTTTTCCACACTATTTTCTACCCTACTGAATTGTTATTTTTATGCCCCCCATATCGAGAGATCAGGGGCATATTGTTTTACTCATGTCCGTCTGTCTGTCTGTCCATCCGTCTGTCCGAAAACTTAACCAAACTTAACCTTTGCCTTTTCTCCAAAAGTATTTGACATACAATGCTCATATTTGGCATGATGATAGATCTCAATGATCTGCATCTGCTGGTACCAAAGTCAAGGTCATGTGACAAGGTCAAGGTCATCTGTCAAGGTCAAACTTTAAAAAAAAATGCTGTTCCGGGGGCATTGTGTTTCACAAACACATCTTGTTCAAATTAAATCCACTTTAAATTTTTGTCTGCAAAACAGGAAAGGGTTAAAGCACTTTTTATGCCCCAATATCTAGAGATCGGGGGCATATTGTTTTACTCATGTCCATCTGCTGTCAAGGTAAAACTTTGAAAAAAATGCCATTACGGGGGCATTTGTGTTTCACAAACACATCTTGTTTCTGTATTAGAAAAGAGAGCAACTGTTGGGGAGGGAGAATTTGTTATATTACCCAGTTACTCAAGGAATTCAAAGAATGACAGATACAAAATGCCTTTAACAAATCAACATTTATTTGGAATTAATTGTATAATAATACTTAAAAAGTTATGTTACATAAATACATTCTGATATATACTTCTATCTTTACAAAATATTATGTTTACAGATATTAAGAGTCTAATGATTTCATTTGTTATCAGACAAAATAATTTACACTAGTATTAACCTAGAGAAACCAAAGGTATCTTTAAAATGCAGGTTTTAAAATTACTCTTTATGGGCCTCTTAAACCATAAAAAAGTTTGTGAATTGTTTAAACGCAGAAACACTAATTGGTATTGACTGCACATATTGATGGCTCTGGGTGAAACAGTTGTAACTGCCTATATATTTATAGGCAGCTACAACCATCAAGCTAAGGCATCATGCTTTTTCTGTGCCCCTTGCCAAAATTGAAAACTTCGGTGTTCATTATGAGTCAACACTGTGTGGCTATAAAAAATTACATTATATAGATGCTCAAGCTTGAGGGAGTGATGAAAGGTTTATTTTAACTATACCTATATAGACAAAAAATTACCTTTGAACTCTGGGATAAACTTGAACATGTATACAGATCCATAAGTTAAAGTGAGTGATCAAAGGTCAATTTTGTCTATACATACCTGTATAGACAAAATTGACCTTTGATCACTCACTCTAAATTGCGGAACTATACTTCCTTTCAATAGGAAATTATTACTTCTCTCATGAAAGTGAGTGATCAAAGGTCAATTTTGTCTATACATACCTGTATAGACAAAATTGACCTTTGATCACTCACTCTCAATTGCGGAACTATACTTCCTTTCAATAGGAAATTATCACTTCTCTCATGAAATTAAACAAAGTTGTAAAATTAATCTATTCAATTTAAAATTGCGAACACTTTCTGATATGAAACATGTTTGCACCACGTTCAAATTTGACAAATTCAAACTTTGTCAAGTAATAAATAGGTGGAAATAAAGCATTCTGTTACAGTTCATGAGTAATTTTAAATTTTGAAATCTGCCTTACCTCAAAATTCTTTGTTTAATTACTAGCAGAGCATCTTGATGTGGCCAAGTTGTCTTTATTATATAAAAGATCTGTCATGACATTTTATTTTTGTGACAAGTCAATGTTAACCCAGTCTAGAATAAAGATATTAAGTGAGCCTTTGCGTGCTTAATAACTTTTCTATTTTAGACAAGTTAAAGATCTACTTATCTCAAATTAAACTGGGTAACATTATTTTTTTAAATAAACTACATCTTGTACTTAAAAAAACATTTTAATTTTAGATAAATCAGTCCAAAACTATATTACAGTCAACATCTTTTTGCACAGTGACTTTACTTTTGCAGTGATCATTTTATTATTTAAATGTAATATCTTACTATGACGATAAAATCTGGTATTAATTTTATTCCACAGAAAATGCAGTTGAACAACAATAAAAAATGAAGAAAATATTAGGAGAAAAGAAAATTCGCGTGTTATAAGCAATTTATTGTTCCAATGTTTTCCTTATTCATTTTAAGGTAGGAGACCCGTACTAGTTCTGCAGCATTTAGGAACTCACAATCTTTTGCTATATTAACCAAGGTTTCAAAATGAAATCATTAGAAAACCTCAGTTAACACTTTTAAAGTGCATGAAGCTATACGGTTCCACTACCTTAAACAAAGATATCATAAAATTATAATCTAATGTATAATATCATTGTCTTATTATCATTCGTGTGTATGCTTTTCTGAGTATGATATGTTAATAAAAGTACAAAAACATGACCTATTTGAACACTTATGCCCTGAACAGCAAAAATGTCAAAAGTTTAACCTTGATATGTGACCTTGACCTTGAAGTTAGCATTTGTGTATGATAATACCCATCATGGTATCAAATAGGAATAATGTATCTACAATAGGCTTGAAGTAATACGAGGAGTCATTACTATTGTAAGTGCCTTTTAATATACAGGCACTTACAATAGTATTGCAATGACCCCCTTGAATTGCAGATGTTGATTTGTTCTTATGTCAGTTCTTTAGACAGACAGAAAATAGTAGCCTAATAGGAGCATAATGATTCGAGTCACAACCAAGAAATGATATGTATTTTTTTTAAAAAACAACCAAACTGGAATGTCTATAAAATCAACAAAACTGGAATGTCTTTTTACATCACATTTTGCATAAAATAAATGGTCAACTATATGGTCAAGTATTTATTATGGTCTATTCTCTTTTTAAAAACTGTGTGCAATACCTTGATTTCTGAGATTTGCCACTTTGATTTGTTTGAATGGGTTTTAACTCATCTTTTAATTATTTTAGTCGTATTGCAGGGATAATTTAGCAATGGATTTATATACATCTCACTTTTCGGAGGTTGAAATTGACCATTTTTGATGTGAGTGATTTTACATAACCTTGAAGCCTCTAATAAAAGCCCATACTCATAAAATTAAGTTCATTAAAAATACAACAAATGTTTCATTCATCATTTCCCCAAACAAAATTTAACATTTTGCATGTATTATGTTTATTTTTGGCCATTTTCCATCCTCCTAACAAAATCAAAGCATCTACGCAAAACAGTTGTAACTGCCTATAATTGGCAGTTACAACTGTTTTGCACTGAGCCATTGATATGTAGCATATCCTCTAATAAAGTCCCATCCCTTTCTAATGGAAATGCGTTGATTCTAATTGAACAGAGGGTCTCTATTAGAGCTTTTACAGTAATATGCACATAGTTTATAAATTAGAAATAACTGTTTTCTCTAATTTATTGGCGTTTTGTCATAAAGAAACAAACTTTTATTGAACGTTGAGTCATAATATTGAACCTTTTTGGGTTTAGAGTGCCTTTCATCATTTTTGTATCCCCTGTTAAAACTTGTAAATGATATTGTACTAAAATCACAGTAATTAAATCACTAATCATCAATGGATCAGCACGAAAACAATTGTTACTGCCTTTTAACAAAAAGGCAGTAACAACTCTTTGATGCCGAATCATTGAATTACTTCTTCAACAAACAATATGAAATAGTGACTTGAGTAAAATGCTAATTACTTAATAAATGCAGTTTCATTTGGAAAACTAATAAATTCCACTGGTCACAAATAACTTATACAAAAATAATTGACTAAATATACATTGGAAGAATAAATTTCACAAATGTTCCGATGCAATGATATTTGACGACTGTTGTTTAATTGCGGCCTTCTTTATGGATCTCTCCATACTCATTCGATGTCCAACTTGCGTCACACCCAGATCAATGTAATTGTTTCTAGTTAAATTTAGCAACTTTTTACCGTCTATACAATTTTGCTGAAAGCTGCTTTTGTATTGGTTCATACTTAAACTGTCTAACCAATCAAGAACATCGTTACACAACCATGATTCCACTGGCTTATCACTAAAAGATTTTCCCATGTTTTTATTATTTTTGTTTTCGTTACCGAATTCTGGAGGAGGAGGAATCACAACCGCCTCTCCATCGTCAAAACCAGGTGGGGGCGGGGCTATTAAGTCCTCGTAGTTGCCCCTCCCATCATGGTCACCTGACAAGGAGGACAAAGTGGATAGGGAAGAAACAACACTGGCTGTGTCTGGAGAAAATGCAGGACTATGTTGATTGGTTGAATCTTGAGGACCTGCATCCATTGTAAAATTAGGTGGTGGGGGAATGATTTCTAATTGCACTACAGTATTTTGTACCTGTTTTCCATCTCTAAACTCAAAAGGTGGAGGGGGAACATTAGCATAGTTCTTTGATGAATCCTCATGTTTATTTGCATCCCCATTCATTGTTGAAATAGGGCGAACTTTTACTGGCCCTTTAGATGACTGATATTCTGTGTAAGACTGTGATGTAGTAGCACCTTTTATGAATTTAGGCTTGGTAGAAATCGGAGGCGATCCTTTTTTCTCTGCTGGTTTAATTTCAATAGTTTTTGTTCTAAACACTTCACGATCTGGTGTGGTGCTTGTGGAATTCCTGGGTGTCGTTGGCTTTGAACCAGGAGGAGTTTTACTCTTGCGTGAAAGATATTCTTGTCGTTTCTTCTCAGCCAGTGCTAAGAAATCAGACTGTCCATTTGATGTTTTGGTATCATTTGTATTTGATTCCTCTTTTTTATCAATAGTCTGTGGTTTTGCTACAACTGAATCGGGCTTTTTATTAACACCATTCACTTGTTTTGTTTCTTGTTTATTGTTCACTATATTTGGCTTAACTTCAGTTATACCTGTTTGTTTGACACTAGAAGTTGTTTTCACTGTAAAGTTCAGTTCTTTAGGCTTTGCAGTATTCTCTTCTTTAACTGATTTTACTTGTGGCTTAACAATTCCTGTTTTATTTATAATACTCTTAACATTTGATTCTCTGACTTGGGATGTAGTGTTTAATTTTACTGAATCAGTTTTCACTGGCTTGCTTTCTTCAGTTTTCTTAACAACCTTTGAACCAGCAATGTTAAATTTGGCGGCTTGTAATTTCTTTGTTTTCTGTAAGCGACTTTCTATTTCATCTACAACTGATGATTCTGATTTTTGCTCAAGCTGCTTTCTACGTCTTTCAACTGCAGCCAATATGGCTGCCTGATTTGTTTCTAGGGCACTTTGCTGTGGTCCCTTGTCCGGCTGTTTGGTTGGTTTAGGTGCAAATTTAAGCCCCTCCTTCTCAATCCTTTCTTGTCTTTTAGCCACCGCTGCTGCTATATCAGTGAACGGTATTGGGGTAATTTCAGGCTTCAGGTCTGTCTTGGTTTTCTCCAGTTCTGTCTGACTTGGTACAGGAGGTGGTGGAGGAGGGGGAGGAGGAGGGGGTGGGGCTTGTGAAACATTTTCAAGCTCCGCCTTTGTAATCACTATCTCACTTGACTCTCTCGGTGAGGGAGACTGGTCAAAGTCAGGGGGAGGAGTTTGTGGTAATTGGGGAGGTACTTCAACATCTACCTGAACTCTAGTTGTAGCTGGAGGGGGAGGAGCTGCAGCCTTCTTCACTTGTCTGGGAGGACTGGGGGCAGGGCCATTTGGTCTAGGAGGTATCACATGACCCTGACCTGTCTTATCTTCTGTAGGTATAGTGGAAACAATTCTGTAACGTGACTGAGAAGAGTTTGACTCATTTTGATCTCCAACAGAAATGACCGTGACAGATTGTCTAGTGTCAAGTTGTCTGGCAGGAGGTTTCTCGTCCTTGTCTTCTGCTTCATCATAATCAGGTTCTGGTTCAAACAGTAACGAGTTTGTGTTCCTTAACTTGGGCTGTTGTTGATTGGCTGTTATTAATAGTTTAGCATTTGGATGTTTTCTGAGGAAACTGGCAGCACTATCAAATACTTTGTCCTCCGCAAAAGACACACCAGGTTTGTCTGTTTGTTCTTCTACCTTCTGAGTTACAACAACACTTCCGTTACTTGATGTATGTCTATGGCCTGATGACGACCCAAATGACTTCTCTGATCCTGAATCATCACTTACTGGCCTGAATGTAGATTGTCTGAGAGTGTCAGATTTCTCATCCTTTTTAGTGTATATTTTAGTACTTGCATACGGTGACTGTTTGCTTGTATCAATGGTAATGACCTCTGTTTGTAGAGGGGGTTTAGGCGCCTGTTTCTTTGGCGAGTTGGCATCACTAGGTGGCGCTGGAGGTGCTCCTTTGGGTCTAACGCTCATTTTTGAAGGAGAACCTGGAGCACTGACATTGGGAACTGCGTATACATTTCCTGGGACAGTTGGCGCAGCATAGATAACTTTTTTACCATCAAGAAGATCTGGTGTACTCTTGGATCTTTCTAGATTCGATGTTACACCAATGTTGTCTAGCTCAACACATGATACACGTTTTGCAGCTGTTCTACTACGAATAGATGCTGTTTTATTAGTCTCCTCTGAATTCTTTCTTTCCCGAATAGCTTGATCCAAAGTTTCTGAAATGACATGATAGATGAAACTTATCAGATGAAAATTTTCTGGACTTGCCAAAGAAAGATATGGAGACAATTTAAAATGTGTCATATAGGAAAGAAACTCAGTGAGAAAATAATTTGCTTATGCCTAGTAAACATAAATGTGACCAATCACACAAAAAGGGGCCATCTGGGAAGTGCATAAAGGGTTTAACCCTTGTCAGACTACGCAGATTACGCGGACTGACTAAGGTGGAAACTTTTGGCATTTTACTAATTTCTGAATCTAGAATAATCAATCTATTCTGTGAAAGAATTTTTGAAATGTGACCTCTGGTTGGTCTTTTCTAGAACCAATCTCTTTTTAAAATATTCATTTTACAAAGTTCTCAAATGATCCCTTTTTGCATAACGGGTCACAAATACACATGCTTCAAAGGATGGTTCCATTGTTTGCAATCAGTACAATTAACTAATCCTTAGATTTTTTTCCTAACATCCTGACAAAGACTAAAACACTGACTGAGAAATTGGTAAGAGAGTTCTACCGTTAAAATAGGAGAAAACATTATTCCCTCTTGTCTATATAATTAACTGAACATTCCTGAAATTTATTCCCTTGTTAAGAGAAAAGTGGTAAGAATGGAGATGTTCATTATACAAGTCAAATATTGATTGATTGAATGGAGTATAAAGCTGCTTTCAACATTTTTTCAGTTATATCTCGTCTGCTGGAGCACCTTACAATGGTTTCCTGGTATATCTATCACCAGTACAACAACCACATCCTTTCCTAGCCTCCAGCTGCTATCTCACATAGGTCTACAACTATCAACCCATAAGTCACATAATATTCAAGGTTCAGTGCAAGACTGTATTAAGTGTATATACAATGTATATACACTTAATACAGACTTGCACTGAACCCTTGATATGCTTCTCAAATGATTTGTTTGTATGGGATGTAAAGCCAACTTGAAGAGTTTCGGTAAAATTCTAGTGGCTGATTCACCTTACCATGGCATCATGTTGTTTCTCGCAATAGTACAACTATGCCCTTAACATTGCATTTGTGACACCAAAACCTCAGTAAGGCAAACATTTCATCATATTTGTCAATGGATGAGTTATGTATGTCATAATGGCTTATTTGCTTTAAACGGGGTTAAACACAGCTTTCAACAATTTTTCAATCATATTCAGAGATAGAGGGAGAGGGGGGGGGGGGGGTATTTTGGATTTTAGATCAAATTATTTCAATAATTTTAGCACGAACTCTGTATTTGGTGCTCATTGGAATCATCTCACAAAGATCATTCAAATGAGTCCCCACAACATAGAGGTGCATTGCAAAATAAAGAAGTTTTAGGCTGGCGTTACCCCCTTTTATCTGTATCTCTGATATTGTGACCACCGGATTGATTGTAATGGTTTAGGACCGCTTTCAATTTTTTTCAGTTATATTGTGGCGGCTGGAGTACCTAACAATGCATTCCTTGTATTTCCAACACCAGTACTACCATTACATCCTTTCCTAGCCTCCAGCTGCTATCCCACATATGTGTACGATAATCAGCCCATTTGTGGGAGACAAAAAGTCGGAAAGTATTGACAACTGGATCATCTAACAAGGGGTTCCTAGTATTTCTAACATCATTACTACCATAACATTCTTTCCTAGCCTACAGTTACTATTCTACTTATTTATCAATTATGCACCAATTGGTGGGAGACAAATATTTGTCTGAAAGAATATACACAGTCACTTGGGATCAACCCTGGACACTCCATGATCAAGGATTGAGAAACTGTTACACTACTAACTACACTATGATGGTGACTCGATTTGTTAGGTGTTGCATGAATGTTAGACCATCATTAATTTGGCTACATTGATGTGAAACAGTTGAAACTCCCTATAAACATATAGGGAGTTACAAATGTTTTGTGCTGAGCCATCGACATCTAAATGTCATCCAAATCTATTTGAATATCGTCAAATCTAAATTTGTGTCCTCTCGAAATGGTTTGAAATACCTACCCATGACAGCCAACTCCTCGCTTATTGACTGACCCTCAGATTTCGACATAGAAAGTGACGTTCTTGGATCTCGCTGAGGGGGAGCTGGGGCAGCTGAAAGTCAGAGAACATAAAATTATCTTTTTTATCAATTCTAGATAAAACATTGATAAATATTATAACTCTTTCAATTGGAGTTTATTACTGAAGGCTTTTACTTGAAAGTGAGATACATGTCAATAATCAAAAGAGCAACCTTTTCTTTCTAAAGTAATCAATAAAAATTTCTTGAAAAAAATCCCTATTTTAGATAATATGTCATCCATTATCAAGTATCAAAGATCAAACATCCATAAGGAGTTCTAGTTTTATTGCAATAAGGGTTCAGCACAACACTATCATAAGTGCCTTTCTACATATAAAGGCTCTTACATCAGTTTTGTCGTACCCACTGAAATTTCTTAATCAGTTTTAATGCCTGTGTTTCAACCAAGTTTTGCTATTGTTCATTAATTCATAAGCATTAACACAGACAACATTATCTACCATTCAGCCTTGTATTTCAGATATCAAATTCAGTCTCATTTATCTTCCTCTTCCTGCTATACAATCATGATCTAGACAAATCTACCAAGCTGTGTTAAAGCTATGTGGACTAGTAAAAAGAATGTACCACTAGTGATGGGCTGGATAATCAAAATAAATCTTACATCAGTTGGTTTGGGGCTACAATGACTATTATCAACTAAGCTGTAACCTTGTCTCACTAAGATACATTCAGAGACTACTACTTTCATTTCTAAGAAATTGATTTTATATGGATAATAAGTTCATTAAATTTTCTGATTAAAAACATATAACAGGGTCTCAAGTTATGTAGGTTTTGTGTGTCTGTCACACAAAAATAAGTAGCCAGGATCCTCAAAACAATGTGATGTATTCCCATTGGCTTTCTGGGTGGGGTCATCTTCAGAATAGAATTGAAAGACTGTTTTTAACAGTCTTTAAATTCTTTCCTGAAGTCGAGCCTCATATAGTCAACATATATCCAACACTTTCTTTAGCTTTAACAAGGGAATAGCTCTAAATTCATATAAAAACAAGTTAGGTGCTAAAAAATTGTAGTCTACATCTTAAACAGGGACTCCAAAACCTTTAGGAAGGACCCCTAAGATCCGAATAATTCAGTCCTTTGGACCCTGTTTTGTTGAAGTCAGACTTAAACCTTGGTATAATTGATCATATTTACCTTTCTTTTTTCTGTTTGGCATGGTCATAGATTTATCCGGATGTTGGAACCAGTCTGTGTTCCGGTGCCCAGGTTTCACTGTCACCACCTTCATGGCAAGAGTATCGCCGGTTCCCCGTATCAAGTGAACCACTCTATCATGTGACGCTCGAACAACATTTTCTCCATTAATCTGGAAAATATTAACAATTGATTAAATAATGACTATAATTATGATTTTAATAAAGCTTCTTAAAATATAGTTTTTTCTTGAATTGTTGTAAAAAATTTAACAGAGCCTTTTATGATGTATCTATTTGAAACATACTTAAAGTAATGGTTGATAGTATCTTCTTTGGTCTCAACAACACTCGACAATTTTTCACAGGTCCAACTTATTTCTGGCCCAGACAGGTCCTGTTGATGTTGTATTTTTAGACTGAAACCAGCCCTACATTCAGGATGGCAAAACTATTCAAGTTATACCCTGCTTTGCATGTGCTTTTACGTGTTAAGCGGAATACAATTTGACAACCCTTTGCAACATCTTTCAGTCTGTATACAGGGCTGGTTTCTGGTTGAAAAAAACAACACCAATGGAGCCTGTCTGGACCTGAGTTAAATAAGCCCACACAGATGTTTCAAGTCTCTTTTTCTTCAAAATGATTAAAGTTTCTTGCTACATAAATGAGAAAAGAATGTTATTGAAAATGCAATTGAAAATACAATATCTTCTTTTTCCAGAAACTTTGCCTGAAACCACAAGTAATTATAGATTGCAGATTCAACCCTCCTCTTCAATATCTGAATGATTCAGAAAAAAAAAAAAAATAACTTATGTGCCTGTGCCTGACATTTCCAACAAATTGAAATGTTTGTGAGGTGCACATATTGAGCAGCATAGACAGCAACATACTGTAAATATAAAGTTACCTGGTGGTCTACAGAAAGTTTGAGACCTTATATATCTTCTTAATGTATAGTGAAGGTTCTGGGAAGACTGTGCGCATGCACAGGCTGGTCAGAGTCTTTGCTTTGTGCATGTTTTAAACTGTCGGAAATCTCATCCACAGGCTCTTATCACATTGTAATTCAAGGTTTTTGAAAGGACAGGGTCAGCAGTATTTAAAGTCATGACTTCAAATAAGAAGATACGGTTTTTATCAAGTAGTCTGTGTACATATACAATATATATGTAGATAACTACAGACCGTCAGCTTACAGCTAAACTGCCATAACTACAGCTACAATAAGGACTAGTTACATTGTTTTCGCCCCAAATCAACTGTATTTATTACTTCACAAAATGTAAATAGACACTATCATGCTTTTAATCATTCAAATTTTAGCCTTGACAATACCAAGACTATGGTAGCAGAATTTAAGAGGAACTTTTAAAATGTGATTAATTTTAATATTTGCTCCATTTAAGTTCATCGTCAGAATGTTACCTAAATGCTTGTTATAAACAATTTCTTCAGATTTTTTTTCGTGTTGAACATAAAAAATCAGAATTGTTAAAGTTAAAAAAAGTTAAAGATGGGTTTATAGTCTGTTTCTATGCCAGGCATATTCAACCGACTTTACACTTTAACCCCAGATCACCAAATTGCAAGTCAGCTGTTATCATACAGCCCCATAGGCAGCCACAGCACTTAGACTTACATTCTCACAGGTACCCATTTATACAGAGAGGAGCAACATGGAGTTGATTTTTTTGCTCAGAAAAACTCCTTCGATCTGGCTGGGATTTGATCTCAGGAGCTTTCAGTCCCAAGGCCACTGTCCTAACCATTAGATAATGGACTCCCCTGCATGGGAATCCTTTTCTTATCACTGTAACATTGTTTTTCAGCCCTTATATTGATATGAAGCAATGAACTAGATTTTCAGTGCATCACTGTATACAACAAATTGTTAATGCAGTATATAGAGATTTATCAAAAGAAAGGGCAGAACAACAAGCTATTTCATTTATTTGCATATGAAGCAATAACTTTGACTTTATATGGACAATGAGTCAATTTATGACCAATCCTGTTTTCATCTATAGGGTGACAATTTTAGCACATACATATCAAGTACAGCTATATTTGCAACAACTAAGTTTTCCTTTTAGAATAAATATGTGACCCTTATTGCTAGAGATGGGACAAGTACTCATGTACCAGGATATCAGGTAGGGTAAAGTTCCTACCCGGGTTCTCAGAGTCATTACCCGCTACTCTACTATTGTATACGCGCTATGGACCTTTGGGGATCAAATTCAGAAAAGAATTGGAGACTGTTTAAAACAGTCTTCAATTCTTTTCTGCAGTTGATTTCCAGATGGTCCTACTGACTTGCATCAGTTAGTTTCAAAAGTCCTACTAACTAATTTGCAAGTCACAGCCTCGTAACACCAGCGCCCTAAAAACCATGACAGAATTTGTATGTTCAAATTCCATTTACAGAAATTCGGGATCTGCCTATGCATTTAGTTGATAAAACAAATACAGTTAAACTTCAGTAGCTCGAACACCTTGGGGACTTGATAATTTGTTCGAGAGATCGGTTGTTCGACCAATCAAAAAAACTATAAAGGTACCAGAAGATGGGAATGCGCCACATCCGGTAATACATCGTATCCGAATATACGTATACTTATTTGATTCTTCAATTTTACTTTTTAATTCACTGGTTTTTAATTTTCTAACGATTGATCCACGGGATTTGTGCTTGAAAAAGATAACAGTAAAAAAATGATGAAATAACTTTCGACTAGAGAGTCTTATTATTGCATTCCCTTTGATTACAAAAAAGCCGCTTCCGTATTATTATTCCTGTTACTTGCGCGGCCTAAATAGCAAGTGAAAAAAATAATTAAAGTCAAATTTAAACACCGTTCAAATGTTGAACCTCAAGCGTTTGAGTATATAAATTTACGTCAATCTTTGAGAAAATATAGATCCATCTAAATTCAAACCCCAAAATTCTAGTCAATCGTTCGGACCCTTCATGTCAAACTTTCAAGCAGGCGTTACGTGTCTTTTCTTTTTTTTTTTTTTTGACATCGCTAAGTTAACTAGTCGCCGAAATATCACTAAGAGACAATATATAGTAATGAATGTAAACAGCAGATGGCCAATCAACAAGTAAATTCAATTTAAAAAAATAGTGTATTTTTCACGGAATTGGTAATTATGACGTACGGTGCGTTATTGACAATAAGGTGTCAAAGGATTAGCTACGATTTGAAAAGTGTGAAAATCACCTAAATATGACATCTTGTTATTAGCGATAGACCCTTTGTTCGAATTTTTCCAAGTGAAATATAAAGCATTTTTAACTTCCGGACTGAAGAGTGTGTTCGAGAGTTCGACCGGTCTGGTGTACGAGTTTTCCGAGGTCGAACACTATGAATTATGAGCGAATTCTGCCGGGACTGAGATCATTGTTCGAATTTTCCCTTGTGTTCGAGATTACCCCTGTTCGAGAGACCGAAGTTTGACTGTATGTGAAAGTAATCATAGGGCAATTGAGCAATTGGGGGGCAACAAGACCTCCGGTTCCCCAAATACAAATTTCTAGTCAGCTTTTCTTACTCCTACAAGAGCCAACATTGGAAGTACATAAAAATTGGTACTTAATCAAACAGTGCATAGACAGGAGATTCACAGAACAGTTACTATTCAAACATTAACCTAGGTGGAGAGTACTTATTCCATCTTTCTTTTTATCTGTTGTGACATTTTTTTCACCAAAGCCTAATTCTTTCATCTGGTGATATTCTTAAATAAAAGCCCTTTTTGATTTTCACTAGATACAATCTTTTTTCCCGAAAAAATTGTTTTATAAACGACCTTTTAGTAAGGCAGTTCATGAATCTCCAATAAAATAGTGGTTATCATTCTGTAAAAAGTTCTTCCCACTCAAAGCTGTAAAATGATGGGTACGAATTTTAGAAATATTACCTCTAATATAAAATCTCCAGCTTTAAGACCCGCCTTGTCTGACACACTGCCCGGATCCACACTGTCAAGGTACTGTAGGGCTGGGAATTCTGGGGTCGGGCGGAAATCAAGTTCACCACTTGGTTTGAGTTGGGCTGAAATGGACAAACAAATTTGCTTATTCACATAAAAGATGTGCATTATTTACATACATGCTGTTTGTCATACATCTACTTCATTCCATTTTCAACTTTTAAAACCTTTTGCAAATACATTGTGAACAAGGGATGTCTTTGTACCTGTATAGCTCAAATGGCATAAATCACTAACCACACACATTTGAAAGGATGAGTGCCCTTCCGTTTGGGATTGTTGAAGAATTTTTAAATTTACTTGTCAAGAAAATATTTTTTTCCTTGGTATTTCTCACTGGATATTTCTAACCTGCTTACCTGGATCAAAAGGTTCAAAAGTAACACTTGCACCAGTGGCTATAAAATGTCTCTTTGTTTTGTTGGTTTTAACAATATTACCCATTCTTGGTCTTAATTCAACAATTAAATTGGTAATGTATTAACATATGATCAAAAATTGTTCATTAAAAGATAAACATAATTTCCAATGAATCCAAAAATTCTTTCAAAATCACCAGATAGTATCACTAGAAAAAATATCTCTTTTTTAAACCATTCTATGAAATCTCTCGAATATCGAAACAATAATATGAATCCAAAATCTTGATCAGTCCTAGCATTAACACAAAATTGCTAATAATTCCCGAGTATATTGGAATGGTAACATTCTTGATTGTATTTTCAATTAAGAGGCTCAATGAACCAAAATAATTCAGATTTTTTCACCCTAATACCCAAATAATGATATCAGAAAGAAGATCATGTAAAAATGGGTTCAAATCAGAACAGTTCTAAACTGGAACCTTACGATTGTTTCATTGTCATATTTCAAGTGCGTAACTACCATTATGGACATTACGCAAGTGTGAAACATAAATGAATACTCTTTATAAAAATCTTGTAGATAAATGATCATAACATCAAAAATACAGCTTATTTAAGCTGTAATTGTGTCCAATCATTCTCTTTTTGACATGTTATTAAAACATTTTAGAAGCCTTGAGGTTGAAAATATGACTGGTTCACAGTATAGTTCAGAACAATTACCCAGACTGTGTCAATATTTTTATCCTATGTTTTCTTTTTGGATTACATATCATACTTTTATACATTTGTACCAAACTGAATTCCCTAATGTTACAAATAATTGAGTACTTTTTCCACAGTGGTTGTTTCCCTTGTCCAGGACTTATACAATGTTTTTAGATGATTTCAGGGATATAATGTCACATTCAACAAACCTTCGTTAATACTAAAACATATGATATTTTGAAGCCATGACATTGGAGATGAAGAGTTGATCTGTTTTGGTCTTTCAGAAATTAAATCGATTCCAACAACTTTCATTGACTTTCAAATTAGTCCAATCTTTTTGAAAAGCAAAATTTAGAGTGACTGATCTCATTAAATATACATATATACTTAGCAGTCATTTTAGAAATGTGATAAAAGGTATTATTGGAAGTTGTTACTTTGAGTATTTTCATTCATTTATAGAAACAGTTTTATTTTCTTACCAGTTTCAACATCCAGTTTAATATCGTTTATATCCAACATGCTGTCCATAGACTTACTCCGTCGCGGAAAACATTTCACAAGGCTAAATCTCTTCAGTCGCTTTCTTAACTTATTCATTTGTCTTTCAATTATCAGAATTCAAAGAAGAAAGCAAATTCCTTTATCTTATTATTATAATCAACCTATTATCATTTTGACATGAAATGTATTAAAGACAATATTCTCCCACAGTTTTTTTCCCATCAGTAAAAGCCAGCTGCTCACAGATACACCCATTTGTGAACAACGATCACTTGATTTCAAATGGCAACAGCTTGTTGAATATTTGATCAGAATCAACAACCACTTAAATTTCCACGTTTGTGTATTTCCTTGAATCAATTTAGGTAGGTTTTAAACCCTTTTGATGCTGCACAGAGCATCTTTCTGTTATGGCAGGAGGTATAGACAAAGATCAGTATGCACATATTATGTGCAAACTGATCTTTGTCTACTCCACCTTTTTGTTCTTAAAGGCCAGAGTTTCAAAGGAAATACATGTATCAACCTACAATCTGTATTTGCAGTACTGTCAGTCCTATGATTTCATTGTTTATTCTAGGCAGGGGGATTGGGAATTTCCCCCCTTTTTTTAAAGATCCCCCATATTTTCTGGATTTGTCGGGGAATTATTACTACAACCAAATGCATGAATTACCACATATCTCACTTGCATCACTTTTCATGCTGAATTCCCCCACATTTTTTAAATCTTAGAATAAACACTGGGATTTCAATTCAAATTCTGATCTACAAATTTAGACACAAAATATTGAGAAAATTTTGATAAAACAATCCTTCTCAAGTTTATGTTAGCATCCTCAGATAATTCCCAGTAATTTATTAGTTTCTTGGTATTACTCATTTCTAAAATACAACATAACTTTGCAACAATATTATTTTTACACTGTTCCTTACATGTAAATGAATACAGTAGCCCAATATGAACTGATCTTTGAATGGAGCAAAATGAAACAATGTGAGACAATGTGTCAAATATGTTTTTGTTATTGTTCTTTGTTTATTTTTCTTTGTTTTAACCTCATTGCTCCTAACAAATGTTTTGTAAAAGAAAAACTAGGGATAAAGAATTTTTTAATATGGAATCGAAAATATGCAATTATATCATTTAGGGGGAAGGGCCTTTGAAATTCTTTGAAAATGGAATATCGGAAGATCATTCTTAAATCAATCAGAATTAATTTTACTGCGAGGCATTGCAATTTAAGTATTAAAACATTGCATATATCCTTATTTGGTTAGGCATAAGACTTCCAATCTGGAAGTCGTGGGTTCGATCCCCGGTGGCGGCAAATATCCTTTCTGACGTTTGTCTTTCACCAATGGGTAGATAACCGTAAACCTATGTGAAATAGCAGTCGGAGGCTAGGAAAGGGTGTAATGGTAGTACAGGTGAAAGATATACCAGGAATCCATTGTTAGGTGCTCCGGCCGCCGCGATATAACTGCAAGATTGTTGAAAGCGGCGTTAAACCCATTCAAACAAACAAAATATATCCTTATTATGGGAATTTCAAAACAAAGATTTACTTAGAGACTGGTAAAATTACATATTTTGTACATCTAGACTCGTTACAATATTGTCTTCATGGAAACCAGGCTATTATTCACCAACTAGTTTCTGAATCAAAATTTTGAAGCTTCATAATGCTAAAAGAATCTGAGTGGTCAATATCTATCCAATCAGAGCCTTGAAACGTTTGAATTTCATAATTTAATATGCATGTACACAACTGGAACTTTTTTGATTGTCAATCATACTTTAATTGGATATGTCAATAAAATGGTTGAAGAAAGATCAGTGCTCTAAAATGCTCACATAAAACATGCACCTACCATATTGTAGATGACAGACAAGTAGCTTTATGTCAACCTATTGACAGGTTTTGGTCAAATTTTATGTTGTTGTGTAATCAATATGTCATTTATATGTCACTGAACTAGACAAATTTGTGTATTCAGGCTAACTGGTATTTATTTTATGGCCAACTTTGGTTAAATGGGCTTCTGTGAGTTTAAATTCTAACACAAGCAAGACTTTATAGGCACAGTCTATTATAAAAAAAAAGTGTGTTTGTGAATTCAAGTTTGACTATAAGCATTAATCTAAAAAAAATTGCTTACACCAAGAATTACTAATATTATGCTCCTTAAACGTAAATTCATTACACAAGTTTTCCTGTCTAAAAGTATGTATTTGAACCACTAAACTTTCTTAAGAAATCTTATAAACCAGTTATGTGCCTAAGAATTTTGATAAATCAGGTAGTAGACAAAATTTCTAAACTTTACTATTTCTTTATATACCGTATTTCTCCCAATTATAGTGCCCTTGTTGATAGTAACACTCCTACATTCTTTACCTAGAAAACCCACTTCAGGTGCCTAGATTTTAAGAACTTTTTGAGACTTCTTCTCTAATTTGATGTGAATTTCCTCTAAACAATCAATTTTATGATTGTTTAGAGGAAATTTACATCAAATAAAGGGGCCTCCAGATATCAATTAAATGTTGGTGTTTTTTAAATCAGATTAAAAAAAAAGCTTCCTGACCATGCAATGTATAGCTCCCAGGAGCATTTAGGAGAAAATATGTTAGATTATAGGAGTGTAGGATAAAATTTGACCTAGACAAAAAAACACCTGTGTAGGCTGCATGTCTTAATTTCTTTAAGAAATCTGACAACAGATGTATCTAAAACATTGATGCTCCCCTTAAGAACAGGTCAATGGCATTATCTTTGTAAATTAGCAAAGGGCAATAACTCAAATTATGATGAGTAGAGATATGATTCTTGTCCACTGCACTTCTCCTCAATGAGATCTTTCCGTCTGTAAAGTTTCATGATTCCGACTTAAATTTTTTATACTTTTTGAGATATGCTCCGGACAAAAAAGGTATACAGATGGACCAACGGACCCACCAACCGACAAGTGCCAAGCGATATACCCCCTTCTTCTAAAGGGGCATAAAAAAGGATAACCAAATTATCATTCCTGTAAGGTTCTTCGAAATTCATTCAGTTGATACTTTAAACAGTGAAGCTTCTGGAAGTTATCACAAAATACACAGAACACTTTTCAATATTTTCACGAATATTATCAATGTCTTGATCATTTACTATTCTTATCATACCGGAAAGATTGGAATTCATACAAGAAAGCACAACCCAATACCACATACAAGAATGGACAATGAGACTTAGTGACTATTCAAAATTAAAAAAAAAATCCTTACATTTTGCTCCTCGCAGCACAAAACCATAGCCAGCTGACGCTCTTTGTAAAACAACTGTCCTTGGACCATAGTCACTGAAAATAGAAATAGAGTATATTGTAGATACTTGCTACACCTTTGGAAATACAAACTGATTTTATCATGGTAAATCATCTGTATTAAGGTAGTGGACCTGTTACACTTCCTCAACGTTTCAATATCATGAACTTTAACCATGTTAACCAAGGTTTCCTTATGAATTCATTTAGAAACCTTGGTCAACATTGTGAAAGATCATGTGTTCTGAAAATCTTTCAACATACCAATTTTGAGAAAGGTATATAAAAAGGCTTGAAAAATGTAAGTTTTTCAGCTAAGTTTTTCAGAAGTTTGACCTTGAAAGATGACCTTGTCATATTACCTTGACCTTGGTATCTACAGGTGAACATCATTGAGATCTATAATCATGCAAAATATAAGGCTTATACCATAAAATAGGCTTATGATATTTAAGCCATGTTTAGTTTTCTGTGTGTGTTTTTTTAAGTTTTTAGTTATTTGACCTTGATGACCTTGACCCTGTAACATGACCTTGACTTTGGCATCAGCAGATGCATATCATCAAAAAACCGTCATGCCAATTATGAGGATTGTATCTTGAAAAGGTTTCAAAATATTAGAAATGTAGAGTTTTTTACTCATAATTCTAATATAACCTTGCCTAAGCTATATGGAAAGTGTTTTTAACAAACACAAAAATATAATCAGACTGACAAAAGAATCACTTTAAAATTAAGATGCATTTATTTTATTACTTAGAGTGTATGAATTTATTATTATTGTGTGATTTTCTTGTAGGTATAAAGCAAACCTTCTATAAATCCATTTTCCAGGGCCATAGTATTGTACAGCTATGACTGATACATATTTCTCTCGACCAAATTTTTGCGAAAATAATTTTGTTATAGGATACTTCATTTTGTAATTCTTATTTCTTCACTAAATACTCAGTGAAAAAGTCCTTTTGGTCTAAAAGTCCATCGTTTTAGCAAATATTTTCATGAAATCATGCACTGTCACAATTCAACACAAATAATTGTGAAAAAAGAAATTTATATAACTTTAATGAAATATCAGTCCATATAATTCTAGAGAAAGTTAAAAGTCCAATGCTAAAACAAATTATAAAACTCTTGCACATGAAGGGTCACAATGTGAACATGCACCACTCATATTTCTGTATGTCCAACAATATAGATCAAAGTCTTTAGTCGCTGCTTTTCTATGCAATATTAACAGACAGTTGAACATTTCATTGCACATATAGGTGTCAAGTTCCCCATTCACACCAATTGCCCCTGGCTTACTAAACAAGGCACTTGTCAATCAAGTTTCTCACAATGTTTTCACATCTTTCTCACAATGTTTTCTCACTTCTGAGATCTGGTCAGGCTAAAACTAAAAGAAAATATTGAAGTAAGAGATTGAATCATAATTTTATTCAATTTCATATTTTGAAATATCTTTTGTCATTATAAACAATAAAGATACATTTAATACAATTTTACAACCTCTCATATGAATGATATAAACTCATTCCATTTCTATTTTAATACTCAATAATAATTTTCCTCAAATAGAGAAGAACATGTTTACTTTAATAATAGCCAATTGTAACAAGCCATTACTTCATTTGCCACAATATTTTTTCAATTTAATTGAACTTTTTTTGTCTGAGTATTTGTATCATTTTCTCTCAACTTTGAGGGTTAGGTGCAATACTTTTGTGTCTTTTAATTTTTAAGCATGTATAATATTATTGCGCTGATACTTAGACTGTATCAGACTGTCATGTTATTGTCTGTGAATCTATTTAGCTTAGTCTGGCTATAATCATATAAAAAGAGCCTGTGCATCTTTTTTCCAACAATTTCAAATGACTGTGTATACAGTAGACTCAAATCAACCAGTGAAGGCAGGCAGTCTGATCAGAGCTCTCACTCTGGACTCTATAGATGTAGTTTCCATGTTATGATCATTCATCATTATTTTTTTCAACACATGATTATTTCTTTTACGCAGTTGCGTAATGGGAACTACGCCCTTGATACAAACTCAAACCTCTAAATGTTTTATATTTGGTTGCAAATTCTGCTTTACACTCACAAGTGAAACTACTGAAAATGCCATGCACAGGTTCAAACATTAAATACTGTATAATTATATTATATAAATATTGGTTGATACAATGAATTTTCAAAAAATCTGTTTCATTCCCTGACAAAATCAATTTTGAGTATGCAGTATTATTGTAAGCAACCACAAAAAGAAGTCTAGAAAAAAATCTGTCCTATTTTAGAAATATTCATACTTTTGCTTCTATATAATAAATTATTAGATATGAAGAAAGCATAATGTTGATTTCATGAAGTATGAAACTAAGAACTTAAATCATACTCAAGTATGAATCTGCTTCGCATATTCATACAGTGTGATTGGGTTGTTAGCTTTATACCTCCATGAATCAATAAATACTCTTTTTCCCTCTTAAATGGCTCAGAGTGAAACATGATTGCAACTGCCTTTAAACATAGGCATTTACAACTAAATGGCTCAGCGAAAAACAGTTGTACCTGCCTATAAACATATAGGCAGTTATAACTGTTTCGCACTGAGCCATCCAACTGTTTCACACTGATCCATTGATATGCATACTTACTATCTGAACGTATTAAAGTATCGAATTCGACTTGGATCAGCTTTGACTTTACGTGGTTTGTGTTTTGTAAACATAACCTCTTAAAACCTCAATTCACCTCCAGAAATTATTCCTTTAATATGTCACATTTAAGCATTCTAAACATCATTTCCTACCCGACATAGTCATTTCCTACCCGACATAATCAACAAATATAACCATTTAACAGTATAATTGACTACTAATCATATTAATCCATTTAAAAACTTTAAAAAATATCCAAGATATCATTGAAAACATAATAAAGGACTGCCTAAAATCCTCCTATTGATCACATGATATGGACATTGGGTGGACTTTGCACTGACCCTATCTCGTTGGTTATCAATATTGCAACGAGGTTTATTAAATTATCACTCTTTCTACACTCAGCTCATTATCATACCCCCATAACTCAATTACAAGACCTCAACTTAAGGTCTTTCATATGATCTTCAATATTTGGAGGACAGAATAAAGAAACGATGAATATTGTAAGAATTAGACTGGTATTTTGGAAGATTGCTAATTTGTGTACAGCATATTTTGATCCCTCAGCACCTAACTGTTGTAACTCCCTATAAACATATAGGGAGTTACAACTGTTTTTACGCTGAGCCATCGATAAAGGTTTCATGGGTAATATTGATGGAGATAAGTTCAATTTGGGTCTATAACACCACTTTTAACAATCTTTTAGTAATATCACAGCAAATTTCACTTACTCTCCCATTTTCTGGGTATCACCTGAGTACAAGGCTGAGGCTCTGAAATGCTTTACGGTAGTGGACCCATGATAGTTCTGCAATGTTTCGGAAGTAATGAACTTTTACAGTTTCCTAATGATTTTCATTAGGAAACCTCGGATAACACTGCTCAAGTTCATTATTCCAAAACGGCGTGAAACTATTATGGGTCTACTACCTCAATTCCCAAAGATTCAACCATGCCACTTTGGATCTCATGGACAAAAAATTTGCCACCCAAGTCATTGGGTAACGCAAGACCTTTTAAGACAGATTTTAAGAAGAGATTTTTTCAGACAAGAAAAATATTTCCCTTTTTACCTTAATATTATAGCTTAGAGAAAAAGTTTGAAGTTTGAAGGAAAGGATAACCTGACGCTGCCCTAACTTGGGCAATATTATTGACAATAATACTGAATCAATCTTTAATGTTGTCCTTATAAAATTAATAATGTTGACAACTGATTGATTGGCAATATTATTGATCATGTGCACGGGCAATATTGATGAATGATTAATATGTGACCCGTCACACGAAAAGGTACCATCTGGGTAGTGCTTAAAATGTAGACCCTAGTCAGTCTGCAGGGACTGCGCAGATTGACTAGGATCAAAACTTTTTGCACCATGCTTATTTTCTGAATCTAGAATGATCAATCTACCTTCTAGAATGATCAATCTACATTCCAGTGAAAGATTTTTTGAAATGCAACTTATGATTGACCTATGGTGGATCTAATCTCTTTTTCAAAAATTCATTTCATAGAATTCCCGGATGGTCCCTTCTCACATGACCGGTCACATAAATTCAACATTTTTGTCAACAATATTGTTAGAGTATGGACCACTTAAGGTATAAGGCAAGAGCAAAACCTAATATCAAACTTAAGCGAAAATACTTTCAGAGATAAGATAAACCTAAAAGTTTGATAATTTGAATTTTTTGTCAGATAACAAATAAAGGAGGTTATTTGTCGGCTAAGCGCAAAACAGTTGTAACTGCCCATATGTTTGACTTGTTATAGGATAGATTACAATAATTTAATGGCTCAGGGCAAAAGGATTGTATCTGCCTATGTTTATAAGCACTTAAAATTGTTTTGTGCTCTGAGACATGGATAAAGTGACTTTTGGTTGATGTAGGTGACATTAATACACATTTGTCAGAGTAAAAGAGGCCATCTAGAGGAAGTGAAAAGTGTATATATTGCAATTAAAGTGGATATTTTTCTTTAAGAAATACATTTAGAATTAATCCTCTTGCTAGAATAGGTTACTCTAGTGACGTTAAAAACACATGCCAAGTTTCAGTAAATGTCTTGAATAAAAGCTGAGATATGGGCAAGGTAAAAAGTTGCAACTTGAATAACTCTGTGCCTACAGACGCTGTGACAATCAACAACAACTGTTTTTTGTCTCAAAATCGAGTGGTCAATGCAACACTATTGTAAGTGCCTATAAAAATATGGGCAATTACGGTTGTGTTGCACTGACCCCTCCATATAGCCAAGTTAAAACAACCTCGTCTTTAGGAGCCCCATCTGTCAATGCTGTGACCAGCTTAGTTAAGCCAATCCCTCATAATTAGCTAAATACTAAATTATAATTTATAAGTAATATTTTAGGTTTGTCTTCCATAATTCATGGTACAAATACATGGTAATTATGACATATAAGAAAGACTGCTGTCTTGATATATTTAGGATATTGAATGAGTGGTCATTGAATATCGAATTTTTTAAACAAGTCATCTTTAAAAAGATAAAAATGAGGCTACGCCAAGTTTTTATCTGTTTAAGATGACAAGTTAAATGAATTCGGTATTTGATTTTATGAGCACAAATTTGATATTCTATTTATAATATGATATGATTTTTTGAGATAAAACTATGAAAACCCAGATGTTTATCTATTTCAGTTATTCCGTGAAACATAAAACACTGTTTGGGAAATGACATCATCAAATGCATTATATGATATCATTTTCAAACGAAAATATAGCATTGCTATTTGTTCTAAGCTCATTTGCATAGTTATTCCACTAGTGTAATAACACCTGTGTAATATCAACGCTATTCCATGGGGTTATTTCAGTCCTGCGACGTACAGGTCATATTATTATGTTTGTTACTTTCTCAAATCTCATTAATTGGTAGTCTGATAATAAACTAGATGACTTGTAAAACTGTTGTGAACAAGTCCAAATAAAGACAAATGCTGTCATATTTGTCATATAAAGTACAAGGAACGTTTGACAGTTATGACAATTTTACCACCCCTAGTACTAACAAATTGTGAACTAGTTATACTTGAAGGTGGACCATTATGATTCCTTGTCACTATTGCCATTTTTTTTTTTTTTTTTTTTTCATTTCGAGTTTAATGGCAACTAACTATTCATTTAAAGGTGATGGCCATTTGAAAGTTGTAACTTTAGTTTTGGCTAAAATGACAATGACCTCTATAGCTTATCCAAAGCTTCACACCAGCATGTTTTTATTTATCATCTTATTTTTTTGTTCATTGTTTCAATTAAGAGAACCATATACCTTTACAGATGAAATTAAAATGAGTACTAACGGATAAGTCAAATCCTTAAAAATGAACTGTACAACTTGCCATCCAAAAGTTATATGGCTTATTATACTCTTCATGGCATTATTACCTGCTTTGCCCAAAGCTTTTACAGAAGTGTCGACAAAAATCAGCCTGCATGCACAGATATGCGATCTTAACCTACATTGCCTGCCCCATACTTAAATATAGGGAGAGAAACTCGAGTCAAAGTGTTTGATTTATGCGAAGTTTAAATGTTTGGAATTAAATTCAAATTAGTAAGATAAGTGTTGAAAAGAAAGGCAACATTTCTTACCGATTGACAACTGATTAGACTAGAGGCAGTGACTATCACATTGTTTTACCTAGCCTGGCTCCCAGGCTGTCAGTTAGTGTTATATAAGGTGCACCACTCATGTTGTACTATTTGAAATTACCTCCCATATTCTCAAAAACTGACAGCCTGGTCAACTCTGCAGAGCTTACTCCCAGGAATTCCTGGAAGAATTTGACCCCTCAGTCAGGTCACAGTTTCTCTGATGTAAGATAATGATAAGCCAACTCTTGTGGGAATTCTTAATGACCCTTATCAAATAACATAGACTGAACCTGGTCAGATATTTATTGCCAGAAAAAAAGTTTAGATAGAATAAAATAGTTGATGAAATCAAAGTACTGTAAGCACTGTAAATCAGCCATCACTGAATGGTTTGACAGACTGTTGCATTTCAAACTTAAGAAATTTGATAATCATCTTTTAAAAAAATGAAAGTCGAAACAATATAAACCTAGCCTAAGATACCGGTTAAAACATGAAATCTATAAATATCAGACTTACATTACATTAAAGTGTCTTCTTTTCGGACAACTAATGGCCAACTTTTGAATTTGAAACATATGTTACATAAATCCTTTTTTTTTAAAGAGTTATGTAACAATCATAAAAATTTTTGACTCGGAAAGTGGATAAATTGTCATTAAGACACATTACCCACGTTTTAATGGATCTTTTCCATGTTTAATCAGGGACTTGCATTTGAGCAGAAATAAAGTAATCAAGTTGCATGCAGATTGAACTTAATTGTGACCCTTAGAGTGTTAACAAAGATATTATCATTCAGGCCTCCGTCCCAATCTTTTCAATGAAACCTCCCAATTTTCAATAGGGTTCATCCATGTGACCTACAAAATATTATGATTTAAATTAGAATCATGGATATTTAACCAATATTGTGGCCTCTACAGTGTTCACAAAGAAATTACCATTCTCTTTATCTGGTGTTTTCAATTGGTACCTTACCACTTTTGATATTCTATCCTTGTGACTGGACAAACAATCTGAACAAGTTTAATTAAGATTGGGACAAAAATGTGCACCCGCCCCCCTCCTAGAGTGTTTACAAGGACATTTTAAAAAAGACCCCTTTTACCGTGTTTTCCAATGGAACCTTTCTTTTTTCCATATGTTTTACCTTTGTGACCTGACCAACTCTCTGACCAAAATTCATGAAGAATGGGCCAATATTAGGGCCTCCAGAGTGCTAATGAAGAAATTTTCAACTAAGGCTGACAACAGACATTCAATAATTACAAAAAACACCTTTTGCATAATGTACTTAGACGAGCTTAAAATATCACAGTTACAATGGTATTAAGAACTTTTTTTGGCTTTTCTGTTGGTTTTTTAAAAGTCAATGCCAAAGAATAATTTTGTCCAAGATTGATTATTTAAAACCTGATTGAGACTGCGCTATCCCACACTGGGAATAGTCAGGATTTGGGAATAGTTGGGAATAGTCGGGATATCACGATTGAAATTAAAAATTATACTAAAATGAATGTACACCATTTATTGATTTTTGACCAAGGTGATGATAACATAAATACGGCAATCCTCAAAATCAGTATTTGGATATATATTGCACTCAAAGAAATCAGATCTTACACATTGGTTTGGGATTTAATCAAGAGGGACTTGCAACATGGCTTTTCATTGGGTCTACACGCTGCCTTAATCTGGCATAACTCATAGAGTTGTTGTGCTCTTACTCTCACTTACTTTGAATTCTCATTTTAAGTATGAGATAGTTGACAGAGATGACCTTAGCATATCCTTGAGATGTTATGCTCAAATAAATTTGAAAATGATGAGTGGTGAATTGACTTGATCACAGATGGTTACCTCATGGCCATTGCTGATGAAGAAGTTGACAACCGGCTTATAAATTTTATTGTTGCTATTTTAAGCATTGGCTTGGCTAATATCATCTACTTAGTATAATCCAAAGGTCATAATGGTATTTACCCAAGAGGAAAATCTTGCAAACATAGACTTTCATCAATGTTTGAATATTCATCATTTTATCTTTGTGTATTTTCACCATTTCTGGTGAAATTTTGCTGCAACACAGAGAAAGGGGGCATCATCTCGAATTTCTTATAAATTGAGCTCCTCGTACCTGTATGCATGCATTTGCATGAAACTTTCAAAGAATGTTCCTTCTTAAAATTATAAACTTTGAGCATTTTCTCTGTTTATTGATTATGTTGTTTCACAGAAGTATTTGACCTTCATGTCAAAATTCTTGAAAACAAAGCCCCTATCTCATTTATGCATAAATTTGTGAGAAACCTACAGAATGTTACTTTTCATGTGACTTTTGACATTTTGTCATGTTGGTAATACTTTGCTGCGTCACAGTAATAAAAGGGCGTTCATGTCAAGTACCTTGTTTTCATGTTATATCTAACAAGAGCTTCGCAGAGCGGCGCATATACGCCCGATGGGGCTTGTCAGTAACCTTGGCTTGTCAGTAGCGTGAGCTTGAATGATAGCTAAAAATATTGCAAACAGACAGACAGACAGACAACTGGTGCCATAACATAGTATGACCTTTTGAGTGTAAATTGAAAATGATTTTATGCACAACTATATGCCAAAAAGTTACATTGTATTTTGAAAGTTTCAGTTCATTCCAATTCAAAGTGTGAGGAGTTGCTCACAAAAGAAATATAGTGAATTTGAATCAATTCAAAGGCAGATCATACAAGAAAGACCCAAGCTTTTTGAATTTCTGAAGTCTTATGCTCAACCAAATATCAGGGTTACATTATGGCAAATTCATTTCAATCCAATTAAATTTTCAGGAGCTGTGCACACACACGCTCAAAAAAAATCTGTAAATCTAAACTATTTTGTGAAGTAAAGGGCAGATAAATCAGGAACTACTTTAAATATGAAAATATATTTAGTCCTAAGCACAAAAAGACAACCTACAGAGTCATTATGGCAAGTTTCCTTTCATTCCCATCCAAAATGTAGGAGAAAATGAGCTGACAAGAAATTTTGTTTTTCATCAACTCAAGGGCAGATAATCCAAGATAACTGTAGAATGACTGGAGCATTTTAAATTGAAAAGTCTTATGCAAAACTAGACATCATAGAGAGTAATTGTGTCTAGTTTCAGCTCATTTAAATGGATAGTTAAGGAGGAGTTGCACAAAAAATACATTGAATTTCGTTTAATTCAAGGGCAGATAATTCAAGATTTCTCAGTAATGACTGGAGCGATTTGAATTTCAAAGGTCTCATGCACAACTAGACATGATAGAGAGTAATTATGTGTAGTTTCAGCTTATTCCCATTGATAATTTAGGAGGAGTTGCGCACACAAAAAAATGCTAACAGACGGAGGGACGGACAGACGGACGGACGACCAAGACCATAACATAATACGACCATTCGGGCGTATAAAAAGGGAATAAGTCTTGTCTGGATAAAATTTCCTACATTTATGGCATAGTTGCTTTCTTTGATGAGTACATATTATGTAACACAAAGCGTATGTTTAGAAACGCCTATGGTTAAGGTCTCATGTCAAGCAACAAAATTAGACTTGTATGGGGCATATTTCGATGATTTATATTATGCCTTTAATTCTATACAAAATTATTGTTGAGTAATGTCATTTCTATTGGTTACCATGCAAATGCATTGCTTTTAAAAAGAACTTAAAGCCACAGTCCGCGTTCAGAGTAAAAAATGGCTCTATCGTGAATATTCTTTGAATATGTTTTTCTTGATTTAGTCTTATGAAAGATGAGTCACATAAAAATACAATTCAAACAACAAACGTCGGCGTTTTTGTGAAATACGCCAATGTGCACGAGCGGTAAATGAGTAGTATTCAAATTGGAGTCCGAAATGTTGCGGGTCATAAATATTAATCAAGTTTGGCCTATATTTAGATCCTCGCGTCATAATCATTTACAAATACAAACTTATCTTTGAGAATAAAAGTCTAGTTTTTAGCTCATCTGAGCACGAAGTGCTCAAGGTGAGCTATGGTGATCGTAGAATGAACGTCGTCAGTCGTGTGTCATATGTCGTGCGTCGTCCACATCTTCTTCTCCTAAACCAGAGGGCCAATCTTGATTAAACTTGGCAGGGATGTTCCTTGGATCAAGCTCTACCAAAGTTGTTCAAATAAATGAAATCCACCCTTAACTTTCACTTTACCCTTAACAAAAAGGGTGAAAATATTAAAATCTTTAAAAATCTTCTCTGAAACCAGAAGGCAGACAGCTTTCATATTTGGTATGAAGCATCATCTACTCTACCAAGTTTGTTCATATCAAGACCCTGGGGTCATATTTGGGCTCCACCCGGGCTCCACCCTTTTTAATTAGAATCAAAGAGCGAAAATCTTTTAAAATCTTCTTCTCTGAAACCAGATGGCAGACAGCTTTCATATTTGGTATGAAGCATCACCTATCGGGCCTCTACTTACTTTGTTCATATCAAGACTCTTGGGTCATATTTGGCGCTTAGCATGGGTGCATCCCTTTATCTCTTATGAGCACGAAGGGTAAAACAAGAGGGCCATAGTGGCCCTAAATCGCTCACCTGTATGAACTTATATTTTTAAAAGTAGGTCTAGAAAAAGAATGATGAATGGATGTCACTCAGCTAAACCATACTGTTGCTTCTATACAACTAGAGATTCCTTTTTTACAATTTTCAGGTTGACTAACAAAGTTTTTCTAAGATTTGACCCCATGACCTAGTTTATGACCCCAGTTTACCCAATTTCGAACACATCCGAGATTTCATTAAGACAATCAATCTGACCGAATTTCAGGGCAAAAAATGTTGCCTCTAGAGTGCAAACAAGATTTTCTAAGATATGACCCTATGACCTAGTTTTTGACCCCAGTTGACCCAATTTTGAACTGGCCAGAAATTCATCAAGGCAATCATTCTGACCAAATTTTAGGTTGATCAAGCAAAAAATGTGGCCTCAAGAGTGCATACAAGGTTTTTCTAAGATTTGATCCTGTGACCTAGTTTTTGACCCCAGTTGACCCATTTTCGGACTCGTCCAAGATTTCATCAAGGGCATCATTCTGACCACATTTCAGCTTGATCAGGCAAAAATGAAAATCTTCAAAAATCTTCTTCTATGAAACCAGAAGGCAGATAGCTTTCATATTTGGTATGTAGCATCATCTAGTGGATCTCTAGTGGAGTTTGTTCATATCAAGACCCTGGGGTCATATCTGGGCTTTGCAATGGTGTATCCCTTTCAGCTCATCTGAGCACGATTGGTGAATAAAGGAAAACCTTCAAAAATCTTCTTCCCTGAAACCAGAAGGTTGACAGCTTTCATATTTAGTATGTAGCATCATCTTAGGGACCTCTTCCAAGTTTATTCATATCAAGACCCCGGGGTCACATTTAGGGTCCACCCGGGTGCATCCCTTTTTACATAGAATCAAAGAGCAAAAAGGCATATCTGTCTTGCTCTTCGCTGAAAACGTTCCATGGTATTGATCTTAGGCAATTATCTTCTTTTACATCTGCCTATCTAATTAATGTGATGTCCAAGGGGTCAAAGAGACTCAGGTGAGCGATCTAGGACCATCTTGGTCCTCTTGTTTTGTACATAGTCGTCTTAGATCATTGTTTTGCGTTTGGGAAATGTTCACGAACACAGACGGGGACTTTAAGCAAATGACTAAAGTGACTTCGAGCAAGTTAGAACTATTGCCATAATAGACTTGATATCTTTTAGATATGTACATAAAATTAGCATATTGTTATAGTTTTTACCTTTTTTGTCAATCTTTTGTCCTTTGGTGGCATCTCTATTTAGGGAATTTAATTTTAGTTGGTACTCAGCAGAGAGTCATATTTTGTGTGTTATTCATCATTTTTAGCTCACCTGAGCACGAAGTGCTCAAGGTGAGCTTTTGTGGTCGAGTGATGTCCGTCGTCCATCGTCCGTTGTGTGTCGTGTGTCGTGTGGCGTGTGTCGTCAACATTTACCTTGTAGACACATTTTTTGCCCGATCAACCTGAAATTTGGTCAGCATGATTGTCTTGATGAAATCTCGGACAAGTTCGAAATTGGGTCAAGTGAGGTCAAAAATGAGGTCACTGGGTCAAATATTAGAAAAACCTTGTAGACACTCTAGAAGCCATATTTTTTGCCCAATCAACCTGAAAATTGGTCAGAATGATTGTCTTGATGAAATCTCGGACAAGTTTGAAATTGGGTCAAGTGAGGTCAAAAATGAGGTCACGGGGTCAAATCTTAGAAAAACCTTGTAGACACTCTAGAAGCCATATTTTTTGCCCAATCAACCTGAAATTTGGTCAGAATGATTGTCTTGTTGAAATCTCGGACAAGTTCAAAATTTGGTCAAGTGGGGTCAAAAATGAGGTCACGGGGTCAAATCTTAGAAAAACCTTGTAGACACTCTAGAAGCCATATTTTTTGCCCAATCAACCCGAAATTTGGTCAGAATGATTGTCTTGATGAAATCTCGGACAACTTCGAAATTGGGTCAAGTGGGGTCAAAATTGAGGTCACGGGGTCAAATCTTAGAAAAACCTTGTAGACACTCTAGAAGCCATATTTTTTGCCCAATCAACCCGAAATTTGGTCAGAATGATTGTCTTGATGAAATCTCGGACAACTTTGGAATTGGGTCAAGTGGGGTAAAAAATGAGGTCATGGGGTCAAATCTTAGAAAAACCTTGTAGACACTCTAGAAGCCATATTTTTTGCCCAATCAACCCGAAATTTGGTCAGAATGATTGTCTTGATGAAATCTCGGACAATTTAGAAATTGGGTCAAGTGGGGTCAAAAATGAGGTCACGGGGTCAAAAATTAGAAAAACCTTGTAGACACTCTAGAAGCCATATTTTTTGCCCAATCAACCCGAAATTTGGTCAGAATGATGTTCTTGATGAAATCTCGGACAAGTTTAAAATTGGGTGAAGTGGGGTCAAAAATGAGGTCATGGGGTCAAATATAAGAAAAACCTTGTAGACACTCTAGAAGCCATATTTTTTGCCCAATCAACCTGAAATTTGGTCAGAATGATTGCCTTGATGAAATCTCGGACAAGTTTAAAATTGGGTCAAGTGGGGTCAAAAATGAGGTCATGGGGTCAAATCCTAGAAAAACCTTGTAGACACTCTAGAAGCCGTATTTATTGCCCAATAAACCTGAAATTTGATCAAAATGATTTTCTTCATGAAATCTCGGACCAGTTCGAAATTGGGTCAAGTGGGGTCAAAAATGAGGTCACGGAGTCAAATCTTAGAAAAACCTTGTAGACATTGTAGAAGCCATATTTTTTGCCCAATCAACCTGAAATTTGGTCAGAATGATTATCCTTATAAAATCTCGGACAAGTTCGAAATTGGGTCAAGTGGGGTCAAAAATGAGGTCAAAGGGTCAAATCTTAGAAAACCTTGTAGACATTGTTGAAGCCATATTTTTTGCCCAATCAACTTGAAATTTTGTCAGAATGATTGTCTTGATGAAATTTTGGACAAGTTCGAAATTGGGTCAAGTGGGGTCAAAAATGAGGTCACGGGGTCAAATCTTGGAAAAACCTTATAGACACTCGAGAAGCCATATATTTTGCCCAATCAACCTGAAATTTGGTCAGAATGATTGTCTTGATGAAATCTCGGACAAGTTTGAAATTGGGTCAAGTGGGGTCAAAAACTAGGTCATAGGATCAAATCTTAGAAAAGCCTTGTAAGCAGTGTAGAGGCATCATTTTTTGCCCAATCAACCCGAAATTTAGTCAGAATTTTTCATCCTTTCTAAATCTACATTAAACAATTTTTGACAGTTCATTCAGGTGAGCGATTTAGGGCCACTATGGCCCTCTTGTTGTTACAAATATATTTGATGGTTGCTTTTCTCGTTGTCGCTAATTTAACAAACCTGATGTCACAACAAATCCAGAAATCGTAACTTTAAGAATATTGTATTGGTAAAAATTTTTTATGGATATTTCTCTGTCTAAAGTTTAACATGAACATTTGGTTTCCTACTTTGTACAAACACTTGCGTAAAAGGGGAATGCCTTAAATGGTCTCTACTATTAAGTTGTATTTTAATAGAGATGTCATTAATTTTGATAACTGCTCCTTAGTTAAGTTTGAAATAATATGCTTCTCTCATTGCATAATAAATTTCACATAAATTTAGTAGTCTTCAGACCTTCATGCCAGGTGAGCGCTTCAGATGTATTTTCACCTGGTTCAGACTGTTTATTAAAAAAAAACTTTTCTCTAAATGACATGGACCTTGGACTGTATTAATTACTTTCTGTGTTAGCTCTGATTATATTTTTATGCCACCGTATCGAGAGATCGGGGGCATATTGTTTTACTCAAGTACGTCCTGTCTGTCTGTCCGTCCGTCTGTCCGAAAACTTAACCTGAAAACTTAACCTTTGCCTTTTCTCCAAAAGTATTTGACATACAAAGCTGTACACAAAAGTCAAGGTCATGTGACAAGGTCAAGGTCATGTGACAAGGTCAATGTCATCTGTCAAGGTCAAACTTTAAATAAATGCTGTTCCAGGGGCATTAGTGTTTCACAAACACATCTTGTTCTATTTTGATTTTATTATTTTTTGTTGCAATCTAGTTAAGATTGAATTATGATTCAAATCAAAGTCATGGAAAAATACTCTAGGTAGTCAGCAAATCAAGTTTATCCTTTCTAGAGCCCTGTCTAGAATTTTACATCAAGATGACCTTACAGATTAAATCAGACCAGAAAGTGATAACAATCCTGTTATTGTAAGACATTCCATATCCCTATATTGACCCTTGAATAACCTGCTAACTGTAAACCTGTACATGGGGCTCTGCAGAGTTTACCAGTCCCACTGATCGGCCAGTCAGAGAATATAAGCTGATAAGAAATTTTCTTTCTCTAGTTGAATTTTGCTTATTTTTTCGCAATACTTCAGATCAGTGGGACGGGAGCCAGTCTATGTTTTACCCAAAGAAGCTTGACTAAAACTTAAAAACCCCTGAATAACATTTCAGACATTCTAGGTCAATACTCATAATTCAGCATAGAAAGGATTCCCTATTACTGACAGAGTAAACCACAAAAATCTTCAAAGATAATTACATTTTTACATATATATGGCTAACAAAAGACACCGTTTAAACTATTTACACAATATAACATTTTTACTACCCAAGGTAATCTGCAAGGTCCATTACACACAAAAAATATTTCACCATCCAAAATTGTATGGAAACTTGGTGAACCAAAAAAAAACCCTTTGAATGACAAGTATTAAGATTATCAAATAAACTATTTTCTGTCATTCTAAAGAGATATTTTTCGTTAAGATTTCAATTTCAGTGAACAAAAAATTTTAAAACATGTACGATCTCCCCCAATTTAAATGACAAACTGCAAAACTTTCTCTGATATTGATTTGTTTGTTTGAATGGGGTTTTATGCAGCTTTCAACAATCTTTCAGTTATATTGTTGTGGCTGGAGCTTCTAACAATTGAGTCCTTGTATTTCTCACACCAGCACCACCATCACGTCCTTTCCTAGCCTCCAGCTGCTATCCCACATTTGGCTATGAATATCAACCCATTCGTGGGAGAGAAATAGTTGAAAAGGATGAGTGCCGTCATTGGGGATCAAACCAGGGACCTCTTAGTTGACAGTCCGACGTGCTACCAACTACACTATGACAGCTGCTCCTGTAATATTGACAGAAAGGCATGCAGTTCCAAGTAGGGTAAGACACAAATGATATCTTAGCTTCTCCCTGCCCTTTCATTTCTAAGAATAAATTATTAAATAATAAACCAAATTTTAATTAGAAAATGAAATCATTACAAATGACACAAAGTGTATACTACCGGCAGTATCAATGATAAAGCGTGACAAGGTCTCCTATCTTTTCTTTGTACAAGTGTCCAGTCTATAATCACTTCATCAATCATAGAACCCTCTTCAACACCTCTTGACTGGTTTACTGTCAAAGCTAGACGATAACCAAGTTAAATGGACAACATCTAGAACCAGACTGGACATGTTTAAATCTGATTGGTGTATTGAGTTCCAGTCAGATTTCAGTCATGTTTTACAAAAAATGCAGTTACAATTGCACATTGAAAATACTTTCTTCGATATTGTTTGAATCTTCCTGATACCATTTGAGCCTGTGAGTGAGATGTTGTGACAAGTGATTTCTGGAAGGTCACAGGTCAGTAAGATGTAAGGTCATGACCCAAGGTGTTGCGCTAAAAGGTGTTGAGGAATCAGTCTATCCAGTAAATGGAGTTGGCCGGCCAGCTGGCGATGTGCACTGACAAGACCAGAACCACCCCCAACTAGAACTATAGCAAACAGCCTTCATAATGAAGGACTGTTGCCATTCTGGCCCCGAACTAGAAGCTAAACAGTACAACCACTAGGTAAACATGTTAGAGATAACAGAAAAAAATAAATGAGTGCAAAGCAAAGACTTCAGCAACTCTGGCCAGTCTCAACTATTGGCGTTGCAGATAATGAAGGTTTCAACAATGACAGTCAGGTAATCTTCAAATTATACTGTGTGGCTGTCTGGGTTGCGCAATGTTTGTATCTCATGCACATGTGAAATTGTAGGAAATATCACACACTGGCTCTTTAGCGTTTTGATAAGATATTAAAATATGCCATTCTTTATGGTACATGGTACTCTTTCTAGATGAAGCAGCATTTTTTAGGTAGATTTCTTCTGGAACATTCTGCTGAAGTCAATAAGTCCAAGAGTTTGCACACATGTCAAATTGTTGGAATTGTCAGGTGCCGGCTCAAAATGTTTTAAGATATGACACTTTTAACTTGTATATGGCGTTAAATTTAGACAGAAGAAATGGCAATTGAACACTTTAAATTTGAATTCATTTTACCTATTGTTGAATCTAAATGACAATTAGCAGCATTTGGCAGAATGAGGAACAACATTTTTCCAAATATAGTGATTATACAATTTCACATTCTTTAGTTATATGATAGGGCACAACTCTGGAGATACTACAATTTCACATTCTTTAGTTATATGATAGGGCACAACTCTGGAGATACTGAGGGCACAACTCTGGAGATACTGTATCATTTACAAGTTATAAATTGCCTAGGCCCCAGTTTGAAAAGGAATAGCAGGACATTTACAATTAATGAATATACAGTACCCATATCCTTAAAGTTTTAACCCTTGTCATGGTGAATAAATTTTGGCTAAAACTTTGTATCAAAATCAAAGGGCAAAAAGCACTGAAAGTTCCAACTATAGGTCATTTTTTTTTTTGAAAAACTAAATCTATTGACAATTCTGGTTTGGAATTGAGAAACAGGTGGTATAGACTAACCTCAGACTGCAGGTATGTGCAGGCTGATGTTTGTCTATAGCTCCTGTCAAAACAGAAATATTCCGGTTTCAGCATGACAAGGGTTAACAAGTCAGAAGAATATAGCCTCATATATACATTTGCTAGTCAGGATAATTTTCTGTCTAACAAAGAAAAAGATTATCTTAAAATAAATGCACAACTATTATGAACAATGGCAAATCAAGCAGAATGTTTTCATGGTTAACCCATTACAACTCAGACAGGTACTGATAAAACAGCTGTGTACTGACCACTGATAAGGAAAAATCAATACTGTGTACCAATATCAAAGGATTACCTTTTATGGTCTGGTCTGAACAGACATTATTGGATTTTGTCAATTTTATTTTAAATTTTGACCCCTGTGTTAAAAAAGTGTAAAATGTGCTATGAAAGAAATATTTGACATATTTTTGGTATATATGAAGTTTAAAGAGAATTGAATTCTCTTTCACACAGTATGTTTGTTAAGAAAAAAAAATAGATTACTTGACAGTTAAATGAGTGTGAAAGTAACCTTTAATTTTTCATATTCACCATTACTTTTTTTTTAAAATTAATTTTACTAATACTTTTCTGTTTTTCTCTTTTCAGGCAACAGCAAAATAGAAAATACTTTTTTGTTTTATAGAGGACTTTAATATGATTGCAGAAAAATAAATGAAAAAAAATTTTGATCTGACTTTTTTATACTTTTATTAATAAATCATTGAGGCTAGCAACTATTTGGGGATTTGGGGACATTATTTCCTCGTTTTCTGTTTAGAAAAAGAGGAAAATTCATACCTTAGAACACAAAAAGTTTATTTTTATTATTTTTTATTTCTGATTTTCTCCTTTGAAGGGGGGGGGGGGGTTAAGCTGATTTTTTTTTGTAACTTTTTTTTAAATTTGCCAGTCTAAAATTTCGTTTGGTAAAGGGTTACATGTTTCTCCTTTTCTTATAATGTTTCTAAATAACAACAGTTGTTTTCAAACATTCCTAAAATTGTTTGGTTGATTGATCAATTCCTAGCAGTATCCCAAATTACTAATAAGCGTATCGTGCCGTATCATGAAAAATCTGATCTAAATTCGTGCAGGCCTGAAGTCAATAACGAACGTGAAGCCTTTTCATTCTAATTATATGACCGAGATCCGAAATATACATCATCGCAAAAAGGGTATTTTCGTCGCGTAAGTTTGCTAAATAGTAATCTGACGAAAGAAGAAGCGTAAATAAATGAAAGAAAACAATTACGGCATCTTCTGATTGCATCTCTATGTCCAAAATGATGCGATTTTGACTAACACGTTTCGCACGAATAAGTTTTGATGTCAATTAATTAGCTACAAAAATGTTTCGTTTCATCTTTCCAAAATCATCGTAACTAAAATTTATAGCGTTAAGAGGTACGACAATACGAGATCGCGCTGATTATTCCGAATTTAAGCTTATTGATAATTACGTAAAAAGTATAAATAAAAACACACCGTCGGTGGTGTAAGTCACGTTTTGCCAATCCTCGGGAACTTCTTCTACGTCCTCATCGGATAAATTGAGATCATTTGTAGGGAATCCCGAAAATTCTGATACGTCTGTGACGAAATCAAATTTGAAGTCAAAGATATCGGAATCAGAGCCAGACATAGCGTAATTTTATAAAAGAATAAGTGGTAAGGGCTGTTTTTTCAGATGCTGTTGTTCTCAAACGAATTCACTGAACAATTAATTTTCGAGATTAGGATTAATTTATCAAAGTCTTTGATTGGTCAATTAAATCTTGATAGTTATTGATTTCAATTTAATTGGGCTTTCAGTTGACCAATCGCGTGCTCTATGTCCACGTGTTCTATGCCAGACAATACTGTCGGCCGATATGCCTTTTGAATTACGTATAATTACGTAATCACTCCGTGAAGCTTCGAATTTAGAAGCAATTAAACAATAGAAAGCACGCTTCTGAACAAACATTGAAGACCAGGGGCAATAAAAATGGATAATAAACAGTTTATAAATAATTTCAATTGAAACACGTGTCCCCTTCAATCCCTTTACTTGAAGAAAAAGAAAGGAATGTACGAAAAATGCGCAATTGATCCGGAAATCGCGCAGCAAATAAATTCCCACATTTGGAAATTATGTTGTTGTTCAAAAACAATTAATTTTAATTTTAAACTATTCCAAAATAAAAGCACCTTAACACAGCGCGAGAGAAATAAGGAGCTTCGACAGAAGTGGTAGAAATGTAATAGCTTGTAACAAGCAGTTTCTTCATTACCGTTATTTTCTAATCAAAAATGACGGAAAATAGAGAATTCAATAACATCGAAATTGTCTTCTGAAGTACAAGTCATCTGCATATTCTCTAAATTTATGTCAGACCAAAATTTTGTTGTTTGAAAATGGGTTAATCATTTAAATTAAATGAAATCCGATCAGGAAAAAAATGAATAATTATTTTCCATATATTCTTCCTTATTACTGAATGAATTTAATATACTAGATTTGGGCTTGATGGTTACTCTTGTTTTCCGTCGATTATTCGTCATAAAACATCAAAGATGCAGCTTCTTCGTTTATGACTAGGATAATGTTCACGAAATGCCGTAGTTGCAAAGTCTGGACCCCCTCCCCATGACTTAGGCTGGTTTTAAACTTCGTGACGTATTTTTGAAAAAAAAAAAAGACCGCTAATACTTTGATAATTCTGCGTTAATGAATAAAAAAAGTCCCATACATGTTAGGGGAAGCTTAACTTTCGTTGTGTTTCATGAATATTATTTTATAGTATCCCCTGTTTGGTTAGATTTGACCTCGCTCAAATTGCATTATCCGGTAATATTCACGTGCCACGAAGAAACACTTTGTAAAAAAACATTTTTGTATACACTTTCGAAGAACTTGACAGCATACTGATACATAATAGGCTCTACTCACCTGCGGATTCAGGATTTTAGCAATACATGAATATATATTGAATATATACAAGAAAGGGGGATCGTTTTCCCTGTTTTTCATAATTTGGAAAAAACAAAAACAAAAAAAAAAAAAAACTGTTTGACCGTCGACCCCCGAATCCCCCATTGAATCCGGCAGTGCTCCTCAATCTAAGCTCATTCTTCGCTAGAAGACAGATTTTACTGGAAGGATTGTAGGAAACAAAGAAATTGTTAGTGACACGGAATTTCTCTGTTTTTCATAAACTTCACCGCCCGAACTGGACAGTAATTTTTCAAATCAATAGCCAAATGAAATATCACCTGAAAACTCAAAATTAAGACCATTCTAAATTTTCAAATTTAATTTGGACGGAGAATACGCTGCTTTATCAATGTCAATAATGATTTATTTGAACAATGTAATTTTTCATAGTTTGTACAAGACGTGATGATGGCCGAAGTACTTAATGTACTTTGATTATCGCTGACGTAATGGACGCGTGTGTAATGTTTTGTCTGCATAATGACACACCAATCTAGCCAATTTTAGTGAAAACTGGGACAGTTGATCAAAAATAATTCATGCTAGACCAATTTATGGATATTAATTTAGTAATTGGAATAATAAATCGGGAATTCTGGTTGGCTTTTTTAACCTAGCTGGGTTCGTAAGTTAGTCTGTAAATATTTTAACCCCTGCTCTCTTTTATCGTAAATTACTCAAAATCTTAAAGAACAAAGTGTATATTTTTTTGTGATGTTCTTTAAGATGATAAATCATACTTACTAATGGCACCATTTTTGAAATTCTGGCATTTGAAAAAAAACGAATAATTGCGATAAAAAGTCCGACGCGTAAAAACGCGGGCTTGTTCAGATGAAGTATACGCGTAAAAAGGCGGGCTTGTTCAGATAAGGTAGACGCGTAAAAATGCGGGCTTGTTCAAATGGGGTAGACGCGTAAAAAGGCGGGCTCAAGTTGTAATGGGTTAAAAAGATTTTTTAGAATTAACAAATCTGTCTCAGGTCAAACATATTGCTGTATATTCATTAAAGGATACATATTGAGTTCTTTGTTTGAAGTGGTGATTTAAATCCAATTTGTACAAGATTGTTATGACAGATACAGTCTGTTTATTGTTTAATTAGACACACATAATATATATCATTGCATCAAAGTTATAACCCTACTAATATGTTATAGAAAGATGAGAGAAGTAAAGGTCTCTTAAAGAAACAATCAAGGTGGCATAATGTCCCACAAGATATGCTTGCTTTATTGCTGGATGTCCAAATATGAAAAACGAAAAAGGGAATTTAAAAAAAGGGAATTAACTCAATTATTATCTAGATAGAGTTCCAGTTCTTGTGCACTGGAGCCCCTATCATGAGAGGAACATAACTGCCAATAAAGCCATTCGGACATAAGGCGACGGAGTATTGCTTCGGACAAAGAAGTGAATGCTGCCACAGGTGAACACATAAATATATAATACGTACTTAGTGTTTTGTATGAAAAAAATATCTAACAAGGTTGGGAGAATTTATAATTGTTGAGGCTCTGCCAAGACAATTATCAATTCTCACAACCAAGTAAGATATTTTTCATGCAATACACTTAGTACGTATTACTTTTATCTTACAACCTCTATTAATTTGTCTTGTCTTCATTGATTTTTCTAACCAAAATGCAAATTTCTAAAAATAACTGCATGATATCATTGTTCTAAAAACAACTACAGTAAAATCTTAGTCGTTCGCACGCCGGTGGTTCGTAGGCATGTGTTGGTTCCTATACATTCTTTGGTCCCGATTTTTTTCCCTCTTTATCTTTGTAAGAAGGCTCCGAGTAATTTCGCACGTCGCGGTGGTTCGTAGTTCGTAGCCCATGTCAAGTCCCGAGAGTTTCCAAATAACACAAATTAGTATGTTTAATCCGTAGGTGTGAATTATGTAATCAATAGGTGTCCTAGGTGTTACAAAAACCATATACCTTGATTTTCACACCTGTTGATTGGTATTAATAGAAGTTATTGTTTTGCATCAATATTTACAGGCATTGTTTGATTTGTAATTTTCGGCGGGTTTAATCGAATAAAGGATCAATCAGTGACCTTAATTATTTCATATGGCTTTCTCATACTGATTATGCATAAATGAATGTGCATATCTTCATAGACTTTATTGTCAACATGGACTTCCACATAGATTCATCGCAATGCCGAGATTTCACCATCCACTGAATGAGTACTCAAAGTGAATTGATCCAAAGGGAAAACACTCTGATGTAGTTTATATTTTGTAGGTAAATAATTGCCGAAATTACTCTATTTAGGATTTAAATATGGACAAAACGAAAGATGATCATTATTCAAGTGAGATTTGTTGCGTCCTTACTCTCTACAAAATGGTCTCATTAGAACTTGATTGAAAACATGTTCCATAGAACATTAGGATAAAGCCACAAATATAGAGTACCTTAAGACCGTGTCCAGCCTGAGCCATCAAAAGACTACCGACCGCTTGACATTGGCTGGTTCGTATTATGTTTAGTTCGTATAAATTGTCCCGGTCCCTTGAGATACGAACCACCGAGACTTTACTGTATGTGATATCATAAAAAATATCATATGGGTTGCTATCACACAGATATTTGTATAGTTACAAGATAATATGTCTCATCTTTTGTTGGGCCTACAAAAAGTAAACAAAAAGAAGGGATGGACTTATTTTTCACCCAAAGATTGCCAAAATTAGCATTCATGCTTATGTTAAAGTCACAGCTCTTATATCTTTGGTAAACACAGAAAACTCTCCATGATAATTCAAAGATATATGGGTATTATGATGAGCTGTTCTTCAAAAATTAAGTCTGTTATGACATGTAAACCAGCCTTAGGCCTACTTCATAAGTGGGGGGTATAATGAGTGCCCCAATTCAGAATGGAACCCAGGACTTTCTGAATGATAGTCTGATGGGCTTCGAACTGTGCTATGACGGCAGCACTCATTGTTTGGAGACTAGTCTCATCTAAATCTATACTAAATCTATACAAAACACACTCACACACACAAAATATTTGATCATAAATCTGATGATAAAGGTAACCACTTGCTAGAGTTTGTTTTGGGAAAGTAACCTTTTCATCATAACACACATTCAAAATTTTCAAATAGAATAATTTAAGCTATTCTTCTTTCTGTCAATAAAGTAAATACAAGATATCAAATATTTGGTTTTCAGTTATACAGAGTTTAGGAATGATATTGTAAGTGTAAAAGTGAAAGCAGGGACTAGCTCCCAAACCCCATCAAGAACCCTCAGATCCTTATGGTTGAGTCCCAGAGACTCTGTTTTGTTGATGTCCGACTTAAGATAGTGGACGCATGATAGATCTGCAACCTTTGGAAGTAATCACTTAAACAGTGTTAACCAAGGTTTCCTAATGATTCTCATTAGGAAACCTTGGTTAACATTGTGAAAGATCATGTGTTCCGTTATACATATTATGTTGCAGAACTATTACAGGTCCAGTACTCAATGCCATCTGATACAGCAATGACATTAGGTACTGGACCTGTAATAGCTTTGCAACATTTTGGAACTCATGATATTTCACAATGTTAACCGAGGATTCCTAATGAAATTTCATGGCCTCCAAAACGTTGAGGAACTAAAACAGGTCCATCCATCATAACATAGGATTATTGAATGCTAAATGTTCAGAGCAAACTTCTTCTTAAAAACAGACAGCAAATTAGTTTCACTTTTTCTAATCAGTGGAAGCCAGGATATAAGCCATACATGAAGAAATTAAGACCAGTCAGAGGCAGCTAACAGAGATGTGGATTCAAAATCAGTTTGTGAAATGTTGGATTTGTTTGTTTATTTGGATGGAGTTTTATGCCACTTTCAACAATCTTTCAGTAATATTGCTGCAGCCGGAGCACCTAACAATGGATTCTTTGTATTTTTACATCAGTACCACCATTACATCTTTTCCTAGTCTCCAACTGCTAGCCCATATAGGTTACGATTATCAAGCAATTGGTGAGAGACAAATAGTTGGAAAGAATGAGTGCTGCAGTCGGGTATAGAACCTGGGACCTCAAGATTGACAGTATGATATGCTACCAACTGTGCTATGACAGCTGCTCATGCAATGTTGGAGAAATGGATGACTAGCTCATTGGTATTTGCATGTTCAAGCTAAACCTGAAACCAATTTCTAAACTTTTGTAAATTACAAATTTATGTCATTCTGATCCCAGGGTAATTGGCTATGACTGTCATAACGAGCTTTCCACAAAATTAAAAGAAAATCTTCAGATTGAAAGGGTCTTTCAGGAATTTAATCATTCGAATGCCATTAAATATTAATGAACATCCAAGAATATCTCATGAACCAGTAAACAAACAATAATTTGAATGTAATATTGAAGTTTAATCACCTGTGTTACATCAGATTCCTAGTTAACATGTTGTATGATTTTGTATAATTATTACTGCTATGTCAAGTTTAAAATAGATCTATGCATACAGAGGATTTTTTTAAGGCTCAATTAACTTCTTAGAATAATTCATTTTTAGATAAACAATCTTAACCCTTTGCTGTTTAATCCCTGCTTTTTACGTGCTTTTGATTTTATGGTTGAGAAAACATTGTGAAAAAAGAAGAAATTGCTTCTGACAAGCAATTTCTTCTTTTTCCACACAATTTTCTACCCTACTGAATGGTTATTTTTCAAATTAAATCCCCTTTAAATTTTCGTCTGCAAAATCTTTGAATTTGGACAGGTCCAAAATTTTGTAAAAAAGGAGAGGGTTAAATAAGCTCTTTCAGCAACACACCTATGTGGATATAATATGATGAAGATAAGAATGCTGTGTATGATCCAACATTTCTCTTAACAGACACATGCACAGACACAGACAGGAAATTACTCTTCATCACTATAGCTCTTTTGACCTTTGGTCAGTTAACCCTTGTTATGCTGAATAAATTTTGGCTAAAAATTTCCACCAAAATCAAAGGGCAAAAAGCATTGAAAGTACCAACTGTAGGTAAATCTTTATCTTTATATGAAAAACTTAATCCTGGTTTGAAAGTGAGAAACAGGTGGTGTAGATAACATCAATCAGACTGCACATATGTGCAGGCTGATGTTTGTCTATAGCTCCTGCCAAAGCAGGAATATTCCGGGATCAGCATGACAAGGATTAAGTTACACAATTGATTAAGAATGTAAATAGCTTGGTATTAAACTGTTGTAGTTTATAGGTTGATGCAACTGTACGCCAAGCCTACAATGTGTCTTATTGTAAATTGAAAAGCAAATTTGCATCCCAACTACAGCTTGAAAAAGCTTTAGTTACAACAATCAGTTTTGGTTTCCAATGTTATACCAAATTGTACATAACCTGCAAAACACCATTCTGTCTGTTAACCGGATGAAATCAGAGTAATTCTGTAGGATCTAATTTCCCAAAATTACATGTTGGCTTCACCTAAAATACTTGGTTGCAACAATTTATGTATGTTTTCACCTTTTAAGGGATTGAGCAGTAACCTGAGAAGTAAAACTGCTAAAATATAAGTTATGGCTGTTGATATGGTTCAAAAACAAAATATTTTTATTTTCATTGATCATTAACCCTAATTGTCAATTAAGCGTTAACTTGACATCAGAAGATGCATGTTGATTGAATGTACCTTTTCGCTGTTTTTGAGCCAAAAAAAAAATTGTTGATCACAAGAAATTGTTTCCCTTGTAGGTTAATAGACAGATTTGGATTGAACTCAGCTTAGAATTCCTAAAATCCTTGACTTGATAACAGATGTTTAAAATGAAGAAAATTGCAATTTCACTTTTTATTCTATTCTTTATACAATAAATTGATCATATTAGTATCTGCAACTTTTTAATTTAAACAACTACTAATTTTCTGTTTCAGATAATATGTTGAAATCGAAAGCAAAACATTTCATAATGGCTCAGGGTGAAACAGTTGTAACTATATATATTCATGAGCAGTTACAACTGCTTCTAGTTGAACCAGCCATTATTATTTTGTGAATCATCTTGACTGTGAAAAAGGTCCATCAAAGAACTCAACAAAATAATTATGATATTAAATATTAAATGATCCAGCAGATTGATTGATTGATTGGTGTAAAAAATAGCTTTTAATATCATTAGTTATATTGCAATGATTTGTGCACATACCCATGGTTTCCTGTCATTTCTGACACAAGTACAATCACAACATTTCATCAAAGCAACCAGCTGCTGATCCTACTTTAAGGCTCACTAAAACTTATCATTCACCTATTGGTGGGAGACAAATTACGCTTGTCACATTTTGACTTTTGTCAAATGTCAATTGAATGTTGGCCAAGCTGGGATTTGAATTCACAATCCCATGGTTTGAGAGCCTAACATGTATACCTTCTACGCTAAATGGGATCGATCCAGCAGAGGACAAAAAGAGACCCCGTTTAAAAAGAGAAGGTTAAGTAAACCTGAGGGACCATGCAGTCCTCATCCAGAAAATCAAACAAGAGAAGGAGTACATTTACCTTTGGTTGGTTTGGGGTTTTTTTAATGGTGTTTTATGCCACTTTCAACAATCATTTTAGTCATATTTCAGCAGCTGGAGCACCTTACAACAATGGATTCCTGGTATTTCTAATATACTACTACCATTACAACCTTTCCTTGCCTCCGGCTGCTATCCCACATAGGTCTACATTTATCAACCCATTGGTGGAAGACAAATAGTCAGAAAGGATGAGTGCAGCCATCCAGAATCAAACCCAGGACATTTTGAATGATAGTCTGACGCACCTTTAGTTGATACAATCTATGCACAAGTGTCAATATTTTCACACTTCACATTTATATATCTATGGTTCAGCAAAAAGCAAAAAGCAGTTGGAACTGCCTATAAATATATAGGCAGTTACAACTGTTTTGTGTAGAGCTAAGATATAGTCCTTTTAAGTGAAATACGTCTCATTTGCAAAGAAAAGTGTTGTACATAGTTTGAAATATAGCTGGGGGGAGAGGAAGAATGACACATATTTGTAACAAAATACCTCTGATCATCAGCAATGCTATTTTTTGGACTGGTCACATCATGCAATGAAATATGTAACATCCAAAATTGAGACTACTTATGAACCTATAACCATATAATCCATTAGTGGCCAATTATTCAAGTAAGGTTGATTATTCAAAGAAATTCTAGTTGTAATGCTAAACAAGTTTGATTTATTAATTATATGGAGTTTTACACCACTTTCAACATTTTTCCAGTTATATCGTAGCAGATGGAGCACTAACGATGTATTCCTGGAATTTTTCTCACAAGTACAACCATCAAATCCAATCTTAGCCTCCAGCTGCTATCTCACAAAGGTCTACGATTATCAACCCATGGGTGAGAGACAAATAGTCGGAAAGAATGAGTGCCGCCGTCGGGAATCGAACCTGGGACTTCTAGACTAAACATTGTTGAATTGATTGATTCATTGAATGGGGTTTTACGCCGCTTTCAACATTATTTCAGTTATATCGCGGCGGCCGGAGCACCTAACAATGGATTCCTGGTATTTCTCACGCCAGTACTACCATTACATCCTTTCCTAGCCTCCGACTGCTATTTCACATAGGTTTACGATTATCTACCCATTGGTGAAAGACAAACGTCGGAAAGGATATTTGCCGCCACCGGGGATCGAACCCACGACTTCCAGATTGGAAGTCTTATGCCTAACCAACTGCGCTATGGTGGCGGTAAACAATGTTGAAATATTGGAATGTAAATTGAGTGGTTTAAATACTAAAATATTGCCAAAATGTATCTTAACAAAAGTTTACTGCTATCTCCTCTGTTACCTAGAAGACCATAAAGCTAACTGTTTGCTACAAGATTGCAAAGCTAACTGCAACAAAACTAATGTATCTGCAAGCATCATTGGTCAGAATGGTTTCTGGCATGGATCCTACCCAGGCATAGAATGGTCCCACTTTCACCTATCAAAATTCTAGGCTACTTTGATAGTTGCCATTGGGCCCAGTCTAACCTGGCCTTAAAAATCAGGTAGCCCACTGTCTGAATGATACTCTCATATAGGGTGCTACTAACTTACTCCCAGGCCCAGTATCCAGGCCACAAATAAGTTGGAACAAAGCATGGAAAATTGTTTCATACCAAGTTTTATCACTGTGTTAATGAGGTAATTATTTTCAATTTATTGATAATGAATGGACTGATTTTCTAATCAATTAACTGCCAGGCATAATAAATAACTCACAACATAAATACAAGGCTATAGGACAGTAAACTTTGTAACATTTTTTTTTTCATCCAATATAATTCAACTACTGTAAACAGGGTAATTTTGGCGGTGGTTTTATTTCGGCTATATTGCCTGTCAAGCTAAAATACGCCAAAATTAATCCACCGCCAATATTTGTCATTATTAAATAAGAAATTTCTTTATTGTGATCGATATGAAATATATACATTTTAGTCATTGTAAATTAAATTAATATCAAAGATATGCAGACCATACTTATTATTATGCTGACGGGTCAGCGCAATACTATTATAAGTGCCTATAAGTTATAGGCACTTACAATAGTATTGCACTGTTCCCTCAATTTCAAGATTCCAGATCCAAGTTGGTTGATATATTGTAATGAAATCACAGCGGAAAAGGTGTGAAAAACTTAAACATGCGTTATGACTATAACAAAAGGTGTGAAAACAAACTATTGTCAAGATGCAGAAAGTCAACATTACTTGAAAGAAATTGGGTTTCTTTTACTTACATTGTTTTGAACGTAGAAAAAATGTAAAATATAGATAAAGCGTTTACTTTTGGCATTACAGTAAGATGCGCCAAAATAAATCACCGCCGATAAATCGTAATTGAAAAACCACCAAATGTGGACACCGCCAATATAAAGCCGTTTGCAGTATTTCAATATTAAGCAGTTAAAGAACTATTCTTGGACAACAGGTCATAACTAATTTAAGTATGAGTCAGGTCCTTGATTTATTTGTTTGTTTGAAAGGGGTCTAAATGCTGCTTTAAATGTTAATTTCATTATATAAATATAGCAACAGTTGGAGCACCAAGCCTTTGATTCCTAGTTAAATCCTCATGCTAGTATCACCACAATAACATTCCCAAGATTTAAACTGCTCATCCCACATTGGTTTATTTTGGTAATCCAACCATTGGTGGGATGCAAATCCTGGAAAGGATGAATATTTCCAGTTAGATCGAATCCTCAATCTCATAATTGAGGGTCTCAGGCTTAACTAGCCCTGTGTTCAAGATGACAAAACGATATAAAGTGTTTGCAGAATATCCTGTTTGCTCACAAATGCATGTGCAAGGTGGGGTATAATACCAAACAGTTTTGTCAATGGTACAAACTGTTTGAAAATGATCCATCTTTGTACACATTAGTGCATGTGTTTAGTGGGGTATGATTTGCAAACAGTTTGCGCCATTCTTACATCCCAAACGTAAGGCTGAAGTACAAATAATCATTTGAAAAGATTCAATTATAAACAGTTGCAGAGAATAAAAAAGTAATTCTAACATGGATCAATTGCCAAACTAAATTCTTGCTTCATGCAAAGATTTTTTAAGATCATAAAAATAGTTTGTGCTTTCAAAGAGGTCAGGTCAATATTTGTTTATAAATTCAATTGAATATATTTGAAAATATTGTTACAATTACTTACAGCAAAAATGTTGTACCTATTATTTATTTGGATATTGCTATAAATTGGTATAAATACTTTACAGTGGAATGTTTGAGGTTCTCAAATACAACTTTGATTGACCGGCATTGTGGAATATTGAAACAAAATTAAATTTGGCTAATATAGGCAAAATAATTCAATTTTAAAAAAAGGGAAAGATTTAATTTAATCCTTGTTTGACCAATTGGCAACCTTTCACATTCTATTGACAAGATAGATAATTCTTTTGAAGAGCTATACTCGTAACTTAAGACCATTTTGATGTCTCAACGCAAAACAGTTGTAACTGCCTATAAACTTATAGGCAGTTACAACTGTTTCGCACTGAGCCATTGATTTACTTTCATCTGAAAAATCTTTTGGTGAATTCTTACGTTTGCCCATTTTGCTAATTTGAATTTAAAAATCAAGACCTTTTAAGAAAAACTTTTCACATATATTTACGTCCTTTAAATGTCCAGAGATGACCCTAGCGTATATCTATGTGTTTGCTCATCAATTTAACTTGTTTACATTACCTAGTTAAGATATTTAAAATGTTTCCATCCAAACCTTTGATAACTCTGGTATGCTAAAATCGTCTCAAATTAATCTCATTTAACTCATTCCTACTCAATCCAATACTTTTCTAATCCTTAAGCTAGTGGACCTTTATTAGTTCCGCAATGTTTTGGAAGTAATCAACTTTCACAGTGTTAACTGAGGTTTCCTAATGATTTAATTAGGAAACCTCTGTCAACATTGCAAAAGATCATGTGCTGTGGGACTATTACAGGTTTACTAACTTAAAATAATTCATGGGAAAATAAAAGGCTGTAAGAAAGAAGATATAATATACTATCAATATGCATCCTCAAACTTATAAGTTATATCTGCCAATACACCAATGATATTTCACTTTTAAATTTCATGCTTGTAAGTGTTGTTCCATAATTATTCTTTGGCTTTTGACTAGTCTAAGGTTTGTCTAAATAGGTGCATGCTAACTCTTTTTCAAAGTTTTACTGAAAGACAGAAAGACAATTTTAAGATGTCAAAAAAAGTTATAAATCTCAGATGACATCTCAATAAATAGATGTGTTAAAAATTTTCAATGACTTAAAACTCTCTCCATCATGGTAATTTCAATGCACATCCTGTTTTAAGAAAGATACATTATACCTTGAAGAAAGACATCTTGAAAAAAAAATCTGTAGAAACGATTGTATAATGGTTAAATTATGCATACCGGTAGTTGCAATAAAATGTTTGAAATCATACTCAATTAGGAAAACTAATATCTTGAACTCACTGAGAAAATATCAGTAGGCCTACTAAGTATACTTCTGACAACAAGGGCATCAACTACACTCAGCTGCAGAAAAAAATAAGTCTAACATATACAAGAGTGCTGTTGACACAAGATACACTGCCAAAAGGCTTATCATTAAAATGAAAACCGACTTTAGATGGATGCTGTATATGAATGAAAAGTTGATATATATGCTCCTGTTCACACAGAAGATGAAAATTATCCTTGAAAGTATTAACCAAATCAATACTTAAATGAAGAGTTGTTTACTTTCATTCACATAAAAATGACATGAAAGCCTTTTTTCTCTGATATGGCAAAATTTCAGAAAACCCCGGAAACGTCACATGCACAAGGTCAGGTGAACTTGAATATTTTGTGAAACTTCCCTCGAAATTGGTCCATCATTTATGGAGAAGTGGGGTTTACAAAAAATTTTACATAAAGGCCCCTTTTCCATGACGAGGCTGAATTTTCACAAACTCGATCTTCATGTGAAAGAGCAACAGGTGACAAGGAGCATTTTGTGAAAGTTTCATCCAAATAAGCCCATAAAGGTAGAATCAAGCATTAGTTGCCTTTACAAAGATACAGTCAATATTGCTCGAACGACCATGTCTATTAAGTGACCAATTCTATTAAGCGACCATCTTAAAAAGTCAGCAAAATCTCTGAAAAAGAGGACATTCTAAACTAGAATATTTTTTTTATTGAATCTTATGATGTTGGAGCCCATTGGAATCTTCTCAACAAGACAATTCTAATGGGTTCGAACATCATAGGATTCAGTATGACTTGACCGACAATCTTTAAATGCTATCAAAATGAACACTCACATTTATCATGATATTTTGTATTAAGCGACAATTCCCATAAACGACCGCTTTTTGGTGGTCCCCTTAGTGGTCGCTTAACACAAGATTTACTGTATTTCACCAAACCGCAATAATATGCTTAAGGTAAGGTAACTACAGGGTAAGGAACATTTTGTGAAAGTTTCATCCAAATAGGTCCGGTCTGTAAATGGTGGAGTTTCATTCACGAAAATATGACATGAAGGTCCCTTTTTCCAACCATGTTACTCCTAAAATTCACCAAACCGCAATAATATGTGCAAGTTCAGGTGTCTAGGAACATTTTGTTAAAGTTTCATATAAATCTGTCGATAAATGAAGGAGGAATTTTATGGCATTCACAAGATTGGGATGTGAGTACATACTTATGTTGGGTTGGACAAACAGACAGACAGAGAAGATGATACCTTTGTTCATTAAATCAACAAAACTGCAGATATTTAAGGATATAAAATGAAAAGATTTATTATGACAAATACAAAATCTCATTAAAAGAGGTCTTTTATGTACATTATCTAGCCCATAGGCCCCAGTATGTAGTAGAGTGCGAAATATGCGAATTGGCTATGGTCAAAATTAGAAATAATAGGCAAAGGTAAGTTTTGAGTAGATATTTGAACATGTTAATGCCAAAAGTTGCTTTAAATGATCCTTTGATGTAATTTTGAGACCATTTATGAATGCGAAACTAACAGGTCATTACCTTTTCACAGCTTTTCTGCACCCAGTGACACTGTAAACAAAAGGTGGTGGGATACCGGATTTTAGATGGCTGTACGGGCCGAAAAAATAGGGTGAGTGTTCCGCAGAATATTGTGAAAAAAGAAGATGGTTGGCAAATACTTTGTGATGCATCACCAGAATTGGCACTATTTTTGCTATACAAAAAGCAAGCCTAACACAGATTATCATTTCCCTTGCGGCAACCATGGAAGTTTGAATTTCGTGCAAAACAGCCAAATTTTCACCAGTTTTCGCGACCAAAACAAATAACCACGATCGGTTAATTTGACATCTATCACATGCATCGATTAAAAGTTTTGGTTTTTCATGGCAGCTTAACACTTGATTCAAACTAGTTAAATGATTGTTTCATTGTAGGCTGTTGCTTGAGAGGACGGTATTGGATGCAGTGTGAAAGGGGCGTTGTGAACAGAGAATTTGTGAAATCTACTACAGTCTGGACCCATAATTTTATGATCCACCCCCACCCACTCAATTAAGTGTATTGTACAATCTCAAAGTACTAAAGGTACTCTAACCCCAACTTTTATGTTTTTCAACAAAGAAGAGTAGAAATTCAATAACATTAAGGTAAAGAGCTACAGATACTGGTGAATTACAATTTCAGATTATTCTTTTTGAAATAAATCACTTTCACAAACTGTATATGTTGTGGGTACTTAATAGAATTGTCTCAATGAGACAATTCAAATAAGTTCCCACAACATAGATTTTCATTCAGATTAATGATTTTGACTGGCATTACCCAATCTTATCTAGTCCTTTAAAGGTAGACAATTCACATTCCCTAGATTGTCAACTTGATAACTGATAAAATATTAACAATATAAATACCATATTTTTCTCAGTAGTTCACCGAGTTTTGATCTTTCTATTGATAACATCAAATGTTACAGTAATAAAGTTTTGACACCGTTGATTGCCTTTTTGAAAACAATGACTCAATTTCTCAATTCAATTTTGGAACACAGATCTCTATTTATGTACTTGCTTTTTAGGATTGGATTTAAAGCTTCTTTTAACTATCTTGCTGTCATATTTCAACAGCTGGAGGACCTAACAATGAGTTCTGGTATTTCTCACACAAATATAACCATTCCATCCTTTCCTAGCCTCAAGCTGCTACCCCATATAGCTACAACTGCAAAACAGATCTCTAAAATAGATTGATGATCATGATTTCAATGAGTCTAATTTTATAGTAAACTCAATGCAATTGGCTTGGAAATCTGATTTCTATAACTACCCACAGCATCTACCGTATTTCTCCTAATAAACGCTCCTGGGAACTATACATAACATACGGCCAGGGAGCTTTTATTAATTATGTATTTTCTGATTTAAACCATCATTAAAATGGATGTCTTTGTGGCCCATTTTCCTTTAATTTGAGGTGAATTTCCTCTAAACAATCATATAAATGATTGTTTTAGAGGAAATTCATCTCAAACAAGAGAATAACTCTCAAAAAAGTCCTAAAATTAAGGCATTTGACAAGGGGGTTTCTTAGTAAAAAACATTTAGGGAGGGCGCTATTATTAGAGGAAATACGGTGGGTCTATACGGGCTCTGTTTGAGTTGTATGTCGCCCCCAGGATCCTCCAGTCTATTCATAGAGAATGGCTTCATGGATTAATCAAATTTTATACGCAATTTGGCATGTAGCACTACTTTATTACATAAACTCCTTAATCAGATTAATTTTAATACAGCCCACCTTTTCAGGGCATAATCTTTAGATTATCTCCCTTTACTGTATTGGTATCTCATAATCCCTCCAAGAGAAAATAGACCTTTTTCCACACCAAGTATTCATTAATTCTACACTTGCTAGTGGGTTTTGATACATTCTTTCAGAAATTTTAATTAGCTATATGAACTTCTTTAGGCAATTCATTTTTGCTTATCAAAGAAAGATGTGTTAAAAAAGTTGTCTGCACCGGCTGACGTTTCACTATGCAGTATACAGGGAAAAATGTAAATACCATTAAATAAAGGATTTTCTTTATGAATCATGACTTGCTGATTATGTCTATTTGTACAAATTGTTTACTAATTGTGATTATGTCATTTTTTTTCAATACCTTGTATTTATCTGTTAGAGGAATTAATGAAACTGTGTTGCTACATACATATAGTGAGACCATTTTTGCACTGCATTAAAATGGCAGTTTCTTTGGACAGAAACTTTCTGGCAACTTGCAAATTTACTTGTTGTTTTGATCTTACAAGTATGCAATTTATCCTCTATTTTCTGAGAATACCTTGTAACTACAGCTTTTCATGAGCTGTAGTTATGAGGTTTGGCTGAACACTGACAATATCTATGGCTCAGCGAGAAACAGTTCTAACTCCCTGTAATTATGTTTATAGGGAGTTACAACTGTTCTGCACTGAGCCATCTGTATGTACATATTCCAAAAAAAAGGCTGCACAAATTAGATGATAAATACACAGGTCAGAAAATAAGTCCCAATTAATCGTGCATCAGGGTATCCAAGAAATTAACAAAATCTACCTAGTCAAATAAAGATACACTTTTTTGCATATTGGAGGTGATTTTTGCATGACGGATTGTAATTACCTCATAAAAAGGTGTGTTACCTACCCCGGTGTATAAAGGACAACATGCAGAGAACCCATGTACCACTGAAAAATGATAGGATGCCCTTACAGAGACTGAAATTGATCTGAAATAGTTTACACCCTTACTATCCTGTGACAATTTTAAACTTTAGTTCTATTCTATTCACTTTAAAAATAAACATTTTTCATATACGAGTCTAATATTTTCAACAAAATCCAAATCCAAAAAGACTGGCACGGAAGTGTTTTTCTACAGTCTTCTCTTTGAGCTCCATAGGTAACTAATTTAGGCACAATGTTTCTGTAGGACTTTTCTAAATAAAACTAAAGAGCGCACCTGAGCTTAAGAAATAGCTGCATACCAAAATTTGTTTTCATTGAGGAATAAAACCGATTTTTAGGCCAATCAGAATGTACCAAAATTGAAGTAAACCAATATTAATATATTATTTAAAAATGTGTAAACATTTTATTGCATTGTGATTGATAAAAATTGCCACCAAAGTATACAAAATTACCCTCTGCATGAAAGGGTAAATTAACGGGTTTAAATCAACCATTTAATATATGCAAATCTGGATCCACACAGGGGCAACATTATTGCCCGCCATAAAATATTTCGTTATCTCTTTACAAAAATTTACATAGAATGTAAAACCATATTTCACTTGACACACATTGAAGGAATTCAAACCATTTTTGGGTTGATTAAAGTCCCTTTAAATTTTGATATTTTTCTTTTTTCAACATTCTTTTGCGCTAAGAAGAAAGTTATCTGTGCATGGAATACAATGTAATCAATAACAATTCCCTTTTTATTGCAGGAACTCTTTACTAAATGCCTTAGTTATGCCTATGCACTTATAATTAATAAATTTATTGACAATAAAGTTCCACTAATATCATAATCATCCATATCCAATCAACAAATTTGTTGATCAAAATTGACAAAGTAATTGATTATATTGATGGCTCAGCGTAAAACTGTTGTAACTGCCTATATGTTTGTAGAACAGTTACAACTGTTTCCAGCAAAGGCATCAAATATTATATGGGAAGTATAAAAAACATATCAAACAGTAATTTCCATATCAAGGCTGAGCACCAAAGTTGTAACTGCCTATAAATATATAGGCAGTTACAACTGTTTTGCACCGAGCCATTGGTATGTTTTATTGTCAATAATATTGATTATGGGCTGCTTTATATATCAAGGATTCAGTGCAAGACTTAACTTGATGTCTATACATTGTAAAGACACTAAGTACAGTCTTGTGCACCCTTGATATAGGTGAGCGTATGATTGTTTTAAGTCAGTCATCAATTAAAGGAGAAGACCCTATTGAAATTAAGATTTTTATTTTTTTTTTTTTTTCATTTGACTTAGCTTTAAAATATCCTATACATCATCCATGTTATTGACAATAATATTGAATTAATCTTCAATATCACCTATACACAATCAATAATCCTGTAGATTAACAGCATTATTGATCTTGTGTGGCAATATTGGTAATAAATCAATATAATGATTAAATATTGTCAATTATATATCTGGATAGCTTGTATCATTCTGAAGTCATGAATACAAAAATTTATTTATCAGGGCATCACTATTGTAAGTGCCTATATATTTATAGGCACTTACAATAGCATTGTGGTAACTCTTATATATATATATATATACTTTCAACATTAATAAGAGATAATCTTCAATAAACTAGCCATTGAATAATATTTCAAGTACTGTGTCTGAAATTTTAAACATTAATTTTAATAAGATACTTACATTTTAGTTGTTAATGGAATTGCATATTCCTTTGGCACACCTCTCAATGTAGCCCCGTAAACCTGTTCTAATCGTAGTAAATCCGGAGCACTTGAATACAGGGACATAGTCTTTTTGGAAGGGCTTGGCATAGGGGGTGGGGGAGGGGCCATTTTCGGGGCTGGAGTTGTCCCCCTTGACCCCTGCCCCTGTGGTCCATCCTCAAAGTCAATTGGCACAGCACTAAGAGTCAACATAGGTCTCCTAAACACTTTATCCCTGAGTGAAGGCGCTGATGAAATACTTCCATTTTGTTGATACTGAAAATTCCTTGGCAACGTTTTTGTTTTTAATTTTTTCTCCAATTTTAACCTTTTCTTTTCTTCCTTTGCCCTTTTCTTCTCCTCCTTTTCCCTCCGTTTTTTCTCCTCTTTCTCTTGTTTTTTAAGGAGCTTCATGAGTTTCTTATCACCTTTGGAGTCCGCAAGTGACGGCATACTTGAAAACTTTAATTTGGACTGCATTAACGTTCCGTGTTTTCGCCCAACTGATAAAAATCCTTGTGAATAGGGTGATTGATTATGAGAATCATTCACTAAAATTCTCTCACCTTGTTTATAGATCACAATACCGGTCTGTGGCATACCGTTGGCCATATATGTCTTAGGCATAGATAACTGGGCCATATTTCTATTCTCATCCATTTTATGAGTCGCCAGATTTATATCACTATAACTCCGAATAAATTTATAATTCCCTATGTCTGAATGAGAAGACTTAATACCATTAACACTATGTACAGAATGACTATCTACATTGTATTTTAGATTGATTGTGTTTACACCCAAATTGTCACCACCCGTAAAGTATGTGTCACTCCTTGCGAAATCTATCCCATCCACTGATCCAATATTGGTGTCCACATTATGACTAGGGTTATAATTACACACATCAGTAAATTCCAATTCAGAACTTGAGTCGGGACTAATACCTGTATGGTATGAATTTAAACTAGTATTTGTATTTGTACTAGCCCGACTGTTTACACTGTTAGATCTATATATGGTATGTTTTACGCCGCTGGGTGACACGCCAATACTGGCACTCGTCCAGTTCTCCCTCTGGATGGCCACCCCATCATGGACAGTCTCATATGTAACATCCCGTGTTATACCCGGAATTCTCTCAACATTATTCCAGTTCTGAAGTATAAAATCAGTTTCTTGTAAATGCTTTCGTGTATTTTCAGGTGGTGCTGATTGACTTCGTTTCTGATAGCGTCCTTTACGTCCACTTGCAACAGATTCAACACTAGTTATACTACCATTTGGTGTGGAAGCCCGAGATGAATTTTGAGATCCGTGATTATAGTGTCTAACAGACGATGGTGACTGTCTTCTGTCTGGCCTCGGTGTACTAGTAGCTTCAGGTCGTGGAACGTTCAACAAATCTCTGCGACTATGCCTCACTAATCCGTTTCCCCCATGATATCCGGGGTCATGCTGACTGTTATTGTGTAATGTGGATACAGTATTATCACCACCATATTGATACACTTCACTAGTCATGGAGGACAAACGACTGTCCCCCAGGGCAGGTTTATTGTAAACATATACATGTGATCGACTGTCATTCGAGGAAGTTCCTGAGGGCAAGGCAACTGCTTTTATAGGTGTTGTTTTACGCGGAGAACTGGGTTCTTCACTTGACTGGCTAGTCCTTGGCCTCAGACCCTCTGGTAATGCGATGAATTTATTCAAAGGGAAAGATTTTGAGGGTAAAGGCTTTGGTGTTGTCCGAAAATTGTCATTAACCAATGGCTGCACAGGGATTTGAACTCCCTTCTTGCTTCGTGCACTAGATTTCTTCTTGATAGCTTTCTGACTCATTTTAGTCAGTTTTTAGCAGATAGTCACGCTTTCACTGTTTTTACTCATGACATCTATAGGTAATGATATAAACCGTATTTCCTCTAATAATTGCGCCCTCCCAAATAGTAGCACCCCTTCATCTTTTTACTTAGAAAACCCACTTCAAATGCCTAAATTTTAGGTACTTTTGAAGACTTTTTCTAAAATTTGATGTGAATTTCCTCTAAACAATCATTTATATGATTGTTTAGAGGAAATTCACCTCAATTTAAAAGGAAAGGGGCATAAAAGACATCAATTTTAATCAGAAAATTCAGAAGCTGCGTAAAAGCTCCCTGACCATGTTATGTATAGATCCACTGGAGCATTTATTAGGAGAAATACGGTAAATCATTCAATTCCTAAATTCATGATGCAACCATAATGCTCAATCACCTGACCTTCAAAATTCCACTATCAAAACAAACTTTTGATATGGACAAACATTCACATTAATTTTATGCAACTTAATCTTGAAACTACAATTATATTATTTCAATGTTGATTTTATTCTAAAACCTTGCAACTACATCTTAATTCAAATACACAAAGTTACAAGAATTAAGAAATAAATCAACATTCATTATAACAAGATTTTCATTAATATTTTCAATTTGAAGGGCAGGATTAAGAATTTAGTGGAGATAACCCTTTCTTTGACAAGATATTTTATGGATAATCCTTTCATAAACTGCTTAAAACATTGTAGAAAAGTGAGAAAAAATGCTTAAACTGGTATTTAATATTACTTACATAAATTTCCTATAAGCTTATAAAGCATGTTCTTAGTAATTTAAGCTAACTTGTATAAACAAGCCATAGAATAGGAGACTTTAAGAAGACAAAAATGGCAGGAAAAAACATTGCATTTGAAGGAAATACTTCTATTCATACAATAAATTTCTCTTTTTACCACAATGCTTTTTGAAGACTCAGGGTCTTGAAATACTAATAATAATTTTGAATAACTATTAAATAATACTAAAACCCTAGAATGGTATCAATCCAGGCTACTTAACCCTACTTTGCTGCAAAAAATATGATTTGTGTTCAGGATGACTTTACAGTGCAAACTGTTTGCAAATTATACCCCACTTTACATGCAAAGTGGGGTATGACTTGCAAACAATTTGCACTGATTTATCACCCTGAACACATGGAAGTCAACATGTTGCACAATGTTTATCAAAAGGCACAGGAGATCAATAAGTTTTGTTTGATGAATGGGTTTTACCCCGCTTTCAACAATTTCGCAGTTATATCGTGGCGGCCGGAGCACCTAACAATGGATTCCTGGTATTTCTTTCACCTGTACTACCTTTACACCCTTTCCTACTCTCCAGCTGCTATCTCACATAGGTATACGATTATCTACCCATTGGTGAGAGACAAACATCGGAAAGGATATTTTCCACCACCGGGGATCGAACCCACGACATCCAGATTTGAAGTCTTATGCCTAACCAACTGCATTATGGTGGCGGCTGAGATCAATAAGACAACCTAATCCATAATCACTGCAGATAAAGGGTTGAAAATTGAAAAATTGTCCCCCTTCAATAGGACGGCCAAACTGTAAACACGAAAATTGCAGTTTTGATTGACTTGGACCCCAATTTTATGTCAATAACTGTTTGCATACACAATATAGACACCCTGTGACCTTAACCATACTTCAAATTCTCTTTCTTCTATATATAAATTAGTGAATATACTAGGATTTATCGGCAAGGCATCTTTTCTAGTACTTGCTAGTTTTAAGTAAATAAGCCTTTGCTTAATGCCAACTTTTTCAAAGCAGTCTTAACATCCTAAAATTGCTATTTACTTGCTTATGGTTAAAACAAACTTTGAGCCATCACTCAGTTTTTAAGGCATTGGACCCGTAATAGTTCTTCAACAAACATCTCAGTAGTTACGAACTTTAACAGTGTTAACAGAGGTTTTCTTATGATTTCATATGAAAACTTTGGTTAACCTTGTGAAAGATCAGGTCTTCCGAAATGTTGCGAAACTATTACAGGTCCAGTATCTAATTAAGTTTGAAAGTACAAAAGCTAATCAAAGTCTTAAACAGGTATAATTTAACTGTGTGTGAAACTTAGCTATCTATTAAGTGCATAGTGAAACTCTGGCCAGGCTTTTTGGATGCTCAGGTTGGTCAACGTTGTCATTGTATGTAAATATGAAATGGTTGGAAATGTCAGGCACAGGCTCATTTGTTTTCCTTAGATTTAATGTAACTGTTCTACAGAAAATTCTGGTTACATTTGTGAAACATTTGGCTAATTTTCAAATATTGACCTAATAATTCACCTTGACCTTGTCTTATGACCTTTAACCTTTGGCCATTATGATTATGCCTAGTTTCCAAGCTGGTCAATTTACTATCAAATGGGAATAAGATGATTGTTCCCATAGTCTCAAAGCTCAATAATTCATTGATTTTCACAGACGATTCTCATTCAAAAGGAGAGTAATAAGATTAAAATATTTGAGCAAGAAATTGCACTCCAGTCAAAATATTATTGTTAGAAAACCAAGACAAAAGAAAGAGACAAAGCCTATTGACACTGTCTGATCTTATCTGATCCTAATCTTTACCCATCAATTCACCCCTATAGTTTACAAGTTCACATTCTTCAAAAGGTCCTTTGGGCTATTTATCTTTCTTTATTAAACTCAATGACATTTTACATTGATTAATGTCTATAATGTTATTTTTATTTTTGTTTGCTAATTTAGGTTTTTATTTCACTTATTGTTCTTTTATTTTTCTTAACCCTTAAAGTGCTGAACCTGGAATATTCCTGCTTTGTCAGGAGCTATAGACTAACATCAGCCTACACATTTGAGCAGTCTGATGTTAGTCTACACCCTGTTTCTCACTTTCAAACTAGAATTGTCAATAGATTTAGTTTTTCAAATTAAAATTGATCTACAGTTGGTACTTACAGTGCTTTTTGCCCTTTGATTTTGATGAAAATTTTAACCAAAATTTATTCAGCATGACAAGGAATAACAATAGTTCTATTCAATCTAGAAGCCTCTACAGATTAAAGCTTTATCATCCTCGTCATGTTGAACTGAGAAAATTCCTACTTTGGCAGGAGGTTTATACAGAGATCAGCCTGAACATCATAACTATAATCAGTCACATCTTATTCTATTCCATGCCATTTGTTCTTTTTTAACCAGAAAAGTTGATCGTAGAGTTAATACATGGAGATGTTCACCCACAGCAATTCCAGAGCTTTCAATCCTTTGATTTCAATGCAAATTTTCAAGTATTTTAATCAGCAATACAAACATAAATCCTAATGTTGTTGAAATGAAATTTGTTTCAAACCAATTTCTCATTTTGGGGATATTTGGATGATTCTGTAACAATTCTGTCTCGAGATTTTCCAACAATATTTAAGTAGAAGTTTAAGGGGTTTGTATCATTAGTTAAGTTGATACCCTGCAACTGATTTATTGTAAAATGCAATGGAAGCTTAAGCTTATAGAGTCCCCCTTGAACGGGCAATCTATATTGATGTCTGGGTGCAAATCAGTTGTAACTGCCTATAAGCATAAAGACAGTTACAACTGATTCGTGCTAAGCCATCAATTATTGTGCTTTCACGTTCCCTAGAGATAGAGGTTGTGGTGCTCACCCCTGGATCAGCTCATATCAGTCTATGAATAGGTCAATTCTTAAATGCTTCGGCTTTATTTTACAACTTTTCACAGGTCTCTTTCAACTACTTAAGCCCAATAATAAACAGTAGCTATTTGTTTTGGTCAAGTCAAAGATAGAAGAGGTCTATAAAAAGGCCACCCTTTTATATGAACTTTATTAATAATTTAACTAAAACCTTGATCAGTTCATAAAATATAAGACAACTTAGAGCATTGTCCAGTTCAATTGCAGATCCCTGCAATTGTCAAAACTAAGTGAATTGTCCATCCACTTTTAATTAACGTACTTCATGTTATTCATGGCATATCCCTTTTGTAAACAAAGCTTTGATAGACAGTGAAGACTACAACCAGCCTGCACAGATGTGCAGTCTTATCTTGGTCTACACTGTCTGCTACTTCTTAATTATGGCAGGAAAAAGTTGAGGAGGACTGTACCCTGAAAGGAGGACTGTACACTAAAAGGAGAACTGTACGCTGAAAGGAGAACTGTACACTGAAAGGAGAAATGTACACTGAAAGGAGAACTGTACACTGAAAAGAGGACTGCTTACTGAAAGGAGGACTGTACCCTGAAAGGAGAACTGTACACTGAAAAGAGAACTGTACACTGAAAGGAGAACTCTACAGTGAAAGGAGAACTGTACCATCAAAGGCAGACTGTACACTGAAAGGAGAACTGTACACTGAAAAGAGAACTGTACACTGAAAGGAGGACTGTACACTGAAAGGTGAACTGTACACTGAAAGGTGAACTGTACACTGAAAGGAAAACTGTACACTGAAAGGAGGACTGTACACTGAAAGGAGGACTGTACCCTGAAAGGAGGACTGTACACTAAAAGGAGAACTGTACACTGAAAGGAGAACTGTACACTGAAAGGAGAACTGTACACTGAAAGGAGGACTGTACACTGAAAGGAGAACTGTACACTGAAAGGAGAACTGTACCATCAAAGGCAGACTGTACACTGAAAGAGGACTGTACACTGAAAGGAGAACAGTGCACTGAAAGAAGGACTGTACACTGAAAGGAAAACTGTACACTGAAAGGAGGACTGTACACTGAAAAGAGTACTGTACAGTGAAAGAAGGACTGTAAACTGGAAGGAGGACTGTACACTGAAAGGAGAACTGTACATTGAAAGGAGGACTGTACACTGAAATGAGATCTTTACAGTCAAAGGGAGGCTTTACACTGAAAGGAGGACTGTACACTGAAAGGAGGACTGTACACTGAAAGGAGAACTGTACACTGAAAGGGGGACTGTACACTGAAAGGAGAACTGTACACTGAAAGGAGAACAGTACAGTGAAAGGAGGACTGTACACTGAAAAGAGGACTGTACAGTGAAAGGAGGACTGTACACTGAAAGGAGAACTGTACACAGAAGTTTGTTTGAGACAATAATTTAACTAGGCATCATAAGGCTTATTGGCCACTTTGGCTTTATCTTTCTGAATATACTTGTACAAGGCGAAATTTTAGGGAAATTGTTTTCAAGGTGGATAACTCTTATACAATAATTATCCTGCCAAAAAGTTGCCTCCCCTGCTTTATATGTAATCTCTGTCAATTTTTCAAGATTTAACTAACACAAGAAAGCAGACTTGTATTCTTTTCTTTGTTATCCATTTTGTTTTATTTTTGTATTAAATTGCATAAGAAAGGTCTCACCATTATGTATAAGGTATATAGATATGACATAATTTATGGTGGGTCAGGTGGGTTCAATTGGGTGTTTAAATGTTTAAAATGTTTAAATAGATATCCTTAACCTAGGCAAGACTGCAATTAAGATCAAGTAACTAAATGGTCGATTGAATTTGAGAACCTGCAACTTTTATGAAAAAGTATTGAATACATTATTTATTGTACTGTCTTGAAGTCATACCTTATTGCAGACAGTATTTCGGACAGACTTTTTCATTTTTTGCAAACTTAAAACCAATCCTTATGTAAGTTCAAGAAAAGGAAAGGTTGTATAAAAATCGTTATCACTCCCTCTATGGGAGGTACATTCCTTCACATCTATAATATCATCATAGCTAATGCGACATTGAAATGTTATGAGGCTAGCTTAAATATGTTCAAAGAACCTCAATCTCATTTATTTTAAGAATACAATTTGATGGCTCAGTGGGAAACAGTTGTAACTGCCTAAATAAACACAGAGGCAGTTACAACTGTTTCACAATGAGCCATGGATTTAGGCAAGTTTCAGTGATGATGATTTTAGTATCATTTACCCTTGTTATGTTGAAAAAGAACCTAGCTAAAACTGCATTAAAAACAAAGTATTGAAGGTACTTGATTCACTTACTGTGAGTTAGTTTTTTTTTTGAAAATACAAGTTTGAAATTTTTTCTGCTGTAAAGAGTGGCATCAGGTGGTATGGACTTCGATCAGATAGACTGCACATATTCGCAGTCTGGTCTTTGTCTATGCCTCCCGCTAAAGCAAGAATATTCCGGGTTCAGCATGAATGTTGTTCAATTTTAAGTAATAAAACGAATTATCAATTGCAATCAATTGCATGCATAGTAGTCAACAATCTTGAAGAAATAATTTTGAAAATAAAGGAAAATGGTGAAAACCCTAATATTTTGAAAGTATCAATATATTTTAATAGGATTGCCCTAGCTAGACATTTAAGCATGTAACCCTAATTCTCCAGAATCTATATTTTATTTCAAACAATTTTCCAATTTTCATTAAATTCCTACCAGGTTGACTCAAGTTTTCCTACCATGATTAAGTAGAGAGCAGGGAGTAAAGGCCAAGATCAGACCTATGTGCAGGCTGATCTTAGTCTATACTTTCTGCCAAAGCTTTGTACAAACAAGAGGACCATGATGGTCCTATATCGCTCACCTGAGTAAGTCAACTCATAAACAATGTTATAAATACCAGAGATTGTCTGATGTACATTTAGGGTGGATTCAAAAGAAACAGACTTTAATTTCCTCCTACTGCAATTTGATTTTCTTTTTAATTGCAAACAAAGTTATTGATAAAATTGAATTCATTTAACAAGTTTAGTAGACCTAAACCTTAGGAATATCCCTACCAAGTTTAAGATATGCGGAATGGTTGAGGCGAAGATAAACCTTCTCTGATATTTTTGGCAATATTTTGACATTTCCAATACCATGGAAACCAGAGATTTTGATTGAATAAAATTATTTATACAATTTAAGTAGAGCTTCACGCAAGGAACATCCCTACTAAATTTCAGCTTAATTAGCCCAGTGGTTTAGGAAGAGAAGGAGTTTTTCTAAGATTTTCGTCCATTTTCGGCCATTTTTCAACCTTTCTGTTACCATGGAAACCAGACATTTTGATGAAATTGAATTCTTTTAACAACTTTTGAAGAGCTTCATCAAAGGAACATCTCTGCCAAGTTTCAGCTTGATTGGCCAAGTGGTTTAGGAGGAGAAGAATTTTTTCTAAGATTTGGGGCCATTTTCGGCCATTTTTAAACCTTTCCGTTACCATGGAAACCAGAGTTTTTTATGAAATTGAATTCTTTTAACAACTTTTGAAGAGCTCTACCCAAAGAACATCTCTGCCAAACTTCAGCTTGATTGGCCTATTGGTTTGGGAGGAGAAGAATTTTTTCTAAGATTTTTGGCCATTTCGGCCATTTTTCAACCTTTCCGTTACCATGGAAACCAGAGTTTTTGATGAAATTAAATTCTTTTAACAACTTTTGAAGAGCTTCAACCAAGAAACATCTGTACCAAGTTTCAGCTTGATTGGCCCAATGGTTTAGGAGGAGAAGAATTTTTTCTAAGATTTTCGCAATTTTCAGCCTTTCTGTTACCATGGCAACGAGAGTTATTTATAGAATTAAATTCTTTTAACAACTTTTGAAGAGCTTCACCCAAGGAACATCTCTGCCAAGTTTCAGCTTGATTGGCCCAGTGGTTTAGGAGGAGAAGATGTTTAAAGAAATTGTTGACGGACGGACGGACGGATGATGGACGGACGACAGACGGTGAGTGATCACAATAGCTCAGCTTGAGCAGTTTGTGCTCAGGTGAGCTAAAAATGGATTATGCTTTAACACCACGAGAAAGATAAAGTGAGTAATTCACTATCTATATTTAATTAAAGATTAAGTCATGTTGTTATCAGATGGTAATTTTTTTAAATTTTTTTTTGAACAGCACATTTCATTCCTTTTATCAAAATATCTTACGCACCTATTGTGAAGGCTAGTAATACACTATATTTAGATTTCTATAAATAGATAGGATTTAAATTGTAGAAAACTGATATCGAGAATCATTTAATATTTGTTCGGCAGACAGTCACTAATGAATCATTTATAATAATCTAAATTTATACAACATTTTTAACATTGATATGTTATTTTGATAAATTTATTAATACTAATGGCTGATCATATCTGAGACTGATTTTCAAAATGTTTAATTGACAGAATCAAAATTCAAATTTCATTAGTATTTCAAAATTTTCATGCAATCCATATTACCGTGTTTCCCCTAATAATAGTGCCCTCTCTAATATTTAAGCACCCCTACATTTTTTACAAAGAAAACCCACTTCAAATGCCTTAATTTAAAGAACTTGTTGAGACTTTTTCTCTAATATGAAGTGAATTTCCTCTAAACAATCATATAAATGATTGTTAAGAGGAAATTTACCTCAAATTAAAGGGAAAAGGGCCTAAAAGACATAAGTAGATATTTTTCAAAATCATTCTAAATAAAAGCTTCCTGATCATGTTATGTTTAGCTCCAGGGAGCGTTTATTAGGAGAAATACAGTAAAAAACATTTTTTTTTATACAACAATGGTGCCTACTTCTAAGAAGACTTAAGAGTCCATATTTGAAAATGACACATATATTACCTTACAGTTTAACCAAAGAAATTGACCCTAAGGCCCCTTTCCTTGCATATAAATCTTTATTTCTAATTGAAACCCTATTTCCCAAGACCATTCAAATGAGTACCGACAACATAGGGTTTCATCAAGGAAAAGTGAAATATTCAAAAATTTGAAAACTGCAACAACCCCTCTATCTGTAGCATTGCCTATATTAGCCCAAAAGTGGAGTCTGTGGTCTAGTGGTTAAGACCGCGGCTTTGGGATCGAAAGGTCACAGGATCAATTCCTGACCAGTCCATTGAAATCTTTCTTGGCAAAAAATTTTGAAATTTGTATGGGCAAAAAATAAACTTGACATTGCTTCTCTCCACCCAGATTAGTGAGAATGTAAGTCTTAGTGCTGTGACTGCCAACGTGTGCCGTATGAAAAGAATCTACTTGCAATTTGATGATCAGAGGTTAAAAATGGTGAAATAGGTGCTTCAGGAGAATATACTATATGAAGTCAAATTTATCTTTTCATCTACAATTGCTTTTAAATTATACCAGTCTGAGTAATTTTCAAAATTGGTTAAATCTTTCTCTGCGACACTTTTTCGATAAGGACTTGTTGAAAAGTTGTCTTGATTTGTTTTGTTTGTTTGAATGGGTTTTACCCTGCTTTCAACAATTTCGCAGTTATTTTGCAGCGGCAGGAGCACCTAACAATGGATTCCTGATATTTCTTTCACCTGTACTACTATTACACCCTTTCCTAGCCTCCGACTGCTATCTCACATAGGTTTACGATTATCTACCCATTGGTGAGAGACAAACATCGGAAAGGATATTTGCCGCCATCGGGGATCGAACCCACGACTTCAAGATAATGGAAGTCTTATGCCTAACCAACTGCGCTATGGTGGGGGCAAAAAAAAAAAGGTTGTCTTGAAGTACAGTACCAAATTAAAGACTGATCTGCCCAAGAGAGACAACTCATACAAGTATAATTCAAATTATAGCAGGGTGCCTTCCCTTTCAACCTTACAGTAAATAATGTAACAGTAATTCATTGTTTCATTAGTCGATCATAAATTTTTCAACATATTAAGGAGTGTTTTCATACAGATTGAAAGTTGACACAACAAGCCCTGCCATAAGCCAAATTTGTAAGCACAAGTATCGAATCTAATAACAAAAGAATATCAAACTGTGAGAAAATGAGATATTGAAATGTTTTGATCTGCAAATTTCAATTTGATTTTTGGAAATCTTGGAAAAATTGCAATAAAAATAAACAAGATTGCACTAACTGTGGGACATAATTTCTTTTGAAAACATTATTCTTTTACTATTTTTGCAATGTAAGGAGGAGACTATAGTAAAGACTAAGATCAGACTGCACACATGTACAGGCTGATCTTCTCTAAACCTTCAGTCTAGGGATTTTTAGGGTACAGCATGACAAGGATTAGCTAGTATAAAATTTTGGTTGTGGGATTTTGACCAAGTGGGGTTTTGTCTGTACACCATTTACTTGATGTAAATTAAAAGTTGCATTTTTTTTTCTCATAATACATAGAGCTCTTTCATATTATACAGAATGAACTATACTTATCATTTAGTATATTTCATATTTGAAGCACCTAACCATGCATTCCTAGTTTATTTCACACCAGTATTACTACTACTTTCCACATCTTCAGCTCCTTACCCACTTGCGTTTACAATTTACTGCCAATTAGTGGAAGACATTGTTTAATATTGGCAACAAGAGGACCAAGATGGTCCTAGATCGCTCCCCTGAGTCTCTTTGACCGACATCTCATCAATCAAATAGGCTCATAAAGGAGATAATTTCTACAAAAAACCAAGTTTCATGAAGTTTAGACCAAATTTGTAGCCTCTAGAGTAACATCAAGAAAATTATCATAAAGACTCCTTTTCCTGTGATATAACATGGATCTTTCCCATTTTCAATAGGGTTCATCCTTATAATCTGACCAATATTCTGACCAAGTTTCATAAAGATTGGGCCATATTTGTGGCCTCTATCAAGTAAACAATAAAATTGTCTTTAAGGCCCCTTTTCCCGTGATATTGCATGGATCCTTCCCATTTTCAATTGGTTTTATCCTTGTGACCTGGCCAAAATTATGACCAAGTTTCATGATGATTGGGCCATATTCGTGGCTTCTAGACAATTTAAAAGAAAATTGTCAATAAGGCCCCTTTTCCCTTGATATAGTATGGATTCTTTCCATTTTTGATAGGGTTCATCCTCCTGACTTGCAAAACATTCTGACCAAATTTCATAAAGATTGGGCCTTATTTGTGGCCTCTACAGTGTAAACAAGAAAATTGTCATTAAGGCCCCTTTTCCCATGTTATGGCACAGATCCTTCCCATTTTCGATAGGGTTCATCCTTGTGAACTGCCCAACATTCTGACTAAGTTTCATGAAGATTGGGCCATATTTGTGGTCTCTAGAGTGTAAACAAGAAAATTGTCAATAAGGCTCCTTTTCCCGTGATATGGCACGGATCCTTCCCATTTTCAATAGGGTTCATACTTGTGACCTGGCCAACATTCTGACCAAGTTTCATGAAGATTGGGCCAAATTTGTGGTCTCTAGAGTGTAAACAAGAAAATTGGTCATAAGGCCCCTTTTCCTGTGATTTGGCACCGATCCTTCCCATTTTCGATAGGGTTCATCCTTGCAACCTGACCAACATTCTGACCAAGTTTCATGAAGATTGGATCATATTTGTGGCCTCTAGAGTGTAAACACTAAAATTGTTGACGCATGACGACGCACGACGGACGACACACCGCACGACGGACGACTGACATTCAATGATCACAAAAGCTCACCTTGAGCACGATGTGCTCAGGTGAGCTAAAAATCATAGCCCAATCTAGGCATCAGACATTTAGACTCCTTATAAATGAGAATGTGAAGCCCTAATAACTGTGGCAAGGCAAGACCAAATTATTGATGAAAGTGTCTCTATATACATACAACTAATGCACAATGGTCAAGTAGAGCTTGAAATACCGGAGTTAAAGTACAAAAACTGGGGTTCTTGAGGTAGCAATTAAGATTGATAAATTCAAACTGACTAGGTGCCAAAATATTTTAAATGGTGTGAATTAAAGTTATAAAGAATATTTATTCATTAATCCATTAACCATTACATTCCATTCCACTGCACAAAGCTTCTATTGATCCTGTTGAATGGTGATTTGACCCATAAATTAGTTTTTTGGTTTTACAAGAGGATCCAAAAGGTCCTGGTATGCTCATTTGATATAATATCAGCCCATGAACTCCTTTTCACACACACGCATCACACATAAGATTACTTGTATTTCATTCAATGATTTGAAGTAGAAATAAATATGCATTTAAAATTTAAGCAAAGTTAGTACCAACAGAATTCCTCCTTAATTAAGTCATTAAAGGGAGGAAATTGAAGCAAGTATTTATGGCTGATAGAAGAAATCGGGTCAGAAAATTCTATGTTAAACAATTATCTTTGTTTGAAAATCACAGGTTTCCTAGGGATTTGAATTCTAGGTGATTGCTAGACATATGTTTTTGATTTGGACTGTATTTTATGTTGTAAAAGGTAAAAGTAAGCTTATGATTGTAAATAAAACAACAGCATGCAAACAGTTTTCCTGCCTCAACATAATGCAATGCAATAAAATGTAACAGTTGGCTGTGGTCTTTTTGTTGTCCTTAAGGTTAATCTTTTCTAAAGAGAGAATAATGTTACATAAACTATAAGAAAATTGTGTCACAGACCCGGATGCTCCAGCAAATATTGGTATCTTTTAGGATGACACTGTATTAATTAACAATAGGAAAACCCAAAATTAATTGATTGATTGATTGATTGATTGAATGGAGTTTAACACTGATTTCAACATTTTTCCAGTTATATTTCAGTTGCTGTAGCACCTAACAATGGATTCCTGGTATTTCTCTCACCAGTACAACAATCACATCCTTTCCTAGCCTCCAGCTCACATAGGTCTACGATATCTCACATAGGTCTACAATTATCAACCCACTGGTGAGAGACAAAGTGGAAAAGAATGAGTGCCTCTGTCGGGGATTGAACTCGGGACCTCTAGATTGACAGCCCAACAGGCAACAAACTGCGCTATGATGACAAACCAATTAAGAATGTTATATTTGTGACCAGATCAGTTTTAACATTTGACATTCAGCTGTGAACTTGTCCTTTGGTACATTAAAAGCAAATACCTCATTTATCACTAGTACTCACCATGGGGAACAGCCCTAAAAGATAGAGATATTCTCCAGACAAGACAGATTTTTATGTTTAACCTTAAGCTGTGACCTTAGCCTTGGGTTTATCTGGAAAAAGCTGTTTCAATGACAGAAATCTCAAGGGGAACGATTGTGCAACATTATTTTGAAATCCAATAATAAATGTAGGAGATGTGCTCCATACACAAGACGAATGAGCCTGTGTAAGCCATTTCCAACAATTTCAAAAGTGCGCAAAGCAAAGACTCTTGCCAGCCTATGCATCTGCACAGTCTGTCCAGAGTCTTCACTTTGTGTTATTTAGATAAGATATCAAAATGTCCATAGACAGACAGCGAAACTTCTAAATACAGCGTTACTGGCCAGGCTGCTTGTTGTTTACCCTCGCATGTGTTTCATATTGTTAAAAAAGTCACGCACAGACTCAAATTTTAATGTTAAACCTTAAACCAAGACCTTGACATTCCACATAAACTCATTGCATGACACAATCAATCATCAAGTGGAACAACTGTCAAGCTAAGAAATACATTCATAAATATAGGAGATATGCTTCCAACAACCTTTTAACTCCTATGTTGGGTTTGCACTGCTGCTGAAATCTGTTATTTTATAGAATGCACATTCCCCTTACGATAGAGATGTTGTTGAAGGTTGTTTGAAAAGTACAAGCTTGAATTTCAATGGTAAATCACCTCAGGGTTTTTTTTTGTTTTTTTTTTTCATCTTGTCAAACTTGTCACTTGACCTTTACTCATGACCCACTTAGCCTTCAATAGTGACCTGGACCTTCGGTGTATCTGGCAAATCTCTTCCCATGACGTATCTATACCCCTGCCTACACAGGAACATTCCAGGTTCAGTACAACGGCAGATCTACAGAAAGAGGGGTACATGTATTTCTGGATTTCAATTAAAAAAAATTCATTAGTCCTTACTTTAACCTTATTTTGTGGATACTCATTTGAATCATCTCATTGAAACAATTCAAATGAGTACCAACAATATAGGGTTTCATTGAGAAATATAGATTCCAGATTGCCTTTACCCCCTGTTATCTAGCTAAGGCCCAATCTAAAAAGGGTTATATCTCTCTATGATCTATCACAAAATCGGTTTACCTGACAACTAAATCATAAAATCCATTAAGAGCATTAAAATCTGTAACTAACACATTAATTCTCCTTTAAAACTATTAATTATTCAATGGCATTATAAATTGATTATCATTTATAAATCCTTCCATTTTCTAAAATTTTTCTGTAAATAGAGCTAATCATGACAATATGGAACATGTATAAATGTCAGAATATTCACTTTTTACGATTTAAGTATTACACTTTCAGACTGGTCAATAAATTGATATTCTGGAATATGACAACCAGCCACTTGTCACCTGGTGACAATGAATTATTTAAAACTTTCACTTAAAACTGATAAACTCACACACAAACAATCCAAAATAAGAAAACACACAATTCGTCATATTTCCAAGATAAATTTCATTGTTTTGAGAAATCTTAGAAACGGCAGATGGTGTGAGTCACATGACCCTGTGAATTTCCAATAATTGTCGTCTATATGTCACATGATCAGGTATTTTTATCAGACTGAATCCAGGTGAGACGAAGTTCCTGCAATTGGACCCTTTATACCTCAGACATGGAAAAATTTAAAGTTCCAAGCTACAATAGTTAGATCTTAAGTAATTTTTTCCTAATAAAGCTGGGTTTTTTTAAATTATTTTTTGGGGCAATATATTTTGAAATGGATTAAGTGGGCCTTTTTAAATGATTCATCTATTTTCTTTATCTTTCTTGTTAAGCAACAAAATATTTTGTAACGTGATGGAGATGTTTTCATAGCCTATTCCTGTTGTATATAAATCTTGTGCAGACATTGTAGACTAAGATCAGCATGCACAGACACGCAGTCTGAACTGAGACATTTCTGTCTGCTTTCTATTTGATTATTAAGGCCAGGGTTGTTGAAATGCCTAAAAATTGAAAGAAAATTTAAACTCAAAATTTCTGTGGTTTATAACAAGGTATAATTGGATAATATTTTTGTTACCAAAAGCCACTTAAAAATTGTCCGTGACTTTTTTACACTGAAAATCAAAATCCTAGAAATCTACAATTTTGACTAGCAAAGTTAAAAATTTCAGTTTGTTCTGAAAGGATTTCCTTTCTAATGCAGACAGGCAAATCATCTTGCAGACAATTGCTACAATGGCTTGCAGGAAGTTTATCAACCTGAGAAATCAGCCTCAGACCTATTAGGCCTAATTGCAGACAAGAACATCTATAGGTAAACAGACTATTTACGTAAAAGCATCTTATTTAAGTGAAGGATTGAAGTGAATTCCTGTCCTTTAAATCATTGATTTTCTTGCCATTAATTATCACTTAGTAATGGGTCATTTCCCTGCATCTGGTAGCTAGGAGCTGCCAGTTAAACCATTATGATGAGCCTTTTTTATTAACCCTAATCTTTCGAATATGAATATACTCTCAAACAAACTGCCAATTTTGGAAAATTTAAGACAGACTTGCTAAAGATTTCAAACACTAATTACATAGAAAGCAGGCAGTGAAGGCTAAGATCAGACTGCATGTCTGCAGACTGATCTTAGTCTTAATTGTCTGTTCAAGCTTCGTGAACAACAGGAATATGCTGTAACAGCAGGAGAAGGGTGGGGGATTAGAACAATTATTTAAACAGGATATAATTCAAAAACAAGAAAAAATCTATTCATATCTGCTATACCAATGGGAAGGTAGCTTGCAAAGCTCAATTGGAGATCATGGCTTTGATTTTGTTCGCTTTATTGAAATTTTGTTCTATCTCTTAATGCTCTGAAAACTGTTCCTTGAAGGTATCAAATTCTAAAAGAATCACAATTTAACATCCCTCGGCGATATTTAATTCTTGATAAAGGCTGATATTTCAAAAGAAAATCAATCAGTTTTTATTTATTGCTATGTTAGGTAAATCTTAGAAACCATAAAGTATTTCATGATTTTGAGACAACTTGTGAGATTAAAAACTTTGAACTTAGAGATATATCTTTGTGTTCAGAAGTTTATCATAGAATTTTAATCTTTTTTCATACTGGAAAATCCTTGGCAAAATTACATTAAAATCAAACAAAGTTCTGAAAACACTGGACTCACTATGTCTGAGTCAGTGTTTATTTTGATTTTTTTAAAACTTTGTGGTTTTAAACTTTCATCGTTTAACACAAGGATATTCATGTAGTATAGACTAAGATCACACTGCACATAATATGCAAGCTACTGTATACAGCATGACACAGATTAAAACAATTTGCCTCAAAAGCCTAGTGTTGCAAAGAAAGCTAATTGTTGTAGTTACCGGGTTTTGGAATAAAAGAAAGTATTTGACAATGCATGTTGAAAATCAAGCAAAACACTGTAAATTTATTGGCAATTACATTAGTTTTAAAATCCCGATAATGCAGTTTTCTGTTTTGTGCTTTGATGTTTCTTGAATGAACATTCTTTCTAAAGGGTTTGTCACACTAGAGGGCAACTGCGCTTCCACTGAGATCAAGAATTTTTGCCTTTCTGAAGAAAAAAGATACTCTGCCATGCTGCAGTATTCATTGTCACGGAGCTCTACAAAACTCATAGGATCATTCTACTGCACTTCTCAAGCAATGAATTGCGTTTCTCTACAACACATTAAGTACTGTGCTCATGGAGATGTTACAGCACCTTTAGCTCCCCTGGTAAGTTTAATGCCATCTTGTGCTGAATTAACTGTAATGCTCTTGCACTTTAAACTTATAAATGTGAACTATTCCTGCTAGTTAGTTCCTTGAAAGTTTTTAAAATAAAACAAGATGTGTTTGTGAAACACGAATGCCCCGTAACGGCATTTTTTTCAAAGTTTGACCTTGACAGATGACCTTGACCTTGTCACATGACCTTGACTTTGGTACCAGCGGATGCGGATCATTGAGATCTATCATCATGCCAAATATTAGCTTTGTATCTTGAATAGGCTTGCAGATATTGGCAAGGTTAAGTTTTCTGACAGACGGACAGACGGACAGACAGACAGACAGACGGACAGACATGAATAAAACAATATGCCCCCGATCTCTCGATACGAAGGCATAATAAGCCTGCTGGAGGAGGAAACGGCAATAATAGCCAAATGCGAAACCGCAAGAAAGAGGAATCACAAGAAGAATGTGCATTATATCAATATCTTCCTGAAGCTGTTGCTATCAGGTTTGCACAATCAACAATCATGCCTTTAGTGGCTGAATCACCATATTATCATGCAATGAAGCCTATAATGACCTGATAACACCTGTCTAATAACATAACATGATATCAGGCAGTCTAGCTATTTTTAGATACAATTTACATACACTTTCACTTAAATTTCTTTGATTTTTAAGGGTTTATTACAATTAAGCACAAATTAAGGTTGCATGATAAATAGAATAACATGTAACTGTCTAAAAATATCAGTGCTTATAGACTTGGCTGTGAGAAATTATCTTGACTCAGCAAAGCTATGTTATGATTAGTTCTCCATAAATTATCCCAACCTTGACCAGATGACATTTATACTCTAAAACACTAATATGTTATTCTCTATATATGAACTTCTTTGTAACAATTTGAATACATATTCACTTTATGTTTTAACTATTAATTCTGAACATCATCATGGGAGTGCTGTGGGGTTGAAGTGATTTCGAGTAGATCGCATTAAAGCTAGTTGCCGTACAAGAGCTACATTGTTTTCACTGCACATGTACTGAGATGTCTTGAAGCTGTCACAAACATTCCAATGCATTGTTAGCAATCCCACAGTGCTGATGGTGACACTCTACCTGTGATCTTGTCTCATAGTGATCTTACGGCAATTATTTAGATCTAGTACTTTATCAAAGTGTGCACCGAGGGATCACGATCAAAATGGACCTTTGGCGTTTCAAGAAATTTCACTACATTATACACTGTGATCTGCGATAAAGTTGATGTCAGGGTATTCTCAATGCACTCTAGAAACTTTCAGATGGCTGTAAGAGAGCTGCCGCATCGCAGCCCTACACTGTTACAAGACTTCAACTCAACAGTTATTTTTTGAAAAAAATTATCCTATGTTGCATTGTATCAGAACAACTTTTATTTCTTTAATGGCTGAGTTCTAAGATTTTACACTTTTTATGATCATATTTAATCAAGACAATTTTTCATTTGCTTTTTCTATTAAAGACTTCCTTGAAATTAGAGACAATGGTCTTTTGGATCAAATTTCAATTTGTTCAAACTATCAATGTAAATCAATGAAGCACATAGCATATAATACAGGTAACTTGACAAATCTACAAAAAGCAACCTTAACAAAAATAAAAGGTTTAGGTGTTAAAATCAATTTACTTTTAAAATATTGTTGATTTCACACAAAATACTGGTATTCAAAAACTTAACTTCATTTTTTTTAACAAAATTGATTCTTATCCAAAATAGCTCTTTCGATTCAAAATTCTTAGTTTACATTTTACGATATCTTATACGGCTATCCATATTTACTTTGACATTCTGAATGTGTTAGGAGAAATTGGAGACAGACACACTGATGACTGAACAGACAGACAATGGTAAAACATTATTCCTCCCCCCTCCCCCCCCACACACAACCCCTCCCCCCATCTTAAATACAGAGGACTAAAAATCTCTCATTTCCATTGATGCAATTTAGTTAAGATTGATTCTATCTCAATTATATTGCCTTTACATAATCAATAATATTGCCAATCCTGTATACTGACAATACCATTGATTATAAATGGGTAAAATTGAAGAAATTGATTGAATTTTATTTGAGCCTGTGCGTGACATTTCCAACAATTTCATGTGTGTGCGATGGAAGTCATTGAGTAGCCAGGACACTCATGGAGTGCCTTAGAATTAATTGTAGGTCGTGCATAGCTATTTTAGGTTGTCGTCATCTATTGAGCGCATAGTTAAGACTCTGATCAGACTGTGCGATTGCACAGACTGATCAGAGTCTTAACTTAACACACATGTGAAATAGTTGGAAATGTCACACACAGGCTCATTGTCAATAAAATTGATAGTATATTGACTTCTAAATGTCTTCAGTATCATGTGAAAAATTGAAATAAAGATTTTATCGAGCTCTTCTTTAAAAAATCTTAGCAATTTAGTCAATAGCCACCGATATAGATGAATTTCAGTATCACCTTTCAAATTTCTTTAGATATTATGTTTTCTGAAGTATATCAACAAAATATAAATCAAACGTTTGTTGTAGTATCAAAACTGGTCAAAATTCAACCACTTAAATGTTGCTTTATTTGTCATGAACGGCTTTCTTATGTGACCTTTCATGCTAGGGTTTTATCTGGGATTTTCAAAAAAGTACTTATCTTCATCTGATAGTGCATAAAGAGCAGACTGAGTAAGGTTAACATTTTATATGGACTGACATGGTCATTCTATCTTTCTTTATGATTGATGCTTCAGACATTTTAATTCTACATAATGTGAAGCATGTTTAGACTTGGCTCATTTTAATAGTAATTGTTAAGGTTTATAATGGTCAAATTAGCCGGTTTTTGGACTAAATTATAAAATGACAAACAGACAGACTAATACATAATCATATTCGTATATCTCCAATCAATCAATATGGGAGCATCAAAAATATCTTGTCAAAGAAAGGGATAATCCATGGACAATTTGTCAATATTATGTCGTAAAAATTTAAATCTGAAACACTAAGAACATAATTCTGATTAAACAAATCCGCACTAAACACACAAATCAAGTGTCATCTTCAATTCTTTAGTCTACTTAAATGTAACAATTTTTTACGAATCTAAAAAAAAAAAAATTGAAAATTTTCCTTTGAGATAATCACACACTAAAGAAACACATTTCCAGAGTTCATGATGCAAAAACATTTGCAAATGTTTAGAAATTGTACCCTGCTTTGCATGTGAGCAGGGTAAAATTTCTCAAATATTTAGGGAATGTTTTCCTCCAGTACACAGGGTTTGATTCACCTATTACCAAACGATGGAATCTTTGACTAGTGCAAAGTGAAAGAAGTTGCACATGTCAATCCAAAGTGTAGCACTAAGTGCATGACAAAAAAGTTGTAAATACAACCCTATTCAATCTGTATTTATAACATTATTACGCATCACTAATCAATGATATGCTACCATCAAATTGAAATCCAAATAGTCCAAAAATACTGAGAAAAAAGGCTGAATTATTTTATTCAGAATGTTTCAAATAATTTCTCCTTTTCGTCACTTTGTTTTATATGTTTTATTTTTCCAAAGTGTATCAAATTGCTGGATCACATGGTAATGGGTTAAATACCTATATTAAACATTTATTCCGAATGGACAGAATGACAACCTATAAAATCTCCGAACTTCACCAATGAACTGGGTCCTGAAAGCCATAAATATTGATTGAAAAATAACAAGTTCCTTAGGTAGTAAAAACATCGATTAATCCAACTTGGGCACACTTTCTCTATAAATACCAATTTAATTAACAACTGAACAAACTGTGATGCCCATAAATGAAAGTACGATCCTCGAGAGAACTATCTTCACATTTTTCCTTTTTTTTTTTTCTTTTTTATTTGTATAAGTCAATATATTTCATAACATTTTGATGGCTCAGTGCAAATCAGTTGTAACTGCCTATATCTTTATAGGAAGTTACAACTGATTTGCACTGAGCCATCAATATGTTATTTTTATGATATCCCATGGATATTTTGAATTTAGCTCAGATTGCAAAATGTTTTTAATACAACATTTATTTCAATGCCACTGATAAATAATATCAAAGAATACACAGTGAAGAAAGGATAATTTACTAGTCACAAGCAATCACTGCTTCCTTCACATGCTTTTCTACCCTGCTATCTGATAGTTATTTTTTACTATTTATGCACTTATCACCTGCAAAATCATTCAGTTTGTGCAAAATCTAAAATGATATAATCACATCATGTCGAAAAAAAAACCTTTGCAAAACTGGAAAGGTTCATGAAACTCGTGCAAACAACCAATAATTGATCCATTAACTTTTCACAAACAATATTTTCTCATTCCATTCACTAATTTATCTACAGTATTTAATATGCATAACTTTAAATAGCCCACTATGAATCAATAATTTTTCACAAACAATTGAAAGTGTCGCAAATATTATACCAATAACACTTTCCAATATTGCCGCAAAGGTCAGAAGCACAGGTATAAGTGAGTGAAAATTTAATCATTATCCTAAATGCTATTATGTTACCGATCTGATTCGACTAATATTTCATGCACGGGTGATCAAATCAGTTCAATAAAACAAATATATGGGTCTGAAATATTTTGATGATTATATTCCTGCATTGTTAAAAGGAATTAGCTTTATGGTTTCGATAACAAAAGTTCATGGTCTTGATCATTGTTTGGTAAAAATACCAATATTTAAACACTTTAACACCATTTATCCTCTTTTAGTCTTTGTCCTACTTTTTCATCCAATCAGAATGCTGGATTTTTAATTTTTTTGATGGTTTATTTTCCATAAACTACCCAGGTTAGGTTTATTTTGATCATTATTTCATTTAAACGTCAAGGTTTAATTGTTATACCACGCATGCGTACAAACTTAACTCTACCCCCTCACGAATATGCAACGAGCACATGAAAAGTAAAGGAGAAAATCGTAATTCACGTGCATATGTTGCACTCCCCATATTCTACACTGATTTGGACCTGGTTGGGCGTGACATAGCCTGACGATTTTGTTTAATTGTGGTTTAATCCCGAATTCAACCTTATTGCAGTTATATCGCAATGGCTGGTGTACCTACCCATGGTTGGGTCGCTTACTAAACATTTATGAACTTATTTGCTTCTGTATGTAGCTAGAAACTTTAAATTGTTTAATTAATAAAATATCTATGTCTATGTGTAAACAGATTAGTAAAGCATAGGTAAATTTTGTGAGGTGAGCCGTCAGATCTACTTTTTACGGTTAGATTTCCGTGCCATATTTTTTCGAAATAGATTAACAGGTTAAGATATCTCATAAAAAAGTAACAATTAACCTTTCAAAGGAAAGTTATTACTAGTCTTTAATCGCAAGGTTTACTCACTACAGTTAACAACATCATGAAATTGACAAGGTGAATGATTTTGGAATGATTTAGGAATGAAATTGAATGAGTGTGTGGAGCGAGTTTTGAGTGAATTTAATGGGATGTAATCCTATATCGCAAATTTTGTACAGGATGAACAAAATTAGCTATATTGATTACCTCCTTTTAGTAAAAAAGGCATTTAAGTTCTATGCATAGCTTCCTGTTTCTTCAAGAACCAATGAGACGCTTGCAATTTGAATTATGTCTGTGAAATCGCGATTTTTCTCTATCCAAATTTATTTTGAATGTCTTTATTGATTCTATATTTTTCAATGGGTTTGAGCTGTTTTGATCGATTTGAGTGAGTGTTTGGAATGAATGAATGGAGCGCTGGGTGAGCGATTTAGAATGGTTTTGATTGAGGCGAATGTTAGTTTCACGATGTAACTAACTGTACATGTACTTTCATTATTAGAGTGAAGGGATCAGGTTAAATTCCTATCACATGATTTTTAGATATACCCGATATACCCATGGTAATAGACTCGGCGCCTACGTCAGCGCTCAGTTTTGAAAATACACCTATAGTAGGCCCTTCTCTGACAATGACCATATTTGAGTTGGTGTTATATGTGTTTGTTGATTAACAAAAACTGGCACATTTTATCAAATTCAATATACAATCTATTTGTGACATCTGATACCTTAAATCGTTTATTCTTGCGAAAGTTCTTGTAATACAGAGTGGACACATATCGTATGTTCGTTCAACTACAGAACGGTTGTGATTGTCAGGTCAATAAAAACAAACAATACTGCATCTTTTATCATCGGTGATAGCTCTTTAGAAAGCCTCAGTATTTGCGTGCATATTTCAACAACACCATATTTGGAAAGAGGGGGGCGTTCACTTGTAATAAATTCAACCGGCTTATTCCGTGTAAATCGTGCGAAATGCTGTCTATAATATTAAGCGCGGGAAAAAGACTAAGTCAGTTAAACGCTAATAATTGAAAATTAAACGATTTAAACAGCCTCAGTCGGTCGCTGCGCTCCCTCCTTTCGGCTGTTTAAATCATTTAATTTTCAATTATTAGCGTTTAACTATTACATAACCATGTCTAAACTTATTCAGACATTTTAAACCCTTCCCTGTTCATGAATCCAGCTTTTAAAATTATATTATATAAGTTATGATATACAAAGTGATTAGATCAATCTTGTCTTGGTTAACTTGGAATTTACAGGATCGACAGAATATTCTAGACAAAGGTTATGAAGCATATGTTGATGGCTCAGCGCAAAACCATGTCTAAACTTATACAGATATCTTAAACTCATCCCAGGTCATGAATACTGCTTTTAAAATTACTTATGAAAGTTATGATATATAAAGAATATTCTAGTCAACCCGTCATGAAGCATATATTGATTGCTCAGTGCAAAACATTTGTAACTGCCTATATTTTAATAGACAGTTACAGCAGTTTGGCGCTGAGCCATCAATTTATGCAGGTTGATCTCTTCATCAGATGTTTTGCCCTGCCTGGCAATCCAGTTACAAATGTTATAGGAAAAGAGAACCATCTGAACAAGGATGTAATTTAAAGTTCTTAGTAGAGAAATGATTCATATGAATGAATTCATGGTACCTTGAATAATTCGTTTATTTTCAAAACAAAACAAGATGTGTTTGTGAAACACTAATGCCACCGTAACAGCAATTTTTTTCAAAGTTTGACCTTGACAGATGAACTTGACCTTGTCACATGACCTTGACTTTGGTACCAGCGGATGCGGATCATTGACATCTATCATCATGCCAAATTTGAGCTTTGTATGTCAAATACTTTTGGAGAAAAGGCAAAGGTTAAGTATTCGGACAGACAGACGACAGACAGACGGACAGACCAACAGACAGACAGACGGACATGAGTAAAACAATATGCCCCCGATGTCTCGATACAGGGGCATAAAAAAGGTCACATTTCATCAAAATGTTCAATGAAAAATAATCATTTGATGAAAGCTTGGACAGTACAGTAATTATCTTAAGCATTTATGTGCCAACTTTGATACAAATCATTCAAGTTGATAGTCTATTGCTTTTAAGTGTCAAGCCCAATTTGAAGCATGCCCATATCAGATTAGCTTTGACTCAATGATATGACAAAAAATAACCTTTAAATATATATCATCATCATGTTAGATAAAAATATTAGACCAGCCACCAAGATAGGAACCATGTGGGAACTCTTTGAAATAAATATTTGAAAAAAGAGATATGGTCCAGAATTGGTCAAACAGAGATCACATTTCTAAAATTCTTAGACAGTAAGGTAGATTGATTATTCTAGATTCAGAAAATCAGCAAAGTTTGAAAAGTTTCAACTAAAGTCAGTCTGCGCAATCCACGCAGTCAGACTGGGTGGACACTTGAAGCACTACCCAGATGGTCACTTTTTCATGTCACGGGTCACATATTTAAGAATGAGTATAATAATAGTTGGCAAATCAACAAATGTCACTTAATTATTTGCAAATTAACTTAATACCAAAGATACTCTCAATGCAATAACACGCTATAAGAAATCAACAAGCTTAAAATTTTGCTGATTTCATTACATTGATATTCCAATAAGCCTGATCGAGCCAGTGCACATTCACCTTTTACTATATTCATTTCTCTAATCAAGATGAAATATGGGATTTCATGATTTAACAGAAAAGTTGAGAGTAAAGGAAATCAACAGACTACCAGCATTCTATTTTTTTTCTAACAATGTGCTCTTCCATTTTCTAAAGTCATCTTCTGTTTAACCCTTTGCTGTTTAATCCCTGCTTTTTACATGCCTGTGATTTTATGATCGAGAAAACATTGTGAAAAAGGAAGAAATTGCTTCTGACAAGCAATTTCTTCTTTTTCCAGAATATTTTCTAGCCTACTGAATGGTTATTTCTCAAATTAAACCCACTTTTAATTTTCGTCTGCAAAACCTTTGAATTTGGACAGGTCCAAAATTTTGTAAAACAGAAGGGTTAAGTAAATCATTGTCTTTTCATTGACTACCACTTTCAAAGAAACCAGTAAAAATATTGCCATCTGTGAATAAGTTACTTTAGGTTACACTGGTATTCAGAGCTACAGACTGGTATTTTGTATTTTAGATCCAAATATTACAGTAAATTTTGAGCAAACACTATTTTATTGGTACTCATCAGAATCTTCTCATAGAGATGATTTCAATAAGTTCCAACAAAATAGGGTTTCTTGGATTTACCCCCTCTTTCTTGATATTAAGAGATCTTAAAATTTGCCTTGCATTTAAAGGAATCTGTGGATATAATGTACAAGCCTATAAATATTTGCAGAAGATGACAACAGAGTAATTCAATGGATCAAAGCCTAACAATTGTAACTGCCTATAAACATTGATATAACTGTTTCATGCCGATCCCTTGAATTTTGTTATTGTAATGGCACCCAAGAGATTAACCCTTGTCATGCTGAACCTGGAATATTTCTGCTTTGGCAGCAGCTATAGACAAACATCATCCTGCACATATGTGCAGTCTGATGTTAGTCTACACCACCTGTTTTCTCACTTTCAAACCAGAATTATCAATAGATTTAGTTTTTCAAATAAAAATTGACCTACAGTTGGTACTTTCAGTGTTTTGCCTTTGATTTTGATGAAAATTTTTAGCCAAAAATTATTCAGCATGACAAGGTTTAAAAGTTACAAGTGCCACTCAATACATTCAAGCAAATATGATTCGACAAAAGCTCTAATATTTAGAGATATCCAAATATAATAACATCATGTAAAGAATAGTGACATCAGGCCGATTGTAATTTTTTTTCATTAGGGGTTTACAACCTTAACCCTTTCCTGTTTAATCCCTGCTTTTTACTTGCTTGTGATTTCATGATTGAGAAAACATTGTGAAAAAAGAAGAAATTGCTTCTGACAAGCAATTTCTTCTTTTTCCACACTATTTTCTACCCTACTGAATGGTTATTTTTCCAATTAAATCTGCTTTAAATTTTCGTCTGCAAAACCTTTGAATTTGGACAGGTCCAAAATTTTGTAAAACAGCAAAGGGTTAAATCAAGTCTTCACATTAATGTGGGAAATCATAAAGTCATCCACCCATCTCTAAAAGTTACATAGTAACATTTTCTCATACAAAAACGAGTTCAAATCATCAACTAGTAAAATTACAAGATTTTATCTTAATATACATCTTAAAAATAAGTAAAACTGTTTTCTCAGGCTGAGGTTTTTGTCATCATTTTTCCACATCAATAATCATTTAATTGACCGAATAACATCTAAAACTCATTATTGAACAAAAATTCAGACAGATCCAAATTCAAAATACTAGGCACATTGAGGCACAAGTTTCCACAATAATAAATATACAGAATCACACCTTATCACACTATCACCATGCTCAATAACCATTGAAAAATCACAAAAATATCACTCTACTGTAAACTTCTTTTGTCATGATAATTGAAGAGTGAAAAATCACATAAAACATCATTAAATGTTTTGTTGAATGACATCTCCCTTTTGACTTCTGATTTGTAAGGTTATCTCATGCTTGACATATTCACATTTACAATAATTTTAGCCTGTGCGTGAGATTTCCAACAACTTCAAGCATGCGCAAAGCAAAGACTCTGACCAGCCTGTGCATCCACACAGTCTGACCCGAGTCTTCACTATGTGTTTCCTAGATAGATAAGGTCTCAAAGCATCTGTTAACAATCAGGTAACTTTATATTCACAGTATGTGACTGTCTATGCTGCCCAAGGTTTGCACCTCACGAACGTTTCAAATTGTTGGAAATGTCATACACAGGCTCATTTCGTTTTGCTTGAATCAAGCTGTAGATACCATATTTCGCTAGCCAAATGACAACATACAACCATAGAAGTAGGTGTACCACTTCCTTTTATGATAAGACAGGCTTCATCAGGGTTTGACACTAACACCAGTCTTTGGGCCCGAGACCTGTGGATGTTAGGGAGGGCTGGTAGATATTACCATACTGCAGGTCATTTAGGCCTGTACTAAATGGCAGCACTTAGTATTCAAAATCTGTCCAGTTTTGTAAAAACTGCCTTTCCAATACTTATATTTTCATTTCCAAATAGGAAACATTGTTGAAAAAGAAGAAATTGCTTGTCAAGAGCAATTTCTTCCTTTCCAACGATGTTTTCCTTGCAATTTATACCCTAAATTGCTAAAATCAAACATGGTTTCCGTGCAGGACCTGTTGTTATCAGAGAGGACCTGTAATATTTGCGGCCAATAGGTTCTTCAGGCTGGCAGAAAAAAAAGTAGTTAGTGTCTAACCCTGTTGATTGTTGTGAAATAGTCTTGGTCATAATATTGATCTTGTGGTAGGCATATTGGCTAAGTTTGACTTATACAAATGCAAGGGTCTCATTTACTAAACATCTTATGATCATTTTTGCGCAAGTGGAAAATCAAGTTGTTTCTATAGTATTAACTAAATATGGAATTCTGCCATACATCATCTCATTCGAATTGTCTATATATATTATAAGGCAGAATTTAACAATGAATGACACACCAGTTACAATTTGTGATTTTAACTTACAATTAATTTTTTTGTAAGAAGTTTAGTAAAACTGCCCCTTGATCCAAGCGCAATGTAATGGACATACCTACCTTTACTTTGGTTGATCCTGGGGAGGGGGAGGGGGGGGGGGGGGGGGGGTTAAACTTACAAATGAGGGGGTTTGTTTTCCTATCCTTACTAGATTCTGATTGAATTTCCCTATAAAAATAAAATCATTTTGCTTGACAGGGGTTTATTTGCCCTCTCTGTTTGCTACACTATAACTAGGTATGAAACTGAGGCCTTACAAAGCTCACTTGGACTCATACTCTGTCTTCATCACTCAGCCCACTTCACTCTTATCCTGCTGTATTTATGTTTTGTTTCAAACAATTCAACAACTTTCTTTAGACTTTCTTACCAGTCTGGCTCAAGTTTTCAAACAATTATTAGATATTAAGCAGGCAGTGTGGATTGGGATCAGATTGCACGTCTCTACAGGCTGATCTTAGCCTACACTGACTGCTAATGCTTTATGTACAGCAAGAATGTGCTGTAATCAGCATGGGAATTTGATTTGACAGGATTTAATTTCATTCAACATAATATAATTTGGTTATAAATGATAAATAGAACGACAAACAAGCTATACAACAACAATTACGGGGTTTTCCTTTTTTAAACAAGGGAGATAATTCAAACCTTACCTGTAATCAGATTTTATCAAGGCAGCCAGAGTGTTTCTGTTCAAAGTGCTCTCCCTTGAGTCATTCAGTAAGTCTTCCATGGAATGAGCTATGAAAATAGAAGTTCTCATATATTCTATTTAAACAACTATGGCAAGTTAATTGTTTCAGTCTTATAAAAAAAATTCAGCTTAAATGTTTCATAAACAGGTTATTTCTTTTTGACCTTTAACTGCTACATCTATTTTGATGTATTCGCACAAATATTTCCCTATAAAACAAGAACCCAGAAAAGAATGGCAAGCCCTGACTTCAGGATGACAAAACAGTGAAAACAGTTTGCCAATTATATCCAGCTTTGCATGTGCACTTGCATGCAAAGCAGGGTAAAATTAGCAAACATTTTATCATCCTGAATGCAGGGCAGAAGAGAAATCAAACTTATTTTGAAAACCAGCCAATCCAGTAAGGCATGCCCTGGACAATGACTGAAGGATAACTGACATTGAGGCCCACTTAAAACTGCTGGAATTAATCTGCATCATACAAGATATAGTTCAGGAAACCAAGGGACACCAAACAAAATACAAATTTTGGTAACCTGAACATTGTAGCTGCAGTTTTCATATCTGAAGGCCATAATGTTACTTACTGCATTTATTCTAATAGCTAAACAAAACGTCGATAGGGAGTTTTAATTTAGTAATCAATTTCTGAAGCAAAGTAAATTTCAAATTGCTATCTTTTTGATTTCCCCCTTTAATTTTGAGGTTAGTTTCATCTAAACAATCACTGAATGATTATGGAAATCATTTAAATGATTGTTTAGAGGAAATTAACCTAAAATTAGAAAATATGTTTTTTATCTATTTAAACTACTTGACAAACAGTGGAAAAAGTTAAAGGGAAACAACTGTTATTTGTAAATCTAATACAAGACACAATTGTCTAACTTTGTATTCTATGACTGAACTTACATTTCATCTGTCTTGACTTATTTACTGATCCCCACAGACTTTTCTTCTTTACCAACAAGGATTCTGACTCTTTCAAATAGTCCCTTTTTGCCTTACGGGTCACATAATTATGACATTTTCAATAATTTTTCACTGATCCATTATTAAATTATACCCCCAAAAATCATTTATGTTTGCATTTATGTATAAGACTGTTTTCATACCTTTGTGCCTTAGCCTCACTTCCTGTACATGGTGTGCAGGGAACCAACCATGTCGTTCATTAGCACTTCCTTCCCAGAACCCTGTGTCTGTTACACTTATTACTGAAAATAAACCAGAAAATACACTTAGTAACTGAAGAAAACCTGACCACAGGATCTTCAAACAGTGTTTGAGTTACTTTACAACATTAGTTTGTTGGTTCACTAACCCAACCATTGACCTCTATCATAAAGCACTGTCTCAGAAATTAAAACATCATTTGTCTCTAAAAATCATTGATCAAAGACATGGAACAAATCAATGGTGGGCCCCTGTACATCATAACTACAGTTATTCAAGCAGTGATAATAATGTTAAAATCCCCCATCGTGGAAAATGTTTCAAAATGACAGAGGTCAACAGCCATTCCACCATTGATAAGTGTTTTCATTGGTCAATCAATATTTTCATTGACAGCAATAATCTGTGAATCAGATGAAAATGGAATGGTTGTTATAGAATGACTTTAGTTGGCCTCAGATTTGTTTAAACCTTGACTTTGATGTTATGTGAATGATTGTTTGAAAGTCACATCTATACATAATGTAAAACAAGTGCGCAAATCTGTTTTGAAATGTATCTTTTATTGTAGCAGATTATATTCCTTGTTAGCCCAATTTGAATGCTCCACCTTGACATGTGGCCCTGTTTCTCACAGTAAAAGCCCTCTACGCTTGGTACAAGTAGTCAAATTTCAATTCAAGCCCACTTTTGTCATATTAATGGTCAGTGAAAAACTATTGTACAAATACCTATCATTACTGATACATTTAATCACTTGCAATAGATTTGCAACCCATTCAACCACCATAACGCAACTTCTTTAAATTTTGGCTATTCTAAACTTAATTGAGCCTGTGCATGACATTTCCAACAATTTCACATGTTCGTGAGAGGCAAACATTGAGCAGCCTAGACAGTCATAAATGGCAATTATAAGATTATCTTACTGCCTAAAGATACTTTATGACGTTGTTTATCTATCAAGTGCATAGTGAAGACTTTGGTCAGACTGTGCGGATGCACAGGCTGGCCAGAGTCTTCACTTTTGCCCATTTGAAATTGTTGGAAATGTCTCGCACAGGCTCTATTGTCTTTCAATGATACAAGTATTCAGCATGACAAAGAGTAGCAAAAGATATCTGTTTGAATTCTTATTTTTGACATAGATGCATGTATAAAGAGGGATACAACGTCTTAACAAACATAAGCAAAAATTTTATCATTCCGAAGACAAAGTTAATAAAACAATAACAGTGAAATACTATTGTTATAATGTGGAAAGGGCTTCATGCTCAATAGGTAAATATTCATGCAGAAGGAAATGGAAATACACAATGTTGTGTCTGTACGTCTTTGGTGCTGTTTATATATATAAATGGGGAAAATGTTGTTGTTACAGAGTATAATGTACTCAAAAGTGGAAAAAGTATTAGGCTTGCATGGTTTGTAAATGAGTAGGAATACAAAATAGATTGGAAACCCTGTTTTTCCTTGTTCTTTCACTACTGCCACTAATTGTTTTCCAATCATTTACAATATTCTAACCTATCTAATTAATAATTTACTTTGAATTGATATCTGTGACCTTTTCTCTCTATAGAATTCATTGTTTGGTAATGCAAACCTAAGGCTGGACAGAGCAGTACATTACCCTATGAAAAACGATATTTGTGTAATTATAAAAGACTATGCCATAACCATCACAGATTTAAGTAGGCACATGCCAGTTAACCACTAAACTTTTTTTATACAGAAATGTTTAGATTACCCAATTTGGCCACAATGTTCTATCAAAAGATTGGGTTTTACAAGTATTGTTACAATTGTGACCCGTCACGCGAAAAGGGACCATCTAGGTAGTGCGTAAAGTGACAGAACTTTTCGCAATGGGCTTATTTTCTGAATCTAGAATGTTCAATCTACCTTCCAGTGAATGAATTTTTGAAATGTGACCTCTGGTTGACCAATGCTGGACCTAATCTCTTTTTCAAATATTCATTTTAGAAAGTTTTCGCTTGATGGGTCACAATTTGTTTGCAAGGGGTTTCATGATGCTCTTTTTATGATACTTCTCTTACCCTTCCTGCATAGCTTCAAAAAAGTTAAAATACAATGCCTGATGCTTGTGTCATTGGCTAACTGGTTAGAACATTAGATTTTTAATTATTTGATACTTGTTCATGTAGGTTTGCTCCCGCAAATGACAAATTATTTTCAGTTATTCTAAGTGACAGATATTAAGTTTGTAAGGCTTTCAACAGTATTTCAGTAACATCATGGCTACTAGAACACCTAACAACAGTTAGTACCAACTGATGTGGTATTTCTCACATCAGTTCTACCACAAAATCCTGTCAGAATATTAAAATGCTTATCCAATTGGTGAATATTAACAAACTGATTGAGAGAAAACCTAGAGTGCCCAGCTGTATAAAAGATAACCATTGGCTAAGTTTAAACTGGAAGATATTAAAACAACTAACCTGGTTGGATAAAAATAGCTTTCAATTTCACTTTAACCAATTGATATGGGAACAGAAAGAATTTTGACCATGATAGTTGTTGAATCTCTGACTAGTTGTTTAAGTCCTCAAGTTACCCTTATAGCTTTGTATAGCTATAAAACTTGGTAAAATGAATCATGCAGTACATAATTAAGATATGCTAAAACAGGTAACAGTGTTATTACAGTTCAAGAGAAATAAATTATCATTATTGCTAAAGAATACATGCAAAATGGTGAATATGATACATGATGCTAATATTATGGCATTCAATAAACCTTGAACAACGTCTCCCCAGTCCATATGAAGTCCTGCCGCATGCTCCGGATGATATGGATGAATGCACACAAAAGTTCGATCACTCAAGCTAGGAACCAGGATTTGTCCTGGAAAGTGGTCTGGATCAACAGGAGCTTGACTCTCATCTTGATAACCAGAAGCTTGCATATGAAAAGGACTTGACTGGAAATGAGCTGTGGATATGGAGAGATAGGAGTTAAGAAAGCACTCAGACAAACCAACAATTCTAATGATGTTGACTGCTAAACACATCATTATTGTAAGTGCCTATATAGGCACTTACAAAGGTGTTGCCCTGTCCCATTCATTTGCAAATCAGAGAAATTATTAAGAAATTTACAAAGAAAACAAGATACACTCCATTATAATGAAATCTGTTAGAGTGCTGAATCCACTATAACGCAGGGTCTGCTTGGCTCCAGAAATTTGGGGGGTCGACAATTTCGGGATGCTGCGGTGATGTTATCTGATCCGCGTTAAAAATGGATACTGAGCGAAGCCAGGTAAATCAATACAATTGTTTTTTCACTATCCTGCGGATCAGTGGTGGCGATAAATGCTTCAGGTCAGAGAGAAATGGCTAGTTTGATTGCTGACAGACGTATAGTTATACATGTATCACTACGGCTGGAGTACCAAACTCACAAGTACAACCATCACATCTTTCCTAACCCCAAACTACTATCTCACATAGGTCTACAATTATTAACCCATGGGTGAGAGACTTATACTCAGAAAGAATGAGTGCCGCCGTCCAAGATACACGGAATCCCGCTATTGACAGTCCAGCGCGCTACCAATGGTGCTTTGTCGATGGCAGGGATGCAATAGGACACCGAAAAGTCTAGCTCGCATGCAATTAAATCCAAGTTAATAAATTTCAGAGGAAGCTGTGTTTTCACAAAATGAGCTAATCTCGTTTTATAATCTCAAATCTTGAACATTTTCTGCTGTTGACCAACGATTCAAAAAGCGACTCGCCCTTTACCCGATTTATTGGTTTATTACCTCCATTTGCCACTCCCATTGAATTTTCCTACAAATATTACGTTTTTTTGTAAATATATGATGAAATTTTGTGCCTTTTTCATTGAACTTTTTCATATTATAGTCATGTTTTACAGGGTTTGAAAATTCAAAGCCCAAATGAATTTTTATTGTTGATTCTTATCTCTCACTAGATAGACAACTTCATTTAGTTTAAAACAGGATGCTATATATAAACCTACATTTCCCGCTTGAGAGCATCAAACAAAGAAACTAAAAGTGGCGTGAAGCTGAAGGTGACCGCATCGCTTTGCATTTGTCTGGACTTTCTTTCCTGATGATCAATTATCTGATAATCAAAACCGTGAATTAATTAACATCTTGTCAAACCAAGGGTTACGAATGTTTTAAAACAATCATACGGATTTCGAGAAGAAGCTTTCGATACCCCTCGACTCTAAAGATGAGGTATTAAATGGACTAGCTTACCGCGCAAACAGGCAATCCAAATGTCGTAACTACAGATTCATTTTATTGGATTTACGGCATATTTTCTTGCTCATCGAAAAATGCGGTCCCGCACTCAGTGAGATTCAATTACTTTAGTATGGTTTCGATCGGTTGTTTATTTTGATTGCGTAGATAATTATTTTCTCCTATTTTCCAGAAGACAATATTTAGAATATAAAATTAGTTGATTTTATAAAACTTTATGGATTTTACTAATTCTACCCTTTTGAGATCGTCGTTATCTGTGTTTCTCAGCTTCCGGGCGGGTAGGCCCGAGAAATCGGGATTCAGAGAACTAAGAGGAGTCTGTGATCATTTAACCCTTCAAACTAGATTACTTTATCAAACGATCTTAAAATAAAAAAATATCAAAGTAATAAACGGCGTTTGTTCTTCAATTCATTGCCGAGTTTTAAAAATATAAAATACAATGGCCTAAATATGTACATGTATATTTAGATATCCGATATCGTTGTCAATATTGACCCTGTGTCTGTTATGTTTCCGCGGTAAGTTATTGTTCACCGCGGGAGGGGGGGGGGGGAGGAAAATGGGCAGCGGCCGGGGGGTACAGCGTTATAGCAGATACATCCACTTCTTCCGCTGTTTCATTTCTTAGACCCCGACAACAGCGTTTTAATGGAGTTGCAGTGTATATCTTCAAGATGGTGTTACACACAAAAGTAGATTTCAATGACAACAATTTAGAGAGTTGAAAAGAACGCCTTAAAAGAAAAGAACTGTGCCTTTTAATGTATCGACAAACCTTTAAAATAATAAATGATAATTATTTTAACTGTAGGTATATTTCATCATGATAGACGTTCATTTAATTTGTATCAAAGATGAGATCTTGAGATGAGAAATACGCATCTGAAAAATATGAAATTCAAAAGACATTTGTTCAAATTTATACTGAAAATTGAAAGGCGTAATATACAGATTGAACAAAAGCTTTTTCCCTGGTATTCAAAATCGCAAATGATCATAAAATTACTAAATCCTTGCAGCCACAAGATGTGTGCATGAAACACAAATGTTTTCGAAACGGCAAATTTTAAAAACTAGAAAGCCATGAATGTCTTGTGTCGCTCCACAGGCTTGAATTTCTTGTAATAGCAAATCTAAGTATTTTCTAGATTTTTAGATATTTTGGGTTCTACTGATGTTGAAATGATTTTCAAGTTTCCACTATTATAACATATAGAGAAATGACCTCCGCTCATAAAAAATATATTTTCATCCAATGACAATAATTTTTGGCTGCATGATAATGGGTCACTCAAGGATCATACAAATGAAGTTTGATTGATATCCATAAGTTACATTCTGAGAAAATGATTTTCAAAGTTTCCACTATATAACATATAGAGAAATGACCTCCGCCTATAAAATACATATTTTGCATTTGATCACAATAATTTTAGGTAGACTGATGAAGGGTTACTCAAGGATTATTCCAGTAAAATTTGGTTGATATCCATTGGTTAGAATCTGAGAAAATGATTTCCAAAGTTTCCACTATATAACATATAGAGAAATGACCTCCGCCGGTAAAATACATATTCTTCATCCGATCACTATAATTTTTGGTAGACTGATAAAGGGTCACTCAAGGATTATTCCAGTAAAATTTGGTTGATATCCATTGCTTAGAATCTGAGAAAATGATTTCCAAAGTTTCCACTATATAACATATAGAGAAATGACCTCCATCCGGTAAAATACATACTTTTCATCCGATCACCATAATTTTTGGTAGACTGATAAAGGGCCACTCTAGGATCATTCCAGTGAAATTTGGTGGATATCCATCACTTACATTCTGAGAAAATGATTTTGAAAGTTTCCACTATATAACATTTAGAGAAATGACCTCCGCCCGTAAAATGCATATTTTTCATCCGATCTCAATAATCTTTTATAGACTGATGGAGGGTCACACAAGGATCATTCATGTAAAATTTCATTGGTATCCATCAATTAGAATCAGAGAAAACTCACTGTTTACCATATTTGGAAATTAGCCACGCCCATTAACCCTTTCCTGTTTTACAAAATTTTGCTTGTCAGCAGCAATTTCTTCTTTTTTCACAATGTTTTCTTAATCATAAAATCACAGGCACGTAAAAAGCAGGGATTAAACAGCAAAGGGTTAAATCCATGTTTTTCATTGGATCAAAATTTTTTGAACAACTTTGAAAGAGGATCACCCAAGGATCATTCCTGTGAAGTTTGGTTGAAATTCATCCAGTAGTTTCTGAGGAGAAGATTTTTAAAGAAAAAGTTTAAGACCGGACGCACGGACGGATGCACGACGGACACAACGCCATTACAATAGCCCCAGTGGCTTTCAGCCAGTGGAGCTAAAAATTACCTTGAAAGATGACCTTGACCTTGTCACATGACCTTGATACCAGCAGGTGTGTTTCATTGAGATCAACCATCATACCAAATATGAGCATTGTATCTTGAACAGCCTTGAAGTAATTGGCGATGCTAAGTTTTTTGGTTAAATTTTCAGACGGACAGACAGATCGACGGACAACAGTTAAATAATATGCCTCCAATCTTTTGATGTGGGCGCATAAAAATTGAATATCTGCAATAAACTGTTACTTCACAAGGAATACAGACAAAGATCAGGCTGCACAGATCTGCATTTAATTTTCATCATGTCACTCTTGATCAATCCTTAAGCCCTACAATTTCAGCATAATTGCAAAATTTTAGTTTGTATCCAGCATCCTATTAATAATTCGAAATTAAAAATTATCAAAATTGAAGTAAAGTCATTGACAAAGGAAGAAGAGCTATGACAAAATACCACAACCAATGACAAAAGGCCAGCTACCAAAATGAAAACTGCCCAGTGCTTTAAGGCCAGAAGTGTCTTGTTGTTCAAGAAGTCTTGATAAGAGGGTGTGACAAAACTTTAAATTCTTTGTTCCCAATCAAAACTGTATGTTGTAGGTACTCATTTGAATCCTCTTGATGAGACGATTCAAATGTGTACCTTCAACACTGTTTTTTTCCAAAATCATAAGTTCATCAAATCCTATAAAGCCACAGGCAGAGGGGATATTTTGAATTTCAAATTAAATTACTTCAAAAATGCTAAGACAAATTTCATATTATGGGTACTCATTTGAATCATCTCGATGAGATGATTCAAATGAGTTCCTATAACACAGGGTATCATTGAGAAAAAAAGATTTTAGACAAGCTGTATCCTCTCTAAACTGTTACTCTGATACCCCTCTATCTATAGATCTATTAATCCACAAGATTAACCCTTTCCTGTTTTACAAAATTTTGGACCTGTCCAAATTCAAAGGTTTTGCAGACGAAAATTTAAAGTGGATTTAATTTGAAAAATAAACACTCAGTAGGGTAGAAAATAGTGTGGAAAAAGAAGAAATTGCTTGTCAGAAGCAATTTCTTCTTTTTTCACAATGTTTCCTCAATCATAAAATCACAGACACGTAAAAAGCAGGGATTAAACAGCAAAGGGTTAAAAAGGCACTTACAACCTTCAAGCACTTGGGCAATAAGACAAGTATTTTAAATATTTACCATTTCCTGAACTTTCACTGGAAATACTCATGGATCTTAATGAATCTGAATCTCTTGAGTAAGATCCTGAATCAGAGTTCATTTGGAACCCTTTAGGTATGCTTCTCATCGACGCTGGCAGGGATGTAGGGTTACCGTTATCTATGGCACACGAAATGTTGAGTTTTGGGTCGCTACGACTACGGGAGAGTAAGGACAGAGTGCTTGAGAACATTTGTGATCTCCGAGAGCTGAACTTTGGCATCTCACGAAATAAAACTGAAACGATAACAAATTGTACATGAGTATGGTTATCAAGATTTGACAGGATTGCCCCTAAAACAGCAACATTTCTTGCATAAGGATGAAATTGATCATCATTCCAAATATCAGGATATAACAAAAGTCTCATTTTAAAAAATTGCTTGCAGTAATTTGAAATATAAAAGTTTTACTGATAGATGAATGGATGGATAGTCAAACAACTGGACAGGCAGACAATGGTAAAATATCTTACATATTAAATATGATGGAGGATTATATAAAATAAGAGGCAAAAAAGAGGTTTTTTTACACGAAAAGCTTAAAGTTGAAGAGTTTTTATTTGTATTAGATGACAAGTTTAATAAATTCAGTATTTTATGAGCACGAATGTGATAATCTATTAATAACATGACCATAATTTTTGCAATAAATCAAGGTAATTATAGAAATTTTGGATTTAAGTTATTCTGCGAAACATATTACACCGTTTGCAAAATGACGTCAGCAAATGCATTGCGACGTCATTTTCACAACACAGATATATTGCTTTACATTCTGAGCTCATTGGCATACTTATTTGTGTAATATCCTAAATATTCAACAGGGTTATTTCATTCCAGCGACGTGGGTAATATGATTGTTTTTCTCTAATCTCTCTTTATAATATTTAAAGTTTTAATGAATTCCAAACATCTTTTCTACAAAGATAGACAAAGATAGCGTAAACATGAGTCGATGCAGACACATTCAATCATGGCGACAGTGTTGTGAGATTTGCAGAAATGAGCCTGTGCTTGAGATTTCCAACAATTTCAAATAGGCGCAAAGCAAAGACTCTGACCAGCCTGTGCATCTGCACAGTCTGACCAGAGTCTTCACTATGTGTTGAGTAGATAGATGAGGTCTTAAAGTAACTGAAGACCATATGGAAATCTAATCTAAATTTATAGTTTGTGGCTGTCTACATTACCAAAAGTTTGCACCTCACTCACATTTCAAATTGTTGGAAATGTCACGCACAGGCTCAAATTATACTAACTTACTTATATCTTAATCATCAAAATCATTTATCATTTCTGCTAGCAGTCTAGAATTTGGGCTTGACAGAAATATCTTTAACTTACTAATATCTTTTTCATCGAAACTTTTTATCATTTCTGCTAGCACACTAGAATTTGAGCTCGACATAAATATCTTTAACTTACCAATATCTTTTTCATCGAAACTTTTTATCATTTCGGCTATATTCACATTTCCTGCCAATATGGCCACTTGCTGGGGTGTTTGGTTATTATAATTTGGAATATTTTTATTGGCCCCTCTGAATAACAAAATTCTCGCACATTGTTCGTTATTATTTACAGCACAAATATGGAGTCCCGTGTTTCCACTAGCGTTCTGAACATCAAGGTCGGCACCATAAAACATGAGGTGTTCCAAATGTTGTACCAGATTCAGTCGACATGCCTGTAAAATGAGAAATAAAAGGATATTTACACAAGATGGCACATACTCACCAGAGCAATATTCAATTTCTGACTGGCTAAAAATCGAGGGAGTCAGTGTAAGACTATTGTTGGTGCAATAATCCCTTGTTTTACGTTTGTTTTCATTCATCTTTTTATAGAAAGATTTTGGGTTTTTTTCCTGACTGTCAGAAAACAATAATGCTAGGATTGATCCAACACTTTTCCAGGCCAAATTTTTCCTCTTTGATCAAAATTGTGCCACCACAATAAATGAACCACGCAAAACTAAATAACAAACCCTATCCAGTGTTTACAAAGGTTTCCTAATGCTTTCATTACAAAACCTTTATTAACATTGTGAATGATTACAAGTTCTAAAAATGTTGCAGAACTATTTTGCTTCCACTACCTTAAATTAGTTTCATGATAACACTTTGATCTGATGCCAGAACCAGTTTGTTACAGATTACAGAATATTTTCCTACCTGATGTATTTCAAATTGCCCCTGTTCATCCTGCATACCAATAATGGCGCGTTCATGAAGTAGAGTCTCAGTGACAATCGCATTTTTACAGTACAGTACACTGTAGTACAGGGGAGTTAATCCACGACCATCTTTATAATTGGTGGACGCACCAAGGTCTAGTAGTGTCTGTAAAGAGAAAGGTTTGGTGGAAATTGTTTATGAAATAATAATAAATGAGCCTGTGCATGACATTTCCAACAATTTCAAATGTTTGTGAGGGGCAAACACTGAGAGACGTAGAAAGCCACAAATTGTAAATATAAAATTACCCGATGGTCTACAGATACTTAGAGCACTTTTCTATGTATTTAGCACAAAGTGAAGACCCTTGTCAGACTGTGCGGATGCACAGGCTTGTAAGATTCTTTGCTTTGCACTTATTTGAAATTTGTTGATATCTCACACACAGCCTCGTAACAATACTTCTCTACAAAAGTATGGTTTGAATACAATGTTCCATACCTGTGTCAGGGAAGATATTCTTTGGCTTAGTGGATAGCACTTTGGTCTTCTTAACCTAAAATTTCAATATTTCTAATCCACATGGGTTCAATCCCGGCCACCACAGATTATTTGTCTGCTATACTTAGCTACAAGTAACAGAATTAAAGTCTGTAAGAATCGAAATATAACAAATCACTGGCCAATCAAATTTCATCGATAACCGATTAATCTTTAGACTAGTCAATTTCATAGAAGTAAACAATGACAATTTAACGAGGATGTAATATATCATCGAGTAAATCTTTATTTTTTGGGGGAGGAGTTAAAAAGTGGAAATGGATTTAACATCTCAGCTTGGAAAATATTTGACTATTGACATTATACCAAAACTCAAATTGTTGATAGGAAGCCTTAATTGATGGCTCCATTCAACACAGTTGTAAATTCCTATAAACATATAGGCAGTTACAAACATTTTGCTCTGAGCCATTGAACTAGAAGTCATCAATAGGTGCATCAGTCACCGATATATAACTGATATACCTATAGAAATGGTTTTGAATCCTGTACAAAGAATGCATTTGTGAATATTGCCATGGAAATAAATAGAAATCCAGAATATTTGTTACCTTGACAGCTATCTGGTTCCCGTTCAATACAGCTTTATGTACTGGTGTTTGGCCCTGTTTAGTACGGAAGTCAAGATGGGCACCACCACTGACTAGACTTATAATGACTTCTCGACATTTCTCCTTTGTTAATGACACGGCAAGTGTTAATGGTGTCTCTGAAATATTTCAAAATAAATGGATTTACTATATTGACGGTGGCTTTGGGATCGAAAAGTGCCAGGATCTAATCCCTACCAGTTCCTGGAATTTTTCTGCGCAATGATATATCTCCATGTTGCTACTCTTCTCCCAGGTGTGTAAATGGGTACCTGTGAGAATGTAAGTCCAATTGCTGAGGCTGCCAAAGTTGGTTGTGGGAACAGCCGAATTACAATTCCATGATCAGGGGATAAAGTGTAAAGTTGGTTTTATATGCTTTTTCACTATTATGTCACCATTCAGTCCAGTTTGTAAACAGAATTATTAAAACTGGTCAACTAAAAAACTTGGCCTGGTCCAATATTCTATTTGTAAAGAGAGAGCAATTATTCACAATGACTCAGCACAAAACAGTTGTAACTGCCTATAAACATATGTTTATAGGCAGTTACAACTGTTTTCTGCTGAGAGTATGACAGTTACAGAGACATCTTTCCCTGAAGGATACATAATTCAGTACAGAATTTTATGAACATCCCTCAAAGACACTTCTTAATAGAACAGTCTCTTGGATACAAGTTAAGTTGCTTTTGTAGATATAGAGTACACACTTGTCCATACAAGTGATATCTTAATAGTTGTTGTCACCAATTGACCAGTTATACTGAAGTATCATCATGTACAAACCTGATTTCTGAAGATTTTTATCATTTTTTCATTAAATTTCAAATGAAATATTTTCAACAAATTGTTGACAAGTTTATCAACAAGAGCAATATCTATGTGTGCCTTCGCTCTGATGTTGAGGCTGGATGGTGGATAAAAATTCAAGGGGCACAAAAAGCATCTAGAGTTATTCCCCTTGATAGTATAGGTTGCTCTTTTGATGGTGAACATATTCGGAACACCACTCAGCCAATCTCATGATCAACCTCGGATGTACCTAGACAGACTATTCTAAAAATTAGGGGAAAACTTGGAAAAACCCGATGGAGTTAGCCACTGATGTGAAACCATCGTATCCTTATGTAAATATCTTTAGATTCTTAAATAATGGCTGAAAATTCTTTATTTTTGAGAATGAATCGTCATTCTTAAAAACTAAAGACTTTTCAGCTGTTATTTACTGTAAAAGATATAAATCTTAAGATAGTGTGGTTGTTTCCGCACTAGTTTTTCTTACACTGTTTCTGTCTAACAAAATGCACAATTTTGTCACATTACCATCCGCCTTACATTCATCCGAGGTCTGTTGCAGTTTACGAAAATGGCCGAGTGGTGTTCCGAATGGGTGAACATGTGTGCCAAGTTTGAAGTGAATGCCATCAGTAGAACCAAAGATACCACAAAATGTCAAGGTTTTGCACACTCACCACAAGGATGACATCTAAAAGTGTTCCCCTTGATAGTATAGATTGCTCTTTTGATGGTGAAGATGTTTGCCAAGTTTCAAGAGTATGCCTTCAGTAAAATCACAAAATGTTTAAGTTTTCGCATGACAACAATGTTGACATCAACAAAGACCTTTAACTAGGGTTTTCACCAAAAAACAAACAAGCTAATGAAATTTTCAAGTAAAAAAACATTCCGATTTCTTACCTCCTGTTGCAGAGTCATGAAAGTTAGGATCTAATCCTTTATTTGTCAACTTCTGTATCTTGGACAGGTTACCATTCTTTACATGCTCCATAAACTGGCGGAAATTTGTCTGAAATTATTTTGAGAAAAACGCTGTCTTTTCATAAGGTCATTAAACATATTCAATATCAAACAATTAAACTCACCTACAATTGAAGTTTCCAATAGTTGAATGATTCTGATTAAAATATTATTTTTTCAAAATGCCTTTGTGCAATTCATTACTGTTGTAAATTTTTCATTTTCAAAATGCACTGCTTGCATGCTTACAGGAAAGAATTTCTGGTGCTGTTTGACTCAAAAGACTCACAAATCTATCCCGTTTTTGTGTAACATTTTAGGAATCTTTTGGCAATGTCAAAATATTTTGCTTTGACGAACATTTTTGGACAAAGTTAATTTGGGACCTTGGCCTTCTTGATCACAAAAACAATAGGGCAACCTCTTTGGGTCATGGGCAACAAATGTATGAAGTTTCATGATTCTAGGTCACTTTGTTCTAAGAGTTAGCGTCCGCAAATAAAAAAGTTCTATTAAGGATGGATTGATGGTTGAACAAACAGATGGGGTGAAACCAATATAACTCCCTCTACTTCATAGTTTTAAGGCAAAGATAGCAATTACATTACCTTATTATGCAGCTGTTTCAGTTTTCTTGCATTTAAATGGATCAGTTTGTACACTCTCCTTTTATACTTGAACTGAAATGATATTGAGACATTAAATAGGATCTGATAGAAAATATACCTCCTTTGAGGCCAAACCTATCATATGCTAAGAAAAGAAATCTCAATAAGTGATAATAAGCATCTCCATTCTAGACTTACGTCACAGTGAAGATACAGTCAATGATACTTTTCTCTTGTACATGTAAATAACATTTTGTACATTTGTAAAAAACATTGAATTCCAGATCCAAGGTGACACTTTAATATCCTTCAATAAGACGAAAGAACACTTTTTGATAATGAAGTTGTATAAAATGTAATCATTTCAGTGATGAAGAGAATAATTGTTGATTTCATGGAGGAATGAAACTAAAAAGCATATCACACTGTATGAATTTGCAAAGGGGATTTATACACAAGTCTGGTTAGTTTTTTAGTTTCATACCTCCATAAAATCAACAAATACTCTCTTCATATCTAATAACCTTATATATTGATGCAAAACTGTTCAGATTTATTAATTAAGAAACAGATTTATAATGGGTCTTCTTTGTGTGGAAGGTTACAAAATAGCTGCTTACTCAAAATTGATTTCAATACTAATACTAGAAATGCATGTCTCTCAGTTTCAGGGTTTAGCAAAACTTGTAAATTTCACAGTATGCTGACTTTATGCCAAAAAACCTTACATCTACACTTGCAAGTTAACAAGTTGTAATTATCATTGGCTATAATAACCTAACAACAAGAAACTAAATGAGACAAACCTCGAGGAAGCCAATAGGTCCATGTAACGGATATTCTCTCAATAACCTCTCCTCATCCAGAAACTTTCCCGCCCTTCCATTCATAGGTGGCATATAGAGACCATAGTTCAAAGGATCTCGGAGTTCCTATAAAATAAAACATTTTATTACAGTATTCTCTCAATTATTTTTCATTAACATAATTCTGATCATTTTTGGGGGAGTCCAGGGACCTGTTTTACTAAACATCTTACGATCATGTCTTGAGTAAGCTGAAAATTAAAGTTCCTTCTTAAATAGTTACTAAATATGGAATTCAGCCATGCATCGTCTTATTGGAATAGTTTCCCAAAGACTATTCCAAAGAGATATTGCAAGGCAGAATCTAACAATGAATGAAAACACCAGGAATGATTTGTGATTTTGACTTATGATTAATTTTTTCGCAAAAAGTTTAGTAAACGGCCCCCAGATTTTCTAAACTTCAGACAACAATATATTTTCACAAAAACTCCAGAGGAGTCTCATTTCTGTTCCCCTTTGGATCTGCACATTTCCATCATGATTCATCATGAAATAAGCCAATAATGTGCACTTTTAAATGTGAGCTCTAATGATAGTTTTTTAGCATGTTCGTCACATTTCCAACAATTTCACATATCTGTGAGGTTAAAATTTTTAGAAGTGTAAACAAGAAAACAGTGAAATAATGATATATGCTGACTACCAGAAGAGAGGTTGAAGTCCTTATCTATCTATATAGCGCATAATGAAAGCTCTGCTCAGCCTGTGTGGATGCACAGGCTGAGCAGAACTTTTGCTACATGCATATGCGAAATTGTTGAAAATGTCACACACAGGCTCATTTTATAGTTTTGTAATATAATTTCAATTTCACACTGCAGGGCAAATACAACTTACCTTAGAAAACATGGACAGTATCCTTTGTTTCGCCTCCCATACTGTTTCATCTAGCTCAAACTGTAGACATTTCTGAAACAATGAAACAATTTGTAAACCAACCTTGTCATGCTGAACCTGTAATGTTCCTGTTCAAGCAGGAGGTATAGACAAAGATCAATATGCACATATTTTCAGCTTGATCTTGATCATATACATTACCTATTTGTACCTATTAGGCCTTAGCCATTTTTCCATATTTCAGACTAGTAGGTCCAAATTAAACAAGGCAGCATAATAATGACAATGAAAAGTGGGAGTTATATGACACTAAACTATCATCAATGGCAGAAAATATTGTGGAAAAGAAGAAATTTCTTATTCAAAGCCTTCTACGACATTTCATGGATATGGTAGTGGTATATGTTTTCGTCCGTCATATGTTTTCGACCTATTTCATTTTTTGTTTATTTGATGTGCATGTGTATGATTGTTATATCATTATAGGTGTCAAAATTTAGTTTGAAATCGTAGCTACTTAATCCAAGTTACCAAACATCTTCAAGATAAATCCAAATAGCTTAAATATTTTTTGAAAATGTGCACCTCCTTTTTCATGTATTTTTCTTATGTATCTTTTATAAGTTTTGTAAACTTTCAATATGGAAAAAAATAAAATGGTATCATAAAATCAAAACATTTCATCTTGCGATTTAACCTCTCAGTTTCAATGGCATGTGACTGTCATGTAGATGCTGCTAGTATAAAGGGTTGTAATTTTAGCATGAAAATGTCATGTTTCTTATATTTTTCCACTATTTTTTTCTAAGTAGACTAAGGTAAGCAAATATTTATGGAAAGGATATCTTCACTTTTGAAATATTTGACTACTCAAGCTCGTGATATATAAATATGTATGTTTATTTACAAGATTTATAATTTGGAAATATGAGGATACACAAAAAATTACCGTCTGATTTACTTGATTTTGAAAATGTACCGTTTGATTAGCAAAATTTCCAGTCCAGAAATATGAAACTTCAATATCAATTTTCAAATTGTTACTATAAATATGTTTTTGTGTCTTAACGGGAAGAAATTTAGATAGACAATCACATCAGGAATCTTATTTCAAAAATTGCTCATTTACACAGTTTATTTTCATGTCCTTTTTTATCAGTAGCCTATTTAATAAATAGGACAAAAACATATGACACTTAATTTTCATTAACAAAAATCTTGACAAAAATCAAACTGGGTATTAACCTGTCAAACTTATTTATAAAAAATAAGAAACATGGGAATCATCAAAAAGGATCATTTTTAGAACATTTATGCAAGATTTTTCTTTTGATAAAAGTTAATGTAAAAATGCTATTGAAAAATCGTTATTAGGACGAAAACCCATACCACGAGGATAATATTCACAGGAAAGAGTAATCCTTATAATAATCTTTACAGAAAAGGCTTAACCAAGTTAGTTAAGAAAAATACGAAGAGATTTTGACAAACAATCAGGAATTCCATTGCTTTCAGCACTTTGATTATAATGCCATTTGGATTAATGATTTTATTGAGTATGACATGGATTAACTCTCTTGATGAATTTTCAACAGTTTGCATGTAATATTCACCAATCCAGGGATTATTTTGGGATGGGCCGAAATGATTTTGAGGACAAACTATTTGTTTTAGGCTAAATCTGATTACAGTTCTGGATGGGCCCCATATATAATCTATTCAAATCTGATGCTTATATTATTCTAAGATAGGTATTAAGTATTCTTGGGCCCACCACTTTTTCCAAGTGGCCCATCAATTTTGCATATGGCCCATCAAAATCTTAGATTTTATATGTAATTGAATAGGCCATGGGCCATTGGCCCATTTCAATGGCCCATCCTGAGTTTGGTCCAGAAATATCCCTAATCTAGTATATTTGAAACCCAAAATGTAAAAGGAAATAGAGGATAGTCGTTTGTTCAGTGTAAGATCATTTTATATTTCATTGAGTGAACAAAAAAAGCTATATTTGCACGAGTGGGGGTGCCACGAGTGAAAATATAGATTTTGTTGTTCAGGACAATCAATCTTACTCTAAAAACAAACAATTATTCTATTTCTTTAATGCAAAAATGACACAAAGTGTGAAATTTCTATGACATATTTTCGTAAAGCGCGTCTTTTTGCACGTGATTGCTATGCAGTGTTCATTGTGACGTCACTTATTTCGCCCCCCATAGATGACGTCAGATAGGATGAAATGCACCAAAGCAGGGTTTATGTTTTTGATAATTTCACTGCTTTTGTGGTGAGATCATCAAGTGATAATCTACCGTTATTTCTCGATAAACCACCGAAAAGCATTAAAGAACTATCTGATCATTATGAAAAGTATCAATATTGAAGATGTGCACATCGTGCAGTCCATTTGATGTCACAAGTTTCCTAAATCTTCAGTAGACTGTCTCTTTAATTTCAGACAAACGTTATGAGTTTGCCAACAGCTAGAATTTTTTTGTCTGTAAATATTTGTTACATAGAATTTTCTTTTGGTACTTTAAGTATTTCTCATGTCATTTAATATACATAAAAAATAGTAGCCTTTTTTATCTTATAATTAGGAAAATTTCAAAATTGATTTTAGTAAAATAATAAGGAAATTCTGACTCATCTTTTCTTCCTTATTTCATACAAAATCATTAACCTTAATGAATCATTGTCAAAATATATTACAGAAGTCAATGCCTTATCTCTTTGTGGTTTTAAAACAGTATATTCTTTTCCTGTCAATTTTTCATTCTTAATTGAATTTTCAAGACCTATATATATGTAGTTTTAATCAATTTATGCAAATAACAAGTCCCTATGTGCACTGAGCCACTGTCAATCAAAGGAGTCAACAACAGACCAGTTGATAAAGTATGCAATCTGAGCCTACACATTTTTTTCTCAGATAATTGCATGTTTACAAATATTTCATCAATATTGACTCATACGATCTATCTTTAGCTTATCCCAGGTGTTAATTCTTAGTATTAAGGTAGCAGACTATACATGTTTTTTCTCTTTTTTTTCTATCTACCCCATGTCCACAATCACACACTACTGAACAAGAGCCGTCAGAGACGGATAATACTCCCCGATTAAGGCATTGTCACAAAAACAAAAGCCATGTTGGACATGGACATCGCCCGCGAAGAAAGATTGATAGTAAACTGAAGCCTAATAGATAAAAGATTCTTTTGTACTGTCAAAGATTTGCCTCCTATAAAATCTAAGTAACAAAAATAACAAAGGGCATTAACTCCAAAATTATGCTAGCAAGAGTTGTAGTTCAGGTGTATTGCACTTCTCCTCCATGAGATCTATCCACCCATAAAGATTAAAGTTGATAGCTACTATACTTTAGGAGATATGCTCCAGACAAAATCTAAGTATCAACAAGATGTGTTTGTGAAACACGAATGCCCCCGTAACGGCATTTTTTTTCAAAGTTTGACCTTGACAGATGACCTAGACCTTGTCACATGACCTTGACTTTGGTACCAGCGGATGCAGATCATTGAGATCTATCATCATGCCAAATATTAGCTTTGTATCTTGAATAGGCTTGAAGATATTGGCAAGGTTAAGTTTTCGGGCATTATTTTTCAAAGTTTGACCTTGACAGATGACCTTGACCTTTTCACATGACCTTGACTTTGGTACCAGCGGATGCAGATCATTGAGATCTATCATCATGCCAAATATTAGCTTTGTATCTTGAACAGGCTTTAAGATATTGGCAAGGTTAAGTTTTCGGACAGACGGACGGACAGACGGACGGACAGATGGACGGACGGAAAGACAGACAGACAGACGGACGGACAGACAGACAGACGGACATGAGTAAAACAATATGCCCCCGATCTCTTGATGCGGGGGCATAAAAATAACAAAGGGCAATAACTCCAAAATTATGCAAGCAAGAGTTGTAGTTCTTGTGCATAGCATTTCTCCTCCATGAGATTTATCCACACATAAAGTTTCAAGTTGATAGCTGTTATACTTTAGGAGATATGCTCCAGACATAAACTAAGTATCAAAAATAACAAAGGGCAATAACTCCAAAATTATGCAAGCAAGAGTTGTAGTTCTTGTGCACTGCACTTCTCCTCCATAAGATCTATCCACCCATAAAGTTTCAAGTTGATAGCTATTAAACTTCAGGAGATATGCTCTGTGGTCATATTGCAAGGACTCAAATAAGATGTAATCTTATACAGCAAACATAAGAGTAACAAACATGAAACCTCCTTTTTGCATGACATATTTTTAGACACAAATTTCAAGTAGTTTATGGTAAAGGGCATCTGATTTGCTACTGAAATGTGAAATTTCATCAAATTCTGAGCATAAGACTAGGAGAAATGAAAGAAAAACTGTATTTTACGCGCTAGCGTAAAGGTAACAAACATTTAGCCCCCTTTTTCCATGATATATTTTTTTTTACGTTAATTTCAAATTGTTAATAAGAAAGGGCATCTGATTTGCTACTCAAATATGAAATTTCACTAAATTCTGACAGTTAGACTAGGAGAAATTTGGGAAAAACTGTTTTTTACCCTAAGTCCCCTTTTCCCATGACGAGGCCTCAAATCCAAAAACTGTCACAGACGCATCATCACTATATCATAGGGAGTTCATATGGTAAGTTTCATTTGATTTGGCCCAAGGGTTATGGGGAAATAGGTGGGGACGGACAGATGGAGGGACGGAATAACTATTTTACATGCTTACGTAAAGGTAACAAACATTTAGCCCCCTTTTTCCATGATATATTTTTTTTACGTTAATTTCAAATTAATCAAAATAATTCCCATGACGAGGCCTCAAATTCAAAAACTGTCACAGACGTATCATCACTATATCATAGGGAGTTCATATGGTAAGTTTCATTTGATTTGGCCCAAGGGTTATGGAGGAAAAGGTGGGGACGGACAGACGGACGGACGGACGTAATTCAGCCGGACGGCCAGACAGACGAAGCGGCGGCTATATGCTCTCCCTTCGGGGAGCATAATAAAATTGTCTAGTACCAGATCAGACAACCTTCCCTGTCAGGGTGTGAGGTACATATCCAGATCTAGAGGGTTTTTTTTTCTTAGGGATGGTCCACCAAAAGTTTACTCATTTTTAATCTGATACATTGATTTCCTGATTCTGTGGTATACAATAGCTTTATTTTGTCAAAATATAGGGGCTCATCATCTGTAGATCCAGGTTTTTGCAAAGGGGGCTTGAACATGCAAATTAGGGAGAGGGGGACTATATATGTGGATATGCCCCTGGGCAGGGCATTTAGCAAGGCTCTAATGGATAATGTAAGCCTATCACTGCTCATACCAAAGAAGCACAGAAAATGTGGGAATATAAGTGAAGAGTATTTGAATATAACTGAAGGATTGATGAAAATGGTGTAAATTCCCTTCAAGCAAATTAAACAGTAAATCAAGACTTTGTTATGGATTCAGATAGGTTACATGAATTTACCATTAAGTTCATTTACTAGTAATTGATTTACATCTATTTACGATTTGGTACACTGGCTAATGACATACACTCAGACAAGAAATCTTAATTTAGTTTTACAGGACAATATCTTATTAAAGGAAGACTAAACCTCAGTAGCAATTTGAGACAATAGATGGCTGTAATTCAACCTATTGCTAACTGACCTTGACCTGCAACATGGTAGGCCTTCTCACTCGTACAGACATTACATGTATTTATATAAGTCTTCTAAATATTTTGTCATTGACATTTCACAAAAGCCGTTCACTAGAGGGCATATCAAGGGGTTAGCGCAACACTATTGTAAGTGTCTATATATCTATAGGCACTAACAATAGTGTTGTACTGACCCCTTGAATTCTGAATGCCCTAACTGCAAAAGTTTCAACATTTGAGATGCCCATCATGGAAAATGATAATATATGACCTACATCGCCAGAGTAAAATAACCCCATTGAATATTTTTGATATTACACAGGTGTTATTACACTAGTGGAATAACTATGCAAATGAGCTCAGAGTGATAAGCAACCCTATTTTGTAACTGCAAAAATAACATCACAATGTATACATTGTGACGTCATTTTTAAACAGCGTTTTAAGTTTAGCAGAAAATTGAAATATTGAATTTCAAGAATTTTGATGATTTTTCGCAAAAAATTGGGTCGTATTCTAAATAGAATATAAAATTTGTGCTCATAAAATACAGAATTTATTAAACTCGTCATCTTAAACAGATAAAAACTCTGTGCAGCCTCGTTTTTATCTGTTTATAGATGACATATTTAATAAATTTGGTATTCCATGACCACTTATTTAATATCCCCCATTTATGTTACTGGCAGAAAATGACAGACATACATTTCATATACAAATTTCTTTTTTGAAATCAATCTAATACTATAACACTGGTCTTCATAAACAGAGAAAAGGAACTTTGACAGGGAAATAACTGTGTGTTCTTTTAGATGAAATTTATCAATACTGAACAATGAATAAGGAAGTTTTTGTAAAAAAACTTCATTGATTAAATTGATACTATTATCATGTCATTGTCCATTCTATATACATGTATTATAATCTTCTTGGATTATGCCAAAACAGTTTTAACAATTCGGGTCTTATTTCAAAATTTTTTTTCTTCAGAATTTGGGTTTTGTTTTCAAGTTTTCCATATTAGGTAAATAGTGAGAACTATTTTCTTCTTCCGTATAATTGCTTAATTAGTTTACGATTATCAGTACTAAGGCGTACAAAGCCGAGTACTTTATTTTATCGGACTTCTTTAATTCTTAAACAAATTTGACCTCTTTACACTTCTACATCACTGAAGTATGTTTGTAAGAGTATCTTATACTATATCAAGATTCAAATTAACATTTGAAGTCGTTTGACGCTACTATCTAAACAGTACACAATAACCTATATCAATCTAATTACTTTTCTTTTATGAAGATTGAAGGTGTTCACTGTTTGAAGTGAGTAAAGACATAATGAACTTTTAGTTGACCAATAGTAATGTGTTCATCACAAAACTATTGAAAGTGCCTATAATTTTTTAAGTACTTACAATAGATTTACACTGACCCCTCAAAATGAGTTTTCATGTCATGTCAAGGCCAGTAAAGAAAACAATTTACACGAAGAATACCAGTCACAATAAATGCTTCCATATAATGGCATGGCAATATGCCAAGATCAGGAGACTGGGAAAATTCTGTGAAAACTTCATCCAAATCTGTCAATAATTGTACGTGTTTTTTACTTAGAGTTGGACAGACATACAGAGAAAATGATACCAATATACCAATGGCTAAGCGCAAAACAGTTGTAACTGCCTATAAACATATAGGCAGTTACAGAAGTTTTGCGCTGAGCCATTGATACATCCACCTCCAGCAGCTAATTAAGAAGAAAGTATTTAATTTTGTACTATTATCACAATCGATAGCTAATATGATTGGTAGACTTTACTTGTTTTCAGAATTGAGACGGATAAAAGTGGTCCATACATGATCAATCTTATTGACAATTTTATTAATAAAATTTATTGTTCAATTACCAATATTGCCAATACATGGTCAATAATATCATAAATCAATGGAATTGGCAATATCATTTATTGTGTATTGGTGATATTGAATATTGTTCAATGTATTGGGAATACATATAGTTTGTATTATTGTTAAAGTAAGATGGCTCATTAAATGATTGGTAGACTAAACTTATTTCCAAATTGAGGCAGACAAAAGTGGCCCACACATGATTGATACTATTGACAATAATATTGATTAAATTTATTGATCAATTATCAAGAATGCCAATACATGGTCAATTATATCATAAATCAATGGAATTGACAATACTATCAATTATATTGGTGATTTTGATGATTATTCAATGTATTGATAACGGTAGATTATCACTCCATAAACTCACTGCCTGACCAGTGAAATTCTCAAAAATTAAATCCCACTTTCCTACATTTCACCATATCTGACATTATCTGAGAGGAGCCCAATAAATGATGTCATCATTAATGTTTCATTGCAATCACACACAAAATGACAGACTTTAAGAACATTTATCTTAAAATTTTCACATTTTGTCTCATTTTTGCATAACAGAAATAAAAAATTATGGTTTGTTTTTCAATAAAGATCAATTTTTGTTTCATTTAGTGATCAACAAAAGCTATATTTGCACTTATGGTTGTACCAGTGCACTTGTGAAAGTATACCTTTTGTTGTTCACTCAATGAAATATAAATCAATCTTACAATGAAACAAACGATTATCGTCTACATATTATTATCAATATAATAATCATGAATGGACTACTAAAAAGTCACATGACATTTATAACCAAACAATACGCAGATGACTGCACCTCTACCTGTACTTTCAATTCGGCGACCGACACTCGAATAAACACCGTCCCTGTCTGATGCTCCGACATGTACGTTGACGTTGTCCCATAGCGTTCATCACGTAACAGACTTCGCCTATCAAGGTCAAGTTCATGGAGAGTTGCTCTGCTTGTGAGAGTTCCTCCATGATAATTAATGTTATTGTTCTTCAAAATTCCTCCGCCTGGTTCTGCCATAGACATTGTTCTAGTTAGTTGATCCGTCTACATACTGTTAAAGCCTGAAAAGACAGAAATACAAATAAATAATCAGTGATTATAAAACAGAATAAAGTCCAATAACTTTTAACCATCATCTACCAAAAATTTTCCTTTTGATATTGTTACAAGATACTGAATTTCCTCTAACACCCTCCCTTATACTAGCAACCCTACATTTTTTACTACAAAAACCCACTTCAAATGCCTAAATTTTAAGAGCTTTTTGAGACTTCTTTAAATTGAGATGAATTTCCTCTAAACAATCATTACTTCTCCAACAAGTCTGAAAAATTGTCTTGTAATGTGTCCATTAATTGTTGAAATTAAGTTAAAACAATGATATTAATGTTATCATTCACCAACTGTCATGGCATAACTAATGATGGGAAGTTCAAGAGGATTGCTCAATATTTCAAAGCTTGTAGGAATTAACTATTCCATTCAATTATTCAATTTTTTCAAGCGTTTAACTATAGGCATAAAGCACTAACAATGATTATGCACAAACCCTTACAAGTATCTAACATACACTGTCAATAATATTGCCACTAAATGTTATTGACACTTTATCAATCTTCAATATTGCTCATAAACTATAATATTGTCGATCACATAAATTGACAATATTATAGTTCATGAGTTATTGAAGATTGATTCCATGTAATTGTAAATTATATCAATAGAGAATTGATTGCTCAAGAATTTTGCTCTCCCTATAAACTTTAAATTTTAACAATTGAGTCTGTGCATGACATTTCCAACGATTTACATATGCGCAATGTTAAAACTCAGTTCAGCCTATGCGGTTGCTCAGTCTGACCAGACTCTTCACTCTGCACTCAATAGATGGATAAAGACTAAATTTCTCTGCTTTCAATCCAAGAACAATTTAAATACATTGCTTGATTATCCAGACTGTTCAATGTCTGTCCATCACTCACACATGAAATTGTTGGAAATGTCACACACAGGCTCAATTATCAATAAGTAACAAGGTTTTTACAAAATGTATTCACTACCTGCTTCTCATTTCAATATTTAATGGAGTATATGAAGAAATAAAAAATATTTAAGACTTAAAAACGATGCTGTCATATTTGCCTTTATGCACTTACGACCAGAGCTGTAACATACAGAGGAGGTATATATTAGTTTATATTAAGTTTAGTTTGATTGCGATGAAGCTTATATAAGCTTATAGAATCAGTCTCAATCCTGGTATTTTCACGTCCCTGAGAGAGAGGCAGTAGTTTAATCCCACTGCTACTCAAATTTACAGCTGGGTGATTTACTGGGGCTGGCTATAAAGAGTTCTGCCCATTAACACACCCCAGTGAAAGTGGGGCTTGAACCACAGACCTTCAGGTCATAGCTTGAATACATTTATCTCTAGGCCACCAAGGCAGGAGGTATATTGGATTTTAGATCAGAGTATTTTAATAATTACAAACCCTATGTTGTAGGTACTCAATGGAATCATCATATCAAGACAATCCAAATGACTACCCACAACATAGGTTTCATTTGACAAATACGGATTTTAGTCTGACCCAACCCCTCTTATCTGTAATCGCTGATGACATTGTTGCCCAAAGCCTTCATTATACTCGTTAGTAAGTGCTAAACAGTTGTAAGTGCCTGTAAAACATGGTTAAATTACAGACAGGTACAACTGTTTAGCACCGATCTATCAATATCATAGGCACAGGAATATCTACAAGAATATTAAACACTCTGAAAACTTATGCAAGTGCAACCAGTAGTTTTCACAAGACAAATGAATTCTAACAACATTTTACGTCATTATATAACATGTATTTTAATTACACTAACATGTAATTAACGAGACAATGAAACATACACTGTCTCCAGTCATATTTTTGCAACCTTCATATCAATGTTGTGAGACATTTTATCATCATAACAATCCTGCATCCTAACATACTGTATATCCCCTAATAATAGCACCCTCCCTAATAGTAGCACCCCTACTTTATGTACTAAGAAACCCCATTTCAAAGCCTAAATTTTAAGAACCTATTGAGACTTCTTCTCTAATTTGAGGTAATTTTCCTCTAAACAATCATTTATATGATTGTTTAGAGGATATTCATCTAAAATTAAAGGGAAAAAGGTATAAAAGACATCAGTTATAATGATTTTTAAATCAGGAAATGCAAACTAAATAAAAGCGAGGAAACTTACCTCAAACTAAAGGGTCTAAAAGACATAAGTTAAGTAATTTTTTTAATCAGAAAATGCTTACTAAATAAAAGCTCACTGACCATGTTATGTATAGCTCCTGGGAGTGTTTATTAGGAGAAATACCAGTACATACAGAACATTAAAAAAATTAACTCTGAAAATATTGTGAGAAAAAAGAAATGCTGATAACTGAAACATTAAATCATTTTTTCCCACAATGTATTTTTTCAACACTTTTGACAAATGTTAAACTGATATGACTACTGAAACAAGAGATGTATATGCCCCTCATAAAAGCAGGTCAGTGGCCTATTCTTTGTCAATCACCAATTTAATAACTCACAAAATATGATGGGTAGAGTTATGGCTCTTGTGCACTGCACTTTTCCTAAATGAGATCTATCCACTTGTGAAGTTTCATGATACTAGCTTGCATACTTTTTGAGATAATTATGCTTTAGAAAATCAAAGTGCTGTCAGCACTGTAAATCGGACATCATTGAGAGGCTTGGATAGTGCAATAGTTTGCCAATCAAAAGGGCTCAAATTTGGACAATAAAAGTTGGTAAAATATTTGCCCAATTTGTGAGTTTTTTGTCTTAACACTCCATCTTTTCGAGGACATCGCCAGCTCATCCAACCTCGTGGGTCCGATTTTGAAAGTTTGCCAGACATGTGATATCTCCCGATCTCGGCGTATTCTCCCGATATTTTACCCTTCCTCCCGCTCTCCCGATCGGGAGACCATTTCTCCCGACCTGAAGAAATTTGAGCCTGAGAAAAAATCGGGGAGCCAAAAATGCAAAATCTCAGATCTGAAGGCTCGAATGGCGATGGAGAATTCCAAATATCGGGTAAAGCGTTGTTTATCTGTCTGGAAGTGTCATTGTTTATCGTCGTCGGGTAGATCAACCATTGCCGACCAACGGGTGCTTCTGTACCTATCACCCTTCACACTGTATACGAAATGAATTATGACGATCAGCAATATTGGTCTTTCTTAGAAACGAGGTCTAATCCGGGTGAAACGTCGTGACCTGGTATTACTTGAAAACATAAAAATGGAGTGGATGCGAGTTAAGCTCTGATTAGATTTTTATCACCTATTTTGAAAAATTAAAATGGCTGTAAACACAGTAATTTTCCGCCGTATTTTAATATCCTATTCCAAAAAGACGCTAAAGATGTCCACTGTACGCGATAAGCGTTATGAAGGAAAAGGTCAAACATGATATGCAAAACGACGCGTCACGCGACCTTGGTAAAATAAGGCGGCATCGCAGAAAAACCCTCGTGTCGTAACGCATTCTTGAGTAAAACAAGAAGCGGTCATGCTTTAATTTTGACGCAGATATATATTCGGTAAATCTACGTATGTTTTATGGTCAATCTATCAAAGAAATAAAAAGTGAAAACTGCCTCATGCGTTCTCGAATTGTCATTCAAATTTAATTTTTGATATTGAAATTAAAGCAACATCGGACATTCATTTCTTAAATGCCACGGCGATTTCACCGGAATTCCTCGCTGGGGTCGTTTGAGAGTTTACACACACAATTCATAAATTTGGGACCGTCTTTGAAATTGGAAGCGAATGGTCTGATCAAGTCATTTGTCAACACAAATGTTGCAGATTTGAGAATAGAAAATTGTGGACTGGCTCGATCTTTACTACTAACACATAGCTTCTCATAAAGCTATTCAACATGGATTAATTTGCCGAGAGGTAGATCTTCACATTCAGATTTTTACCGTGTTTGTCTTTAACGTTCGCGAACTCGGAATATGCTGTCCGTAATTTCAACCTTTATTGGCATTTTGCTACCAAAAACATTTATTTTAAGCGTAGTTGGTTTAAACATATTTTATTCAGATAATTTACATGTTTTGTATATGTATGATTACAATATATATGAAATGGATTAGAACGAAAGCTAGGAGCTTATATTGTTCTTCTCCAAATAACCAGTTATTTTTTCATACGTTGTGATCTAAATTGAATAAATAGTAAGAGTATATGAAAATAAATACAATAAATTTTAGAAGGTCGATGTAACGCTATAATAGCTATTTTAAATATAGAAAAGGAAAAGACGAAGCTGAAATAACAAAAAATTTGGGAGGGCGGTGGTGTTGGTGTTGGGGACAAGATTGCTTATCACACAAATGTCTCCTACGTTTTGCCTGGCAGCACTCAGAAGAGGATTTGCGTCGAGTGTAATAATTCGAAATTAAGTTAAAATATATCTACATATACAAAACATTTATATATACACGTGAATACATATACATGTATACTCACACATGTATGGACGTTCGTAATGGGAATCTATTGAACATTCTTATATCAAATTGGACGATTAGAACCTTCCACTCTTTTTTATAAAATCATGCACAGAGGCAAAGATTTCTTGATTTTCTGTCAAAGATAGCTCTTGTATTCCAAAGAGAATGGTTCTAAGGTTACATGCACATATTTGATTTATTTCGTTAATCATAGATTGTCTTATGGTACGATAAAATCTACATTCAAGGAAGAAATGTTTAGTTGACTCTATTTTCCCGCAACGACATAATGGTGAGTTAACTACATTTTTATAGAAAAGATCCTGGTTAAGAGAACTACACTTATTTCTAAGCCACGTGTGTAAGATTTGAAACTTTCTTTCCCCAAAGTTAAAAAGTTTGTTAACAGAAGGTTTATCAAGATTGATAAGACGCTTGAAAGCCGATAATGATTGTGCATTTTTTTGGCTTTCTGTTAAGAGATTCCATTCGTTAATAGTAGCTGGTAGAAATGGGTTTTGATAAAGATTGGTTCTGCAATGTAAATTCTGAAGGTTTGTGTCATTTCTTAAGCTGTATGATGAACGATTAGCTACAGTGGGCGGAACAAGGGAGGATAGATAATTTGGAACGAGGCTGTTTCTCATTTTGTAAAATAATACCAATCTGTGTTTTCGCCTACGTTCACTTAATGATTCCCAGCCAGTTTCGATATTAAGGTTCTCGATTGATACGAGCTTTGTACATCCTGAGACTATTCTTGCGGCTTCGTTCTGGATTTTATCGAGTTCCTCTTTTTGATATTGGTACAAATTATCCCAGATTACATCACCGTACTCGAGAATTGGTCTAATATATGAAAAGTAAATTGTTTGAAGTGCGTTGCGATCCAATCTATATTTTAATTGTCGTAACATGCCAATCTTTTTCCATGCTTTTTCTGTAATTGATTTTACTTGATGATCCCATGTGCCGTTATCAGAAAAGAAAATGCCTAAATGTTTATGAGTTTCCATCGTCGGAATTGCTACGTTTGGCATAGTAAGAATTGGATGTGGTTGTTTATTACGCTTCCTAGATATAACCATAGATTCTGATTTTGAAGGATTGAATTTCACTAACCACTTCTCTGCCCAATTTTGAATTTTATCAATGTCTGATTGCAATACTGAATATGTCTGATTTGGATTTTCTACTAACTTTAGGAGGCTTGTGTCATCGGCAAACAAATTTATATTAGACTCTATGTTACTAACAATATCATTAATATAGACTAAGAACATTAGGGGGCCTAAGATAGAGCCTTGTGGTACACCTGCCTCAACTAAACAGAGATCGGATGACCCTCCCGGAATTAAAACTCGTTGGTACCGGTTGGTGAGATAATCTCGAAACCATTCTAAAAGTTTTCCGCCTATTCCAGCTAAATTTAATTTGAAAATAAGACCCTGATGCCAAACTTTATCAAATGCTTTGCTAATATCAAAAAATACTGCACGAGTTTCAAATCCATTATCAAGGGCTTTACAAATTTTATCGTATAGAAATGTTAACTGGTTGACTGTTGAATCTCCTGGTATAAATCCAGACTGAGACGGAGTAAAAAAGTTATGTTCGCGCAAATGATTGTAGACGTTTTTAAATATTATTCTTTCCAAAGCCTTCTCCATTGTATTTAGTAGCGATATGGGTCTATAATTCGAGAGAATAGAAGGGTCCCCTTTTTTAAGAATCGGGCAAACATGAGATATTTTCCAAGACGAAGGAACCCGACTTTTTTGCAAACAAAGATTAAAAAGATTACAAAGTGGACGAGCTATTTGTGGGGCCGCTTCTACAAGAATTCTGTTATCTATGCCATCAGGACCTGACGCTTTGCCTACAGCAAGGTTTTGTAATACATCCATGACATCTGATTCCGTTACAACAATACTATTAAATGGTAATCCTTCAAATGAATGATAATCGCTAGGTAAAGAATGTAAAGAATCGTCAACAGTAGATTGATTAGAAAAGAAATGATTAAATATATTTGCTTTTTCATCTTCGTCGGTAACGAAGGTATCATTGGTAGGATTGAGTAAAGGTGGAAACGAGATTGTTTGGTTACTGGATGAGGGCATAAGCGACTTGATTGCTTTCCACCAATCTTTTGCATTCAAAGAACCCGATGTTATCTTCTGAACTGTTTGATCAAATTTCACTTTTTTTGTGTTTCTAATGCAAGATATGACTTCGTTTCTTAATTTCCTAAATTTTAACCAATGTTGTAAAGAGTTAGTTTTTTTCGCCTTGCTATAATAACGTTTCCTTTGTCGAATTTTCCTCTTAATTTCTAGTGTCATCCAATCAGGCTCATTTGGTTTAATCTTTACTGTTTTGTTGGGAATAGTTTGAGATGCTGTATCAATAATAATTTTAGTTATATTTTGGGTGTAAATATCAAGATCTTCATTGAAAGCGTTGTCCCAGTTAATTTCTGATAATACATTACTTAATTGATCATAATCACCGTTTCTATATTGCCAGATTTTACGTGTAATAGATTTCGATTTTGGTTTCAAAAAGTTAAATACGCCGAAAATCGGAAGGTGGTAGCGTACGCTTTGATTCAAACATGGTTCACCTACCCCCGAAGTTAGCAGTGAGGTCTTGTTTCCCACAAGTAAAAGATCAATTAAAGACGAGGAATGCTCTGTAAAATGGGTATGCTCTTCAATACACTGTTCTAGATTAAACTCGTTGCACATTGCTTCAACTTTACGGTGGGGCTGGTTCGGCAGTGAATTCCAATTGAAGTCGCCCATTATGATAATATCCCTGATACCTGTATCAATTGCAAGACCAATAGAACCATCAATTAGAGAATTATAAATTATATCGGCATTTGGTGGTCTATAGAATACACCGTAAAGAACGTTTCTACTATTTGATAACTTGATTTCGATCCAAATATTTTCTAATCTATTCATTTCTAAATCGGGCCTTCGTTTATAGGCGATGTTGTCTTTAACATACAATATTACACCTCCATGTCTATCACCTACACGATCTTTACGTTCAGGACATTGGAAAGAGGGAAATAATAAATCGTTAGAGGATATTCCTTCATTCAGCCAAGTTTCCGTAAATGATAAAACATCGAAACAGGAAAACTCTGAGATAAGAATATCTTTTTTGTGAAGCATACTCTGAACATTATAATGTATGACGGACAGGTGGTTTGGGAGATTCAAGAAGTTGTACAAGTCATTTGTGTTGAAAGAACTCGAAGAATTATCAGAATTAGGACCAGGGTTCGGTTGAATGTCACCGGAATTTTTAAGTACATGTGAAAGAACAACGAGAATGTAGGTAATATTACCGATAAATACGCCAGTGACTATGTATAATGCCAGTTCAAAGTTCTTTAATTGTTTGTTATTGAAGGAGACTTTTTTCTTCCTCAAACTCAGTTTGACGAACATAATTTGTGCATTTTCAAAGCTCAACAAAACGGAGAAGACATGTATAACGTTCATGAGTACTGCCATTAGCATAACCATTGTGATACTTATTCTAAACCTGAATCTCGGGGTATAAGTCGGCTTGACACTATACGGATTCGTGACTATTTTAAGTAACGGTGTTCAAAAAATACATGAACAAGGCCAAGCAAGACATACGCCCGAAAAACAGATAAAAATAGCAAAATGTAAGATCTGCACATACGCGTTTCACTACAAAAAGTTGTCCCCCTTCACCACCACCAGCGTAGTTAAATAACAGTTAGTGCTATTTACGATTAATTGATCTGTCTCTTCGTCCATCCATGCATCCATCCGTCAACAAGTATAAAAATTACCTAATCTAGTCATCAGATCTCATACACAAACCTCACAGAGATGATCCTTATGACAAGGCCTTTCAAAATATTTCACAGAATATTGTAAATCATGAAGAACTCTGGTTGCCATGGCAACCATGATGTGATAAAACGTCTCCAATTACAAGGCCTAAAATTTCATATTGACAAAAAGCTGTATTGCATAAATACCTAATTCCTTACTATCAAACCACTTGAAGTTCTCTCCAATAAAAATAAGCCTTGTGTTTTCGGCTTAAAGATTACTCAAAGAAATAAAGAAAAACTTTAACAATCTCCTCCTTAATTGCAAGGCTTGCATCTTTTAAATTTGGTAAGATATTATTTTCTACTGATTATCTACTAAAAAGACCTCTATATTGTGGATCCTGAACTTTGCATAGAAATAAAAGATGAATTTGTAACATCTATTTCTCTTAAATTATGAGACTGAATTATGTAGCATTGCAATACTATCCTCAGTCAAAATACTTTAAATGATAAACTTCTGTTAGTAACAAAAAACAACCTCTTATGGAAGGTATTATAATCAATTTTCAGTGTAACTGTGCATTGCAACCCCCCTTTTTTAGCCACAATGTGCGTTACGCAAAATCTCCCTATTTGAGACCCAATCTCCCTACGAAAAGGTCTTAATCTCCCTATGAGAGCCCATGGAATTATCACATGTATGAAGTTTGCTGATTCGATAGACCTCTGCTAGTCTAAATTATTTATTAGCAGATTTTTTTACGTTGTTGTAATGAGCACGCGCCAAGCTAAAAGCTTGTCTGTTAATATTATTCCTCTCTCTATAGAGTTTAAAAGCCTGTTTAGCAACTAAACATTTTTCATTAAACTATTTACAATTTTGATTACCAACATGTTTGTATTTCAAGCATTGGGTTTTCCCAAATACTATAAATGCATTTTCCCTCAAGAAACACATGAAATCGCCAACTATGCTATTTATATCTTTGGTTTCTGACCAATCGATTGAATCTAGCAGAACTCTATGATTATTCACGAGTTGTTCTAAAAATAGATCGCTCTTACTGCTATCCTATACCAGTTTATCGTATGTTTTTGTTGGTAATACTCAAATTTGAAATTATTGAAAATAGGATTGGAGCGTGATCAGAGTGCTCATTGAAATCAAATATTTCAAAATTACAAAATTATTTCTATTTGTTAACACATAGTCAACAGTACGCATTCCACCAAAAAGTAAACTTCCCACGCTCCCTGTCCGAGTGCAGACGACCATTGACCAATTGACAAACAACTTCATTGACACATTTCGAGCAAACGATGTCCATTTGCATCTACCACTTGGTCTGAATTTACGCGTGGGTTTTGACCGAGTGATAATCATATCAGAATTTGATTGGTTGTCAGCCCCACAACTGGTAAATGACTGTTCGAGAAAAAATCAGAGCAGTAATATTGTAAGTACTACAAATTTATCATACAGCTAGCCTATTGTATGTTTCAACTCCTTTACTCAACCGAAAATCTTGTTATAAACACTGAAAATACTAACTGGTAATTACTAAAAGCGAAAATCACATCAAATTTTGTATTAGCCTCTTCTCTATTTGTCGAAAAGTAAATAAGATAAAAACAAAGTTTGTAGATTGTGACTGAAAAGGTCGTTTCTTCGGTGTTTGAAAATTATTTGGTTTGAACACATTGCTCAGAAGATAATGGTAAAAATGTAGTGGGTCAAACAGACTGGATTTCTGGAAAACGGTAAATATAAATGCGAACTGCTTCGCAGTCCGATTTAAAAATGGTCTCAAGGACTGACAGACCGACCTGAACTTACCAACAAATGCAAAGCAAAATACCGCCTCTTCTTTGAAAGGGTTGTTCCCACTTCGTCTAATCCCATTTGGTCTAAAAGTCAAATTCCCATTTGGTCTAAAAGCCATATTTTGACAAATTCCCATTTGGTCTAAAAAATGGTTTACTCTTTTGTCTGAATAATTATGCCTTATATAATGTTTATTTATACATTTTCTGATTTTCTCATGATTGTCAGAGTTAAATGATTGGTTTTAATCATATTAGAAATAATTTGAAAAAATGATTTTAACTAATTTTCTTATGTAAAGTTATAAGAACAAACTGAAATATTTTTGTGATTTATTGAAAATAACATTAACTTTTGATCCTTAAAAAGGAAATAAGCCATAAATATATATATCTTTTTCATTCATCAAAAAATAACTTTGTGTGCGCTGGAGGGGGGGAGGCTGTATATAACACCTTTATGAGATCAACACCTTTATGACACTCATAACATGTCAAAAACCAATTTGTAGACCAAATGGGAAATTGATACAATAAGGTGTCAAAAAGTTTTAGACCAAATGGGAATTTTTGGTCTAAACCAATTATTTTATAGTGTAGACGAAATGGGATTAGACGAAGTGGGAATAAACCCTTTGAAAAGGGGGCATAATAATATAACTTATTGCATATTGTTAAAAAGGTAAGGTTTTGTCTATATTTCAATCATTTGAAGGTCACTTCAACATAGACCTTTAACTTACTGGCATCAAAATCACATAATATATTAAATTTTTTCAGCTAATTCATTATAAACTAGAGCAATAGACCCAACAAAATGCAAGATATATCTTTCAACAAACTTCAGAAACTTCAATTTTAATTGCATATTATTTCCAAATATTTCTGTTTTTTAAAGAAGTATAGTACATTAAATGATCAAACTCTCGATAACATAACTCACTTCTGATATTGAAGATTTTTCGTGTTTCAAATCCAATTTTTTTCAACTAAACATGGATGAAATTCTCCTGTAAATTTTCAATTGTTTGCTTCTATAAAAACTTGATATACCATGCATTTCACTTGTCTCCCCAAAGATTAGTGTGATATATGACTGTAGCACAACTATTTTTCACACTCAATTGGGTTGGCATACACTAGCTGGCATTATAAATAATATATTTTGTAACATCTGCATTATACCATTGGATTTGTTTGTTTGAATGAGTTTTTATGCCACTTTCAACAATCTTTCAGCTATATTGGCCCATTGGAACATAATCTACAAAATCTGATACACAAATAAGATAAATTTTGGAAAACACTATGGGGAAAGACGAAATTGCTTGTGAAGCAATTTCTTCTTTCCCATAAAAGAAGAAATTGCTTCACAAGCAATTTCTTCTTTTCCCATAATGTTTCCAAAGCTGCTTGATCCAGTTTGCCAAAACATTCAATTGCAAAGCAAAAGAAAATCATCATTATTAAGCAACACTTACTTCTGAAATATTCACAGTTACTCCTAGTTTTTGTAAAAAGTCCAATTATTACAGAAATTAATAATATATCACAGAGAAGATAAAATTAGATCAAAACCTATGTATTGGTCAGCTTTCGAAACACTAACTATTTCTTCCCCTAAAAGGGAAAGGTTACGCTAAAACAATGACCACACAATGATACACCCATCAAAAGTTTAAATCCAAGTCAATCCCAGTGATTTAAATGAATCTAAATTAAAATCCAGTCCATAAATTAGCATACCAGTCTCTCTAAACAAAGGGCTCAGACTGGATGGAGTTTATTACCTTTACAAACCCTTTTTACCATATAAGGTAAATGGTCACTTACAAGGACATTTTATTAATATCCTTTATAATTTCTGAAACATTTAACATATTTTGTTTTTTCAATCTGTTCCCTTTTTGATAACTTAGTGCAATTAAACCGTTGTAACTGCCTATATGTTTATAGGTAAATCAACTGAAAGTGTAATTTTCATATGATATTTCACTTCCCATAAACCCTTGATGGGCCCCACAGAGAGAGATAACGCAGCAATCCAGCAGCCAGTAATCAGAACGAGGCGTCCTTCAGCCAGCATCAACACGTGTTTTTTGTGGATCAGGAAATTAATAATTAATTATAGATTACGGACTTAGCAATTTCTGCTGTCGTAAGTACGATTAAATTCTCACGCGAAGATTTAAATTTCACGGCGTTTTTTAAGACGAATTAATAGCGCAATTTATTCAATTTATTAAAAATTAAGATTTAAAATTAAGCTGGATCCCTTCTTCGGAGTACCTACAATGCGGTCGCGATTAATAGATAGAGAAATAGCTGGACATCTACTGCATTAAGATTTAAAACGGTCGAGAAAATCGGAACAGGATTGCTTTATGTCGGGATGACGGAGAAAGTACAAATCATTACGGTCACGGTCTCGGACATAAAATGGGGTACCCCATAAAATGTCCAGGGGGGTGATGCGTTATCCCCTGGGGTCTTGGAAGTGTTGCGGTGCAATATTTCCAAAATAGCCAATGGTGCAAAACCGAGAAATTCGGGTTTTAAGACCATTTATGAAGAATCGGCGCACGCCAATGATATGATTCTTTGAGACCATCGTCGCTACAACGGTAGTTAGCAATAGAAGAATCGGCCGAAAGGCCAATGATATGGTTCTTTGTGACCGTCGTCACTACATCGGTAGTGAGAAATTGAAGAATCGGCCGACAAGCCACTGATATGATTCTTTGTGACCGTCGTCACTACATCGGTAGTGAAAAATTGAAGAATCGGCCGACAGGCCACTGATATGATTCTTTGTGACCGTCGTCACAACATCGGCGTCGAAAATCATTATTTAAGAATCGGCCGACAGGCCACTGATATGATTCTGTTTGACTGCCTTCACTACATCGGTAGCGAAAAACATGAAAAGCGACCAAGAAAACACGGATATAATTCGTCGGATCGTCGTGGCTACATTGGTAGTGTGAAATTCTCAGTTTGCGCGGATTGCGCAGAATCGACACAAACTACTAATATGATTATTTGTAACTTGGTCGTTCGGAAACCGTTCAAAATACGGAACCGCTTGTCTTTTACAAAGGAAGACCTGGCTTTGTCATTTAATATGCCATATGACTTATATCCGGACTTTGTAGATTTAAAGTTAAAAACTTGCTCGGAAGGTAGCTTTCGGTCCGCCACGTAGTTGACTACCTGTCGAATTTTTCTACAGTTCCCATGGGAAGATGGACTAAAGAACCATCATTATCATAAACAAATCAAGATAATATCGAGATTCCGAGGGATGGCAGGTCCCTGTTTACTTAACTTATTGATTTCTCATGGGAAAGTTTTGGTTATGCAGTACACCTGTCCAGGGCCGCTGGGTTTTTTGGGATCCCGACTAACTCTTCGCGCGTGTTCTCGATAACAAAGAAATTGTGTTTATAATATCGATTGTTTTTTATAGAATTTTAAATTCTCTGTGTAATGGATAACACGTTTCGGGAAAAATAGGATATTGAACAATAAGGGTGAGTAAAGTATATTGTTATTTCGATTTTATTACAGAATCATGAGTTCTGAGAAAAACGAAATCCCCGCTTTGAGCCCCGTGGAAAAGATGGTGAAGAGGGGCGAGGCTATTTTTAGCCAGCTGGAAAAGCGAATGACTGAGTTTTCCGGCATTGCCAAAACAGTCGGGGAGTTGTCATGTGAAATGAAAGGCCTCAAATCGGAGGTAAACAACATGAAGGCGACCGAAAATAAGCCAGGCACGTCTAAAAGAAAGCGACAGGAAAGCGTGTCCGACGACGACGAGGAAACAAACGATAACGAAGGATGGATCGACATTGACACCTACGTGGCCCCGGACAACAATTCACTGACTGAGCCAGATAATTCTGAATTCAATGATTTTGACGAGTTCTTCACCGAAGAACAAGAAGTGGGTCCAGAAATTGACTCCAAACTGGCAGACGTTGTCAATAAAACGGTCCGATTCAAAGGATCCGCTGATAAAATAAAGGACCTTAAACAGACACACAAACGGCCTGTCAACGCTGAATGGCTTCAGGTGGCCAAAATTGAAGAATGCATCTGGCGTCAATTACCTCCTCAAACAAAATTTTCTGATCTTGCTGCACAAAAGTCCCTTGGTATTTTGACACAAGTAGCTGTTCCTCTGGTAAAAGCTTTAGGAATGGCACAAAAAGCAGATCCAAAGTTGAGAGTATTGATCACGGACACCTTCAAACTACTCGCCGACGGAATCCAAACTACCAATCAGACCAGACGAGAAAAAGTGAAAAGAGATTTGGATAACCGTTTTAAGTCTTTGGCAGATAGGGAGATGTCAGCCAACAAGTTATTTGGGGAGAATCTGCCAGAAGCAGTGAAATCTCTCACAGATTCAAAACTCCCAATAGTAACCAGTCCAAGAAACAACAACAGCAAAAGCTACAAGAAGCCTTTTTTAGCCAAAAAGGTGGGGGGTTGGCAAAATTACAGGGGGAAGAAGACAACAAGCAGACAACAATTGAAAACAATGCACAACCCAGGAACCAGGAGGCCACAAAATCAGGGAACCAAATATCTCAAACGACGATAAGTGTAAGTAATAACACTTACACATTAAAAAACACCAAAGAAAATTTTGTAGCAGGAAAAACAAAACTAAACTTAGAAAAATGGCAAGAATTAACATCAGATCAATGGATTTTAAAAACAATTTGTGGTTACAAAATAGAAACAATAGACACTCCCAAACAAATAAAGATTCCTAGCTCATATTACTTTAACCTACAAGAAAACAATCAAATTAATTTAGAAATTAACAAATTCTTAGAATCAAAAATAATTGAACCAGTGGAAAATCATAGTGAGCAGAACGAATATATATCTAACATTTTTTACAGAGAAAAGAGTAATGGAAATATTCGACTTATTTTAAATCTTAAAAGTTTTAATGAACAATTTATTTCTCCTATTCATTTCAAAATGGAAACTTTGCAATCAGCTGTATCTTCTATGAGGAAAAATTGTTGGTTTGCATCTGTTGATTTGACAGATGCATATTATTCTATACCAGTAGCAAAGGAAGATCGAAAATATCTCAGGTTCTGGTATGAGGGTAAAAAATATGAATACTGCGCACTCGTGATGGGTTTAAGTTCAAGTCCTCGGGTTTTCTCAAAAATTCTTAAACCAGTATTTGCAACCCTAAGATCACAAGGTCATGTAAGTTCGGCCTATATAGATGATTCATGTTTACAAAGCTCAACATATGAAAAATGCGAACAAAATATTTTAGATACTGTAAAACTACTAGATTCTTTGGGATTGACAATAAACTTAGAAAAATCAGTGCTTATACCCTGCCAAAAAATAATATTTCTTGGTTTTGTCCTTTGCTCTATTTCAATGACAATATCCCTTACAGAGGAGAGAAAAATAGAACTTGTCTCTCTTTGTAAAAAGTTTATACTAAAAAGAAGAACAACAATTCGACTGTTCTCAAAATTAGTCGGCAAACTAGTGGCTGCAGAACCAGGGGTTGAGTATGCCACTTTAAATATACGGCCCCTTGAGAAAGAGAGAGACAAATACTTGAAAGTCAATAAAGGAAATTTTGATAGTTACATGAAAATTAATCAGTCATGTCACCTTTCTTTAAATTGGTGGATAAAAAATGTTCAGGACAGCTACAAATTGATCTCACATGGAAAACCGAAATTGGTAATTTACACTGATTCCTCAATGGAAGGTTGGGGGGGCTATTGTGAGACTGATGGTAGGAAAACTAGAGGAAAATGGTCAATAGAAGAACAGGATTCTCACATAAACATTTTAGAATTAAAGGCATGTCAATTGACTTTAATGGCATTGTGTCAGAATACCAGTAAAACTCATATCAAGGTCTATATGGACAATACAACTAGTGTTTCATACATATCAAAATTTGGGGGAAAAAAGATGGAATTAAATAATATTGCCCGATCAATTTGGAACTGGTGCATTGAAAGACAAATTCATCTGACAGCTGCTCATGTGGCTGGGTCCTGCAATAAAGAAGCCGACCGGCTTTCGCGCAAATGCAATGATGATCTGGAATGGTCCCTAGATAAGTCAATTTTTGTCAAGATAAAAAACATTTATCCTTACATGACTGTGGATCTTTTTGCTTCTAGAATAAACAACAAAATTGATAAATACTGCACAAGGTACCCTGATTTTCAAGCATGGAAGATTGATGCATTTAGTTTTTGTTGGGACAAAATTTTTTTCTATATGTTCCCTCCTTTCAGTCTGATTACAAGAATTCTACAAAAAGTGGAAGAAGACCAAGCCACAGGAGTACTCATAGCCCCTCTGTGGCCAACTCAGTGTTGGTGGCCCAGCCTTCTACATCTTATATGGGGACCATGCCACCTACTCCCACCAACACAGACAATCCTGTCATTGCCTCACAAACCTCATCTACAACATCCCCTCAAAAAATTGAGGCTAGGTGTTTTTCCTATATCGGGAAGGCACTCAAGGCACAAGGAGTACCTACAAAAGCTCGGGAACTTATCCTTCAATCTTGGCAAAAATCAACAAAGTTGCAATACAACCGATATGTTGAACAATGGATACATTTCTGTGGGAAATGCCATGATCCCACTCGAGCAAATATAAACCTAATTCTAAAATTTCTTTCACAATTGTTTGAAAAGGGGACTCGTTATAGTGCTCTGAATACAGCTAGATCTGCTCTTAGTACTTTTATTAAACTTTGTAGTAATACAGATATCCATGATAATGGACACATTTCAAGATTTATGAAAGGATGCTTTAAGTTAAGACCAACTTTACCCAAATATACAGTTATTTGGGATGTTGACATTGTACTACGATTTTTTCGACAACAAAATTGTGTCACACTATTACAACTATCACAAAAATTATGTATGTTGTACTTATTGGTAACAGCTCAACGCTGTCAAACTTTACACTTGTTAAATTTGAATGATGTAAAATTTAATTATGATAAGAATCAAGTGACGATTCAAAATAGTTCCGTTCTGAAACAATCAAGACCAGGTTTTCAGCTACAAACAGTCAATTTAGTTAAATTCTCTGAGGAAAAGTTATGTTTTGTTAAGTGTTTAGAGGAATATTTACTAAGGACAGAACCTCTAAGACAAAGCGAGAGGTTAATTATTAGTACAATGAGCCCTCATAAAGGGGTTTCTCGCAGTACAATTAGTCGCTGGATAAAATCTGTTATGCAAAAAGCTGGATTAGGGAATAACTATGCTCCTCACAGTACTAGAGCTGCCGCTACATCAAGGGCAAAACAAACAGGGGTGGATCTGGGTACCATCATAAAGACTGCAGGCTGGTCAAATGCTAAAACATTCGCCCGCTTTTATGACAAAGTCATTGAAAACCCAGCAACAGTTCAAAAAGCAATAATGGCGGGAAATTAATGGAATGTGATTGTTGTACATATGTATGTTTCTTTTACATGATTTCTACTGATGATGCTGTCTAAAGCTTGTGTAAATAAATATTTAAAACATCATTGGTTAGTTAAAATTGTAATTTCAAAATACAAGCTCTCAAATCTCTGTGGGGCCCATCAAGGGTTTATGGGAAGTGAAATTGAAAAATTAACCAAGACTTACCTTCGAAGATGGGAAGTTGAAGGTTGATTCCAATTTCACTGACCATAAACTCCTTGAGGGCTCACACACCCTCCCTAAACCCACCCAATGGGGAAAGTATTTCGAAATTATCAATAAATGTAATTACTTCTAAGCTCTATAAGTGAAATTATCAATATATAAAATAATGACATCCAAGTTTGATAATAATATTGCGGAACTCGGATTCGTTTATCTCTAAAACCTGATTACTGGCTGCTGGATTGCTGCGTTATCTCTCTCTGTGTGAGCCCTCAAGGAGTTTATGGTCAGTGAAATTGGAATCAACCTTCAACTTCCCATCTTCGAAGGTAAGTCTTGGTTAATTTTTCAATTACCCACTAGGCATGCAAAATGTTGTATCATAAACAGCTTGAGTATGGCTGTAGTTCTGACACGTCTGCTTTCCCCCGTTGGCAAAGTTGATTTTACAGACTTTAACCCTTGTCATGCTGAATCCGGAATATTCCTGCCTTAGCAGGAAGTAAAGACAAAGTTCAGCCTGCACATATATGCAGTCTGAACTTTGTTTTTACCACATAATTTCCCTTTTTCAATCAGAAAAGTGTGGAAAAAAAGAACTTTCACAATGAAAACCAACTCATAATTAAGAAACCAGTGCTTTCAGCACTTTGATTTAAAGACAATTTCACTGAGGATTTTATTCAGCATGATAGACTGGTGGTTTAGACCGAAAATTTTCGAAGTGTGGGCACTTTTGCGGCATAAGGTCTCGCTAGGCTAAATAGCTTCGGCAGTCATCCCTGAACAGATTTTGCCCTGTTGCCCAAAAATAAAATCATAAAGGAGGTCACAATCAAGGTCAAAGGTCACCAAGTACATATAATGTAAGCAAATTCTATGGATTTAATAGTTTTTGAAATGAGATTCGTCTTAGAAAAGAAAAAAAGTTTCTCAATATCAGTTTAGAACAAAGAGCCACTTGAGTCTAATTTTAAAAGCATTTAATGATAGGTTACGGCATGTAAGGTCATTTTTTTACCCTTCGCCGCCGTCATAGCGCAGTTGGTAGCGCGTCGGACTGTCAATCTAGAGTTCGCGGGTTCGATCCCCGACGGCGGCACTCATTCTTTCCGACTATTTGTCTCTCACCAATGGGTTGATAATCGTAGACCTATGTGAGATAGCGGCTGGAGGCTAGGAAAGAATGTGGTGGTTGTACTGGTGAGAGAAATACCAGGAATCCATTGTTAGGTGCTCCAGCCGCCGCGATATAACTGAAATAATGTTGAAAGCGGCGTTAAACTCCATTCAATCAATCAATTTTTACCCTTCACTCGACTAAAAGGGCTGACTTACCTTCCAAAACCGACTATTGTGATACGATTCTATTCAGAAAGAATTTTTTAACCTTACGTTTACTTACATTAACATCATTCCGTATTTTGATGATGTCTTAGATTCAATTACATATCAAAATTGCTGTCTCTAAAAGTTACCAAACGTTTGTATGTTATAGACGTTACACTTACAACCTATAAAATGGATAAATCGGCCTTAAGTATAAGAACATATCAGTTTAGACAAACAACAACATAAGGCTCTTTAATAAACGATGCAAAAACTAGCCAAAAAGTATGACAAGTTGTAATTTGAAGACTCTGACGAAATGAGGTAAAAATTTTATGTTTTTTTTTTTCAAATAATGTAAAATACGTTACCCATTTAGAATAGACTTTAAAGAACATACGATATATGACATATAAAAGTTTAAAACTTCTTTTAATTTCCCTTTTTTAACTCTAACCTTAATTTAAATGTCTATAACATAAGAAAAGTATGTGACATGCGAACATCATTATAAGATAAGTGAAAGTAACTTTTCATTTTACGCTGTTGAAACCCTATTTATCAACATTTGCATCTCAAAAATGACTCGTATCTCATTAATTAAGTACGTTACATTTAAGTTAAATATCAATGAAAGGGAAATAAAGTCTTCAAATATATGTTTTGCATTGGATTTAACAACAACATAAGATCCTATTTCAAATATGTGAGGTCAAATATATGTGTTATACGTTACCACTACAATCTTAATTTGATAGTAAGAAGATAAGCTATAAATGTATGTGATGGAATGCTTATCACAATTTCTTTCATTTATTTCACAATTTAAATATGTGAAGTATCAAGCCACAAGCTTTATTGGTGTGGGCCATTTGTTTGAAAGATACGTGTTATTTGCTTTTTTTACAATTATGAAAGCCTAAAAAATGGTTCAACTTTATTCACCTTAACATACCAATTAAAGTTGTTCTTCAACACCCAATCGATGTCTTTTAAAGTCTCAAACCCACTGTTGCCCCATGCTACATCTGGGTTTACCGTCTCTGGCTAAAAAATATTTTTGCCCATAAACAACCTCGGTGATGTTGAGCTCGAACCACGGCCCTTCAGGTCACGAGTCGAGCGCCTATACTACATGTTCAAGGCAAACGAGGGAGTCAAAGAAGTAAATATCTATTTGTGATTCTTTGACTCGAAAAATATTCTTTCGTATTGTCAATTACTCATTGCGTAATTACAGGCTGTCCAGCGTCCCTAAAATTCCTAAAAAATCCTAATATTTTTCAGGTTGGCTAAAATTCCAAAAAAATGAAGAAAACAAGGCAAGTTCCTAAAAAAGCCCTAATTTTTTCTTGCAATTCCTAATTTTCCTTGTCAGTTGTTTACGGTTAACCAACTGTCTGAAAGAATAATGTGCTGATATAAAAGTTCTGAACAATCCTTTCTGCATTAAAAATCAAAATCTTTTTATCTGTGCAGTTCAACATTGTCATTGAGGTCAGTCATGTTGAGGTTTTCCACTTCATAAAGCACAATAAGCTGAAGTGATTTGCATGGACTGAAAAGCACCTCCAGTGAGTATAGTGTAACATTCTTTTCAAAATAAAAACAAAAGTAGTCTTATTGACCAATTCTATACATCTCTTGCTCAATCTTTTTCAAATCTGAAAATGCCATCAATATGATAATGAAGAAAATTTTCTACTGAACTTAATATTTTGACAATTTTGACATTAAGTCACAGATGTGATTGAAAATTGCCTTTGTCCCACCCAGCTGGGCAGAGTTTTGGCTAAACTTTTCTCTGTCTTAATAAAACTGGTAATGTCATAGCAGAACAGTTTCTGTGACACTAAGTACCTTAGTGACTATATGTATTTGTTTTTTACCCATTTTCAAGATAAAAATTTGGCTTAAATTCTCAAAATCTGCCTGAGAAATAAAGCTTACATACATGCTAAATTAAACAGCCTTATTGAATAATGAATATGTCCATATGCTGTTCATTTTAGCTTAAGTGAAAGGGGGTGGGAGTGGGAATTCTCAAGTTTAATTTCCTTATAACCATTCTAAAGACAACGATTTGGTTTAGTCTTTTTCAAACTAGCTTTATAGTTATATGATTTGGGTGAAGTCTACTGATTTAGGTGGTGTTTTGTAAAATATAAATACGAGAGGGCTTCTTTTGGAAAGGTATTTCTTATACATTCAAAGGATCAAAAATTTGTCCAATTTTTTCTCAATAAATGGTCATGGCAATGAAAAAGGTCTCATATAATTTTTATCATATATTTTTCTCAATACTGTTTACTGAATGCTTCATAATCATGATAAGGATATATGAATCACAACAGTAAATTTGATTTTGTATAAAACGGTTCAAACAAAATTACTGCGTCGTTCAGTCCAAATTATTATTTTTTGTTTTCCAAGAGATTTCCATGATAATATCCATTTGCACAAATTACTGTTTACAGGTCTCTTTTTTTCGCATGAATATTTCAAAACCCTTCTGAAATTCTTCATGATGCTTGTATGATGATAAGAGCTGTGCTGTGTCTCTATAGACATGTAGATGTGAATTAAAGGCCATCATCAAATTTTGTACAGCCATCATCAAATTTTGTTTTTTAAATTAATTGCACATTTATTGGATGTTTTAAATAGTATTGTCCAAGTTTTTACCATAACTATTATTATGTAGGGAGCAGGGTGTTGGCTTAGATCAAACTTTATGTCTGTGCAGGCTGTTATAAGTCTATATTATCTGCCATAGCCTTTGCTTACTATAGGATATGTCTTGAATAGCATGATAAGGGTTATCTTTTATTCAAGTGAAGGGCAAAAGAACAGAAGAACGTCTATGTCTTTAATATTAGCTTTAGTTGTTGAGCTTGACCAGATTATACAGAATTTATATTTTTCATTCAATATTAAGTTAATTTTGATGTTTTAAGTTCCCTTATTTATCATTGTATTTCCTAATTTTAGCCCTAAATTAGCCCTAATTTTTTCGAATTTTGTCCCTAAAATTAGCCCTAATTTTTCTACAAGAGGTGCTGGACAGCCTGTAATTAAAATATCGTGTAACAAGCATAATATAACTCTTTTGTTACAAATAAAAGCGTTCCTTAATCGCGTTGCTTTTTACAACAGACACCACTCGCATAATCTTTTCTTAGTAAGATTGCGCCATGCTATAATTTAAAAATAGGAAAATGGTTAAAATTATTGAAAATGGCATAATTATGTCTCATTTGAAAATCCGTATTTTTTACGTGGGGATAGAAGTCAAAATATTTTATCAAGTCTCAAATAAGAATATATCTACTAGAAAATGGATTATATATGCCGAAAAAGTATCACAATTACTAACATATAAAAGTAAGCAACTTACAACGATATGCAATAATATAGAGTTGAGAACTACATAAAGCAATCTCGAAGCCATCACTTGAGATCGTCTGTGAATATACAGACGAAAATGTAACAAACTCTAAAGATAACTAATGAATGACAACTATAACAGAAAAGTTTTATAAAGGAAATTTGTTTGATATAGAACCATTTACACCAGGTTTTCTTTCCGTTGAAGAAGATATCTCTTAAATTATATTGTTCTGACATACATAAGCCGCCGTCATAGCGCAGTTGGTAGCGCATCGGACTGTCAATTTTAAGGTATCGCGTTCGATCCCCGAAGCCGGCACTCATTCTTTCCGACTATTTGTCTCTCACCAATGGGTTGATAATCGTAGACCTATGTGAGATAGCAGCTGGAGGCTGGAGAATTGTATCTCATTAAATTATATGTCGTTGGTAATTTCAAAACCCGGTGGCGCATACTTTATTACTCTAATAGGTGTATATGACCTAGGATGTAACTCTTTGATTGTATTTTTTCAAAACGCCATTTTAATTTGTAAAGACGTAAAAAAAGTAGGTTGCATCGCTATATACATATAGATTTAAATTTCCTTTTTTGTCTGAAAGTCATTGTTTGATCAAAAAGATCATAAAGACCAACTTTTGTTTAATACTGATATCAAATACCGTTATTCTTTAAAGGATCAACATATTCCGCTGCCAAGTTTTCACCTTTAGATATATTCATTCGACAGAAAGTCTACGTTTTTGATTAGTGATTATTTTCTTAATACAAATATTAGCAGTATTTAGTGATAAGCATTAGCGCTACTTTTAATTGGTCTTATCTATATTAATAAATTTTATTTACATAAAACAAGCAATACATGTAGCCTGAATTCATATAGCAATATGGATGTAATACTTTAAAATGATGTAACATAAGGTGCTATTTTTACGCTTCTAATCTTCTAGAAATTGGTTCCCACTCAGTAAGTAATAGAACAAGAGATTGTTGATCAAGAAAAAAGATATAAGCCGTTTAACACATTCGTAGGATCACAATGTGTCACAAAGACAAATACATTCGTTTTGTTTTTCTGCCCTAGTTACGTATATGTCGATTACTAAGGAATGATATATTCTTTCATGATTTGTCGTGTTTTAGAACAAAGCTAATATGAGTATTTAGCGGTCCGAAAAAAAAGAAAAAAAAATAATTAAAAGAAAAACTTTAATTATGACGAGTTTTAAAACCAACATTTTTGGACGTATTTTACTACACTTTTTTCGAGATATTGAATATTTGTGATGGGTCATTTTGATAGCAATTTAACCTTTCTTAGCTATAGCATAATTTATCAGAATGATTATTATCACAAATAAAGTCGAAGAAGGCAGGTGATAAGCTCAAATCATATTTCCTATTTGGAGCAACGTATCTTACAAGTACCCTGGTAGTCAGGGGATAACTGGTAGCAAATATAAACATAATATTCAGTTGCGATAATTTGTAAAAGTTATATTTGCCAAAAACAGAAAGCACACATAATGTTTCTAAAGAATTCAGATTATTAGCCACAATAATGTTTTCCATGTGGAGTTTTTAAAAGTAACGTATTTTACAATTACCCTGAAAGTCAGGGGATACGTGCTTGCAATTAAAGATATTTTTCGATAGTAAAATGTTTTTTTACCCCAAAAAGATAAAGATCACAAAAAAACGCACACGATAAGCTTGCGAGTAATTAGATTTGTTTTTATAGTTATGCTTAAATAGGGAACACAGTTGATCAATTTGCTCCTTTAAAAAGTGATAATCATAACATACAGGTGGACAAATATACGAATATAATTATATATATGGTGTTGAGAAAAATGACTAGTCTTCAGATTTCAGGCATTTCAATGTGATTCTGATACGCACCGCTTATAAACACTTGTCATTCTTAGCCTAGGTGCCACATTTATTGAATTTTACTCCCTTTTGCACTCAATGACCTTTGACCTCATTTATTGACCTTAATGATGATATTTCGGTTGGGCAACAGGCAGATTCTGAAAGAGCAGATGTCACTCTTCAACTTAAGCCCTGTTGCCCTTCATGCCGCGGAAGTGCCCACAAACTCGATTTCTAGCGCACTTATTGCCAATAATGTCAATTTTTGGCCGCCTGACTAGACAAGTGTTAAGCTTCATAACCTGCATAAATCAAATCAAATCTTTGCTGTAAAGTCCCAATCATTATAGGGGCAGGTTTAAATCATTTCTGAAGTATAACAGCAACTTTTAATTGAAAGAAGCATGTCAATTACAATTTTTGACAAAAAAAAAATTTCTCATAATTTTTTGAGGAGAAAAAACATTGTTATAAATGAAGAAATATAACTGAGTTGAGCTAGACAATGCATATCCTTTGATTGTTACAAAGGGTTAAAGTGATGACCTTTGACCCCCCAGGTAATATGGAAATATCGAGGACAAAATGACGGGTCATGTAATTAGCCTGCATGTCAGAGTGTACAAGGAAATAAAATATGTCCCTATGTCACTGATCAATCGTAAATGTAAGAAAAAATAAATGAATATTCATTGGACAGAGGAACTTAACAGCGACTTCTTCAAATTCTCAGCCTCATGTTAAAGTAGGTCGAAATGGGAAACTGATGAGATGAAATTTTCATTGATTTCTCAAAAAGACAAAGTAAAGCATTTTCAATTTAAAAATAAACAAGATGTGTTTGTTAAACACTAATGCCCCTGTAACAGCAATTTTTTTCAAAGTTTGACCTTGACAGATGACCTTGACCTTGTCACATGACCTTGACTTTGGTACCAACGGATGCGGATCATTGAGATCTATCATCATGCCAAATTTGAGCTTTGTATGTCAAATACTTTTGGAGATAAGGCAAAGGTTAAATTTTCGGACAGACGGACAGACAGATGGACAGCCAGACGGACGGACAGAAGGACATGAGTAAAACAATATGCCCCCGATCTCTCGATACGGGGGCATAAAAACAAAGGGGCCTATTAAAAATCAATAGTATTGAAAATAAAATTTATGATAGTATAATTTCTGGCTTCAGTGCAATACTATTGTAAGTGCCTCAATATATTTATAGGCACTTATGATAGTTTTGCACAAACCCCTGGTATCTAAGCATAATGATATTCATTATAATCTATAAATTGACTATCATTTATCATGTATGGAAATAATGGAGATCTAATGATCAAAATATTGATTCAATATAATTGACAATACATGTAATGTTGATTGTGAATCAGATTGATTGATTGAATGGAGTTTAACGCTGCTTTCAGTATTTTTTCAGTCATATCACAGCGGCTGGAACACCTAACAATGGGTTCCTGGAATTTCTCTCACCAGTACAACCATCACATCCTTTCCTAGTCTCCAGCTGCTATCTCCCATAGGTCTATGATTATTAACCCATTGCTGAGAGACAAATAGTCAAATGCCGCCATTGGTGATCGAACCCAGGACCTCTAGATTGACTGTCTTTCACGCTACCAACTGTGCTGTGATGGCAGTGATTGTGTATCAGAGCCCAAAAGAATCAGAATACTGCTTAAGTTATTTTCAAACATATTCCCAGGGGGTTTACATTTTTAACAATTTCAAAGAAGTTACCATTTTTTAGTTGAAGTTAAAGTCTTTTGTTATTGGACTAGGAAAACATTGAGGAAAATTAAGAAATTGCTACTTACAAGCAATTTCTTCATTTACCACAATGTTTCCGAACTTTATATAAAAAAATCGGGATTGTATTGGAATAGATTAATGAAAATCACAAAAGTTTGACCAAGTCAATGACTCATATCCGCCCGCAATGTTGAAATACCGACAGTTTTTCTGCAATAACTTTGATAACCTTTTGTTTGAAGAATTCAAGTACTGATATAAAATGTTTGTCTCTTACGATAGATGTGTACATTCTTTACATGAAAGTTATTTTTCAAACATAACCCTTTTCCACAATATCCTAAATTAGAACAAGATTTTTTAGTGAACACTAATACTCTGGAACAGCATTTTTTTAAAAAGTATATGACCTTGATAATTGACCTTGCCAGATGATTTTGACCTTGATCTTCAACGGTGCGTTTTGTTGAGAGGAACCTTCATGCCACATAAGAGCATTGTAAATAGAATAGTGATCCAGTTGTTGGAAAATGTAGCAGACTGACAGATAGACAGACAGACAGACACAGGTAAAATAGCATGTCACTGATCTATTTGCAGGGGGCATAAAACGATACAAAACAAAGGGCTGAAAATTCACCTACCAGTATATCTTCCCTGATTTTTCTAATTAGTTACAATAATTTATGCCAGACCATGATAATAAAAGTACATGACATGTCGCAAAACCATAAAACAAGGGTGTGACTATATAAAGACATTGGTCATCCTTGATAAAATTAAGATATTTCCTTATATTTATCTTAAAGCTGCTAAATTTTAACCCATGTCATACTTTTAACAACATATACTAAGTTTTGGTAGACAATATAGACTTAGATCAGGCTGCACAGCCTGTGCAATCTGATCGTGGCTATATAATCTGCTTTGGACTTGATTGTTGTTGGTAACAGGTCAGCTAAACTCAGGTTAAAATTTGGCTTAAACTGGCTATTAGTTCGAAAGTAAATTTGAATTAGCAGGATAAAGCCTAACTAGAATGGTTGTCCAAGGCAAAAATTTTAATACACTTGCCAAATTTCAATTTCAATATTACACCCTGACCTTTGACCTTGACCTTTAAGCTGCCTTATTCCTCTTCTAGAAAGCAAGTGTTCGAAGTTACTTTAAAGTCCATCAAGTCCAAATAAGAAGGAATGGACATTTCTTCTGTCAAATGTTTAGTATGAAACCACGTGTATTTACTATATTGTTTACATCTTGTTACAACTAAACAGCCTTCTTTAGCCCTCGTGTTTAAGAGCGGAAAATGTGAAAATATTAACATTAACTAGATAGACAAAATCATTATTTTGAAATCATTTTATTTGCAAAAAATACTTTTTGGAATGGTATTGAGCTGAAATTAAGATTTTACCACATACAAATTGCTCATTCACACTCGATTTTATGCAATTGATGAAAAGGTCGGTCCATATAGAAGTCAAACAGACTATACCTCCCTACAAGTGCTTGTCAATAATGAAATACCATTTTCAATCAAAGGGCCATAACTCTGTCAAAAATCAATGGATCATGATCAAAATATCACCAGCACATCATCTCTGATTGATAATTCTTATCTGTAAACTCAAAATGAAACATGCCCATTACTTGCTGAGAAATTGTGTAGGCACAAAAAATCTACAGACCAACAAACAAACCGACATAGATGTTTTAAGATAAATCAACTTTTTTCATATTTACTCACTTTTATTTGAACTTGACATGAAATGTTAAACAAATTTAACCCTTGTACTTTCAGCTTGGACAAGTTTTGTTGCCCAATGATAAAATATGTTTACTTTCACTTAGCACTTTTATACATAAGGTTTTAAGATACAGTTATTTACGCATGTTGACGATATTTGCTGACAATATTTAAACGTTCCTCACACCTTTGAGTATCAACCCTTGTTAGCGTGGTGTATCATGAAAAGAAAGGAAAGCCGTGACAATGTAGCAGGAACGCGGGTTTACGTAGCCCATATGCCTCGATATGTAGCATGACCTCCTCGTATGCCGAGAGTCGACATATTATTAAGTGTGCACTTATAAATACATAGCACATACGTGACAGCTCTGATACGCCGCACTAACGTAGAGCATACGCCGTAGAAACGAACACAATGTATCAGTTACGTAGCAGGAATGTAGCTCTTACGCCTTGTACATAGCTCGAATGAAAATCTAATAAACAACATGAAATAAACAGGATTATACCCCAAAGTAAACAGCAAACGTCATAATAACGCAGCAGCGACACACATGAATGAACGTAACGCCGTGCTTACGTGGCGGTTATGCCGTGATGCCTTATACGCCACGCTTACGCCTCAGAACGTGGTACTTACACCTCTGGATCTCTATACAAACACAGAATTGCAGCAGGAATGCGGCGGAAACAGGGCAGAAACGTAGTACATGGGCCATACCATTGAGATCAAACAAACTTCGCCTTGTTCATCGATGTTAGATCCACGTAAAACATTTTTGGTTCAAAGGCGGCAGATACCCAAAGGTGTGAGCGCAGCATTAGAACGAACTAAAAATATTGAAAAGTGAACTTGCTAATAGACGTCATGGCTTAGCCACGCTCTGCCAGGTGAATGAAAACACAGAATACAAGTGATTCATCGGCACAGCATTGGAGAAACTCCAGTACAATTTGACATTCTGCCTCCAACTGATTCTTCAAAACTACCACTAAGGCTCAGATAGAGAACAGACAAAATTGATATCAAAAGTAAATTGAAATTTTTTACCTTATATGAATAAAGCCATAAATATTCCTTATATTTTGTCTACAACATTCCCATCACACTATATAAGTTCTAACCAGTTTATCTATTTTAAGTATATACCATAATTATCTATATTCTATAAATTATCAATAAACTGCCCCATATTCCATACATCATCCATCAATATCAGGTTGTCACCTGTACCCCACAGGTATTAACATTTACCTATGTAATACAACAACAACATACATACCACTATAAATTGTGCCAGTATTGATGTGACTTCCTTAGATATAGATTACTGGTTCCATTATCTTTCCATCTAACCAGCCCCGTGTTCAGGATGACAAAGTGGTGCAAACTGTTTGCCAATTATATCCCACTTTGCATGTGCACTTGTGTGCAAACCTGGTATAATTTGCAAATACTTTGCATGTTTTATTATTCTGAACACAGGTCTTGATTAGCTTCCTAAGGCACAAACACATACTGTACTATATATATAGTCTACCAATTTCCTATATTTTTGCTATTAAAATTGATTGAAAATTGAGTGGGAAAAGGAGAAATTGTTTTCATAAGCACTTTCTCCTTTATCACAATAAATTAATCAACACCGTTCCTCTGGGGCATAAAAAGTTCACACCATGCAGAAATGGGAAAAAAAAGTACATACAGCTAATCCAACTTTGTCTTATAACATTCTGGCAGCAAAACATCAGCCCTGCATTCAGGATGAAAACACTAGCGAAGCGCTTTCGAAATGATGCCTCACTTTGCATGTATGTGCACATGCAAAACGGGGGGTATCATCTCAAAGTGCCCACAAAACGCTTTTACATCCTGAACGCAGGGCTGGAAATGGCCAGTAAAAAGATTTAAATCAGAATTCTAACCGAATTTTAACACTAAGGGTCATATACATTATTAAGAGCATTTTATCATTTTATTATAGATAGTTGCTAGATTTGACAAAGGAAAGTAAATCTCAATAAGCCATCAAAATGGCCTTTGAACAGTGATACTTTCTTAAATTGAAAGACACTTAAATAACATATATACAGTTATCATTACTTTGATAATTAATGTCTTCACAAATTCTCCTTATTTTGAAAGATTTTGCAACAGTTAAAAAGATACATTTGTACGAATTCAAGAGATGATCTGCCCTGTGTTCAGAATGACACATCAGTGCAAACTGTTTGTAAATTATTACCCATTCTCCATGTGCACTTGAGTGCAAAGCTGGGTATAATTTGCAAACAGTTTGGACTGTTTTGTCATTCTGAAAGCAGGGCAGCTGTCTATTATCAAAAAACAACATATATAAAAATATTTTAAAGGATCTTGCATAACACCTATTTACATATCTTATATAATATCTTCATAGTCAATTGATAACTGATAATTATCAGATAAATTTATCAATATAATCACTATATATTTGATAGCAGTCTTTCTTTGTTAGACAACTTAGTCTTTATTTTAACAATAAATATAACAACCCTTCACTAATTTTGACAAAATTTGTCTAATTAAATTTTTCATTTATTTTCATTTGGCCCCTTTTCCCATGACACTTGATGGATTGGGGCCAATTCCCAAAAGGGATCATCCCTGTGATATTACAATTATTCTGACAAGTTTGAAGATAATCTGTGAATTTAAGAGTGTTAACTAGGATTTTCTGATTCTATTTTCATTAGGTCCCTTTTCCTGTGTTGCTTGGTGGATCTGGCGCATTTTTTAAGGTACCATCCTTGTGGTAGTTCAATCATTCTGAGCAAGTCTGAAGACAATCAGATAAAAACTTTAAACTTTAAATTGGAGCTCTAACAAGGATTTTCATTTTACCCCTTTTTCTGTGACGCTTGACAAATTGGGCCCATTTTCAAACTGATGGAACCATCCTTGTGAGATAACAATCATTCTGAACAAGTTTGAAGACAATCAGATGAAAACTTTGGACTTTACAGCATTTACGAGGATTTTCTAATTAAATTTTCATTTGGCCCTTTTTCCAATGAAACTCTTCAGATTGGGCGGCTTTTTGAAAAGAACCATCCTAGTGATGGTACAATCATTCTGAGCAATTTTGAAGACAATCTAATGAAACTGTTCCTGTGTGTGAAGCTTGAGGGATTGGGCCCATTTTCGACAGGAACCATCCTTGTGATATAACAATTATTCTGAGCAAGTTTGAAGACATTTGTATGAAAACTGTGGACTTAAATTAGATTCGTTAATGAGGATTTTCTAATTAAATTTCATTTGGCCCTTTTTCCTGTAAGACTTGACAAATCAAGCTTATCTTTGGGATGGTAAAATCATTCAGAACAAGTTTGGAGACAATTAGTTGAAAAATGTGGACTTTAAGAGTGTAAATGAGGATTTTCTATTAAATTTTCATAAGGCTCCTTTTCCCAGGATGCTTGATGGATCTGACCAACTTTTTCAAAGGGAACAATCCTTGTAGAGCAACGTCGGGTATTACCGACCGTCGGTAGTTATCGGCACGCTTTAAATTTGACCTCCATTTCTACGAAATATGATCAGTTTTAGTACATATGGCATAAAATATCATCTCAACTTCCAATTAGTGCTGAAAGAGTCGCCAAAATATATCTTCCGTGAAAATAAAATGCAAGTTAAAATTTTTCTCTCTGAATTTGCGCTCCGTTAATTTGATAGATAAGGAGGGTATTATTTTTGTACAACACCAGCTTGAAATCGTACTTCACTGGATTTATCTAAAAATAGATTAAAATACCAAATATGCATTGTATAGTGCCCCACAACCCTAAACCGAGCGTAATATGTTCGCCATAATCCCAATTAGCGCGGTGTCGATATCTGGCGACAAAAATTGAAGCGATCGGCATTTATCGACATACCTATAAATAAATCAAAACTATCTGATTTTCGTCAATTAACCTTCATTCGCATCTATAGACGTATTCGATCTGTTAATGGTTCGAAATTACCGTAAAAGTGCAATTAAACCCCGAAGAGGAGTTTCAATAATCACATGCCAATAAGAAGGCCGGGAATAGGGGTAATCAGACTTCACTTTTGTGACATGTTGAAAATGTGAAGAGATGCTTAAATTCGGAAATTTGGCAGTACAAAGTCAACCGTGATCAAAACCACAGGTCATCAAATCGTGAATAAATTCACCTTTTCAGACCCGATGCGCAATTATTTGGTAAGTTATTTGTTTGTTTGGTTGCTTAGTTACTAGGAAACTAAAATTATTTGAAGATCATTTGAAAATAAACCAAGCTCCAAGGTTTCCAATTAATGAAGACTTAGTGTTTCGCTTTTGATGAACGAGGACAGAAGGATTCAAAATAAATTACCTGGTTAAAGATGTTTAAATCCATGAATTGTTTTATTGAGTAATCCGACAAAGACACACGTGTAAAGCCAGTGTGTTACTATTCCTCACAAAGCCGTGTTGGGTCGACCCGGACAAGCCAAGTTTATGACGGCTTCTTTGAAGTCCATCGGGAACTAAAGAGACTGAGTGACGTCATATTAAATAGAGGTTAGGGGCCTACACAAGAAAGTTTATGATTTTGTGTGTCTTTATCGCTCGGATGTTTGGCTAGGATATTGTTTAATATTTGAAGTAAGTTATTCGAGACATGGAAGAGAACACCATAGCTTACGTGGAATTTGATCTTAAAACTTAATGTAAGCCTTGCTTTTCGAAATTTAAGGCATAAAAAATATAATCAATTCAATGACATTTTGAAGTTACGTTTTACGAACATTTCTACGATAAAGAATGCAAACAATGTTCGAAGGGGAGCTATGTCTCCTCAGGGACTCGCAATATACGTATATTTAGGGTCCGTGGTCAACTCCTTATTCTAAAAAATGCGATGTTCACGGATGGAAAATCAGCCTAATTTACACTCTGAAAATTAAGAAATCGTGATAAGTAATCATTTATTTTAGATAAATTGAAAATAGGAAATTTGATTGGTGGCATTCATGTTCCGACCAAAATTAATAGATTTTGAGATTGATTTTGTGTAGAGTGTTCTTTTTTTTAGACTGTCAGAAAACTGAAAATCACTCCCCAAAATGGCCGATATTAACGCCCGAAAGGGGGAATTGAGTTTATTCGAGAATTGCAATTTATTTTTATCTTTAAGGTAATGTCCCTTGGACGCAAACTCTACATATTCAATTCATCCATCTTTCTGGTAGTCAGTTCGTCCGTAAGTCCGAATGTGAGCCCGACCCGGTCATCAACTGATGTCTCGCGATGGAGAATGCTCCAGATAGCTGTGATTTGATTTAGATTGGTGGGAGAAGTTCTGAGGAATGTATGTAAGCGGTCGTGTCATTCTCGTGAATTGTTTACAACCAATTTAGGCGAAACTTTTGTCTTGAAGTTATAAACTTATCGACCTGTCGATAACTGTCGAATCATGTCGATAACACCCGCCACACACCGGCGCGATGAGATAGTTATTATCAGAAGTATGGTATCGGATACCTCTCTCCAATGACGTCATGTTATAGGGTATCCCCGAAATAAACTAGTGTAGACTTCCGTTTGTAATTTTATCGGGTATCATCGGCATGGTATCTACCAGACCGTTAAGCTGTCGATAATACCCGACGTTGCTCTAATGGTTCAATCATCCTGACAAAGTTTGAAGACAATTGGATAAAAACTGTGGACTCTAGAGCATTAAGAAGCAAAATTTATCGGAAGGGTGGACAGACAACCAAACAGACAGAGGGACATATGCCGTCTGAAAACATGAAATGTGTTAACCTTTGGCCTGTAAGTAGAGCTAAAATGATCTTGACCTCAACAGATGACCTTTATGATGGGTACCAACAGAAAGGTCCTGTCACAAGCAATACCCATGTGGAATATAAAGGCTCTATCCCTTACAAATCAAAAGTTATTGCTTATGTTAAAGTATTTTTTTGGGGGGGGCAAACAGACTTACCACAAACAGACAGGTCGAATACAATATGCGCCAAATCTATGGATGCAGGGGGGCATAAAAAGTTTACACATGCACAGACAGATGGACATATGCAAACTATATATACAGTCAAACTTGCTCGAGCGACCATGTCTTTTAAGCAATCATTTTTATTAAGTGACCACCATAAAAAGTCCCTTCACCATAAGCAAAATGTCTGAAAAAGAGGACATTCTTAAGAAAAATATGGTTATTGTGAATTTTATGTTGTTGTAACCCATTAGAATCGTCTCAATAAGACGATTTTAATGGGTTCGAACATCATAAGATTCAGTATGACTTGACTGATAATCTTTAAATGCTATCAAAATGAACTGTCACATTTATCATTGTATTTCGTATTAAGCGACCATTACCATAAATGACTGCTTTTTGGTGGTCCCTCAAGTGGTCGCTTAATACAAGTTTTACTGTATATATATGTATTACCTTACTTCCTTAATTCCTATCTTACCACAAATCCACAACTGTTTATGACACCAAGGTACATTTCACCTGCATGTGTTATCAAACAGCTGTCAAACATTTTATTTTATTGTTTTCTTGTCTATATGCCTCATAAATATATGCAAATTCTGTAAGTACATGTACATAAATAATCAATAAAATAGCATACACAGGTATAGCTATATCAAATTAGAGTACATTTTTTTCCAGAATTGTGCCTGACCTTAAATTTTGACCTATGTTAGGTTGTGGTTTTTGGGTTGTTTTTTTTTTGTTTTTTTTTTCAGAAATGTGTCTGACCCTGAATTTTGACCTTGTGTTTTTCATAGTAATGTTTACTTAACAAAAAAGAAACTTTACATACTTCCTAGTCTGTTTTGAATGACTTACAGTGACTGTTCACCAATTTAATTGACAGGACTAACTACAGAGACTACACAGGCGCACAATATTTTGAGATAGAAGCGAACCCAAGCTAGTAAGTCTGTCACTTTCGGTTTTGGTCACAAACTCCAGTTGAGCTACCAAAAGTTCATTTTGTTACTCAGTCCAGGGTTTTCCTTGACGCAAAAAATGCGCGTCTTTGTCGCAATTTCAACTCAAATGACCCGCAAAAAAATTACCTGTGCGACATTTGTGACGCAAGTTTCAAAATACAGCTCTGTGCTATGAACATGTATGATTGGAGATCTTTTTTCATAGATTTTCAGTTGGGTTAAAAATTGACGTAACTCGCTTGTTAACAAGCGTCAGATACAATATTTCCGTGACCTCTGTAACTAGCCAGGTTTTCCAATATTGATAAAATCGGTGCACTATTCTATTTTTAGGTACCCGATAAAATATGCAGACGGGTTATCGTGATTTAAACCACCTCAGACCCAATTTCCGGTCGTAAAATTAACAGTAAACAAGACACCGGATCTTACATATTGCAACAACAAATAAAAGTGTGTAAACTTCCATCGTCTGCATTTGGGCCATTCTTTCAAAGGAACAACAAAATAGAGCTGTTTTAGCGATTTTGATGATGATTACTATGGTCCATCTACCAAAGGAGTCATTCGTCATTAAATCTGAATTTGTTTAATATTTTTATTTATAGCTTGAATTCTCCGAGGGTTAAAATGTTTTTGACCTGTTCCAAAATAGGAGGAATGAACAACCAAACCCCGAAAAATATGAAATGTATATGGCTCTGATGATGTTACAGTCTACTTTATTTTGTTTTTTATGTGCTCCCTAAGCTTCTTTAAAATTGTCCCCCAAAATTGGGGAAATGACCCTCAATTCTAAAGGTATGGGGGTCACAATGACCCCCAAATTCTGAGACCGAGGGAAAACCCTGCTCAGTCACACCCATTCCTTAGCATTGGCATGAAAAAAACAGAGCAACATATTTTTATTGAAACGGGTATGCTACAGCCATCTAAAAAAGGCAGAAATCAGACTACGGGTATGCATTGAGCTTGCATGTCTGTTTATAATGCCACTCTTAAGTTTATTTTAAGCTTTTTTGAATTTAAGTGTACGCACAGAGATACCAAAAGCATAATCTCTTGTTCAGACCATTGCAGAGGGATGGTGTATGAGAGGGAAGGCCACATAAAGAGTCATGCCATTGCTCGAAACAAAGTAACAATAATTTATACAAACTTTAATAGAGAATTAAAATTCCACATTGTAACTCTGCCATCTTTACACTTGTTATTCTGAACCAGGAATATTCCTCCATTGACAGGAGGTTTAGACAAAGATCAGCCTTCACACATGCGAAGTCTTATCTTAGTCCATACCATATGATTTTTCTTTTTTAACTCGAAGAGGTTTTTTTTTTTCAATGAATACTGATTTACAATTATAGCGCATCTAGTGCGCTTGGCACTTTGTTTTTTATTTAATTTTGCAAACATTTTTATTCTGCATGACTAGGGTTAAACAGAAATAAGTATTATACAAGTTTGCTCTTATTGATGAAAAAGCCAAATGAAGTGTTAGCATTGTGCCACATGCTGCTCAAAGTTTCCAATGAATGAACAAAAATTCTATTCAGTGCAAGAAATTTTCCTGTTCTGAGATTAATTAACTTGTTGACATTATTGACAAACTAATTGATTGATTGATGTTTTTATTTCTTCAATGCTTGGACAGAATGACAGATTAAGGATCAAGCTAAAGTATCCTTTATATAAGGTGAACTATAATATCAATGGCCATTTAGTAAAGTAATACAAGAGCACCGCATACGGGTGCATTATATTGCTCGGCTGTTGTGTGCTAAGTTGAAAAAGGAGCATAATTCACACAAAATACATCTTGAGTTATCCCCCTTGATAGAATTGATTGCTCTTTAAATAGTAAATATGTGTGCCAAGTTTCAAATTAACCCGTATATAGAACCAGAGATATCGCAAAATGTCAGTTTTTGCAGGATGACATTAACAACCTTGACACAAAGGCTATAGCAATTCCTCAGGTTTTCTCTGAAAACAGCTTGAGAACCAGAACTTCCCAGAGCGGCGCATATACGCCCGATGGGGCTTGTCAGTAACCTTGGCTTGTCAGTAACGTGAGCTTGAATGATAGCTAAAAAATATTTCAAACAGACAGACAGACAACTGGTGCCATAACATAGTATGACCTTTTTAGTGTAAATTGAAAATGATTTTATGCACAACTATATGCCAAACAGTTATTTTGCAAGTTTCAGTTCATTCCAATTCAAAGAGTGACGAGTTGCTCATAAAAGAAATATAGTGAATTTCAATCAATTCAAGGGCAGATAATACAAGAAAGACCCAAGCTTTTTGAATTTCTGAAGTCTTAAGCATAACCAAATATCAGGGTTACATTATGGCAAGATTCATTTCAATCCAATTAAATTTGTTGGAGTTGTGCACACACACGCACAAAAAAATCTGTAAATTTAAACTATTTTGTGAAGTAAAGGGCAGATAAATCAGGAACTACTTAAAATATGAAAATATATTTAGTCCTAAGCACAAATAGACAACCTACAGAGACATTAGAGCAAGTTTCCTTTCAATCCCATCCAAAATGTAGGAGAAAATGAGCTGACAAGAAATTTTGTTTTTCATCAACTCAAGGGCAGATAATCCAAGATAATTCAAGAATGACTGGAGCATTTTGAATTAAAAAGTCTTATGCAAAACTAGACATCATAGAGAGTAATTGTGTGTAGTTTCAGCTCATTTCAATTAATAGTTAAGGAGGAGTAGCACACAAAATACAGTGATTTTCGTTTAATTCAAGGGCAGATAATTAAAGATTCATTTTTCTTAAGAAATTATCAAATGAAATTCATTGAAAAATATTTCATTCATTTTTCTTAAAATTGATGCTTTTTAAAGAAAAATCTTAACGCTTGCACTTTTTTAATTTTTTGCAATATAACTTTTGCAATATCTAAATTTTTTCCAAGTCCTTAGTTAGATTGATTAATAGCATTTATTAACATATCATGTTAACATTGCAGTTTTCATAAGAAAGCAACATGACAAATTCATTCAATACTTCTTCTTTTGAAAGCGGGACAGGTTACCTAAGCCAGGGTAACATGTCCCCCTATTCCAAAATTCTTTTTTTATGAAAGATATCACCCGGGGTAACCTGTCCCCCTATTTCAAATGCTTTTTTTCATTAAAGATATTACCTTCCATTTGATCTTTTTTATTAAGAATGTATGGTATGATATACTTTGAAGGTGGGACAGGTTACCCAGGCCTGGGTAACGTGTCCCCGGGGACAGGTTACCCCAGCTTGGGTAACGTGTCCCCCCCCCCTCATACAAAAAGAAAAAAATCATGCTTTTGAATAATTTTTCTAAAGACAAGATCATTCTTAGATATGTCCATTGTCATGATGACATTAAATAATTATTTTTCTAAAAAAAACCCAAGTTTAATTATAATAATACTTATCATGAAAAATATAAATATACTTCCAAACTGAAACAGTTCGAAAAACAGATTAAAATCACATACAGATCAAAGGATGAGACTTGAAACACATAGAATAAAAATTTCTTGGTAAAAGAAATGTGACTAAATATTGTTTTACAATATCTGTAGGGGGGACAGGTTACCCCAGGGGGGGACAGGTTACCCCGGCTGATTTCTAGGGTAACGTGTCCCCGGGGACAGGTTACCCTGGGACACCGGTATATCGCAGCTGCTTGAGCATCTGACAGAATGGATTCCTGGTAATTTCTCACACCGGTACTACCATTCTTTGTTTGCTAGAATCCAGCTTCTATCCCACGTAAGTCTACAATTTAAACCCATAGTTAGAACAAATACAGTCAGAAAGGAGTGCCAGCATCTGGAATTTAGCCTAGGACCATTTGAATTATAGTCTGCAGATGCCCCATATTCAACAACAAGAGCTTCGCAGAGCGGCGCATATACGCCGGAAGGGGCTTGTCAGTAACCTTGGCTTGTCAGTAGCGTGAGCTTGAATGATAGCTAAATATTGCAAACAGACAGACAGACAACTGGTGCCATAACATTTAAATATGAAAATATATTTAGTCCTAAGCACAAAAAGAAAACCTACAGAGTCATTATGGCAAGTTTCCTTTCATTCCCATCCATAATGTAGGAGAAAATGAGCCGACAAGAAAATTTGTTTTTCATCAACTCAAGGGTAGATAATCCAAGATAACTCTAGAATAACTGGAGCATTTTGAATTGATAAGTCTTACGCAAAACTAGTCATCATAGAGAGTAATTGTGTGTAGTTTCAGCTCATTTCAATTAATAGTTAAGGAGGAGTTGCACACAAAAACAGTGATTTTCTTTTAATTCAAGGGCAGATAATTCAAGATTTCTCATAATCGACTGGAGCGATTTGAATTTCAAAAGTCTTATGCACAACAAGACATCATAGGGAGTAATTTTGTCTAGTTTCAGCTCATTCCCATTGATAGTTAAGGAGGAGTTGCGCACACAAAAAACAGTGATTTTCGTTGAATTCAAGGGCAGATAATTCAAGATTTCTCAGGAATGACAGGAGCAATTTAAATTTCGAAGGTCTAATGCACAACTAGACATCATAGGGTGTAATTGTGTCTAGTTTCAGCTTATTCCAATTGATAGTTTAGGAGGAGTTGGGCACACAAAAAACAGTGATTTTTGTTCTATTAAAGGGCAGATAATTCAAGATTTCTCAGGAATGACAGGAATGATTTGAATTTCAAAGGTCTTATGCACAACTAGACATCATAGGGTGTAATTGTGTGTAGTTTCAGCTTATTCCCATTGATAGTTTAGGAGGAGTTGCGCACACAAAAAACAGTGATTTTTGTTATATTAAAGGGCAGATAATTAAAGATTCCTCAGGAATGACTGGAGCGATTTGAATTTCAAAGGTCTTATGCACAACTAGACATCATAGGGAGTAATTGTGTGTAGTTTCAGCTTATTCCCATTGATAGTTTAGGAGGAGTCGCGCACACAAAAAATTGCTAACGGACGGACAGACGGACGGACAGACGGACAGACAGATGGTCGGACAGACAGACGGACGACTGAGGCCATAACATAATACGACCCTTCGGGCGTATAAAAAGGGGGGCTTTTGTCAACACCTTGGTGTCTTGAGTGTAGTGGTGTTCTTAAGCCTGTTTGTGACTTAAACTTAAACATTGGCCATATCTTTGTTCATAAATAAGACATCTTCTTGAAATTTGGCATGTGTGTTCACCATCATTGTGTGTTGTGTGTCGTCAACTTTCTTTAAACTCCTTCTCCTCCTAAACTACAGGTCCGATTTTAATGAAAAACTTTACCAGAATATTCCTTAAGTGACTCTTTTCAAAAATTATTCTCAAATTTTGATTGGCCCATAAATATGGGCAAGGTAGGACGAGGCTAATATTTTGAGCACAAAATCTTTGAAAAACATCTCCTGAACCACTGGGCTGATTTCGATCAAACTATACCAGAATGTTCCTTGGGTGACCCTTTTCAAAAATTGCTTTCAAAATTTTGATTGGCTATTTATACAGGCGTTGCAGGGTGGAAATTATTATGAGCCTGAAATCTTTTAACAACATCTACTGAACCACTGGGCTGATTTTAATGAAACTTTTTCAGAATGTTCCTTTGATGACCCTTTTCAAAAATTGTTTGCCAAATTTAGAGTTGCCTAAAAAAATGGTGTGGCAGGGCAAGGCTATAATTTTAAGTCTCCTCAGTTATGAATGGGTGAACAGAGTCTATTATAACTTTAAATTCTTGGAATAACATTTCCTCTTCTGTTTTAGATGATGTGTTTAATAAATTGGGTATTTTGTGAGAACAAATTTGATATTCAATTTATAATTTGACCTTAACTTTTTTGACAAATCGAAGAAAACCCAGAAATTTCTCAATTCAAGTTAATCCACAAAACATATAGTGCTGTTTGTGAAATGACATCAGCAAATGTATTATGGCGTCATTTTCACAATGAAAATATAACTTTGCTATACTTTTTTAGCTCATTTGAATAGTTGTTCCACTAGTGTAATAGTGTAGTGTAATATCTGGGTATTAAATATAAAAATTTTCAACAGAATTATTTCACTCCCATGACGTAGGTCATATTATAACTAACAATAAAGCATAAAATGTTAAGACTTCAAAACATTCTGCTCTTTTTGAAATTAGTCTACAAGGACTAAGCTAAAACACATGCGACCGGTCACACAAAAAGTGAAAAACTGGGCACTTTGTAGAATAGATTTTGAAAAAAGATATTGTACCCAATTAAGGTCACAAAAAGGCAGACTTAAACCTTTGCTGTTTAATTCCTGCTTTTTACATGCCTGAGATTTTATGATAGAGAAAACATTGTGTAAAAAGAAGAAATTGCTTTGGACAAGCAATTTCTTTTTTTTTCCACACTATTTTCTACCCTACTGAATGGTTATTTTTCAAATTAAATCCACTTTAAATTTTCATCTGCAAAACCTTTGAATTTGGACAGGTCTAAAATTTAGTGAAACAGGAAAGGGTTAAGAAAGGTAGAATAATCATTACAGATTAAGAAAATCAGTCAATTACGAAAAGCAGTCTGACTAAGGTCAATACTTTTTATGCTTCCTAGGTTGATTGATGAATGATTGAATGGGGTTTAATGCCACTTTCAACATTTTTTCAGTTATATAGCGGAGACTGGAGCACTTAATAATGGATTCCTGGTATTTCTCTCACCAGTACAACCATCACATCCTTTCTTAGCTTCCAGCTGCTATCTCACATAGGTCCAATATTATCAACCCTTATGCTTCCTAGATGGTCCCTTTTTGTATGATAAGTCAAATAAATTAACATTTAACACCTTTTGCTGATTAATTAAAACTGTACAAATTTAGCATGAAATACTTTGCTTACACTTACACACTTTAAGCCAGATAGGTTATATTTGTAATACCTCTGTAAATGTCTATAAATATATAGTCACTTACAATAATTTTGCACTAATACCCCAAACTAGATACCCCTATGACTAACGGTTAATTATGCAAATTCATCAATCACATGGTATCAAGTCCCGGTCAAACACCAAATTTGTCAACCACCTGTCAATTAGAGATCATGATTGGGAAAGTGTTTCTGATAACCCAAACTTTATTCTATATATGCAGGAATGCTTGCTTGAATGTTAAACGTTTGATCATTCAAAACACTGCTCATGCTGTTCATGATATATATAATTCTTTAGTAAAACAATACATAGACAAAGATCAGCATTCTTAAGGAGACTAAATCAATATGTCAAAGAAATCCCTCAATACGTGTGGCAAGAAATCATTTTTTGACTAGTTTCTTTGTTTGAATGAATTTTACGCCGCCTTCAACATTATTTCAGTCATATCGCTGCGACTGGAACACCTAACAATGGATTCCTGGTATTTCTCACACAAGTATTACCATCACATCCTTTCCTTGCCTCCAGCTGCTATCACACATAGGGGTATGATTATCAACCAATTGGTGGGAGACAAATAGTCAGATCGAACCCGGGACCTCTAGATTGACAGTACGACACGCTACCAACTGCACTTTTACGACGGCTTTCATTGACTTGTACCTGTCTTAAATTCATTATCTAACCTTATTGACCTGGTGATGTCCGGGTAACGATCAGCATCATGGCTCGAGGTAATAAAACTTTTCTCAGGCTCAACTGAGAATTTTCTCAAATTTCAAATTAAAACAAGAGCACCGCCTACGGGTGCCTATGCTCGGCTGTCGAGTGCTGGATGGTGGGAAAAAATCTAAGTCGTAAAAGGGGCATAATTTGCGCAAAATGCATCTAGAGTTATCCCCCTTGATAGTATAGGTTGCTCTTTTGATGGTGAACATGTGTGCCAAGTTTCAAATGAATGCCTTCAGTAGAACCAGAGATAAAACAAAATGTCAAAGTTTTCGCATGACGACATGTACAACTTATTAATATCATCTTTTATATTAATACATTAAAATGAGAAATAAAACAGAATTAAGGCCATAATCTCAAATTGAAATTTGAGAAAATTTTGAATTGAGAATGAGAAAAGGTTTATAACCTCGGGCCCTGTCACCAAGTGGTCCTGAGTTTTATTTTCAAGAGTAGCTTCCGATCTTGGTTCCTACCTTCCCAGGCCCATAACACACACTCAGAGTGAGTAATGGTTCATGGGCAGAAAGTAAAATTGAGAAAAATTAATCTAAATTTAAAGAATTTGTATCCCAATCAATGTTAAGTGAATAGGTTCAGACCAAACCTAATTGATATTGCAATATATAAATATATAGCATATTGATGGCTCAGGGCCAAACAGTTGTAACTGCCTATATTTTTATAGGCAGTTACAGCTGTTTTACTATGAGCAATCAATATGCTCTTTCTTATATTATTAGAATAAAGATATTCTCAAACAAATTCAAAATAAATGGAATATAGACTTATATATTACGAGTTTCCTTTCACATTTGATTTCTCTTAATTTCTATTTTTTAGAGAAAGACACAACCAAAGGAAACACAAACAGACAAAAATATGTAAACAAGATACAAGAGGAGATTAAATATGATTAATAAAGGTACTCACAAAGATAGGGAAATTCCTTCATATTTTAGAAATCTTAAAATTATCATACTACAGTAAATATATCTTATCCTTGTCAGGTTTTTTTATTCCACACAATATTTTAAGCTGTTTAATTCAAAACCATATTCCATTAATTTTGTACTTCACATCACAAAATGAATGATAGGTAGAAGTTGGCACACGACTAGTGATTACTAATTACCAGTTTCTATCTATTTAAAAACAATTTTCACAATTACCAGGTTTTATTACAATAGACTTACAAAACTAAGATAAGTCTTTACTCAGTAAAGTCCACACACCTACATAAAACAAATGAAGAAGGTAATGGATGACTTATAGGGCCACTTGATAGTATTGCCTAGTTACTTTGATGGGACAGCCCTTCAGGGCAAAATAGTCAGATTTTATAGATACCTAAATATGTCCAAGACACTTTCTTTTCAAGTAACATGGTGAAAACATTGTGATAAAAGCTTTAGCTTTATCATACTAGAAGGGCTATTATGAAATGCACTGCACAAGATGGAATAAACATCTACCAGTATATCATTTATTTTATGGTTTCAATATTTCTTATAATGATTTGTATGTATTAACGGTATCTTAATTCTGAACTCAATCACCTATTTGCATAAAAGTTACACTGAGCAAAAGCAAACATAAAGAAAAGTAGCCTGACCATAGGTTGTTTATTTCCGCAAAATAAAAAGTTATAAAGAAATGACTGCATCATAAATTGTCTACTAAAAATAACACTTTAAATGAAATTTCCTCAATTTTCCCCCAGTCTGACGTATATTGTGGTTAAGGGTTAGATAACTGTGGCCAGTCAAAAGTTAATAAATGTCTATTAGCCCTTCAATTCACATTACAACTTAATTCAACATGACCAATTAGTAGGACAATTATGACTACAGGTAGATCTGATGTTTTTGTTTATTGTCCACTGTGCAATGAGCAAGTCATGGGCTTATGCTAAAGTCACACAGAAATTAGCAATGCCAACATGTTGGGAAATTATATTTTCATCACCTGATTAGTAAGAAGTAGCATGGGCTGGATTAAAACTGCTGATATGATGATGTTGTTACCAACGAAATGTCTTCAACCTAAGCATAGCTGAAAAATTCCTGCCATGAGCCGACGTTGAACCCATTTCAATATTACTTGTCCGTGTGGGTTTGACACCAACGCCATACAGAATAGTAGAATATGAAAAATGTTAAAAACAAAATTGTCGCAATTGTCACAACACATGACCAGTTAACAACAAGAGGGTCATTGACCATGTGTCACCTACCTGAGTAAAGAGCTCCTGGTCAAGTCATAGGCAGATAAAAACATTTGAGCCTGTGCGTGACATTTCCAACAATTTCAAATGTGCGCGAAGCAAAGCTTCTGGCCAGCTTGTGCCGCCACAAAGTCTGACCAGAACCTTCACTTTGCCCTATATTGGTATATAAGATCTTAATCCATCTTCATGCATTCAGCATATATTATAATTGCAGTGTGTGGTTGTCAGCAATATCCAAAGTTCGTACCTTGCGCTGGTGTGAAATTGTTGGAAATATCACTCGCAGGCTCATTTTATTTTATATATCTTATTCTTTCTGCTATTTTGAAAGGGGAGAACCTAGTGACAATTCTTCCCAAATTTAGTTTCATTTTGTTTAATATTTTGGTAGAAAATGTCATTCTGGTGAAAATTCTTTAACTCTTACTTGGCCAGACAAAATTTATTTGAAAGGTCCACTTAGGATGTCATTAGGCACAAAGACAGCTGTAGTTAGGACTGGAATACGATTCTTGTTGCTATTTTGGGGGGACGTTTCTACGTCACCCAGTGTTAGTACTACGTGAGAACAATCCTGTCAGTTGTTAATAGCTTTTCAATAAAGGAGTATCGGTTTTGGTTCAATTTTCTTTTTTAAATGGCTTACCTCAACTCGACAACTGTGCATTTTGAAAATGGCACTGTTCAAGAATTCTATACAATTAGAATATTAATCAAAGACATCTATTAAATGCGAAATCATCTGCTAATTCTAGACCACGCGAAATTTTGTTTCGCACAAGAATGCTATTTATAGACATGGCGGTGATTTTCCTATTGGGCTAAAATTGAAGTCTTCAGATCCATGTTGAGGGATTCTCCAATTTTATTTCGGGTAGACAATACGTTTTTTTTTGTTAACTTATATATCTTTACGTCGTCTAATACAGACAATCACCTTATCGTATATTTAGGCAACTCATATTCTACTGAGTTTAAGGCATACTTCCGCCGATTTTAGGTAACTGCGGACAGATTACATTGTCGAATTTTCGACTTTCTTAAAATTTCACAATAATTTCTGAGATTTATATTTGAAATGCGGGAATAAGCGAACACGCAATGAAAAGGGTCTGAAGCTCATTCATTTGATGTGGTGAGGTCATTAAGGGGCCAACCCCTTTTCGACCCGCCGAAATCATTATTTGCAAAGAACGCCCGAGCTATTTGTTTAATTTCTGTGCACATTCAGATAGAAAAATAGGCCCGAAACGCTATTTATTTTGCGAATTTTAAGATTTGATATTCCTTTTTTCATTTTATTTTTTGTAAATAGATAGAAATTTCTCAAAATTTTGTCCGGTGACCTACGCTGATTGTTTGCTATTTTGTAGCAAAAAGAATTTGCTTTGCATTAATCAAATAAAAATGATATGCCTTCGGGTTAGGTTTTTTATTAAATTCATTTTTGTTAAGTTGTTGGAACATTTTCCGTCGAATTCGACGTCACACCAAAACCATTGGCACTATGCTTATTGGCGCCAATCGGCGTGCAATAACGTATTCTAAAATATTTGAAACTAAGGTTTATTGTAAAATATAGGATTCAGAAGAATTAAATCTGAATGTGATTTTAAGGAAAACAAAAATTCACTTAAGTTTTATCCATTTAAAAAGACAGCTTTTGTGAACATTTGATGTGACGTTGAAATATCCTTGGATTTGCGATATCTTCGCGGAATCGAATTTTACATAAAATCTAACCCAAAGACATTTCAAAAGTCTTCAGGGGAATGGTTTCGCAGCAACATATTTAAATTTCAGCATAGGTAACTAGACAAAGGCAATATTTTCAGTGGCTCTACTCGAAAACAGCAACACAGAAGGCATTAACATTTAATACGTTGCACTTTATTGTATTTCTTACCCTTATATATCAACATATCAATGAAACATTACATCAGGCGTCTTTATACGAAGTAAATGGCATTTTCGGGTTAAAATCGGTTTATTATTTCCGAACAAAAATGGACAATTACTGATTTTGGTCCCTAATCAAGGGATCGGTCCCTTGATGACGTCATAACGCCAACTCTACGTTATGAAAATCCTTTTTATACCTGAAATATGAAAGCGGGTACTTCAAAATTCAGTTTACTCGCATTAGGCATAATATGCAGACAATTTAAAATTTGAACCTAAAATGGCCCTCTATATGTCACAGTTACCTTAAATGTCGTTGTGGGGCTGTGAGGGATATTAATTCGCATGACCCGCGGTCTACGCTTCACATCTTTTGTTATTTACACTTCAAATTGTTTTCTTCTTTCTTTTATTGCAGGGGTAACAGAAAACGATCGCATTGACAAAGAAGTCTACTGCTGTGGATATTAAAGAGCAATACCTTCCATGATGGTACACCCCAAGGGGAAATACTCAGTGCCTTTCTCGGGAGGATTTGCGCTTTACCGGGCCCGGAAGTCAAATGACGTCAGATACCCTACGTGATGTACGGAGTTACGACATTGATTCTCTGGACAACTTCAAACAATAAAGATCTTTTTTTGGACATGCATTGTCTACATCTAAAAATTTGATGCATTTTTCCATAACATTAGACCTGCCTATTTTGGTCCCGCGTATAGCGTATTTCTAATCAACCGTTCAACCAAATTTAAAAATATTTAGAACAAGGGCGCTATGCCTATTAACACTATATTTTTTTGACAATCTCTAGGTCTTTCATTCATTTTTATCTATCCCAAGCGCTGACAGGCATACCAGAAATATTTGTTTTCCAATTAATGGTTTATGATGTTTTTAACCATGCTTTGTGAAAAAATATGAGAAGAATCAACACAAGCAAAACAATGTCTAGCAATTCATATTTTATCGAATACACTACATTTAGATTAAGAATTGTAGGCCTATGTTTTGAGACATAGAATTTCAATGATATCATTAACCTTGAAGCCGCAGCTGTATTTGCAAGACTTCATTTGTTCCTTATTAATATAGTTGTTAAGTGCTATTTGTGGATATTTACATTAAAATTACTATAATCTATCACAAATTCTCATTAGCACACTTTTAGTTACTTTTAAATTTAGAGTCAATCTTATATTAAACGTGAAGTAAACAGCTCATGGGGATTAAAGAAGGTTGGATGCCCCTGATTATTATGTGACCCGCCATTCAAAAAGGAACAATCTGGGTATTGCGTAAAATATATATTTGAAAATGCGACCTGTGGTTGACTAGTACTGGAACCGATCTATTTTTTCTTTTTTTTTTCAGGTGCTCCTTTTGTTTTGCATAACAGGTCGCACATATTTGATAAACAAAATAAACCTAAGGTGTTAATGTCATATTCCATTTTGAACCGTAAACATAGGCTTAACAAAAAGAAGTAAAAAAAGTTTGCATTAACATTGAAACTTGCCGATCTTGGGTCAAAACATTTTACATTTATCACATGTTTACATGGATAATTTCTACGTCACGTTTTATTTTCACCACAATGCCACCAGAAACGTCCACCTCCAGTGCTTTCAGCGCTTTGATTATCAAGGGGGGGGGGGGGGGGGGCACTTAGGATCTTTCCCTTTCAGAAATGCTTTAAATTGGTCAATTGTTTTAGATGTTGTTTAGACATTTTTGATCGAGAGATTCCAGAAATTGGGCAATACAATGGTTTTTTTGAGACCTCTTTAGTAATATGATACAAATCTGCATAAGTACATGATCTCATCCAGATGCTATTAGGTGAAAAAGCAGGGATTAAACAGTAAAGGGTTAAAGAGAAATATGAGTGTTATGCTGTATATACAAATTTCCTTCAGAAAATCAATGTGAGGTTGATTACCTGTGGTGTAATACTGAGCTGATTGGATTCTTGCATGATATGCAAGTTATCATTGTGAGTGCAGACAATTCCTCAGGCACCAGTCAGGCTTAATTAAGTCCTTAGGTGATCTCTCTCAATATAAAACAGCACTAGATCTGATTGTCGTTCCAGGACAACTGCTGTCCAGTCAACTGAATTTTGACCATTAAACTTGACCTTAACCTTGAGCCTCATATTGAAGATTTTTCTTTTCAAATCTTTTTTGAATACATCCTTAAATGAGGACAGTAGGGCTCAATTTCAACATTTGATCTTGACCACTCTTTAACCTTTGAAGAATCTGAAAATCTTTTTCACAGAGCATATCCATAAGGTTATTGTAAAGATTATGTAAGCCAAATTATTTTGAAATCTATCCAATAGGGGAGATGCTATGAGCACTTTTTTTTGAAAAATTGACCTCAAACCGTGACCTTGGGGCTATCTGGAAATTTCTTTCAATTGGCACATCTATTCATGACATAGAACAACTGTGCTATTATTTTGAGATCAATTAAAAATTGAAGGATATGCTCAGAAAAAGGTCAATTCTAAAATTAGATTTGGAGCAATGACCTTGACCTCCAGAACCCATCAGAAATTTTGTGTAAAACAGCCCTTATACTCATGATATTGGACAATTATCGTGCCTTATTATTTTGGAATCTATGAGGGATGTTAAATTTTTATCCGGATTAGGTCAATAAATCATAATTGATTTATCGCTATGTGAAAAAAGTATACTCATATTAACAGCACACATTATATGCTAAAACTTGTCAAAACCTGAAGCAATTGAACAATGAATATTCTTTTCACACGCAAACAAAAACACATGGATATTAGGTGCCGGCACACAGTATGTGACGTTGTCGAAAATCGAGACATTTGATGTTGTGTATTTTAGCTTGTCACGGCTCGTTATTCATGAAAAAAAGGCTGAATTCAGTGTTCCTCTAATCAAGCTGTGCTTTTATGGTTTATATAAAGGTAAAATCGAATGGTGAAAATCAAAATTCTCTGAAAGGTGCCCCTTCAAAAATTGTCTATATCTTCCAAAGACTCAGCAATTGACGTCCCTACAGTTGTTTGGATAAGTTTCTCTCTGTCCGTTCTTCCTCTTATCTCACGGGACACAGAAGCATCTTCACTGATGAAAATAAAGCATTTGGTAGAATGAACCATTCCCTTTCAGCGTGACAAGTATTTGATTTGTGTCTTTCAGTATTTTTGTAGATTTTAAATAGAATAGTTAAAAATTAAAATTCTGAGCATTCAGTTGACGTCGTGTAGAACGTTCCAGAACACTTACTAAGCCACATTTTAAACGAACCTTTTCGAAAAATTCTACGGCCAAATTACTTCAAATTAAGACAATGCATTTGTAAAACTTATTCCAGCAACTCAATTAATTTTTCAAGTTTGTCAACTGTTAGAAAAGAAAGATTTTTTACAAACAAAGACCAAATATATGGATTATTTTATCTGCTGCTCAGGGTACTTGTTACCATGGCACTTTATAAGGCAAATGCACTAGCTCTAGGTCTGATAACTATACCAATTTTACATAACCATATGTAGATTGAATTCCGACAGCGATTGAAACCAAATTTAGTTTGATTGCTTCAGAAATAGAATTTTGCAAAGCAAAATCCGGTTAATTTTTGAACAACCCGCGTATCAATAATTTCAATAGATAAGCATTTTGTAAGGATAAGATAAATTATGATGTTTGACCATGAGCTCTCTGAAAATAAAAGAGTTATATTCAGGAAAGGGTTAACCCATCTCTATAATTCCCAATCAAATGTAAGTATTTTACATTATTGCATAAAATGTGCATTTCCGGGCTTTTATAAAAGTGAGTAATAAACAAAAGCTGATTTATCTTAACCTTAAGTGCAACAACCTGTATATTAGGCTCAGCCCTGCCAGGGCAAATATCATGGACTACGCACACTAGTTTTTCTGTTAAATTGCCTGACCCTGAATAACATCAAACAAAGTGAGAAAGGTTTTGTAGGTCATTAGACACACAATGTGTAACTGTATTTTTTGTAACCTGTGACTGTCATCAAATAAATACCGGTGTGACACCTTCATAATAAAACATAGCTAGATATTTTATTACAAAACGGTATTCGGTTTTCTTTGATGAAACATCTGTTGTTTGTTTGATACCATAGGCATAACTAGGATTTTGAAATTTATACACACTCAGAAGGTGACCAACATAGAACATATAGGATAAAGGCGATATGTGGACTGTGACAAAAGATGAATGTCAACTGTCCACTGCCCGTTTCTATGATTTGAGCATTCATTAAAAATAAAAACTTCATAACTATAGCTTAAATAAGCTATAGGTTTGATATGATCATTTATCAACAACATTTTTCAAAAGAGAGTTTATTTCTAAAACACACTTGTGTAATGTGCATAATAGTAGTAACTCTCTTCAAATTCAATACACACTGGATGACACCCCCACCCCACCGCAGAGTTATCCCCCTTGATAGTCTGGATAGCTCTTAAATTGTGATGGTGAATTCAAATGCCAAATCTTTAAAAAGATATCTTCAAATAATGACAGAGATATGACCAAGGTTAAAGTTTGTCATGTTGAAGCCAATGCTAAGCTGATCAAAATACCTTTTTCCCCCAAAACAAGAAAAACAAGAGGCCCAAGAGGGCCTGTATCACTCCACTAGATTAAAAATCTCAAGATTTGAAAGAGAAATATTGAAAATAGAAGGTAATGAAAGTGAACAGCATTCAAAAGGAAATCTGACTTTTTCTAAGTTGAAACTAACTTATGAAGAAATGAACTTATTAAACTAATATGTAAAATTACAAGGAAGAAAACTATATAGATATCACTTTGAAACAAGAAATCCAGAATGGCCATAAACCGCTGACCTGAATTTTATTGATCCAGTGGATCTCATCCAATCCAAATTTCTTGAACAACTTTTGAAGAGGGTCACCCAAGGAACATTCTGGTAAAGTTTCATTGGAATAAGCCTAATGGTTCAGGAGGAGATGTCGTTCAAAGATTTCCGGGTAAAAAAAAGCCCCGCCCTGCCACACCCATATTTGGGGGTCAATCCAAATTTCTTGGACAACTTTAGAAGAGGGTCACCAAAGGAACATTCTGGTAAAGTTTCATTAAAATTGGCCTAATGGTTCAGGAGTAGATGAGGTTCAAAGATTTCGGGGTCAAAATAAGCCCCGCCCTGCCACGCCCATATTTGGGGGTCAATCCAAATTTCTTGAACAACTTTAGAAGAGGGTCACCCAAGAAACATTCTGGCCAAGTTTCATTAAAATCCACCCATTGGTTCAGGAGGAGAAGATGTTTAAAGAAAAGTTTACGCACACACGCACGGACGGACGCATGACAGACACCTCGCCATGACAATAGCTTGCTGGCCTTCGGCCAGTGGAGCTAATAAAATCAAGACAAGAGATGTTTGTAAAACATTTCCCCCATAAAAGCAGGTCAAAAGCCTATTCTTTGTCAATCAACAAGCGGCAATAACTCACAAAATATGATGAGTATACAGTTATGGTTCTTGTGCATTGCACTACTCCCAAGAGAAATCTATCCACCTGCAAAGCTACATTGATTAAAGCTTACATACTTTTTGAGATATGCTCTGGACAAAAAAAAAAACAGTCTACATACGGACCGACTAACGGACCGACCAACAAGTTCAAAGCAATATAGCTCCCCTCTTCTTGGAAGAGGGACACAAATAAGGATTGATGCAGGTCTGAAAGAATTTTACTCTTTAAGACATTCGATCAAACAAGCAGTTATTGTATTGTTTTCAAATTGTAAATGGGTTTCTCTGATGACTTAATATAATTTTCCATTTATAGTAGATCTATCTCTAGACAGATTTATTTGACTTAGTGAAGGGTGGATCCCTCAAGGGAGGGTTTGATGATTAATATTGGAAATAGAACTTGATTACTGAGGGGAAAAATCTGCTTAATTATTTACCTCATTACGTCAAATTCTCTCATATTCAGCAAAAAATATTTCTTCAGTGTTTTTTTTTTTTGTAAATTTTGTATTTAGTTGTTCAAGTTCTTTTTAAATTTTCTTTAACCCTTTCCTGTTTTACAAAATTTTAGACCTGTCCAAATTCAAAGGTTTTGCAGACGAAAATTTAAAGTGCATTTAATTTGAAAAATAAGCATTCAGTAGGGTTGAAAATAGTGTGGAAAAAGAAGAAATTGCTTGTCAGAAGCAATTTCTTCTTTTTTCACAATGTATTCCCAATCATAAAATGACAGGCACGTAAAAAGCAGGGATTAAAACAGCAAAGGGTTAATATAGGCACTACTGACAGAAGGTCAGAAAAGCTATGGCAATACCATTTTCCATCCGACATTCACCTGTCAAGTGTTATGGCAAAAGGAGCCTTTTCTGTGGCATATCATCAAATGGCATAATAAAATGTGTCCATGGTCACATGATGAGAATTACTCTGTTAAGTTTTTCTGAAAACCCATGTATAAATACAGAAGTTGTGTTATCAATAGGTATACATGATGAAAGCCCCATGTAGCATGACGTGGCATATAACTTTACAGCCACAAATTCATATAGTCACTTGAAACAGAATAATTCTGTGAAAGTTATACATGAGTGTGTCTGTTAATTAAAGAAACTGTGGATTTAGAACATTAACATAGATTTGCTAATTTGATTTTCTATTTGACCCCTTTTCCTGTGATGCTTGACAGATCAGGCCAATTTCCAAAAGGAACGATCCTTGTGATAGAAACGATCATTCTGCATAAGTCTCTAGACAATCTGATGAAAACTGTTGACCTCAGAGGGTTAACAAGGATTTTCAGATTAAATCTTCACTTGACCCTTTTTCCGGTGACGCTTGACAGATCAGGCCTATTTGTCAAAGGAAGTTTCCTTGTGATGTACTATATATGTCCGCCATGGTTATAAAGTTCCAATATCAGCTTATATTAACTGAAGAAACATTAGTATGGAATAGAAAAATACAACATGAGCATGACCTAAGGGTGCCAACGCTCAGATGCAGGTGTTGGATAATGCATCAAATCTAAGTTAAAAAGGGGCATAATTCTTACAAAAAATGCTTACTGCGGTTATCCCCTTGATAGTCTGGATTGCTTTTGTGATAGTGAACACTCATGGCAAGTTTGATGAAGTCACTTCAATAACAACAGTGATATGACAAAGGTTAAAGTTCATCACGCTGACAGCAATGCCAATGGTGCTGAGGTTATACTCTTGTTATGCTGAATTAATTTTGGCTAAAAATTTTCATCAAAATCAAAGGGCAAAAAGCACTGAAAGTACCAAGTGTAGGTCAATTCTTATTTTAAAAACTTAATCCGTTGTCAATTCTGGTTTGAAAGTGAGAAACAAGTGGTGTAGACAAAAATCAGACTGCACATATGTGCAGGCTGATGTTCGTCTATAGCACCTACCAAAGCAGGAATATTCCGGGTTCAGCATGACAAGGGTTTCACTATTTGGGTTTTCTAAGACATGCTAATAAAAACAACTAATTTCTTTTCCCTATTTTATCAAAAGTTAAGAACTTACCTCTAAGAACCTTTTTGTATAATATAGCTCCCTGACAATGATAACAGTTTTATGGTCATTGAAGAGAAAATCCACTTGTAACTTCCACTGTAATAACTTGACTTTAACAATGATAATTATCATTTACTTCCAAATAAGATTGAGTTAAAAGCTCTTTGGGACAAAAAGATTGTCGCAGTGTAATTATACCTATATATAGAAACTAGCTGTATAATGAACTAGCTTGACCAAAGACACAAGACTGATAAATAAACCTCGTAATTACTTTCATTGCTCCAGATCTCTTAGTTTTTAGAAAACAATAAAAATTAAACATCAAAATATTTTAAAATTGAATTATTTTGTCACAAATTTTTCTACAGTTTTTGACCACATACTTACCAAATATTAACCATATAGGGTCTTCAAAATTAGAAAATATGATTAGATTTTGTTGCAAATTGTTTTTATCCAAAGCCTGTCTACCTGGACATTAATTATTCACCAGAGATCAACCTGAAAGCAATGAATTTTCGATCTCTGATAACTACCAACACTACCAAACTTTACCCTCGAAAATACAATACTGATATTCTGCGTTATTAATGAACTGGCAGGGCGGGGCTTAGCTGTGACGTAATTTGGCTAGTTATCTTTTAAATCTTTTGTGTTTTTTGAAAAGTTAGTCGGCAATAAGCGTGAACACGTGCAAATAACTGTATCCTAAAACCAATAGGATTCACGTTCTTTGAGAAAGTGAACACATTTCAATGTTGGGTTACCAAAGCCTCGTAACTTCAGCTTTGACAAGCTGAAGTTACGAGGGTTTGGTTACTAATCTACGCTTTGTGGTCTCAAGTTATTTAATCGACTCTCTGAAAAGTTAAGTAATTTTGAATAAAACCTGATTTACCTTATTGACTCTAAGAGCAATGACCCGTTACTTAGGCTCCGCCCTGCCAGGGCATTTATCATAGACAATACCCCTCAATGAAACAGTTAGAAAACATTTAGGAATAAGAATGAAGTACTTTATTTAGCATAGTGTTGTAAGCATCTTTTTTTAAAGCTTGCAAGCACAGTAGTCCTATAAGGAATCTGTCTTATTATGGAGAAATTCTTCCATTTTTGTTTTATAATAATAAAATAATAATGCATGTTCATACAATGTGATTATGTTTTTAGTTTCATACCCAAATGAAGTTAAATAAGATACTCTCTTCATCTCTTAATTAAACTGGCCAGAGTCGCATTTGTTAGCAATTTAAGTAAATGTATTGTTGTAGTTCTATTACAAGCCTCTTTAATCCAAGTTCAATATAAACAAGTGCTGAACAAATATACGACTCTTCTTTTCAGAGACAGGGGACTTAATTGGAGTTTATGTAATGACTGACACATTTAATTCCCTTTGAAAAAATACTGTAAAGAAGAGTCTGGCGGCCAGACTATCTCTTAATCAAAAGTTAGCAATATTCATTATTGTGTAAGTAAGATCTTCACTTGCAGACCTTGACCTTGTTATTCAACCTTGACCTTGATGGATGACCTAAGCCTTGACATTCAAATATGAGCCTGGAGACTTGAATAGTCTAAAAGTTATTGAAAAATGTTTAGTTTGCAGGTTAAATTTTGGCAGTCAGCCAGATGAATGGACAGAGAGACGGACGCTCGTAAAACGGTATGCCCCTTATCTATCAATTGTGTGGAGGGGGCATAAAAATCTTGCAATTATATGACTCAGCGCGAAACGTTTGTAACTCCCCATATGTTTATAAGGAGTTACAACCGTTTTAGCGCTGAGCCATTGATTATTGAAATAGAGTTACAGTATAAAATAAGGTGGATTTATTACAGTGTAAGTTATCTTGCCAAGTCTTTCAAACTGTAATTAAATCTTACCAAATGTAAATTGGGAATTGATTTCACCCACTAATCAAACATACATAGAAAACATTGGCTGATGACCAATTCTTGTTAATAAAAACAAAAATACCAAACTTTCAAGCTATTCTGTAATGTATAGAGACTCAAACTAAACAAATAAATTATTGTCAATTATATTAAAACAACATACTGATCAATCTTAAATTGCTTATCCCTTTGCTATTTAATTCCTGCTTTTTATGTGCCTGTGATTTTATGACTGAGAAAACATTGTGAAAAAAGAAGAAATTGCTTCTGACAAGCAATTTCTTCTTTTTCCACACTATTTTCTATCCTACTGCATGGTTATTTTTCAAATTAAATCTATTTTAAGTATTCGTCTGCAAAACCTTTCAATTTGGACAGGTCCAGAATTTTGTAAAACAGGAAAGGGTTAATTATATATGCATAACCAATAATGTTGCCAATCCATATATTTATAATAATTTAGAAAACGCATATGTGTAACTAGGATTTTGAAATTCATACACACCTAGTAGGATAAATAGGTTGATTGATTGATTGAATGGAGTTTAACGCAGCTTTCAACACTTTTTCAGTTATATCACGGCGGCTGGAGCACCTTACAATGATTTCCTGGTATATCTGCTACCAGTACAACCACCACATCCTTTCCTAGCCCCCAGCTACTATCTCACATAGGTCTACGATTATCAACCCATTGGTGAGAGACAAATAGTCGGAAAGAATGAGTGCCGCCGTCGGGGGTCGAACCCAGGCCTTCTAGATTGATAGTCCGACGCGCTACCAACTGCGCTATGACGGCGGCCTAGGATATATAGGATAAAGGCGATATGTGGACTGTGACAAAACATAAATGCTCTCCACCTGCTCAGCTTTTTTATTAATTGAGCATTGGTGAATAAGCTGCAGTTGCGATGTTTTGATCATTTATCAAGGATAATTTTGGAAAGAGGATTTATTTGTTTTCGCACTTGCATGTGCATTATGGAAGTTACGCCCTTGTGATATATGGTGGTTAATGAAGATAACAGTTTAACATTATTGTCAATATTATCTACCTGTAGCTGCAATAATGTTACTCTCTCTCTGATAATCTGATGGATTAATCAATTATAATTGATTATCGGTTGATTTGGGATGCTGATTGTGATAATTAATTGATTTAGACATTTCATAATCGATTAATCAGGTCCTAACACATTTATGAAAGCCATTATATTTTGTTTTCAAAACTGACATCAGTTTAATGGCTAAGCATGAAACAGTTGTTACTGCCTATATGTTTATAGGCAGTTACAACTGTTCATGCTGAAACATGAAGTTGGTAAAAAGATATGCAGAATATGTCCTTAGGTCATAAGTTGTCACATTCTATTCTTCAAAGGAAAATACTGAAAGTGCTGTATTAACTTCTAAGAAAACAATAGTTCTCATAGGAGTAACTAGAACTTTGAAATTTATACGCACTCAGAAAGCGACAACAAAACAATATTTAGGATAAAGGCGATATGAGAACTGTGACAAAAATTGATGCCCTCACCCTGCTCCCCTTTTTATGATTTGAGCGTCCTTGAATTATCAAAACATCGTAACTACAGCTTGAATAAGCTGTAGTTTCGATGTTATGATTATTCATCAACGATATTTTTCAACAGAGGATTATTTCTTTTACGCGCTTGTGTAAATTGCGTAATGGGAGCTACGCCCTTGGTACTATCGATCATTAGTTGATTTACTCTTCCAACTAAAAGCCGATTATTGATTGTAATATTTAGCCCATTGCCCAACGCTATCTTAGACCAAGAATCCCCCTTTCAAACACACCTTGTGTATGCCTTAATTTCAGCATGCTATGCTCCTGAATATAAAGTAAATACTCTACATACGAAGACAAAATTGCTTTTCAAAAAATAGATCACCTTATGTTAAGTTTTTCTATTAGATCAGCGTTGTATAAAAGGATCATTTGTAACAATCAATAGTCTTTTCTTACTATGTTTCCTTACCCATACCACCCCTATATCTCACTTAATAAATGGATTTAGTGATTTTGCAAAATAAAGGGATTGCTTGTATAAAGCTATTTTCTCCTCTTCCCGTTAAGTTTTCAGTTATAAATAATTCACAAGTATATTTATGATACATTGTACCATAATTATGCTTTTAAATTATTTATTACTAATCATTTAAGGGCATTGATTGTAATGGAAGAGGTTGAAATAAAAGTTTTTACCTCTAAGTTTAATAACAGGTAGCATCAAATCCAATGAATTTTGAATAATGAATCACTGGGAAACTCAATGACATTAATCCTATACTAATCCTGAAATTAGTCACTAACTCACTGGATTTTTCCGGAATGAATCAAAGTCATCATCGACAATTTTGTAATAACAATATATGACACGGAAAACATCGGAAAAATCAATACAGATGAGATGCCTGATGTTACAATTTTGTCAATTTTCAATATTTTCCTGGTTGGCACACGCCCTATTATCAATAGAAAGAAATTCTACAGTCATACTTTGGTTGCCATGGAAACATGAAAATTTACCTGTGAAACTGAAGTGAGTCTCGTTGGGCTGACAATCAATGGTGGATCAGTACATCTATGTTGACACTGTCGTTGTATCACATTTCTTTTAACTCAGAAATCATTGACATTTATATCTTCCATTTCAAATAGATTGCAATAGGAGCTGCAAAGAAATATAATTATTTTCTATAGATGATATCAGTATACCGTATTTATCGTATAACTTCTTACACCAAAAAGACAAACAATTATTGTTCTAAAATTCTTAAAGAAATGAAGAGAGTATTCGCTGATTCATTGAGGTATGAAACTAAAATCCTTATCACACTGTATGAATTTGCGCGAGTGTGCTTAGCTTTTTAGTTTCATGCCTCCATGAAATGAGTAAATATTTTCTTCATATCATATGATTTAATATCATGAAACAAAAATGTAAAGATTTGTCGGTTAATAAACAGATTTCTAATGGAACTACTTTTTGCAGAAGCTTACAAATCAGCTGCATACTCAATATTGTTTTCATTTGGGAATAAATCTAGCTTTTTAGCCAATCAGAAAACAGGAATGTTGATTGACACAACTAAAATTCAATTATTAGAGATTGGGATTGAAACCTATTAAGGTATTGGAGCTGTAATTGTTTTGCAATGTTTTGGAAGTAATGAACCTTAACAGTGTCAACCAAGGTTTCCTAATGATTTTCATTAGGAAACCTTGGTTATCATTGTGAAAGATCATGAGTTCCGAAATGTTGCGGAACTCTTACTGGTTTACAACCTTAATTGGTTAAGTAAAAGTCAAACATTGCTGACCCTGTTAAAACTGCTCATTGTTTCTACAATGTTTGTAGAAACCTATCTGTCAGAATACTTAGGGTAGTCAGGACCTATAATAGTTTTGCAACATTTCTGACCCAATGTACTTTCACAATGTTGACCAAGGTTTCCAAATGAAAATCATTAGGAAACCTCAGTTAACACTGTTTAAATTTATTACTTTAAAGACGTTGCAAAACTATTACGGTTCCTCTACCTTAAGGTTAATACAGTCAGAGTTACAGGTAGAGGGTTGCAGGGATTCATTTTGGTGGCATCCTGCATCAAAGATGCACATATTTCACAAAGGACTTGTATTTTTTTTAAATATGTCAGTCCCTTGATTTCAATTTTTTTTTTTGTTTATCTTTCACATTAACCCTTGTAATGCTAAACCCGGAATATTCCTCCTTTGGTAGGAGCTATAGACAAACATCAGCCTGCACATATGTGCAGTCTGATCTTTGTCTATACCTCCTGTTTTTCTTTTTTTGAAACCAGAAAAGCTTAAAAATCTAATTTCAAAATGAATATCAACTTACATTTAGTACATCCAGAGTTTTTAGCACTTTGATTTTTTTGCAATTTTTCCAAGATTTTCATTCAGCATGACAAGGGTTAAAGAGTTATATAACAATATGAGCGTGCGTGCCATTTCCAACAATTTGACATGTGCGTGAGATGAAAACATTTAACAGCCTAGACAGCAACATAGTGCAATCAGAAGATTGTTTAACAATCTACAGATACTTTGAGACCTTATTTATCTACAAACGCTTGCTTCTGACAAGCAATTTCTTCTTTTTCCACACTATTTTCTACCCTACTGAATGATTATTTTTCAAATTAAATCCACTTTGAATTTTCGTCTGCAAATCCTTTGAATTTTGACAGGTCTAAAATTTTGTAAAACAGGAAAGGGTTAAGTTGAAAAAGGGGCATAACTCTTAACATAAATGCTTTCCAGATTTGTCTCCCTTGATAGTCAGGATAGCTCTTGTGATAGTGAGAACTCATGCCAAGTTTCAGGAAGATATCTAACAACAGAGATAAGGTTAAAGTTTGTCACACCAATGCCAACATCAATGCCAACATCAATGTGAACAACACCAAGGTTATCATAATACCTCGGGTTTTCCCCAAAACAGCCAAGCTAATATCTCAAAGATTAGATCAAGCTCTGAATTCGTTACATGTTTATCAATGTCTAATATTCCTAAAGACTATGCCCATGTGCAGTTGCGAACATGTTTGGACTCTTTTTATCAAATCATGTGAGTCCTAGGGACTGCTTTCAAATTCCAAAATGAATCACTGAAGGGGGGAGGGCGGAGTGTGTTTCATTGAGTAATAATGATTTTAGATTTGCTTTACCATCTCTTACCTATAACTCTGACTACTAACAAAAGTTTAGACTCATCATAATATAAAGAGGCAGCAGTCAACACTTTTGATATGTGTTCATATTTTCATAACCTACTCACCTCTTCAAATGTCCTCAATATTTTCTAAATGTTGATCAGTCCGCAATTTTATAACTTGGTAATGGATTATTCTCTCTCATACTCTGTATGACACATTCCTGCTTTTGTAGACAACAAAGACCAAGATTAGCCTGCAGTAGATTGATTGATTGAATGTAGTTTAACACCGCTTTCAACATTATTTCTGTTGTATCGTGGCGGCTGGAGCACCTAACAATGGTTTCCTGGTATTTCTCTCACCAGTACAATCACCACATTCTTTCCTAGCCTCCAGCTGCTATCTAACACAGGTCTTCGATTCTCAACCCATTGGTGAGAGACAAATAGTCGGGAGAATGAGTGCAGCCGTCAGGGACCTGCAGTAGAATCCAAGCCTACACTGCCTCCATTCTGTTTTATTATTTAGTGAAAAAAATTAATCCAAACTGGTTGAAATATTCTCCAAATCAACAATTTGTTAAAAGAAAAATAAATTCAGAATTATAAGGCTTAAGGAAGTGGGACTGTATTAGTTCGCAACATTTTGCAATGTTTACCAAAGTTTCCTAATAAAAATCATTAGGAAACCTTGGTAAACACTGTTAAAATTCAATACTTCCGAAATGTTGAGGAACTATTATGGGTCCACTACCTTAACATCCAAATCGGTAAAGGATACGATGTAGGGTGCCCAAATTTCTGTCCTATTCCTCACCTTTTAGGTTGATCGGAACAATTAATTGAGATTCTTATTTAACTAAGGGAACTAACTCAAAGTTTTGTGTATATTTGTCAATACATAATGCATTCCCTTGTAAAGTCAACATTGAAGCGAGGTAGACTTTTTACTTCCTATTTGCTTTTATAAGAGTCCCCTCCTTGAATGATTATAGCTCCACCTCTCTACTCTGAGAGCCCTATCTGAATTCATTATTATTTAACCTACTTTTCAAGAAATTTTGAGTGTCGTAATCTAATTTGAGTTTAACCTTTTCTACAGCATTGTTTAAACGATTGCAAATTAGAGTTTGATTTCTTCTAAACAATCAGTGAAATGATAATTCACGAGAAATTAAACTAAAATTAGTCGAAAAAAATGAAATATGGACATCAATTTGATAGCTTTTTTCAAAATGGGTGATCATTAAAAGCTGACAGTCAATTTTATTCAGCTCTTAAAAGTGTTTATATGGATAAATATGGCAAATTTTGTTGAGTTTGAAACCCTAGCACAGTGGGCAGCTTACATTTGTGGGAGTGCAAGACTCATTCAAGACTTTAGCCTTATTAACTGTAAAATGTGTAGTAAGCAACAATGCTCTACTAAAATTTGAATATTACCTTTGGCCTTTATGATGATATAAAACAGTTTCAAAATTTTAGAAAAGTGTAGCCTCTCAACCTCTAGATGATATATTAAGAAACAAATATTTTGTTGCAAATCTGTAGCTTCCCAACATCCAAACATATAAATTACAAAATGTTTGCTGGTTAAAATATTGGGAAAAGACCAAATAATTGTCACAAAGGTTTTAATATACTGTCGGCAAAGGATTGAATACAATAGATGCCCGGCATCAGAGATCTTTGACTCATGCCAGACACCGGAGATCTTTGACTCAGTGGTTATAGAGATTTGGTCTTGCAATTCGATTTTTAGCTCACCTGAGCACGAAGTGCTCAAGGCAGCTATTGTGATCAATCGTTGTCCGGTGTCCGTCTATCTGTCTGTCCGTCACGGCGTCAACTTTTTCTTTAAACGACATCTCCTCCTAAACTTATGGGTCAAAATCAACCAAACTTGGCAGAAATATTCCTTGGGTGGTCCCTTATGAAAATTGCTCAAATGGAATGGATCCGTGCCAAGGGAAAAGGAAAAGGGGCCTTAATGACAAATTTCTTGTTTTCACTCTAGAAGCTGCAAATATGATCCAATCTTCATGAAACTTGGTCAGAATGTTTGTTAGGTCATGAGGATGAAGTCTATTGAAAATGGGAAGGATCCATGACATATCACGGAAAAAGGGGAATTAATGACAATTTTGTCAGCTATTCTTTTAAACAACATCTCCTCCTAAACTTATGGGTCAAAATCAACCAAACTTGGCAGAAATATTCCTTGGGTAGTCCCTTATGAAAATTGCTCAAATGGAATGGATCCGTGCCATATCACGGGAAAAGGGGCCTTAATGACAAATTTCTTGTTTTCACTCTAAAAGCCACAAATATGGTCCAATTTTCATGAAACTTGGTCAGAATGTTTGTTAGGTCATGAGGATGAAGTCTATTGAAAATGGGAAGGATCCATGCCATATCACGGAAAAACGGGCCTTTATGACTATTTTGTCAGCTATTCTTTTAAACGACATCTCCTCCTAAACTTATGGATCAAAATCAACCAAACTTGGCAGAATTATTCCTTGGGTGGTCCCTAATGAAAATTGCTCAAATGGGATGGATCTGTGCCATATCACGGGAAAAGGGGCCTTAATGACAAATTTCTTGTTTTCACTCTAGAAGCCTCAAATATGGTCCAATTTTCATGAAACTTGGTCAGAATGTTTGTTAGGTCATGAGGATGAAGTCCTTTGAAAATGGGAAGGATCCATGACATATCACAGAAAAAGGGGAATTAATGACAATTTTGTCAACAATTCCTTTAAACGACATCTCCTCCTAAACTTATGGGTCAAAATCAACCAAACTTGGCAGAAATATTCCTTGGGTGGTCCCTTATGAAAATTGCTCAAATGGAATGGATCCGTGCCATATCACGGGAAAAGGGGCCTTAATGACAAATTTCTTGTTTTCACTCTAAAAGCCACAAATATGGTCCAATTTTCATGAAACTTGGTCAGAATGTTTGTTAGGTCATGAGGATGAAGTCTATTGAAAATGGGAAGGATCTATGACATATCACGGGAAAAGGGGAATTAATGACAATTTTGTCAACAATTCCTTTAAACGACATCTCCTCCTAAACTTATAGGTCAAAATCAACCAAACTTGGCAGAAATATTCCTTGGGTGGTCCCTTGTGAAAATTGCTCAAATGGAATGGATCTGTGCCATATCACAGGAAAAGGGGCCTTAATGACAAATTTCTTGTTTTCACTCTAAAAGCCGCAAATATGATCCAATCTTCATGAAACTTGGTCAGAATGTTTGTTAGGTCATGAGGATGAAGTCTACTGAAAATGGGAAGGATCCATGACATATCATGGAAAAAGGGGCCTTAATGACAATTTTGTCAACAATTCCTTTAAACGACATCTCCTCCTAAACTTATGGGTCAAAATCAACCAAACTTGGCAGAAATATTCCTTGGGTGGTCCCTTATGAAAATTGCTCAAATGGAATGGATCCGTGCCATATTACAGGAAAAGGGGCCTTAATGGCAAATTTCTTGTTTTCACTCTAAAAGCCACAAATATGGTCCAATTTTCATGAAACTTGGTCAGAATGTTCGTTAGGTCATGAGGATGAAGTCTATTGAAAATGGGAAGGATCCGTGCCATATCACGGAAAAACGGGCCTTTATGACTATTTTGTCAGCTATTCTTTTAAACGACATCTCCTCCTAAACTTATGGGTCAAAATCAACCAAACTTGGCAGAATTATTCCTTGGGTGGTCCCTAATGAAAATTGCTCAAATGGGATGGATCTGTGCCATATCACGGGAAAAGGGGCCTTAATGACAAATTTCTTGTTTTCACTCTAGAAGCCTCAAATATGGTCCAATTTTCATGAAACTTGGTCAGAATGTTTGTTAGGTCATGAGGATGAAGTCCTTTGAAAATGGGAAGGATCCATGACATATCACGGAAAAACGGGCCTTAATGACAATTTTGTCAACAATTCCTTTAAACGACATCTCCTCCTAAACTTATGGGTCAAAATCAACCAAACTTGGCAGAAATATTCCTTGGGTGGTCCCTTATGAAAATTGCTCAAATGGAATGGATCCGTGCCATATCACGGGAAAAGGGGCCTTAATGACAAATTTCTTGTTTTCACTCTAAAAGCCACAAATATGGTCCAATTTTCATGAAACTTGGTCAGAATGTTTGTTAGGTCATGAGGATGAAGTCTATTGAAAATGGGAAGGATCTATGACATATCACGGAAAAAGGGGAATTAATGACAATTTTGTCAACAATTCCTTTAAACGACATCTCCTCCTAAACTTATGGGTCAAAATCAACCAAACTTGGCAGAAATATTCCTTGGGTGGTCCCTTGTGAAAATTGCTCAAATGGAATGGATCTGTGCCATATCACAGGAAAAGGGGCCTTAATGACAAATTTCTTGTTTTCACTCTAGAAGCCGCAAATATGATCCAATCTTCATGAAACTTGGTCAGAATGTTTGTAAGGTCATGAGGATGAAGTCTACTGAAAATGGGAAGGATCTATGACATATCACGGAAAAAGGGGAATTAATGACAATTTTGTCAACAATTCCTTTAAACGACATCTCCTCCTAAACTTATGGGTCAAAATCAACCAAACTTGGCAGAAATATTCCTTGGGTGGTCCCTTATGAAAATTGCTCAAATGGAATGGATCCGTGCCATATTACAGGAAAAAGGGCCTTAATGGCAAATTTCTTGTTTTCACTCTAAAAGCCACAAATATGGTCCAATTTTCATGAAACTTGGTCATAATGTTTGTTAGGTCATGAGGATGAAGTCTATTGAAAATGGGAAGGATCCATGCCATAGCACGGAAAAACGGGCCTTTATGACAATTTTGTCAACTATTCTTTTAAACGACATCTCCTCCTAAACTTATGGGTCAAAATCAACCAAATTTGGTAGAAATATTCCTTGGGTGGTCCCTTATGAAAATTGCTCAAATGGAATGGATCTGTGCCATATCACGGGAAAAGGGGCCTTAATGACAAATTTCTTGTTTTCACTCTAGAAGCCTCAAATATGGTCCAATTTTCATGAAACTTGGTCAGAATGTTTGTTAGGTCATGAGGATGAAGTCTTTTGAAAATGGGAAGGATCCATGACATATCACAGAAAAAGGGGCATTAATGACAATTTTGTCAACAATTCCTTTAAACAACATCTCCTCCTAAACTTATGGGTCAAAATCAACCAAACTTGGCAGAAATATTCCTTGGGTGGTCCCTTATAAAAATTGCTCAAATGGAATGGATCCGTGCCATATTACAGGAAAAGGGGCCTTAATGGCGAATTTCTTGTTTTCACTCTAAAAGCCACAAATATGGTCCAATTTTCATGAAACTTGGTCAGAATGTTTGTTAGGTCATGAGGATGAAGTCTATTAAAAATGGGAAGGATCCATGCCATATCATGGAAAAACGGGCCTTTATGACAATTTTGTCAGCTATTCTTTTAAACGACATCTCCTCCTAAACTTATGGGTCAAAATCAACCAAACTTGGCAGAAATATTCCTAGGGTGGTCCCTAATGAAAATTGCTCAAATGGGATGGATCTGTGCCATATCACGGGTAAGGGCCTTAATGACAAATTTCTTGTTTTCACTCTAGAAGCCGCAAATATGATCCAATCTTTATGAAACTTGGTCATAATGTTTGTTAGGTCATGAGGATGAAGTCTATTGAAAATGGGAAGGATCCATGACATATCACGGAAAAAGGGGAATTAATGACAATTTTGTCAACAATTCCTTTAAACGACATCTCCTCCTAAACTTATGGATCAAAATCAACCAAACTTGGCAGAAATATTCCTTGGGTGGTCCCTTATGAAAATTGCTCAAATGGAATGGATCCGTACCATATTACAGGAAAAGGGGCCTTAATGACAAATTTCTTGTTTTCACTGTAAAAGCCACAAATATGGTCCAATTTTCATGAAACTTGGTCAGAATGTTTGTTAGGTCATGAGGATGAAGTCTATTGAAAATGGGAAGGATCCATGCCATATCACGGAAAAACGGGCCTTAATGACAATTTTGTCAACAATTCCTTTAAACGACATCTCCTCCTAAACTTATGGGTCAAAATCAACCAAACTTGGCAGAAATATTCCTTGGGTGGTCCCTTATGAAAATTGCCCAAATGGAATGGATCCGTGCCATATCACGGGAAAAGGGGCCTTAATGACAAATTTCTTGTTTTCACTCTAGAAGCCGCAAATATGGTCCAATCTTCATGAAACTTGGTCAGAATGTTTGTTAGGTCATGAGGATGAAGTCTATTGAAAATGGGAAGGATCCATGCCATATCACGGGAAAAGGCATCTTAATGACATTTTTTTTTTTTTTACAGTCTAGAAGCCACAAATATGGTCCAATCATCATGAAACTTTGTCAGAATGTTTGTTTGGTCATGAGGATGAACTCATTTGAAAATGGGAAGTATCTGTGCCATATCAAGGGAAAAGGGGCCTTAATGACAATTTTCTTGTTTTCACTCTAGAAGCCACAAATATAGTCCAATCTTCATGAAACTTGATCAAAATGTTTGCCAGGTCACAAGAATGAACTCTGTTGAAAATGGGAAGGTTCATGCCATATCATAGGAAATGGAGTCTTAATGATAATTTACTTGAAATATCAGGTGAGCGATTTAGGGCCCTCAGGGTCCTCTTGTTTTTGTAATGGGGTCAGGTGGGAGATAAATAGTCGGAAAGAATGAGTGCCACCATCAAGGATCCAACCCGTGACCTCTTGATTGACAGCCCGACGCACAAGTACCAGGGCTTGAAAATTCTACTCATCCACTCGTCCTGCATGATTTATTCCTTCTTTATCTATATAAGCAGTACGAGTGGATTTTGCAAAATTTCACTTATGAAATTAATGTATCACTATATTTTCTTATAAAGCAGGACAACTAGAAATTTTAAGATTTTTCAAACCTAGTCCTATTTATAAGACCCGACATACGTTATTTTACATTTTGACTTTTATCGTGTATGTCGGGTCTTATCAGTTTCCTGTTTGTGTCCATGTGCAAATCCCGATGAAGAAACGGTTCGCTGTTTGGACACAAAATACACACGCTTTAAGAATGAAATGCCAAGCAACCTATATATATATACAAGGAACAATGAAATATGCGTCGAATGCAACAATTTATGAGAAGTGAACTTACCAGATCATCAATTAATCCCTATTGAAACTCAGTAACCCTCTAAATAATGTTTTCCGTTGTCGAACAATGCCAAACATTCCAATTAAGTAAACAAAAACAGCACGTGGAAATGGTGGAACCACTGATTAGAATTATTTCAACCGAAATGTGTATTAAAAATAAAGTCTACACAGTAATTATGTATCACACAAAATTAGGTAAAAGTAACACGACTAAAGGAAAAAAGAATATTTAAATTTGGGCTGAATGCTTTGGAAAGAAAATATTAACCTTTGTTTTTAAATCCATCGTCTGTTCTATTCCATTATATATGCCTCGGGCACAAAAAATGCAACTTTAATACCTGTCTGTTTCTATAAGATTCTCTGTTGTTTTAATTCTATTTTACTTACCGATCTACAATTCCTTTTAGTATCTAGTTAAACCGGCTGTTATTCCGTAAAAAACGGTCCGTAGTTTGGTTTAAAAGGGCCATTAGCTGTTTCTAAAAACTGTAAGAAGGGCCTATTTCTGATTTTGCATTCGGTCGAAACGACCCAAGTGTAGTTTTTTTAAACAATTATCTCTACGAAAATTACCAAAGCGTTTTTTTATGAAAATTACCTAAATTGATTTGAGTTAAGGTTTTATTCTAATATTTTCTCATTGTTACGTCTATGCTAGTTTTCGTCATTTTTCTTTCTTCAGAATTTTCCCCTGATATTGAATGTGATACATGTATATTTATAGAAAATACCTTAATACAGTAAGAAAATGAATACTTGGATTGTGAATTTATCCGACTGTTACAATTTCTGACCAAAAAGACTTGTAGAATGCTCTTCTTGTGCTACGATGTATAACAATTTTCATAAAATGAAACTAGTCTATAGCTTCGTTGTGATAGTGTTCTGTGCTCTTAAATTATTAGGTTTTTATCCTATAAAAAACTTATTTAAAACTCGTTCATGCATTAAGAATCAGTCCCGGTTTATTTTTACGCGAGGAGTCGTCTTCTGTGATCTTGAATCACAGAGCCTGACTATACAGAGTCCATGCTTACGAAATCGCATTTTAAAATGGTATATGCACATATTTTAGTCCTGGAGTATTTCTTTTCCCAATAGAAAACGTTTTGTATCTTTTTGCGAACAAATTTAGTCCCGTATTGTTAGTTAAATTAAAAGAAATCGCTTCAAATGTAATTTCTCAGTACATTTAAATTTAGTACTGTGTGTTTTCTTATATAACTTATCTTATCCAGATTACCTTTTAGTTTATCATCATCTCTCAACTGAATAAAATTTCTGCGTATTCGGTGCGTATGGTTATGTTTTCATATTGCATCTGTAAATAAATGGTGTTTATTTCCCGTATTTGCCAACTTTGATAATTTTGACCATTATCTACACCATAAAGATGGCACATGGATATAAAGGAACAGTATAATTATGCACCGTGACAATTTTCCAAGCGTTTGTAAACATTAGATCAGTCTCAATTTTGACGCCACATATTCTATCGCTGGAACTCGCCGAAACCCAGAGATCATGGAGAGCCCTTGCGGCAACGAAGGAGTTCAGTGTGGTTATAGGACGTTTTTAAAGATGCTGAAGACATTACGTTTTGTAGAAAAAAAGCTAAACAATTTTATATTATTTTTTTTAAATCACAAGATCGCATGCAGGCCCGCAACCACGTCGTTTAGGCATCACAAAATCGCCACACGGACATCGCACAGTCACTGTCGACTTTATGCTTAGAAATCTTTAAAGTACAGGAGCCCCATGTTCTAAAGTAGATCTAACATAAGATGACAAATCATACAGTCACCGCGATTACTTTGCGATCTTTGCGATTGACTTCTAATCGCTGCACGTGCACACAATGATTCATGGATGAAAGGGTTATAAAATCCGTTTGGGCACCACACAATTTTGTGAACATATACGCTGTAGATAATGAAATTGGTAGGTGTCAAAATTTAAAAGAAAAAAAAAAAAAACAACATAAGCTGCGATATCGTACGGCGTCCGTGGGTTATGTTAACTTGGCTTAGCGAGATATTTCGAAAACAGTTGAAATAGAGACATACAAATGTAAGGGGTAAACTATTTCTTGGAGATTAAAGATCTTGTTCTGATAATTTCTCTTTTATGTATATTGTCATTTTTTTTTAATTTTCAAGTTTTACAATTTAAGTTTGACGAATAAATAAATTATAGGCTTTAATTGCTTAATGGTCATCAAATTTTAAACAAAGTTACACTATTCTCGTTATTCTACCAACAGATCTAAGTTAGTCGCATAAACAAACAGCCTTGACACCGTCAAGAAAATTCAACCAAAATATCTAAAGTTATCTTAAATCTTATAAAAAAGATTCTAAAGGACTAACCTTCGAAATAAAACAGGTACTTATAGGTTTAAGACCTCGTCCTGCGCGGACGCCTATAATATATTACAAAACAGATAAATCTAGCTTTCTTCGGTCGCGTCCATGTCATCAGAACTTATTTCCGAACTCAACCGAATAACGACGAGCTTTTTCCCGCAATTTATGTCAGTGAAATAATAGTAGACTGAATATATATCGCGAAAATCACAGGGCTTCAGACTCACAGGGTTACATTTTTTTCAAAGTTAACGAGCTTTGGCTTATAATTAAAACGTATCACAAATTCGAACATTCTATGGTACTCTTTCTACTACTTGACGATTTAAGTTCAAGTAAGTTTGCAATATTATCGGAGTAAATCCCGACTTAAAGAAGTTAACCGAGTTCATAACTGACTAAGTAGCCGCGCTAAATCGGGTATGGAAACTGTCATTTCGAACAAACTAATCCAAATCTAGTTTTACATATATTGTGTGTGTATGTGTCAAGTGTCACAAAAAATGTGTCTGTGAATCAACATTGTCGGCGATCAGGATATAACAACGCTAGTTAAGTTTCAAAGTTTGTATTTCTATCTTCTTCCACAGCAGTGAAGAAACTATTATTTGAAGTGTGAGAGAATCCCTGCGCTAATTTCTCATGAGAAATTTGCAATCGTTTCTGTACTCGGATGCGACCAGTCTAAAAATAGCAATGCAATCTGAGGTCTGAATTTGTTCTAATCATTAGATCTACGAACATTTTTCTCGTAAAGGGGACTTTAAAAATCACAAAAACAAAGCGAATTTAACATGAAAAATATATTTTAATGAAGATATCGTTTACTGCACATACTCCGCACCAACTTATATATTTATTACATTATACCGTATATTGTTGCAGAATGTTTAGATTCAAATTTTTATCATAGGCATAATTTAAAATGGGCTGATTTGACCCGTGGCCGTCGATATATTTTTTCCGTTCAAACTTGTTTTTTCCCTTACAGAATCAAAAATATAAATGTGTTTTACTATGAAATTGTCTCAAATAAAATTTTTAGTTTAATTCACGAATGTTTATCAACTGTTTCTGCGCGCATTATTTTTTCGTTTAAAAATTATGTTGCCGTCCATTTTTTATTTTCCCAAATCTGCTTTGGAACAAAACAATTGGAATTGCATTGTGAAAGTGAAAGCGAAAACTTTTTTCCTTGAAAATTGACACATTCGGTGGAAATAAAGGCGAGTGACAAGTAAGAATTGTTTCAGAAGTTATATGTTATTTATCTGTCGTGTTGTTCACTGTCACAGTTGTTTAAATCGTGAAATGAATTTTGCTAACGGGAAAAGTTAGGGATACTTTTAGACGTTACACTGCAATAACAAATGTAAAACATGAAATATCACAATAATCAATATAAAATAAAGAATGGTGCACGTGTAAACGTCTAAATATTTGGACTATTTTCAAGCCCTGACTACCAACTGCGCTATGATGGTAGCTTTGGTCTTGTAAACTAATAATTTCAATTTGCATGAATTTGTTCTGTGCCTTAGCAACGGATTATGTTCATTTATAGTTCTCAACTGAGCTACGTTATTTAGATATCAATCCATTCATTAACCCTTGTCATGCTGAATAAGGAATATTCCTGCCTTGACAGGAGCTATAGGCAAACATCAGCCTGCACATAATGTGCAATCTGATCTTTTTCATAGCACCTGTTTTTAAGTTTTTTTAAACCAGATAAGCTCAAAAAATTAATTTTCCAATGAATTCTCCCTCACATTTAGTGCATTTGGCACTTTGGGCACTTAGAATTTGTTGCAAATTGGTCATTAGTTTTTAGCTCCACTGGCCAAAAGGCCAGCCGGCTCTTGTCATGGCGGGGTGTCCTTTGTCTGTCCGTAAACTTTTACTTTAAAAATCTTCTCCTCAAAGTACTGGATGTATTCTAATCAAATCTCACAGGAATGTTCCTTGGGTGATCCTCTATCAGGTTGTTCAAAGAATTTTAATCAGTTGAAATTCATGGCTGTAGTGGGCGTGGCTAATTTCCATATATGGTAATAGGTGACTAATTGATGGATATCAACCAAATTCTACTGGAATACTCCTTGAGTGACACTTTATCAGTCAACAAAAAAAATTGTGATCAGAGGAAACTAGTACTTGTCACAGAATGTGACTTAAAACCACGCAAGTGCTTTCAGAGAATGAGATACTTTGACAGGAAAGGCAAAAAATATTTAAAAAAACTGAAGGAGGAGTTTGCAGCACAAGATTTTTTTTGTACATGTGTACAAAAAAAATTTAAGTTGAAGGGCAGATAATTCTTGAAGCAGGAAAAGTTGAGACTTCAAAATTGAGTCTTGCAAAACTCCAACATGTGATCAATGTTTGTATAAAGTTTCATTACTTTTGATTGAAAACTCAAGGAGGAGTTTGCAACACAAGATTTTTACTTGTGTACAAAAAAGTTTAAGTTTTAATTCTTAAAGCAGGGCAGTTGAGACTTAAAATCTGCGTATTACTTCAATTTGTGATTAATGTTTGTATTAAGTTTCATTACTATTGATTGAAAACTCATAGAGGAGTTTGCAACACAAAATTATAAGTACATGGCAACAATTGGCAAAAAAAGGTCTAAGTTCAAGGGGAGATCATTCATGAACCAGGGGGAGTTGAGACTTGAAAATTGCGTCTTGCAAAGCTTCAACTTATGATCAATATTTGTATTAAAAAGCATAACTATTGAATGAAAACTAAAGGAGGAGTTTGCAACACAAAATTATCAGTACATAGTAACAAATAGGACAAGAGCCATGTCGGACATGGCCATCCCCCGCTGAGAAAGCTTGATAGTAAACTGAAGCCAAATAGATTAAGGGTTCTACTTTAAGAAATTAAGCCCCTACAAAATCTAAGTATTTAAAATAACAAAGGGCAATAACTCCAAAATTATGCAAGCCAGAGTTATAGTTCTTGTGCACTGCACTCCTCTTCCATGAGATCTATCCACCCATAAAAATTCAAGTTGGTAGCTTTAATACTTAAGGAGATATGCTCCAGACAAAATCTAAGTCTTAAAAATAACAAAGGGCAATAACTCCAAAATAATGTAAGCAAGAGTTGTAGTTCTTGTGCACTGTACTTCCCTCTATGAGATCTATCCACCCATAAAGTTTCAAGTTGATAGCTATTATACTTTAGGAGATATGCTCCAGACAAAATCTAAGTCTTAAAAATAACAAAGGGCAATAACTCCAAAATTATGCAAGCCAGAGTTGTAGTTCTTTTGATACTGCACTTCTCCTCCATGAGATCTATCCACCCATAAAGTTTCAAGTTGATAGCTATTATGCCTAAGGAGATATGCTCTGGACAAAATCCAAGTCTTAAAAATAACAAAGGGCAATAACTCCAAAATTATGCAAGCATGAGTTGTAGTTCTTCACTTCTCCTCCATGAGATCTATTCACCCATAAAGTTTCAAGTTGATAGCTATTATACTTTAGGAGATATGCTTTGGACAAAATCTAAGTCTTAAAAATAACAAAGGGCAATAACTCCAAAATTATGCAAGCCAGAGTTGTAGTTCTTGTGCACTGCACTTCTTCTCTATGAGATCTATCCTCCCATGAAGTTTCAAGTTGATAGCTATTATACTTTAGGAGATATGCTCCGGACAAAATATAAGTCTTTAAAATAACAAAGGGCAATAACTCCAAAATTATGCAAGCCAGAGTTGTAGTTCTTGTGCACTGCACTTTTCCTCTATGAGATCTATTCACCCATAAAGTTTCAAGTTGATAGCTATTATACTTTAGGAGATATGCTCCGGACAAAATCTAAGTCTTAAAAATAACAAAGGGCAATAATTCCAAAATTATGCAAGCATGAGTTGTAGTTCTTGTGCACTGTACTTCTCCTCCATGAGATCTATCCACCCATAAAGTTTCAAGTTGATAGTTATTATCCTTTAGGAGATATGCTCCGGACAAGTTTAGTGACCGAATGACGGAAGGACGGAATGACGGAAGGAAGAAATGATGGAATGACGGACGGAGAGCATTACTATATCCCCTTCGCCGAAAACGGCGGGCGATAAAAAAATGTCTTAGTTCAAGGGGAGATAATTCTTGAACCAGGGGGAGTTAAGACTTTAAATTTTGAATCTTGCAAAACTTCAACCTGTGCTCAATGTTTGTATAAAGATTCATTTCTAACTGAAGGGGGAGTTTGAGACACAACCTTATAAGTAAATATTAACAAATAGGAAAAATGTCAACCTTATAAGTTCATATTAACAAATAGGAAAAAATGTCAACCTTATAAGTACATATTAACAAATAGGAAAAAATGTCAACCTAATAAGTACATATTAACAAATAGGAAAAAATGTCTAAGTTCAAGGGGAGATAATTCATGAACCAGGGGGAGTTGAGACTTGAAAATTGGGTCTCACAAAACTTCAACTTATGATCAATATTTGTGACACAGGCGACTCACGTAAGTAGATATATGCCGTTTTCGAACTTCTACAAAAGAGACCCGACAGATCCGGAACGGTGCATTACCAACTTCATTCGCCCATCTCTTAGACAGTCTCTTCCCTCAAACATATCGACAAGGGGATAATACCACAGAAGGATCATAGGCACTTGGATGCGGGATTTATTAAGATTTTACCAATATCACAAATCTATAATAAATAATAGACAAGGTAGTGCAGCCGCCATGTTTAAGAGAACGGATGTTTTTACAAGCATCTTTGGCTACCGTCACGGTACGTGTTTACTCGTGAGGATCGAGTACCAAATTTCTTGTAAAAACATCCGTTCCCTTAGAAAATGGCGACTGCACTACCTTGTGGATATATTTATTATAGTGATTCATGTAAGTTCTGATAAAATCCTGAATCCAAATGCCTATGAGAAGGATCAGTGATTATGTTCCAGAACTATAAGCACGCGCCATTTTACAAAGGCGGGAAATGCGCGTGCTTTCAAGTCACGTGAACGCAATTTCCCCTTCATTTTTATAAAGGGGAGCTACTCCACATGGTGTCCTGTCAACTCGGCCTGTTTAAAACTCGGCCAGCGTAAAACTCGGCCTGTGTAAAACTCGACCCGTCAACTCGGTCTGTATATGTTACAGTGAATATGTAAAATCAGGGATTTTGTAAAATAACTGAAAATTTCAGGGATTTTGTAAAATCACTGATTCCGTCAGTTATTTTATAAAATGACTAAAATTTTCAGTGAATATGTAAAATAATAGAATATTTGAGGTAACAAGAAGTTTTTCTAATTCATCATTTGGATGTTGTCTTGTCGAGCAGTGATATCAGATACGATAGCTGACTCACTATAAGCTGGATCAGGATCAGTTGTAGCTAACGCTGTCTGTAAGTCTTCCTCTGTGTCTAGTTTGTGCAGTACTTCGTCTGGAATTGACAATGAGGTGAGTCCAACTTTTGCATCTGCACCGAGTAGTGCAGAGAAAGGTGAACACTTAAATCCAGTGTGATGGCTTGAGTTCTTTTGGAACTGGACGAATTTGAGTCCAATAGTCCAGTCAGTTGAGTTGTTATCAGCTAACCAAGCAGCTAACATATCTTTGGCATCGCAGTTGGCCCTTTCACCTGAACCTTGGCTCTGAGGATGGTGTGGCTTTCCATGGACAATGACGAGACTTGGCCACAGCTGTTTTAGTTCTGTTACAATCTGAGCTGTAAACTCAGACCCATTGTCAGACTGTAGAATTGATGGTGCCCCAAGTAGTGGGAATATGTCCAATAACTGTAAGCTACCTCTGCAGCTCGTTTTGATGTTAGTGGACGTAAGACACAGAATTTGGTGAGATGATCTTGATAGTTCATTATCCATTTGTAGTGTCCCTTTGTCATAGACTGCATGTCTATTAAATCCACTTGTGCTCTAGAACTGAAGTCCTTAGTTAGAATAAGCTTTACAACTACTCCAGTGGTTGTTGTTCTCTTCTTCTTTTTCTGGCACTGGATGCACATGGATTTGTACAAGTTCAGACCTTCATGCGTGATGTTGGCGTATTTCTTGCTGAGCTCCTTGATCATTTTGTCTCTACCACTATGGCCTATGTGCAGCTATGTGGGCCTGTTTGATGACACCATATGTATTCTCAATGGTGACGAAATATTGTGGTGAACCATGCTGGCTCTCTCTTCTTGACACTCAATATTCCTGAGCAAGTAGTAATGTTGGTTCGTTTTCTGTTTCGTGGTTTCACATTCAAGAAGCTGTCCAATTGTGTTCTCATATTCTAATTTGGGTATAAGAACACCCTTGTTTGATTCGTAGCTTCTGACGAACGTCTCAAGGAAGGTAGTCTCGGGATCGAGATCCATTTTGCAATATTGTAACTAAGTTGCTCCATTGCTGCTTTATAAACCTAAGGTAATTTGTATTTCTCAGTTTGGTCATAGATAAGTCAAAAGTAATTAATGACTACAACTTTCCAACAAACATTTTAACAAAATCAAACAAACTTTTTCAACGACCTTTACTTTGAAGTGTGTTAAAGCAATCTATCAATCAATTAATTTAAGAAGAATTGATCAATTAAAAGAACAAAATGATCAATCACATCCATGAGAAAGCATGTATTTTAGATTACAATGTTTTTACTTTTTCTTGAACGATGATAATTATTTTGCTACAAACATTGCAATGTTTGAGGAAAAATATGAATATCAAACAAAAAAGAGAAATCTAACTAGCCTTTTTAATGAAATACCAATTTTTCTCAAAAACTGCACTGTTTTCCCTTTTTTACAAATTAACTGAATTGGTTTTACATACTTACTGATGAATTAGAAACATAGTATACCCTATTTCCTTCTTTTTACCACATATATTCCATTATTTTACATATTCACTGAAAATTTTAGTCATTTTATAAAACAACTGACGGAATCAGTGATTTTACAAAATCCCTGAAATTTTCAGTTATTTTACAAAATCCCTAATTTTACATATTCACTGTAACATATATAACTTATATAGTGTTTAGCCTAGTAAATGGATATATAAGTACACTAATCAGAATCATTGTGTGCAGTGTACTTAAAGGAGGTGCAAATTCACAATTGATGACTAAAATCTACGATCTTCATATTTGATACGTATATAACTTGTCATCTTCTTTTGTGCTTAGAAAAAAAGATTGAGTAAAAAGTAAGATTAAAATTATTAAAAAACATTTTTAAGAGTGATTATTAACTAATTAATATTTATTAATTATTAAAAAAAGCACATGAGGTCCCCCAAAAATTTATATTTCATCGTCATACATGTACCTATATACTATATAAACAGGCCGAGTTGACGGGTCGAGTTGACGGGCCGAGTTATTCACAGGCCGAGTTTACTGTGAACCCTCCACATTCCACAACAAACAATTAGATCTATTTAAAAGAGTAGCATACCTTTCGTACTTACTCCAGATAAGAAAATAAATAACGGGTACAAAATTTGCACGTGAACAATATTTCGCCACCCTGAATGACAGTATTGCCCTGCGTTCACGATGACAAAGCGGTGTGAACAGTTTGGGAATATCACCCCCGCCTTGCACGCAACTACACGTGCAAAGCGGGGTGTAATTCGCAAACTGTTCTCACCGTCTTGTCATCCTGAACGCAGGGATGTTTGTCTGTGTTCAAGAGATAGAGATCTGAGTGGTGGTCTTTTGATCATTTTTAGTCAGTATTTTTAACTGAGAAACACTCTGGCACCAGTGGCGGAATAAAAGGGGGATGGGGACAGGGACTAAGCAAATCCTCATCTTTAAGGTTCATGTAAAGTGTTTGAGACCCAATTTTAAGGGCGCTTCATTAGCCAAGAAAAGGCAGTATGTCCAGGTATATTGTATATCAAAATGAAGCTATTTTTTAGCACAAGCAGTTGAGCAACATAAGACTACCATAGCTAAAGCGGTAGAGCCAAAACACTGTGGAAAAGGGTCATTTTGTAGAGAACAAGCAACTGCACGACGGTTGGATAAAATTGGCTCATATTTTAACAAAGTACAGTCTAACGTACTACCCAGGTACTCCTACAACCTAAGATTTAAAACTCGGTCTCAAAAAAGCTCCTTTGAAACAATCAATTTCCATTTATTTTGTCAACATACATGTAAAACCGGTTTGGTCTGTTTTCAAAATAGATGTTAGGTATGGTGCAACAGCACACCATAATATTGTGAAATATTCTCTGCAATTAATTTCAAATTACAGTTTTTGAATTAATGATCTATAATAGATTACTTTATATTTATCATTCAGTGAAATAGAAATCGATATATTGCTAGACAACCTTACAGGTAGATAAACTATTATGTCCATTTATGTTGTGATAACACACCATACCTTAAAAAGATCTACACGTTTATAAAATTAGAATGACACATATGACATATGTGTTTATAAAATAAGTCAAAATAAATTGCTTGCATAACTACGTTTTGAGCTCGAGTTTTAAACCATTATTTGTAGTAGTACCTGGGTCGTACTTGAGACTGTAATTTGTTAGAATATGAGCCAATTTTATCCAACAGTCATGCAGTTGCTTGTTCTGTACAAAATGACACTTTTCCACAATGTTTTGCTATACCGCTATAGCTGTGGCAGTCTTATGCTGTTTAATTGCTTGTGCTCATAAATAGCTTCAATTTGATGTATAATAAACCTGAACATTTGCCTTTTTCTTGGCAAATGAAGTGTTTTAAAATTGGGCCTCAAACACGTTACATGAACCTTAATAGGCCGATTTTTTACGTCTTCCAATGATTTTGAAATACAGTAAAAATTGGGCAATAGTAGGAAAAAGAACCCCCGGGTTTTTGTAAGGCGTGCACAATAGGACCCCATGGTCGGTATAGTAAGACTCATAAGGGTTCTCTCATCAGGTTTTGGAGTTCCTGCGTTTAGTGTTGGCTATTACGTTTATGAAATCCTCATTTTTTGCGCAGTTATTGACATATTTTGTGTCAGCTACACAAGGTGTTGGATAGATGTGTAGAGATCAACTTGAGAAAAGAGTTGAAGACTGTTTATAATAGTCTTCAAATCTTTTCTGAAGTTGATTTCCACAGAGGGTCCTGCGGACTTGTTAACATTAAATATACTGATGTCATTAATAAAAAAAACCGCCTCGGTCGTTCAGAAATGGCATTTTCTTTTTACAAAACACTCTCCAAATTAAAACTTCGTTATACACATCGAAGCCAAATTCATTGCAGTCCGGCTCACGCAAAAACTATTCTTGAGTCAAGATTTGTTAAGGAGAATACGATTTCGTGGGTTTTTTTTTTTTTTTTTTTTGTGAGCAAAGGCTCGTTCCTGAACAGTATAAGGCATACAAGGTCGTCTACGGAACGTCAACAAATTGCAAACAAAATTATTTAAGTAACTCTACAGAAACAAGTGCCACAAACATATGTCCGTATGAAAGAAGATGCTGGTACTACAATAAACTAGGCCTATCAGGCACTTCTGATCTGGTGGGCAAGAAATCTCCGGGCGATTTCTAATAATATTTCGACTTACTGATTGTCTAATAACCCTTATTAATGCATTTGCCTAAGATTTTGTTAAACAATTCCATTTTACGCCAATGACAATTTCCGATGCGCGTTCCTTATCTTAGAGACGTCACAAGCGGTATGCCTTGACTTATTCTACCAGATTATCTTCTTCTAACGTTTAGCCTACAAGACGCACTTATTTAACAATCGTCAGGCCTGACTCAATTCAGGGCTTCAACCTTTTTTCTCTGGATCTAACTCCATTTCAAGAGCTCAATATTACGATGTCAATAATCGATTTATCGTCTTCGCAAAAAACCAAGTCGGAATATTCCAACGCTTCATGTGTAGATCACTGGCATATCAAATGCTAAGGGCAAATGTGTGTTGCTTTTTTTTTTTTTTTTTTTTTCTCCAAACAACAACGTGTAGAAGGCGCATCTGATGCTGGAAAAAAATGTGACCACTACTCATATTTAAACATAAAAAAATCAAGAAATAGAAGAAATCTTTTCTGTTGACGTGTGAAAATTGAATTTTATTAAAGCTAGCATATATTTTACGGTGTGAAATACCATACCACAGAAGGAAATTCCAAATTTTCGCTGAGGCGTTTAACTTGACGTCAGTATAGCTTTGAGAGTCCTGCCCTGTGTTCAGGAAGTAAATGCGCTTCGACAGCGCTTTGAGATGATACCCCGCTTTGCACGTGCACATACGTGCAAAGCGAGGTATCATTTCGAAAGCGCTACGCTAACGTTTTCATCCTGAACGCAGGGCAGGCAAGTTACTCGTAAGTCAAACTCGCAAAACCTGCGTCCCTTAACATCCCGACGGAATTCGGTATGTTTGAACCCCCTTTACAGAAACCACGGATCTGCACGATTGCCACAAGCTACCGTTTCATAGTCAAGGAAAGTGTGTCCTTCACTTTATCCGAGTTCCCTCAATTTTTACAAAGCTGATGAGATTGTTGATGTCTTACTTTAGATCAAAACTTACTGAAACAATGAGTATTATTATGTCCCCTTTGAAAAAAGGGGGAGGGGTGTATATTGCTTTGCACTTGTCAGTCGGTCGCCCGGTCAGTCCGTCGGTAGACCTTTTATGTCCGGAGCATGTCTCGAAAATTATGCAAACTAGCATCACGAAACTTCACAAGGTGGATAGATATCATTGAGAAGTTCAGTGCACAAGACCCATAACTCTATTCATCATATTTTTTCGTTAATGCCCTTTGTTAATTGACAAATAATATGCCACCGACCTGCTCTTTTGGGGACATAAAGGTTTTTTAAAAATCTCTGAATAGAATTCTAGTTGCAACCTATCAACAAGTGTGGCTCGAGGCATGACTTACAAAAATCCCCATGGTATCGACCCAGGGTGTTATTTTCAAGTCGGGTATTCGAAAATTCAAAAGTGCACAGTCTTTTTGGAACTGAGCGTATCTGATGGCTCACCGCCAATTCCTAGTGAGTTTGTGGTTTGTCACAAGGAAAGGAGATAATTTTGGATGGAATTTAATCATCATCGACATTACTTGTTTTAGCTAACCTGAGAAAAACGTGCTCAATGGTAGCTATTAGTATCACCCTGAGGTCGTCGTCCGTCGTCAACAATTTTCTTCTTCTCCTGAACCACTGGGCCGATTTAAATGAAACTTTTCCAAAATGTTCTTTGGGTGCCCCTCTTCTATTGTTGGCAAAATTCTGATTGGCCGATAAATATGGGCGTGGCAGGGCGTGGCATTTCTCACTTTGAAATCTTTGAGCGACATCGCCTCCTGAACCACTGGGCCGATTTCAATGATACTTTACCAGAATGTTCCTTGGGTGACACCTTTCAAAAAATGTTCGCAAAATTTTGATTGGCCCATAGATATGAGCGTGGCATTTTCTCTTTGAACGATATCTCCACCTGAACCACTAGGCCGATTTCAATGATACCTTACCAGAATGTTACTTGGATAACCCCTTTAAAAAATGTACGCGAAAATTTGATTGGCCCATAAGTATGGACGAGGCAGGGCGGGGCTTATTTTGAGCCCGAAAAATTTGAACGACATCTACTCCTGAAACAATATAACGTTTTCAATGAAACTTTACCATAAAGTTCTTTGGGTGACCCTTTTTCCAAAATTGTTCGCGGAATTTTGATTCGCCCATAGATATGGGCATGGCAGGGCGGGGCTTATTTTGAGCCCGAAATCTTTGAACGATATCTCCTCCTGAACCACTAGGCCGATTTCAATGAAACTTCTCCCGAAAGTTCCTTGGATGCCCCTACACACAAAAAAAAAAACGCGAGATTTTGATTCGCCTATATATTAGGGCGTGGCAGGGCGGTGTTGTTTATTAGCTCGAAATCTTTGAACGACGTCTCCTCCTGAACCACTAGGCCGATTTTAATGAAACTTTACCAGAATGTTCCTTTGGGAGACATTTATTAAAAGTTGTTTGTGAAATTTTGATTGGTCAATGAATAAGGGCGTTGCAAGGCAGGGCTTATTTTGAACCCGAAATCTTTGAACAACATCTCCACCTGAACCACTGGGCCAATTTCAATTAAACTTTACTAGAATGTTCCTTTGATGACCCTCTTTAAAAATTGTTCGCAAAATTTTGATTGGTCCTTAATATATGGGCGTGGCAGGTCGGGGCTTAGTTCTCCTCAGTAATGATTGGGTGGGCAGGATCTATTTTCACTTTAAATTCCTGGAACAACATCTTTTCTACCTTTAGGCAAATGCGAATGAAAATTTGCCAGAAAGTTACTTGGATAAGACCAATAAAATTCAGGTGAGAGGTTTAGGGCCATTCTGGCCCTCTTGTTTTGTTGTAAATGAGATACGCTATGATATTCTTTTCAATTGGAGTTATAATATTTAAGTTTATTGTTGCTTGGCTTTTGTTTTGAAGTTTAAGATCGATAATCTTTCATTGAGTTACCATCAAAAGCTATAAATTTTGCCATTTAAACTTTTGCATTTCATGAAATGAAAAATAATCAATCATTTTTGTGTGTGAACTTTAAGTTTGCTGAAACTAAGCCGAGATTGTTATGAGGCTACAGACTTCAACAGAGCACACACTGAACGTAAGGCCTAAATGGATTTAACTTCACCAAGGGCGTAGCTCCCATTACGCAAATTACGCAAGTGCGTAAAGGAAATATTGCTCTGTTGAAAAATATAGTGGATGAATGATCAAAGTATCGAAACTACAGCTTATTCAAGCTGTAGTTGCGATGTTTTGATTATTCACCAACGCGCAATTCGTAAAATGGAGAGGATGAAAGGCATTCTCCTTTTGTCAGAGTTGTCATATAGTCTTTATCCTATTTATTCTTTGGTCGTTGCATTCTGAGTGCGTAAAGATTTAAAAATCCTAGTTATGCCTATGTTCACTCCCCATTGATATGGTACGATACTACGATATGGTTTGTTCCGCATCCGATAACAGTATGCGGTTTATTTATTTATTTTTGTTTTTTGGTTTTTTTTTGCGTCGGTTATTTTTCGCGTCTTTGGGGTCCAACACAGATTGGCTATATTTTAGCGAAAGTTTTTGACGTCCCGAGAAGAAAGAAGTCGTAAGTAAAACTAGCACTAAGTACTAGGGCGTGGAATTTCTATCCTATACAAAATATTGAGCGTTATCCTTGATTTTGCGTGTTCAATCGGTTGCGAATGTAAGCGAAATAAATTTCTCGCTAAAATTGTTGGCGTCCATGTATTGAAACTACGTCTAGATATTTTGACCCGTTACTGCATTTACCAGCGTTGCGTTCGGGATAATAAATTATGTCAAACTGTTTGCAGATTATACCCCACTTTTCACTTTGAAAAAAGGGGTATAAATTGCAAACAGTTTGTTTGGATTTGTTATCATGAGCGCAGAGCTGGCGTAGGTTATAAAATATGGATCAATGAGAAAATATACGGGGTTATAACAAGGTGATCGTGGTATATGTCAACATGTGAATAGGTCAAGTGCTGGTCAATGACGACGGTCAAACTGATGTCAGTGACAGTTTCTAAAACGTTGGTAAACATTTTGTATCCTGAACGCAGGACTGGATTTGGCCACCTGAGATGAAAATAAACTTCAGACCAGTTGAAGCAACCGCAGAAAAAAGATTCATCGTGGTACTTTTTCGTTAACTTTATTTTCCCAGCCTGTTTGGATATCAAATATTTAAGAGATGGAGATGGTATTTTTTTTATTCATGACCGATATGAACCGAAATATCTTAATTAACGCTGTTTGAAAACGCGTATTCATACATGGATGAAGGTCATAATTTTGGTTCTGGCTTCATACTTCATGAATTAGAAAAATATTCTATTTCCGTCATGACATCTTATATCCCGTGCCATGTTTTCGATATAGATAAAAAAAGGTTTAAATAACTCATTTAAAAGGAAAGTACTTTCATAATTGAAGTGAAAGGGTTAGGTAAGATTCCTTTCATATGCTTTTTTCAGTCAAGTACAAGATATGCCTATGCCGGAAATAAGCTCAGCGCCTACGTCAGAGCTCAGTTTTGAAAATACACCTATACAGTCATACATTTAAGTGGTCAGAATGGTGCTTTTGCAGCACCGAGATAAAATCAGTTCTCCTAACCACCGTAACGGTCATTGTGGCATTCTTGGAGAGTTTAACAGCATGAGGGCAATAGAATCACTCTGGCTACTATAGATCAGTAAAACTGATAACAGAAAATCATCCATGTGTTCTTATCACTTTTACATTTCTACTGATTTTATGTGCGCAACAATCAGAGCTTGCAGGTAAATTTTCAAATTAAAATATTCTGATTATAATGCATTAAAGCTTATTTTATGTATATTCATTACAATTGTCTGATTAGGACCATTTAAATGAGTTCCAACAACATAGGTAAAATTTTGTGAAAATCATAAACCAGAGTAAATTTGGGCTTACGTCATAAATTTTAGATTTTCAATATATCATAATTACATTATTCATGTTACACATAATATAATACTTACAATTCATTAGCCAGGAAAACCTACGCAATTGACAATGAAATTGACCTAAGACTTTAATAATATTTCTAAAACAAAAGGCCCAAGAGGGCCTGTATCGCTCTGCTGGTTTAAACATCTCAAGATTTGAAAGAGAGATATTGAAAAAAGAACGTAATGAAAGTCACCATCGTTCAAAGGAATTCTAACTTTTTCCAAAATGATACTAATTTACAAGCTTTCAGAAGTGAACACATATAACTAATATGTAAAATGACATGGATGAAGACCATTTCTATATCACTTTGAAAAAAACACACTTATTTAACTCAAATTGTTAAATAAATTTTATTTCACCCATTACCTGACAATTTTGATTTTGATTGATCTGAATTCCAATTGTCTTAGCAGACAACAAACATACAAGAGAGACAGAACAGCCCTTAACCGCTCACCAGAATTTTATTGGTCCAGTACACATCATACAAGTAACTTTCTGGCAAAGTTTCATTCAAATTTGCAAAATTGTTGAAGAATTTGAAAGGATGTTTTTCCAAGAATTAAAAGTGATAATAGCCCCTGCTCACCAATCCATAACTTAGGCGACTCAAATAAGCCCCGCCCTATCACGCCCATATTTATGGGCCAATAAAAATTTTGTGGACAATCTTTAAAAAGGGTCACCCAAGGAACATTCTGGTAAAGTTTTACTGAAATAGGCCCAGTGGTAAAGGAGATATCGTACAAATATTTCGGGCTCAAAATAAGCCCTCCTTGCGACACCCATATTCATGTACCAATCAAAATTCCGCGAACTCTTTTTGAAAAGGGTCACCTAAGGAACATTCTGGAAAAGTTCATTGTATTTGGCGAAGTGGTTTAGGCGGAGATTTCGTTAAAGATTTTGGGCAAAAAATAAGTCCCGCCCTGCTACGCCCATATTTATGGGACAATCAAAATTTCGTTACCAAATTTTGAAAGGGTCAACCAAGGACTATTCTATAGCACACGAAGATCGTAAATATACAAAGGTTTTACTGGGTATAGTGTTTTATACGAATTCTATCATTACGCGTGAAGACGTGTCTGTAAACAGTATGCAATCTCACCGTGGTTAAGCGAGTGTTATTCTCCATTACAGTTCAACTGGCGGTGAGTGGCTTAGCCGTGACGTGCTGATTTTGCGAGTTTATAGACTTGCAATTTCAAGTGAGTGATCAAAGATCAATTTTACATTGAAAAAATGATAGGAGATAACGGTTTCTCGAACCTGCGGGACTATACCTTTCAATATTTGTGGTTATTACAAAAGTTAGTAGGCAATTGTCGTTTACGCGTGCAAATAACTGTACCAAGTGTCCGAGTGACTGCTTAAATGGCAAATCTTAGATTGAAATCACGTAAGGTAAATTATGTAGGAAATGCATCTATCGAATTAAAAATACTCATTTTCGTCTATAGTTTAAATCTATTTACGAAAATGATTCCTAGGTAACCTTGTATCAGTCTGCAAAATATTAGTATGACGTTCACCATCAGCACTTTCAGTGCTTTGAATTATGGTGAAATAAAAACACAATAAGATCGTTTTCTTCGAAAACAAACTTTTCAGCCAATTCGAAAGTACGAATTTTGACGTACACAAGATGTGAATTATTTTAGAGATCAATAGATTATTCAAATACAAATACAAATACAAAAATTTTATTTAAAGTCGGATACATATATAACAAGAACAACATTAGCGATGTATCGCTATTTACCGACCCAACATGAAAGACATACATGACAAACAATTTACAATACATGACAAAACTATACGTGGACATCAAAGGATATTAACATACAGAAGAGTTACATTAGATCAAGAAATATTAAACGAGTTTAAGAGTTTAGACACATTAGTATAAAATAGTTCCACTCATGCTTTCCCTCATGGAGACAGTTTTATGAATCACAGTAGATCTGTATAATAGGTTGGTAATCACAGGTATGCTTAACACAGTCTTGTTTGAATCACAGGTTTACTGAGCAGTATTAAAATAAAATAGAAGCACTGATGTAAATTAATTTGCTATATCACATTTAAAAGTACAACCAACTTCATTATGGTTAAAATCAGTTTGTAATAGATGTAAAGAATAAGGTATTTGGTAGACTATCAAGTATTAATATAGAAATAAAATGAACTGTATTTGAAGATAAGCCCCAGCCCCTCCCATTCCAAGAGTAATATTGAACTCTATTACCACAAGGAATAAGCCCTTAATGAAGTCGTACTTCTTCATTTAAAGGGGCCCCACCCATTTGAAAACTAATATTAAAATGAAGTTTAAAATTTATTTCAATAACTTAACACAAAATCTAAAAATGGGATTTCTAATTAGTCTACAATAAAGATTAGTATATCAAGCAAAATTGAGCATTGTCAGCGCGAAGAAAAGCAAACAAGAACACATATTGCAAGCAAAGACAGAAGCATTGCACAAATAAAACACAAAAATCTAATTTGAACAGCAAGGGCATCTGCAAGTCTCCCCGTCCCATGATCCAATAAGACTCCTAAAATGGCTTAGGCTAGTAGTATCACGAAGATGCTGGGGAAGAGAGTTCCAAAGTCTAGGAGCTGCGGAACGGAAAGACTTGAGGCCATAATTTGTTGTCCTTACCTGTGGGACCTCTGCTGTATTTGAGTATCTAAAAGAGTAAGAAGTTTCTTTTAAGTTAATCATGTCATGGAGATAAGATTCGTTGACTTCATTGAGAAATGAAACTAAAAACCTTATCGAACTAAAGAGTGGGGTGGGGTTTTTAGTTTCACACCGAGCTCTATGCGATCTACTCTTATCATTAAATATCATGAAGTAAAAAATGTAAAGATTAGTCTGTTCTTTAAGATTTCTTGCAGACCTACGTAGCGATATATACTGAGTCTATCAGCAGCGTACTAGATCTATAATTGTACATTTTCCGCAATTTGTTTATTTTTCAAAGAACCTTCTTTTCTTGCTATTCAACAGTGCTTTGTAACAATGCCATTACTTTGGCTAACTCGTAAAAAAGCCAATTTGTTTATACAATGGACAATGCGCAGAATGTCAACTTGTACGATTCCCGGCGCACAACACAACATCTTAGATCAAGGATAGTTCAGTCCGTCCTACCTACAAGGACAAAGCGTTCCGACTACACTGTGTTATGTCCGATCGATCTCGAAGAATGCGAGCAGAAATGACGGTCGGCCTAGATTTAAAGAAATTAGAGGATTTAAGGATATTCAATGGATACGATACATCAGAATTAGATAGAAAGGTAATATTTCTTGGTTATCTGATATATTTTGTGTTGTATATTTTTGTAACAAAAAAGATAACCGCGTTTGATTTGCGGGTAAAATTAGTTTCACATGGTTCTTAAATCGCAGTATTTTAGTCATGTAATCAAGTTAAATTAAGTGAATAAATAACAGGTTATTCGTCATATTCATCTCATTTTTCGCCCATTACAGTTGATATTCACCGATCTCTATTTCAAACATACAGAATACAATTATGAATGTCATCAAATTTGAGAAATTCATTCACAACAAGGTAGCAATTCATTTGTGCGGTGTGTATCGTTCGACGGCAAACTTGACAAGAAATTGCATGAGGGGAAACAAGAATATTTATACTGCAGACCTCAACGAATCACGTGGTGACGCTACCGGCCAATCGCAAAGCACATTCGGAGTGCGAGTGAGGGGGCTTGACCAATCAATGCAGACTTTCCTGACAACTGTTACTAAAATTAGAAATTTCTAAGTGAGGTAAAGGTCACAGTGATTTTTCTGATGTAATGGTTCCCGGTTAACAAGCTCACCCTTGGTTCAATCGTCTTACCTTTACTCCATTAAGAAGAAAAATGAGCCCTCCTGTAAGTTATTTAAAGTTTGTTATTACTTGAAATTCGCGTATTTTGCTATTTTTACAACTAGGAATGAACTTGTCATTTTCGCAAAGAATCTGTGATAACTCCATGTCCCTGTTGAGTGCACAAAATGGCGACCTAAAATGTCATGACTACAGCTAAATTTTACTGTGGTTACAAGACTTAGATTTGCCTTCACGAGCGTTTTACAGAACTAATGAAATTTAAAACTTTGCATTTAATGAAATTTCAACTCATCTAGATAATGAAATCAATTTTCTTTCTAAATTCTAGATTATATTTGCAATAGATCTTCATTGAATTTATAGATCTAAAGATCTGCAGTAAAGAGAAGACAAAGCCTGTTGCAAGATGACCTCAATTATTTCAGCTGAAAAACAATATGTTAAATGCATATTGTCAAATCTCAATTATTGTGTAGATCTAGATCTATGCCATGACTCTTTGTATTTTCATGGAACAAACTAGAATCTAGTCAATAATGAATGGTCTTCAAATAAAAAACAAATCAAGAACAAAATACTATGCAGTACAAGCCTGTTCCTTAATCTGTCAATCATCAAAATTATAGAGGTTTTGCTAGAAAAAAATATTAGCTGAAAATGCCTCTAGATGTTGACCACCGTCATAAGCACCATATTGATTCGGGACATCATATTTCCACGGTGATTTACAAATTCTATCTTGAAAGAATTTGTTAAAATCCAAACATTTGATTTTCGTATTCTTTTACATTCCTTGGTGTGTATACGTATGCACCATGAATTGGTCAAACTTGCATTTTGTTTTCAACTTAAAAACAAGAAAAAGGAGTTAATTTGGAAAGGGGGTGGCTGAATGATGGAACATGACGTTGATTTTGAAATCGTTGATATTTTTATCAATTTCATATTTAAAATTTAAGACATTGTTGATCTGATGAATTTGGTAGATATGTGAAGGGTTTTCTCAAAAAATGTGCATCAATTCACATACCACAGAGCAAGTTTTTTCTAAAATCAGGGTCCAAAGAATTCAGAAAAAGGCATTTGTCCTGCAGGGCAAGTCACTTGAAAATGTTACTCGCCCTGCTTTGAATGTAATCGCCCTAGGATTGGCCAATGATCTTTTAAAAAACTTACTTATATCTGTATTTGTAATTTTATTTTTTTTGGTGCAGACGAAAGCAAAAGACAAAATTAATCACGTCGTAATAACTTTAATTTTGGAGTTTAAATACAGGTAAATAATGTTTCGGACGAGGGAAATAATCTACTTCTTAACATATGATATTGTGGATTTTTCATGTTCAATTTGATGATCGTGTCTATAAACGACTAAAGAAGTAGTAGATATACACAAAGCAAGTGAAAAACCTTTGAATTCTCAATAATTTCCATGTTTTGGGGATCGATAAACATTTACAATTTTCGGGTACCGGGTTATATGTTGCCAATACAGGAAGTTTATTTTAGAAATCAAAGTACATGACTTTCTACAGATCAAGTTGTTGCGAATTTCTATCATTATTTAATTTGTTTGGGGCCCCTTTTCTGTCTTAAAGCTGTAATTACCCAGATACTAGGCATTGTTATTGAGTGCCATTAATTTCTTCACTCGTCCGGGCAGACAATATAGATATGTATAACTCTACCATTTATAATTTTTGAGTTATTACCCTTTGTTTGATTCAGTTTGCAAATTCGTGTTCGGTCCATAACTTTCAAAATACAAGGACTACGATGTAGAAACTTCACATGTATGTAGAACTTATAGCTAGGGTGTTTGATTACATTATCTCAATCTGATTGAATTTGTGAATATTTTAGTAGTACTTGGGTACATATAATTACTTGAAGAATAGTGATGATATCCATAAGTAATCCACAGTTCTTTAACTGCCCTAAGAACACATTTTCCCAAAGACAAATAGGAAAATGAAACAAAACAAACACTTCCATCATAATAAATACAATATACTACAGTGTTTGCTAGAAAATACATCATAAGGATCAATAAAAAGTTCAAAACATCACCCATTTATGTCTGAACTTCCGGCGTATAATGCCACGCCCAGCGTTGCTCTTGTTTTAGTTTCCATACCATTAAAAGGAGACACAAAAATAAGCAATCAATTGGAACTGGCCAAATGTACATGTATTTACACATGTATGCGTTGATTATAATGCTGACGATATACTCGTACACCTCCTTGATTGGGATTCTGACTGAAACACGATTTTTCGGATAATAGAATAAGATTAGGATTCTGACTGAAACACGATTTTCAGATAATAGAAACCTGTGCTTAAAAGCAACTTTTCTTCTGACAAATAGGTGTTGCTAATAAGCTGATTCCTCTGTATAACCTAAGTGGAGCTCAAGGTTATAAGTGTTATTTATCCGAATATGAACCATAGTTGTTTTACTGATCGACTCAATTTTTGGCAAGAGGTTTTCAATGGATTAAGTTCTGGTTTCAAAACATTTGCCAATGATGATAATTTGAACCCTGCTTTTCTGAATTGTAAGGGTTTTTATCAGAGAACCTTTTGTAAAATGTTTGTAGCCAAATAAAGGCGCTAATATGATTATTTTTCAAATGAAAGAAAATTGTAAATCCTGCACAAAAATAGTGTTGCACCATGAAGTGAATAATTTGTCGACATCTAATTGGTTTATTTATGATACAAATATTGTCAGCTTGACATTGTTTGCAACATCTTTTATTTTGGATCATCCTTGATTTCTCTATTGAAATGCTAGCTTAATTTCTTTTTCTGTTCATAAAAGCACTCGATTGAGACAACACCAGCATCTTCTCCAGAACAGCCCTACGGTTACGAGGATGGTGATAGTGACTACACGCCACACAGACACACACATACAAAGGCCAAAAGTAATGGAACAAAGCAGAAATGTGGACGGCCTGCTAATCCTATCCCGCGACACAAACGGGAATCACATATCAAAGCAGAATACAAGAGAAGAGATAAAATTCAGGTTTGCTTTTGTATCAATTTAAAAGAATATTTATTTAGAAAAAAACATGAAATAAGAAAAAAAAGAAACTTTGTAAAGTTTGACTTATTTATTGTACAGTATAAAAAAAGTGGGCCAACTTATTTCTGGCCCTCTTTCTGGTCGGGTGTAATCATGTCTCACTTTCGATTATCAGAATAGCCTATTCTAGGCTATTCTGATAGTCCATATGTGGACCAGTCTAGAGCCGGTAGCCGGAGGCGGACGTATATTGGCGTCACCTTCTCCGTCTGTCCGTCCGTCTGTCCGTTCATCCGTCCGTCCACTTTTCTTGTCAACGCAACTCCTCCTAAACTTCTGGCTGGATCTTCTTGAAACTTGGTCAATATTATCACCTCAATTGGTAGATGTGCATGAAGGAAGGATTTTACGGTTTGTTGATTTTTGCCCGAGTTATGCCCCTTGATAACTTAGTCTCTGGGTCCACTTTTCTTGTCAAAGCAACGCCTCCTAAGTTTCTGGCTGGATCTTCTTGAAACTTGGTCAATGTAATCACCTCAATTGGTAGATGTGCATGAAGGAAGGATTTTACGGTTCGTTGATTTTTGCCTGAGTTATGCCCCTTGATAACTTAGTCTGTGGGTCCACTTTTCTTGTCAACGCAACTCCTCCTAAGTTTCTGGCTGGATCTTTTTGAAACTTGGTCAATGTAATCACCTCAATTGGTAGATGTGCATGAAGGAATGATTTTATGGTTCAATGATTTTTGCCTGAGTTATGCCCCTTAAATAAGTAGTCTCTTGGTCCACTTTTCTTGTCCAACTCCTCCTAAGTTTCTGGTTGGATCTTCTTGAAACTTGGTCAATGTTATCACCTCAATTGGTATATGTGCATGAAGTAAGGATTTTATGGTTCGTTGATTTTTGCCTGAGTTATGCCCCTTTAAAACTTAGTCTCTGGGGCTTATTGCCTCAGTTATGCCCCCTTAAATTTAGTCTCTGGGGCTTATTGAAATTGCAGCCTTGTGAATCCAACTCTTCCTAAGTTTCTGGCTGGATCTAAATGAAACTTGGTGGATATTATAACCGAAATTGGTAGATAAGCATGAAGTAAGGATTTTATGGTTCATTAATTTTACCCTAAATTATGCCCCCTTAAAACTTAGTATCTAGGGCTTATTGAAATTGCAGCCTTTTGAACACAACTCCTCCTTACATATTTAAATGAAACTTGGTAAATGTCATCACCATAATTTGTAGATGTACATGGATCAAGGATTTTATGGCTCATTTATTTCCCTGAATTATGTCCCCTTAAAACTTAGTGCCTGGGGCTTTTTGAAATTGCAGCCTTGTGAAGGCAACTCCTCCTAACTTTTTGTCTTGATTTAAATGAAACTTGGTCATTTTCAATTTGGTTCTGTCAAAATAAGTAGTGTCTACAATTATTTTTGTGAAACAGCAGCAAAGTGGCGGCGTATTTTGTGACGATGGCACTCTTGTTGATATTGATAATGACTATGATATATGGGTTATTTGCATGTTAATGATAATGAGAAACACTAATTGCTCTTTATTATTCAGGTAACCCTGATGTCTTGTATGTACCCACCCCATTGTAAAACATATATTGTTTTTATTGATCCTCAGGATAAAAGAAAATGAAGGAATATTCTAAATAACAAGCCAAGCCTTAACTTCATTTTTAGCTCAACAATTCATGGCACCCAAACAAAGAAAAATGTTTGGGTCAGTCTCTTGCTAACATTGAAGCAAAACCCTTTCCTGTTTTACAAAATTTTGGACCTGTCCAAATTCAAAGGTTTGCAGATGAAAATTAAAAGTGGATTTGATTTGAAAAACAACCATTCAGTAGGGTAGAAAATAGTGTGGAAAAAGAAGAAATTGCTTGTCAGAAGCAATTTCTTCTTTTTTCACAATGTTTTCTTAATCATAGAATCAAAGGCACGTAAAAAGCAGGGATTAAACAGCAAAGGGTTAAAGAAAACCGCACTTACTCTTAACAGCCCTGCATTCAGGATGAAAAAACGGTACAAACAGCTTTTCAATTATACCCCAATTTGCACCTGCAAGTGCATGTGAAAAATGGGATATAAAGGGCATGTTTCTGCACTGTTTTGTCATCCTGAACGCTGGGCTGGCGTATTCTCACATGTGAAAAATTTAAGCAAGCTAGCCGTGAGAGATCCAGAGGGGTGTTAAGGGGGTTTAAACAAACTCCCTGTATCAAGCCTAATTTTTATGGAAAGAAATATTTATAATAGTTTGCTGTTTTTGGGATAATTGATTAGCATGCATGCATGGTTAATTTCTGTACAATTTTTATGCCCTCCACATCAATAGGTCAGGGCATTTTGTTTTACCATTGTCCATCTGTCCATTAGTTAGTCTGTCTGTCTGCAAAATTTAACCAAAAACTTAACATCCCAAGAACTTTAAGGCTATTCAAGATACAATGCTCATATTCAGTATAGTGATAGCTCTTGATGATGCACATCTACGGATACAAAGGTCAAGGTAATGTGACAATGTCAAGGTTATCAATCAAGGTCTTAGTGTTAAAAATTGCTGTTTCTTGGACATTTTTGTTTCACAGACACATCTTATTTTTTTTCATTGCCAGATAACCAACAAGGCCTTAGTAAATAAATATTTTCTTACTGCCATGAGAATTTACTTATTTCAAATTGAGATTAAAGCCCTATTATCTTGAAGTACATTTGTACTTGACTTAATTAAATGCATGAAAATAAAGGATAATCAAGGTAAATTGCTTTAACTCACCACAGTCAATATGAATTTTAAGTTGAAATAGAAAATGATTTCAAGTATGAGTAAACCCTCAATTGTAGAATTTTCTTTTATAATCTTGAGCTCTCATGCCTTTCATTGAAGTTCATTAAACAATTCGATTCTAACTCTAACTACATATTGATGCTTTTCATTAATAATGTTGATATCAAATAGGAAACAGTCATCTTGAAATTATTACAAACTAGTGGAAATTTTGTATTTCATTTGAAAGGGGAAAATTTGACTTTATAGACAATTTCTTTGATAAGACTTTAGGGACCATTTTTTTGCCCAGTTTTCATTAGTTTACTAGGTGGGCGACACCTCAAGGGTTTCATAATTGTTTGTAAAAAAAGGGGACTGAAAACAATATAGGGACTATTTTCGATAGGCTTTATGTTTAATTGAGTGAACAAAAAAAGTATTTTCATGAGTGTTGGGGCTACCATAAGAAACATAGCATTTGGTGTTCAATAATCAATGATTTATTAACCTTACGCGAAAATTTAAAACGGCTATCCTATTCCTTTAATGCAAAAATGACACGAAACGCGGAAATTGTAGTATTGTTTCTTAAAAGCGCATCATTTCGCACGAGATTGCATAGCAACCTTGATCATGACCTCATATGTATAATGTCTTGCTTAGAGGAGAGATATACACATTCGGACGTAATTTTCTCTTCAATGCGAATTTTCCCAGACATTCCAACTAGCTGTAGACCTAGATGGAGAGCTCCTCTACGCGATTATGTAGCTTTTACCAAACTTTATCATTTAGATTTTTCTGCCCTCAAATCGCGGCTATATCCAGCAAAATTGTATGTTTTATCGGTGTAGAACATTCCGTTCCGAAAGAATCGAACAAAGTTCAATTCATTCTTCTCTTCATTCCTCTAAAAAGCTGGATAGAATGCTTCAATTTGGTAACAACACTTAAGCCTGCTGTCAAAAAAGGGTGTTCCATAATAAAGCATGGGAAATCTGAGAAGGGACCTCAATAACAATATCTTTGTTTACAATTGGATAATGCCTGCAGCACACAAGTATGATCAGTTTAATTATCATTCTCTGAGCTTAATTAGAAACTTGGGTTGATGATATTTGTACTCAGGTTGTATTCAAACAAATTACCATCATCAAGAATTGTTGGCTAGTCTATCTAACATGGAAATCAGACCAGGATGATACGACAATGACTAGTATTTAACAAAGCACAGCAGATATAATGCTTTTATTGTTGCAAGACATGGGATTTTTCTTTCTTACCATTCTGATAATCTGAATCTCTTAGATATTGTTTGTCTTAACCCTTGTCATGCTGAATAAATTTTGGCTAAAAAAATCGATCAAAATCAAAGGGCAAAAAGCACTGAAAGTACCAACTGTGGGTCAATTTTTATTTGAAAAACTAAATCTATTGACAATTCTGGTTTGAAAGTGAGAAACAGGTGGTGTAGACTAACATCAGACTGCACATATGTGCAGGCTGATGTTTGGCTATAGCCCCTGCTAAAGCAGGAATATTCCGGGTTCAGCATGTCAAGAGTTAAATTTAATATTGATTGAATTAGGAAGGTAGAGTTGTCACTATAAATGATACATGTGTGGAGTCGAATCTTCAGTGATAGAAAAATCGAACATGCTGTTATGACATTCAGAACACCAATTGGCCAATCTCGCGATCTACCTCGGACGTACATAGAAGGACTATTTTTAAAAATTACATGAGAACCTTGGAAAAACTCGATGATATCAGTTAAAATGGCGCCAGCCCTCGAAACTGTGAGTGAAAGCATTTGACATCGCCAACACTACTCATTTAAGTCACTGATCATATCCTTATATAAATATCTTTAGATTCTGAAATAACGGCTGAAAAAAATCTTAATTTTTGAGAATGATTCTTCATTCTCAAAAATTAAGATTTTTCAGCTGTTATTTACTGTAAAAGATATTAATCTACAGTGCTAATTTTTCCTTCACTGTTTCCACCTAACAAAATACACGATTTTGTTTCATACCCATCCGCCTCTCATACATCCGAGGTCTGTTGCAGTTTATGGAAATGGCCGAGTGATGTTCCGAATGGCTGTTATGACTGTGTGTTTATTCCACATGGCAGGGTATGGCTTAGCCGTGAAAGACAAGTTTAGTTTTCAATACTTTTGGTTCTTTCAAAAGCTCAACAGCGATGGTAGGCTCAAGAGCAATTACCATTAACGTTTATAAATAATTGTTTCCTCGGACCAAACGGATTAATATGCTAAATGTGAAAGAGAATATATTTCATCATTCGAGAAACAAATTTTTGTAACCAAGCTGAAGTTACAAGGCTTTGGTTACACTCCTACAATTTAATGGTTCAGACTATGTATAAAAAAGAGAAGATATAAAAAAGCTAATCTACCTTAACTTTTAACAACATGAAATGCAACAGCCAATTACTTAGGCTCCACCCTGCCAGTGAAAATATCAAGGATTATACCTGATAATTTTTACTGGGTTAACTATGTTTATAAAGATTATGGAATTCTATAGGTGAGTATGAATTAATTTTGACTTTATGAATTCAGCATATCGATGACTTGGCAAGAAACAGTTGTAAATATCTTTAAGTTTATATGCAGATACAACTGTTTTGTGCTGAGCCATTAATATTATCATCATTTAAACAAAAAATGTTCACAAAAAACATGTGAAGCTATAGTTGAGAAAGATAAGGAAAAGAAACCTTAAGTTTTCCATATTTAGCACTATGACGAAAGATTTTGATTGAGAATCCATATTTTAAAGCTTGATCCTCTAATTTATCGCTTTAATTATTGTCTCCAAGAGTATGTATGATCATCCTATTCATTTTATGAGAAAAATCAAGAAAACTTTAGACTGATTTGAGTATCAATAAGGTTGTGATATGATCGCCTCATTATCTTATTTGGTAAATTATCTGCAAAAGAAAAATGGCTAGAAAAAGCAATGGCATAACTAATAATTTGATTATATTTTATTTATTGACTTTTTTTGTATGTGAAGATTTGAAGGGCATCAATATGTGGTGAAGAGTGCTGGTGATGTGATGTGATAGTAATTATCAAAATCAAACATCTTTTCTTTTTAAATATTATTCAAAGAGATGAAAATACAATCCTAGTGAGTATAGTGTGGTTTTATTGACTTGAATCTGACCCCTGCTATTTAGATGAATAAAAATATGATTATTCCTACTTGGCTCTGCACGTGCTTTCATAGGAATGAATAACAAACGATATTGAATGTATTATACATTTTGTTTATTGATAAAATATGTCGGCTTTTTTCCACAGAGGTCAAAGTCAGGTCAAATTTACCAGGCTATACTAGCATTAAAGCATTTGATTGACAAAAAATGCTATTTTTCATTTTGAAAGCAAAATCACACTCTTTATATTTAGACCTGTGTTTTAGTTTCAAAACATTAGCCACAGCCTAGACCAGGCAATTTTGTTATGATATCATGAACTGATGTTAAACAACTGAGGATTGTTTTGAGTTCTCACTCCAACTTGTTGTAGATGTTTAAGTCCTAAATGTCATCACTTTCTATACTGTCGCTTTCTAAACTGTTGGATTTACTGTTCATTTAATCTTTACAGTAATGAACCCTGAATATTCCTGCTCTTTGAAAATAGAGTTTTTCATAGAAATAACTTTTGTACGAATTAGGCATATCATTGCTATCAGTCCTTTGATTCTAATTGAATTCAGCTCAGGTTTTTATTCTGTATTGTTAGAAATTATCTTTTTTAATACACCATAAATTTTGGACATAACTATAATAATATTGTCTTCTCCATATATATTGATTTCTGTCTGTCCTTATGTCTACTCAACTCCTGAAACAATTATTGTTAGATGTAGACGTAAGTTTCACAGAATTATCCTAGACACCTGGCCTAAGAATTATCCTAGACACCTGGCCTAATGACCTTGTCTGGTCTTTGTCAGGGCTCTTGTTTGACTCTCAAACCAGCTTTTTGACCCCCTCCCCTCCCAAAATCTGAAAAAAAAATTGACCCCTAGAAATTTCTCCCAAGGGGGTCATTTTGTCCCCCTTGAGGAATTTCTAAGGGTCTAAACATGGTTTTATACCCAAGATTTCCACAAATTACTTTCTCAAATTCTACAAACTGATTACATATTTCATATCTATATAAGAAAAAGTTAAAGTGACTTAAATATGCAAAATTCTACTTGTGATTTGCTTTTTCAGTTTTTTTGACCCCTTTTAATTAAGATTTGACCCCAGAATTTTCTTAGGTGAGGAGTCAATGACTCCCTAATATCAAACACTAACACAAGCCCTGCTTTGTGATCTTCTGAAGAGCAATTATGTGGCAGCTTATATTAAGTCATTATTGTTTTGTCATTTTTAGAACAAACAAATTTTTGTTTTCCCTTCTACATTTATATTAGAAAATGAAAAATTATATAGAACTTGGATCTTGTAAAAATTATCATTAAATTTTGATGGAGATAGTTTAGGTGTGTCATGACTATACTGTAGATAGATAATAAATTTAGTAAAGGGTCCAGGGTTAGAGTCCCGGTTGGGCCTCAGGGTTAGAGTCCCGGTTGGGCCTCAGGGTTAGAGTCCCGGTTGGGCCTCATCTGTAATTTCCTTAAATCAGAGGAAGATTTATAATTTATATAAATAAAATGACAGAGGATGCTGGCTCAGGTGTAGTATGGTTTGACCTTTTCCCTACAAATCGGAACCTAAATTGAAAATGACACAAATGCAGATCTATTTCAAATTTAAATGCAACACATTCATTTTGATGGGTTACATAATCTTAACCCTTGTCATGCTGAATAAATTTTGGCTTAAAATTTGCATCAAAATCAAAGGGCAAAAAGCACTGAAAGTTCCAACTGAAGGTCAATTTTCATTTGAAAGACTAAATCTATTGACAATTCTGGTCTGAAAGTGAGAAACAGGTGGTGTAGACTAACATCAGACTGCACAAAGGTGCAGGCTTATGTTTGTCTTTAGCTCCTGCCAAAGCAGGAATATTCCAGGTTCAGCATGACAAGGGTTAACATTGTAAAAATTAAATTATGCAGTCTAGATATGAAAAATAGGGTTGATTATAGGAGAAATTTAAGGTGTATTACCTTGTAGAAGACAATGATGGGCTGGTGTGGGTATTGATCAGTGGAATGTTCATAAACCTGCTAAAACTCAAGGTAGATTTTTGTTTGACTTGGACCATGGTTAGTCTTAGATTTACCCTTTAACTGAATGAAATTATAGGAGTTAAGTGCCTATATTTTTTAGACCTTTGCACTATTTTTGTAACCAACTCTAGGTTTATTCTACAAAAAAGTGTAATGCATCTTTAAAAAAATCTACTGTAATTGATTAAATCTACATATCATTGATCAATACCCATACTCTGATTCTCTCGATTCTGAATGGGGTTGTTATACTTAAGTTTTATAAAAACATTTTATTTGTCAACATTGGGAAAAGGCTCAACCATTCAGGATAAGTATGGCATCAATGTTTGTTTAGAAATTGATATCTGAAAACAAAGTTGTTAATCATTCCATTTCAATTTATTTCATTCATTGGATAAAATTCTAATTATTAATATTTTCTTTTCAGACAAATTTTGTTTATGATCTCTGATTTTTAATTATTTCTCATTTTGAACCAATTTAAATTTACAGAAGGGTTTTGACTCTCTTATGACCATGGTTCCTGCCTTGAGTGAATCCACAGCTAGCAAAGAAAGCAAGTCATCCATGCTATTGAAAAGTAGGTATCTTAATTCAGACTTTATTGGATTATCTTTGAAAATATTTTATATATTTGTAGTTAAGGACAAGTAAAAGAATCAATTCCCTTTCTTGGAAATTAAATAAGTTGTTTCGGGATGGGATTGGGAGCGTTCATAAAGAATCTGACTGCTTTTTCGCAGCATCTTGACAAGGAATGGGATCGAGGCTTGCACTTGGATCATCAGTAGTTAAGTCACTTTTTGTTGTTGATATTGTTTTTGTCCCCAGTCTTATGTTTGGGGGCACCCTTACAAAATATTTGAACCTTCTCAAATATTGTAGCCGCCGAATACTGTCGACGGTTAAAATCAGAGCATGGGAATGTGCAGAGCGAGATGACAGCCCTCCGTCGCGAGTTAGAAAGCCTAGGGTCACAGATTCAGTAAGTCACATACCCTCCTACTGTGTAGTCGTAAGTCTTTCATTAATCAATCAAAATTTTAATTTTCACGAACCAAGAGAGGCTTTTTTTATCTACAAAAAATTTAAGACATCGGCATAAAACTATTCAAATTGCCTGTATATTTATAGGCTCTTACAACAGTTTTAGTGCTGATTCATTGAATTCTGTGAAGAGACTGTCTAATGGAAACTTTTTCATCTATTCTTAAATTGATATGTTCCTTTCAAAAAGTTCTAAGCTTTTGTTTAGAGGTTTCAGGGGGATATGTCAATATGTAAATGAAAAAGGCCTCTGATCTGGTGGTGACAAATCATTTTGAAAAAAGAAAAGGTAGAAAAATTGCAAAGGTTTCTGGCAAGAAAATTACTAAAGTTAAGGTTTTAAATATTAACTTTGTAAAGCAAGCCAGTGGTTTTAAAATGGTAAACCTTTGACTTTTGGGTTAATTTTCATTAAATCTATCTTAAGATAATGAGGGTGTACAAGGTTGAATCAAGTCTGCGCATCTTGGACATGCGCAAATGGTTATAGTGGTCAAGAAATGGTTGACCAGTGGTTAAATACAGGGGTTGCGCTAAGCAATATATTCCTTAAAAATTTCATTGGAAAATAGAATTACATCATCAGCTTTTGATGATTCACCTGAAATCTGCAAACTGAAGCCCTTAATTGACAGGAATTCAAAGCAATATATGTCTTGACGAATGTGTGTGAACCAAAAATTCTTCCTTTTAATACCTTTTCTTCCAATGAAATATTTAGAGAATGTAAAGTATCGCAAATGTTATTATATCGTAATTATTTCTCAAGTTGATATTGTTAATTATGAAACATGATGGAAATATTGTATTTTTGAAAAGCAGTGTATTAAATTTTCAATCTTTTTGAAGCTAAATTTTCAAGATTTTCTTTAACAGATTTATTTTAGTATTTCAGCTTTGTCCTTTTCGTCCGTCCCTTTTCTTCAAGGCAAATAATGTTGACCCATAAAACTAAAAGAACAAGAATTAATTTATATTACACATGCTTATACTGAGGTTAAAGAAATTTGAGCCTGTGCATGACATTTCATGACAATTTGACACCAGCATGAGATGCAAACATATAGCCTTAAAGGTTACATAGTGCAATTAGAAGATTACCTAACTGTGTACTTTTACTTCAAGACCTTGTGTATCTACAAAACGCATAGTGAAGACTCTGGTCAGACTGTGCGGATGCACTGACTGGCCAGAGTCTTTGTTTTGCTCTCAATTGAAATTGTTGGAAATGTTACACACAGGCTCATTATCAACTTGATATATTACATAAATCCTTAAATATTAAGAAAAGCCAATTTTATTTGAAGTTATATATACATTTTAAAACTCCTAATCTTTTTCTGCCTTTCATAGTTTCATAGTATATTACTAAGGCTATAAGTTGAAGGAAATTTGTTACATTTTATATTTGATTTGAAAGACAAGGTTAAGAAATATTCTGGTTATGATTAACAGATGATTACCATCCAATATCCTCCTTAGTATAAGTCTGTGTGGTGTAGGAAACTTTCTAATTTACGGTTAGGATACACCTTGTAAAACTTGCCTATAAAAGCACCATGTATTCTTAAGCTATGTTCAGTACTTGAAGCTGTGTTGGATTAAGTTAAATATCCTTGACCTGTATAAGTTCTGCAACGTTTCGGAAGTAAAACACTTTAACAGTGTTAACTGAGGTTTCTTAATGGTTTTCATTAGGAAACCTCGGTCAGCATTGTGGAAGTTTATGAGTGGCAAAATGTTGCCGATCTATTATGGTTACACTACCTTAAGTCTTCTTCTGAGACAACCATTACCCTTACAAATATCCATGTTCTGGTCTTGAATTACACCTGCAGGATGCAAAAATGTCAACCCTTGACATGCTGAATAAATTTTGGCTAAAAATTGTCATCAAAATCAAAGGACAAAAAGCGCTGAAAGTACCAACTGTAGTTCAATTTTTATTGGAAAAACTAAATCTATTGACAATTCTGGTTTGAAAGTGTGAAACAGGTGGTATAGACTAACATCAGACTGCACATATGTGCAGGCTGATGTTTGTCTATAGATAGCTCCTGGCAAATCAGGAATATTCCGGGTTCAGCATGACAAGGATTAACAAATGATTAAGAATTGATCTCCCCTTTTCAATTGAATACACTTGCAGCATTTGGTACCATTTCTTGAATCTTCTGCCCACAATTCCACCTAGAACAGGGTTGGTTTAGCTTATTGCTTATGGTCGTAAATACTGAACATAGCTCCTATGTTATTAACTGTTTCTATTTGTTTCAGACTTTAAGGTAAATTTTGTTTATTGTGTGAATTTTAAATTTTTGTTTCTTTTAAAAAATATTTTTAATAACAACATCTCTTTATACAGCTGAACATTAATAACTTTTGTCCTTTTTCAGATGACAAAACCATACATGTAGTGTTTTATTACTTAATCTTGATATCACTGGTTTTGAAAACCATTGGTTAGTTTTTAATAAGTATAGATATTAGCAAAACCTTTCTTTAACATTATTTGATATCATAATTAGGGCTTCCACTTATTTATTTTATCATGAGTAAATTTGAGCGATTATGGGTCAACATAAACTTGCCTTGAATGATGCAGTCATTCATATGAAAATCTCTTTTGTCATGTTTTGAATTTTAACCCTTTTCTGTTTAATCCCTGCTTTTTACGTGCCTGTGATTTTATGATTAAGAAAAATTTGTGGAAAAAGAAGAAATTGCTTCTAACAAGCAATTTCTTCTTTTTCCACACTATTTTCTACCCAACAGAATGGTTATTTTTCAAATAAAATCCACTTTAAATTTTCGTCTGCAAAACCTTTGAATTTGGACAGGTCCAAAATTTTGTAAAACAGGAAAGGGTTAATATTTATGTATTTGACATATTCCACATTTCAGAGTTTGTTTAAGAACTGCAAGCATTTGAAAGTAGCTGATAATGACTAAAATTCAAAGTAAAATTATTTGTAGACTAAAAAGAAAAGAAAAGAAAAAAAAAAACCCACACACACTATGAATGACTGACTCCCCTTTTTCCTGTTACTCCATTACTTATGCATGAAATTTGAACAGTGGGAAAACAAACATATTTTGACAGACATACTATGAAGAGTTATATACAAAAAAATCAATGATAAATGAAAACAAAAATAAAAACAAAAAAAAAAAATCCTTTCAAATGAATAAAACCTACATTTTAAATCAAATATACAAGAATACAAATGTAAATAAAAGAAATATCAAAACTGTTTTTCAAAATTTTCTAAACATTTCAATGAAACTTAATTTATTTTTTATAAAATTAAAAATTCTGGTAAACCTATTAGGGTAGAAATTAAGATGTTTTTTGTAAGAATTGAACAAAATGTTATTTGAAGATGAGTATCATTTTATGCTAAAATGAAACTAAAAAGACTTTGGGCAGTGACTTAAAAAAAATTCTACTATTCAGTTTGTTTAACCACTGGTCATTAAGGCATAAAATTTATAAAGCAGCCACAGTTAAAGGTTCGGAAGGATTTGAGTTTTAACCTATTAACTTTTGTCTTTCACAGTGAGTTACAAGACAGACTCCCCAAACAGGGGGCCAATGTTGTTGACACCGACACACTACAAATGGATGCTTTATATGATGAGTATGTGAAAGAACAGACCAAGCAAAACTGGAAGTTTTGGATTGTATCCTTCCATCATAGTTCATTTATAGAGAACGGTTCGACACAAAGAGGAGTACGGGAGTCTGAGACTCATTGTTTACCAGATGGGACTCCTTCCATTTGCAAATAAGGAGTCCGATGGACTCCAGGGGTTATATGAGAATATTTTGAAAAAGAAATGCACAGAGCAGTGTCCTTTCTAAAACTTGCTAGATCTGTAGATCTTTTCACTACAAAAGTTGTTGAAGGAAGCATTTGCTTGCATTCTGTATTGTTTTGAGAAAAAAAATCTTCTTAGGAAGAACAATGTGAAAAAGAAGGAATTGCTTATAACAAGCAATTTCTTCTTTTCCACAATGTTCTCCCATTATGAAAATTCGGGGACCTTACTTTTAGCTTGGACTTCATGATTTCATGTGTTAGGAGTCCAAATGACTCCTAAATCTTAGGAGTTAATGTCAACCCCTGTAGAGTTAAAAAAAAAGGTATTTGTACAATAGTCTATCTAATGTGAAACTCTGATAATACCTAGCGAAAGGAATTGATAATACCTAGAGAAAGGAATTGATAATACCTAGAGAAAGAAATTGATAATACCTAGAGAAAGGAATTGATAATACCTAAAGAAAGGAATTGATAATACCTAGAGAAAGGAATTGATAATACCTAGAGAAAGGAATTGATAATACCTAGAGAAAGGAATTTAACAAACTAACCAACAAGAGCAAAAGTGCTGGACTAAGGACAAACAATCTAAGTAAAAAAGGGCATAACTAACACAAAAATGTGTCCAGAGTTATCCTCATTAAAAGTAAAGGCTGCCCTTTTGATTGTGAATATGTGTTCAAAGTTTCAAGTGAATGCCTTTTTAACTCACCTGAGCACAAAGTGGTTGTGTGATGTCTGTCGTGTGTCATCAATATTTACCTTGAAGACACTCTAGAAGCCATATTTTCTTGCTCAATCAACCTAGAAACTTGTCAGATTGATTGCCTTGATGAAATCTTGGTCAAGTTTGAATTGGGTCAAGTGGGATCAAAACTAGGTCACAAGGTCAAACCTTAGGAAAACCTTGTAGACACGCTAGAGGCCATATTTTTTCTCAAGGCCATATTTTTTCCTCAATCTTATGTGATAATTGGTCAGACTGATTCTTTTGATGAAACCTTGGTCAAGATCGAAATTTGGTCAATTCAGGTCATAAACAAGGTCACAAGGTCTCAGCCAATCAATGTTGTGATGGCAGGCACTCTCAGGGCTATAATTTTTGCAAAATAAACTCTTTGAAAACTTCAAAGGCACATTTTGTGCCATATTTTTGGCTCAATCAAACAGGAAATTTGTCAAATTTTTTATTTACATAATACATTGTTTTGGTTACATCAGATTCTTGGACAGTAAACCCAGATCAGTGATTTAGGGCCACTGTGGACCTCTTGTTTTCATAGAGACCAAGTCTGGGTCAAATAATTTACCAAGGTATAGAGACTGAATTGAGCTTAATATGGTACCAGCCCACTTGTTCACCTTTTTCCAGTTAAGCTCTTACCTGATAGGCTCATGCTACTTGCTATGATCCATTCTTTGTCTCCAAGAAACTGACAACAGCATATATATCTCTTTCTTCATGAAAAAGTGAATATTATGAAGACATTCTGTGACAATTTAATGCTGCTTTTTGTCATGCGTCATCTTCTGTCAACAATTTAAAAATTTTACACTGTAGGGGATAAAAAAGGGGGGATTTTGGGTCTATCTTCATAAAACATTGGTGTTGTTTTTTTTAGTCACAAGTTATTACTTTTTTTTAAATTAGGAAGTTTCCATGGGAAAACATATAAAAAGAGACTGCATTAAAATTTCCTTGTTAAAATTAAGCAGCAAGTCTTGTCCAATTTTAAATCAAGGAAAATGAAAGGATTGGTCAGAAACAAAGGAAGACAATTTTACTTTTCCTTGAAGGTTCTTTGCAATCTCATGTACACTGCAGAGTGCTAAGTTCAAACCCTTTACCTCTCGTATAACGGCTAAACTTGTTTCCTTATTTAAAGCACTTACTCACAAGCAATGGAGAGAAAGTGAGCTAGATATGAGTAAGCCGGTGTTCATTAGAGTCAAGATCACAGGACAGAGTCAAAGAATAATCCTAGCTGAAAATTGTTAAGGCACAGGAACAATGTTTAAATTTTGATTTATGAAAATATTTCATTTTCACTTTGTTGTGTTCTTGAATAAAGTCTGATAGAAGAAGAGTTATTTTCAAAAAGTAAAAACTGAGGGCGGAGCCCAAGGATTTTGCTTTGCATATAACTCCTCAGCCCATCAGACTTTTTCATGGACACATTGACACCTAAATGAAATTATTTCCATTATAACACGATCACAAGTCTGAAATTAATTCTATAACCCTTTTCTGGGTGTAAAATAGTTGCACCACATTTTTCTGGATGTAGTATTCATGAAAAATCAATTATCTTGAAATTAGGAGAATTTAACAGAAAACAAGCGCATCATTTAGCATGTGGGTTATATGAGCTCAAAAGCATCAACATTCCCAAGTAAGATGACCAATGACATCACAAATGGGCTGAGCTATCTGTGTACACGATGAAACACGTAACATATGAATTTTATTACGAATAAAGTTTTATGTAATTCTACTTATTTCATATGGCATTTTATGCCATAATGTTTTTATGTAACTAGCGGCACTCATTCCGACTATCTGTCTCTCACCAATGGGTTGATAATCGTAGACCTATGTGAGATAGCAGCTGAAGGCTAGGAAAGGATGTGATGGTTGTACTGGTGAGAGAAATACCAGGAAACCATTGTTAGGTGCTCCAGCCGCTGCGATATAACTGAAATAATGTTGAAAGCAGTGTTAAACTCAATTCAATCAATCAATTTTATATAACTAAATCTTGATATCATGGCCCGATTTATCAGAATGAAAGAGAAACTGTATGCTTGACGATGAACCAGGCTACTATTCAACTGTTACTGATATGTGACATGTCATGCAAAAAGGGACCATCTGGGAACTCTGTAAAATGAATGTTTGAAATTGAGATCGGGTCATGCAAAGTCGACAAGAGGTTGCATTATTTCAATCTAGGAATCTATATAGAATCAGAAAGGAAGTAAAGTGGGAAAAGTTTCGACCCTAGTCTGACTGCACAATCCACACAGTCTAACTAGGGTTGACCCTAGTAGAACTACCCAGTAAGTCCCTTTATGCGTGATTGGTCACATATTCAAATTTTGAGTGTTTCCAGGCTTTCAGGTCTTTGATTTACCACCTTAACATTTCATTAGTTTGGTTTCTTTATGAAGCCATTATACAAATCCTATAGAACAGCAGTGATGGGTACACACAACAGTCTAGAACTCAGCAAGCTTGTTATAGACTGGGTGAAAGATGTCTTGTCATTGGCTAGTCTCAGAAAAGGTGAGGAAATTATACAATGGTTATGTTTGTTATTGTGCCACCATTGCTAGAAAAGCAAGCCAGCTTTGCCAGCAACGCATGGTATCACTTGAATTATTTAAAAAAAGATGCAGCATTGAAAAGGTAAAAGTAATTTCAATTGAAAAAAAAAATAAAAATGCTTTGTGCCAAATCTTGCAAATTGGGTGTAAACTCAGAAATAATTTCAAAGAGGAACAAAAAGCAATCTTGAGGCCAATTAGAATTTATGTTTCTTGCAGATGAAAACTTAATTCAAAATTGATACATAACGAGTGGTGAGATTTAGGAATGTAAGTTGTGGAGAGGAATGTTCTAAGCAACTAAAGACATTTAGAATACAGATTGAGTCCTTTATTTTCTACCTTCTTTCTTCTCCTATCCTCTTTTACTTTTCCAGGGTTCCTTGAAAGTCTTCGTAAGTTGAGTACTCGAACAGAAATAATGACAAACCCAGAAGGTCTTGCCCAGGAGGCTGCTTCAAAATTTTGTATGCACTGTGTAATATGCTCAGGGCCTGCTTCAAATGACCTTGACCAAGAGGTTGTATACAGAATGACTCCTACAGCCTTGACCTACACACCTAGGACAACACCTAAAACAACACCAAGAGAAACCCCAAGGGTAAGCCCTGTGCCAACACCAACTCCAACACCACCCAAAACACCCACATCAACAAGAAGAATTAAGAGACAGGAATCTCGTGTGTCGAAGGAAAGCAGGTCAAGGTCAAATTCACCAGATGAAGGTACTAGGCTGAAAAGGAGACCAAGTCATAGGTGGGTAAAATTTGACAAATTTTATGAACAAGCAAAATTATTCATTGTTATTTGTTCTCTCCACTGGCTAAAGACGAGCAAGCTATTGTCATGGTAGAGTGTCCGACGTGTGTCCATGTGTATGTACATAAACTTTTTCTTGAATAATCTTCTCCTCCCAAACCAACGTGCAGATTTTAATGAAACTTGGTAGAAACGATCCTTGGGTGACCCTCTTTTTAAATTGTAATAGAAACTTTGATTGAACCCCAAATATAAGCCTGGCAGGGTGTGGCATTTTTATACGCCCGTCGAAGACGGGACGTATTATGGGATCACCCGTGATGTCCGGCGTCCGGGCGTCCGGCGGCGTCCACTTCTTTGTCCGAAGCATAACTCTGTCACTTGAAGTCCGATTGACTTCAAACTTGGCAATTGTATTCTTCTCATCATTACGGAGTGCAGTGCACAAGAACCATAACTCTACCTGGCCTATTTTTTGAGTTATTGCCCTTTGTTGTTTTTCAGACTTGAATCTTGTCCGGAGTATATCTCTAAAAGTATAAAAGCTAGGATTATGAAACTTCATGTGTGTATAGATCTCACCAAGGGGGAGTGCAGTGCACAAGAACCATAACTCTACCTGACCTATTTTCTGAGTTATTGCCCTTTGTTGTTTTTCAGACTTGAATCTTGTCCGGAGTATATCTCTTAAAGTATAATAGCTAGGATCATGGAACTTCATGGGTGTATAGATCTCACCAAGATGGAGTGCAGTGCACAAGAACCATAACTCTACCTGGCCTATTTTTTGAGTTATTGCCCTTTGTTGTTTTTCATACTAGAATCTTGTCCGGAGTATATCTCTTAAAGTATAATAGCTAGGATCATGAAATTTCATGGGTGTATAGATCTCACCAAGGTGGAGTGCAGTGCACAAGAACCATAACTCTACCTGACTAGACGTATTATGGGATCACCCGTGATGTCCGGTGTCCGGGCGTCCGGCGGCGTCCACTTCTTTGTCCAGAGCATAACTCTGTCACTTGAAGTCCGATTGACTTCAAACTTGGCAATTGTATTCTTCTCATCATTACGGAGTGCAGTGCACAAGAACCATAACTCTACCTGGCCTATTTTTTGAGTTATTGCCCTTTGTTGTTTTTCATACTAGAATCTTGTCTGGAGTATATCTCTTAAAGTATAATAGCTAGGATCATGAAATTTCATGGGTGTATAGATCTCACCAAGGTGGAGTGCAGTGCACAAGAACCATAACTCTACCTGACTAGACGTATTATGGGAACACCCGTGATGTCCGGTGTCCGGGCGTCCGGCGGCGTCCACTTCTTTGTCCGAAGCATAACTCTGTCACTTGAAGTCCGATTGACTTCAAACTTGGCAATTGTATTCTTCTCATCATTACGGAGTGCAGTGCACAAGAACCATAACTCTACCTGGCCTATTTTTTGAGTTATTGCCCTTTGTTGTTTTTCAGACTTGAATCTTGTCCGGAGTATATCTCTAAAAGTATAAAAGCTAGGATCATGAAACTTCATGGGTGTATAGATCTCACCAAGGGGGAGTGCAGTGCACAAGAACCATAACTCTACCTGACCTATTTTCTGAGTTATTGCCCTTTGTTGTTTTTCAGACTTGAATCTTGTCCGGAGTATATCTCTTAAAGTATAATAGCTAGGATCATGAAACTTCATGGGTGTATAGATCTCACCAAGGTGGAGTGCAGTGCACAGGAACCTTAACTCTACCTGGCCTATTTTTAGAGTTATTTCCCTTTGTTGTTTTTCATACTAGAATCTTGTCCGGAGTATGTTTCTTAAAGTATAATAGCTAGGATCATGAAACTTTATGGCTGCAAAAAAAATATTCATTCAAAATAACCTCAGTTCTTTTCAAACCCCCAGTTAATACTAAGCAGTGTGAAGGGCGTATCTTGTGACAATTTGGCACCTTGTTTCACATTAAAATCTGTAAAAATCTTCTCCTCCCAAACCATTTGGCCGATTTCAATAAAACTTGGCATGAATGTTCCATGAATGACCCTTTACTTAAATTGGTCAAGAAATTTTAATTGAACTCTAAATATTGGCGTGGCAGAGCTTGGCATTGTATCATGTTAAAATCTTTTAAAAATCTTCTCCCGAACCGCTGGGTGGATTTCAATGAAACTTAGCATGGATGTTTCTTGGGTGACCCTTTACTTAAATTGTTCTAGAAATTAGATTGACCCCTCAAATATGGGAGTTGCAGGGTGGGGCATATTTCACTTTTAAATCTTTATAAATCTTCTCCTCCCAAACCATTTTGGCAATTTTAATGAAACTTCCCATGGATGCTCCTTGGGTGACCCTTTACTTAAATTTTTAAGAAATTGTGATTAACCCCCGAATATTGGCATGGCAGGGCAAAAGTCTTAGGTTATTAAAACCAGTGGAGCGATACAGGCCCTCTTGGGCATCTTGTTTTTAAATATGTATATACTTTATTTATATCAGTGGCAGATCCAGGATATATTTAGGGTTAAACAAGAAGAAAGTATCTGGGTTTTTATCCCTTGAATATTTTCATTTGAATAACATTCAATATTTAATGTAAGTAATGAGAAATAAAACAACAAAGGCAAGAAAGGAATCCTTATACAAAATTAATCTAACATGTCATGACATTTCAGAATTTCCATTTGAATATTCTTATATAACGCTAAAAAAAATTTAAGAAAAAACATTTAGCAAATCATTTTTTCCCTAATTGTGATTGTCAATGTTCATTGTCAGTTGTGCACTGTGAATCGTCCGTCATGCAACGTCCACAATATCTTAAACAATCTTCTTCTTCTAAACCTTGGGCCAATTTTAATGAAACTTGTTCAGATCGTTCCTGAGTCTAGCTCTACTGAAATTTATCAAAAAAATGAAATCCACCTTTAACTTTGGTTGCCATGGCAACAAATGGTCAAAATAAGGAAAATCTTCAAAAACCTTCTTCTCTGAAACCAGATGGCAGACAGCTTATATATTTGGTAGCATTATCTAGTGAATCTCTTACAATATCATACCCCTGGGTTAATATTTGGGCTTTTAATGGCACCCATCCCCTATTTTACAAAGACACCAAGGAGAAAATCTTTAAAACTTGTTCTCTGAAACTAGCATGCAGGGACTTTTCTTAATAGTTTCATTTAATTGAATTTCATCAAGTTTATTCATTACATGCCCCTATGTTCATATTAGGGCTGTGTCCAGGCATATCCTTTTTGCTCTTTGCTGAAAACATTCCTGGGTATTGATCTTATGCAGAAATTAACTCCTTGTTGACATCTGCCTAATTAATTGATGTGATGTCCCAGGGGTCAAAGAGAATCAGGTGAGCGCTCTAGGACGTGGTAAAATGTTTGCCCAGTAAAGGTACATTAAATCTTGGGCAAAATCATTGTCACATAGATTTGTATGGGAGAGTGGGAATTGATATTAAGGTCTAAGGTTGACCCTTTCATAAGCATTATGTCCATGACTGTGTACATTATTACACTGTATCACAAAGGGTTCTTAATGTCAAAGGACATGGTTTACAAACTGCAGATTTTGGCCCTGTAAAATGGACTTTTTCTAAATCCAAATGATCTCAATGAAACCAAGTTTTCATGGCTACCCTTATCCCCTTCTCTCAAACTGTACAATAAATATTTTTCATAACTTTGCCGTTTCTTGAAAAAATGCCTTTAAAGTTGCCCAAAAACTGTAAAATTGTCAATTTTCAACAAAATTGGATATTTATGAAGCTAAAAAAATGTGAAGCCCTAATTGCGACACCACAATATTCCACAAAAACCTTCTAGAAGTCATAGTTATTACTTGATAAAAATTTGGAGGTGTGGCAAGAGGGGCTTCATATTTTTTTGTAACTTTAAACCTCTATTTTAGGGGAAAATTAGGCATTTCTGCAGATTTAAGCTATTTTATCGACTTATTGTAACAAAGCTGTGTGGTTTTGGAAAATATTCTATACATTATTTGAAGGTCTATGTATAGGTTAATAGAAAAAAGTAGGTATATTTCTGTTCATTAGAAATTTGAAAAATACTGATTTTACAGGGCCAATTTCTTACGTTCATGAACCTTGTCCTTTGCTTTGATCACAGCTCCTTTCAAATTAATTAAAAGATTTGCATAGATCTTTCTCAGAATGCTCCTAATTGTGTGATCTTGACCTGACAAGGCAGATATATTCTGGGTTCAGCATGATAAGGGTTGAATTTTTGTTTGTTTTCAAGGTCAGAGAAGCGGCATTATAGTGGAGACATAGAGGACAGCTCTCCATTGATGTATCCAAACACAATATCGCAGTTCACATTTCCACAACCATCTGGACTACCTACTAAACATGTTAGTCCTGTCCCAGTTGAAAAGCACATTCCTTATTTAGATGAGGTCACCACGACATTGGTTGGCAGGGATAAGTGTAACACAACACCAGTCAATAGGTGCACAAAAGCCCCTGTTCAGGAGACACCATGTATTTATAAAGCACAAGAAAAATTGGCTAGCACGATTATTGGAACCCTGACATCATTTCTTCAGGCCACGCAAACTAATCGTCAACATGCCCAGTCAACAACATCAGATCAAAGCTCAACAGTTTTTACATGTTCCGATGCTATTATGTCAATCGACCATCAACCACCATTGCTTAATGACACTCATATGGAATTGGCCATAGAAGGCACTGGCGATAGCAATCATACTATTTTCATGCCAATAGAGCGTTCTGGCCTGATTACAAATAACTCTATAATCTCGACCGACCAGTCTTTGTTAGATTCAACAAGTGATTCGCTGATGTCAGAATTATCTCCATTATCATATGATAGTTTCTCATCATTATCAAGTGACAATAACCCAGTTTTAGGTACAACACTGCATCTGTATTCCCCAATGACGACAACAAGCCATTTGGATCGGTATAACCCGTCACTGGCATCAAACGTTGTCGGAGATGTGGTTGTGAAACAGGAAGTGCAGCCAATGTTGACAGGCGAGGATGACAGTTTAATGAAAATGTTGACACTTGATGTAATGGATGTGAACAGTTTGATGAACTTTTTGGGTAACGATAATCAAATACAGACTAAACTTGAGAAAAGTTCAAGTTAATTTGAGGAGAAGAGAGAGTTTTCTGGTCTCACAAAGTTTTACCACTTTTCATTGTAAAGTTGTAGAGTCAAGTCTGATTTAGATGGTTGAATTAATTTGGCAGAGCCCTAGAAAAGATGACAATAAAAATTGTTATTTCTTGTCATAACTGTATATTGTTTGAATAAGTGAGTGGTTCATTTAATGAGTACATTGTATTTTTGATGAGATGTTAGTTATTGTAAAACTTGTTTTAAGCAACCACTAATGGAACCACCAAAAGACGGTTGTTAAAGAAAATGGCTGCTTAATACATGTTTTGTTTACAAATAAGAAACAAACTTTTTGATTGCATATGCATGTTATTGCAAAATTCTCAATTAATCCTATTATGTTAAAGCTCAATAGAATCGTCTCATTGAGATGGTTCTGGTGAGTTTTAACAACATAGGATTCATTTTCCGTAATTTTTAGCTCCACTGGCTGAAAGCCACTGGGGCTATTGTCATGGCGTTGTGTCCGTCGTGCGTCCGTCCGTGCGTGCGTGCGTCCGGTCGTAAACTTTTTAAAAATCTTCTCCTCAGAAACTACTGGATGAATTTCAACCAAACTTCACAGGAATGATCCTTGGGTGACCCTCTTTCAAAGTTGTTCAAGAAATTTTGATCCAATGAAAAACATGGATTTAATGGGCGTGGCTAATTTCCATATATGGTAAAAAGTGACTTTTCTCAGATTCTAATTGATAGATACCAATTAAATTTTACATGAATGATCCTTGGGTGACCCTTTATCAGTCTACCAAAAATTATTGTAATCAGATGAAAAATATGCATTTTATGGGCGGAGGTCATTTCACTATATGTTTTATAGTGAAAACCTTGAAAATCATTTTCTCGGAATGTAATTGATGGATATAAACCAAATTCACTGGAATGATCATTGGGTGACCCTTTATCAGTCTACCAAAAGTTATTGTGATCGGATGAAAAATATGCATTTTATGGGTGGAGGTCATTTCTCTATATGTTTCATAGTGGAAACTTTGAAAATCATTTTCTCAGAATGTAATTGATGGATATAAACCAAATTTCACTGGAATGATCCTTAGGTGACCCTTTATCAGTCTGCCAAAAATTATTGTGATCGGATGAAAAATATGCATTTTATGGGCGGAGGTCATTTCTCTATATGTTATATAGTGGAAACTTTGAAAATCATTTTCTTAGAATGAAATTGATGGATATCAACCAAATTTCACTGGAATGATTCTTGAGTGAAGCTTTATCAGTCTGCTAAAAATTATTGTGGTCAGATGAAAAATATTTATTTTATGGGCGGAGGTCATTTCTCTATATGTTATATAGTGGTATTTTTGAAAATCATTTCAACATCAGTAGAACCCAAAATATCTTAAAATCTAGTCAAACCTTAGAGTTGCTATTTCAAGAATTTCAAGCCTGTGGAGCGACTCAAGCCATTCATGGCTTTCTAGTTAGACTAACCCTAACTACTTTTTAAGATTTTTTTATTTGAAGAAGGGGATGTGGAAAATAGTCGCATAACAAAGATGGTCGCTTAATAGACATGGTCACTTGAGCAATTTTGACTGTATTTAGAAATGAGTGCATGCTTGTCAATTCCAACTAATTTATAGGTGCTTGGAAGAGAGACATGTATAACAACATTAACAGCTGTGTAGTGATAAAAAACATTCACTGATTGATGAAAGAAATCTTGAGTATATAGTTTTCTACTCAGCTCTGAGTGAAGACTGATTTAACCCTTTCCTGTTTTAAAAAAAAATGGACCTGTCCAAATCCAAAGGTTTTGCAGACAAAAATTAAAAGTGGATTTCATTTGGAAAATAACCATTCAGTAGGGTAGAAAATAGTGCGGAAAAAGAAGAAATTGCTTGTCAGAAGCAATTTCTTCTTTTTTCACAATGTTTTCTCAATCGCAAAATCACAGGCACGTAAAAAGCAGGGATTAAACAGTAAAGGGTTAACTGTGTGAATTTGCAGGTTGAACTGAGTCTTTATTTTGTGCACATTTGAAATTATAAATTTTGGACTCCATTTGGATTCAAACCAAGGGTCATTCTGTCAAAACAGTGAGTGCTGCATTGCTATAGAAGCTAGACTGTATGACAAGGGATTACATACATTGATGGCTCAGTGCAAAACAGTTGTAACTCCCTATATGTTCATAGGGAGTTACAAGAGTTTCACGCTGTGCCATCAACATCCCTTGTACACAACCTGGCTACATGGTTTCTTGTTTGAATCGTCTCATCAAGACAATTCAGATGAGAACATACAACATAGGGTTAAGGTAAGAAATAACATAATCAGATTGTCGTTATTCTGTATGTAGAGCCATGAGCGTAATGACATAAGTAGAAACTACTTACCTTTGATTGGGGGTCAAACCAAATGACTACAACTTGAATAAGCTAGAGTTAAAAGCTTTTGATTACCCATTATGTAAAATGATAAATGCAAAAATATATTTAAAAAATACAGTAGCAAAAAAAAATAAAATTAAAAAATCAAATAAAAAAATAAAGAAGAAATTGTAATGGTTTAACTTTGCTGTTGATTTATGTTATGTTTGTTAAATGATTAGACATGCAAATGTCTTTTCAGCCATTTTATTTTGTGATATTTGATTATGGTGTATTGATCTTTGTATATTGAGAGGCAGTGTAATGAGAACCATGTGAAAATGTGTAAACCAATTAGGATCATGTAAACCTTTGTAAATAATCTTTAAAACAAATGCAAAGCAATAAATTTACTGATGTATTGTTATATTTTACAAGTATGGCAATATGAAATAGGTTGAACATTGGTACTAAAATTGTGAGAGCCTTTGATCTATTTTGATCATAAACACTAAAATTGTGGAAGCTATTGATCTATTGAAGGGTTAGTGCAAATATTGTAAGCGCCTATATAGGGACTTGCAATAGTTTTGCACTGACCCAAAATTATGTAATGTTTGGTCTCAGATCAAAAGTTTAATACTTTTCTAAATTATATATGTGGCCTGTCATATGAAAAGGGACCATCTGGGAACTCTGTTAAATAAATATTTGAAAAAGAGATCGGGTCCAGTGTAGGTCAACCAGAGGTCGCATCTTGAAAATCCTTTCACATGAAGGAAGATTGATCATTCTTGATTCAGAAAATAAGGAAATTGTGAAAAAGTTTCATCCCTAGTCAGTCTGCGCAATCTGCGTAGTCTGACTAGGGTCGACACTTTACGTTCTTCCCAAGTGGTGCCTTTTTTGCATGACAGGTCACATATGTTTTTGATACTCATGAAAATTAATGCACAGAGAAGATTCAATTCGAGTACCTACAATGGATAGTTACATCATAAAAGTAAAAATTATAAATTGAAATTTAAGTTTCATGGAGGAAATATTTTAAGTTCATTCATCCATGAAAACTTGAAATTTTCCCTTCATGTCTGTTTGATATACAGAGTGGTATCCTTTTAATTTGGCAGTATGCAGTGAGCTATAATAGTTGTACAACAATTACCTCCCTTGGAGAAAAAAGTATTTCCATATTCTTGAAAAACATTTGATATTTAAGTTTAAATGCTTTTCAGTCAAGTTTATAAGCAACTCTAATAGCATATACAGAGTTGATGTAAAACAAATTACTATACTGTCCGAAAACTTACCCAAACTTAATCTTGCCAATATCTTCAAGCCTATTCAAGATACAAAGCTAATATTTGGCATGATGATAAATCTCAATGATCTGCATCCGCCGGTACCAAAGTCAAGGTCATGTGACAAGGTCAAGGTCATCTGTCAAGGTCAAACTTTGAAAAAAATGCAGAAAGCAGGTAGTCTTGGCCAAGATCAGACTGCATATCTATGCAGACTGTTTATAGTCTGTACTGTCTGTCGAAGCTTTTTCTATAACAGTTTATAACATGACTAGGATAAAGATGGTGCTGTAGATGCTGGCAAGTGGAATTAGATTTTATTCTAGCATACCCATTTACTGTTTGCAATACCTGTTTTAGGAACCCCAGATATGATGAGAAGAGTTTGGACGAGTAGAATTTTTGTACCTGGGATCTCTTTAATCACTAGTTCTTAAGTAAAATTCTTTTCTGAGGTTGGTCTCCAAAGGTGCAGTAAGGGTAACAGGTATAGATTCAGGTTTCGGGAAGGAACCTTACCCTGCCTGATACCACCTGGTACTTGTGTACTTGTCCTAGCTTTAATGAGATTGTTTAATCAAAAATTCATCTATAAAATCAATTCATAGATGTACATCGCCTAGTCAAAAGATAGCTTTATTCTCTTAAAATGAACCAAAAGAAAAACTGTATTCTTTTATCCTATATGAATTACTATATTTTCATAGTTATTTTTCATACCATAAGATAAAAAATGCTTTTCCTAGAATAATGGTTGTTTATATGAATTCTGTTTAACCCTTTCCTGTCCAATCCCTGGTTTTTACTTCCCTAAGATTTTGTAATTGAAAAAACATTGTAGAAAAAGAAGAAATTGTTTGTGACAAACAATTTCTTCTTTTTGTACAAAATTTTCTACCCGACAGAATGGTTATTTTTCAAATTAAATCCACTTTAAATTTTTTTCTGCCAAACCTTTGAATTTGGACAACACCAAAATTTTGTATAACAGGAGAGTGTTAAATTTTTCGTCAGGGGTGTGGAGTTCCCATGCCAAACTTGTCCAATATGGGCCTTTCCACATGCGGGCATGAACATTTTTTTAGGCTGCTTGTACGTGGGGATCAATTACTTTGCACTCACTGTTGGTCAGACAGTCCTTCGGTCTGTATAACATTTTTGTCCAGAGCATATCTCTAAAAGTATCCAAGCTAGAATCATGAAACTACACAGGTGGATAGATCATTGATGAGAATTACAGTGCACAAGAATCATTACTCTACATATTATATTTTTAGCTTGGCTAGTTTCGGAGAAAACCCAGTCATTGCTATAGCCCTAGCATTGTGGTCATTGTCACAAAAAGTTTGACATTTTGTAATATCTCTGGTTCTGATGAAGGCGTTTCCTTAAAACTTGGCACACATGATCACTATCAAAAGAGGAACCCATACTATTAAGGGGGAAAACCTTGATGCATTTTGTCCAAATAATGTCTCTTTTTCAACTTAGATTTTATTGTCCTCTATCCAACGCCCGACAGCCGAGTGTACGAACCCATAGGTGGTGCTCTTGTTTGACTTATTGCCCTTTGTTGGTTGACAAAGAATAGACCATTGACCTACTCTTATGGGGGGAGGGGGGCATAAATGTTTTACAAACGTCTTTTTAATGACAAGTGTTTTTCCAAGTATTGCATCACTAGGAGTTGAAAACGAGCTATGTAACCAAAATGACTTACTTGTATATAATACTTACTATTAATTTTGATTTACGGCTATTCTTGTCAAACAGTCAAACTGCAGAAATTTTACTTCCTTTCTGAGACTTGTATAGACGTTTGTTAATAAATGTATTGATTTAAATAGAGTGCTTTGATATTTATCTATTTTTCCCAATGATAAATGTCTACAAATATTATTAAGTTCTTTTATATGCTACACTATTTTAGGATTTCATTTTCATGGCTCAGTGTGAAGCAGTTGTAACTGCCTATAAATGGATATGCATTCACAACTGTGCTTAGCCATTGATTTACAGTTAGGAATTAACATCCCTCCCAGTAATCTAGCTGTTCTGCAGCTCTTTTGAATGCTTCAGTTAAAAATTTCATGATGCTACTTCCATAGTCCTTCTTTCTTAAAAGCCCCACTTGCCACTGATGCTAATGTCATAGCTCCCATTACGCACTTTATGCAATTGCGTAATACAAATAAATCCTCTTTTGAAAAATCTCATTGATGAATGATCATAACATCGAAACTACAGCTTATTTAAGCTGTAGTTACGATGTTTGATTATTCACCAATGCTCAAATCATATTAACGGGGAGTGGGTGGACGACATAAGTTTTTAGTCACAGTCGACAGATCTCCTTTACCCTATAAATTCTTTGGTGGTCGCCTTTAAGATGCGTAAAAAATTCAAAATGCTTGCTACGCCTATATGTGTCTGAAATATTTTGGTTTAAAACTCTTCTCTTCATTAAGTAATACAGTCCATTTTGCTCGAGCCACCACATCCATAAAGCGACCAATTTTACTATGCGACTATTTTCAAAATCCCTTTCTTTAAATCAAAATATCTTGCAAAGAAGATAATCTTGCTCTTGAAAATATCGTAAACTCATCATGTTAAAACTCCAATGGTCGTCTCATTTAGAGGATTATTATGAGTTTTACAACATGGGATTATAAAAGAAGTTCCCAATAATATACATATTCAATCAAAATTTAGTTTCTCATTTGTAAACAAAACATGTATTTAGCAATCATTCCCTTTAGTGACTGCCTTTTGGTCGTCCGGCAAGTGATTGCTTAATGTAGTGGCCCGTATAGTTATACAATGTTTCGGAAGTCATAAACTTTAACAGTGTTAATTGAGGTTTCTTAATGATTTCATTAGGAAACATTGGTTAAAATTGTGAAAGATCATGGGTCCGGAAAAGTAGCAGAAGTATTACGGGTTCATTTCCTTAATACAAGTTTTACTTATATGAATTTCAACCAAATTTCACAGGAAACATAAAAAATGGCGTTTATGGATGGAAATTAAAAAAAAGGATCTTTGCTCAGAACTCGAAACAGATTTCACTGGAATAATTCTTAGGAAACCCTATACTTTATTGCAAAATAAAATTTTCATTGGATGAAAATTATGCCTCTTATGGCCGTAGGGGGGGGGGGGTTGTCATTAAGAAGTTTTTGCTACAACCTGCAGAACCTATTAGTTTAATGGTCCCACGCCTAGTAATAACAGGCTAGCTGCAATAATGTAGTCCTCTCTCTGATATTTTGATGACTATCAAAAGGGATGGCGGTACGCAACTAATAACAGGCTGTCCTATGAAACATGATTGATTCATTAACAATTTATCAATAATGAATATAAAAGTCACAGAGAAAACCAAAATATTGGAAGAAAAATAGTATAGGGAAGTAATAAATGTCTTGTTACAGCCACTTTCTCCACTTTCCACAATATATACATCTCTTAAGGCAATAGAAATCTAAAGATGGGAAACAGGAAAAATTATGTATAGACATCTGCTTGGATAAACAAAGTTGAAAATTCACTTCAGGCATAAGGGCCTGTAGCATGGGGGGCTACAGTAAACAGCTTTGTGAAATTTACAAGGTGAATGATTTTGGAATTATTGTAAATGAAATTTACGGAGTTTATGGGGCGAGTTTAGGGAGAATTTAAAGGTAGGTACCAGGTAATCCAACATTGCTAATTTTGTTCATCCTGAACAAAATTAGCAATAATTATTATCTCCCTGTAATAAAATATGTACACAAGATCTATAAATAGCTTCCTATATCTTTCATTACCTCTCAGACGCGTATAATTTGAATTGTTACAGTGAAATCGTGTTTTTTTTTCTCTCCCGCTTTATTAATTTTGAATGACGTTGTTGATAAGTTATCTTTTTTTCAGTTGAGTTTTGAGCGTTTTTGAAAGGTTTGAATGAGTGTTTGGAATTAATGAATGGAGGGCTGAGCGAGTGATTTTGAATGGTTTTGATCGAGGTGAATATCAATTTTACGATGTTGTTTACAGTACCAGCGATCCTCCATTAATTCACTGGCATGAGGACTGCCTGGACTGATTTTGGTGTCAATTCCTGTGTGTAGGTCATTTTCATCTAATGAAGAGAATTTTGTCAGGATGAATTCCAGGAATTATCCCAGGATGACCATGTATTATTTATTCATTGGACGAAAAACACGCTTTTATTAGTGGGGTCATTTCCATATATTCTGTTCAAATTTTGATCAGGATAACTTATTGCTCTTATTTTTTACGCAAGAAAAATATCAAAGTATTTATTTCATCAGTTAATTGAAAACATGGTCATTTGCCTGAAATATTTTGCTGAAACAAAAATGAGATAAAGTATGGATTTAATTTTCGTAGGAACCTCAATACGGTGTAACTCCGGATCGGAATGAAATAAAGGTTTTCACGCCAGTATTACCATTACATCCTTTCCCAGCCTCCGGCTAATATCACACATTCGTCTACGATTACCAACCCATTAGTGGAAGAAAAATAGTGGGAAAGGATGCCGGACGCCGTTGAATCATCGAATAGTACACGTAGACATAATTCTAAGAAGGGAAGGACTGTCCACAGGCCTCATTTCGCTTGCAAAATGCCTCCAGCAATAACTGCCAACATGTAGCAAGTGATGGCGATCGCCGTCAGATAGCAATTGTTAGCGCGTCGAACTGTCAATGTAGAGGTCACAGAGTCGTTTGCCGACGTTTACACTCATCCTTTCCGGAAATTTGTCTCTCCCGCAAATTGGTTGATAATCGTAGATCTATGTGGGATAGCAGATGGAGGCTAGGATTTAACGGAGTAAGAAATACCAGGAATCCATTGTTAGAAGCTCAGCCACCGCAATATGGCCGAAAAATTATTAAAGGCGGTATGAAAATACCCTTCCAATGAAACACCAAAATCAAAACACGGCTCTGAGGGCGTTGCAGGCAATATAGGATCGGTAGATACAAATCCCATCAAAAAATATTTGAAAGTTTTTTAGAAATTTGAGCGGCATTGCCTAGGTTCGTATTCACTATAAAGGCTTATACGCAATTGAATTTGCAGCCAAATTAATCCAATCTTTTCGTTTGTCTAGAAAATGACTTTCTTGGACGGAACTAATCTCCAGATTAAGTTTAAAGTGACTACATTCGGCGTTTTTTTCCTTAGACAGTATACAGATTTAATTTGTCCGAAGTTGAACATCAATAAGGATGGACCTTTTAGGTCACCTGAGCTCGACGTTTTCAAGGTGAGCTTTTTTAATAATTGAATGTCCGTGGTGCATCGTCTGTAAATAGACGGCCCAACTGTAAAACTTAATCAGAATGTGTCAAGTCTCAAGGATTGAGATTGAAAAAAATCCGTGCGATGTCATGAGAAAAGGAGGCGTAATGGCAACTTCCTTGCTTAAAGTCACTAATTAGCTAAAGGCCACTGGGGCTGTTGTCATGGCGCTGTGTCCGTCGTGTGTCCATAAGTGCGTCCGGTCGTAAACTTTTTCTTGAAAAATCTTCTCCTGAGAAACTATTTGGGTGGATTTAAACCAAACTTCATTGGAGTGATCATTAGGTGACCCTCTATCAAAGTTGTTCAAAGATTTGTGATCCGATGAAAAACAATGCTTTTATGGACGTGGCTGATTTCCATATATGGTAATATGTGACTTTTCTCAGAATCTTACCCATGGATATCAACCAATTTCACTTGAACGATCCTTTAGTGACTCTATATCAGTCTACAAAAATAGTGATCAGAAGAAAAATATGTATTTTATGGGCGGAGGTCATTTCTCTATATGTTTTATGGTGGAAACTTTTAAAATCATTTTCAACATGAGAAAATCCTGTTAACGCTCTAAAGTCCACAGTTTTCATCAGATTGACTTCAAACTTGCTTAGAATGATTATATCATCACAATTATTGCTATCTCAAAAAAATCTGATCGATTGATCGTCACCAGAAAAGGGGCCTATGTTTGAATTTTAATTTTAAAAATTCATTGTTAAGACTTCTTCATATATGCAGTGAAGTTAATGAAAATTTCACTTATAGGTAAACCACAAAATTCCAATGTTTATAATCAGACTTTCCACGAGTTGATATAGATAAATTGGGACCAACGAAATTTTGCTATCACGGTCTACGACTTTACCGAAAGATGACATTTTAACCATCCTTTGAATTACATTGGTAAACGCCATGTGTCATAGCGTAAAAATCATGCATTTGAAACCGACTTCACCATGAAGAAACTAAAATTGAAACGACAAAAATCATTGATTATCGATAGGGAGAAAAAAAGAGTTTTTCGTGATGAGCATCTTTACTCTATCAGTATATAGGTGATTACATTTGTAATAAAGTACCGTTATCTCACGCTTGTAAAATTTCAGTTCAGTTCACCACTACTACTGGATATCCTACACTTTTCCGTGTTTACGAATACCGCGATTGGACTATAGTAAACTACATCATGTGATCATGAGCTTATTGATGTGGTCTAGTGATTTCAAACTGCGTCATAGAAAAAGGGGCCTTAATGTATACTTTCTTCTTAACAAAACTCATTTTTTATTAATGGTCATATTCATGTGAAACTGTCACAGAATATTCCTTTTCAGGTGACTCTGCGCATTTGTTGCTGTCTAGTTATATGCCGCGTCATGATAAAAGGAGCCTCAATGTATATCTATTGTTAACATAACTCTTTCATTTATACATGATTGTAAATGGAATTTTCATTTGGTATTTCACATCATTTGACAATGTGCATATTGATGTAGTCTGGTGAATTGATACCGTATCATATAAAGGGGGGGGGGCTTATTGTAAACCTCTTAAAACAAAACCCCTCTTTTATAAATGAACAGAATATTGCATTTCTAGTGACGATGTGCATTGATCGCAATAAAGTTTCAGGCCGTGTCATGATAAAAGGGCCTTCATGTATATCTATTGTGAACACAACTCCTTCAATTATAACATATGCATGGATCATAAGACTGTATTATTGACTTACGCTGAGAAATGAATGGTCATTGAATGCTCTTTATAAATGACTATAAATTACCTGCCCTAGTTTCAGCTTGTAATAATGTACGCCTACTCTTTGTGCATTTTCTCTCCCCACAAAACCAACTTAAACTTTTGGATATTCGGTGGAAATCCATAGGAGCACACTCAGTTTCTGCAACTATATTTATCTATATGTAGTATTGATACAGAAATAAACATATTAATGAATCATTTGGACAAGGCTTCCTGACTGAAAACATGAAATGTATTTTTAGCCTAGCGCACAATTTCTAACAATTTCCTATGTATGCAAACCTTAACACTTAGATCAGCCTGTGCACTCACACAGTCTGATCAGAGTCTTAATGTTTTCAGAATATTTTTAATACACTGAGTGATTGTCCATGCTGCTCAACGTCTGAGGGCTCGTAAAGGCCAGGTTTGTAGGTAGACGTTATTGAGTTCAAAGCGTAGTTGCTGATGGTCATGGAGTCTTTGGTTCGAATCCTTGCCGGTACGAATGTCTTTTATTCGGCATAGTGCAATAACAAGTACGTTGATAATCTTAAACCTTAGTGAAGTGCGTGCCCTTAAGGACCCAAGAATAATGTGCTCATACTGCATTCGGAACATCGCTCGGATATTTCCGTAAACTGGAAAGTACCTCGGACGTAGGTGTAGTAATTTTTTGACAATTTTTAGGTAATTCGGATCCTGGTGGTACTTTGGTTAATAAGCTTGAAGAAAAGCAAATTCCTTTAATGCTTTCAGACCGTCTATAGAGATCATTTTGGCATATAATGATTTGAAAGCAAAACTGCGTTTTGTTTTCAAATCAAAATATGCCAAATTTTTACCTTACGTTGATTTTGCTTTTCGCTGCATCACCCTCAGATGTGTTTGTGACGTCATATGAACCCACGTGCGAAATGACGTGCTTTCATGGCAGCGCCCGTATTATTCCCGAGGTCTATTCCGTAGAAGCGTCGAAGGTTCCCGATTGCCCATACTGGTGTGAGTAGTTTCAGGAAAATGCGGTTAAATGCATCAGACGCCATAACATCGAATTATATCTATTCAAATAAAGTTGTTCGACTCACCCAGGGGCCCGTTTTACTAACCATCTTACGATCAATTTTTGCGTAAGTCAAAAATTAAAGTTCATTCTCAAGTAGTAACTAAAGATGGAATTTTCCTATGCAATATCTCATTGGAATCGTCTTCTTAAGACGATTCCTGTGAGATATTGCAAAGCAGAATCTAAAAATGAATAAAAAGACCAGGTACGATTTGTGATTTTGACTTACGATCAATTTTTTCGTAAGACGTTTAGTAAAACGGGCCCAAGTCTGTCGGCTGTCGTGCGTTTGTCATTTTCCTTCCAACACTTTGGTCTCCTGTATTCAACGTTTGTTAAATACATGTACATTGACAAGAGGACATAAATGGTCCTAGGTCGCTCACCTGAGTCTCTTTGACCACTGGGACATCATATCACTTGAATAGGCATATGTCCACAAGGAGATAATTCATTTAATTGAAACTTCATAACTATTATGAATAATCCTTGAATCTGGTTTCATAGTACAAGAACTTTCACGATTTCCTCCTTTGTGTCTATGTAAAATTGGGTTGGCCCGTTCAGAACCAAAAAGGGATTACATGAAAAAACTTGGCAGAGGTCCCTTTTATAGCGTTTCATACAATATATGAATGCTGACTGCCTTCTGGTCTCAGAGAAGAATAATTTTGGAGATTTACCCCTCTTTTTTTAATGAATGAATGGGATTCGTAAGGGCTGAGCCAAATTTGACTCCATAGTTATAATATGAATACACTCGTTAAGGACCATTACAATATGACCTACGCCGCGAGAGTGAAATAATCCCGTTGAATGTTTTTGATATTACACGGGTGTTCTTACACTAGTGGAATAACTATGCAAATGTGCTCAGAGCGAATAGCAACGCTATTTTGTAACCGCGCAAATGACGTCATTATTGATATTTTGTGACTTCAGATTTAAACGGCGTTATAAGTTTCGCGGAAAATTGAAATGATGAATTTTAAGAATTTTAACAATTTTCCGCGAAAATTCGGGTCATGTTGTAGCCAGAATATAAAATTTGTGCTCAAAAAATACATAATTAATTAAACTCGTCATCTAAAACAGATAAAAACTCGGCGCAGCCTCGTTTTTATCTGTTTATATATGACTCGTTTAATAAATTCAGTATTCAATGACCACTTATTCAATATCCTCTATCTAGATTATGTTTCCTAAGAAAAATGAAGGCTCTCTGCCTTCAGATTTTTTTTTTTTTTTTTTTTTTTGAAGATTTTGTACTTTGTTTCTATGAACACTGGAATATGCATGGTCAGAGGCAAAATTTGACCAAGGGGTTTGATTTGAACGAACTTGGAAAAAGTTCACAAGATGATGCTACATACTAAATATAAAGGCTGCCTGCCTTCTGGTTTCAGAGAAAGGGATTTTTGAAGATTTTTTTAACTTTGTTTCCATGTAAAACAGGATTCGCCTTGGTGGAACCCAATTATGACCCCAGTGTCATGATATGAACTACCTTGGATAGAGGTGCACTAGATGATGGTACATACCAAATATAAACGCTGGCTCTTGTTTCAGAGAAGATTTTGTTTGTTTAAATTTGGTTTAACGACGCTTTCAACAATCTTTCAGTTATATCACGGCGGCTGGAGCACCTAACAATGGATTCCTTGTATTTCTCACACCAGTACCATCATTATATCTTTTCCTAGCCTCCAGCTGCTATTCCACCTTGGTCTACGATAATTTACCCATAGTCGGACAAATAGTCGGAAAGGGTTGAGCGGGTTTCAGAGAAGAAGATCATCTCACTTTGATTCTATGTAAAACAGGGTGCGTCCGAGTGGAGCCGAAAATGACCCCAGGGTTATGATCCTTAAGATCTTGCTACATACTAAATATAAAGTCTGCCTTCATGCTTAAGAGAAGAAGGTGTTTTGAAGATTTTCGCTCCTTGAATCCAATTAAAATAGGTTGTGCCCGGATGGAGCCCAAATATGGCCCGATGATCTTGATATGGACAAACCTTGATAGAGATCCTCTACATAATGCTACATACCAAATATGAAAGCCTTCAGCCTTCTGATTTCAGAAATGATTTTTAAAGATTTTGGAATTAACCCCCCCCCCATTTTGTTGCCGTGGCAACCAGAGCTAAGGGTGGATTTCAATTATTTGAACAGCTTTGGTAGAGCTTAGCTAAAGGAACATCCCTGCCAAGTTTTATCAAGATTGAACCAACTGTTTAGGGGTAGGGGGAAGATGTTTTGAATAAACTGTTGGCGACGAACGTTCATTGGACAATCACGATAGCTCACCTTGAGCACTTCGTGCTCAGGTGTGCTTTTAAAGGTGTGATTAGTGACGTAGGCCTATTGTTTTCCCTTTTCACTACTTCATCTGTGATCGAGTGAAGATCGACTATTCAGTGAAGTAAAGCCGAGCGTTGTGTAACATTCACATTTTTGGAAGATTGTTGAATCGAACATTATTGATGTCTTTAAGAAACGACAAATACTTTTCAAATTCTGACCAGGTTCTTTATCAAATTTGTTCTTAAGATAACTGGTGTCAGTGTCAAATGATATTCATTGATTATTTACACAGTGTCTTTCAAAAATTCCGGGTCATGTTTCAAACTGATATTTCAAAAAAATGTTTTTCAAATACTAAAAAAAATCCAAATGTGTATTTGAAGCTCATGTTATGTAAGGGCGTGACTATCATTACGCACAATACGCAAATGCGTAATTTAAACAAATCATATTTCGAAAAAAGGTCGTTGATGAATGATTATAACATCGAAACTACAGCTTATTCAAGCTGTAGTTACGATGTTTGAATTATTCACCATCGCTCAAAGGAGCAGACGGAGGACATTGACCTTTTGTCTAAATCCATATATCGCTCTTTACTTTCTATTCCTTGTTGGTCGCCTTCTGACTGCGTTTAAATTTCTAAGATTCTAGTTACATCTATGTTATGTGTGCGAAATTTCGTTGTAACCAGCGTTTAATTTATGTAATAACTTTGAAAAATACAAGGAAAAAATGGAAAACACTCGCTAGCGGACGATAATCACGCAGCAGGCCTACGAGGCTCATCAGAAAGAGAGACACTGTTTAACCCTTTGCTGTTTAATCCCTGCTTTTTACGTGCCTGTGATTTTATGATTGAGAAAACATTGTGAAAAAAGAAGAAATTGCTTCTGACAAGCAATTTCTTCTTTTTCCACACTATTTTCTACCCTACTGAAGGGTTATTTTTCAAATTAAACCCACTTTTAATTTTCGTCTGCAAAACCTTTGAATTTGGACAGGTCCAAAATTTTGTAAAACAGGAAGGGTTGACATCTCGAAAAGTAAAAAAAACTATTATATCACTATGGAATTAAAAATGCATATACGTCAATGTCTTCTGCAATCACTTAAACAGTGCGTTGCTATGGCGTCATGATTTTAACGATAGCCACATGCGTATCAAAATGGCAGAAATGCCGTACGTATTTTTAGAAAACACGAAAAAAAAAAAATATTGATTAGAGCTGAATAAAATTCAGAGAGAACTGACTTTCTCACTGTATCTTATTTCTACTGATTATTCAAAAAAAAAAAAAAAAAAAACATCCATTTTGCGCGATTTTTATGGTGAAAATTTGCTTTTTCATAAGAAAATATTTGCATTAAAGAATATGATATTTTTTTCTTTGTAAAAGATACCATTTCATGTCAAGACATGTTTTGCATTTTTTTTAATTCTTTCAACTAGTGCAAGAGATGTTATAATAAGGTAAAGTTGGACCTTGGTCAATAATCTAGTTAGGGACTATAACACGAGCCTCATTTTTCAATTAGGTGACCCTCGTCATTTCGCAAATATTTTCGTCAGTGCAGTACTTAAATGTCGCAAGAGCGTTTGAAACAACCAAAACTGCCACGACGATGACTAAAAAATGAAATATTTGGTCAACCCGAAATGTAACTATGTCCTCTGAAGCATTCCGAAATCGGATCGATTGCCGTTTATCTTTTTCCGGTGTGTTCATATATAATACATACTGTAACAAAATATCTAATGAGGTTGGGAGAATTGATCATTGTCGAGGCTCTGCCGAGACAATTATCAATTCTCATAACCGAGTTAGATATGTATTATATTTATCTTATAACCTCTATTTGTCTTGTTTTCGTCGATGTTTCTAACTGAAATGGAAGTTTCTAAAAATAACTGCATTATATAATTGTTCTACAAATAACTATGTGATATCATAAAAAATATCGTATGGGTTGTTATCACACGGATATTTGTATAGCTATAAGATAATATCTTAATCGTGATTTACAGATGTGCTGACCGACTCGTCTGATAGAGCCTGGTCCTGACCACTCCGGGGTCGCACCCCACACTGTCTGGCAAGCTTTCTTCTAAAACTTCTGCTTATAAGGGAGTAAATGATAGGGTTGGTCACGTGGTACGAGAAGTAGAAATAAAACACGTAAGCGTTGAATTTGATCACGCCATGAGACATCAACCACGCCGGTAGAAAGCAAATCAGGTACACAAATGCTACAATAGATAACATAAAACCAAGCCGGATATGCTTTCTAGTTGAAAGTCTTTCATTACTTGTTATTTCCGGATCAGCCGTTGGTCCCCTGTTCGTGTTGTCGGTGGTGGTACCCGTAATATTTCCACCGTCTGCATTCAGTACTAGAGTTTCACCCGCGTTGGTCGGGACTGAATGGTTCATTGGCGTAAGCTCGGTCTGTATTCTGTCTGAACGAGGCGTCCGTCTTCCCAGCATAGTCTGCATAGGACTGTTATGTTTACTTATGATATAAATGTAAATAATTGTATAAAGTAGGACAACAAGTCCACCGCATACCAGATAGAATGATGAGTATACAGTCTGCCAGATGGCCGCCGCCTCTCCGGGAAGATGGTTGCTCACACCGAGACACTGCCCGTCAAAATAGAAGATGTGGTTTTCTGGTTGAACACCAAACATCAGTGAAGTTATAACCCCACTTGTCGCCGCGATGATTGCCAATATGACAGAAACGATTCTTGCAGAGAGAACACCAAAGCGGTATCTGAATGGTCCAACGATGCAAAGAAATCGATCTACTGCGATCACAGTCATCATGAACGCTGAGAATGGCACAGTAGACGTCAGGAGAAAGTAATATAACTTACAGAAAAAGTCCAGCTTCAATCTAAAACTGACAGCCTCTGTCGCGATGGTGAACGGTATCGTCACAAAACACGTGATCAGATCCGTGACTGCAAGCGTCAAGATGAAGATGACTGCGCTGTGAACAAGCTTCTGGCGAACGTAGACAACGATGACCATGACATTGCCGATTATTCCTAAGATGGACAGAATTAGAAGCTCTGCTATGACAATTGGATCCATGATTGGTTCCTGAAATCAATACAAACACATATTTTACAAATTCGTTAGAGTATGCGTCACAGCAGCGTGAATGGTTGATTTATTTTCTTCACTGATTCTCAACCTTTGCTTTTCAAGAGCCTGGAAAATAACAGTTTACCAAATTTGGTCATTTTGAAAAAACGAAAAAAAATAAATAAATTAGAAGGCAGCCAGGACTAACGTAAATTACAGGACAACTCTCTTGATTAAGTAGTGAGATAATTTAATAAAACTCATTCTTTTTGTTATTTATGATGAAAACGTTAATATGCCAGAAGAATCAATGCATCGGGTCAAAATGCGTATAAAATCAAGATATTATTGTGTTAATGTCATCTAAATGACTGTTTTATGACCCTTGTATATTATTCATTATAAATTTATAATGAATATCATTCACCGATGCCAGTAAACAGCAAACGATGTTTCTCTTGCAGTTTTTTCTTCAATCACTATAATGAGTTCTACTTGTATTTCCTGCTTCACGGAATAAATGTGATCCGTCCCGCGAAAAGGGAGCATCTGGGTAGTGCGTAAAGTGTCGACCCCAGTCAGACTGCGCGACTTGCGCAGACTGACAAGGGTCGAACTTTTCGCAATGGGGTTATTTTCTGAATCTAGAATGATTTATCTACCTTCCAGTGAAAGAATTTTTGAAATGCGACATCTGGTTGACATATGCTGGGCCAAATCTCTTTTTCAAATATTCATTTTAATGAGTTCCAAGATGGTCACTTTTTGCATGACGGGCCACAAATAAATTCTACAGTCATTGTCTGCAACCTGCAATTAAGGTACATGACCTGTACTAGTTCCGCAACGTTTCGGAAATCGTGAACTTTAACAGTGTTAACCTAGGTTTCCTAATGAGTTCACCTCGGTTAACATCTTGAAAGATCTCGATTTCCGAAATTTTGCAGCACTATTATTGGTCCACTACCTTAATTAATAGATCGCCTTTGTCAATCAAAAATCTACTGACCAATCATAATGCTTATTCAAATCAGGAAGACTGTTGAACTCCGCCGTTGTCTGCGCATGTCACATTCTCCGAAGATTGACCTGTCTTCGGGACCATATCACTTATCCAGATTGGGATAAATATTACTACCTCGTACGCATAACTCCGTATTCTATCGCCAAAAAGTAGTAAATGGAGAATTTCAATTAAAACTTCATTTTTGTGGAAATCAAACTTAATTTTGCCTTAAATTAGTTGACAAAAATATTGGTTTAAATTGCGAACGTATATATATATATTTTTTTTTAAAAAGTTGTTTGCTTGAGATCTATTTATACTGTACACAGTTTCCTAATATAGATTTTTGGGAAAACCGATAAAATTGAAGCATTTCATGGCCGCTGATATTTTGAAAGTAGTTCGACGGAATCGGCCGAGTTGTCACGAATAACACTACCCAGAATGCTCAAATTAGATAGGTCAGTATTTGAAAAATGCCACCTATCGGAAGATAACGGAACCCCGCCATTTTCAGTTTGAACTGTTTTCGAAGTATTTCTAAAAAATCACTTATCATCAATTTGTTTTTGTTTCTTGTCCATGTCAATAAATACAGATTAATTCACGTTTAAATATGTGACACGTCACGCGAAATGAGACCTTCTAGGTAGTGCGTAAAGTGTCGGCGCTAGATTGCATAGACTGACAAGGATCGAAACTTGACGCACTTTGGATTACCTTCCTTTAAATTCACTCAGTAATCGTTCAACAAACTCATTCAAAACCACTCCAAAATCATTTCAAAATCGTTCACCTTGTCAATTTCACGATGTAAGTAACCGTGTCCCACTTTATTGGTTAACATTGTCTTTGGGGCATATGGCGATATTCACCGGAACAACTTCCTATTTGGTATTATATAAAACCATGGTTCATGCTAAATAAACATAATTTTCATTCGTGCAAAACATCTGGAAGATCTTTAAAGCCATGTACGTGTACTTTGGAAAAAAGTAACGTTTTAGCGAAAACCGCTGCGAAAAAAAAAACCCTTTTAATTTGTGAACGAAATATGCTCCACTACTATCAAAATATATGTTTTGTCGTTCACTTAATGAAAGACTAATCGATCTCATACAGAGACAGAATATTATCCAGAAAGAGACCATCTGGGAAGTGCGCAAAGTGACGACCAAAGTCAGACTGCGCGGTTTGTGCAGACTGACTAGGGTCGAAAATTATCGCACTTTGCTTATTTCTGAATCTAGAATGATCGATCTACCTTCCTGTGAAAGAAATTTTGGGATGCGACCTCTGTTTTACCTATGCTTGATCCAATATCTTTTTTCAACTATTTATTTTACAGGGTTCCCAAATGGTGGGACAAATGGGGTTCCCTTTTTGTGTGACAAGTCTCTTATCTGAAGGATGTGGCATGTTGGGGATCAAGAGGCAAGCACAGCGATCTTTTGAATTATAGATGCATCGATGGGGTTCTATGCCTGTTGTTCTTTGTTTTCAGCAACATTATTTTCGGAATATTTAGTAAGTTGGGCCTAAAACTTAATGATATCCGATACTTGTGCTTTCTGAGAAATTACCAGAGATAAATGTTTCCAGGAAATGTAACACCTTATTACACGTAATTACAGGCTTATACAAAAGCAGTATATTCTAGATTGTTATTAAAGTATTTAGTTTCTTGCAAGTAGTTATTATGTACAGACGATATATCATTTCTTCAAAGCAAGAAATCAACAAATTTGATCTTTCCGGATATACGGCGTGGTAAAGTGTTGGTGTAGCGACATGTGCGCAAATCGCAAAATGAGAAAAAAGCTTCATATATTTATAAATATCCAACGTGAATTTAGACTAACTAGATTTGAACTGGAATGATAAAACTATTTGGGAAAAGGCAAGGTCCCTCTATCTGATAAATTGCTGATAAGCTAATTGGTAGAAACTTTATCAGTTTATCACAAAGAAAGCTATGATGTTGGAGCAATGCACCCTCTCATACACTTTCCCCACAAATGCTAGGATTTGTTAAATTCATAGTTAACAACGTCGTTAATTTGACATCAATCTCAATCAATGCCATTCTAAATCGTTCACTTAGCACTCCTTTCGTTCATTCCAAACACTCATTCAAACCATTCAAAAACGCTCCAAAGTGACTTAATAATCTAACATCAACAACAACATTCAAAATAAATAAATTAAAAAAAAAAAAAAAAAAAAAAAAAATCGCGATTTTACCAAACTAATTCATACTGGGAAACGACGTCGATTTAAAACTTTAAGAAAAGAAAACACCAAGTCAATCTATTTAATAAGTTTAAGGTACTATATAATACTGCCCTAATGCCGTCGTCACACCTTGACGTTCTGGTCAACGTTTTTGTAACGTTTCAGTTGTTCAATTTTGGACGTTTTGAACCTCTAGTGTGTAATGAGAGCGTGTGAAACATTTATCTAGAGATTGTATAACACGAAGAATCCCCCAGAAAATGTTAAACGTTTTATTTGTCAACGTGTCATCAGCACGCGAAGAACGATTTGCCCGTGTTCCCCTAATTTCCCGGCGATTACAGTGGCGGATACACAGGGGGTTCACTTCTGAGGCTGATTTATTTCATTGTTACTTCGAAATTCAATCAAAATTTGGTTATAAAAGGAAACAAACCACAAGTTTTTGTACAAGCGTTAACAAGAATGTGTTTCAATGACTCAATAGTATATATGGGTCCTCTCTTAAGGTTTCAGAGTCCCTGCTTTAATGTTGACTATTTCTTTTTAGAGGCTTTATCGTCGTGTGTTTGTGAAAATACTGAAATATTCTCTGGATAAGCTACACAAGGTGTTGGATAGATATATACCTTTTGGATTGTTAAAACGGTATCCAATTCTTTTCTTATAATGATTTCCAGAAGTCCCTCAGATTTATATTGTTACGTACGAACTGTCCCAAACCAAAGCATAGCTGAAAAATATCCGTCGTGAGTCGGCCTCGTACCAACGCGGACAATTAATATTCAGATTATTGGTTTACAAGTCCAATGCTCTACCACTGAGCCAAAGAATTTTTTTCTTTGGCTCAGTGGTTAGCGTATTAGACTTGTAAACCAAAAATCTAAAAGATTACTTATCCGCATGGATTCGAGGCCGGGTCACGACGGATATTTTTCAGTAATGCTTCGGTTGAGGACAATTAGTTTATAACAATATCAGATAGTTTTGAGAGTCCTTGCAACTTTCTTGTGAGTCTCAGACTCGAAAACCTGCAATCGTGGATCTCCTATTGGATAAGTAATATTTAGTAACGTTTGTAGCGTTCACATGTAACATTTTTCTTGCGATAGTGCAACGGCTATGAGCGATTACAAATGTTGTTGTTTTTTTTTCAAACGCTAGCAAGAACGCGCCATAAGATATATATGGGTGCGGCGACGGCTGATGACTAGCGGTGTTATAACTTCCAGAGGCTCATTTCTTCGGCTAGACTTTGGTTACTGGCCCTAAAACGACTATGTGTCATAGTCTACGCAACATTTACAACGATGCTCAGTGCAAACTTCAGCATACCCCAAATGGTTGTCCCTACGTTAAATACACAGGAGAGAGTTATTCTGTCATTAAGTCAATTGATAGGCTTCCATATCTCTATACGGGCTGTTGACATTAGGCGCAATCAGACTTCTCACGGAAATAAGAACCGACATTAATTTGATTGCGCTGTCAGATCTACTTTCTTGTGCGGAATAATATAGCAAAAACATGTCATAATTGTAGGTTATGGGACCCATAAACCATTCACCGGAATTTTCCGGTATTTTGGAAATGCATTAGGTTTTTACGGAACGACATTTTTGACAGATATTGGGTACTATTTTCCAAAATTTCAAAAGCTTTATTTTAAACTCGATAGAATTTTATCTGGAAGACTTTTCAATGGAATTTTGTATCGTAAGGATTTTGACAAAGACAAGCCAGGAAGGATCTTGTCAGTAAAGGAATAACAAGTAACCTAGGTCAAACCCCGGTAGCATCTTATACCGACCAAGAACTAGTACATGCTCGCAATTTACCAAGAGTACTTCTCAAATAGTTCCCTAAAATCGTGGAATAGATCAGTGCTATGCCTTTTTCAATATTTGCTTTGCGAAATTTCCCCTTATGGTCCCTTTTCGCGTGGCGTGTAACGGTGGTTGAATCACCGAACGGGGATAATTAACAATAATTTGGCAGGTTGCTTGTTATCTGAAAACTTGAGAATTATCTCCGTTTTTGATGGATAGCTACCGGATAGGTTAAGGGAGGAAATGTGATTGATGACAGAAACTGGTGTTTCCCAGCCTGCTCTCGTATAAAATTGTAATAACGAACACATTTTGTCTTAAAAATAGGACTTTTAAATAGGTACCTTCAGAAATTGAAAGCTGTCGTTACGATAGCAGTTATATTGGTTCTTTAATCTTAGATTATATACCCATATGATATATAGCTTTTGATAAGTTCTGTCTTGTATGTTTATTGTATGTATATTCTTGGTGACAATCCTATAACTGTATTTTTTTAAACCAATAAAGGAATTTGAATTTGAATAACTGAAACCTTTATACATAATGTAGATATAACGTTATTTGTTTCAGATCCCCGACGGCGGCACTCATTCTTTCCGACTATTTGTCTCTCACCAATGGGTTGATAATCGAAGTCCTATGTGAGATAGTAGCTGGAGGCTTGGAAAGGATGTGTTTGTACTTGAGAGAAATATACCAGGAACCATTGTTAGGTGCTTCAGCCGTCGCGATATAACTGAAAAATGTTGAAATCGGCGAAAAACTCCATACAGTCAATCAATCAATTCAACAAACTTGTATAAATTTGAAGCGTTACTTCGAGTGTCTTTAATACTTTTAATTATTTCGTAACGTTTCCTTTCTACGCAAAACCTTTAGTTGGCAACAGAGAGAGCTACCCATCCAGCAATGCGTTCAGGATGACAAACGGTGACGTCTGTTTGCAAATTATACCCCGTTTTGCATGCAATTGCACGTGCAAAACGGGGTATAACAAGCAAGCCGTTTGCACCGTTTTGAAATCCTGAACGCAGGGCTGTTCATAGATAATACGACATTCCCACGAAATTAACTTTGACATTTTTACAGTCAACAAGAGACCTTATTTGAAATTAATATCTCTGTAAACCACGACAACAAAATTGATTGACAAACTAAATTCACACTAAAATAGTGTATAAATCGCGCAGATTGATTAGAACTCGCCACATCAGTCAAAGCTTCCCAGCGACAACATAGGGCTAATTTCTATGTTCAGGAATTTGTATTCCCTGTTTTTTGGTTAGGTAGCAAAGGGCGCTTTTTTCCGATCCTTTAGGTATCATGTTCTACTGACTTTTGAGTTTAGTCTTTTTTTCTTTTTTTTTCTGTTTTTCAATATTTTTGATAATCCTGAAAACCGTAATATAAGCCTTCAACTAATTACAGAGTGACGATTTCGGGTATTGTTATATTATTGTTAGCATTATTTATATCATCGTGTATTATTATCGTCATCATAATTATCATTTTAGCATTCGTAACCCGTCACGCGAAAAGGAACAATCTGGGAACTGCGTCAAGTGTCTACCCTTGTCAGACTGCGCGGAATGCGCAGACTGACAAGGATCTAAACTTTTCGCACTTTGCTAATTTTCTGAATCTAGAACAATCAATCTTCCTTCCTGTGAAAGAATTTTTGAAATGCGATATCTGGTTGGCCTGTTCTAGAACGATTCTCTTTTTCAAATATTTATTTTTCGAAGTTCCCGGATGGTCCCTTTTCGCGTGACGGGTCACATTTACAAAAGAAAGTGTCACAAGTTGATTGAGTCTTCGATTTTCGAAAACAATAAGGCAACTGTTTTACGGTGAAGATGAAAATATTTCTATTTTTTAATTCAATGTGTATTCCGCGAACTCACGACCAAAGGATCACAATATGTGGCCCAAAACTGTGTACCATGGACCTGTTTCTTTCTTATTATGGCTTGTCTGGTAGGGCATTCGTCAATTGAGGTAATAAAAAGTTTTGATACTACGAGCTTTTAATTTGAATGATGCTTACATGATAGATTATCTGCTAAAGACTGGAGATATTGTTGTAATCGTGCTTTTATGTCAATAAAAGTCTAATAGTCAAATCTAATTTCAATATTTATAACTTAAAAAAATGGAAACCTATTATTTTTGAGTATCATTTATTCGGTAAGCAAACGTCCATTATACTAATAAATATGTGAAGATAAAAGAAGAAATAATACAGACGTTGTACAGTCTAAATTATAACGATTCTTTTCGAAAAAACATTTCATACAAATACTGAAAAATGTGTTCATATCCGAGCACTATAATTTGAGAAATTGCGTTTGAATATGGTAAAAGTTGCTTCAAATTCAATGCAATTTTCAAGACTAATGTCTAAGCGTTCCATAACAACTCAATTTTCTAAGAAAACGGCTATATTTTTCTTACCATAAAATAAGTTCCTTAACTAAACACCGATAATTCCCCCACGTATCGTTTCCATTCTACACGACTAGAACTGTTCTAGACACTAGAGAGACTGGAAGATCTGATAGATCACGATAGCTACACTTCGCTGACAACTTAAACGCCATGAAAATATTGAAAGAAATAAAATAGCAATACGCACATACAAATTGCGTGTAGTAATTACACCTCTGTAGTTACGAATATTTGGACGCACACCGGCGATTCTATTAAGGGAAATAGGAGAAAATGTATTTACACGGACAAAAACTAATAGTAACAAAAATAAATGTAACATCAATCTACTTTTTCTGAAATATCTTTATTTAACAGACTGTTTCATATGTGACCCGTCAGGCAAAAGTGGACCATCTGGGAAGTGCGTAGAGTGTTGACCCCACAGTGGACCAACGTACAGATTCGCAAATCGGAAGCTGCGATGACTGTACGTCGCTAATCAGTTAGCTGCGGTTTATAAATTTAATTAAATTCATAATTGTGTTAATACGACGGGACAGAATCAACAGGAACATTTCTGAAAATAGTAGGACATTTTTTCCTAAGTTTATGCTACTATCACGACACCAAACGAGCATGTATTTGTATAATTGAGATCAATCACTGGCGTTTGCCCTCGGCGATCGCCTTCACTGCTTGTTCTTTTCTATTTTTTCGAATTGGAAACACATCAAATCCTTTTCTGATTGTATTCGATTACAAAAGAATCAATTTCCTTCAGAAAAACATAACCATGCGACGGATCCGTTTTGTATCTATGAAAATAAACAACATTTTATCAAGGCACCCCAATTTCTTCATTGTACAACTAGCTGTCAAAATGTACCATCATTAGCTGTTAAATGGCTGAAAGACACTGTACGATTAGCTTAGCCGAATGATGGAAAGATTAACTGAAATAAACCGCTAGTTTTATGAAATATGAAGTGAAATTGAGATCTGAAGCAAACGATACTTTTGACAAATACAGAAAAGTTAACCGTGACTTTCTATTTCAGAAAGATATTCTATATGGATTCTTCACCACATGTTTTTTAATGAAAACCTCACAAAATCACATCATCTTCTATGAACGATGTGATTCTTTCATTTCTAGCCAAGCATGTATCAACTTTGGAACTGAATTTCTTAAGACCTTACTATTTGCGAATGAAGGTTATAGGAATTTGAACCTAGCTGTTTTTAGTTTTAAAATGTGTTTGTACGTAACCTAATAAACCGTTCCTTACTCAAACTTTCTCTTTTGCTTGGATCTAAAAGCAATTGGCGAAACATGATGAAGATAAATAATTACAATGCAAATTTTACTTAGTCAGATGGAAGGACTCTAGTCAGATGGAAGGACTCTTGATAAATGTATTACTACAGAATAACTAAAAATGGAAACTACGCAGATTGATACTGATAGTTGATAGCTTGTTTCTGAAATGAAAATAAAAAAAATATCCTAAAGAGGTAAACAAATTGTGAATTCTCATCATAGTTTCGTATATTAACAAAAAAAAAATTAAAAAAAAGAAAATAATAATAAAAAAAATCAAATATATGAATCATACGCATTGGTCGGGAGATAATCGATAGATGAGTAAAATGTAGAAATACAGCTTCGATATGGGCTACTGACGAAAGGTTGTTTAACCTTTATTTACTAATTTATTTATTAGAAAATGAATCTTTTGGGCAAAAAGATTGTTTGTTTTCAAATGCTAAGCTGTTACCTGACTTGTGCTGAGTGCGACGTAGGAGCAAAAATAATCATCAATTGCTCGGCTGTTTCGGAGAACACCCGATGTATTGTTATCAACTTAAAGTTGTTGGCTTTGGCGTTGTGGCATAGGCGTCTGGGTAGGCGTTTGGCGCCGGTGTGATAAACATTAACCTTGGTCACATCTCTCTTATCATTGAAGGTATATTCTAAAAATTTGACATGTGTGTTCACCATCACAAGAGCTAGCCGCCAGACAATAAAGAGGGGGTAAATCTGAACGCATCTTTAGCTCACCTGAGCACGAAGTGCTCAAGGGATCTATTGTGATCTATCAATGTCCGGCGTCCATCTGTCAGTCTGTCCGTCATGGCGTCAACAATTTCTTTAAACTCGACATCTCCTCCTAAACTTCTGAGTCAAAATCAACCAAACTTGACAGAAATATTCCTTGGTGGTCCCTTGTAAAATTGCTAAAATGGAAAAGATCCGTGCCATATGACGGGAAAAGGGGCCTTTATGGCAATTTTCTTGTTTACACTCTAGAAGCCACAAATAAGGCCCAATCGTCATGAAACTTTGTCAGAATGTTTGTTAGGTCATGAGAATGAACTCTATTGAAAATGGGAAGGATCCGTGCCGTACATGTATCACGGGAAAGAGGCCTTAATGACATTTTTCTTGTTTACGCTCTAGTGGCCACCAATATGGTCCAATCGTCATGAAACTTGGTTAGAATGTTTTCCAGGTCACAAGGATGAATACTATGGAAAATGGGAAGGATTCGTGCCTTATCATAGGAAAGGGGGCCTTAATGACAATTTCTTGTTTACACTTTAGTGGCCACAAATATGGCCCTATTTTCATGATACTTGATCAGAATGTTTGTCAGATCTCAAGGATGAACCCTTATGAAAATTCAAAGGATCCGTGCCATATCACAGGAAAAGGGGTCTTAATGACAATTTTTGTTTACACTCTAGAAGCCACACATATGGTCCAATCATCATGAACCTTGGTCACAATGTTTGTCAGGTAATGAGGAAGAACTCTTTTGAAAATGGGAAGGATCCGTGCCACATCACGGGAAAAGGGGCCTTAATGACAATTTTCTTTTAAGAACTCCAGACGCCACAGATATGGTCCAATCTTCATGGAACTTGTTCAAAATGTTTGCCAGATCACTAGAATGAAGCTTGTTGAAAATGGGAAGGATTCATGCCATATCACAGGAAAAGGAGTCTTAATGATAATTTACTTGAAATGACTAATGGCCACAAATATGGCCCAAACTTTGTGAAACTTGGTTTTATGTAGAAATTATCTCCTGTATGACATCTGCCTTTTTAATTTGTTGTGATGCCCAAGTGATCAAAGAGACTCAGGTGAGCGATCTAGGACCATCATGGTCCTCTTCTTTACGAGTTGTGCCCGTTTTACCTATATTTTTGCACTACACAGAGAAGGCGGTGCACTTGCTATCATTTTTTTCTTAGTATACATGTACAGAGGGCTTCATAAAATCTGCTACAGTTTCAAAAGGCTAATTTCTATATCATACAAATATATATTTTGTATGTTTAAAAATTCCTTACACGGACACTAAAAAGTTTATATTGCGATATAACAGAATACCATTAGTGCAATGTTCCCTTGTCTAAGACGCAGAAAATCGGCTATATCGGGCGGCTACAGCACACCACTGCATCACAAAAAAGGCACGGAGTCAAATAAACACCAAGCTGCAATAAAAGATACATTTTCCTGACATGATGAAGCGGACAGCTAATGTAAAAGCACATTCATTTAAATCAAAACATGAAATGAGTGTTCAATTTACAAATCACGTAAATTTTTCAGGTCGCAAACTACGAAAAATTAAAATCAAAATTTGAGAAGCAAGCGCTAGGAAAATGATAGCCATCCCAAGACTCGCATTTTGTGAAGTAGAAATATAGGCAAAGTTTTCTGATTAGTTTAAAAGCATATGTCAACCATCTTCTTGTCACAATTTTACATTTAAAACATATAATACAAATTTTCAGCCGGCTCAATTCAACAGCCCCTCAACCGTCGGTTTTTGACTTCTACGCATGAAGGCAATCTATGTCAAGCTCACGACTATTGAATTTCGTAATTGATATGACGTCCAATTATTGATATAACAATGTCAATTCATTCTTTTAGTCTTTGTGATGGTAGTCACACGCATTTGTGGAGTGATCATATGTTCGCGAAAATCGCAATTTTTGGGTTAATTTGATTTCTTCATACTAGTATCTGTTGGGAAGCGTTTTTGCATTTCTCTTATTCTTATAACAGGAGAATGGCTTAAAACAAGAGGGCCATAGTGGCCTTTAATCGCTCAGCTGAGAGAACTGTCCAAAACTCGTTTAAAGAAGGTTTTGAAAAAGTTTTTTTGCCAATTTTCAGGTTGAATGGGCCTTAAATGTGGCCACTAGAGTGCATACAAAGTTTTTTTTCTCTGGGAATGACCCTGTGACTTTCGTTTTGTTCCAAGCTGACCGATTTTTAGACTCATTTGAAAAGTCTATGATATTAGGCAAACTTCAGATCAATCAGACCATAAATGTAGCCACTATGGTGCATACATGTGACCTCTAGAGTGCATACAAGGTTTTGAAACCGTAACCTAGTTTAACCCAATTTTATTTAAACTCGACCGAAATTTTATCCAGACAATCACTCTGACATAATTTCAGGTTGATTGGGCAATTTCAGATTGATCGGGAAAAAATGCGACCTCTAGAGTGTTAACAGGGTTTTTCTAAGATTTGATCCCATGATCTAATTTTTGACCCCAATTGACCCAACTTCAAACTCGTCTGAGACTTTATCAAGAAAATCATTCTGACCAAATTTCAGGTTGATCAGGCAAAAAATTGTTGACTCTAGAGTGCAAACAAGGTAAATGTTGACGACACACGACGGACGGCGGACGATGGACGACGGACATTTCATCTAACCACAAAAGCTCACCTTCAGCACTTCGTGCTTAGATGAGCTAAAACGAGATGAACAATTTCAGCAACCTTTTGCTTTTAGAGTACTTTCTTGAAATAAAATAAGGTGTCAAGTTATGACATATATTTGATAACATGATGACAAAATGTTTCCCTAATACTTGTCAATTTTAATTGTGATATGTTCAACCCTTTAAAAGTAGTTGAAAATTGAAGTCAAACTATGAAGTAAAGAATTATAAGATTTGGAAAGTAAAGCAGATATTATGAATCAGCCTGTCCATATATTTGCATGCATTTGTGTATTAACATGAATATTAATAAGCAAAATATTCGACTTCAAGATAGAATTCATGTGTGCTTATAAATGGGTATTTATATGAAGGTATGGGTTATTTATGTAAGTCCAACAGTAGCCGAGCCCGGTAAGTTGATAACGCGTCGTGTTGTCATTCCTCCGATTATGTATTCATCCCTGTCTCGGCAGACTTTAATTGCTATTTGATAATTTCAAGTGTTTGTGACAAGAGTCATTTATATCCCCTCAATGAACGTATGCCAAGAAGTACGTATATGTAGATTTGCTGCTGCCGCCCCGATATAAATCTCTAAAAAATCCCGTAACATTGTAAATTTCTTTTAGTCAATTGAAGATGCAATGTTCATATATGCAATCAAAAAGGTTTTGAATTCCCTGTATGTCTTTTTAGACTAAGTCTTATAATATACTACATATGGAATGGATTTAAACCATGTCGATGAGCATGCCTACTCGAAGCCCCTAAGCGCACCAAAATGCCGATTTTTCATCTGTATAACTTTAGGAAAGAATCTGATTTCATCGGCCCAGTAGATATTCTTCAAAGCCTCATATTCCATAAGACGTGCCAAGGTGTACTTGTTGGTGCTTATTTGTAAATTTATGTAATCTTAGGACCTTAAAAACAAGTTGACCAACCGAAATCGCACTCTGTAGTGGCCTTTGTAGTGGGTTTTGTTGGCTTTTGTTGTATGAATGTATGTATGTTTGTATTCATGTATGTATGTATCCATGTATTTATTCATTTATTTATTTATTCATGTATGTGTTAATGTATTTATCAATGAATATATGTAAGAGTTGATATGCCTTGTCCATACTCGTAGACATTTTGATATAACATTTGTCAACAAGAATATCATATTTTTGCGTTTCTACTTTCAGACATCCAAAAGATGATAAACTATACGGTAATCCGACATCCAAACAAGAAAAGAAGGAAGTTATTACCGGAAACTTCTGACAGGAATTTTAACAAAGTCCATACTTTGCAAACGAAAAACCATCATGCTGTGTCATATGTAGTTAAAGATCAAGGATACTATAAATATTGTCAACGATAAATCGTAAAGGGAACAGTTACCTAAACGAAAGAAATTTTCAATTTATGAAACACATCAAAATTCAGAAATTACAAACAAAAGACAGAATCAAAACCGATCAAGAAGCCACAGTTACTATGCGATATCACAGACCTCGATTTTTGTATAATGAAGACATTGAATGATGTTTTTTCACAAAACCGTCCTGTACACTTTTTTTTCGCAAATCTGTCATACATTCCCGTTTAGTGCCCATTCGGGCATCGTGGGGTCCCAGAGAAATCAGTTTAATAGAAAATGTGTAGGCCGTTTCACATAGTACGATGTTCCAATGGTGACCATGCGTTGCATTTAGGAGTGTCCTAAGGCCTTTAGTTTTAATTAAAATTTGTAAAGCTGTTTCTAATAGCATGGATACTATTAACAGCCGCACGCAAATCATACTTTTTGGGTATAACGTTTTACATAGGGGCTTTGTGGGGCAAATGTAAGCTAGGTTAAATGGGATTCAAATGAATGGTAAGTCTTACAAGGAAGTTTACTTATTTAACAAATGATCGGATATAGCGAATAATCTGCAAAAAGATACCCAAATGATAATAACAGCCACCTGTAATCATAACAGAAGCATAGTAAATGCGCCCGTTGTTTATTTTGTCAAATACTTTAACGTGAATATGGGAGGAATCCGTGTCGAAAATCGCAGCTAATTATACAGTTAAAAAGGGGGTCCATGCAGCTAATGGTACAAAGAACCTTTCTGGGGTGCCTGGATAAAACTTTGTTTATTTTCATAAAAACAACACGAATCCGTCTCAGGGTTATATTGTCTTGAAGGTAATTGATTCGTTTTTATTCGAATCCAATCAAAAGAGGGTTTGATGCGTTTCCAATTTGAAAAAGTAGAAGAGAACAAGCAGTGAAGGCAATCGCCGAGGGCAAACGCCAGTGATTGATCTCAATTGTGCAAATACAAGCTGATTTGATGTCGTGATCGTAGCATTAATTAAAGGAAAAATACCTTACCTTTCTTTATAGAGATTTTCCTTTTAGTTCTATTCAGTCGTTTTAACACAACTATGGTTTTAATTGAATTTATAAACCGCAGCTAACTGATTAGCGACGTACAGACATCGCAGCTTCCGATTTGCGAATCTGTACGTTGGTCCACTGTGGTTGACCCTAGCCAGACTGCGCGAACTGCATAGACTGACTTGGATCGAAATTTTTCGCAATGTGTTTATTTTCTGAATCTAGAATGTTCAATTTACCGTCCACTGAAAGAATTTTTGACATGCGACCTCTTGTTCACCAACGCTGAACCAAATCTCCTTTTCAAATATTCATTTTACAGAGTTCCCAGAAGGTCCATTTTTGTGTGACGGGTCGCATATGTTATAAAGTCAATTTTTACATTTTCTGAAACCTTTAGACACATACCAGTCTATGAAAATCGCTGTTTTTTTTTCATTCTAAATATTTATTTATCTTTTCATTATTGTTTGTTTTGTTTGCATCAGAATATGAAACTAAAGACGTTATTACTCTGTAAAAAAAACGCCAAATAACTGGGAATGGGTGTATCTATGAAAAGAAGTATAGTAGCAGAAGAATAGGCAGTCACTGTTCACTTTCCTAGTAAAATTTTCATCAACAACAATCACTGCGTCCACGATGCAAAAACGTTTGCGAACGTCTTTAAATTGTATCCGGTCCGATAGGTACGTTGGATATGTTCATGTGCATGGGTTATATTTCTGTAACGTTTCGTGAACGGTTTTATCTCGAAAGCATGGCAGTGATTATTAGGAAAAGGGTCGAACTCGTTAAGAATTCCAGATTGAAATCTGATCTATTCAACGGTTCTCGTTATTTCTTATAAAACAGACGTGAAAATCTCAAAACAATTTATCACAACGGTCTTGGTCTGTTTCCATTTATTATGCTTCTATTTAGCTACCGACCTTACTCTTTTTTCAGAAACATGGAACATAATTGAAATATTTTTTATGAGTAAGTCGCTTTTGAAATCAAAGTGTTGTAAGCACTGTAATTGTACGATATTGATCTTTTGAAACGGTTATTGTTGATTCGAGAGTTTAAACATCTTTTTTTGAAAAGCTCAAATTTTTTTTTTTAGGTATAGTCAATAAATGCATACCATATTTAAAGAAACCTGTCTGGAAAAACGTTCTTTATACTAAGACTTTAACAAAAAGACAAAATTTATCAACAACTACCTGCAAAATATAAGCATCGCATCATCCAAAACCTAAGGTTTAAGTATACAGACGTATACATGTCCATTCTTTTTACGCAGCAATTTGAAAATAACATGTGTCTCGACAGCTAATAAGCTTCTTGCAAAATATATGAGGCATTCTGTATTGTAAACATTTGGACAATTTAACCAATGATTTCTGGTACCACTTTTATTTTGAAAAAATAATGACAAAAAAGATAAATAAATAAATTGTAATAAAACATGGAAAATAAAGCATTTGAAAAGCACTTCACGTACACGTTGGCATGTTTATAGTTTGTAATAATTAACGCGTCTGATGGTTAAAAAACAACTTGGAAAATTGCAGAAACAATTTTTCGGAAAAATACATGTCGATAAATCGCAGTTAGACAGAGACCGGGACAGAAAAAAACAACTAAAATATAACGTAAGAGGGAGAGAGAGAGAGAGAGAGAGAGAGAGAGAGAGAGAGAGAGAGAGAGAGAGAGAGAGAGAGAGAGAGAGAGAGAGAGAGAGAGAGAGAGAGAGAGAGAGAGAGAGAGAGAAGCAGGAGCTGCACAGTAGGCCTTAAAAGGTCCTATATACACACTCTCAGTAAACAATGGGAATGGTTATAGTGTGTATTAGAGGGTTTAATTCAGGCGAAGGGTAGATTTTGTCAAAACTGATTAGTAGCCATCGTGACTGATCCACCTTAATTGTGCTGCCGCATAATTAGAATTTACTGTAAAGAAGAGTCTGTCAGCCATCCGTAGATATGGCTAGTGCACATTCGTTCTGTAGAAAGGACATCAGCATTGCGTTCAGGATCACAAAACGGTGCAAACCGTTTTCCAATTATACCCCGCTACGCAGGCACACTTGCGTGCAAAGCGGGGTATACATGTGTAATTGGAAACCTTTTTTTTTTACAGTTTTGTGATTCTGAACGCAGGACTGTTAGATGTTGGGCGAGGAAGTAAGCAAAAAGGGGAATAGTTCTTGTAATATTTGAATTAGAATTTTACTAGTTGATAGCCGTATAAGTTGCTGTTTAAGAATTATACACGAACAAATCTAGTTTGAAGTGATTGTATGAGGTTCAAGACCCTCTTTTATTATTCAATGAAGCGTGTTTGGACCTAATATCACCAGGGGCCTGTTTCATCAAAACATTTGAGACGTGTTTTTGTCTTACCTATGAATTACTACATATTTAGTTCAAAAATCATGTATCACCAATCTATCAATACCTATGTTAAGTGATTAATGTTGTTACAGGATGGAAAGTCCTCAGTAAGACAAAAATATGTCCTAAATGTTTTGATGAAACTGGCCCCTGCTGCCTGATAACGAAAAGTCGATATCAGGCAGTCTATTTTTGGTTTCAACATATTTTATTGATGAAAAGTGTATACAGAATGTCATAATACAGAATAATAATTCAATTGGATTAGAACGAAAGCAAAGCTTATTGAGTTCTTTTCCAGTGGGATTTCAAAGGGTCAGATGACATATTATTCAGATAAATACTTAAGGAATAATTATCATCACTAAATGGTTTTAAGTTTGAAAGTGATAAGCTACCAAAGCACCGTAGCAACATCTCATACACTTAATTTGAGATGGAATTACTATGCTTTCGCAACAGCATCCGTAATCAAAGATGATTAGTTAATTTACGAAAAAAAAAATAATTAATTTAGAATGTATATAGAGAATTTAGGATTCAAGCATGTTCATAGTAGTAAATGGGCAAAATAAATGTTGAAGTAGAACGCTTCTTATATTTGATTAAGGAACAACATGAGATAATGAAATATTTAATACAACGTTAGATATTAAATCTGCCACTCAATTTTATAAACAAGTGAACTTCTGAAAATATCTTCTTCTTATCATCTAAGGTTAGTCTGTCATCTCCTCACAACAATACATTTAGACTGACCGGGGTGAATTTTGAAACGTTATTGAATAATCTTAAGCGAATTCCTCTATAAAATCTACATTCAAAGAAAAAGTGGTAACTAGATTCAATGTTTCCACACTTGCAAAGTGGTGAGGGTATTATATTTTATAGAAAAGATGCTGATTAAGTAGGCTACATTTATTACGAATCCTTGTATGAATTATCTGAACTTTTCTGTCTCCAAAAAAGAACAAATTATTCTGCTTTGGTTTGTCCTTATCAATATAAGTCTTAAAGGCCCGTAATGTGCTTGTGTTCCTTATTCTATTGGCAATACGTTCCAATCGTCAATCGCCTTTGGTAAAAAGGATTTTTTATAAAGATTAGTTCGGCAATTGATATTTTGTAAATTATCTGAATTTCGGAGGTTGTAATTTGAGTTACGGAAGGCGGTATTAAAGAAGATAAATAGTGAGGAGTCAGTCCATGAAACATTTTAAAAAATAATAAGGGCTATTTATTTAAAATAGGCCGATTTATTACTGCCTAAAATTGAAGGGGATTTGTTTACCTTGTCACCGACCGGTGCACCGGTTACTCACGAGAAATTAATCAGCATGAAACTTACTAGTCATCAGATGGCGCTTTTATAAGAACAATCATCAAAAATATTTTGATAACTGCAATTAATGCAATTTTATCGATCTATGAGTAGCAGTTTGGTTTTTTGTGATGCCGAGATATGAAAGAAGAATACTTAGCAGAAAAAATATTGATATTGGCCAGAGAAGAGGGAAATTCTCGCAGGATTGACTTAAGAATGATGGTTGCTTTTCTCGGACGAGAAAATGGCGGGACGACCGTTCGTTATCGCTAGGCTGAAGAGAGGCGGATAAATTGAATTGATTACTTACATGGAATCATTTATCTAAATTCTATTTGTTTAATTTTTGCAGGAAATGCAAATCAAAGGCTGATATGCGATTTCGATCCTAGTACCGATTTCTGTCCTAATGCGATGCTATTATTAGATTTGTAGAGTTATGGGAAATATGAAATTTGTCTAAAATCGAGACTTATTTGACCCAACCTGGAATTAGTACTTTTTTAGGCCAGGGAGTTGTTTAATTTTTGGCATTTTCATAATGATCGAAGAAACACCCATTGCCAGAAGACATTTTTGAGAGTGTTGATATAAATTTTTACAGGGCAGGATCATCCTTGAGGAAGATGGTGGAGCCTTGATCATATGGCCCTGGTTTATGACCTTCAGTTTTTACACAGTCTGTAATTCAATTTATGATCATTCCCATCCAAAAAATCCATGATCATTTTTTTTAGTCGGTTCAAAAGCTATTGTTAGCTTATGTTTGTTGTTATGCTGTCTTGCTGACTTTAAATAAATCTTATCTTATCTTATCTTGCTAACTACTAAGTCTGTTCTGTATGCCTTGCAGGTATAAACACATGAGCTCAATATTTAGAGTATCCTTTATAGATCTTCAGACTTCATGAGGTCCCGCCAGTCCCATTGACATGTCTGCGAAAAAATCATGCCGTTCATGTAAGTTGCGCATGAATACTGGACAGACTGACCCATAGATTCTAGCCAAATACACAATGTGTACTATTGTTCTTTCTGGTCGAATTTGTTTGATCTGGTAAATATAATAAGTTTACCAGACCCCCTGTCCGGTAAACAATAAGGTTATTCGTGAAGTCTGAGCTGGCATAGTGTCTCGTTTCTTTAATATTATCTTGGAGCTGTACAGCAGCTATGCGGTAAGAAATAGCAGCAAAACAATACTGCTTAGTATGAATTGGTTGAAAAAGTACATCTGATATCTAAATTAGTCATATTTTCGGACTACATCTGGTGTACACAAATAGGGACGAGTATTTACTCTACACTCTGAGAGTTCTTTGTGAGATCAGGTAGAATTTTAGCACTTTCAAAAAAAAAAAAATAATAATGAATAAAAAATAAATAGATAAATCTTTTAACCTTGAGCAATACATGCAGTGATTCTGCAGTGAAATGGTACACTTAATACAAAGCCTTGTTGGCTGAAACTGATTAGTCTGTCTTGAACATTGTGTTCACTTCAATAGATAAAAAAAAAGATAAAGGGAAAGCCAAAAAACAAAGAGAATGCACTTCCTGTGTAATTGATCTCTCATTCTTTATACCCAATTTGATAAAAAAGAAAAAAAAAAGATCAATATTTTTAACAGCTTTTGTGAAAAGCATCAGTATGGGGGTATCACTTGAAGTCTGATTAAATCGGGAATAGGGTGATGATTGTCCTTGGACAACAAAGACAGTTATTTAAAATGGCGTTGTTTCATATTAATTAAGAATCATAGAACGGTCTTCTTTCAGCTTCCTTAGATGAGGTTCTTTGTGATATCATGAATGCCTTCGCACTGGGTAAAGAGGGGTTTCATTTATAAATGTGGAGTTCATATTCAAGGAAACATGAGTCATTGAAAACTGTATAATCAATAGTCCAACGAAATGTTATTGTTCAAAATACTTGGATTACCTAATTTCATGCAATTGATCTATTGTACTTTATGCATGTGGCATTTACTGCAAAGTTGTTTTTAATTTCTTCTTAATTATTCATTTTTTTATTCAACAATAAAGACTGGTGCAATATATGAGATGTATATACCAACATCAACCTGAATTGACTAGAGTCTACTATAAAATAGTTTAATCTTAAGTTGATTCAGGTTCCCCAAGCTCTAAAATGTTGTTGTGCACCCCCTTCCCTCCAAAAAATTATAGCTTTAATAATTTTTAGAGGTATTCCTTTGTCCCTCTTACAGAGATGATTCAAGCATGCTGTAAAATTAGATTTAACCCTCCAGTAGGAGCACTTGTGTATCTACCTCTGTGTTCCCAAAAAACCCCAAATGGGGGTGATTTACCCATAAACTGAAGCTTGTGCGCCCTAATATTTGCAAACAGCCTTCTTTGTGTTATATAGAGGGGGTACATGCACTATGTAAAATACCCATTTTTACCCCCAGATTGAAAAAGCAGTGGGAACACTGTGTAACCTGCTTCGGAAGAAGTGGCTTAGTTGTACTCTTTCTGTTATATGATGATGTAAATTCAAGTTGTAGCATAATTTCGCTACAGCCTGACCTTATCTCAAGACAGGATATATTTGAGGGACTTATTCCATAAAAGCACTCACTCTTATAAAATACTTGTGTCTAATTTTAACAGACTGGCTTCAATACAACATATCCACTAAACGCAATATTCATTCATCATCCAAAACATGGATTGGAACCATACAGCTTTCGTTGATAGGCTTGTTCTCACAGTAGAGTTTTCTATTTAAAGCAAGATTGTTTTAACTTTAACAAAAAACAACAACAACAACAACAACAAAAAATCTCAGTTTGTTTCAGACTGGATGTGTACATGGAATTGCTTCTTATCAAAAATAAAATATTCTTCGAGTAGATGCAACACTATTTCATTCACTTATGTATTTATTTTGCAAGGTAACTTGATGAAAAAGGTGAAAGCAAGATTATAGGTTTACAAATATATATTAAATTTAGGCTTTGCTGAGTGATCTACTGATGTATCATTTTTTTTTTTACTTAATATAGGTGGCTTGTACACTTGAAATATTGGATTGTGTCAGGAGAATCATGGTTTCCTCTAATGGATTCATTTACCAAAGGCTGACCGTTGTGATTTACCTATGATGTTAAAAAAATAGTAATAATACATATATAACTTGACTCTGTTAAAATGCTTTTAACTTTGTTGCGTGTTAAATAAGCTCTTTTCTAATAGTGGACCTGTAAAGAATAGCTTTCTTCAAATCTCCCCATCGGAATCATGCAGTAAAGTTGCTTACACACTTTTAGTCATTTCAGATGGCCTTTTCAAGTGATTTACGGGATGCTCAACAGAGATTTCGATTAGGAAATATATCCAATCAAGTGTTTTTGTTGCATACTCTTTTTGGCTTGATATTTTTAATTAATCATTGCAAATCATTTTTATTGCAGGGACTCCTTACAGCTTTAAGGCGGGTGTTTGCATGACATATTGTTAAAAACATTTTTCTAAGTCTATTTCAGATTATAAATTATCTGGTGTTTATATCGATATCATTTCCTGGGCGCACTAATGGGCTATTTCATGTTTAAGATTTAAAGAGGTGACTTGTGATACGAAAACACAAGAGAATGAATTGGGATAGACTGATGATATGAGTAAAAATTATCTTTCATGACTTAGTAGGGTTAGTATTACATCTTAGATTGAATGCCCTATGTGAGGTAACATGGTATTGTCTTGGAAACAAATTGATTGGTGATGGTTTGCAATAGCATTCCTTTAATTTTAGTATAATGAGTTTTGCAATAATAAACTCGTAATGTGGATCATAATGATCAAAATGATTGAAGTTATTTAACAGTAATACCACTTGAAGATAGTGGTTGTGAGGTAAGGGCAGATGAAGAACTGTCCAATGTGGTTTGAACTTTGTTTTGTTACCAACCTTAATTTATCCGGTGTCTATTGTTCAGGTGGAGACTCAATGAAATGACGGTGAATATTGGTGGAATTTTGGGGCGAACATGGTTCGTGTGGCGGAAAATTCCAGAGGGATATCAATTTTATAAGGAATATTTTATAAATTGCTGAATATCTATATATTTTACCTAATTTTTGGCGGGAGAAGGAATAGGCTCAGGGCCGATCCATTGTATAGTATGGCTCTGTGATTGGACACTGAGCCAAGGGGGTTGAGAGTTTAGAGGTTATAGCTCAGTGATTGGATCGCTAACGCTGGGCTGGTGAAACAGGGATAGGACCCTGTAGGTTGGAACATAGATATAGCTCAGTGATTGGGTCCCTAACGCTGGGCTGATGGAACAGGGGTAGGACCCTGTGGGACTACCCGGCCTGTGATTGGGTCCCTAACGCATGGCCACCTCCATGAGAGGAGAGTAACATCCATGGAGGGTTGGGTGGATGGAAATAAATAAATGGGGAGCCGGAGCCTAGTTCCTTACTTAAAATCTAATGATATCTCTCGGGGATTTTCTGCGACTCCATGCCCCATTCTGCCACACTATAATGTAATAATTATTCATTAAAGCATTTTGATACATATGTTGCTTGCTATGTAATAATAATTCATTAAAGCATTTATGATATATATGTTGCTTGTACTATTTTAGCCGTCATGTAATAAAGTAATTCTATGTTTGTATCTGCGTTGACCAAGAGTTTCCCATCCGCATTCTAATAGGAGATCATTTAAAGAGACAAGTTTTGTGCAACCAGTTACAATTCGAGCTGCCTCGTTTTGAATTTTATCAAGCTGTTCTACTAAGTGAAGGGGAATATTATCCCATACAACATCGGCATATTCAAGTATAGGTCTTACAATAGTGAAATAAATTAATTGCAACGAATTTCTATCTAACAGGAACTTAAGTTTTTTCATTACATGGATCTTTTTCCATGCTTTGCTCGTAACCTGTTCTATGTGATTATCCCATGTTCCATTCGATGAAATATATACACCTAAATGTTTGTGACTTTCGACCTCAGGAATATCTGTATTTAGCATTAGAAGACTGGGATGTTTCGTTTTATGCATTTTTCTTGTAATAGTAAGCGATTCGGATTTCGACGGATTGAACCTCACTAACCATGTATCAGCCCACTTGGTAATTTTGTCAATATCTCTTTGTAAAACTTCCCCAGCTTCAATTGGGTTGTCGACAATAATTGAAAGGCAAGTATCATCGGCGAATAAGTTTATACCAGATTCGATATTTTGAACGATGTCATTGATATATACAAGAAACAACAACGGACCCAAAATAGATCCTTGGGGAACACCTGCACATACATATTCCGGGTCAGAAGTTGTTCCAGCTAATAAAACACATTGTCTCCTATCAGATAAATAGTTTGAAAACCAAGACAAAAGTTGGCCTTGTATTCCTGCATTTTCCAGTTTAAATAGTAAACCCTTATGCCATACCCTATCAAATGCTTTACTTATATCGAAAAAGACTATACGGACCTCTAAACCTTCGTCTAAAGCATTACAGATCTTATTATACAGATAGGTAATTTGGTTGACAGTTGAGTCACCTGGTAGAAAGCCTGATTGACTGGATGTGAAAAAGTTTGTATCTAATAAAAAATTGAAAACACGTTTAAAAATTACTCTCTCTAATACCTTTTACGTACTATTTAAAAGTGATACAGGACTATAGTTAGAAGAACTGGACGAATCTCCTCCCTTAAAAATTGGACAAACATTGGACATTTTCCAGGAAGACGGGATTTTGCACTTATGGAGGTAATAATTAAATAACTCACTGAGTGGTCCAGCTAATTGAAATGCAGTCTCAGTTAGAATACGATTATTAATAGTATCTGGGCCAGGGGCTTTCCCAGTACGAAGGTTTTGTAATACATCTAAGACCTCAGCTTCGGTAATAGTAATAGATGTTAAGGGATTCCCGACAAAACCTGGATAGTTAAATGGAAGAGTTTTATTTGAGTCGTCTACAACTGATTGATCTGCAAAGAAAGAATTTAATAGGTTAGCCTTTTCATAATCATTTGTCAAAAAACAGTCTGAAACTGAGTCATATAATGGCGGTACATTTGCCGATGCTTTTTTGGAAATAAACGGTTTAAGCGTTTTCCACCAGTCACGAGGCGAAAGATTTCCTGAGTGAAGTTTTGTTGCTAATTTATTTATTTGTTCGGTCTTACTTTCTCTTATTAGGGTAACCACTTCATTTCTAAGTGACCGAAACTTTGACCAGTGACTTTCATTGCCAGAGTTTTTTGCTTTACGATAGTAACGCTTTCTTTGCCTAATTTTACGTTTGATATGGCTGTTAATCCATGGTGGTTCATGTGGATTGACCATCACTTTTTTACTTGGAATATATAATCTTACAGCATTCATTATGGATTCAGTAAATTTTTCGGTATAACTATCAATATCACTATCTTTTATACTTTCCCAATCTATGTTATTTATAGTACTTCTTAGTTGCTCATAATCACCTTGTTCATATTTCCACATAGTTCTGGAGAAGCATTTGTATTTTGGTTTAGTGAAGCTAAAAACACCATAAATTGGACAGTGGTAACGAACGTTTAGATTAAGACATGGTTCCCCTACCCCACTTGTAATTAAAGATTCCGTATTTGATACAAATAGAAGGTCAATAAGTGACATAGAATGCTCAGTAAAATGTGTTGCTTCGTCAATGCATTGAGTTAATTGGAATTGATTACATAAAGAGTCAATTTTCCTGAGATAATGAGGGTTCAGGGTGTTATAATTAAAATCTCCGGTTATAATGATCTCGCTTATGTTTGTGTCTATTGCTAGACCTATAGAATTTTCAATTGTAGTATTATATATCGAATCAGCATTTGGAGGTCTATAAAAGACACCGTATAAAACATTTTTATTGTGAAGTTTAATTTGAATCCAAATGCATTCCAGGCGGTTTATTTCCAAGTCTTTACGTCGTTTATATGAAAGGGAGTCTTTAACATAGAGGATAACACCGCCATGCCTATCATAGCATCTATCTTTTCTTTCAGGTAAATGAAATGTTGGAAATGCTATATCCTCATTACTACATTTATCCGTTAACCAGGTCTCAGAAAAGGAGACAATATCAAAATAAGAAAACTCAGCAATGAGCGTATCAACCTTGTGTTCAAGACTTTGAACATTATAATGTATTGTAGATAATTGATTGGGAATATTCAAAAAACTATAAAGATTATTCGACGAAGTCGATCCATTGATATAACTATTTGGACTAGGTCCAGGGTTAGGATGAATATCTCCTGATCGAAGAAGTAAATAAAGTAGAACATATATAACGTAGATGCAATTGGTCACACAGATACAAACTATCATTTCATAAGTCATGCGTATGTTATTTTGTTGTATCTTGCTAATGGAGTATCTCTTAGAAGATTTAAATTTAATATTAAATGCGAGATTATTTGTTCTCTTCAAATTATAAGTAACAGAGAAGACAAACAGTATTGAGTAATGAATTGCTAATAAGAAGAGGCATGTTGTTGTTATTCCAAAAGAATTGGTCAATCCATGCGCCGGCTTTTCTTTAATGAAAATGAAACGATTCACGTTACATCAAAAAGTAATACTAGAAATAAGAAAAAGCTCGACACACGACCAGACATCACTCTATTAAAGAACTCTACTTTTTTGGTATGAACAAAGATTGAATACGTCCCTAGTCCACAACGAACATGCTTGAAGTAAAAAATAAGAAATGATCTAGAATAGAAAAACATACAAGATTTTGAAAGTATGTACAAGATGTGAAAAAACATAATATTTATACAAGACGGGAAAAGCATGGTGAAGAAATAGTCGATAGAAATGCGTGTAAAGTATCGACTAACAGGAAAATAATTTGTTAACTCAAGTTCTATGTTTATATAATTTATTTCTTATTCTATACAATTTCATATTGCAAGACCATTCAGCTTTAATAAACATATCAAAAGGTGCATAATACAGTAAGTCACATCGCGAAGTTGACATTCATCTAAATCGAAACCATTCAAAATCGCTCAATCAGCGCACCATTCATTCATTCATTTCTTTATACCACCCTCACTCAAACCAATCAAAAACGCTCCAAAATAACTAAAAAAAAAATAGTAAAAAATAAAATAAACAGCTACAATCAAAATTGCGATTTCACCGACAATATCAACATTGTAAGCTTCTATCGGTTCCTGAAAAAAAGAATCTTACTTTAGAACTTGTATACAAATTTTATTAAAGGGGGGGGGGAACAAGTAACGTCAACTTTGCTCATCCTGACCAAAACTAGCGGTACTGGATTACCCCTCTTAATTTCCCTCAAAACTCACTCATTCAATTCCACTCCAAAATCATTCCAAATTCAATCACACTGTGAACTTCCCGATGTTTCACACTGTACTTGCAACATAGAAACGTTAACTGAAATGGTTCGAGCAATAAATAGGTATACTTCAATGTAAATTCACAGGACAATACATAGATTGCTTTAAATATCAATGATGATTTCCCTTAATAGTTCCAAAAATAGAAGTCATATACACATACAGTTAGTTACATCGTGAAATTGACACTCACTCATTCAATTCCACTTCAAAATCATTCCAAATTCAATCACACTGTGAACTTCCCGATGTTTCACACTGTACTTGCAACATAGAAACGTTAACTGAAATGGTTCGAGCAATAAATAGGTATACTTCAATGTAAATTCACAGGACAATACATAGATTGCTTTAAATATCAATGATGATTTCCCTTAATAGTTCCAAAAATAGAAGTCATATACACATACAGTTAGTTACATCGTGAAATTGACACTCACTCATTCAATTCCACTCCAAAATCATTCCAAATTCAATCACACTGTGAACTTCCCGATGTTTCACACTGTACTTGCAACATAGAAACGTTAACTGAAATGGTTCGAGCAATAAATAGGTATACTTCAATGTAAATTCACAGGACAATACATAGATTGCTTTAAATATCAATGATGATTTCCCTTAATAGTTCCAAAAATAGAAGTCATATACACATACAGTTAGTTACATCGTGAAATTGACAATTAACTCAATCAAAAACATTCTAAATCGCTCACTCAGCGCTCCATTCATTCATTCCAGTCACTCACTCAAACCATTCAAAAACGCTCCAAACTCACCGAAAAACATATAACAACAACTTCGTTCAAATTAAAAATGCCTGGAGAAAAAAAAAATCTGGATTTCACTTATTTAATTGAAATTGTTAGCGCATAATAGGTTCTTGGAGAATTATGGAGCTTTCTATCAAACTTTTATGAATATTTCATTAAAGGGAGGTAATTAATATTGCCAATTTGTCCATCCTAAACAAAATTTGCAATACTGGAATACCTCCTGTTAAATTCACTCAAAATTCGCTCCACACATTCATTCAATTTCATTCCTAAATCATTCCATCATCATTCACCTTGTCAATTTCACGATGTTGTTAACTGTAAGTAGTTATTTTTAGAATGATAAAACTGTGTCATGGGTGGACAACAGAAGATCGTGCACTAGGCCAGAGGTTACGCCAAATGATGAGATGTTTTTAAATCGTACTGCGAAGCAGTAGATTTATTTCTGACGTTTTCAGGAAATCCAGTCTGTTTGACCCACTACATTTTTACCATTATCTTCTGAGCAATGTGTTCAAACCAAATTATGTGTTTTCAAACACCAAAGAAACGGCCTTTTCAGTCACAATCTACAAACTTTGTTTATACCTTATTTACTTTTCGACAAATAGAGAAGAGGCTAATACAAAATTTGATGTAATTTTCGCTTTTAGTTATTACCAGTTAGTATTTTCAGTGTTTATAACAAGATTTTCGGTTGAGTAAAGGAGTTGAAACGTACAATAGGTTAACTGTATAATTAATTTGTAGCACTTACAATATTACTGCTCTGAACTTTCTCGAACGGTCATTTACCAGTTGTAGGGCTGACAACCAATCAAATTCTGTTATGATTATCACTCGGTCAAAACCCACGCGTAAATTCAGACCACGTGGTATAGATGCAAATGGACATCGTCTGCTCGAAATGTGTCAATTAACTTGTTTATCATTAGTCAATAGTCGTCTGCACTCAAACAGGGAGCGTGGGAAGTTTACTTTTTTTTCGCATGTGTTAACAAATAGAAATAATTTTGTAATTTTGAAATATTTGATTTCAATAAGCACTCTGATCACGCTCCAATCCTATTTTCATTAAATTCAAATTTGAGTATGAAGAAAAATTATTCAACAACAAATAAACCGACAAAAACATACGATAAACTGATATAGGGTAAGTTCATATCGGACTCGGTTTCGACCCGAGTTAACCGGGTTTCCATCAGAACGACCTCGGTTTCGACACTAGTGATGTCATTTTAACCTTTCAACCTCGACGCTTTTGATCCTGGGTCAGGCCGGTGTTACTTGGGTTCCAAAATGGCGTCGAAAATAGTGCACAACAATTCGATTACATAAAACAAATGTTCTCTATTACTTTAAACGACAAATACTTATTTCTTATTGTATATAGTATTTTGTACGAGTTTATCACATTTCTGAGTAGGATAACGATATTTCATGGTTAATTAATTATTGTAGCGGTTTGTTTACTACCACTAGTGGGTAACTCCGTTCACATAAATGTCTTTTTTGCGCATGCATATTACAGTCAATTTTAGATTATTACATCATCTCACGCGTCTCTCGGGCTGCCATTTCCCCTAGGATAGCAGCAAGAGAGATCTATTTTTAGAACAACTCATGAATAATCATAGAGTGCTGCTAGATTTAATCGATTTGTCAGAAACCAAAGATATAAATAGCATAGTTGGCGATTTCACGTGTTTCTTGAGGGAAAATGCTTTTACAGTATTTGGGAAAACCCAATGCTTGAAATACAAACATGTTGGTAACCAAAATTGTAAATAGTTTAATGAAAAATGTTTGTTGCTAAACAGGCTTTTAAACTCTATAGAGAGAGGAATAATATTAACAGACAAGCTTTTAGCTTGGCGCGTGCTCATTATAACAACGTAAAAATCTGCTAAGAAATAATTTAGACTAGCAGAGGGCTATCGAATCAGCAAACTTTCAAAATCGGACCCACGAGGTTGGATGAGCTGGCGATGTCCTCGAAAAGATGGAGTGTTAAGACAAAAAACTCACAATTTTAAAGATTTTACCAACTTTTATTGTCCAAATTTGAGCCCTTTTGATTGGCGAACTATTGCACTATCCCAGCCTCTCAATGATGTACGATTTACAGTGCTTACAGCACTTTGATTAAAGACTGCGGATAACAAGACACTATTGTAAATAATTTTGACATGGCAAGGCTAGGTCTATGTCCGAGTGTGTAGAGTTAAAAAATTATGCAAATTAGCTGTTTCAACTAACTACAATAAACCCAATTCAAGCAGGAGGGGGGCAACGCCTAGGAACCTCAACTTATTCGAGCTGAAGCTGCGAGGCCCCATTCCCCACCAGCGAACTGTATTTTCTTTGATAAATCGCGCAATGCCTAGTGGATATCTTCTAATAATTCGCCAATTGTATTTAATAGTGCACTGGCCAAAGCACGTCTATTTTTAGAAGAAAAAAAATCGCATATGAATAATCTTAACGAGAACCACTTTAACTTAATCTTCTTTGATTTTAAAGGTTTCATAAAATTCGAGTACTGAAAATGATGGCATAATAGAAGAAAGAACTATATGGTAGACTCTTAAAATATATCAATGTTATCTAGCCTTAGATGTGAGAAATTACCATGACTCGACAAAGCCTCGTCTTGACGAATTTTTCCAACCTCGACCAGATAATATTGATATTTTCAGACACTAACATATCATTCCACAAAGAACTACTCTTCGCATGACGGCAGTGATCATGAAACGAAGGTATCTGAGGGATCTTCTCGCTTGTCCATGACATTAAGGCAGCCTTCACCCTTTCATGGAAGACCATCTACATGTCAGCTGACAAAGTTCTCTAAAGATTGCGCACCCTAATCAGCTCAAATAAGACAGACGATAATTTACATTTAGTGTACGTCCTAGGACACTTTGTTTGCGATTCAAGACGCCATAATCGCAAAATACATAAGGCGAACGTGCGACGTTTTAGTATTTCATGGACGGGAATATTTTACTGACACATAAAGGTGTGAGATCTATACTACATATACTAGGTGTTTTTTTTAAAGAATTTGTATTCCTTACAATACAATGATGATTTATATACTGAAGCGGTTTCAGATACATCTAATATTTTAGCTGCTTAATAAGATATTCTAGATACAGTTATCAACATCGTAAAATTGACAAGGTGTATGATTTCAAGGTGATTCGCAATGAAATTAGATGAGTGCGATGAACCAGTTATGTATGAAATAAAAGGGAGGTAATACGTTGTCGCTAATTTTGTTCAAGATGAACAAATTTAGCGATATTCATTACTCCTCCTTTAATAAAATATAAATAAAAGTTCTAAATATTCTTTTTATGTCTGCGAAACAATTGAACGCTCCCAAATTCAATAAAGTCAGTGAAATCATGGGGACTTTGTTTTGAATATAGTTGTTGGTCTTAAATCTTTGTGTGATTTTGAAGCGTTTTGAATGGTTTAAGTGAGTATTTGGAATGAATGAATGGAGCGCTGAGTAAGCAATTAAGAATGATTTGGACCGGAATGAGGGTCAATTTCACGATGATCTTAACTGTATCTACGAATAAAGAACGAATATTACTCGGCATTTGCTTAAATGCCACAGTGATATACCTAAAATATTGATGAAAGCGACGTTAAACCCCAGTCAAACAAATAAACAAATAAAAAAGCAAACAAACAAAATGAACAAGTAGATGCAACCTTATCGACATGGGATATTTTCACTCAAAATGTGAAAATCGTCATTCAGGCTAGCATATTAAACGATATGTTCGTCTTTTTCTTGAAAAAAATAAGTACCTCGTAAATTTCAACATGTTTTTTTTTTCATCCTATTGCCAGCCGAGAATCGTAAAATCTGTAGCACTGGACTGAAATAAACATGCGTTGCTCCGATTATTCAACACCAAACATTATTTTATTCCGTTGAAATTTTCATACATAGGAATTTTGTCATCATTTTTTATCCAAATTTCTAAAGTTTGGAATGAGCTATAGTTACGTTGTTTTGATCGTCCATCGTCGATATATTGATGGCAGCGAATAAAACTTCAATCTTGAAAAACGCGATACGTAATTCTTCACGGCAGGAGCGACTCACTTTCATTCAGAAAATAAATTTAATGAGTTGTATCTAGCCATCTTTTCCCGTGTTTAACACGAAAAATATCTCCTAGCGCCGGAAAATTCCAACAGTTTTAAAGGTAATCGAAATCCGATCAAAGGATCTGTGTTTCATAATATTTTGTTGAATAATTATGACCCGTCACGTGAAAAGGAACAATATGGATAGCGCGGAATGCGAAGACTGACTAGGGTCGAAACTTTTCACATTTTACTAATTTTCTGATTCTAGAAAAATCAATCGACCTTCCTGTAAAAATTTTGAAATGCAATATCTGGTTGGCCTCTTCCAGAAACAAGCTCTTTTCCAAATAACTATTTTACGAAGTTCCAATATGATCATTTTTTTCGCATGACGGGTCACAATTAAAATTCGCCTATAGGGCGGTGGAAATCCCGGATATTCTTTAAATATGTAACCCTCTCCTCCTTCGACAGAAATGAATGAAAATGACAAGACTTAATAAAAGATACTCCAACTTTCAAATGTGCTAAAAGTCGTTTATTGCATATATGAAAGATGGGTCGACCTGAGAAACATCTGTACATGTTTGTCACAAAAAGACACATTTTTCTTGTTTTTGAAACAAGTCAAGCATAAACCATTTGGAAAAGGAGAAAATCACAGTCCATTTCTTCCAGTTCAATAATAACGTTTTCTTTCTCTGCATCAATCGGATTTTATCATTTCTTTATTTTTTCATGTAGGTTCCATATAAAGTCTGATTTCAGTTTGATGATTCCCAATCTTATCAGGTGACAAAATACTATTGGACAGCATATCTTTGATTAAAATTGCTAAAAGTTATCCCGAAAGAAGAGGGAAATAATTATAAATGACATAAACGAAAAGGGTCAATCCATACTCAATTAATCCTTCTTTTGAAGCCCAGTAAGAAGGAAAATGGTTGAGAAAACATTGTGGAATGTGATGAAATTGCTTATAAAAAATCTGCATTTCCACAATGTTAATACCACCCCCTCCTCAGGGAGAAAAATATACGATTTTACCAAATACTAATTGCCTTCTGCAACATCTTTTAATTTGGACCAGTCTTAACTTGCGTGGTTGAGTATTCATATATTAGGATACGTACTTAGTTTTTTGTATGAAAAAAAATATCTAACGAGGTTGGGGGAGTTGATCACTGTCGAGGCTCTGCCGAGACAATCATCAATTCCCACAACCGAGTTAAAGAATTTTCATACAATACACTAAGTACGTATCAAATTTGATCTTATAACCTCTAATTGCCTTGATTTCAGAGACATTTCTATCAGAAATGTCAGTTTCTAAAAATAACCACACTAAGTCATTGTTATATAAATATCAAAGCGTTATGGAAAAAAAATTTCATATGGGGTGTTATAACAAGGATATTTGTAAAGTAGTTACAAGATAAAATAAAGGATGTATTGCGTGGGAATAGTTAGAATTTCAAACCTATAGATTCATCAAATCTCTCCTTGAAACTCGAGGATGTTTAATTTAATAACAGGTTACGAGAAATGTAAGCCGTAGATTAGAAGAGAAAATAAATTTAAATAGAAAACGAAACACAAGGATTTTAACGAAATTAACCGTGAAACGGGGTCAGGTAATTTTTCATGGATTGAAAATCTTATACTCTATAACATTGGTTTGGAGTTAATACATGTGTTCAATCATGCAAAAAGGGACCATCTAAGAATCATTTTTAAATGAATAGAGCATTGAACCAGGAATATGTCAACTAGAACATACATTTCTAGCTTACCGGTCGTTATAAAATTACACAGAGCTTCTTTGAATCAAATAACTATGTGTTCCCTATCACCTTGGCACACTAGACCTTGATGACATTTACCATGTGTGTGTTTTTTTTTTGGTTTTTTTTTTTTTTTAAAGCTTAACCCTTTGCTGTTTAATCCCTGCTTTTTACGTGCCTGTGATTTTATGATTTAGAAAACATTGTGAAAAAAGAAGAAATTGCTTCTGACAAGCAATTTCTTCTTTTTCCACGCTATTTTCTACCCTACAGAATGGTTATTTTTCAAATTAAATCCACTTTAAATTTTCGTCTGCAAAACCTTTGAATTTGGACGGGTCCAAAATTTTGTAAAACAGGAAAGGGTTAAATCAGAAATCGCTGATGTAGTTGAGCGTAATCATGACACACCATGATTTTTTTTACCTTCTCAAAATAAAGATATTATTATTATTTTTATTATTATTATTATTATTATTATAATTATTATTATTATTATTATTATTATTATTATTATTATAAGCACTGTCATGAAGACTTATTTTCGGTAACAAGAGCTGTCCTCGGACAATGTAGCTCGACCAAATTGTGTAGTACAGCGGCGGCGAAGGCGAAGGAGGTAGGCAAATAGTAAACAACAACGAAGTCTGTTTGTCTGTTTAGCTACATTATTGGATTTATTTACATATATACACTCCGACCGAGTAACCTGTCTCGCGCTCTTCTCCGGTCTCCCCTCTCTAATCTCCCCACTGGCGGCGGAAAGCAGCCTCTTTTATACTCAGTCACTGGTTATACAACACTCTCAGGGCACGCCCCTTGGAACATGGCCAAGTCACGTTTCAAGACACGTGATATTTTCCCGTGAGTAATGTACAACTACAGTGCTGGCACTCATCATGTTACATCCGCCCCTTTCTTTTTGAAATTTGTAAACCATTTTTACAAATTAACAAATTAATAACCTTAATCAAGCAATAATAAAACATGATAAAACACATCAATAAAACAATCATTTCTTTTATATAGTTGTATGGCTGTCCGGGTGGAATCCACATCACTTGCTAATGAACTAGAATCGTGACTATACTATATCAACAGAGGAGTGATGCCCATACATGGAATAACATTAATTAACATTAATTGAAATGGAACTTATTAGAAGCCTAACTTGCAAAATTATTTAAAACCTACCTTGCAAAATAAAATCTTAACAATAGCAATGTAAAACCTTTAGTTTAATTTAAAACCTTAACAATAGCAATTGAACTTATTTACCCTACCTTGAATTACTTATGTCCTGACTTTATTCACTTTATAAAAAAATATAACATAACGCGAAAGTCAAAGTCACTACTGCGTGCTAGTGTCCTACTGGTTCACACACTGATCGTCCCAACATTCATCATCCTGTCCGTGTGACGATGCGCGTTCATCTTGTCTCAAAGTTGCGAGACAGTCTGATGTTCTTGGTGATGGCATGTCTAAATCTGCATACCCTTTTGTGTATCCAACCACCACGCAGTCATCCGTATCCTCGTCGTTGTCGTCGTCCAAACGCTGATCGTCATAATTCTGTTTGGATTTAATTAATTTAAGAACGGCGTCAGTTATTTCCACCGACAAATGTCCAATGTATCGATCGGGGATGTTGGTATAGATGTTGTTTCGTATCACCCGCTCCACTAGTTCGGATACTGTGTGAAACATCTTCTCACTTTTATTATCCATGGTATTTATTTGTATTATTTATTTCTAGTACTGTTCAAGTCGAAGGTACAAGTATAAGTGAGTTGCTTTCAAAGTTTCTAAGTAATATAGGTAAGTTTATCAAGGCAATTATTTTTTATCGTTCCTCATTAGGGTTCTTATCAACTTGTTTTCGTCCAATTATTGGTTTGGCGGTTTCCATGAAATTACTAGGATTGTTTTATCATTCCTCTAGCTACAGTTTTTGGTAAACTAATTAACTCTTTCATCGGCGGTTAACAGGTATGGATACAGTGTTGGTATCCTTCGGTCGGTATTCGACACTGCCGCGGTTGATGGTTCCTTCCCATCGATCCCCATAGTTTGGAGTTCAACTTCTGTCGAATCCTGGGCCTGTCGTTGTCGCTTCACACACCTTTTACATAAGCAATATGGCAGAAATTTTCTAATTCTAGGCAAAATACAATAGCGAACTACAACAACAAGGGCAGCCACCAGGGTTAGCACAAGACTAGCAATATACCAAAAATTAAACCTTGCATGTCCGTCTACATAGTGTACATTATGCAATTGTCGTAGTAACGAGTCCAGAGGCATGTCATTAATAGTCGTCATTTGTTCTGGTATGTCAATTTTCGAAACGTTGGGAAATTGTTCTTTAAAAGGTTTCCAAACCACGTCATCAGTAAAATTTGCAATTTTCAACTGCGTGTATTGTTCCTAAGTCATGTTTATCTTACCCACAACATAGGGTTGTGATAAAGTAAAGAATTTATTCGAAGCAATACAACCACCGTCTACCTTAATTACGTCAACGGGCGACCTAGTATGCACCTCAGTATGAAGGCCTTTACATACCAATGCAAAACTTAAGTTCGTCCGCGAAATAATCAACCATGTGGTATCAAGTAAGTATTTAGCTATAGGCAATCTCTCTTGAGATACTTGTGGTGTACAGTAATCTGTTTTCCTTGCGTCCACAAACAAATTAATCAAACAGGTATGGTCTACATTAACTGGGAATTCTGGGCTAATTAAAGTACAAAATTTGGTCTTATGGTGACTACAAGTCTGAACTTCTTTATCGGAAAGTAAACGATATCTTGTTCGTGCTTTATCTATCAAGAACGCATTACTTTCTAATCGGTAATTAGCCAATAAATCAGTATGTTTTGTTCTCCCTCGGTGATTGACACCAACAGGTGGAGGTACTGGAATTGAGATAGCCTCAAAAACTTCATAGCTGTTATCAAGTCTAATTACTGGAATTGATAGAATAATGATTATTTTGCCATTAACGAAGGCTGTTTCTGTTCGCAGGTACTTATAAAACTCCCATATCTCAGTTTTTGGGTCGTTAATTAGTGACATTAAATCAGGCAACGCCTTTTGAATTTCAACTAACAAGCTTTGTAATCTCGATGGACTAATTATCGTTACAGGAAGTTTTCCAAGCGCCAAATAATCTAAATCAGCTCTTAACTGCGTGAGATATGTTTTCGCGTTTTGCGTGAGAATAGTTATTTCACTAATTAGAAGATTTAGGTAACTATATACCTCGAGAAATCGGCGGTTTTCACTGATTTGCTTGGTAAGTTCTTGAGCCATAGAATTTATTTTAATATCCATCGCGTAGAGACTTTTGATTATTATGGACATTGTTCTTCGGTTTTCGCGAATGAGTGTTCTTGACTCGTTAATAATTGTCAAACTTTGCTCAACTATATGGACTATCTGCTTTTGATTTGATTCCAGAGATGATACCTGATTGCGAATATTCCGTAGGTCAGATTCACCGACAACTCCAAATAACCATGACATTGCATCTCCTACAAATGGTAATAACTCCTACGATTGCGAGTCTTATTCGCTAGTGACATAAGAGGAAACAATTCACTCTTTATGTCTTTTTCAACCTCTTGCAAGTACTTAACTTTTTGCCTTAGTCCTTGAAAAGTACGTTGGAAATTTTCTGTCCCTTTCAAGTGACTTGATTCTACGACATTAAATGCATGTTTAACTCGTTTAAGATCTTCAGCTAATCTTGCTAGAAGATCCTGGATATTTTCAAAATCAATAACAATTGTTGCTAGCCATTTTGCCCGAGTGGTGCTAACTTCATTTGTCTTATAATATATAACATTGTCCCGAATGACTATCGCTTCAGCAACGAACGCGGCCGACGAACGTTGTCTGACATGAACGTATAACATTACTGCCAAAATGCTTAATGTAAACGTGAAGTTAACCATTGTTCTTTCCTATAATGAAAACAAGAACAATTAACGCATTACTTACTTACACAACAAAGTTAAACAACATCAGTTTAACAAAGCGAAGGTACCTTTTCACATGCCTCAGTTAACTATAACTGAAGGAAGCCTTATCTCTTACAGATTACAAACTGAAAGGCTATTACTTCTTATCATTTTCTCATTATCATCCTAATTGGATTCAGAATCACGTTTGTTTCGTGACCTTATTCTCTGCCTCAATTCGGCTAGGGGTATATCTGATTCATCAGAACTTTGTGAACGCTGACGTTTCAGCATACGCACTAATTTACTCTTATCGTAAATTATCGTGTCAGTTGATGATTCGCTATCTGAACTATCGCTTTCAGACGAAATAGGCGGAACAACGTAATTACTTGGTCTTAATTGGCGGCCTGACTTATCAACAGGTACGTGCCATTCCTCTAAATTAGCTAATCGCAGGTGTTCAGCATGAGCTTTGGTCGTGCTTCCATCTAATTGATGTTTGATAATGAAAGTAACAGGTGAAGTTTGTTCAATTATCCGATAATAAGGACGCCATTTAATGTCCAATTTATTTTTACGAGTGTGGTTTTTGAGATAAACAGGGTCACCAACCTGAAGTTTGACTTCATCAATTTTTCGGTTTTTGTACTCATTTCGTTTTTGTTTGGCTTTTTTCCTATTACGGTGAACTAAGAGAAATGCTTTATGTTGTTGTTCTAATGAAATTTTATGAGGGTCTTCTCCTTGGTATTTTCGACGCGGTCTCAAAATCGTATCGATTGGCAAAACACATTCTCTATTAAACAAAAGGTAGAAAGGCGATCATTTTGTCGATTCATTGACACCGAACCGAATAGCTGAAAGTACATGAGGTAAAAATGCATCCCACTGAGCATTTTCAATTTGCATTTTCTTGGACATAACATCAACTAATGTCCTGTGATATCGTTCTATCAGACCATTACTTTGAGGATGGTAAAATGACGTTGTTACATGGTGTATATTCAATTCAGCCAAGGTCTTTTTAATAACCTGATTAACAATTTCAGAACCGTTATCAGACAATATTTCAAGAGGGCAGGAATAACGAGGTACAATTTCATCTATAATGAGGTGAGCCATCGTTTGCGCACTTTTATCTGGACACGCAAACGCCTCGGGATAACCAGAAAATAGGTCAATAAAACTGATTATGTACTTGTTTCCGGACAATGTAGTAGGGTATGGTCCACTTACGTCGACAGCACATTTTGCCCACGCAAAAGGAGGCGTGTCAGTTTCTTGAACAGCTGGTTTATTCTTTTTATTACTCCTTGTTTGACAAACTAAACAGGACGTAACATATTGAACAACATCTTTGAATAGATTAATCCAGAAATATTTTGATCTAATTGCATCATACGTTTTATCAATCCCCATATGACCCAAAGATCTATGATATTCAGACAAAACATCAGTTTGAAGATGCTGGGGAATATAAAGACGAAGAGTTGGATCGGAGTCAGAAAATGAAATGTAATACAAAACTCCATCTAGAACGAGATGTTTTTTAGCAAGAGAAGAGGATAATGTATCGTTTTGTAATCCCTGTTTAATTTGTTTCAAATGTTCATCTTTATCTTGTTCAATAATCATATCAAGTGGCTCATAGAAAAGCGGCTTTTCAACCTCGTCATTAAGATGCGGTTTACATCTTGCGAAACTTTTCGGCTGGAACTGATTAGAGTTCAGAACATTTATTTGATACATTTGACCACTAACATCTGGGTCATTCGAAAGTGAATCATCAGTCTGGTTCTTAAGCGAGCTTGGAGGTACACGCGAAAGTAGGTCAGCTACTGAATTCATCGTGCCTGGCAGATACTCAATCTGACAGTCGTAACCAGCAATGCTTAAGGCCCATAACGAAACTTTCTTATTCTGGACAGGAGCCTCCAAAAGATGTCTCAATGGTTTATGATCACAAAACACGGTAAATTTTGCATTATAGAGGTAATGATCCAGCTTTTGCAAACTGTAATAGATTGCATATGCTTCTTTTTCTATGACAGCCCATCTAGTCTGGGTGTCACTCAGTCGGTGTGATAAATAGTATATAGGACGTTCAATTTCTTGTCCCTGTTCTATAACAGTCTGGGTAAGACATGCACCAATGCATTTGTCGCTTGCGTCCGTGTACAACTTATACGGTAAATTGACGTCGGGGAAACATAATAAAGGCAATTCTGACAATTTGTCCTTCAATTTATCAAAAGCTAATTGGCAATTTGAGTCCCATTTGAACTTGGCGTATTTCCGAGTGAGAGAAATTATAGGTTCAGCTACACTAGAAAATTGTGGTATAAATCTTCGATAGTAACTACACATACCTATAAAACTTCTAACCTCGCGCACGTTAGTTGGAGGTGAAAGAGATCTAATTACATTTACTTTTTTCTCTTCTGGCTGAATGCCATTAGCATTGATAACGAATCCTAAGTAATTAGTTTCTTTTTTCAGAAAACTACATTTCTTGAGTTTTAAACGTAGACTGTGTTCACGCAGACGTTGAAATACTTGTTGAATATGGTGAATATGTTCTTCTAAACTTTTTGAATATATCAATATATCATCTAGAAAAGCGGTCGTAAAATCGCTTAAGCCTTCAAGAACCCTATTCATTAACTCTTGGAAGATCGCAGGGGCATTCGTAAGCCCGAAGGGCATAACGTTGAACTCGAAAAGACCTCTGTGACAAGTAAATGCTGTCTTCTCCTTGTCACACTCAGCCATCTTGACTTGCCAATACCCTGATTTCAAATCGAGAGAAGAAAAGTACTTAGCCTTGCCTAACAGTGCTAATATGTCATCTATAACGGGAAGAGGGTAAGAGTTTGTCTTTGTAATTTTATTCAATTGTCGAAAATCAACGCAAAACCTTTTTGTTCCATCTTTCTTATCGACGATTACAACTGGAAATGACCATGCTGATCTACTTCGTTGAATTATTTTAGATTCTAACATTTCATCAACTGCCTGATCTATGATTTTTCTGTTATTAAGTTGAGTACGATAAGGTCTAAGTTTAATTGGTTCATGAGTTCCAGTATCTATTTTCATCCTAACTGTATCTGTGTGACTCAAGTCAGCATCAGTTTTTGCGAATAAGTCAGCGTTTCTGTTAAGCAATTTAATTATTTTTGGCTTGAATTCAAGGGGAACGTCTAACTTATCTAACTCATTAGTGTCAATTTTCTTATCAGCGTTTCCGTGACTTTTCCCACTAATTGGCACGCCCGAAGTATTCTTATCTATACTCATTATTTCTGTTGAATTAATTTGCTTGATACGAGCAACAGGTGTTCCAGCTTTAAAAGATAAGGTCTTATTAGTGGTGTTAACGAGCATAACGGGTAATCTCCTGTTATCAGAAAGCTTAGAAATTGAATTCATCATTAACAAACCTGGCTCACTGCCAATTTGACCTATTTCGAAGGGAGAAATCTCATACTCATAACCTGATGGAAGATCCACGTGCTTTCTCACCTGACATTGACAAATATGGGCAGATTGTGGAGGAAGCTTGGTTTTATGTTTCATCCTAGCAACGGAAGCAATATGAATATCATCTACAAGTGGAACGTATGACTCATCGACCCGGATACATCCCAAATCATGATACACACGCACGCCTCGTGATTGAAGCCAATCAAGTCCTATTATAATATTTCGGTTAAGATCTCTTACTACATAGAATTTATGAGTCATTTTCAACCCTCCTAACATAAACTCAATTTCTGCTAAACCATCGATGTGAAATGGAGTATTTCCAGCGGTTGTTAAGTCTAATTTATGTTTTTGTAACCTAGGTTTAATTTTTAATGCATTATAAACACGACTATGAATCAAAGATACCTCAGCGCCCGAATCCAAAAGAGCTCTATATTTTTGTTTTTGTAATTTGATGAGAAGAGAATTAGGTCCTTTGTTTACTGAATTAATCTGAATACATTTTCTGTTTTTGTGATTCCTTTTTTTAGAAAAATTTGCTTTCAGTTTGTTTTCTGATTTTCTTCCCACATCGGCTTCTACATGTGGGAAGCGTTGGCGTTTAAAGAATGACTTTGGCTCGCTTTGTCTTTATCGGGACAATTTCTGGCAATATGTCCTAACTTTCCGCAAGCGTAACACCTAACATGTTCCAGATTTCTTTGACTTCTAGTGTTTTCCGTCGCGACGTTAATACTTGCTTTACGCAGTCGACAGTCCTTAATTACGTGACCTAGTTTTTTGCAATAATGGCATTTTAACTTAAGTCGAGAATGTCCTATTTCCATTGGCGTCTCGTCTCGGCTATGTTGCGCATTTTGTGAGCCTAACCTTAGGGTGAACCTTTTTCGAAGATTTTGTTCTCCGGTGGCTATTCTCACGGCCTCATTAAATGTCGGGGGATTGTCTCGCATGACTTTCATTTTCATAAAGTCTTGCGCCAGTCCGTCGATAAAATAACCTACAAGATGTCGTTGCATTTGGTCGGGTCCGTCAAATGCGTCTTCAGCGAGAGCTAACAACCTCTCGGCATAAACCTGGATTGATTCACCAGATTTTTGTTTTACACGCCTAAGTAATAATAACGCGTGTTGTTGGTCAACAACCTCCCCAAATCTTAGTCGTAACTCTGTCTTTGCCTGTTCCCAGTCGTGTCCATTATTTTGTTCAAAATACCTCTTCAGAAAATCGCTAACAGGACCACTGCATGCCTGATAAGCGACATATTTGACATAGTCTTCCGTAACCCCTATGAGCGTGGCATATTTTTCTATGCTCTTGATCCAGTCCTTAAATTGTTTCGGATCAGAGCCATCGAAAACATTTACTATCTTTGCCACCCCCTGGGCCCCCACTGCCGTTGTTAAGTTCTTAATCTGTCCCTCAACAGATCTTACAATATCTAATAATTCTGCCATGCCTACGTAAAAGAATATGCAAAATTGACAACTTACGGTTATCGAATTCCACCAATCACAACTTCAGCACAGCAAAACTATAGCAGGAACAGTTCAGTTCAATTCAATTCAACCCAGATCCTGGTCACGGCACCACAAAAGCGTCATGTAGTACAGCGGCGGCGAAGGCGAAGGAGGTAGGCAAATAGTAAACAACAACGAAGTCTGTTTGTCTGTTTAGCTACATTATTGGATTTATTTACATATATACACTCCGACCGAGTAACCTGTCTCGCGCTCTTCTCCGGTCTCCCCTCTCTAATCTCCCCACTGGCGGCGGAAAGCAGCCTCTTTTATACTCAGTCACTGGTTATACAACACTCTCAGGGCACGCCCCTTGGAACATGGCCAAGTCACGTTTCAAGACACGTGATATTTTCCCGTGAGTAATGTACAACTACAGTGCTGGCACTCATCATGTTACAATTGCTGCTTGTCACAAACAGCACTTGATTAACGATCAAAGTTCAAGGTCAAGTTTTCTACGTTTAATTCCATGGTCTAAAGTATATCATTCAGAAAATATAAGCAAGGTTAAAGTTTTTTGATTCAAGTTTTCGGTTTAAGTTTTTCCAAGTCCATAAAAGGTGCAGGTCAATGTCAAAATGTCAAGGAGCTTGGTAACTGGTGAAAGCCTATCTTCTAGTGAGTGTGTATATGAAAGAATGGTGTACTTAAGTAAAACATTCAGAAAATATTAGCAAGGTTAAAGTCTTTTGTTTAAAGTGTTTGCCCAAAGCTTTTTTTAAGTCCTTAAAGGTCAAGGTCGAGGTAAAAATAATAAGGCACTTATTGTCTGATGAAAGCATATCACCTGGTGAGTGTGTGTATGAAGTTATGATGTCCCTAGGTAAAGCATTCAGAAGATATAAGCAGAGTTTAAGTTTTTTTGGTTAAAGTTTTTCAGTTAAAGTTTTTGGTTTAATTATTTTTAAAGGGTCAAGGCCACTGTCTCAATGTCATTTTGACATTGGTGCTTGACTCAAATGAAAGATTATACCCTGATAAGTGTTTCTGTAAAATATTAAGCTTCAGAGATAAATATTGATAGAAATATATATGTAAAAAAACAAAAAAACTTTAACCTAATGCGGACGCCGACATCTTGGGGTATGACAATAGCTCATCCGAGACTTTCGTCCTGGGTGAGCTAAAAAAACCTTATCTAGTGCGAAAACTTGCACATGAAGTTCCTAGATGATTTAACAATAGAAAAATATCCAGGGAAGGCTTCCCAAGCCGTAGCTCACACAGTTTGTGGAATCTGGAACACAATGGGAGGTCTTGCATGTGCAGAAATTTACCAGAGTTATACATACATCTTATGCATACCTTATAGATTTAATGTAGCTATGCAGGTGGGCGGATGATATATTAGGGATTTATTGCCATATGGATCCGCGCCAAACGAAATGTTAAAATTTTAATTTGAAAAAAGAAATTAAAAGTAAGTAAATAAAGCAAAAGTTCCGCGCCATACGAAATGTTTCAACTTTAATTTGAAAAAAGAAATTAAAAGTAAGAAAATAAAGCAAAAGTTCAAATTTAATAATACTATAGTAAATACCATCATACAATATCCGTAAGCAGCGAAAAAGGGAACTATTTTTGCTTTTGGTGAGCCGTTTTGGTGAGCTTTCATTTGTAAAAAGTTGTAAGTCCAAGGACACTTTAGATAAAGGTAGTGGACCCGTAATAGTTCCGCAACATTTCGCACTTCGTGATCTTTCAAAATGTTGACCTAGGTTTCCTAATGAAATCTCGTTTAACCCTGTTAAAGTTCATTACTTTGGAAACGTTGTGGACTTTTTACGGGTCCACTAAGTTAAATCATAATATGTAGATCGAACAAGAACACAAATGACTAGTCATGTTTTTTTTTCCCCAGAGAAATCTTTAAAGTATAGGACAGTGACGAGGCTGGTTACATGAACCAATGATTCAAACGCGCATCTATCGGAATCTAAACTAGCACTTATACAACCTTTACTCCTGCTTAACCCTTTGCTGTTTAATCCCTGCTCTTTACATGCATATGATTTTATGATTGAGAAAATATTGTGAAAACAAGATGTGTTTGTGAAACACGAATGCCCCCGGAACGGCTTTTTTTTCAAAGTTTGACCTTGACAGATGACCTTGACCTTGTCACATGACCTTGACTTTGGTACCAGCGGATGCAGATCATTGAGATCTATCATCATGCCAAATATTAGCTTTGTATCTTGAATAGGCTTGAATATATTGGCAAGGTTAAGTTTTCGGGTTAAGTTTTCGGACAGACGGACGGACGGACGGACGGACGGACGGACAGACAGACGGACGGACGGACAGACAGACGGACACGAGTAAAACAATATGCCCCCGATCTCTCGATACGGGGGCATAAAAAGATGAAATTGCCTCTGACAAACAATTTCTTCTTTTTCCACACTATTTTCTACCCTACTGAATGGTTATCTTTCAAATTGAATTCACTTTAAATTTTCGTCTGTAAAATCTTTGAATTTGGAAAGGTCCAAAATTTTGTAAAATAGGAAAGGGTTAATGGAAGGGGGTAGAATTAACAAGAATACCATATTCGTCCTATATCGATCGACTTCTAAGACATGCTACATTTTAAATGCCAGCACTCAAGACTTTCTACTTTAGGAGACGATTTCTATCTTTGTCAAGCCAGGAATAAGGTGCACCAGACAACTTCCGATTCATGGTCAAAGTTTGTTTTTTCCCAATATTAGCAAACGATATGGTGCAAACTTGGAGAGGATAAATACGTCACGAAAAAGGAAAGCCCCTGACCTGGCAGTTTTAGAAAGAATATTACTAAAGATGCCACAATGTCTTCTTTTTTTTATTTATTCATTTCTTTGTTCTGGCAATCGAATTCAACAGTATGTCTCATAAATGCGAAGAACTTCAATGTCATAATTCGTCTAGTTTCATAAAATGTTAGGGTAAGAATGTATGATACAAAGATATATTCAATTATTTTTTTGCTTCAGATAAAAACATTTCCGAAACGTTTATGTAATGTCACTCCGAATTGCACTCATTTATAAGTATAAATGTGTGCAAAGCGGGGTACCGTTTCTTACACGTTTCTTGAACGTTTTCAAAACAGAGATCAGTTACAAGAGACGACGAACGATTGGTAGTCCTGAACCCTTTATGACCAGTTGAACTGTCATTAACAACTAAATTAGGGGTTATTCCAAAGACGTGTTTGTCAACGTGTGCACATTACAATTTGACACAAATAGTTTTCTCCTCCGTGAAAAAGTCGATAGAATCTTTCGCACTTTCCCGGCCGGTCCCGGATTCTTTCATTCCACCAAATGGCATATTGAGATCTCGTACCATCCAACAATTGGCCCACACGGTGCCTGCCTGCAATAAATGGTGGAAATGATTAGAATACAAAATGAGTTTGTTCAATACCAATCCCCCACCTCTGACATTTTTCAGAAACAGTTCTTTTATATAATATAGAAATCAATAGCAAAGTCAGGGCCCAAGGTAATAAAAAACTTGTCTCTTTCTCAATTTCAAAAATCTTCTTAACTTTAACATTGAAATTAAAGCCAAAATCCTCTTTAAATAGCAATGAAAATTTATGAACATAAAAGACAATATTATACATATATTATATTGGTATAAATTACAACTTATTAATATTATCTTTTATGTTTTCATATTTATTAGAATTTTGAATTTGAGAAAATTCTCTGATGAGCACAAAAACAGTTTTATAACCTCGGGTGAATATGGTAATCAATGTGCAGCAAACCGACTTGTATAGCGAAGATTAATGTTCCACAGATTTGAATCTTGAAAATGACCTAGACCATGGGGAACACGATCTCTTTATATCTAATAAAGGTTTTGGCAAATGTTTAAGTTTTTGAAGGACAAACGGTTAACCTGACAAACGGTGCAAAACATAATGGCCCGGTCTATCGATGAACGTCATCAAGATACTTGATATATATGAGCCTGTGCTTGACATTTCCAACACTTTGACATGCCCGTAAGGGGCGAACATTGAATATCCTAGAAAGCTATGTTGTAAAAATAGAAGAATGCCAGACTGCTTCAAGATTCTTTGAGACCTTAGCTATTTTCAGAGTGCACGGTGGACAATCTGAACAGACCGTGTGAATGCACAGGCTTACCAGAGTCTTTACTTTGCGCGCTTTTGAAATTGTTGGAAATGTCACTCACAGGCTCATATGTAACCCGTTCAGCAAAAGAGGACCATCTAGAATCCTGAAAAGTTTCAATCGAATAGCAGAGGTTGGTAGTGACCAAGGTCGAATTTTCTAGTTGACTCGAACCTAGAATAATGACACATGAACTCCGATACGAAATACGACCTCTGGTTGACCTCATTCCAATCAAACATTTATTGTACAGAACTCCCATAACAAGATCTTATTACGCGTGACAGCTTACATTTATATGGAATAAATTGAATTGCATTTTTAATAGTAACGCTAAACACACCTTTAAGGTCGCACGATATATTGATGGGTAAGCACAAAACATTTGCAACTACCTATGGGGTAGTTGTGAATGTTTCGTGCTGAGCCATCGATTTACAGAGAAAAATCCGCTTATTCGGTGCGCTCGTATCTAGCGTATAAAGTCGTTAGACTAGAATTTTAATGTCTTAACATGCGATCGTTGATAAGAAAAAAATGTCTTTCTTGAAAATGTGAACACAGAACGCTGTATAATTCCATAGGCCCTAGGTGTATGACGAGAGTCCCAGAGTATTCTTAAGATTTTGATAAATACACAAATCTTAACGTTTTGATCGGCGAATTACTAGATTTGCAGATCGTGTTGATTTGAATCGCGATTTTTTTTACATGATCAATGAAGATATCCATTGGATATCATCTCTCATTCCGCCAAAGGCAGTTGGCGGAATAAGAGATGAAATTGTGTCTATAAAGAATCTATGTAAAGTTCAATCTGACACATTTCAGTATAGCGGATATCAATGATACTACAGACAAAGTAAAAAATGAACTTGCAAGCATATCGACAATTGTCAATGAAAAACTGCAGTCAATAACGGACAGGTTAGACCAGAGAAAACCGAAAAAAGACAACAGAAACTCGAAAGTGACAAAAACAACCGATACATTTACGCAGACAGAAAAAGAATCAACCCATGACAAACCCACCGGAGTAAATTACAAGAACAGAATAAGTCAAGAAAACGATACTACAGATCACTTAATAAAACAAAAGATAGAGTCCTAATCATAGGAAGTTCCATCCTTCAACGGATTAATAAAAGAGGTTTAGCCCCAAATGTCGACGTTATGGCGAATCGCGGGGCAAAAGTTTGGCAAATTTAAAGGAAGCTAGAACACGTTCAGCTTACAAATTACCAAACAGTAATAGTTCAGGTTGGCGGAATCGATCTCGCTGATGGAAGAAATGAAGAGGCTATCGAGAACGACTTCGTGAAAATGATAGACTATATAAAGTCCAAGTCACCGAAGACAAAAAATATGCATTTCTGAAATAACTCCGAGAAAAGATGCAGACGTCAACGACATGAACGATAACATTAATTTCTTGTGTGAAGACAATTGTGTGACCTGCATATCAGTAAGTGAACGGCTAAATCTGATTTCGGTCCTATATTGGAAAGATTTTATCCATTTATCAGACAAAGGAACAGCTGTGCTACTGAAAACTTACAATGACTACATTCCCAAACTAAAAGAAGAGAAGGCGCTTTCATTATTTTACGACATTTTAAATTGTGTTTTATCTATACATGCTCCAATCAAGTCAAAGCGTGTTAAAAGTAAACATTTACCTCAATGGATAAATACCGAAGTTAAAAAAGCAATGTATGAACGGGATCGTTTCCTTAAATTAAAAAAATGGGATGAATATAAAACTATGAGGAATAAAGTGGTGCATCTCATTCGTAAAAACAAGAAGGAGTTCTATAATAATGCAATCAAAAAGGGTACAAGTAGTAAAGATCTATGGAAAAACTTACACCAAGTACAAAATAATGATAATTTATTAGCTGAACCCGTTCAATTACCTTCGGAAATGGTTGTTAACGGAGAAAGTATCCGGGGGCCCATGATATTATAGAATCATTCAATAAACACTTCATCAATATAGCAAACATTGTGAAAAAAGTAACAATTCAATGAACCCCAATTTTTCTATCTGCAGAAACATTTGGAAACAGTATTGAAAGGTCAAGTTTTTGATATTGATTTCAGAACACCCTTAGAAGTAAAGAAAATGATAAATAATCTCGACAAAAGTAAAGCAACCGGAATTGGTGGTATTAGTGCCACTATTTTGAAATCTTGTGGCGATCAGATAATTTTACCATTAACATCTATTATCAACAACAGTATTGCAAAAGGTATATTTCCAGATGCCTTAAAGGAAGCTTATGTTCTTCCATTACATAAGGGCTCCGATAGAAAGGATCCAAATAACTATAGACCAATATCTATTTTGCCAACTATTTCAAAGATCTTTGAATGCCAGTTATCGAATCAGTTGTTATCCTTTTTGAACAAAAATAATATTCTTAATAAGCACCAATCAGGTTTTAGAGAAAAGCATTCTTGTCAGACGGCCCTTATCCGAATGGTCGATGAATGGTCAAAGGATATTGATTCGGGAAAAATCGTTGGTACGGTTTTCGTTGATCTGCAGAAAGCCTTTGATCTTGTGGGTCATAAAATTTTGTTGTATAAATTAAGGTTGCATAGATTTTCTATCAAAGCCTTGGATTTGTTTGGATCTTATTTGTACGACAGAAAACAGTATATTAAGAGGAGTGATAATTTTTCCACCCCACAAATCATATCTAGCGGTGTCCCACAAGGCTCTGTATTAGGGCCGCTTCTATTTTTGATTTATATTAATGACATGAGTTTGTATGAAAATATCTCAAGTTTAGATCTCTATGCAGATGATTCAACATTATATAAGCCTGGAGTAAACATTAACGAAATACAAACCAACTTACAAAGTAGTTTAAAATCTATACTCTCTTGGTGTTCAGATAATAATATGCTAGTCAACCCAATTAAAACAAAATGTATGCTTATTGGACCTAAACATAGATTAAAGAATATTAACCTATGCTTACAACTAAACGGTGTTTGCGTTGAAGTCGTTGAATCTCATAAGATTTTGGGTGTACATGTCGACAACCATCTATCTTGGAATACACACATTGAAAAAATAAGTCTTAAATCAACAGTAAAATTACATTCCTCAAACGAATATCGAATTATCTCACCTTAGAAATGAAGCAACTGTTTTACAATTCGTATATACTTCCTCTCTTTGATTATTGCTGTACAGTTTGGTGGAAAAGTGCTAAATATAGGACTGCTAAATTATATATACTTCAAAAAAGAGCAGCTCGGGTTATTTTGGGCGCTTCTCCAAGAACATCATCGATTGAACTTTTCTCTAAACTAAACTGGATGACATTTGACAACCGATGTAATTATTACACTGGTGTTTTAATTTTCAAATGCTATAATGACCTTTTACCAGAATACATGAATGAGGTTATTTCATTTTGTAAAAACAGTAACTATAATTTAAGGTCGTCTGCACATAATGACATCACACACTCAAAATATAATACGTTGTACAAACTAGAAATATTCTATTGAAATTTGGTGGATATCCATTGATTACATTCTGAGAAAATGATTTTCAAAGTTTCCACTATATAACATATAGAGAAATGACCTCCGCCCATAAAATACATATTTTTCATCAGATCACAATAATTTTTGGTAGACTGATAAAGGGTCACTCAAGGATCATTCCAGTGAAATTTGGTTGATATCCATTGAATACATTCTGAGAAAATGATTTTTAAAGTTTCCACTATATAACATATAGAGAAATGACCTCCGCCCATAAAATGCATATTTTTTATCCAATCACAATAATTTTTGGTAGACTGATAAAAGGTCATCCAAGGATCATTCAAGTAAAATTTAATTGGTATCCATCAATTAGAATCTGAGAAAACTCATTTTTTACCATATTTGGAAATTAGCCACGCCCATAAAATCCATGTTTTTCATTCGATCCAAATTTCTTGAACAACTTAGAAAGAATGTCACCCAAGGATCATTCCTGTGAAGTTTGGTTGAAATTCATCCAGAAGTTTCTGAGGAGAAGATTTTTAAAGAAAAAAAGTTTACGACCGCACGGACGGACGGACGCACGACGGACACAAAGCCATGACAATAGCCCCAGTGGCTTTCAGCCAGTGGAGCTAAAAACGTTCTTTCTCATACAGTAGTATACATGTGTGGAATGAAATCCCGTTTTCAATTAGAAATGCATCTTCTTTATCTAGCTTCAAAAACAGATTTAAACAGTATTTGCTCTTAACTTAATCAACAGTCGAGGCAGAAAGCATCTAATTTATTTAAAGAAATGGTGTATCTGTCCGAAGATTTACTAATACATGAATTTTCTTGTATATTGTGTCCATTGTTATTTTCATATGTTATCATTTGTCATCATCTTTTTCGGCGACTTTCATCATATTTTTCATCATGATATCATTATTTAAACAGATTATCACTTTTCATTAATTTTCTTTTCACTGAAGGCAACATTGTAAAAAAGAGAAATTTCAATTTGTTAATTTTGAAAGATTTGTCTTAATGTTTCACCTTCATAAAATAAAGGTATTAATAATAATAATAATAATATTATTATTATTATTATTATTATCATTATTATTATTATTATTATCAACAGAGGTTAACACTAACCAGCGAATGACGTATGAACGTCGTATAAGGTAGACTAACTAGTTGGCTGCTTAAGACATTTCCAACAATTTCATTGAATGGGCGTCAAGTACATATTTTGACCAGTCTGTACATCCACACAGCCTGACATGATTATTCACTTTGCGTTTCGAAGATAAAGAATGTCTCAATTGTCTTTGCATTACGGCCAGGTATTTTTAATGGATTGTTTGGCAGCCTAGTGTGTTCAATGCTTGCATCTCGCGCACATTTCAAATTGTTAGAAATATCTCGCTCCTGATTAAGTTAAATAAAGCACAAGATTATTAAGTTATGATAATTGAGTGCGTTAACGTGTGATACTATAAGAATTCTTACTTGTAACTTTGCGATTGTTTCTTGTTTCACTTTTGAAAATGGCCTGATTGCTCGATATACAGACAAAATAACCAATCTAAACTATCTAGCAGTTCCCATAATTTAATAATTTTGAAATAGAATAGTGATTTATGATAGAAAATAATCTAGGAGGATTAGTTATGAGATTGAAAGAAAATCGTTGAGATTTTTATCATATTTTAGTAGCGATATTTATGACCGGGGAATTTTCATGTGAGCAATTAAGCGTAACTTCACCTGGTATACGAGTTTTACGTCGATTCCTTAGATAACTATCAGCTTGTTGGAATTACTCTACCAATGAATAACAAATACAAGAGGATCATGTGGGCCAGATATGTTCTGCTGGCTACTGATGTATTATGAAATAGTTTCATTTTCGCGTTGATGTGTCCAGGAATAAAGTCTGATGGAGAAGGAGTTTTCTTTAATGCTTTTCGGTGGTTTATCGAGAAATAACGGTAGATTATCACTTGATAATCTCATCGCAAAAGCAGTGAAATTATCAAAATTTTATACCCTGCTTTTGTGCAATTCACCCTATCTGACGTCATCTATGCGGGGCGAAATAAGTGACGTCACAATGAACGTTGCATAGCAATCACGTGCAGAATGACGCGCTTTACGAAAATATTTCCTAGAAATATCACATTTTGTCTCATTTTTGCATTAAAGAAATAGAACAATCGTTTGTTTTTCGAGTAAGATCGATTGATATTTCATTTCGTGAACAACAAAAACTATATGTTCACTCGTGTCTCTGCCACTCGTGAAAATATAGCTTCTGTTGTTCACTCTATGAAATACACTGAAACAAACGATTATCCTCTATATCATCTTGTCGAACCAAGGGTTACGGACGTTTTACTTATCTTATTCGAGAAGAAGCTATCGATTCGATGAGGAGTTATATGCAAAATGTAGAATCCGAGGGCGGAGCCCGAGAATTATGCTTTACATATAGCTCCTCCCCCATCAGATTTTATTCATGGAAACATCAACGCGAAAATGACATTATATCCCGTATAACACGATCACAATTCTAAAATAAGTTTTATCACCATGCTCTGAGTCTTAAATAGTAAAATTACAATTCCTGGATGTAAATTTGATAAATTAGTATTGATACTGACGTCGGGAGAATTTCACGGCAAACGACGCGCATCATTTAGCACGTTAGTTATATATGACGTTAAAGATGACTATGACTTCATAAATAGGCGAGGCTATCTGTGTACACAGTTAAACACATGATATATGAATTTTATTGCGCCTCTAGATCTATAGATGAACAAAATTAGCGATATTGGATTACCTCCCTTGAATTAAACATAAAACTTGCTCCACACACTCATTCAATTTCATTCCAAAACCATTCCAAAATCATTCATTTAGTCAATTTCACGATGTTGTTAACTGTATCATTATTTTTTGGAATCGACTCTCCGTGGTCACAATCAAAATTCTGTTGTTATCTGCATGAAAAATTCAAAAAAGGGATTATCAATTAATGTTCCGCGATTTTCATTCTCAAATGAAAAAAACAAAGGATTAGCACGAAAAATAATTGCAGACACTCTCGAGATTGCATGTCGCGTGTTGAAAAGTAGCGTAAAACCCTATTGCATAAACCTTTATCGCACGACCTATCTGCTTTACATTACCTGCTCGCGTTGTATCCGTATTCATGTATGTGATCTAGCCACGGTTATTATTCTATTATTATAAGTAGTGTCAGGGGAGGTTACCATTCCAGTAATTCCATTCACTAAATTTTCATGAGTGACTTCCTATAGACCATTGGGAAACAAGGGGCAAATTACTCACCCTGCCTGAAAAGTAGTTCTACGCAAGCAAAACGTTCACCCGATCTCAGAATTGCACATGATTTCGCACTTAAAAGATGTCTTTCGGGTTTCAACATGTTATGTAGCAATCTTGTTTCACTCCATTTTTAAAATGCATAGTTGTCAGACGGACACAATTCTTGAAAAAAAGTAAATTGAATCTAAGTGAGCACTACTGTTTTAAAAGCCTAGTAACATCTGACAGGATTGTTCTTACGCGGTATTAACACTGGTGAACGTAAACGTCCACCAAAAAACTACATCAAAAATAATGCTACTTCTATATCACTTGGTGAAATGATAATACACCAAATATTATTCTAGTCGGAGCATAATAATATAAAAAAAAAAAAAAATATTTTTAATCATCACGCGATAGCGTACAGATGCATATTGATAAACATGTGTACAGAAAAAGACCTATGTGGTATTAATCTTCAATTAACCCAATTTAGTCCAAACATAAATATATGTATATTCTGGATAATATTCTGTTTCTGTATGAGATCGATTAATCTTTCATTAAGTGAACGACAAAAAATATATTTTGATAGTGATGGAGCATATTTCGCTAACAAATTAAGTATCTATCGTTCTCTTCACGGCGGTTTTCGCTAAAACGTTAACCTTTTTTGTTTTCCAAATTACACGTACAGAGCTTTAAAGATCTTCCAGATGTTTTGCACGAATGAAAATTATGTTGATTTAGCATGAACCATAATTTTATATAATACTCAATAGGAAATTGTTTCGATGAATATCGCCATTTACCAAAAACACAATGTTAACCAATAAAGTGGACCTCAGTTACTTACATCGTGAAATTGACAAGGTGAATGATTTTGAAATAAATTTGTAGTGATTTTGAATGAATTTGTGGAGCGACTTTTGAGTGAATCTAAAGGGGGGGGGGGTAATCGAACATCGCTAATTTTGTTCATCCTGAACAAAATTGACGATAATAATTACCTCCCTTTAATAGAATATACAAACAAGTTCTATAAATAGATTCCTATCTGTCCAGGAACCTATCAGACGCTTACAATTTCAATCATGTCAGTGAAATCGCGTTTTTTTCCCACCTTTATTGGTTTTGAATGACGTTGATGATACAATCTTTTTTCGTGGGTTTGGGGCGTTTTTTGATGGTTTGAGTGAGTGTTTGGAATGAAAGAATGGATGGAGTGCTGAGCGAGTGATTTCGAATGTTTTTTAAAGACATGAATGTCAATTTCTCGATGTTGTTAACTGTATAAGTCAACTCACGTGCAGTTTTTGAGCCACTTTGTGTAGCGTACTGACATTGGAGCTCCACACAGACGCCGCTAAACCATACCTGACAGAGTTGGCTCGTTCTATGACCTACAGAATCATAATCATACATTAATCATCTAGACTCAGTCTTAAGTTTCAATGTGCAACTATTGACTATCTGTAATATCTCTGTTACTACTAAAGCTAATGCACATGCTTCTGTGAACATGATAGTCCCTAGGCAAAGATTCATTACTCTGGAAATTTATTAAGTGGAATTTTAACCCCTTTGATCCTTTTCGTACATGATCTTTCTGATACTGTTTCAGGTCACCAGTTGAAAGAATGGATCCCTAATCGTCATACAGTCATGAATACAACTCGATTCAATATTTTATAACAAAATATTCGATTGGTTAAAGGATAATTTGTCTCTTTCGTTCAGAAACTTCGTTATGAACCTCTAGGAATTACACGCTGAATTAGACGGGTTGAAAAAATATGTGACCCGTCCCTCGAAAAAGGAACATCTGGGATGCGCGTAAAGTGTCGATCCTAGTCAGACTGTGCGGATTGCACAGGCTGACTAGGGTAGAAACTTTTCGCAACGTGCTTATTTTCCGAATCTAGAATGATCAATCTACCTTCCAGTGAAAGATTTTTTGAAATGCGACCTAAGCTGGACCTAACATCTTTTTCAAACATTTATTTTACAGATTTCCATATGGTCTCTTTTCGCGTGACGGGTCACATATATAAATCCACAGAAATGGACCTACCTCTTCTAAAGTATCAAAAGGAACAATACAAACAACCGGTCCAAATATCTCTTCAGTCATGAGTCGAGAGTTATCAGTTACACCTGTTATAACAGTTGGTCGCATGAAATATCCCTGAAATCAGACAAAAAACTCCAGTCATTAGTCGAAAATCTTCTGGCTCCAGTGATTACATAGAGGATAACCGTTTATTTCAATGTTTATATTTTATGGAGTGAACCACAAATGCTATATTTTCACGAGAGGCAAAGAAACGAGATGAAAAAACGGCTTATGTTGCACACTCATAGAAATATGGATATCTAATAATTTGAGAGTGTTTCTATGAACATGTTGATTACTTGTAACGAAAGTCGTTTGAGGGCATAATTGCAACAAAGTTCATCATTATGATGTTGTTTTATAATGATATCCTAATAGGTAACCTTCGATATACTAAAGTATAGATATTATTGTCACAAGAGAGAAGGAAACACGCAGCCAGTCCGGGGCTCGAACCAGGAGCCATCGCTTCAGGGCGAGTGCTCTACATCGACTGAGCTATCAGGGAGCAAATTCTCTTAAATGTGTGAGATTCCAACCTGCGACATTCCTCTGAAATTACTGGAAATTCTTTCTCGAATTTCTAAACATCAGCATTTTTCAGAGCTTCAGTTTACGTCAGTTAATGCATAGAAATATAGTCATACAGCCAACACAGTCACAGTCCACGGTGGACGCCAAATGTCACAGATGAGAGAAAAAGGATGGAGCCAAATTGCGGCTCCGAACCAGGGACCTTTCGTTTACAGGGAGAGTATTCTAACAACTTAGTTACCCGACCGCCTACATGTTATCACCCTAAATGTGTGTTAGATCAACCTGCGACACTGTCATTTTCATTATCCTATTACTCTTATCATTTTTTGAAATGCAATTAGTCATATTTCAAAATAAGCCCCCCTTAAAAAAAGAGATAATAATATTAGTGATGATAATAATAATTTTAAATAATCATAATAATAATAATAATTACAATCGTCATCATCATCATACTCATAATAATAAATCTATAAAAGATACGACATTTCAGTCCCCCAGTTAACCATAGATATGCCAGTGATGTTAGTATGGGATTGAGAAAATAATAATATCCGAGAAATGCTCATAAACAGTCATTCTTTCGTGATATATCATTTGTAATAGGACATTATTTTAAAATTTATTTCCGGGAATTGAGAAATACGAAGGAAATGAACTTCATGACATAAAATGGATTTTTTACAAACGACTGTCTCATTATAAGATGTAAGGTATCAATTTCAAATCAAAATAAAAATTGATATAAGCGATCACTAACGGTCGTTAAAGAAAATAGCCTCCTTAGGCTATACATGTTTTCTTTACAAGTAAGAAACATACGTTTCGATTGAATATGCATTTAATTGCGAAATTTTCAATAATTCCTTGTTGTTTAAACTCCCGAGTTAGATTCCCGACGGCGGCACTCATCCTTTCCGACTAGTTGTCTCCCACCTATTGGTCGATAAATCGTAGACCTATGTGGAATAGCAGCTGGAGGGTAGGAAATGAATGGTAGTGCTGGTTAAGAAAATACCAGGAATTTATTGATGGTTGCTCCATGCAGCCGCAGAGATATTATCCACAATATAATGCTTGCAACAATGCGTAAGTTGATAACATTCATAATGTATTGAAAAGCTGCAGTTACCAAGTTTTGGTTCCCCGCACGCCCATACGTCACAGTTAAACGGGTCAAATTGGCTCTAGATATTGGCCAGCTATCATAGGCATAACATGCTTTGAATCATTTTCTTTCCATAAATATTTGTATCCCTAGAATCCTTGAGGAAGATCTAGGCATCTTATAATTTTTTAAAAAATAATTTGCATACTTGTACCTTTCATAGGAACATTTGATTGCATTTTGTTAAGATTTGGACTCTGAGAACTGCTAAATTAAAATGTCGTTCAAAAGATCCTGAGTATTCATTTTAAAAAAAGGAAGTGAAATTTTTAAATCGTTTCAACCTTGTCGTCTTTTATTTTTGTGTCAATGTGAAAATGTCGAGAACAGAAAGGTTTGGTTCGAGCAAACTCGTCGATGTCATTCTTACTGCTGCATAGGCCTACAATGTAGATTAATATTTTATTTTCAGAATCATTGATATATCAGCTAAATCTTCTCTTGATAAAAACGCAGGCAAATTATTCTAGAATTTTCTCCCCCTTTTAGTGTGTATAAGCATAATTCAGAAAACAATCCAAAATTTTTATTTTATAAATACTCGATTTCAAGTTGAGGGTCTTTCGGGACATTTTATCAGACAAGATTATGACGTCACTATCTGGTTTTGAATGTACAGTCCCCGCCCTTTATGACCTAAAGTCACGTAGCTCTCTTATTCGCGCAGATCGTCAGGTTACGGGATTTATTTTTTGAATTTCAAACGAAATAGCGGCCTTTCATTGGAGGAAAAAATAGGGCGATCGGTAAAGTTGTATATTTGCACTTCGTATCTATGAGGGAAAAGGCTACGGGGTTTGACTGTGAACCCTTATAATACACACTATTGCCCTAACTTTTTACAGGGTGTGCGATTAAAGTGTGCTATTCCTCTGCCTCTAGCTTTATTTTGGTGTATTTGTTTCTGTATGTTTTCTGAATACTCGTAAGTAGAATTTTGCAAGATTCAATTTAACCATTAGACATCAATTGTAGTGAACAGATTGATCTGAGTCTCTATTGTTTGCATGTAAATGTTGTAAATGTCGAACACTGGCTTATATACAACTACAGCTTACATTTTTCAGTTTGTCTGGTAAGTTTAAATCTTCGTCTCCACAAAGTATAGATCCTCCTTCCTCTCGAGCAAGGGATACGTAGCCTTTAACCTTAGCCAAGTGTTCTTTACTTATTAGTGCTCCCATAAATGTACCGGGGTCTTTCCTGTCACCTACGACTAATTTTCTGTAATAAGAGAAACTAATTCGTCTCCAATTCTGAACAGTACATTTTATCTATCTCGTAAATTAAAAAGGTTTTATATATCTCCTATTTCACTCAACACGGATATTCTGACCTTCGATGAGTAGAGCTAATAAAGTGAGAAAAGAAATCAATTGTATTTTTGTGCTGAAATTCTTAATTAATTAGAATATAAAATTTGCGAGCAATTTATTTGTCAGCACTTTTTAATGTTTACCATGAAATAAATGACAAAAAATGAAGCCGTTTGATGAATCTCTGGAGGTTCGAAAATAAAATCTAAACAAACCACCGACATGTGATCTACAAAGTCACTCGGGAACCCTCGGCGATTCTATGGAATAGACCTCGGGAATAATATGGTCGCAGCCATGAAAGCGCCTCATATCGCACGTGGGTTTTTATGACGTCACAAACATAACTAAGGATGACGTTGCGAAAAATAAAATCAACGTAAGGTTAGAATTGAGCTTATTATAATTTGAAAACAAAACGCAGTGTTTTACTGCGTTTTGCTTTCAAATTATATCATGCCAAAATTATCTCCACAGACGATCGCAAAATATTAAAGGAATAAACTTTCCTTCAAGCGTATTAACCAAAGTACCACCATGAGCCGAATTACTCAAAAATGACGAAAAATTACTACACTTACATCCGAGGTACTTTCCAGTTTACGGAAAAGTCCGAGCGATGTTCCGAATGCTACAAAGTACCAACGTCTGATAAGTTTGTTGTGCTTCCTCTTTATCTATAAGGAGATTGTAAAAACCTTTCCTGGTATTGTACGGAAAAGATTTATTTGACTAGGTTACATAAATGGTTAAAGCAAAATAAGACATAATACCTAGTTTCGGAGACAAATCTGTCGATGAATTGTTGAAATATTGGACGTTGAATAAATAATCTACTTGTACATAAACAAATTTCTCCTTGGTTCATAAAGCTAGACCTGAAAATGACCAAAAAGCAAATGGGCCATTCTGATAAATAGAAAATAATATGTCAATGTATTAGAAATATAAATGTTATCTGGTCGAGTTTGTGAGAAATTATTAAGACGAGACATAGCCTCGTCGTGATAATTTATCACAGCAAAGACTAGATAGTATTGATATCAAAAGACACTAAATAACACATTGTTCTGTTTATCATGCATCATCATCCATCATTTTTTTTAAAAATAACATTTAATGAAATCTGTAAAGAAATTCAGGTTAAAGTTGTTCTGGTTAAGGCCATGAATATGCAAATCATTTCGTTAAAACACTCATGAATATGCAAATCATTTCATAAAAACACTCATGTAAATAGGCAGATGATATCAGGTCAATAAAGGCTTAATTGCATGATAAATGTACTCTTCAAGAAGACAGATACTTGATATGTTTATTTTAATTACGATATATTCCAAAGACATACATAATATTCAATCTCTTTCAACTCAACCTTGAGGTTTCACCCTTAAATATGAGAACATATTTTTCCCGGTAACGCAGACCTACAGATAGATTTTTTTTATTTTAGAACAAAGTGTTTCAACAATGATTGCATAAATCAAATGTTGTTGGGACTCATTTGAATCGTCTCTTCAAGACGATTCAAATGAATACCACAGCATAGATTTTCATCGAGAATTAAAGATTTTAGATTGGCTTAAATACCAACCCTTATCTGTACGATATGGTATGATGTGTTTATCAAGATACGTACATTTTGGTTGGCTAAAACTCGCTTCATACTTCGGTGAAACAACAATTTGAATATGCTTTCTTTGCGTTTATTAGAGGTATGTATGCGTGAATTAGTTTCTGTGTTTATACAGTGCTTCTACTGAGTACCTATAGGGAATTGTTGGGACATTGTTATATATTTATAGAATTATACGGACAAAACGATGTTAATCTCTCTTAAATGAGATTTAAGTTCGAAAGTAAAACCTTTTAGGTAAGAAATAAACAGCTTATTTTCTCTAAGGATTACTCAAAACCGATGATTATGCATATAATGTCTTATCCCTATGACTACACATAAATTTCTCTTTATTTTTCAATTGAATGATAACAATTCAGCAATGGAACAATAGTGCTCAATCTAGATGAACTGATTTAGAAGTCCCCGATGAATCAAATCAATTAGCTATTAACCGTGCTAAAACATCGAATTTGGACGTAAAAATATAGTAAATACGGCTTAAAAATTGAAAGTACTACTTCTATCGTCATTTAGAGACAATCATGAATTAACCTGGTTGATATTAATATGACGGATAAGTAGTATTGACACAATTGAAACAACAAGCATGATTTGCTGGAAATAGCTTCCGGTCTATGTTAAACCAATGGTTATCTTTAATTCAACCGAGGTTGCTACAAACAGTTAGCTGTTCTTCGTCATTTGCAGTCATCAAAATGTATGCCACCACATGAAATTTTTCAAATGAATGCCATTTTTGTAACACGTACAGTATTTCCACGGGTATTTTGACAAGAAAATCAACAGAATATCCATAACTTGCCAATAAACCAGAGGTAACATGTTTCAGAAGATTATGCCAGTCTCTCACAAATCGTGGAATAGTTGTGTTTAGAAAAAAATGATACGAAGACACACTTCACAATCATTTCTAGGTCGTCGGCCAAAATGTAAAAGCAGTAATGTATTTCTTGTCGTGAATTTTTCCTGGTTCTCAGAAAAAGAAACAAACCTGATGGTGGTTGGAATACATTTTTCCATATCGGCGTCAGCAAACACGATTCCGGGATTTTTGCCTCCGAGCTAAATGAGTAAATATATTAGGAATATGAGTAACGTCAATTATAATACTATCGACTGACAGTACTGACACGAGCAACTATTTATTATCACTGTTTGTACTGGTATTAGATTTTTTTCTTTGCATTCTCAATTTATAGACTATATTCATACGGGTAGTCAATGTAAAAGTAATCTACAAAGTAGAAATATACTATCTCAAGACACGTATAGGTCTACTGACGATTTTTGCGCGTTGTTTAAAAAAGACTAGGTTTTATATAATTCTTCTGAAGGAAATGAAGAGGAATATTGATAGTTAAATTTCACCATTACTTTTCAATATTAGATATCAATATAATGACTGGACAATTGAATTTAACAATGAATCTACTTTGAAAGTACAATTGAATTAGGGGGATTTTATACATCAACCAAAAACCTTCTTACTTGTATTGAAAGGTATGCTGATTATTTTAAAGAATAAAGAAAAAGTATGGTCCCTAAACATATCGAAAAATAAGAAAAAAATATTGAGCACATTTTTTTTATTCATTTAATTTTTTGTGGCATGTTCCCCTTTAATTTACCAAATTTGGTGCATTTGTAACTTTTTAAATCATATTATGCAAATGTTATTGATGAGAGAGAATTTGAATTGCCAGCAGCTATTGTGAATGTTTAAGGTCTATCGACATGTATGTGTTTTATAGCTATCAGCTTGCATTTAGCTTATGCAAGACCGAAAACGAATATTAACTTTTTACTGAAAAATGGTCAGTGCCTTCCAATGGAAGATAAGTCTAACATGAAAACAAGCATGGAGAGGTACCTTCACAATTTGACATATGACCTTACAAAGTAAATCTACGACATATGTGAACAAGAAAATAATCATTGGGCGGAAAAATGACCCAATGTGTTCATTGCTACCTTAAGATAAAAAAGAAAAAAAAAGGTTCTATTTTTCGCCAGTTTTCAATTGTATTACCTCGAGTGACATTTTCTTGCTGTACGGGGCTGCTGCAATGCGAAGTTTTACCGCCGTGGCTGTTCCACCGGTAAATGATACAATCGGTACTTCTGGATGTTTAACTATGGCTTCCCCAGCCCTCTGGCCTGAACCGAACACAAAATTGACAACTCCCGCAGGTAGTCCTAAAACGCAGAATTTTTAATCGGGTTTGGTAATTGAAATGATGCTTTAATAATCTTTACTGTAAGTTGCAAGATTTCTAGCTTGTAGAATTAAAAAAAAAGCACAAATTGTAGACAAATAAGATGTATAAAGAGTGCTTCCTTTTGTCATTGCTACGACCGTTTTGACAGACTGCGTTCATCAAACTGAGTAAACTCGTAGCAGTATGCAAAACATTGAAATATTGATGGTAGTACTGGTTTTCAGTTTTCATTTTGATTTTAATATAATTCAATATTATTGGTTGCCATCAAATTTCGTGCCTCCTGATGAGTTGAAAATTTTGTTATGTGTGAAACTAAAATTGCTAATCACACAAATGAATGATACAGTGTTGTTAGGTTTATAGTTTCCTGCCTCAACGAAATTAATCTTTGAAATGAATAACCACCACTCTAATTATCTACATCGTCACTTTTGTCATTTATGGTTATGATCTTTGATAACCATACCTGCTTCTTGAAAAACTGCTGCCAACATCCATGCAGTAACTGACGTCATCTCACTCGGTTTGGCGACCACAGTATTTCCACAAATAATTGCTGGGGCGAGTTTGAAGGTTAGTAAATACAGCGGCAAGTTCCACGGGCTTATAAGACCGGCTACGCCTACTGGCATTTTTATTGTGTAGTTAAAGGCATCAGCAGCTTGCATTTGGTTCGACCTAAAAAAAATAAATAAAATTCGACATTACATGACATGAAATGTAAGGCAAAGAAATCTTTGCTTATGAAAAGCTATTTGTCCATTAAAATGTAATGTCTATCGATACAATATTCTCTAACATTCGCCTGAAATCTTTATGGTTTTGTGTCTGCAACTTATTTCAGTTAACTCTTGTGTAGCAATACGTCTATTCTGTATACGTGTGGTCAGGCTATCCAGGAAACAATATAAATTGAGCCTGTGCGTGACATTTCCAACAAATTGAAATATGCGTGAGATGCACACATTTCGCCACAAAGACAGCCACAAAGAGTAATTAAGATATATCCTAATCGTCTATAGATACCTTGGGGTTATATAAATCTAAAAATCGCACTGTGAAGACTGATCAGACTGTGCGAATTTACAGACTGTGCAGATTCTTCACTTTGTGCTCAATTTAAATTGTTGGAAATGCCCCGCACAGGCTCAATTGAATTAGTGAAATCTTAGAAATTTCATAAGAATTTCAGTACACTATCATATCCAGTCACAGTTTGTGATAGCGTTGTCAGATCTTTTAAATGCCAGATCATTGAATACCTATTTAGGTCGTGAAGTGCTGATGTTGCAAAGAACCGCATGTTAAACACTGCACGTGGAATGTCCACTGTTTTAGCCAACCAGACAGGTTTTCCTTGATCACGTGATTCTACGTCAGCAAACTCGTCTAGTCGGGATTCTAATAAATCTGCGATCTTGTGCATGATCTTTGACCTTTCTTGTATCGGCATACTAGACCATCTGCATTAAAATAGAAGTTACAGTAATAAGCGAGAAGCGGTGGTAATGATGAAACAACCTCAAATACAAGGGCGTAAATCCCATTACGCAAATTACGCAAGTGTGTATTAGAAATAAATCCTCTGTCGAAAAATCTCGTTGATAAATGATCACAACTGATCGAAACTACAGCTTATTCAAGCTGTAGTTACGATGTTTTGATCATTCCCAAACGCTCAAATTATAGAAAAGGGCAGCAGACGGAGAACAACAATCTTTTGTGACAGTGCACATATCGCCTTTATCCTATATATTCTATGTTGGTCGATTTCTGAGTGGCATAAATTACAAAATCCTAGTTACGCCTATGAAATATATTATATCCGTATTGCCGATGCACATTATTGTTATTCGAAGACCGTGTCAGACGCTAATCAACGTTGACAGAAGTCGATGGCCTTTTTCAAAGACTTTGGAGTAATCTGTAGCTTTCACCTTATAATGCCAAAAACTAACTAACACTAAGATGTCTTTTTTAAGAATATCCATTTAGCCAGTTCGATTAAGAAGATATGCCTAGTGTGTCTTCATTTCAATGGAGATAAAGGTGTGGTGTTATACAAACTATTCTACTATATTGAGGGATCAGCGCAAAACTATTGTAAGTGCATATATAAATACATATGTGACCCATCACGCAAAAAGGGACCATCTGGGAAGTAAGTAGAGTGTCGACCCTCGTCAGACTGCGCGGATTGCCCAGGCTGACTTGAGTCGAAACTTTTCGCATTGTTCTGATTTTCTGAATCTAGAATGATCAGTGTACATTCTTGTACAAGAATTTTTGACATGCGACAACCGGTTTACCTGTACTTGAACCAATCTCTTTTTCGCGACCTCATTTTACGGATTTCCAAGATGGTCCCTTTTCGCTCGACGGGTCACATTTGTATATATATATATATAGACACTTTCAACAGTGTTGCGCTGACCCAACAATATAAGCTATTACCCAGTAAAAGCCAGTCTTGCGGCTCTGACGGCCATCTCGACTTCCTCCTCTCCACTATCCGGTATTTGAGCCCAGACCTCGCCAGTGCCCGGGTCGAAACTGTCCAAGGATTTGCTACATTTCACAAAATTTCCGTTTATGAAATTATCGACTACGGTCAACGCCATTGTAAGGGTATGTGAACATCAGAAGCAGAGATATCCTGGAAAATATCAATGAAGAAAATTAAATAGATTTATGAATAAATAAATAAATACATTAAAAATAACCAGGGAAGAAAGAGGACCTTAGACGTTCTAAAACTCTGTGAAAATGTGGTTTGCACTCGCTTCGTTACTAAATAAGTGCGTTAATAGTGGTCGAAGACCAAGGGCATTTAGTAAAAGCGTGAACACCTACAACTTATTAAAGTTTTATTTGGAATTAGGTCGTATGATGGTGTATTTTGAAATTAAAGTATTTTCATTAGTTGTCCAGTGGTCAAATTTAATTTGACAAATGCAAGAAAACAAAAAGACGGTCAATAACTTAATCAAAATGACATTGACGGACATTTCTGGACGGTGCTGACAGTGTCGCCACAACTATTTTATCTATTCTGACCACACAATGGGGTTTTAAATGACATCTAATCGTTCAAGATTTGACAAAGGTACATCAAACAAGAGTGTCCCGACTCATCGAAATATTAGAGAACGTATGAAATTGTAAATGAACATAGCCTACGGGTGCCTACGCTCGGCTGTTGAGTGATCGATAGTGAATAAAAGTTTAAAAAGGGGCATTATTCATTTAAAAAATGCATTCATTAGAGCAGTCCTCCTTGATAATGAACATGTATGCCAAGTTTTAAGTAATTTGTTTTCGGTAACACAAGAAACGAAGACATCGACGACGACGACGACCATACGACCAAGGCAATAACAACATCTTTTTTTCTTTTTTTTTTTAGAAAACAGTCTAGCTAGTAACACATTGAAATAAAAGTAGATGCTTTTACTCAAGTGAGTTCAGGCGGAGGAAGTGATCGATATTGTAAAGCCAAATACGTGTATAAAAAATCTTTTAAGAATGGCAAAGGTCAATTCTCTGAGCAAGATCATACAAATTGGTGAAAGTATTAATGGGATACGATATTAAAACGTATGATAAAACAAAAACAATTTCGTGCAAGTAGATCATAGGATATGACAATTTCACAGTATTAGATTTAAAGAGAAAGGCCATAAACATAGCATTGTTAAACTTAGTGACCATTTATCATCTTTTTTTCAAAACCTACATTAAACCATTTTCAACAAATTATTCAGATGAGCGGTTTAGGGTGACTATGACCCTTTCGATTAGACAATTTTTAACTGATTTTTATTTACCTCAGAAAGCGCACATGAATATATGCAAACGCGCAAGGGTAACACAGTACCAAAACCGCTATAATGCTCATATTTGTTGCAAGTTTGTAGGTGCGGATCCAGAAATCATCGGCGACAAACCGAAAACGGCCTACATATTCATGGGCGTTACTAGGATTTTAAAATTCATAAGCACAAAATGGCAACCCCTCGAAGATATATAGGCGTCAGGGAAAAACTTATTCAAACTGACGTCCATCCGCTCCTTTTGGTGCGTAATTAGGGACACAGCAAGGGGTCCAAATGTATAATTTTATTTATTTCAACTTTTATGAATGGACAATACATCGTAACTACAACTGTACTACAACAAAATCTGTAGTTCGATGTTTTTTCGGTAGGGGATTTTTTTGTATTACGCATTTGCGTAATGGTAGTTGCCCCTTCGCTTATTCTGCGATACCGAATGGTTGATTTTATCTGTAGTGTATTTTTTCGATTTGCGATTAAAGCGATAACTGAAAAAGAAATACATTTTACTTTTCAACTCACGGACTTTGAAGCTGAAATCACCATGGCCCATAACATTACAGAAAATCTACGTGTTGAAATGAGAGCTTGTTTGTTGTGCGAACTTAAAATTCACATTTACTATTACTTTTTACAATAAAATAAGAAATAAGAGTCATTCGACCCTTTATCGTGTTATCTTCGAGTAAAAAAAATCGATTTGCTGATTTTCCAGTTATGCTCAGAGTACTTTTTACAATAAAATAAGAAATAAGAGTCATTCGACCCTTTATCGTGTTATCCTCGAGTAAAAAATAATCGATTTGCTGATTTTCCAGTTATGCTCAGAGTATTTTTGCTAGAATCCACAGTCCATCGTCCTCCCCTCTCTCTCTCCCTACGCTCTCTTTCTTTCTTTTTCTCTTCTTCTGACCCTCTCTCTCACTCCCCTTCTCACTCTCTCCTGACTCTCTCTCTCTCTCTCTCTCTCTCTCTCTCTCTCTCTCTCTCTCTCTCTCTCTCTCTCTCTCTCTCTCTCTCTCTCTCTCTCTCTCTCATCTCCTCTCTCTCTACTCTGTGAATGGGTAATTTTTTTCTTGTGTTTAAGTTAACGAAGCACTCAAGATTCATGATGATGGTTGAGAAATGGTTCCCTGCATTGTCTTAACCCTTTCCTGTTTTACAAAATTTTGGACCTGTCCAAATTCAAAGGATTTGCAGACGAAAATTTGAAGTGGATTTAATTTGAAAAATAACCATTCAGTAGGGTAGAAAATAGTGTGGAAAAAGAAAAAATTGCTTGTCAAAAGCAATTTCTTCTTTTTCACAATGTTTTCTCAATCATAAAATCACAGGCACGTTAAAAGCAGGGATTAAACAGTAAAGGGTTAAGCGTGTCAATTAAAGCATGTTTCAAGAAGTGGTATTTGCACTTCGTGATCGGCAGTTTTAAATCGAAAGATTAAAAAAAATGGCCCATGTTATTGCCATATTGACTCCGGACGAACAGTAAGTCGGTCAGATTATGCTTTGAATGATATCAAAAACTTCAAAGAAAACACAAATTCTATGTATTAACATACCTGAATATGTATCTGTCCTATTTTCTTTATCACTGTGTTACTTTTCAACTCTTATCAATTAAATGATGCGTAACCCTTCACCCTGTCAAAATCATATTCTACTACTCCTCAGAAAATCAACGCACTGAAAGTACTGATGGTGGACGTTTCTGTTGGCATACTAGGCCGATTCTTCCATTTGTTGAGGAAAGAGAAATTTTACATGTAAAATTACGATTAAAGAAAAATGACCTGTTTGCATATTGCTTCAGATATACATTTCCCAACATATATCGTCGATCCTCAACCATAGTCTTGTAATTACAAGGTTTTGATAACTTTCGGCACTATGCCGGGTGTAGTTTAAAGAGTGATTGTCCGATCCATTGGATATAAAAGGAAAGAAATGACAATTAGATGATCTAGGGTATTATTCTTTTTTTTTTTTGTAATGCTTATCGATTCTCCGTAATCTCATAATTAAAAGTATGGTGTTATCTACTTAAAAAGTTTCTATAAAAGGATAATGATTAATTGTTCCGCGATTTTCATTCTCAAATAAAGAAAGAAAGGGTAAGTGTTTATATAAACACGTAAAAAATTGCAGACACTCGTCTCGAGATTGGCTGTCGCGTGTTGAAAAGTAAAGTAAAACCCCTTTGCATAAACCTTTATCGCCCGACCTGGATGCTTTACTTTACTTGCTCGGGCTGTATTCGTATTCATGTGTATTCCGGTATTTCCATTAATTGGCCATTGTTTGATATACATAAGTAGTTTCAGGGGAGGTTACCATTCCAGTATTTAAATTCATCGAGTTTTCATGAGTGACCATTGAAGACAAGGGACAAATTACTCACTCTGCCTGAAAAGAAGTTCTACGCAAGCAAAACGTTCACCCGATCTCAGAATTGCATATGATTTCGCACTTAAAAGGTGTCTTTGAGGTTTCAACAAGTTATGTAGAATCCTTGTTTCACTCCATTTTTAAAATGCATAGTTGTCAGGCGAATACAATTCTTGAAAAAGAGTATATTGTATCTTTGTGTGCACTATTGTTTTGAAAACATATTTACATCTGACAGGATTGTTCTTACGCGGTATTAACACTGGTGAACGAAAACCTCCACCAAAAAGGTCAACGGATAATCAAAGTGTATTTAGTGATTTTTACAGTATATGAAAACAGCCATTAAAAGGGGAAAGCATTTGCTACGATTTATTCCCTTGGAACAAAATTTTTAATTTTATGAGTGATCTTTTCTTTGGCGATTCATGGAACCGTATTATCCGGAAAATAAGCCGCGCAGGCGTATATGCCGCAGTTCTCTTTTTACTAACCACTTGGGAAATGAATTCACCAGAAGGACCTCACGTTGTCACACCTACGTCCAAAATTTAACAATGAGATCACTAAGCGACATTTTTGTGTAGTTATGTAGTTATGTGGTCAGAATACATAAAATAGTTATGACGGAACTGTCAGCACCGTCCAGAAATTGTCGTCAACGTCATTTTGATCAATAAGGTTACCACATTAAATATGGTGTAATTTTTTTCATTAAATAGCAAGAAAACTATTTCTGCAAATACCAAATGGAAGCGCTTTTTATTCAAAAAGTGCTGTTCACAAGAGAGTTCAAGTAGATAATCGGATAAAGCGCTTGCCGTTTATCGGATTGGATTTCATCCGCCGTTTACAACGCGAATAGGTTGCGTGGATAGCGCTATTACATCTCAACAGCACAGGTAGCCAACACCGGCGGGTAGGGAAGGTGTAATATTACCAAAACTTAACTAAAAAAATTATTATAATATTTTTTTATCACAAAATATTATATAGTCTATGTTATATATTGTGATAAAAAAAGATCCTATAATATTTTTTGTGGTAAAATTTTGGTAATATAACACTATACCCACACATGCCCATATGAGCGACGCCCCCAGAAGACGGTTAGATGTTACGGGGGATAGTGCAGGGAAACATTACGAAACTACTGCTGACTGGACCGCCATGGTTCTTTAACGTGCTCGGTGTAAAGCACCGTCTCACGGGGCCTCGGTTTTAACGTCAAATGGTTTTGAAGTCCGGTGCTCTCCCAACTGAGCTAATCGGGCTGACACAGTCACACTGCCTCTTTACTTATGTTGCCTGCGTTTTATACCCCTGTCAGCAATCCCTCTTTAGTCTATATACGGTATGCATTAATATAATTATATCACGGTCTGCGTTTTATACCCACCGTGTTATGTTCTTGGTAAATTCCGCCGTTGACCGTTTTCGGTGCACCGCCTTTTTCGCGTATTATATTAAACTCACCACCAAGGTCACGATATTTTAACCTATCCTAGAGAGGGGCAATGGCGGATTCTGACTTGCTACCCAATTACAATAGGTGGCATTATTTCATTTTGGAGAATCAACTGTTGAACCATTTATTACCTATTTAAGATTCAAAAGTAAAATTTTTCCACATGGTCATCGGTTACTATCCTAGACTAAGACTTGTACTTGTGTCGACTCATGTATGAAGCCGGGTTGTTTTTTTAGTCGACAGTGAAGCCAGTCTACGGATTTCCCAGTCTAAACCTGAGATAATTGACAAGTTTCTCAGGAAAAGTTCCAAAATGATATGTTCTATAACCAATTTGATGTCTTTGGCTTAACTGAAACTTGGACCAGTAAGGATTCAAATATTTTTCTTCCCAAATATAGGGCATTTACCAGCTATGCAACTAAAGGAAATCGAATAAAGGGAAGACCCTCAGGGGGACTGATAATTTATATCAGGGAAACATTATTCTCCAAAGGTTTTGTTGAAATAATGAAAATTACAAAGAATTTCATATGGCTTAAACTCAGTAAAGTTGCATTTAGATGCGATACTGATATATTTCTATGCCTCTTGTACATTCCACCCAGAGTGAAATCGGTTAATGTAGAAAATGATGAAATTTTTGAAAGTCTAAGAAATTTTGTTAGTGACTTTTCAACTCAAGGAAAACTTATTCTGATGGGTGATTTCAATGCCCGTACAGGAAACCTAAATGACTATGTAGAATTTGATGAAACCACTGAACTTGATTACGACATACTACCCTCTAATTATCAAGCAGATATAACTCTTCCCACTCGTCAAAATCTTGATCAAACAATAAATGAACAAGATAAATTGCTTCTAGATTTTTGTATTGAAACTAAACTTAAGATATTAAACGGTAGGATATTTGGTGATTCTTTAGGGTACAATACTTATTTTGGTCCAAGGGGAAGTAGCACCATTGACTACTTTATTGTTTCTGAAAATTTGTTTAATGACTTTGAATTTATAAATGTCTGTCCTCCAAATGAACTGTCAGACCATAGTGTGGTATGGTGTGGAATAAAAAGTAAAGTTTTATACTCTTCACTTTGTATTGATGAAACTGTTTATGCCAAATTACCTGGTAAATTTATTATTGATGAATCTACTAAACACTCTTTCACAGAATCGCTTATAGATAACAATAATATCTGTTTGCTCCAAACCTTTATGCAAGATGTTGAAAACCTTGAGATTGACATTAATACGCTGACTGATCAATTTGCTAATATTATCAATGTTTCGGCACTTAATTCCACTAAATTCAAAATATATAAAGGTAAGAAAAGAAAGAGACCATTTAAAAAGAAATGGTTTAACAATAATTGCTACATTATGAAAAGAGAACTTAGAAAAATAGGCAAACGCCTTCAGATTGATCCACACGATTTTGAACTAAAGTGTGCTTTTCATAGATTAAAAAAAGAATATCACAAAACTCTCAAGATTACTAAAAGGAGTTTTGTAAACCAAATAATTCAGCAATTAGATACCTTGCATGAGAATGATCCAAAATTATTTTGGAAAACTGTAGATTCATTGAAGAATAAGTCATCAGACAATAACAATCCAATTGCAATGTCCTCATGGTACAATTATTTGTCAGAATTGTATAGTAACAATAATTCTGACTTAGACTTATCTGATTTAGAAATGAGTACAACGGGACCACTAGACTATCAATTTACATGTCAAGAAGTACGCTCAGGAATATTGAAACTTAAAAATAATAAACAACCGGGCTTGGATTTGATTTTAAATGAATTTATCAAATATGGCAAAGATATACTTCTTTTACCAATTGTTAAACTGTTTAACAGAGTTCTAAATTCTGGAACTTTTCCAGACAGCTGGAATATCTCACTTGTCTCCTTTTTAGCTAAGAATAATGAAATATATAACTGTAACAATTATCGTTGCCTTAGTTTAACTAGCTGCCTTGGTAAACTATTTACCTCATTACTCCAATGTCGATTGCACAATCATATGGAGACAAATGATTTATACAACAAATTTCAGGCAGGGTTTAGACCTGGATATAGAACAACAGATCATATCTATACTATTAAGACACTAATAAATAAATATTTATCTAAAAATAAAAGCAAAATCTATGCTTGTTTCATTGACTTTTCGAAAGCTTTTGATACTGTTTGGCGTTCAGGCCTTTTTCAAAAATTACTTACTTTGGGAATTGGAGGCAACTTCTACAAGGTTATTAAATACATGTACTCAAATTCCAAATTTGTTGTAAAAAAAGACAATCTTGTAACTCAAGAAGGCAATTATGACAGAGGAGTACGTCAAGGTGATGGTTTAAGCCCACTTCTTTTCAATGTATTTATTAATGATATTACTGATATTTTTGGTGAAACCACTACTGATCCTGTAGTACTAAATTCAACTAAACTAAACTGTTTATTATATGCTGATGATTTGCTCTTATTGTCTGAGAGTAAGGAAGGTTTACAAACCTACCTTGACTCACTACTAGCATATTGTGATCAATGGAAGCTGAAGATCAACATAGACAAAACTAAAGTTATGATTTTCAGTTCAAGAAAAGTAAAAACAGAAAATCTCAGTTTCAAATTGAATGATTCAACAATTGAAATAGTGGATAAATATAAATATCTTGGCATTATTCTTTCTAGCAATGGCAATTTCAAGCATGCTGTTGATCATCTTTATCAAAAAAGTCTTAAAGCAATTTTTGCTTTAAAAACAAATATTTTTGATTTTGATTCAATTAACAATTCCCTAAAGTTTAAGCTATTTGATGCTCTCATAAGGCCCATCTTATCATATGGAACCGAAATTTGGATTAGCGACTATGCCACAAAATTTAACTCTCTTGACTATGTACCATTTGAGAAAATCCATAATAGATTTTGTAAATATTTATTAGGAGTGCATAAAAAAATCCTCTAACTTTGCCTCTAGACTTGAATTTGGCAGAGAACCAATCTTCAACTTTCTCTTTGGTCAGTCGCTCAAATATTACTCACGTTTATCTCAGCTTCCAGATGATCGTTTACTACGAGAAACTTTTGAAGTAGACAGAGCATTATCTCGAGATGGCTACAAATCATGGTATTCTGGGATTCATAACCTTATGAGTAAATTTTCTATTACTGAGGCTGAAGCACAGGGATGCAATGTATCAGATACTATATCCTGCAAATACCTCACAGATATGAATAAAGAACTTTCTCGTCTGAAATTTCAAAGTCGTTGTAACAAACTACATACTTTCTCAAATATTTACATGATTTTTTCTTTGCAGAATTATTTATCATTTGGTCTCCCAAAAGAAAAAACTAGAGAAATTTCTCAACTTAGAATAAGTGCTCATAAATTACTAATTGAACAAGGTCGCTATTTTAGACCTCAGATCCCTCACGATGATAGACTATGCAATTCCTGCAATAAATTAGACGATGAAGTACATTTCATGCTTTACTGTCAGAAGTTTTCAGCATCTAGAGCAATTTTATTTCAAAAGCTCCATATTGACTACCATGATCTGGAAGCCAACTCATTTAGAATTTTCCGTCGCCTTATGAACCCAGAAACATTAGAGGAAACAAAACATGTTTGTGAGTTTATCAAAACCTCTAATAACTTAAATATTTCATAAGTTGCTAGCTATCATTCTTAGATATTTCATGATAAATTGCTAATAATCATTCATTGATATTGTATTACACTATGTTTTGGTTGTTTGATGGAGGACACCCACATTGTTGTGATGGTTTTCTGAATAAAATCTTGTATCTTGTATCTTGTATCTTGACAAGACGACATTCTCACATTTCGTTTTAGTCCAGCCCGATTTTATCTACTTCCGTAACAAATGTAAACAAACTGAAAACTTTTCAGTGCAAACTCCGGACAAAATCTTATCTTAAACAATTTGAATGTTGTAAATGGTCATGTATGTTTTCCACAGGTAGAAAAAGTATGTATATCTTATTAAATTAATGTATTGTAGTCAAAATTACTATGGTAAAAGACACCGAGAGGCGAGGACCTAGCTCCCGAACCTATCGGGTCCACAGTCACTTGGATTCAGGATATACAGTGCTGTCGGCTAACCCTACGCACTTAAGAAAGTCAAGTACAAGATTTGTGTAAAGGTATCGGTTTTACAAAAAAATCAATACCTCCGGTGCTAAAAACAATGGGCGGCAAATTTTACGGACCAACAAAATTTAACAAAATCCGCTGTGTTTGATGCATTAATTGAAGCATCTGTGTAATCTGTGTGGACGATATTGAACTTTTATGTCCAGTCTTCATCTAGGACATATTATTTTCTTCCATCTGAGCGACATTTGATCATATTGATCAGGAAGATTTCAACATGCAGCCCAAGGCGCCAAAAAATGTGAAGACACCCGCTGGGAAAAATCGGAGTAAAGGACGAAATGATGATCATAATTATACAAACTCAGCAAGTAAAACTGCAAAGAAAGGGAAGTACACTTTAGATTCTTCGCATGATGTTGAAAATAGTGAAAGTAGTTCTGATGAAAGTACAGCTAGTAATGACAAATCTGAACCTTGCCATGGCTGTAATAAAACAATAGCAAAGTCTTCAAATGGTGTATGTTGTAACTTTTGTGATCACTGGTACTGTCTGCCTTGCTCTAAACTCAAAAAAGTTGTGTATCAAGCTCTAAGTGAGTCACCTGATAGGGGACTTCGGCACAGGTAGTGATGACGTCATCAAAATATGAGTGGTTGGCGTTTCCAACCTTTTTTACATACACAAAGAGCAAAAAATCCAATTTTCAAGTAGTAAAATTATACATTTGTAATGATTTATTCCAAGTGATGAAGGTGTCAAAATGTAGATAAATCACCCCTTCTTCTGGTTATGCAGTTGTCATCATGTGACAATGTCTTTGAAACAAATAATTTGTGTCGAAATATAACCATCCGGAGAGTCATACGAATCCCAATGATTCGTAGTTGAGCAACCAAAGTATCGGAAATGGGACACGAATAAAGCTGTATTTACGGCATTTTTGGCCACACAGCAATGAAATATGTTTGAATTTGAATGCTGATTTTTTTTTTTTTTTTTTTATCTCAGTAACGATATTCATCCTGTCTCAGAACATCCAAACATAGATTTAAGTTTTGTATTTATCCTTAATGGTCTTAACAACATAAATCCAGTCATTTTAACCTAGGAATATTGAGAATCGTCCAAAGCTATCTAAATATTAAATCCAAATTGATGAAAATGAAAACACACACGTTAAGAAATTAAGGTCATGTTAGATAATAAGCGAACGTTGCAAATCCACGATATTCGGATGAAACGGCTTTTCGAACACATACTGTTAGGTACAAAACCCTAACAGAGAGTTTACATTATGTGACATGAAAAACATTATCGGCACTCATCACACAAACATGTGTCATACAGATTGTCATTCCTAACCCAATGCACGGCGAATCTCTTTGATCTGACCATAACCTGATGCGCCAATCAATATTGTCAATGTCATAAAACGGTAGCCGCTTATCCCACACACGTGCACGGGTCATTAAGATCGCCCTTACTTACGCAACGTTTTATACCACATTCCTAATTTTCTTTGATCTGCATCAATCAAGCCATGTCATTTGCCACTGATTGGTTGCTTTCAGTATGACACAACTAGTCTTTGGGCCCAATGTGTGAAAGCTTGGTTTACACGTCAAATAACATGCTTAATCAGACATGGAAATAACATGCTGTCATATAAAAAGTCAAAATATTCCACATGCCTCAAAACATTGCAACTATAGAATTGCAACATTTGACTGATTACAATCCTCCGAAGGCCATCTCGTTGATATTATAGAACTATTACAGTCAATCAAACACATACTTTTTGTAATCTTTGTAATAATTAGCAGAAGTGTAGAATTTCAACCAATCAAATTATTGACGGATCCTGAGGGGGATTGCAGTGAGGGGTCGAAGATGTGTCATTAAATTATCTTTGAGAAATTCGATTTAAACTTGGCACTTATAGGAAAAGGCACCATCTATATTTTAAGTTCCAAACCTCTTTACAGATATCCTGTATCCACCACTGCAAATGATAAAAATGTTTTCGAAATGATAAAATCAAATTCATTTATAACCTACTATATTCATTCGTTCGTTCGTTCGTTCATTCATTCATTCATTCATTCATTCATTCATTCATTCCTCCCTCCCTCCCTCCCTCCCTCCGTCCATCCGTCCAACCATTCCTCCATCCTTCCGTCCATACATCCATCCGTACGTCCGTCAATCCATACATCCGTCCGTCGCCGCCGTCATAGCGCAGTTGCGTCGGACTGTCAATTAAGAGGTCCCGGGTTCGATCCCCGACGGCGGCACTCATTCTTTCCGACTATTTGTCTCTCACCAATTGGTTGATAATCGTAGACCTATGCGTGACAGCAGCTGGAGGCTAGGAAAGAATGTGATGGTTGTACTGGTGAGAGAAATACCTGGAATCCATTGTTAGGTGCTCCAGCCGCCGGGATATAACTTGACTGAAATAATGTTGAAAGCGGCGTTAAACTCCATGCAATGTATCAATCAATCCACCGCCCTTCCATACATCAATCCATCCGTCCTTCTATCCGTCCTTCTATCCGTTCATCTGTCCGTCCATCCGTCCGTCCTTCCGTCCATTCGTTTGTAATTTCGTTCGTTAGTTTGTTCGTCCGTCCATCTGTTTGTCCGTCTGTCCGTCCGCCTGTCTTACTAAACGTCTTTGAATTCATACGTCAGTCGGTCATGGGACATTCTTAGTACCATAAAAAATCTTCAGTTTGAACACTTTGTATTTAAACAGGTCAATTAGCCCAAATCGAATACCTTTTCACTGTTTTCAACAAGGTGAAAGGGTTTGTCTAACAAATAATCGATAATGACACCACATGTCATTCAAGAATCAATATTTCCTAATTAGGGAATGTCATTAGGCATCTAAGGAAAATTGTAACATGCCGAAATATTTTGTTATAGTGTTACAGATATTGTTTGGATGTATAATGGCAAAATTTTGAGTGATTGGAAAAGACTATCAATGCCGATTTACCGAACGATTTTGTTCGCATAAACAAACAAAACATAAACCTATTTTTTTATAATAATAAGATATTAAAGATAAAAATAATAATCAGGATTTAATAAAATCAAGATAAATCAGCGGTAAAAATGATAAATGTTTGCAAAAAATCAACCAAATCGATGTTATTCCTTTTTGATAGTGGTGTTTTCAAAGCATGGTTATTGATTCTAAATTCTTGTTATTTTCTTTATAAACATGTTTTCTGAAAAGTTCGAATGATTTACTTTTCAAAAATGTATTGTTTTGGTACCCTTTTCCTCAAGTAAAGCGAAAAAAGTGATTTAGATTGGGCAATATTTACATAAATTAAATAGAGCGAGGCGATTCAACGCCAACCATTTTTATTGGCTAGTGGGCTATGACGTCATACCAAAGTTCCCTATAGCCTCATGTGGTTTTGTTCATCTTGTCTTACTGCTTTTCCTGGGGTAAAGAAAATGATGGTCAAGGTCACATCACTTGAGGATAAAATAACTAACCTGGACAATAGAGTCTCCAATATTGAAAAATCATCCAGCAGCACTGGGAACATTGAGGACATTGTTAAACAGGAATTGAATGAAATAAGAGATATTGAGGATAGAAAAATGAATCTGGTTTGCTTTAACATACCTGAATGTGAAAATGAAGATGCTGTGGTAAGAAAAGATACTGATACAAAATTTCTGCATGAGCTGATTGAAGATGATTTAAAGCTTGGTGATAAGAACATTGAAATTGAAGATGTAATTAGACTTGGGAAGAGAAGTGATCAAAGTAATAGAGATCGACATGTACGTCCCCTAAGATTTAGAGTCAAGAAGTTTGACCACAAAAGGGAAATCTTACAAGCTAACACTTCTCTGAGGCGCCATGAACAAGAGTTTAAAAGGAAAATTTACATTTCGCCCGACCTCACGAAAAAGCAACGTGCTGATCAATATAAACTTAGAGAAGAATTAAGGTACAGGAAAAATGTACTACATGAAGAGAATGTTAAAATAAGTAAAGGCAGAATTGTGAATACTAACTCGCCTTCTACTAGTGGTGCTACTGGGAGGGAGTTTCGTAAGAGAACTTTCGTCAACAGTAATGCGGGAAAAGGGCCGGTGCCTGAAGCACCCCCCTTTCGTTCCGCCTAGCTCTAGAACAGTTCAAAATCAGAATGTAAATACGTTCAATGTTACAGTTGATTGCGTTACTGTTAAAACTCATTTAGAAGTTCCTGTTTCATGTTCAGATGTTCCTGATAATATATCCCTCAAGGGAGACAATTTTTCTAGAAAACAAGATAACATAAGTGATAATACACAACAAATAGAAAGTGACTTTGACTCAAATTCCATGTTTTCGCCTTCATCCATTGATGATGGAGATAGTGACTATCAAGATATTTCACATTTATCATTTGACTCTTGTGTTAAAGATGGCTTATCCATTCTCTACACGAATGCAGATAATTTACTACCTAAAATGGACGAGTTAAAAGTTAGGGTGCATTTATCTATGCCAGATATAATAATTGTGTCAGAAATCTATCCTAAAACGGGCAATTCTAGTGACATCTCCGACGTTGAATTTCAAATACCAAATTATGTGTTTTACCACTCTAATGTTCAACATAACAGTAGGGGGGTCGCCATTTTTGTGAATGATAGTTTATCTTCTAATTTAAATCTGGACTTGACTCACCATGGTTTCCGAGAAAGTGTATGGGTTGACATTTTGATAGAGAATGCTGCTTCCCTCTTGATAGGTGGTATATATAGAAGTCCGCAGTCAAATACAGCTAATGATGAACTCCTTTTAGACTTATTGAATATCTGTAAACAGACTGAATCTTCAAACACTATTATTATTGGAGACTTTAATATGCCAGATATTAACTGGGAACTGTGGTCTACTAACAAAAGTGAAAATCATGTCTCAAGTAAATTCATTGAATGTCTTCGCGACAATTTTTTTGAGCAGTTTATACGCAGTCCAACGAGATGGGTCAACGATACGCCTGGAAATGTCCTAGATTTGTGTATTGTTGACAATATTGATTTAGTTAAAAACTTTGAAATCACTACAAGACTTGGTAACAGTGATCATTTATGTATTGAAATTGAGCTGTCTTTTCCTAAACCTTGTATCTACCAACAGGATAAAAAGTATAATTACTACAAAGGTGATTATGTAAATGCAAACAAACTACTTCAAAATATTGACTGGAATGTAATGTTAAACATGGATATACAGGATAGCTGGCAATATTTTTCAGATAACGTTGACTCAATTATATCGGAAACCGTGCCTGTTCATAATGTTCAAGTGAAAAAACCCAAACCACCTTGGATGGATAAATACTGCCTTAATCTTGTCAATATGAAATATAAAGCCTGGAAGAAATATACTTATTCGAGAAACCCAGCTCATTATTTAGAGTATTGTCAAATCAGGAATAAGGTTACCCGTAGTGTCAAATTTGCAAAAAAACGTTATGAAAGAAACATCTCCCTGGAGGTTAAAGAAAATCCAAAATCGTTTTGGAAATTTGTACGGAGTAAAACGCAATTTAAAACTGGCATAAGTGACCTGAAAGGCAAGGACGGACAACTTATTACAGAAGATAGTGAAAAAGCCAATGAACTTAATAATTTCTTCTGCTCAGTGTTTACAAAAGACGAAGATGAAGACTTTCCAGAGTTTACCCCAGATATAGACAGCTCAGTTTGTGATATAGTCATAACAGAAGCAAAAATTAAGTCGTTATTGAAAAATTTAAACATAAGTAAATCAACCGGACCTGACAATTTTCATCCCAGATTTTTAAGAGACACTGCTGATAGTCTGTCATATCCAATTACTTTACTTTTTAATAAGTCTTTGAACGAAGGCAAACTACCCAGTGTATGGAAACATGCCAATGTGACTTGCATATTTAAAAGTGGTGACAAGACTCAATCTTGTAATTATAGACCAATTAGTATTACTAGTATCTTATGCAGATTACTTGAAAGTATAGTTAAGAGCTCTATTATGAAGCACTGTGAGGACATGAACTTATTCTCGGATTCCCAGTATGGATTTAGAGAGCATAGGGGTTGCATAGTACAGCTTTTGACGGTATTTGACAGCTGGTCTAAATACATTGACTCAAACATCCCAGTGGACTCAATTTTCCTGGACTTTCGTAAAGCATTCGACTGTGTTCCGCATAAAAGACTAGTCATGAAATTGGAAAAACTTGGCATCTCTGGAAATATTTTGAAATGGATAAAGGATTTCCTTTCAAATAGGAAACAGCGTGTAGTCATAAATGGTCATTCCTCTGATTGGACGGATGTTACAAGTGGGGTACCCCAGGGCAGTGTCCTGGGGCCCCTTCTCTTTATTCTATACATCAATGACTTGCCACTCCAAGTTTCGTCTTATTGCAAACTCTTTACCGATGATGCAAAGTTATATAAAGAACTACAGTGCCTAAATGACTTTGAAACAATTCAAAACGATCTGGATCAACTCTGTGATTGGACAGTGAAATGGTTGATGGTCTTAAATGTTGAAAAATGCAAAGTGATGCATATAGGTAAAGACAACCCGAAGTTTGAATATGAAATGACTGACAAACAAGGGAATGTTAAAGTGCTACAATCTGTGGAAGTCGAGAAAGATCTAGGTATTCATTTTCAACATGACCTCAAATTTGACAAACATTTAAGTACAGTTGTTAATCGGGCCAACAGACTTGTGGGACTTATTAAGCGCTCCTTTTCTTACTTGGATGAAAAATCGTTATTAGTTCTGTATAAGACATTAGTGAGACCAATCTTGGATTATGGTAATACTATATGGTTGCCCATTCTAAAGAAGGATATACGTTCTATTGAAAATGTGCAAAGGAGAATGACCAAAATTCTACCAGAGTTATCTACACTTTCCTACAAAGACAGAATATGTGCATTAAATTTAACAACTCTACAATACCGTAGACAGCGGATGGATATGATCCAAGTTTTTAAAATCCTTAACAAAATTGATAATATATCTGCCAGTGGACTCTTTGAATTTGCTGATTCTGTAACCCGTGGTCACAGTATGAAACTGGTCAAACCCCGTGTGAATTCATCATTTAGACAAAATTCGTTCTGTGTTAGAGTTATTGACAAATGGAATAAATTGCCAGATGATATAGTGTGTTCGTCATCAGTTCTCCAGTTTAAAACATCATATGATATCTACATGGGAGACCTGAAGTATGATACAGAAGAGATCTACTAATTTTTGACTAGCCGTACCAACTATACTACCATTGTCTGTAAAACTTTAAATTAGCACCGGAAGTATTATTAATTGTATGAATTAAAGAAGAGACGTAGAAGACGAGCTTAAGGAGCTCACAGTTTCTACTATACCAAGTACCATGATGTACATGTTGACCGTTTTGGCTATGTAAAAGACATTTTATCTGGAACAAAATGTCACAAGAATTACATAATCCAGTGATGATTTGGAATAAACGAACAAGTGTCAACCTCGATTAGGTCATTCCTCAGGTCACAATCTCAACAAGTGGTAGTAGAAGGTCACAAATCAGACACTCTCCCCGTGCTCTCCGGAGTTCCGCAAGGATCAGTTCTTGGCCCATGTCTCTTTCTTTGCTATATAAATGACTTACCAGATAGCGTTAAGGGTAAAGTCAGGCTATTTGCTGATGATACGATAGTCTATCTAACTATCAAATCCCAAGATGATGCCCTCAAACTCCAAAATGATCTTACATCTTTAGAATCTTGGGAAAATGACTGGGCAATGGAATTCAACCCCGATAAATGTGAAATTTTAAGGATAACCAGAAAGAGACACCCTACTATCTTCCAATACACTCTACATGGCACCCCTCTCCAATCCACAGATGCAGCAAAATACCTAGGCGTTACTATTAGTCATGACCTCTCATGGAAAAAACACATAAACAACATCACAGCAAAAGCAAATAATTCTTTACGGTTCATCAAGAGAAACATCAAAACTCGTAACAAATCCATCAAAGAGACCGCTTACAAAACTTATGTCCGACCACAATTAGAGTACTGCGCCACAGTTTGGCATCCGTGGCAGAAAACCCTAGCCCATCAAGTCGAACAAGTCCAAAGGTCAGCCGTAAGATACATCTATAATGACTACTCCTACACAAGCAGTGTATCAAAAATGATTGAGGAACTCAACTGGCAATCTTTGGAACAAAGACGTAACATTAGCTCTCTCATCTTCTTTTATAAAATACAGCATCAACTAGTCTGCGTGGACCACCATCACATTGCCTATACCCGGTATCTTAATTGTTTATTACCCTACTCAAGAACACAATACCATGCAAATTCTTATTTCCCAAGAACTATTCGGCTGAGGAATGGTCTCCCCTATGAAATTCAGGCAAGCCCCAGTGTAGCAGCGTTCACTGAGAGGCTTAGCCAGGTCAAAATGTAAATTTAAATGAGTGTGTTTTTATCCTTTTTTATCCTTTTAACTATCCCCCCTTTTAAATTGTAAGATATCTGCTAATATTTAACAAGTCTTATGTTCTTTAACCTAACCATTTCTTTTAACTAACAGCTGTCCCAGACAACGCGCCTGCTAATAGTAATCAAAGATGATTGATAGCAGTATACAGTAGAAGTAGATGAAGAGAGGCACCGTCGCGTATTATCGACGCAGTTTTCGTCGGCTAAACCTGCGCAGTTGAGGAAAGAACCTAAAATTAATGTCCGTAATCTGTATGAAAAATAGGTTGTTCTGCTTTTATGTTTAGAGGCCATTTTCTTAGTTTACATGATTTCATATAGCTGCGCAGCTTTAGACGACATGCAGGATTACCCGACATGAGTGTATGAAAAAAATTACCACTATCACTAATATAATAATAGGTTTAACCTATAGACGGGAAAAGTAATCTAAAGAAAGAACCATTCTTAATTTACTCCTTCACTCAACTTAAGTCTGAATCCGGCGCATATGAATGATGTATCAAATCCAATGTTATGTGTCTGTCTGTTTCGACCGCTCTTTCTTTTTCCGCTTGAAGGGGGTTTTAGCCACCTTTTGTTATTTTTAAGTCATATTTTTCTACTCCGAAGATATTGTCACTGGAAAAAATAAGTGCAGTTGTAATGTGAAATAAACTTGCCCAAGTGCTGTACAGAACATGCACATAATAACTAATTTTTCCGAAGACCAAAAGAGGCTATTTATCAAATCGATAGTTATTTGCTTCTTCTCATTAATTTCTAGTTTGATTAACTCAGTCACAGTAATTTAGATAAGTACTAACATCGGAAGAAATAAACCTAATATGAGTGAAAGATACTCAATACAATTCTTATTGGTTTTTCTTCGTAAAAAATGCAAGGGGGTACTTTGAATATGGGCGCAAGTATCATAGAAACTGCTCCAGATCTAAATCCTAAAGGATGCGATTCCGACAAGATAATGGCTGGCATATCTTTAGCTAAAATAGGTGTATTCGCAATTTTTTAAAAATCAAACTGCGAATTTGTGAAAGATTTCATCTTTTTTTAGGTCTAAACTGGGAATATTTCTGTAGAGTTTATCTCTCTCAAGTCTTATCCCGCTTTTTACCCCGATGTAAAAACGCAACATCAATGACGTTGCTTTGGCGGGAAAAAGTAGCGTCGTATTTCCCCAAAGTGTAAAATGACGTCATTTGCGGAGGGTAAAAAGAAAACGTCATCCACACGAGATTCTAAGCAAAAAAGTGCAACTTTTTTCCTGTAATGCTGATTTTTATCCTAATTTTAAGTTCACTACAATTTAAATTTTGATAATGATCGACATAAATAAAATCGAACAAAAAAGTACATAAATTAAAATAAATAATAAAACAAAATGGGGAAATCTCGCGAGATCATCATCCTCCATGTAGGCCGCCATTACGACAGAAAATTTAACTTTGATAGTATATGTATTTCATTTTTGATTAATTAAATGTTTTACATGCGTTATCTAGAAGCGGGAAAAGCCGCAAAGCGCCCTTTGGGCACTTTGCGTTACTTTTCCCGTATAATAAATAATGCACAGGGTAGTGCAGTCGCAATTTTCTAAGGGAAAGGATGTTTTTAACAAGCAATTTGGTTCTCGATTCTCACGAGTAAACACGTCCTGTGACGGAAGCCAAAGATGCTTGTAAAAACATATGTGTTATCTGCAATAATTGCTCCAGGTTTGAATTTTATTTCAACCGGCGATGAAAACAAATAGTAAAATCATGAAATGTAATTAATGAATTTATTTTTTTTAATTAAAATGGTCAGTTAAGATACAGAAAAAACATCTTTGATGAAAAAACACCTTTCCTCAATTACATGAAATATTAAACTACGATATAATTATCGTGGGCATGTAATTTTTTGTATGGACCTTATTTTTATTTGTTTTTTTCCTCGATACTTATAAATGGCAAAAAAAAAATTATTCTAATGCTTCTTCTATATTGATTTTTCAAATAATTTTTCAACTATGATGATTCCTGATAGTGGCACAGTGGATAAGTTTTCATCAAATCAAACACTTGCTCAAATTACGTAATTTATATTTACAGTCAACTCCCGTTTTAACGTCACTCAATACAACGACATTTTCACTTAACGACACAAATTTGTCTGGAACAGATTTGCACAGTGCATTTTTCATTCGTTATAACAGAATTCTCGTTTTCCGCCACCGACATTGATAATCAGGGAAGGAAAGTGCATATTCCCTATATAAGCTTGTTCATTATAACGACACAAAAATTTTGGTCATGACGGTTAATTACACAGAACCATTTGCTTGATAGATAAATACCTAAAATTAGTTTATAATTAACAATTCTATAACTTTGAAATGTGTGAAAATGTTTGACATACAAACAATGAGAATGTTTAATCAGCACCATGCATCCTTTCAATACACTTTATATATGTTAGGTCTACATTTGTTTGTTAAGCTTTTCTCTATATTGCTATACAGAAAATGTTAGTTTTAAGATCATCGCATTAAAAATTTTGATAGAAATGCAAATGGCAAATAAAGTATTAAAAGGTCAGTTCAATAAAGATATCTAAATTATAAATAATATAACTGAAAAAAGTACTTCCGTTAGTTTTTACATGTACTTTACATAGTATATTATAGAATAAATGCTTCTTTTCGACAATCCTGCATTAATTGACTTAGTGTTCATCCAATACACCAACATTTTCTTTACAACGACATATTTTCTGGAAACAAATGTGGTCGTTGTAACGAGAGTTGACTGTACTATCGAGAATAGGTTATGTGCCTTTCACCTTTCACGCAAGCTTTGCAGATGTTTAATTTTAATATTACAAACGACACATTGACACTTTTTATATTACATTTTGTGGTTTAATTATTGAAGTAAACAATAATATGATCAAAAGGCATGTTTTTGCTCTCTCCCCTGAAATGTAAGGGATATAATCTTAGCCTATAGAGAACTGAGTAATCCAGGATACTCCTTGAAGGGAACAAATTTAAACTGGCTTCAGAAGAGCACACCAAGTACCTCAAGTCCATATGTCCCAGACTTTGTCATGGAATCACCACATTGACATTATCTCTATAAAGGGAGCAGCACACTAGGATTCCTGCACAGAAACCTACAAATTCGCAGTGAAGAAGTCAAGGGTACAGCATATAAGGCCCTGGTTTGCCAAACCTTCTGATCATGCTAGTCTGTTTAAAGCCCCCGTACAAAGGTACAAGTCAAGAAACTCAAGATGGTACAAGGAAGAACTACACAGTACGTAACAAGTAGGTACCACAACACAAGTAGTGTCAGCAGCATGCTGGACCATCTCAGGTGGGACATATCGGAGAGTAGGAGAGCCAATGCGGCATGCACAGCTATTGATGCTCTACAAGATATCAAACAACCTCACAGGCATCTCTGCAGACAAGTATCTCACACCAGCTCCAAGTGTCACAAGATCAACACACAAGAAAAACTACCTCATTCTGTCTACATCTACTGCCTACCACAGAAACTCATTCTTTCCCAGGACAATTGCAGCATGGAACCGACTACCATCTGACATAGCAGAATCCCCAGACTTGGCATCCTTCAAGCGGCAAGCTGATAAAAGACAGCTACCCAGCTGTAAGTGGCCATTAGGATCAGTCTTCTCCACAATATTACTTTTAAGATTGTGAAAAAATGGGAGGGTGTCCCAAATGATATTATTCATTGACATTAGGATTTAATAATGTGGCACTACTCATGGATTTTTTTCTCTTTCTTTGTGTAAGAAAATTACTGTTATTTTGATACTGGAGATCTAGAAAAAGAGGGGGATATTTTTCCCTTGACCAGACACTACATATGCAGTGTTGCATCTTGGAGTCTGAATTTGGGGACTATTTTGGCTTCCTCCTAAAAATTTGGAGGGTTTTTTTTTTTTAGGGGGGGGGGGGGTATAATTTGGTTAGCAATTACTTATTATAGTTGAAATAAAAACAACAACAACAAAATACAAACAAGTCCATAGGTGTAACTAGAATTTTGAAATTAATACTCACTGAGAAGGCAACCAACATAGAATAATAATATAAAAGTGATATGTGGAATAGCTATGACAAAAGATGAATGTCTTCTGTCCGCTCTCCCTATCTATGTATATTCTATATTTCTATATATTTGAGCTCTGGTGAATAATCTAAACATCATAACTACAGCTTGAATAAGCTGTAGTTTCAATGTTATGATCACTCATCAACAACATTTTTCAAAATAGGATTTATTTCTATTACACACAAGTTTGTGTAATGTGCCTAATGGTAGTTATGCCCTTGAAGTCTTCTTTCTTTTTTTCTCTTTAATAGGAAATAAAGTTATGAGAAGGGTTGTACTGGCATAAAAGGCATAAAAAGACAAGGGTAAATTAGTGACCATGAAACTAAGAGAATACTTCAGAGAGACCGAAATTTTTTTTGGTTATATCATCTGAAGGGCAAGATCTATGAATAACAAAATATTTTTTAAATCAATGTATTAATCTAAATACGGTTTATGGAGGTATTGAGCTTTCATACGAGTCACTTTTGTTGCCTAGCAACTGGTCATTTTTGGAAAGTGCTTGTCATGTGTTTAACATAGACTGCTTGCTACAAAAACGTAAGCGGCAAGCGCTTTCGTATCCGAAAGCAGGGCTATTCTCTAGGCAAGCATCCTTTTTATCTCTTTAACTTTTTACACATTATTTCCAAATATCTTTCAACCAGTAATCTTTAATTTCATTTTCCACTATCTTATCATGCCATTGGCTTATCCTTCTCATCAAATGGGCATCACATTATTTTTGAACAAGTTTTGACTAAGTACCGATTTGAGTGACAAAATATTGAATATGATTGCAAATATTATCGGTGCTTTTTCTTCCTTCCTGTAGATTTTTATTAGCTTTCATATTTCAGCAGTGAACCCACAATATTGACATGGAAAGAAGGGTATTGGTATGTTTCATGGCACAAGTTTTTTTTCATTGCAATTTGTGATTGATTCACTGAAACTTATGGTAGAGTCCGCTTTTTAAAACTCATTACTGACAAAGTTAAAGACTTCTCACAATTTTGAGAGGTTGCACACAATATTTAAGGTTGATATATTTCAATTTTTCCCCTTGTATGATTAACAACATCATGCAGGTAATAATAAGATGGCTCAGCACAAAACAGTTGTAACTGCCTATAAACATATAGGTAGCTACAACTGTTTCACACTGAGCCATCAGATATTTTATCCAAGTACAGAGTGTCTGCTTATAGTCACAGAAATACCTTGTGTAGACATCATAATAATAATTTGAGGGTTGAACGGAAAACTGTCGTAAGTACTTTCACAAAATTTTACAGGAGAAAGGAAAAACTGTTCAATTTTGTTATTGTTCATTTTCACAAAAGTTTTTAAGCAGAAAAGTATTGAGAATTTATACAATTTTCAATTGCAATAATGTATTTTATGAAAAAAAGATTAGTTTGTTTGATATTTAATGTTCATTCACTTACGACAGTTTTACAACTGAAAATCATGAAAACCTGATGAAAAAAAATATGGAAAACTGTCGTACAAGCAGTTAACTACACTTTTCCATAAACATATTGTTGAATTTAACAACATTTGATAATTCATTTCTTGAATTAATATAATAAGATTTAATTGAAGTGCAAAATGTATTCTCTTTACATTTAGATAAGAGGACTGTGAGGGTTTTATGTTGCTCACCTGGGAATCAAGGGATTTTTTATGAAAAAATTGGAAGTTAGAGGTCAAATATAGCTCCTTATGGCAAATCCTTTTACGAGTCATATTTAAGATCAATCTAAATACAGAAAAGGAATAAGCTAGATAATCCTGTTTTAATTTTGATTGTTTTGGTACAAAAATTTTAGTTTCTGTAAGTGTAGGGTTTAGCAATTTGACAACTTCAACCCCTAAGTTGGCCATATGTCAGTCATAATTATAGATATTTGTTTGAAACTTGACATATTTTTCTTCATCAGAATTAGAGTAGTCTAATTTATGAAGAAGTTTAATTTTAAAACTTGTATATTTATGCCCCCTAAACTAAGCTTTTGGGGTAAATAGGAGCCAGCTTGTCAGTTTGTCCGTCGGTCCATCAATGGGTCAGTCTGTCTGCAGATTTTTTTGTCCCCGCTCAATTTCTCAGCAAAAAATGAGGAGTTTTCATTCAAACCTTACACATCCATGGAAGTTACAACTGTTTCACACTGAGCCATCGAAATGTGATTAGTAATAATTAGAGATGTGCAAGTCATATTTTGGTAATGATTTGACAGAGTTATGGCCCTTTGATGGAAAACGACTTTTCATTATTGACAAGCACTTGAAGGGGGATATTAGTCCGCTTTGTGATAGTCTAATTATTCTAAGAATAATGTCCCTTTTGAGCTCACCTGAGCATTATCATGCTCAAGGTAACACTTCATGTCTACCTCCAGTGTGTGTCATTAATTGTCTGACGTCAACAATTTCTTTGTTACCACTCTAGAGGTCACAATTTCAACTCAATCTCTCTCAAACTTGCTGAGTATGTTTGTCGGGTTAAAAGGAAGACCCCTATTGATTTTGGTGGCATTCTCACTTATATCACGGGAAAGGGGTCATATTGATAATTTCCTTGTAACCACTCTATTAGTCACAATTTCAACACAATCTTTTTCAAACTTACTGAAAATGTTTGTCTGTTTATAGAGAAGATCTGTATTGAATTTGGTGGAATTCCGACTAATGACACAGGAAATGGGGCTTAAATGACAACATTCTTTTCACCATTTTCGAAGAAAGGTCTACCACTCTTGCTGAGGATGTTTGTCTGGTCAAAAGGAAGATCCCTATTGATTTTGGTGACATTCTGACCTATGTCACGGGAAAAGGGGCTTTAATCATAATTTCTAAGTTGCAATTCCAGAGGTCAGAATTTTTGCTCAATCTGTTTGTCTGGTCATAAAGATTCCTATTGATTTTGGTGGTATTCTCTCTTGTGTCAGAGGAAAAGGGGGTCTTAATGGTTATATTTATTACCAAGCTAGTTGTAATTTATGTTTAATCTTTTTCAAACATGCTGAAAATGTTAGTCGTAGCATGAGAAAGATCCCTTTTGATTTGGGAGAAATTCTGGGTCAGAGTATTACTATTTATGATAAATGAAGAATATGCACCCCCAAAAAGAAGGTTAATGAAACAAATCTAGGATAAAATCTTTTTAATGTAATAGACTTTCTCAAAATACAGATTTAAGAGATCTCTACAGATGATTGCTTGAGTTGCAAGGTCAGGTCACAGAGCAATTTAGGACCATTAATATCCTCTTGTTCTTGTTGGGATAAGAAGGAAATCTGTACAAATCTGCAGAATGATGTAAAACAGGGATAGAAGAAATCTGGGCATTTTTTCTGTAATAAAAAAAAACTACCTCCTTTAGTCTATTATGGCAATATTGCGTTGCTTGTTCAAGTCTACATTCAATTATATAAAGCATGATGATTGATCAGAATTTTAATTTGGAATAAATGTATCTACAGTCTACTATAAGTGATGGAATGATAGTTAAAGCAACATAGCCACCATTTTTTTTAAAAAAAATTTTGAACAGGTAACAATATTAATACCGGTAAATGTCTTTGAGGTTCACGTCCTCATTGATGACCTCATTTCTAATAAAATACTCTACGGAATCAACATCTTCTAAAAAATGTTTCGTAGTGTGGAGAGCAGCCGAAGTTCAATGTTTACAAAATATTTCAGAAATGTTTCCTTACTTGATTTTTTGCATGCATTAGTACCAAATAACTATAGGCCAAATATTAAAAAAACATGCTGTACTTTTAAAGTCATCCTTTTGCCATGGTATCCATGAATTTATAATAATAATTTAGCCTATGATGGAAATACTTTAAAGATATTTTCTGGCTGCATAAACAAAATTATACATAGAGCTTTAATTTGCATGAAGTGTTGCCCTAATTGAGTTGTTTTTCAAATTCAGTAGGATTCCAGATTTTTCATAGAGATAAGTAAGGGGGAATCTTTCATAAACTCTTCTTTACCAAACTGTTAGGTCCACAAATTACCAATTTTGCATTTGTTGCATGGCACAAAGGCCCTATACCTCAGTACTTTGAAAATAGGCATTAAGTTCAAATACAGCCTAATATTGTTAGATCTAGGTGTTCTTGAAAAGTAATACACTTCTCCTTATACCAAACTTGATTCAGGCATTGAGGTTTCAAATTTTGTCCTGAGTTTTTCAAACTAATATACCAGTAACTTTCAATTGCAAAAAATAAAACATTTTTTGTTAAATCCCAGAAAGAAATCTTATTTCTTCAATGGAATTGTTTAAGTCTCAAAAGTCTAAGGAAGTTACAGTCAGATAAGCCATATTGGACTATATTGATACAGCCCTATGGTGTACATAATATTAATGTTTGGTTTGGCTGTCAGTAGGGAACTTACTATCTCGCTCTGCCTTCTGTATTACAAAACATTTCCAACTAATTGAGAAATAATAACCTAGTTAGCATGAGCAACTATTTGAAAAGTGAATTTGAAGAGGAATTGGGGGATGACATGCTGAATGCAGTGCTTGTGTCCCTTGCTTTTGTATGACAAAATTAGATTTTACAGTAAAATCCAATTAATAGCAACTCAAATTTATCAACATATTTGATACCAGTAAACAGAAGTTGCCATCAAAAATAGCTATTTGTTCTTAAAATCTTTTGTTTGTTCACGAAGTCAGTTGCATGTGAGCAGTGAACTGCTATAATCAGGGTTATAGTTAAGATTACTGGTTAAAAATAATAGGAATCTATGGTTAGGTGCTCAAGCTTCCTTGGTGACTGAGATGTAAAGAAACTAGACTCATTGACTGAAGATCCATGACTCCAGCCCCACCCTGGGGTGGGGTGTGTTTATGGGCAAAACACTTCATAGCCATCCCCCGTCAACCTAGCTGTAGAATTGGGTAGCAATGGGGTTTTAAAAGTCTTTACCTCCCTCTCAGGAAAGTGAAAGCTTGAGGATATATTAAAATTTCCTTGTCACAAAAAAGAATGTTTTTGTGTTTTTTTACAACCAAGCATTTCTCTGAATGTTGTCAGATAGGATAAACCAAAGATTTGTGAAGGTACTACTAAAATTTCAATTTACACAAATAAAGGGGTGAGGACTTCAGGTCCACATCCATGTATTTGCACATGCATCTTCAGTATTCATTAAGGTAGTGGACCTGTAACAGTTCTGTGACATTTCATAAGTTATGAATTTTAACTGTGTTAAAGAAGTTTTTCTAATGATTTCATAAGGAAACATTGGTTAACATTGTGAAAGATAACATGTTCTAAAATGTTTAGGAATTATTACGGGTCCACTACCTTAATAGCTCAGAATTTTCTATTTCACTGGTTTAGAATATTTTGATGTCATCATTTCATCTGAAATGACATCAATGTAACTAAGAAAATACCTCAATGTTATCCTATTAACTACACTTTTCCATTAATATTTTTATTCATTATAGTAAATTGTGTTACTGGAAAAGTGTATGTAACTCAAGTTACGACAGTTTTCCGTTTGTAAAAAGATAAGACTTCACGTACGACACTTTTGCACAAACAAAATTTAAGTCATTTAATGAAGGAATTCAAAATTATGATTTTTTCAAAATGTGTATAATAGTAAATGAATGTCAATTAAACAAAAAAATCATTTTTTGAAAAAATGCAGTTACGACAGTTTTCCGTTCACCCCTCGATATGCTGTATACTTAATTGACACAAAGTTTAAAGATTTTAACTGGTTACGGATTTCTGTAGACAGATACAATAATGCTGTGTTCCTTACATGAATTTTGTTTAACAAAAATTCGATTTACATAATTTGATTTGAAAAAAAAATAAAGAATATGTGAGATTATACACATATTCACTCAATTCAGCGGAGCTATTCAGAAGATATGCAAGCCTCTGTCACAACATACCCAAAAATTAATACATGGGAGTTTTCATGTTTGTATGTATTTCGGTTTATTTATCGTCACTACCATTGCATATGCCCATAGGAGCAAAGCCCCAAGAAGACGGTTAGTTGTTAGGGGGGATAGTTAAAGCATACATGACCAAACTACTGCTGAGATCCACCCTAGTTCTTCATTGTATAGATGTAAAGCACCATCACACAGGACCTCAGTTTAATATCTCATCTGGGAGACAATTAGTTTGTTAGTGTGCCAGCCTGGAATGCAAATGGGGCTGACACATTTTTATGTTTGTGCCAAATTTTGTTTTTAGCTTACCTGAGCCCGAAGTGATCAAGGGAGCTATTGTGATCGATCAATGTTCGTCTGTCCATCTGTCCGTCACAGCATCAATCTTTTCTTTAAACGACATCTCCTCCTAAACTTATGGGTCAAAATAAACCAAACTTGGCAGAAATATTCCTTGGGTGGTCCCTTGTAAAAATTGCTCAAATGGAAAGGATCTGTGCCATATCATGGGAAAGGGGCCTTAATGACAATTTTCTTGTTTACACTCTAGAAGCCACAAATATGGTCCAATCTTCATGAAATTTGGTCAGAATGTTTGCTAGGTCATGAGGTGGAAGTCTATTGAAAATGGGAAGGATCCATGCCATATCATGGAAAAAAGGGGCCTAAATGACAATTTTGTCAACAATTTCTTTAAATGACTTCTCCTCCTAAACTTATGAGTCAAAATCAACCGAACTTGGCAGAAATATTCCTTGGGTGTTCCCTTTTAAAAATTGCTAAAATGGAATGGAGTGTTGCCATATCATGGGAAAAGGGGCCTTAATGACAAATTTCTTGTTTACACTCTAGAAGCCACAAATATGGTCCAATCTTCATGAAACTTGGTCAGAATGTTTGTTAGGTCATGAGGATAAATTCTATTGAAAATGGGAATGGATTGGTGCCATATCACGGGAAAAGGGGCCTTAATGACAAATTTCGTGTTTACACTCTAGAAGCCACAAATAAGGTCCAATCTTCATGAAACTTGGTCAGAATGTTTGTTAGGTCATGAGGATAAATTCTATTGAAAATGGGAAGGATTGGTGCCATATCACGGGAAAAGGGGCCTTAATTACAATTTTTTGTTTACACTATAGAAGCCACAAATATGGTCCAATCATCATGAAACTTTGTCAGAATGTTTGTTAGGTCATGAGGATGAACTTTTTTTAAAATAGGAAGTATCCGTGCTATATCACGGGAAAAGGAGCTTTAATGACAATTTTCTCGTAAGAGCTCCAGACACCACAAATATGGTCCAATCTCCTTGAAACTTGATCAAAATGTTTGCCAGGTCACAAGAATGAGCTCTGTTGAAAATGGGTAGGTTCATACCATATCATAGGAAAAGGAGTCTTAATGATAATTTACTTGAAATATCAGGTGAGCGATTTAGGGCCCTCAGGGTCCTCTTGTTATACTGTAGTTGGGCGAGTGCAGAGAAAATTTACACACCTTTTACAATTGTGCGTACATACGCAAATGTTGAATTTTTCTAATCTTGACAAAGAGTGATTGAAGCATGCACATGACATTAACACGCGCAAATTTTCCAGATAACATAATTATGAGACCATACCCAGATATTCAAAATATGGATGAATATTAGCTCCATCAAAAAATGAAGGACTTCCTTATTCCTTATTCACAGTATTTCTCTACTTTGGTAAAGTGTCTTTTGAAAGTATGCTTGAGTGGGAATGGGTTGAAAATAAATCCTGAATACAAAATATGAAGACAAACATTTTGAGAAAAGCAAAGGAATCATTTGCTGCTAGCAAATTCTCCCTTTTATGGCCATGCAATGATAAGATTTGCATGTTGTTTAACCATTGTCTGTCTGTCTGGTGGAAACCTCATAAAAGAAATATATAGAGGATAATCATTTGTTTCAGTGTAAGACCTATTTATATTCAATGAGTGAACAACAAAAGATATATTTTCATGAGTGGTGGAGCCCCGAGGGAAAATATAGATTTTGTTGTTCATTCAATGAAATATTAATTGATCTTACTCGAAAAACAAATGATTCTTCCATTTCTTTTTTGCAAAAATGAGAGAAAATTTGAAATTTCCAGGACATATTTTTGTAAAGCGTGTCATTTTGCACGTGATTGCTATGCAACTTTCATTGTGACGTCACTTATTTCGCCCTGCATAGATGATGTCAGATAGGATTAAATGCACTAAAGCAGGGTATAAGTTTTTGATAATTTCACTGCTTTTGGGTTGAGATTAAAAGTATTAAAGAAAACATTGCCAATTTCTTAAAGTCTAATCAAGATACAATGCTCATAGTTTCCCTGATGGTAGATTGCATATTACTAAGGTCAATGTCCGATCTGACAAGGTCAAGTTCATTTAACAAGGTCAAAGTTTTGTCAAATTTTCTGTTTTGGGGTATTAGTGTTTCACAAACACATCTTGTCTATGATATTTTCCAAGTCTTTTTTCTTCAGCTAATGAAAGAGCAATATTGAGTTAACTAAATGGTTAATAGCAATTATACAATTAAGAAAAGAGATTGATTGGGTAAGGAAATTCAGGAAGTATGGATAATTTTTAGAAATAAAACAAAATGGTTCAAATGATTAGTAATAATTGCAGACTTTCATGCTTCCAAGAAGAAGAATTTTATTATTTTTCCCACAATAGTTTCAGCATATTTATTAAGGTAGTAGACCTGTTTCTGCAATTTTTCCAATCTTATGAACTTTAACAGTGGTCTAATGAGGAACCCCTGGTTAACATTGTGAAAGATCATGTGTTCTGAAATGTTGTGGAACCATTATAAGTCCTTTATACCTTAAGCTCTCAATGACTTGATTTTAGGTGTTGGTTGGTTAACTTGTAGTTTGAATTTTCAGAGAGATGGGTGGATTAGTAGCACATTGTTTGTACCAAGTTTGATGGAATTCAGCACTGCACTCAAAGGAATTGAGAGTGATGGTATGTGGTTATGGGGCTATAAGTCTTTTTTCTGCTGAATTTAAATCCTGTTTATAACAAGCTGTCTCTTTTCCAGGACATTTCAACCCTATTTGTTCAAGTGTTCACCATATTGATGAAGTAGGAAGTAGGCTGTGTAGGCAAAGCTCAGACTGCACATCTGTGCAAGTTGATCTTAGTCTATAATGTCTGTCAAATCTTTATGTGTAGTAGACATTGGCTTTGAAAGGGAGGATAAGGGTTAGAAACAAAGTCTGTGTCTGTTTCTTCACTTTGACTAATGAATTGTTTTCTAAAAGCAATTCTGAAACATACTGTGTTGAAGATGGGTCAATTCAATTTTTAGAAAATGTGTGTATTTCCATTTATTTATCTTTGCTATCGTAGCACATGCCCATATGAGCAAAGCCACCAGAAGATTGCGATATACTGAAAGATGATTCAATTTTGCATGGTACAGATTGCAGTATATAGTCATCAATATTACGCTTTAGCAAATACAATAAAGAAATGATTTTTGGTATCCTAATTATTATTACAGCTAAGATAATATATAATTATGATATGCTGGTCATCCACCTTCAAAAGATATTTGATTTGAGATTTTGAGATTTACTTTGAATTGCATGCTTTTAAGTTATATTTTCTATTTTTGTTACACAATGTTACAACATCATCACATAGAAGTCCATCACCTTGACATACAGTAAAACTTATATCAAACAAACATTCAAGGGACCATCAAAGAATGGTCACTTCAGATGAATAGAGTCGCTTAACACATTTTATAGAACAAAAAAATTAATATTGATTGTATATGTAAGCTAATGCATAATTTTCATTGACTGCTATGTTTTGAAACTCATTAGAAACAGCTTATTTGAGATGATGCTAATGAATTCAAACACAGTATTATTTTTAAATAGAAATGAAGTTAAGGACATAGAATTGTGTTAACCTTTGCTCTTGGCAAATGAATTTAGACAATGGTGGCTTAAAGAAAGTGGTCACTTGATAGAGTTAGTGGCTCAAGCAAGGTTGACTGTATTTACAGGGAAATTCCAGCAGTCAGGAGACAGACGATGGACCCTATGTTGACCCACAGGCTGTCCTTAGTTTACAACGGGGTACTCCTTGTGAGTATGATACTAAGATTTTGATTGATTTCAAAAATCTTTCATTGAGGATGTGAACATTTCAACTATTTTACTTGAAGATTATACAAATCTATTTTTGTTTGATTATAAAGAAAACTTAAGCTTATAGAGTTGGTCTTGAATACTCAATTCTGATGTTGTCACTTCTGAGAGGCAATCTGGTTTAAACCCACTGCTTGGGGAATTGGAGCTGGCTTTTAAGTGTTTTGCCAATAAACACACACTTGGCACGGTGGGGCTCAAACCACTGACCTCCAGGTCACTTAATGAAAGCCATTACCACCGAGGCAGTCATTTTACTTTGGTGGGAAGTATAGACACTAAGCCTAGACAGTTACATATTATATTCCCTGATTATTGAAAAAAAAAACTTTGAATCAGTAGTGTCAGGTTTTGTGAGCCTGAGACCCTTAAATAAGTGTCCAGGACTCTCAAAACTTAATGGTGGAAGTCCTAATGACCCCCCTTTGGATCAACCTCACGGATGAATTGAAGACTGTTTTAAAACAGTCTTCAATTCTTCTCTGATATTGAAACTAAAAAGAACATACAATACCTTGTGTAGCTTTATCCAGAGAAAATTTAACATTTACACAAAAACATCAGAATAGCTCAAAAGAAATTAGTCCTCATTTAAAGCAGAGACTTCCAAAACTTAAGCAAGGATCCATTTGAGCCTTACTGTTGAGTCCTCGGGGCCAACTTTGTTTCTGCGACAGTAAAACCATGGTACTGTTGTACAGAGAGTAAAATGATGACTCTAATTGGACATTGCCTATTCCAAAATGAAAAAAAAAAAAAAAAAAAAAAAACATACACACAAAAAAACTCATCCAAACATTTATCTTATTTATGGCAAAATACATTGTAAATATAAGTAAATGTATCTATGACAGACTTCTACCAATTGTAAGTAATATAAATAAGTGTATTTTATAGAGGTCCACAAGGAAGATGGGCTTGCCCAACTGTGCAACCTCTTAAAATAAAGTCTTAATTATTACATGCATTATCATTATATTATTTTCATCAAAATGTAAAAATTTTTGAAATGTCATTTAATTTCAATTAAGACTTGTTAAATGTGAATGTTATCTTAGATGATAAATTGATAAAGTAATTATGGTAAAAAGACACTACAAGAGAATCAGTAGAAAAGGATTAATTCATTTTTAGCTCTTTGATTTTAGAAAAAATGTTGAGCTTTATTTATCCCATGGGTGCTTTAGGCATTGTTGTTGCTGGCATTGGCGAAACAAACTTTAATCTTGGTCCAATTTTAGTTACTACCAAGGGGAGATTAGCATTCTTAGCTGGGCTGTTTTCAGAGAAAACCCGAGGAATTGCTATAGTCTTGCATGGTGTCTTTGTTGGCATCATGGTGCGAAAGCTTTGACATTGTGTAATATCTCTGGATCTACTGAAGGTATTCACTTGAAAGTTGGCACACATTTTCACCGTCAAAAAGGGAATCTATAATATCAAGGATGTTAACTATGTATGCATTTTGTGCAAATTATGGCCTTTTTTTATGCCCCCGTATCAAAAGATCGGGGGCATATTGTTTTACCGTTGTCCGTCTGTCCGTCTGTCTGTCTGTCCGTCTGTCTGTCTGTCTGTCTGCAAAACTTAACCAAAAAAACTTAACATTGCCAAAATCTTAAAGCCTATTTAAGATACAAGGCTCATATTTGGCATGATGAAAGATCTCAATGATCCACATCTGCCGATACTAAAGTCAAGGTCATGTGACAAGGTCAAGGTCATTTCTCAAGGTCAAATAACTCAAAAACTTAACCAAAAAAACTTAACATTGCCAATTACTTCAAGCCTATTTAAGGTACAAGGCTCATATTTGGCATGATGATAGATCAAAATGATCCGCATCTTCTGGTACCAAAGACAAGGTCATGTGATAAGGTCAAGGTCATCTGTCAAGGTCAAATAACTCAAAATACTCAACCAAAAAACTTAAAATTGCCAATATCTTCAAGCCCTTTTAAGATACAAGGCTCATACTTTGCATGATGATAGATCTCAATGATTGACATCTGCATGTTCCAAAGTCAAGGTATGTGTCATGGTCAAGGTCATCTTTCAGGGTCAAACTTCTTAATTACATAATCCAAAAAACTTTCATTGTTAAGATTATTTAAGCATATTATAGATACCCTGTCTCGTAATTAGCATGATGAAAGATCTCAGTGTTGTACATTTGTAGGTATCAAGGTCAAGGTCATGTTAAAAGGTCAAGGTCATCTGTCAAGGTCACCATTTTGAAAAAAAATGCTGTTACGGGGGCATTTGTGTTTCACAAACACATCTTGTTTACTTAGTTTTTTTATCCAAAATCCAGCACCCAATAGTCCAGCATAGGCACCTGTAGGTTGTGCTCTTGTTTAAGAGAACAGTGTGCCTTTTTCACCATTATCCAGTAAGCGGTGTTCTTGTTTAAGAGAAGTATGTTCCTTTTTCACTATTATCCAGTACTAGCAATTTAACAGCAGCATCTGCATGTTGAGGGGGTTAGTGCAACACTATTGTAAGTGCCTATATATTTATAGGCACTTACAATGGAGTTTAGCTGACCATCCGATATGGTGTTTGTGTCAAAATTTAGTTTCACATGAGTTTGATGCTTTTGTATGCATAAAAACACTCTGTTTATCCAGCACCTATGGCTAGTATATATCTAAAGCATCTTGGTACTGCTCTTTTAATCCATTGAAGAACCAGGTATATTTCGATAGCTCATCGTGAAACAGTTGTAACTGCCTATAAACATATAGGCAGTTACAACTGTTTTGTGCTGAGCCATCGATTTCTGTTATGACAGGGGGTAAAGACAAATATAAGCCAACACATGTGAGTCTGATCCTTATATAATCCACCTTTTTCCCTTTCAAGTATAAGGCTAGAGTTCCCTATAATTACTAAAGGAAATGTAGATCCAATATTGGGGCCTACAGTGCTTGCAGCTGTTTGTTTTTTTGTGCATGAATTCTTTAAAAGGATAATATGAGAAATTTAATGATTAATTTGGATTCCTTCGATAATTCATTAAAGTTACTTCTGATGAAGCTAGCCAAATATACAGACGATACAAGCGTATGGATCCCAGCGGGAAAAATGGAATAACAGTGGAAGAATGCATGGCTATGCCAGAGTTTACGGGAAACAAGTTTGCGCCCGATGTCATCACGCAACATCGTGATCCAGAGACGAAGAAAATTAATGCAAGAAGTTTTATGAAAATTGCTGCATTGTTTTGTCATAAAACTCCTGCTCAAACGAAAAAGGAAGGTAATGTTTTCATGCAAAGAACATTATCTGGTAACTCTCTAAAATACCTTTTTGAAAAAGATATTGAATTTATCAAATGTCAACCAGATATCCCAGAATAAAAACGAATGATCATTCTAGCCCCAGTTAAAAAAGATTCACCCAATTAAGCCGGTGCAATCCTTTTTGTCTGACAAAGGTCAGTAATTTTTAGCTCCAATGGCCGAAATGCCAGCGGGCTATTGTCATGGCGTGGTGTCTTGCGTCTGTGCGTCTGTCCATCTGTCCGTGAACTTTTACTTTAAAAATCTTCTCCTCCTAAAGTACTAGATGGATTTCAATCAAATTTCACAGGAATGTTCCTTGGGTGACCCTCTATCAGATTCCTTCAAAGAATTCTAATCGGTTGAAAATCATGGCTGTAGTGGGCATGGCTAATTTCCATATATGGTAATAGGTGACTTTTCCCAGAAACTAATTGATGGATACCAATTAAATTTTACATGAATGATCCTTGACTGACCCTTTATCAGTCTACCAAAAATTTTTGTGATCAGATGGAAAATATGTTTTTTATGGGCAGAGGTCATTTCTCTATATGTTATATAGTGGAAACTTTGAAAATGAATTTCTCAGAATGTAATGAATGGATATCAACCAAATTTCACTGGAAAGATCCTTGAGTGACCCTTAATCAGTCTTCCAAAAAATATTGTGATCAGATGAAAAATGTGTATTTTATGGGCGGAGGTCATTTCTCTATATGTTATATCGTGAAAACTTTGAAAATCATTTTCTCAGAACCTAACTAATGGATAACAACCAAATTTCAATTGAATGGTTCTTTAATGATCCTTTACAAGTCTGTAAATATATATTGTGATCAGAAGAGAAATAAGTGTTTTATAGGCGGAGATCATTTCTCTATATGTTATATAGTGACAACTTTGAAAATCATTTTCTCAGAATCTAACTGATGGATATCGACCGAAGTTCACTGGAAATGATTGTTTGGTGATACTTTATCAGTCTGCAAAAAAATATTGTGATCAGATGCAGAATATGTATTTTATTGTCAGAGCTAATTTCTTTTGATATGTTATATGGTGTAATATCCAATATGGGGTAAAACAAACTTTTTTCAAAGTTCAAACAGATGGATTTCAACCAAATATCATAGGAATTTTATTTCTGTGAAGTTGTATCAGGCTGAAAAAAAATATTTGATTAGATGAACAGCATGCTCTATATTGGCAGAGGACATTTCAACATATAAAATGAATATTTTACCACCCTTTTGGTATCACCTAAATGATTAATTTTTTTTAGACTCGTTAAATTTAATGGGTGTAAAGATTGTAGGTTAGATGGAACATTAGCTTTGTTAGAATCCAAATATGTAGAAACATTAGGTGAAATAGGGAGCCTGAGACACCCCCTTAGAACTGGTCAGTTTAGTTGAATAAAGGATGACTGTACAAAAAGGTCAAGAGGTGTGAAGTGCCCTTCTGAGGTTCAGAGTGGGGAAGAAAAAGCTGAGTTGACTGCACTCCAAGGCATTGGGCAGAACAACAATATTGGATTTAATATTTTACTTCTTATTTTCATTAGATAGAATTTTGTTTTGGTGACAAACAATTATTGTGAAGCAACACCCTTATAGTGGTGTTTAATGAAAAGCGGAAAGATCTACAATCAAAATTTTATGGACAAAATACCAGTATATTATGCAGTAACATTTTGTTAGTATTGAAATTTTTATTTTTGGATTTCAAACAAATTTCACTTGAATGATCCTTGTTTTATACAGCCTTATCATCCTCTAATAATCATTATCAGGATATTCAGGCCTGTGGAGCGATTCAGGCGCTCAAGCGCCTCTAGTTATGCACCCCTCCAAGAAAGAGGGGGTATATTGCTTTGCACTTGTCTGTTGTCTGTGTATCTCAAAAAGTATGCAAGCTAGAATCATGAAACTTCACAGGTGGATGAATCTCATTGAGGATAAGTGCAGTGCACAAGAACCTTAACTCTACTCATCATATTTTTTTATTTATTTTCCTTAGTTATTGATAAAGAATATCATCAACCTATACATATGGGGCGCATAATGTTTTACAAACATCAGTTGTTTAACACTGTGAGGTCTCTTGTGTGAATGGACATTTTTTGTGGAAATAAGTTTTGTATAAGCTTATACAAAAGCTGAGTGATCAAAAGTTTCTTAATTGAGGTATAAATAAGTAATCATGTTAATTGAGGTATACAGATAGACAGATGAAATTACAAGGTTTGTTTGTTTGTTTGAATGGGGTTTTACGCTGCTTTCAACAATCATTCAGTTATATTGCGGCAACTGGAGCACAAAACAATGGATTCCTGGTATTTTTCTCACCAATACTACCATCACATCCTCTCCTAGCATAGGTCTACGATTATCAACCCATTGGTGATAGATGAAAATGAATGATAGTCGGAAGGGATGAGTGCCTCCATTAGGGATAGAACCCAGGACCTCTAGATTGAGAGTACGACACACTACCAACTGTGCTAGGACAGCAGCTGTTAAATAACAAGGGGACATAATTTAGGCAGTTTTTCTTGGAGAACGGATCAAATATATTCTGCCAAGCAAAATGCTCATTTTTTTACTCGAGGATAACTCGATAAAGGGTCGAATGACTCTTATTTCCATCGTGGTCCTACCTCATTCCATATCTTATCCTACACATTGAAAGAGAGGCAACGGTTTCTAACCACTGCTACCCACTTTTACAGCTGGGTGAACGGGGGCCCTGTCTGTAAAGTGTCCTGCCCAAATACACTACCTGCCTCCGTTGGGGCTCGAACCCGCATCAACCAGGTTATGAGTGGAGCATGCTAACCACTCGGCCAACGAGCCAGATTTTTGATAGAAAAAAACATGTACGGGTACCTTATCCTTATTGTTTATGTTTCAGCACTATTTGACATGTTTGATGTTGACAAACAGAAGGTCCTTACCCATGATGCAATGTTCAGAATCTACAAACTCTTCTTTGGGAATGCAATATCCGACGATCACATTCTGGCGCTGGTATTTAGCGCTCTCAGACATCCAAACTTGGCTAAAGATGGGGAAGTCAGTAGGGATGAATTTATTGAGGTGTGTTAACAGATGTTTGTTTCATTATCATTTAAAAATCTATATGAAATACCTTTTAAAATTGAAAACAAAAAATAAAAATTAGAAATATTTTCCTAAAAAAAATGTTCAAAAAGAGGGTACCCAGAGGTCCTCATCAGTATAGAAAATCGTTTTTACAGCATAATCTTGTTTTAAATATGTTCTCAAATACTTTCAATCCTTGGTTGTATATATTGGGCCGGTCATGCAAATAGGGACCATCTGGGTAGTGCGTAAAGTGTCAACCCTAGTCAGACTCTCAGTTTGTGCAGACTGACTAGGGTCGACATTTGTGGCAATGTAATTATTTTCTGAATCTAGAATTTTCAATCTTGTAACCTTCCAGTGAAATAATTCTTTGGAATGGGACCTCTGGTTGACCAATGCTGGACTCAATCTCCTTTTTAAAATAGTCATTTAACAGAGTTCCTAGATGGTTCTTTATTGTGTGATGGGTCACATATATTATTGCCCTTAAACAGATCAGGAAAGATTTATAACTCAAGGTTAACATTAATTTATTTGATCGATTATTTATCTCCCTTACTCGATATCTAATTGTTCAATAGACAAACCCAAGTTTGTTGTTTGTTTGAATGGGGTTTAACACTGCTTTAACAATCTAACAGTGAAATTGTGGCTGCTTTAGCACCTAACAATAGATCCATGAAGGCATTTTAAACCCGAAAACTTGGTGCACATGTTCCCTATCTTAAGAGCAACCTATGCTATGAAGGGGGATAACTCTATTTGCATTTTGTTCAAATAATGCTCCCTTTTCAACTTGGATTTTTCATCCACTTTTCAGTTCTTGACAGCTGAGTGCAGGCATTCATAAGTGGTGCTCTTGTTTGTAATGTGCGTTTAATTTGGAGTACTAATGTTGGCAATAAAATGATATTCAACAATAAATTAATTTCAGTCTTACACAGAAGATCATTTTATGAATTGATCGTTATATTACAAAAATTAAATTCATATCTGTTTTTATAGATGGTTACAGATAATGAAATCCACGAGAGATTCTCTGTCAACTTTCTATTTGGTCAGAGAAAACAGCGTCAGATCGCTAATACGGACCAACTTGACGACGTGGAAGAAGACGCAGTAGAAGAAGCAGAAGAAGACGACGATGAATATGAGGATGAAGAAGAAGAAGAAGAAGAGGAAGAAGAAGATCCAAATGATAAAGGAAAACCGGCAAATAATAAGAACTTTTGACCTTTGAATTAAATAGTAACTATTTTGAGATTGTTTCTATGTTACTTTTTATTCTGTATTTAGGGAATTATGGTATTAAACAAATATTCAATGTAACTCATTTAATTTTAATTTTCGGCTTATGCCTTCTTCAGAAAAACAGCATGAGTTTATTCAATTAAGTTACATTCAGAACTACAAATTCTAAATAGAGTCTAAAATTTAGACTCCATTTTGAATGTGTAGTTATGGATGTAACTAAATTGTAATAGTAAGCCCGAACCTTTACATCTTATTTATGTACCTGTAGATATCTGTCCCAATAAGTGAGCGAAAAACATTTCTGTTTGCCAAGTTTGTGACTTCACAACAAAAAATTTTCAACTACAAGGTTTTTTACCCTGCCGGGAATTCACAATGTTTTGGTCTATACCCAACAATAACAGGTGAACCCGAAGCACACTGAAATTGCAGTACTCAAAACAAGGCTGGCAAACATCTGACAAATTCACCAATAAATGAAAACGTCATGCTTGTTCGCACACATCCACATTACCGTAAACTGGGGTTGAATACCATTTGACCCCGGTATTATTTGCTACTAGTCATCTGTTTTAAAATGTGAATACAAATAGTTCCCTTTTAAGTCAACCTGATTGATGGAACAAGGATTGTGAAATAACAGGAAAAAACATCACTAACGAAAATTTGGAATTAGAAATTTGAACTAAGATTTTTTACAATTTAAGAGCGCTCAAAACAAGTTTAAAGCTATATGAAAAAGAAGTCATTTAGAATTTCAAAGGGCAAATAGAAACTGACTTATGAATGTCAATAAAAATGTGAAACAATTTTGGAATCTAGTAAAATTGAAAAAACGCAAATATTTTCCCGAAAAGCTTATACATGTATTGTAATCCAAATTGACAGAATATTTCAGCAACCTATGAGTTAACAAATATACGCAAAAGAAAATTTTCTTAATGATATAGTTTGTGATTGTAACAATTACTCATTTAATACATCTATAACAGATGGCGAAATAGTATCAAGTATTATTTGTTTTAAGGCAAATCGGTCTGCAAGGCCTGATGGAATTTGTATTGAAATGTATAAAAAACACTATAAGTATCATGTTACCATTTTTAACAACTATGTATATAATAACAGTAACTTTCCTACTGCAAGGTGCTGTAGTTTAGTAGTTCAAATACATAAAAAGGGACCAACAAAAAATCCGAATAATTATCAAGGAGTATCATTAATTGACAGTAATTGCAAAATATTTATCAACGTTTTATCTACCCGTTTATCGAAATGGGCTGAATCAAACAACATCTTACATGAAGCACAATCGGGATAGGAAAAACTATAATGTATTTGATAATATATTTACCCTGCAGTCACTTGCTCAAAAATATCTCTCAAAAAAAGAAAGGTTGATTCTACTGTTTATTCATTGATTTTTAAAAGGCCTTAGATTGTATAGACCATGTAAATCTCTGGGACTCACTGAAAGGAATAGAAGGAAATTTTTTAGCTCACTTGAGCACATCATGCTCAAGGTACGCTTTTGTGATCATTGAATGTCTGTCGTGCGTCATTCCATCTTCCGGCGTCAACAATCTAAGTGTTTACACTCTAGAGGTCACAGATATGGTCCTATCTTTCTGAAACTTGGTCAGAGTATTGGCCAGGTCACAAGTATGAACCCTATTAAAAATGGGAAGGATCCATGCCATATCAGGGGAAAAGGGGCCTTAATGACAATTTTCTTGTTTACACTCTAGAGGCTAAATATATTGCCCAATCTTCATCAAGCTTGGAACTCTGAAACATGGTCAGAATATCGGCCAGGTCACAAGGATGAACCCTATAGAAAATGGGAAGGATCCATGCTATATCACAGAAAGATGCCATTAAGGCCCTTTTCTCGTTATATAGCATGGATCATTTTTCTTTTCAATAGGGTTCATCCATGTTACCTGACAATCATTCTGACCATGTTTCATGAAAATTGGACTGTATTTGTAGCCTCTAGAGTGTAGATACTTAGATAGTTGAAGTTTGACAACAGACGAACGATAATAGACATTCAATGATCTCAATAGCTCACCTTGAGCACTGAATTCATATATTGATCATACATAATTTCCTTGTGTTATCATGATTATTTTTACATGCTAATGAATAAGTGTTTTTGTTGATGTTGAAGAGGGTTGAAATGAAGATTGTTTGGTAGTCAGATAGTGACAGAAAACAGATTAGTTAGAATGTGTGTATGAGAGAAAAGTCATTGTTATAAAGATGGCTTTTAGCTGATTGTTGTATGAAAATGATGTTGTTATGTTTCACCTTCTGAAAATAAAGATATTTTAATAATCATTATTTTTATCGTATTATGCAAGAGTTTACCCTTAACAAAGGGTTGGAATACATTTCAAAATAGTGTTAGTTTTTGTGGACATTTCTTGAAAATGATGATTTTTTTTCACTCGAGGATAACATGAAAAATGGTTGAATGACTGTAATTTCCATTGTGGTCCTAACTCATTCCAAATCTTATCCTGCACTTAGAGAGAGAGACAATGGTTTCTAACACTGTTACCCAATTTTACAGCTGGGTGGACTTGGGCCCTGTCTGTAAAGTGTCCTGCCCAAATACACTACCCGCCTCTGGTGGGGCTCGAGCCCACAACCACCAGGTTACGAGTCGAGTTCGTTAATCACTCGGCCAACAAGCCAGACAAAATGTCTGTACCAACTATGATAAAGTAAAACACAGGTGGTGCAGGGTAAGATCAGGCTAAATTTCTGTGCAGGCTGATCTTTGTCTCTAGTGCCTGCAAAACTTCTGCGTACAAATGCGTGAACAGCATGGAGGGTAAAGATTTATTTAGCCTGATCAGAATTTAACGAAGAAATCTGAAAGAGCATGTTCTAAGTAAGCATCATTCCTTTAAAGTTTGGTTGAGTTCTGAACAGTAGTTTCAGAGAAGATTTTTTTATATTTCATCAAATGGGACGTGACAGCCCATAGAGCCTATGTTCACAGCCCAATTAGAATTTCACAAACAAATCTGAAAAAGCATGATCTAAGCATCATTCCATTGAAGTTTGGTTGAAATTTGAACAGTATTTCAGGGAAGAAAACTTTTTCCTCCCATCAAATGGGACCATTTTTCAGTGACTTGACAGCCGACAGAGCCCATGTCCTCAGCCTGATCAATACTTCATGAACAAATCTAAAAGAGTATGTTCTAAGCATCATTACTGCGAAGTTTCCTTGAATTTTGAACAATACTTTCAGAGAAGATTATATCTCAAAAAGTATGCAAGGAAGAATTACAAAACAACACAGATGGAAAGATCTCAGTGAGAAGTGCAGCACACATGAACTGTAACTCTACTCATCATACTTTTTGAGTTATTGCCCTTTATTAATTGACAAAGAATATGCCATCCACATGCTGTCATGGGGGGCATAAATGTTAAACAAACATCTCTTGTTTATATTGGATCATTTACACAAATCAGGCTATTCTGATAGTTTAAAGTAGGACCAGTCTACACTCTGGTAGGATACAGGTCAGAAATAAGTTGGCCCTTGCACGGACTAAGCCACATGCACAGACTTGTAACAAAAAATTATCTTTGATAAACTAACTACCTAAACTGTGAAAGTAGAGGCACTTGAGCGTCTGATTCGCTCCACAGGCCTGAATATCCTGATCATGATTATTTGAGGATGATAAGGCTGTATAAAACAAGGATCATTCCAGTGAAATTTGCTTGAAATCCAAATATAAAAATTTAAACACTAACAGAATGTTACTTCACAATAAACTGGTACTTTGTCCACAAAATTTTGATTGTAGATCTTTCCGCATTTCATTTAACACCACTATAAGGGTGTTACTTCATAATAATTGTTTGTCATCAAAACAAAATTCTAACAAATGATGATAAGAAAGAAAATTTTAAATCCAATATATATTTATTCTGCCCAATGCCTTAGATTGCAGTCAATTCTGCTCCATCCCCACTCTGAATCTCAGTAGGCCACTTTACACCACTAACTTGTCCTCTTTGTGCAGTCACCCTTTGTTCAACTAAACTGATCAATTATTGGGGGGTATCTCAGGCTTCCTATTTCACCTAATGTATTTGGATTCCAACAAAGCTAATGTTCCTTCTAACCTACAATCTTTACACCTATTAAATTTAATGAGTCTAAAAAAATTCATCATTTTGGTGATACCAAAAGGGTGATCAAATATTCACTTTATATGTTGAAATGTCCTCTTCCAATAAAAAGCATGCTGTTCATCTAATCAAATATTTTTTGCAGCTTGATACAACTTGACAGAAATAAAATTCCAATGATATTTGGTTGAAATCCATCTGTTTAAACTTTAAAAAAAGTTTGTTTTATCCTATATTGGATATTACACCATAAAACATATCAAAAGAAATGACCTCTGACAACAAAATACATATTTTGCATCTGATCACAATAATATTTTGCAGACTGATAAAGGATCACTAAAGAATTATTCCAGTGAAATTCAGTTGATATCTATCAGTTAGATTCAGAGAAAATGATTTTCAAAGTTTTCACTATACATGTAAAACATATAGAGAAATGACCTTCGCCCATAAAACACTTATTTTTCATCTGATCACAATTTATTTTTACAGACTTGTAAAGGATCACTTAAGAATCAATCAAATGAAATTTTGTTGTTATCCATTGGTTAAGTTCTGAGAAAATGATTTTCAAAAATTCCACTATATAACATATAGAGAAATGACCTCTGTCCATAAAATACACATTTTGCATCTGATCATAATATTTTTTTGTAGACTGATAGAGGGTCACTCAAGGATAATTCATGTGAAGTTTGGTTTAAATCCATCCAGTACTTTATGAGAAGATTTTTGAAGTAAAAGTTTACGGATGCTGTCTTTCGGCCAGTGGAGCTAATTATCAAAAACTTTAACCCGGCTTTAGTTTATCCAAATTCATTTTTAGTGCCATTGCAATGGAAGCTAAAGCCGAGACGCTTTTTACCCCTCAATCCTGATGGTTTTGCATCTCTGAGAGAGAGGCAGTGGTTTTAACCCACTGCTACTCAATTCTACAGAAGGGCCAACTAGGGCTGGCTATTAAGTGTATCCCATAAATACCATCCAGTGACAGTGGGGCTCTAACCAGTGGGGCCTTAAGGTCAGGGGTCGAGTGCATTTACCACTAGGCAACTAAGGCTTTCCTTTATTTCATCCTATCAGAAGTTATCTAAGCGGAGCCCATTTAGTGACATCATCAACAATCACTTGCAAAATGATGTGCTTTTAGAAAGATCTGTCCCAAAATTGTCACATATTGCCTCATTTTTAGCTCAACTGAGCACGAAGTGCTCAAGGGAGCTATTGTGATCGATCGTTGTCTGTCTGTCCATCTGTCCGTCACGGCGTTAACTTTTTCTTTAAACGACATCTCCTCCAATTTTCTCGTAAGAGCTCCAAACGCCACAAATATAGTCCAATTTTCATGAAACTTGATCAAAAGTCTGCCAGGTCTCAAGAATGAACTCTGTTGAAAATGGGAAGGTTCATGCCATATCATAGGAAATGGAGTCTTAATGATAATTTACTTGAAATATCAGGTGAGCGATTTAGGGTCCTCTTGTTGCAATAGAAATAGAAAAGAAATAAATTTTGTTTTTCTTGATTTTTCAAGATTTGATTATTCTTTCATTTCAAGGACAACAAAAGCTATATTTTTACTTGCGGCTTTGTGACTTGTGAAAATAAAGCTTTTTGTTGTTAACTTGATGAAAGATAAATGAGCCTGTGAGTGACATTTCCAACAATTTACCATGTGCGTGAGTTGCTAACATTGAGCAGCATAGACAGCCTAATTCTGTAAATATGTTACCAAATGGTCTTCAGATACTTTTAGACCTTATCTATCTACTAAACACATAGTGAAGATTCTGGTTAACTATGCAGATGCACAGGCTGGTCAGAGTCTTTGCTTTGCGCATGTTTGAATATGTTGGAAATCTCACGCACAGGCTCAAATTGATCTTTCACTGAAACAAAGATTAATCCTGTATATTGAATATTCACTCTTATATCTTAACTAGACCAGTGAAAACTAAGTTGATGTAATGTGATACATTTAGGGATTTATAAACAACAAATCAAGTCAACATCAATTTTTGTCATTCATTTTATTGAATCAGTTTCTACAAAAGAAAAAAATAAAGACATTGATTATGGTTGTATTGTGTTTTAACAGTGGTATAGCATGTATAAATGTATAGTTGACACAATGTATAGAATTTATTATATATAGTATTAAAAAGTATTTAGGTATCTTGGTTTCATGTTTAGTTAATGTTTTGCACATCCAGCTTCAAATGGCATTTTCTAATGTCTCTTTTGCATATTCAAAAAGTTTATAATCTTAATCATATCTAGGGTAAAGCTTATGGGTCTGTTTTTAATTAATAATCAAATCCTGAGGGGGACTGGTTAATATTTCTTCATTTATAAACTTTTCATGTTACCCACAATATTTGATTTCAACAAGAGCACCACCTTTGAGTGCAACGATTGGCTACATATGCTGGACAATGAAAAAAAGGGGCATAACTTTAAAAACAAGAGGGCCGTTGGCCCTGGGTCGCTCACCTGAGAAAAAAGCTTCATTACCTAGGTATGTCCATGCAACCACAGAAAAAAGAGATTTTCACTTATTCAATCAGAATTAGAAGAAGTTTAAAGATTTCAAAAATGATCCAAAGTACTACCCCCTCCCCAAGACACTCAGCACCTGGTGACCCAACAGTTCTGATTTTAGCTATTTTTATTAATGTCCATATATTGATCACCCATAACAATTTTCAAGTCTGTAGGGTTCCTGATCCAGAAGAAGAATAAGGTTAAAGATTTCAAAATTGATCCAAAGTACTACCCCCTCCCCCCTAATGCTCCGCACCTGGTGAATCTACAGTCATGATTTAAGCAATTTATATAAAGGTCCATATGCTGATCATCAATGCCAATATTGAAGTCTATAGGGCTCCTGGTTCATTAGAATATGAAGGTTAAAGTTACAAAATTTTCACAAAAGTACTACCCCCCCCCCTGGTGCTCCGCACCTGGTGGCATTACAGTCATGATTTTAGCTATTTTTATCAAGGTCTATGAGCTTATCCTCCATGCCAATTTTCAAGTCTGTAGGGCTTGTGGTTCAGAAGAAGAAGAAGGTTAAAGATTACAAAATTTTCACAAAAGTACTACCCTCTCCCCCCTGATGCTCCGCACCTGGTGAATCTACAGACATGATTTTAGCTATTTATATAAAGGTTCATATGCTGATCATCCATGCCAATATTCAAATCTGTCAGGCTCCTGGTTCAGAAGAAGATGAAGGTAAAAGATAACAAAATTTTAACAAAAGTACTCCCCCCTCCCCCCTGGTGCTCCGCACCTGACAGCCCAACAGATATTATTTTAGCTATTTTTATTAAGGTCTATGAGCTGATCCTCCATGCCAAGTTTCAAGTCTGTAGGGCTTGTGGTTCAGAAGAAGAAGAAGGTTAAAGATTACAAAATTTTCACAAAAGTACTACCCTCTCCCCCCCTGATGCTCCGCACCTGGTGAATCTACAGACATGATTTTAGCTATTTATATAAAGGTCCATATGCTGATCATCCATGCCAATTTTCAAGTCTGTAGGGCTCCTGGTTCCGAAGAAGAAGAAACTTAAACATTACAAAATTTACCCAAAGTACTACCCCCTCTCCCCTGTTGCTCCGCACCTGGCAGCCCAACAGATATTATTTTAGTTATTTTCATTAAGGTCTATGAGCTGATCCTCCATGCCAAGTTTCAAGTCTGTAGGGCTTGTGGTTCAGAAGAAGAAGAAGGTTAAAGATTGCAAAATTTTCACAAAAGTACTACCCTCTCCCCCCTAATGCTCCGCACCTGGTGAATCTACAGACATGATTTAAGCTATTTATGTAAACGTTCATATGCTGATCATCCATGCCAATATTCAAATCTGTCAGGCTTCTGGTTCAGAAGAAGATGAAGGTAAAAGATAACAAAATTTTAACAAAAGTACTCCCCCCTCCCCCCTGGTGCTCCGCACCTGGCAGCCCAACAGATATTATTTTAGGTATTTTTATTAAGATCTATAAGCTGATCCTCCATGCCAAGTTTCAAGTCTGTAGGGCTTGTGGTTCAGAAGAAGAAGAAGGTTAAAGATTACAAAATTTTCACAAAAGTACTACCCTCTCCCCCCTGATGCTCCGCACCTGGTGAATCTACAGACATGATTTTAGCTATTTATATAAAGGTCCATATGCTGATCATCCATGCCAATTTTCAAGTCTGTAGGGCTCCTGGTTCCGAAGAAGAAGAAACTTAAAGATTACAAAATTTACCCAAAGTACTACCCCCTCCCCCCCTGTTGCTCCGCACCTGGCAGCCCAACAGATATTATTTTAGCTATTTTTATTAAGGTCTATGAGCTGATCCTCCATGCCAAGTTTCAAGTCTGTTGGGCTTGTGGTTCAGAAGAAGAAGAAGGTTAAAGATTACAAGATTTTCACAAAAGTACTACCCTCTCCCCCCTGATGCTCCGCACCTGGTGAACCTACAGTCATGATTTTAGCTATTTATATTAAGGTCCATATGCTGATCATCCATGCCAATTTTCAAGTCTGTAGGGCTCCTGGTTCCGAAGAAGAAGAAACTTAAAGATTACAAAATTTACCCAAAGTACTACCCCCTCCCCCCTGGTGCTCCGCACCTGGTGGCCCAAAAGTTATAATTTTAGCTATTTTTATTCAGGTCTATGAACTGATCATCCATGCCAAGTTTTAAGTCTGTAGGACTACTGGTTGAGAAGGAGAAGAATTTTTAAGATTTTCTTAAAATTTCACCTTTTGTTGCCATAGCAACCAGAGTTTTTCATGGATTTCAATTCTTTTAGCTATTTTTGAAGGGGACCACCCAAGCAACATTTCTGTAAAATTTGGAGTTAATTGGCCCAGTAGTTTAGGAGGAGATGTCGTTTAAAGAAATTGTTGACGGACGCCGGACGACGGACGACGACCGACGACCGACGGACGGACGCCGGACGAAAGGTGATCACAATAGCTCACATGAGCACTTCGTGCTCAGGTGAGCTAAAAATGCTACTCTTGATAGCTTTTGTGAAGGTCAACACACTTGCCAAGGTTTCATGAAGATATTTTCAATAACAACAAAGATATGACCAAGGCTTAAGTTTGTCAAGCCAACAACACCAATGCAAATGGCGCCAAGGTGATCACAATACTTCAAGTTTTCTCTTAAAATGACTGACTACTGGTTTCAATCATGCAAGCCTGTGATATTTCCAACAAAAGCGCTTCAATACAAAGTGAAGACTGTATATTAACATACAAGTTTTCACTAGGCCTTTATAGATAGCTACTGAATCAATATTTAATCCATTACCAGAAAATGAAATTTTAGACTGGTCCTAATCATAAGAAATTGCAGATGGCAATTGTTAGTTGTTAAAATTCTTTCTTTTGGGTAAGTAAACATTGTGGGAAAAGAAAAATGCTTTGTAACAAGCATTTTTTTCATTTTCCACAATGTTTTCCAAATCTTTTTTTTCGGGGCATCAAAAACAGGATGTTATTGAAAGGGATAATTATACAATCATTTAAATGCCCTGTTTTAACACAGAAAAATAAAATGTAATGTACAATTTTACAATAAAACTCTACATTTCAGTAATTAGATATCTGTATATACTATCCATCCATTTGAATCTAATTAGCTTTACGATATTAATTTTATGCATTTGTAATGCTTTATGGCTTTTTTCATTATTTCTCATTTGACAAATAATTAGCCCAGTACAAAAACGTGTCCTATATAATACATAAAATATACACAAGACCTTTTTGTACTAAGCTAAGCTAAAAAGAAATGTAGGCAATAGTTTCATATTGATGATATTCCATCTTTCTTGGCTGCAAATGAAGAAGTAACAAAATGGCTGGGTTTTATCATGGAGACTTGTGATCATAAAGCTTAAAAGCTTCAATATAGAAAAGTTTCGAACACCTAATATTTTGCTTTGCGCTTATTTCATCACAAAAAAGCAGTGTCAAGCATAAAATTGTATTTCAAAATTGTATTTCACAAAATGTTTCATGCTTTAACTATTTTAAAACATTGCTGAATTTCAAGTTTTATAATTTGTTCCGATTTCATTACAAGAACAATAACCTTGAAAACTTGGATGGAATTGACAATAAAGGCACATGTGAGGACGATATTCTATTTGTAAACATTTTTTTTTAATAAACACAATGTTTCTCTATTCTTAGTTTCACAAGTTTTACATCTGAAACTGTTCTAAAATTATTATAAATCAGCTTAGAGCAAAGATTAAATACAAGTCTGTGTCTGACATTTCCATCAATTAAATGAGTACAAGATGTACAGACATTATTCCACCTAGACAAACACATCTTGCAATACAAATATTCCCTGACAGACTGCAGAAGGGCTGAGACCTTATCTATCTACATAGCACATAGTCAAGAATAATTGCAATCCAATAAAATGAAGAATTCTGATTGGTTTAAATCGCATCACGTGGGGAAATCCATTGCACTTTATTTCTGTATAAAATGCAATAGGTCTTTCGGGAAACCCCCGAACTTCGATCGGCAAGACCTGTGTTGTAGGAACTCGAATTAACCTAGTTCCCGATCATCAATGCAACATTTCTAGTCAATCTATTATAAATTAAGTTATTTTCAAAAGAATTTACGATAACAAGCATGCAGTTCTGATTCTGAGACGACGTAAACTTAGAAAACATCAAGTCGACGAAGACCTCCAAGCAACCCTCTCAACTAAGACCGACCACGCCGTTTTCGTTGAAAAATACAGACTAACATGGCAGAAACAAGCTTTTTTGTCATAAATACCTCTACAAATTTTAATGTTGTCGTTTATTTGTGTATCATTTGTTTTACTTTATGACATTTCACTTCGATAGTGAGATAAACACTACACGATCTAAAAATAGAATGAGTAATTTTTTACGCGCAGAAAGTAGACTTGAAGCTTTAATGTTTGACCGAGTATTTTAATAGTTTCTTCGATCTATATGCTTGCAATTATAAGGGACGAGTGTCTTTTTCACTGCGTTTATTGGGGTATAAAGTGCAATTGCCTTAGCACATGGCTTAAACATAACGCCCTACGGGCGTTATTTGCCATGTGCTAAGGCAATTGCACTTTATACCCCAATAAACGCAGTGAAAAAGACACTCATCCCTATACTCTGGTCAGACTGTGTGGATACACAGACTGCCCAGAGAATTGGCTTTGGGCACATGTGAAATTGTTGGAAATGTCACACATAGACTCGTATCTCTTTCAAAAGCCATTGTATGCACAAATACATGTAATATATTAAAAATTGTCTGTTTCTTATATTTTCACAAACATTTCTAGTGATCACATTTTTACTTCATGTACTCACATAAACACTTCCAAAACATTTTTTTGAAGTTTCAGTTCAAAACTGTTGTTAGAATCTTTATATTTATAGGCATTACAATAGCTATGCACTGATCAGCGTTTTATATTTACTTTTGGCATTATGAACATGTAAAAAATGTTCTGATAAAGAATGGATTAACATTGTGTTTTCACAACCTTTCATATTTAAGTGCACCTTATTTATGATATTGTTAAAGTGTATAAAGTTCATAAAAATACATTTATCACTATTTCATTATACGAAATTCATGTACAGCTTACTTTTAAACTATATGAAATTATTTTTGAACTTGAAATATTACACTGTACTTGCAATATTGAGACACAACTGTTGTTGAAAAGAAAAAAATTCTAACAAAAACCAAAGAAAGGCGTCTATAAGCCTTAACGAAATGAACATTATTTGAGCCTGTGTGTGACATTTCCTACAATTTCAAATGCCTACTAAGCAAAGACTCTGGTCAGCCTGTGCATCTGGGTCTTCACTTTGCAGAAATAGTGTCTTTAGAAAGTCAGGCAAACATCTTTTTATACTAGGAGGCAGTCAAGGTTGGTTAATGTTGGCCCTTCACACAAATGTTAAATTGTTTGAAATGTTGCGCATAGGCTCATTAATATTCGTCCAAAATGAAAGGGTTGTAGATAATAGTCAATTATCAGTTTAATAAAAGTATATGTAGTAAATATTGTGAGAAAGGACAGAATAACATGTCATGATCAATTTCTCGCTCATTCAGTGTATTCCAGATTATTTCTCCAGTCATAACAATGTGAGTAAAAAATGTAAATAATTAATAAAGGACCTGGTTTTTACAAGAAATCTGCTTTCTCACAATGTTTCCACAAGCTTTTTCAACAGTCCTAAAGGCTTTATTTAATGTTCCAAAAAGGAAATCTTTGTTGGCATGGGTTGAGAATTATGGAAGCAATTTATAAATGAGTCTGTGTTCACCAAAGAATTTTAATAAGTACATTTTTTCTTAATTTCATATCCTGGGATCTGATTTGACAAAACAAGATATCTTGATCAATCAAGACCCTCGATATAAAATCTAAATTGTAAATGTTACTTTGAAATAATCAGCTACAGGTATGCATAAATCTAAAACAAGAGGGCAGTTGGCCCTGGGTCGCTCACCTGAGAAAAAAGCTTCATTACCTAGGTATGTCCATGCAACCACAGAAAAAGAGATTTTCACTTATTCAATCAGATAACATTTGAAATAATCATTCCCCCCCCCCCCTCTGCTCCTCCCCTGGACATTATTTATTTAAGCTTTTTCCATAAAAGGTCTGTGATCAGCTAATCTATGCCAGATATACAGGCTGAGTCTGAGACTTTTAAAGTTTTCTTTAATGAGTTGATCAATACATGACAAAAACAAAGGCTGTAGGGATTCAAAATTCTCAACAAAGCACTCCCCCCCTCCCCCAAGATGCTCTGCACCTGGTCAGTCTACAGTCATGATTTTAGCTAATTCAATATATCTCCATAAGCTGGTCATCCATACCAATTTTCAAGTCTGTAGGACTCCTGGCTCATTAGAAGAAGTTTAAAGATTTCAAAAATGATCCAAAGTACTACCCCCTCCCCAAGACACTCAGCACCTGGTGACCCTACAGTCATGATTTTAGCTATTTTTATTAATGTCAATATATTGATCACCCATGACAATTTTCAAGTCTGGAGGGTTCCTGATCCAGGAGAAGAATACGGTTAAAGATTTCAAATTTGATCCAAAGTACTACCCCCGGCCCCCTAATGCTCCGCATCTGGTGGCCCTACATTCATGATTTTAGCTTTTTTATTTAAGATCCATATGCTTATCATCCATGCCAATATTGAAGTCTGTAGGGCTCCTGGTTCATTAGAAGATGAAGATTAAAGTTACAAAATTTTCACAAAAGTACTATCCCCTCCCCCCTGGTGCTCCGCACCTGGTGGCTTTACAGTCATGATTTTAGCTATTTTTATTAAGGTCTATGAGCTGATCCTCCATGCCAATTTTCAAGTCTGTAGGGCTTGTGGTTCAGAAGAAGAAGAAGGTTAAAATTTACAAAATTTTCACAAAAGTACTACCCTCTCCCCCTTGGTGCTCCGCACCTGGTGTATCTATAGTCATGATTTTAGCTATTTTTATAAAGGTCCATATGCTGATCATCCATGCCAATTTTCAAGTCTGTAGGGCTTTTGGTTCAGAAGAAGAAGAAGGTTAAAGATTACAAAATTTACCCAAAGTACTACCCCCTCCCCCTTGGTGCTCCGCACCTGGTGGCCCTACAAATAAGATTTTAGCTATTTATATTGAGGTCTATGAGCTGATCCTCCATGCCAATTTTCAAGTCTGTAGGGCTTTTGGTTCAGAAGAAGAAGAAGGTTAAAGATTACAAAATTTACCCAAAGTACTACCCACTCCCCCCTGGTGCTCTGCACCTGCTGGCCCAACAGATATGATTTTAGCTATTTTCATTAAGGTCTATGAGATTATCATCCATGCCAAATTTCAAGGCTGTAGGGCTGCTGGTTCAGAAGAAGAAGAAATTTAAAGATTTTCTTAAATTTTTAACTTTAGTTGCCATAGCAACCAGAGTTTTTCACCGATTTCAATTCTTTTAGCAATTCTTAAAGGGGACCACCTAGGGAACATTTCTGCCAAGTTTGGTTAAAATTGGCCTAGTAGTTTAGGAGGAGATGTCGTTTAAAGAAATTGTTGACGGACGACGCACGACGGACGACGCATGACGGACGGACGCCGGACAAAAGGTGATCACAATAGCTCACTTGAGCACGTTGTGCTCAGGTGAGCTAAAAATTAACCTGGGTTTCTTCAATAATATATGACTTGATAAAAATTTATGTTTAAAAATGTTGTGTTTACACAAAACTTAACACATCAAAATGGGAACTGAAACTTGTTACATATAAAATGCTGTATGTACAATGCGTAGATGATCGATGTATGTATTGAATGATGGGTACAGCGCAAAATTGATTATAATTTGACATTTTAAAAAGGCGAGTGCAACTTGGCACTATGTGCCTAAAAAAATTTAGACACTTACTGAAGTCTTACTATAACATAATAATATCAAGTTTATCTTGTTCTATTTTGAAGTGCAGGCCAATTTATCATACATGACGCTCAAAACATTTTTCAAAATGGCTGCACAGTAGGACTTTAAATTATGTAGTTGGAACATTTCTGTGTAATATTTCTTGAAAAGGCATTCACTAAAATATTTTCCCTTTGGAATAATTTGTGGACTTATTCTATTCTATCATGATTTGTTAGTTTTCTTAGATTGCATCATTAAATTACTTACATTTCAGATAAATTTGACAAGTTGAATAGCTTTGACCACACAGCAAATGCAGAGGTTAAGATAACAGGGGTGACGCTATTTCAAAATTGGCACATACAGTGTTTTGTCTGGATTTGATCACAAGGCCTCTGATTGGCCAAAACATACATCTGGCCCAGTTAGTGCCTAGAATATGACTTGCATTGTTTAAAGGCATCTGATTGGCCAAAACATACGTTTTGCCTGCATGGGCAGTCAGCACAAACAAAGATCAGCATACATATACATGCTGTCTGATCAATATCTGTACTAATTGCTTCTTAATCTAAACCTAAGTACCAGGTTAAAAGTTTTTAGAGCCAGGTTAAAATAATTAAACACTGAGCTTATTGATTCAAGAATGAACCTGCATTGGCCTCTATCATACACAAAAATCAGTCTGAATATACATGCAGCCTGATCTTAGGCTATGTAAATTTTGTACTTGGTTTAGCAGGAAGATGTTAAAACCCTTACACACCTGAAATCGAAATGGACAAAGACTAATTTAAGATTACATATACATGCTGTCAGATACATGTATTAGTCTTTCCTAACTTCTCATAGAACAGACTTAGGGAAAAAATACTGACATGGAGAAACAAATGATGAAGGAAAGACAAATTATAAATGCATGCACATGATGTGTGTTTGTGTGAGGGATGGTTTATTTACATGTAAATGGATTTATATTAGCACTTTTGGTATATCAAATCTATCAATGTTTACACAGTCTCTATTTACAAACATGCAAAATGCAATGAAAATTTACCTTTTCCCACAAACTGAAGATATTATTTGATAGATCAGATTACTTAGCTGTAAACACTTTCATTATTTTCTTTTACCCTTATTTAATTCATGGGATTTAACAACACTTTTTGCAGTATTTCAGTCATATTGAGAGGTAACAGGAGCATCTATCCATGGAACCTGCGTTCAAATTGACAAAACAGTGAAACTGTTAGCCAATTTTACCATGCTTTGCATGTGAACTAGCTAGTAAAGTGGTGTAAACAGTTTGCACCTTTTTGGTATTTCTCACACCAGATTTACCATGACAGCCAAAACATGACATATTTCACTTCATAAATCATAAGGTACAAGGTTGTGGTAGAAATACTTTTTTTTCCATTTAAATGTAAGTAGGAAAAGGCAAATTAATACATTCAGCATGCATCAATTCACAAAATTGGCACAAAAATACATGAATTATTCAACCTTATTAGAAATAAAACAATCCTTTATAAGTTTATCCTCAAACCAGTGGAAGAAATCATAGGACTTTTTCTGAGAACATGTTTTTACACAAAATTTTGAACATTCTTTCTCAGGGGCCGCACATTTTTTTTGTAAAAGCTAATCAATATGTATACTGACCTATCAATTTTTAGTTACATTTCATTGTTTGGTGCTTTACATCATCACTGCTCATTTTCTCTACAGCTTTGTCATGAGCCAGTTACAATGTTTTGTTTTTAATCTTTTAACTTAGAGTTAACTTATTACTATGTGAATTGATGAATTTTCAAATTATTTTGTTCAATTGCTTGTTAAATTATCAAGTTCAAGGTATCTAGACATTTTGACAATTTGCGATTTTGAGGTTTGACCATCAATGGCCTACAAGGTTACACTCATTGTGAACTATTCATTTGTAGTATACTGGGTTACATTTATGACCCATCACGTTTAAAGGGACCAATATGGAACTCTGTAAAATTGAAATTTGATAAAGGATTGGATCAAGCATAGGTAAAGCAAAAGTTTTATTTTGGAAATAATAAATAATGAAGGCGAAATGATCATTCTAGTTTCAGAAAATTGTTCCTTTGCAGAAAATTTCGACCTAGTCTATGCAGATCACACAGTGAGACCAAGGTTAACACTTTTTGCACTTCCCAGATCCAGTTGGTCCATTTTGCATGACGGATCACATATTTCACAAATAGGTCAACACTTATCAGTAGTAAGCATCAATATATAAGCCTGTGTGTGACATTTCCAACAATTAGACATGTGAGTGCATTTCAAACTCTGAGTAGCAAAAATAGCCAAAAATAGAAGTTATATGCTTGCCTGTCTGTCTTAAGATACTTTAAGACCTCATTTATCTACAAAGCACATTGTGGACTGTGCAGATGTGCAGGCTGACCAGAGTCTTTGCTGTGCATATATTCATAATTGTAGGAAATGTCGCACATAGGCTCATATACAGACTTGAAAAAATCTTGCTTTGATCAACCAAAATGTAGTGAGGCTTCTCAATGAGGTTTAAAACTGTCGCTTATTGAGGAGATTGGAAGTATATTACTATTGTAAGACCTCTTAGAGTTTAAGGTACTTGATAATACTACATATGATAAAATGTAGAAATATATGCAAAATATTTCAGAAATGTTATTCCACCTAGCCTGTGTACTCATGTTCCCTGTGTACTCATTTTCAAAATGGGATACAATTTCCGAACGCTTTAAATAATTTTCGCATCTGAAAGACACAGCTTTTCCTAAACAATCCGCCCCTTGTAGGCCATGGACAATCACTAATGATGGTAGAATGGGTATATACATGATGAGGGTGATGTAATGAACACTCCCAGTTCTGTCCCCTTGCATAGTGGACATGATATTTGAGATCAAATCATATACAAAAATAACAATATTAGTCTAACTCTGTCACTAAACTTTCATGGCTCCAGATAGGTAAAGCATCACATTTGACATCATCACGCAAAAAATTCCATTTCAATTATTATCAGAGACTGGCAATACCTCCCTAAAACTGAATTTTTTGACAGGGGTACATATAAAAGGGTATGATGAATATCTAAATGTGTTCTCTTTCATCAAAATTCTATATTGTAGGTACTCATTGGAATTGTCTTGATGAGACAATTCCAATGAGTACCAACAATATAGGATTTGATTGACATGTAGTGGAATTGTTAAGTCTTAAATCAAAATCCATCCATCTATCCAAGCTGGTTGGTAAAAACTTATGTATCTGAAGCATGTGATGATAGTCAAATATTTTGATTTTTGTTATCAAAGAAAACAAACATTTCTAAACCCTCATGGAAAACTTGCTCCCCTTGTTCCTACCCCCATTAATTCACCAGACACTTGGTGAGGACTTGAAATGATTGTTATTTTCCTATCTGGAGCCATACTATATTTGGCTATTTCAAACTACCATATACTAGAAATAGTTTCCACCATTAACCAACAGTATTTTGAGGGGTCAGCTCAAAACTATTCACAGTGCCCATAAATATATAGGCACTTACAATAGTTTTGCAGTGACCCCTTGATTTTCAAAATGACAAAATATGGCATATTGCCCTTAAAATGTTTTACAATCTCACATTTCACCAAACATGTTTTTTTTTTCTAATTTTTCTATCAACCCAGAGTACAACCTGTTCTAATTCCTGATGAAATCTTGTTCATACAACCTTGATTAGCCTTTCCTCCATAAAATAGATAACTTTACCACGATTACAACATCTAGTTATTTCGAGCTCAAAGTAACAAAAGAACTGCAAGGTTTTCTTTTAGTTGATTTTACATTCTAATCTCGTAAAGCTGTAGTTACAGAGTTTCAGAATTCAGCTATCAAGAAATATTCTATCAAGATTTCTTGTTCACAGAAACATTGCTAAAATAAATACATATCCCAAACATTTTCTCCTTTTCCGTTTTTATGTCCTATCATTCCAGGGGGGAGGGATGGAGATTCTTGACTCCCAGTCCCAACTCATGAGGCCTGTTTTACTTAATGTCTTACGATCATTCTTTGTGTAAGTCAAAAATTGAAGTTGCATCTACAGAAGTAACTAAATAGGGAATTCTGCCGTGCATCATCTCATTGAAATCGTCTTCTTAAGACGATTCCAATGATATATTGCAAGGCAGAATCTAACAATCAATGAAAACACTAGGCCCAGTTTGAAATTTTGACTAATGATTAATTTTTCGTAAGAAGTAAAGTGAAACAGGCCTCTGGGTCCAGGCATGATCTTGTGCACATGAAATGTTGGAGACTAATTAAAATGTAACATCTTAATTTGTATTCATTTCTATCACTTTGAGCTCTATAGTTCATTGAAAACATGGTAATAAAAATAAACTGTGACAAAATTGTATCAACAGCTCCTTTTGAATATAAAACAGTTATTGTAGTTCTGTAATTTCAAACCTTTACCAAATGTATCAACAATATTCACAAAATGATACTTTCGAATGAACTGAATGAGGTTAGAATAACACATTCTTTTGTGTTGAAGATATCAGAAAAGAAGACTGCTCTATGCATTAGTTTGTTAAAATATTCTCATATGATCCTGGGAATTTTACAGGCTTTTTACTTGTAAAATGAGGGCGTCCCAACAATGAGTCTTTGAATGCTGGACTCCCCTTAGTGTTGAACCCTGGGCAATCCACTTTTAATAACAACTAACAGATGCAACACTTTTACTTTAAATTTCTGGGTTTTTTTTAACAGGGAAAATGTTGGCATATTAGTTTTATAAATATAATGAGGTTGAATTAGATAAAAAATTTGAAAATTACATTGTTAGTATTTAGTAAAGGTTTAAAATTCTCCTCCATAATGGACGGCTTTAAATCCAAGTTTCTCCTTTTTACTTGAAAAATTTCATTATCTGTAAATAACATTAGGCCATTTTCACCATACCAGTATGCATAGTGATTACTTTATAATAGCACTTAGTAGGTTTGCATAATTGTTTTACATTTAGTTTTTTTTCCCAAGATATGCCTAGTTTTAACAAATATATAGGCACTTACAACATGTTCACATTACATTCTACGTCAGGGCCCGAGGTTATAAAAATTTTCTCAGGCTCAACTGAGAATTTTCTCAAGTTTGGAATTTAAATAAATGTATGAACACAAAGGATTAATGTTAATTAGTTGTTATTTTAACAACTTATTAATATTATCTTTTATGTTTATACATTTATATCAGTAATACAACAGAATTACGGCTTTATTTCATATTGAGAAATTGAGAAAATTTTGAAATGAGAATGAGAAAAGTTTTATAATCTCGGGCCCAGTATTGACTCTTAGTTTCAGTACTCTAGTTGTACAAAGGAATAAGCTAGGTATGAATTCAATACATATGTTGAGTGCATAGTTAAATTTAATAAGTCTTAGATTAATCTTCAGAGTTTGTAGGCAGAAACTCATTCTATAAGGCAATATGTTTCTTCAGAAGACCTTAAATTTGATGGTCTATATTATAGCCTTATTTCTAAATGGGTGGGGTATGGGGCACTGAAGATTAAACTTTTTTTCTTTAGAAAATTACTCCATGTGTAGTCACTCCTCTTCTACCATCAATAAACTTAGTGCACACTGGTTTTATTTCCAAAATGTTGCACACTATGTAAAATGGTGTGGGTGGGATACTTCAATCTCATATTTTGTCTTCCACATTGCTATATAATCAACAGTGTAGCATATTAACCAGTGTGGGTGGGGTGTTGGTTATTCACCAGTGGTTGAACGTGTTAAGTTCTGTGTGTGTGTGTGTTCAGTCCTTGACAAGTTTATAAATATGATGTTGTGTACCATGTTCACTGGTAGACACCTCAAACACATATGCTGTACACAGTAATGTTTCTTGTGTATCTCGATTGCTGACCACCTGAAATATACACACACATAAACATTTACATTTAATTGTGTTTTCCAGGAAAATCTGACATCACTTTGTAATTTCAGCTGTCTTAATACTTTCCTGTTTTACAAAATTTTGGACCTGTCCAAATTCAAAGGTTTTGCAGACAAAAATATAAAGTGGATTTAATTTGAAAAATAACCATTCTGTAGGGGAGAAAAAAGTGTGGAAAAAGAAGAAATTGCTTGTTAGACGCAACTTCTTCTTTTTTTCACATTTTTTCTCAATCATAAAATCACAGGCACGTAAAAAGCAGGATTTAAACAGCAAAGGGTTAAGAAAGTGGACCCATAATAGGTCCACAAAATTACAGAAGTAATGAACTTTAACAGTGTTGACCGAGGTTTCCTAATGATTTTCATTATATATATATATATATATATATATATATATATATATATATTCTCTTTTTTCCTTCATGTTTATGCTTTTTATTGCCTTCAGTTCATAGAAATTCAGTTTGTGGGAAAATTGTTACATTAACACTTACAGTGGTCACGCGTTATCTCGAGAGGGCGAAATCTCGAATTCGTGCGAAAGCTCGAGCTCACCTTTCGGTCCCGACGCGTCTTACTCTATTTTCTTGTTGGTTAATACTGCACTTACTCGAACGCGCGATTGCTCGATCTCTCGAGCATCAATCTCAGTCCCGTGGTCAAGTTTTACTGCATTCACTCGAGCAAAGGGGTTCGCACCTTTTTGACATCCATTGTTTTGCTTCAAAATTATCATACAGCGCGTATTTGTTATTCCGGCCCATCGTCAAGAATACCTTTAGGTCTTTTTCACGGGTTTCGACAAGTCAGACGACTTGTTTTCACACCTCTCTGTATGCCACACTTATTCAATTTTAGGGTGTAAATGACGGGAATTTAATGATCAGAAAATAATTTTGAGACTTTGAAACAACAATAAAACAAATAGGTATTTTTGTCGAATCAATGTTATCATCATTTTGAAAGTCTTTCGAAAATCATCCTTGTGAGTGATTCAGCAAATTATTCATCTTTATAACGAAAGATTTTGTCGATTGCCCATCGAAACATCATAACTAAACTTTTCAGCTGTAGTTTCAATGTTTCGGTCACCCATCGATAGTGTGAGGCACAAAAATCCAGTAACTGAAAAATGCTTTGAATTTTTAATTGTCTTGAAGGAAGTTAGCTCCAAAGAAAACATTACGAGTAAAGAAGGACTTGCTTGCAACCTCGCCTATCTTGTGACTGATAAAACGTCTAAAATTTTATCATTGAGTAACGATTGCTACGAAAATATTATAAGGAAGAAAGAGTTTTCATGTTATAATACCTTTCATTCAAATTGCTACATGTACAGAGAATAGACACCGCTAACATCAACGCCGACACCTTAATCGACTTTTTTTTCTTTTTGTTCTATTTTAAACGCTGAAAATTTGACCAAATTAACAAATCGTTTTATATCATATCATTGGTACTTCATAAAACTATTCCTCTAGGAGTATTTTATATAGGTACTGCAAATTTTGAAGGCAAAGGTTAGTTCAAAGTGAAACGTCTTTGTAGAGGATAATTCTGCGTACTGGCATTAACTCGAATCATGCGATGACTCGAGCAGATTGGTCGGTCCCGTGTGTGTTCTAGATATCGCGAGACCACTGTATAAGGCATTTAGTTCTTTTGGAATTGGCATAATTTTTCATGTCTTATGGATTATCAATGTTTAGCATTTTTTAAAAAATATTGATTTAAGTACCAATTTTATTGTCATTTAGGCAGGTTGTCCTGGAAAACGGATCTGATATAGTTTCCTTTCTTGCATTGAAATGTGTTATCCAGGATTACCACTAAGTAATTTCCCTGGTGTAAAAGGTGACAATCCTACCAACTGTATTTGAAAGCATTGTTTGTGATGTAAAATTATTCAGGTTAATACCAAGAGCCTTGATGAAAGATTTTGGCTCAGCAGAGAATATTGAAAGTTTTTCTGATATTGATCAATTTATTTTCATCATATTGTGGAAATGATAACAGCAATAAGTTCAGGAAGATAATCCTAATACCAGATGACAAAGTTTAATAAGCTGTTATAAACAACTTATTAATATTATCTTTTACTTTCATACATTTATTTGAAATTAAAATTTGAGAAAATTCTCAGTTGAGCCTGAGAAAAGTTTTATAACCTAGGGCCCAGATTTCTTTGTCTACCTGGATGAAAAACTTTCTCAGAAATGAAGAAACCACTTGTTACAAACAATTTCATAATTTTCCATGTCTTTCTAAGCCTCTATTTCATAGATACACAAAATGAAAATGTATGGAAATATATTAAACAACTATTAATGACAGAAGAGAAAGCTCCTGAAACTCAATGGCCCACTGACCTGTAAAATGGTGAAGTTTTCCAACACACTGTTCATCATATATTTTTCTGGAAGATGTTTAAGTTTGTGTATAAAATTGATCATGTATTCACACATGGGAGACCGGTGTATTCTGTAGACAAATCGACCATTCTCAAACCTTGGATATTCAGTCTGGAAAGAAATGCAGAAATGCATGTTACACAAAGAATAAATAATTTGTTATCTATACACATGTATGCCTATATAAAGTACAGTCACTTAAAAAGCAGAAGAATGATTAAGATCTACATGAAGAGGAGAGCCTTTACTGAACCATTTTCAGAAACTCGTTCTCCATTAAATTGATAGTAATATTCCACAATTGACTTCACTATCTTTTTTTCATCATTGATTTGAAATTTCACCTTTGGGTTGTTTTTTTTTTATTGAATTGGTTTTTATGCTCCTTTCAACATTCTGTTAGTTACATTGCAGTGGCCAAAGCATCAAACAATGGATACCTTGTATTTCTAGCACCAGTACTACTATTACAAACTTTCCTGCCTCCAGCTCCTATCCCACATAGGTCTACAATTATCAAGCCATTAGTGGAAGACAAATAGTCAGAAAGGAAGAGTGCCCCAGTCTGGTAAAATTTGGTTCAAATGTCCAATTATTAATGTGCTCTCTTGGGCTTTAAACATTGTGTCAAAAGACATAACCACATGACCAGTGGTACAGCTTTTCTCAGGTTTACAGTCTATTACGCCCTGACCACTGAGACAACATAACCCCTCTACACAGTCATTCTTTCTCAAGATTTAGTTATATTCTACAATACTTAATAGGGATCTAATCTATATATCAATGGGTCAAATCAAACCTAATGTAATCTATAGGCACTTAGCAGGGTTTGACACTAACAACTTTTTGCCACAAGTCTGAAGGACCTGTAAGCCAAAGATAATACAGATTCTCCCTGATAACAACAGGTCCTGCATGAAAACCATGTTTGATTTTGCTAGGAAAACATTGTTGAAAAGAAGAAATTGCTTATGACAAGCAATTTCTTCTTTTCTACAATGTTTTCCATTTAGTATTTCAAATTTTAGTATTGGAAAGGCTTCTATTTTTAAAACAAGAGCTGTCACTGTAAGATGACAATGCCCCTGACACCGCTTTGATTTAGAAGTTATGGCCAATGTTAAAATTTTTGGACGGAATGACGGACGGACGGACAGACGGACGGACAGACGGACGGACGGACAAGTCAAATTTATGATGCCTCCCTATCGGGGGCATAAAAACGCCATTAACTAAAGGCCTGAAGGACCTGCGTCATGTTACATCTACCAGTCCTCCCTGCTTCGAGTGATTCTATGCTGACCCCTAAAATTCTCAATGTTTAAATCATAAACATACTACAAGAAGCATTCTAGTAGTTTACGCTTAACAAGTACTCCAATCGGTGATTCTTACCTCAACTTTTTCGACGACTTGTTTTCCAAATGAACACACTTTAGTTGAACATGTAATGGTCATGTTCTCACTGGACTCGTATTGACTGGTTACACCATAAAAAGCACCGGCTTCATCTTGAACGTTTGTATTGATATCCGCCTGAAGTCAACATACAATGAACATATATTCATTATATCTCTTCAAAGGGGGACATGAAAAGATCAATATGTATGGGGTTTAACACCAAAATCAACATTATTGCAGTTGTATTGTGATGGCTGGTGCACCTACCCATGGTTTCCTGTCATTTTTCACACAAGTAGAATAATATTTCATCCCAGTCACCAACTGCTCATTCCACTTGGGCGTACTGCTTATGATACACCCATCAGATTAATTTTGTAAAATGCTGGATGAAAGTTGGCAAAGATGAGTATAAAACTAATGACCTCAAGGTTGACAGTCTGTGTTAATATATGTGACCCGTCACGCCACCTGGAAATTCTGTATAATAAATATTTGAAAAGTAGATTGGGTCCAGCATAGGTCCACCAGAATTCACATCTCTCAAAAGTTCTCTAACAGGAAGGTAGATTGATCATTCTAGATTCAGTAAATTATTTAAGAGAAAAAAGCATTCAGCACAGTCTGACTAGGGTCGACACTTTACACACTTCCCGAATGGTCCCTTTTCGTGTGACTGGTCACATAAACTTACAGGCACTGCAGTGGTTAAGAACTGACCTGTGGAGTTAGTATTTCAATATCAACCAGTTACTTTTTTTATGAAATGATCTGGAAAGGGGCAAGAAAAGAACCATTATTGTCATTAACAATCATCACCAATCCCAACAAGAACATGTATTTTGATGCTAAAATAAAAACTGGTATAAAAAAACATTTTGGGAAAAGGAGATATTTTGTGTTTGACACAATTTTCCTTTCATAAACTTCTCAGTGTAACCTCTTACAGTAAGTGTAGAAGGGGTCTTAAAAATTCATTATTTGTTGAACTGAAGTTAGTTAATAAATTACTACTGTCCATCAAAACAAGAAACAAGTTTTACTGTTGTTCTAGTAACCTAGTGTTGACATAACAATTTATTTACAGCTATCACTCAATTATGGATGACATTTAAATTTTGTTTTATGGTTTATACTTTTTCGTCTTTCAGACAAGTTCTATGATTTATTGATATTGTATAAAGATTAATCTTGATCGATAGCATAGTGAGCACTAACTAGGATTCATAGTACAATCTAAACCTTTACATACAGCTTCAGAAACAATAGGAATAGTTAATCAGTCCCCTCCCCCCCTCCTTATTTTTTTCTAAATTTTTCCAGACTGATCCAAGTTCAAAAAAGTTGCAAATAACAACAAATAGTGGTTGCACTTTGAAAGAAAACCAGCTGAGTGGTGGAAAATTTAAGCAAGAGGAGAATTCGCTACTTGCCATTAAAATAGGGGTTACCCAATACTTGCACAAACAAGATGTGTTTGTGAAACACAAATGACCCCGAAAAAGCATTTTTTTTTAAAAAACTTGACAGACGTCCTTGACACATGACCTAAACCTCTGTAGATGCACACCATTGAGATCTTTAAATTTTTAGAATAAGTTTTGCAGACAAACAGACAAGGGTAAAAAAATATGATCCTAATCTTTCGATGTAGGGGTCAAAAACAATTTGATAACCTCCAGGAATTTTAAAGCACTGATTCCCTTTCTTTTTCTTTATTATTCCTTGTACAGCAAACTCTGCTACAACCATATTGCTTAAAATGATATTACGCTTAGAAATAACTTGGATTTTCTGGTCATAACAAAGTTTTTTGTGAGAATAATCATTGGTTGTATCATTTTTTTTAGAAAACAGAGCATGCTTTCCTGTCCATAAAAGATTGTCATAACTGAAGTTTACTTAATTAGTAGGAAATAACCTTACCCAAAATTTGACTAAGAAGAATGCAGACTGAGGCCCTTTATCATATAATTCTTTCAATCCGCCTTTCTTCTCAGGAAATTTGTCATAAATTTGTCGTATATCAACAGACTGAAAAAGATAAGTACATATTTAACTCTTACAGGTAAAATGTAGTATGAAATCCTCTTTTTCAACAATTTCATCAAAATCAACAAAGTTACTGGATATGGTTTTGAGAGTTAATTTTATCCTGATTTGTAAACACCTTGGGCTTAATGAGAACAAACGAGCATTGTGGACATAGATCAAACCAGACTGCACTAATGCGCAGTCTGATCTTTATCCATGTATTCAGTTATAATTTTGATACAGTTAACTTTACTTTCTGAAATAAGTCTAAAATCAGAAATTGGGAGTTATCATCTCCAAAATTATTGGTTGTACAAGGAAAACTCAGAAAACTCTTGTGAATAGAAGATAATCGTTTTTTTCATTGTAAGATCTATTTTTATTTCATTTTGTGAACAACAAAAGCTTTATTTTAACGAGGGGCAGAGCCATGAGTGAAAATATAACTTTTATTGTTCATAAAATGAAATATCAATTGATCTTACTCGAAAAACAAACAATTATTCCATTTCTTTAAGGCATAAATAAGACAAATTGTGAAAATCATTTTGCATGTGATTGCTATGCATAGTTCACAATGACGCCACTTTTTTTTGCTCCACTTAGATTACGTCAGAAAGTGTGAAATGAAAGAAAGCAGGGTAAAAGTTTTGATAATTTCACTGATAATGAAATTCCACTGTAATTCCCTAATAAACTACCGAAAAGCATTATTAAAGAAATTGTTGTAACATCCATCAGTCAACCAATTTATCAAATCTTTCCGACAGGAAGCTTTATATGCTTGTCACATCATTTCTTTGGTTGGCAACTAAAATTTCATAACTACAGCTTATGCAAGAGTAGGCAGTAGTAACTTAGGTGCAGGGGTTGAAAAATCTTAAAGACCCAACTAGTCCTGTAGGACTAGTAACCATAAATTTCAACTCGCCCTTAAACCAAATGAGCTCGCCCTTCAAAATTAATAAAATGTAGGTAACCGTTAGTCTTATAACAAGAACACAAGTCATTTGAATTGGTTGAAATTTTCATGATCCGGGTATAAATTCAACTCATTGTGACAGTACTTGAATGAAATCAGAACTTTCCACCCAGTGTGCATTGAAAGGTTTGTTCATATGACTTGTGTGGAAAGGCATGTTCATATGACATGGTTTGCTATTTTGTATTCAATATTAAAGAGAGGGGTAATCTATGTGGTCTCAACATGTACAGAAAAATATCTTAATGAGCAACACAGATAATAAGGAATTTGGGATATTAGCAACCTGGACCACAAAACCATTTCTTCTTTAGCCTATGAAAAATCCGATGGATAATCGACACTCTTATCAATGAATCTCACGAATAATAGAAACAATTTTTTTGAACCAGTACCATATTTTATTGAATATTAGAAACAATCGGGAGATTAAATGCGGACAAAAAAATTTATTAGAATACAAATAAACAATTTTTGACCTGGAATAACTTCTTTGCTATAGATATATTTTTCTTTAGTTGTCCGAGTTTTAGCTACGCTTTAAACAACCAATGTCATCCCGCTCGGCTTTTTGAAATTATAATTGGTGATCGTTGAAATGCGACCCGCTCCCTTTTTTAGTGTGTGTGTGTTTATTTTGTATTTTTGCTGTTTTATAATTTTTTATTAAAAGAAAATCTCTAAAACCATCCCTAACATCTTTCTCAAAGAATTTGAAGGCTTTTGAAAGGGTGCAGATATGATTGAACGCAGCAAGTGTACATTACCGAAATTAGATTAATTATGCGTGCATAAAAATTGCTGTTTCTAAATAATTTACTAATGAAAATTACTTACTTCAAATAAAAATATAATCCTTATCAAAATATCTGAGTGGTAAAGATGTGAGAATATCATAAGATTTATTTTGAAACCAATCTTTAATATGACGTCACTGTATAAATTTCTCGGAGAATGGCCTGACTTCAAAAGGACCGCCGAACACCTGTACTGGGCGAGGTCATCTGTGTTTTCACAGCAACACAATTTTCTCTCGTGTTTACACGATAGTCTCATTAAATAGTCGCATAAATAGTGGATATAAAGATATAACGGATAGTCTTTAGAAGGGTAACTGAATTCGTTTCGGCTCATCCAGTTTACGACTCTCATCGTCGGAACATTTATTTTTTTAAAAGACAATCTGCAATTTAGAAGCCGTTGGAAATTGGGAAATATTAATTGCGACCACGATGCTACATTGCAATGGTCATTTGTTTAAAGATGAGCTTTTCCTTGCATGTTTTAAAGCCTAGATTTGTACTCGCCCCGTCGGACTAGCTCACCCAAAATTCTACTCGCCCTCCGGCAATTTCTACTCGCAAATGCGAGTGGGCGAGTGGAATTTTCAACCCCTGAGGTGGCCTATCAATTATCTTCTGTACTTTTTTCGCTCTTGACAATATCCCCAAATGTACCTGTTAATTTTGTTTAAAAATTGTGAAGGAATGACTGATTATTAAAGGTCTGGATATAAACAAATATAACCAGTTACAGATAGTGAGAACAAGAGATGTTCCTAAAACATTTATGCCCCCGATAAAAGCAGGTCAATGGCCTATTCTTTGTCAATCAACAAAGGGCAATAACTCACAAAATATGATGAGTAGAGTTATGGTTCTTAAGCACTGCACTTCTCCTCAATGAGATCTATCCACCTATGAAGTTTCATGCTTCTAGCTTGCATACTAAATGAGATATGCCATGGACAGACCGACCGAACGACAAGTGCAAAGCAATATACCCCTCTTCTTCGAAGGGGGGGCATAATAATTTATAAACAAAACATATATAATGTATATTCATTATGAAGACAACTCAAATGAGTACTTAAAACAAAGGATTTGAGAAATAATGATTTTGGATAGCAATACAGCCTCTTATCTAGACTTCTGAGGATAAACTTTTTTTACTTACCTCTAATAATGGATCGGAGTAGCTTGCATTTGAACTAATATGGACAAACAAATGTTTGTGATACTGAAACGATAAACATATCAATTTTATACATAATGAAGTAAATATGTTGTTTTAGATCTGAGTGTAAATTATCAACCTGGATAAGACATTGTAGTCTGTTCACATTCAAGTCGAGAACTTTTGTAATTGATTGATTTTGTGAGTGTGGATTAATGCTACAATACATAATTAGTGTTTGTTTGAATGTCCCATTTACCTATGCTTTAAACTAACTTTTTTTTTTCAAATGTTTGTTCAAGCCATATGCAGATTGACCTTTGCAACTTTATAGGTCCCATTTTGGTTGTTGCTGGGGTTATTTTGCAGAAAGAATTTATTTGTTTGTTTGAATGGGATTTAACACTGCTTTCTACAATCTTTCAGTTATATCATGACGGCTGGAGCACCTTACAATGAATTCCTGGCATTTCTCACACCAGTATTACCATCATATCCTTTCCTAGCTTCCAGCTGCTATCCCACATAGGTCTACAATTATCAACCGAATGGGGGGAGACAAGTTGTCGGAAAGGACAAGTGCCACCATCAGGGTTCGTACCCATGACCTTGTGATTAGGAGGCCAACGTGCTGCCAACTGTGCTATGATGTTAGCTCCCATATAAAAACCCTTTATTTTGCAAGTAAGATGAGGCCTTTCATCATACCAGATCAAACTATGAGCAGGGGGTTTACCAAGCAGGGCAGTTTTCTTTTCAAACTTTCTTGGTCCAAATTTAAGACCTTATTAATTCAAAGGGATTTGCAAATAACATTAGCATGGGTCTACTTTTAATTTTGAAAGTAAATAATTTTTTGAATTGTTAAGGAACTATTGTGGAGAATAAGAGATTGTATTTAAGAACAAAGCAAATTCTTCTTTTCCACTTGGTTTTCTCCAATTTGCATATTTTGGACTCCTTACTTTTAACTTTGACTCTGTGATTTCATAAGCTGGGAGTCTCCTGTACTCCTTACAGGGAAAGACACTAATAACTTCTATCAGTAAGGAGTCCAATGGACTCCCAACTTATAAAATCAAGGAGTCCAAACTAAAAGGAAGAACTCCAATTTTTTTTAAATGGGGATAACATTGTGGAAAAGAAAAAATTACAACTTCTTCTTTTCCACAACAGCTACAAGCAATTTCTTCCTTTCCACAACTGTTACAGGTAACTTCTTCTTTTCCACAATATTTCCCCCCAAAAGAAGATGGCTTTCATTAAAAAAATCCTAGATGAAAGCAAACATTATGTATAGTAACTTTAGTTTTGACAGAGATGTACAGGAAACTGTCCTGTACAAATAAACTAAATATTCTCATGTAAATCAGGGAGGACATCAGACTCTGTACATGCAAAATGAAGTCCAAACTTGTGAATGAGTAGTACCGGGCTCCTCTTAGTGTTGAACCCTGACTTACCCACAGAAGTTAGTGTCAAACCCTTGAGACATCAAATTTTATTCAAGTGGGCTAGCCTATACAAATTCAATGTTTATTACCATATTAAATGAGTGTCTGCATTTCTAATGATTTATCACTATTGTTTAATTATGTATGTTAATTGAAACATTAACAGGTGTAAAATTCTTACAGCTAAAATTAATGATCATATGCTAAACAAAGGAAGAAATTATCATTTCCTTTCACATAATATCCTCTTTAAGAGATTTTTTCACCTTTTTTAGAATGGAACTGTCTCACTGTGGATGATCATTCTTTATACAATTCTTTAACCATTTTTGAAAAAGGTCACACAAGGAACATTCTAGTAAAGTTTTATTCAAATCAGCCTAGTGATTCAGAAGAAGAAGTTTTAAGATTGTGACGACAGACTCAGGGTGATCCTAAAAGCTCTCCTTGAGCATGTTGTGCTCAGGTGAGCTAAAAAGAGGTAGGTTGTCTTTGAGGGCAATTTTGACAAGAAATGACAAACCATTTATTATTTGAAAAGTCTGAAAGATGCTAACCAAACCTGCCTTTGGGGCAAAAATATTAACAAATAATTTCATTATTTCAATCACATTACCATGGTTGGACCACTTAACCATTGATTCCTGATATTTCTCACACCTTTACTATTACTAAAAGGTTTTTGCTAGTGTTTGAAAATAAGAGTCAAAATAAGATATTAGATTTTGAGGGTCAAAATTCTGGTTTGAGGGTCAATAACGAGCACTATTACTACTTCCGTCCAAGCCTCCGGCTACTCATGAATAGGTATGATCCAAACATGTCTGAGAGAACCAAATGGTTGTGAGTCCAATGCAAAGATTTTACAATACTATCATAAAGTACAAAGAATAAAAGGGAAACTCACAATATTTTCTTCCTATACAGTATAGAAGTGTGATTTTATAATTAAAGTTAAATAAATGTTAAAGAAATAACAATAATTTTGACTTGTTTGGCGCAGACCTGCCAAACTAGATTTCAGGGATCAAGCCTAAAGATCTTTTGTTAACAAGCTTCATGAGTTTGAAAGTTAAATAAAATTTCAAAAGATGGACGTGATCCAGCTTTAACTGCCTATTTGCATATAAGCAGTTACATCTGCTTTGCAATGAGGAATCAATTTGATAATTTCTTAATGACAAGATTGGGGTAAAAAATTGATAAGTTTACAGCTATTCTTCAACAATTCAATGCATGAATTCTGACTGTCAGGAATATTACAGGTAAATTTATTACCTTTTGTTTAATAAGTTATGATAATTGTTATATTAACAGGTGTAAAATTCCACTCAACAACTGGACGTAATTACCCCACTTTTGTTCATGCAGGAATTTAATCATTTCCTTCATTTGAATTTTGATGTAAATGAGCAGCTTTTTTTCACAGAGCACCTAATAAAGTTGCTCAATTTAGCAGCAATGATTTCTTGAATCATTTCTCAAGTTTTAGAAGTCCAAAACCTGAGATTATCAAACTTTTCTCTTTCTCAACTAAGAATTTTCTTAAACTAAGATTTCGAAGAAATGTATGAACATAAAAGATAATACTTATATGTTGTTATTTATAAAAACTTATCAATGTTATCTTTAACGTCCATTCATCTTTTTTGGTTTACAACAGATTTTGAGCTTTATTCTTAAGTTGAAATAAGAGAAAATTCTGAGTCGAGAATAAGAAAAAGTTTTTAAACTGAAATTGACCTAAGACAGTTTCGAGTTTAAGAGCACCCCTAAAGCTTGAGAGACTATTTTGATTTAATTTCAAGATTATCAAATTTTACATCAAGGTTTAACCCTTTCCTGTTTTACAAAATTTTGTACCTGTGTAAATTCAAATGTTTTGCAGACTAAAATTTAAAGTGGATTTAATTTGAAAAATAACCATTCAGTAGGGTAGAAAATTGTGTGGAAATAGAAGAAATTGCTTGTCAGAAGCAATTTCTCCTTTTTTCACAATGTTTTCTCAATCATAAAATCACAGGCGGTAAAAAGCAGGAATTAAATGGCAAAGGGATAAAAGAATCATATCCACACTTACAGAATCTGCATCTCTTTGTTGTTCTAAAAAGGCTGAAAACTCTACGAGACGTAATTTTGGCCCTGCTATACTCCGCCCCTGCCATGGCGGCATCATTTCATTATTCATGGAGGGAGGTGGTTTTGTGTCCAGACTGTACCCAGGGGCACCATACGGGGGTTTAACACTGCAATGGACAATTCATATGTAATTGACATTGTAATGTATATAATCCTACAACAGCAGAAAAAATGTTTAGAAGCAATTAAGAAAGATACTACTTCATGTGACATTTAATTTGAACATTTCAATAATTGTGGTAAATATATTTTTCTACACTTTTTCTTTATATAGTGTTGCTAGAAGGACAAACACAACAATTTGTGACCTGTCATGTAAAAATGGACAAAATTGATACTCCTTAAAGATTTGAAATGTTGTTTGAGGTAAACCAGATGTCATATTTTAGAAATTCAAATACAGGAAGGTAGAATGATCATTCTAGGTTCAATAAATCAATTAAAAGCCAAGTGTTTAAACTCTAGACAGTTAGCACAGCCAGTCTGACTAGGGTCTCCAGTTTTGCAGGTCCCTTTACATTTATGTGTGCAAAAAGGAATTGCAAATATCTTCAATTTACGCAAAGAGGCAAGGTTTTAAAGTATTGCTTACAGATACATGACACCATAGGCATTGAAATCAAAATAAACTTAAGATGCTAAATAGGTGAATTTTTATTTCAAATGAGCTTAAAAGATAATCTACTTACTCTCCTTGAGCATTAGGATGCTGCCAGAACTGAAAAGAAAGAAATCATACTTATAAACTTGTAGAAATACATTCATTTATCATTATTAACCCTTTTTTATGCTGAAGAAAACTCTGGCGAAATAATATCAAAATAAAAAGTTCTGTATTTCCTGTTTGAAAGCCAACATTCAATTTCTAAAATACAATTTTGAAACTTTTCTGGTATAAACAGGAATATCAGGTGGTAAAGACCAAGATCAAACTGCACATATGTGCAGACTGATCTTTGTCCATACCTCCTGCAAAGCAGGAATATTCCAGGTTCAGCATGATAAGGGTTAATCAGCATACAAGAAAATTTGATTTTGTTGTTTCTTATGATAAGCAGGGGTGTGGAATTCCTATGGCGGACTTGTCCAACACCATTTTTTTCACCCTGCAGGCAAGTACTTTTTTGTGCCACTAGTCAATGGGCAACTTAATAAAAGAACAAATATCAAAAAGGTATTATACAAATCTAAGAGATTGATTATCATAATGTTAATATCAATGGGTAGAAAACATTGTTTATAATGAAGAAAATGCTGGAGTCCAGCATTTTCATCTTTTAAAATCAATGTTTCTCAAAATTGATTGATTTTCTTTTTTGATGACATGTTGTTTTTGATCCAGGACAAGTAGAAAATCATCTTTTCCTTGTCCAGGGACAAGTGAAGAAATTCTATATTTCCACATGCTTGATGATATGAGAATTTTTTTAGGTTTATGCCGACTCGTCATTATCATATGAAACAAGATGTGTTTGTGAAACACAAATGCCCCCGACACGGCATTTTTTTTCAAAGTTTGACCTTGTCAGATGACCTTGACCTTGTCACATGACCTTAACTTTGGTACTAGCGGATGCGGATCATTGAGATCTATCATCATGCAAAATATTAGCTTTGTATCTTGAATAGGCTTGAAGATATTGGCAAGGTTAAGTTTTCGGGTTAAGTTTTTTCAAAGTTTGACCTTGACAGATGACCTTGACCTTGTCACATGACCTTGACTTTGGTACTAGCGGATGCGGATCATTGAGATCTATCATCATGCAAAATATTAGCTTTGTATCTTGAATAGGCTTGAAGATATTGGCAAGGTTAAGTTTTCGGGTTAAGTTTTTTCAAAATTTGACCTTGACAGATGACCTTGACCTTGTCACATGACCTTGACTTTGGTACCAGCAGATGCGGATCATTGAGATCTATCATCATGCCAAATATTAGCTTTGTATCTTGAATAGGCTTGAAGATATTGGCAAGGTTAAGTTTTCGGGTTAAGTTTTCGGACAGACGGACAGACAGACAGACGGACGGATGGACAGACAGACAGACGGACGGATGGACAGACAGACAGACAGACAGACAGACATGAGTAAAACAATATGCCTCCGATCTCTCGATACGGGGGCATAAAAAACATCATGCAAATTCTTAGTTTTTCAAACTTTTTTGAAGGAAGACAAGGTCAATAAAGGACTGTTATTAAGTAATTTAGTTGAACTTTGTATAATTTCTGAGTTGTAATTTTCATTCATGAATATGAAGCAACATCCATCTGACTTTGCAATCAATCAAATGTTTCCAAAAGATCCTTGAAAAAGACTGATTGATTCTTATTCTTTAAATCCCACATATTTTACAAACATAACAATATGGAATATGAGTAACTTTTTCTGTCCGCTCCTTACTTTAAGAACTGAGAAAACTTATTTAAAGATCAAGAACATGCTTTTAAACAGGATGAAATTGTAAGCAGCAGGAAAGAAATTTGAACAATAGGGCTAGTCAACAACATCAACATGCTTGTAGGAATGGCAACATAACAACAACATTGTGTGCAGAAATATAACAACATTAAACAATATAACAGCGGCAAAACTGAATAGAAAATATAACATAGAACATCAACATGGAAGCTAAATTTTACATGATTGGCCTTTTGCCTTTAAATGGCCTCCACTATCAGAGCAGATGAACCTTTAAAAAGACCAAAGCAATTGGTCAGAAGTGGTGGAAAACTTTGTAAATGCAAATTTGTTAGTTTATTGTGGTATATACTTAAGCTTTAACTTAAAATACAGTAAAGCTCTAATAGAACCCCAGAGTTCTATTAGAATTATGGCATTTCCATTTAATAGAAAGGTATGGGTTTTTATTTAGGCTGTGCTACACAATTGTTAAGACAGTGAAAAAAAATGTCCAAAAATGAATTCAATCCGCAAAAGTTATTATTACATTTGATTGGGGGAAAAGGTGCATAGAAGTTTTAGCGAACCTTGATTTTGCAGGTATGGGCTTTTATAAGAGGCTTCAACAGTTTGTAAAATCACGTAAAAAAATAGTCGATTTCAACCTCCCAAAAAGGGGATGGTATAAATAGAGAATTGGACTCTATTAGAATTCTTACGGTACATATAATGAGTCGCTTTTGAACACTCAATTTAGATGTTCACCGGTGAGAGACAGTGGCCTAACCCACTGCTACCCAATTCTATATTTGATTAACTTAGATTGGATAATAAACGGTCAGCCCATAAGCAGAACCCAACAATGGTGTTGCTCAAACCATAGGCATTCAGTACTAGCTTAAAGCAATAGACTGAATTCTCCGAGGTTTCAATTGGCAATGTCGCTCAAATGAACTATTTTTATAAAACATGTCAGCGAACAAAAATATGATTACCTAATTTGTACTTCAGAAATATTTTTACTATCTTGCCATATACAATTGTTCTCTATAAAGAAAAATAATAGCACTTTTTGTAGTTAGCTGTAACCTCTTTTAATTTGGACAAGTCTTAATTTTGCAAAAATTAGAAAAGGGCCCTGTAATAAACTGCAGGCTGATAAAAGACATAATTTGTGTGAATGTGTTACAGTGTGTGATGATAATAAATTGGTGCATCTACATTGAGATAAACACTACAGCTGCTGAGCTTTCTCACTCAATCCAGCTAGTCAAACACTTACATTTGGATTAGGTGGTGCCCCGGGGTACCCAGGACGGACGGACGGTGGGGCATACCCTGTTGGAAGCCCCGGTAACCCAACTGCCTTACTGTGTATGGCACTGGCGGACACTATCTGCGCGGACGACATTGCCGCCATACTTTGTAGTGCTTTGTCCTTTGCGGCTTGGTCCTGAAAGTTGGAAAAGTTCTCCTGGGGGAAGAAAAAATGGTTATTGGGAATGGTAAAACAAGGCAATCAAGGCAACAACATAAAATATGAGGCCAGCGCTAGAGAAAAGGGGGATATTTTGATGTTAGAGTCAAGTTTTTTATATAAGTACCATTAAACCTATGTTGTTGATACTCATATAAAATGTCTATTTTATAATTGTCAAGCTTTTTAAAATCCTAGAAAATATTTCATCAAAAAAGTGCTGAAATGCACTGATTAAGTGGCGTGGTTTTTTTTGGAAATAAGATTTTCTAAACGTTTGTTTTAAACAAAGAAAAAATCAGGTGGTGATGACTAAGATCAGACTGAGCAAATGTGTAGACTAATCTTTGTCTATCCCTCCTGTCACTGCAGGAATATTTGGCAAGTCGAAGTCAGCAAGTCAGCAAGTAGGGACAGTAGGGTTAAATGTATACCAACATCTCAAAGTTTCAACCTGGCAGTCATAACCCCCTTTTTGCTAGACATCTGTATGAATTATACCATATTACAATATTTTGATCTAATAGTACTATTATACATATCAATACATTGCCATACAGAAACAAATAAATGCAACTAAATAATCAACAGGCAAGCCACAATAACAAACTACACAAGATTCAGTTTATTCTTTACGGTGTAACAGGACTCTGCATTTGTTAAGGTAGTGGAGCCATAATAGTTTCTGCAACATTTCGGAACGCATGACAACGTTAACAAAGGTTTCAAAATGAAATCATTAGGAAACCTTGGTTCACACTGCTTAAGTTCATGACTTCCGAAAATTGCAGAGCTATTTTGGGTCCACTTCCTTAATCAAGGTTTCATGAATTTGAAGATTAACTGACTTATTAAAGTTTTTTTTTGACATTTAGTAGTTTAAATTGGTTTATTCATGACATTTAGCCATAGATTTTGGTATTTCTCCTATTGTAATGTGACTGTATTTTCTATTTTTAACAATTTTACTTCATATCGGAGACAATTGTGCAGCTTTCTTGAATTTTCTTGTTAAAAAATATATTTAGGAGAATGATATGTTCTTTGCAACTGTATTATCAAACAACTACCCGTATATGTCACATGCTGTTTCCCGATTTAATTAGACTGATCAAAATTAAGTCACTTTCATTTGCATGGCATGCAAAGGGTATTTTCATTTTGTTAAAATTTATGAATGGAGCGGGGGTTTTTTTGTTTTATTTTGAGGGCTCAGTGTGATACTATTGTAAGTGCCTTTTAATATAGGCAATAACAGTAGTATTGTCCTGACCCCTTGGTTTGTCTTTTGATTGATTTTAAGGGTTTAACACCATTTTCAACATTCTTTAAGTAAAGATCTCGATATCTTGAGCACCCTCCTACCTCCAATTTCTCTTGTGCAATACTAAAACATCCAATCCAATCCCCTGGCTGCTCATTCAGCATGTTAAATTCACTGAGCATCATCTATTTACCATGCATTATTTTTTCTATGATTTACTTTGAACAAGAATATCGGTATCATGTAATCATAAGTATAAGTTTTTGTTTGCCAAACTATTTCTACCATGCAGGGTAAACTAGGCACAAAGATAGAGCACAAAGCAGGGTTCGACACTAAGGGGAGTCCGCGAGTCCGAGACTCCTTGTTTACCAGTTGGACTCATTTGATTTGCAAGTAAGGAGTCCGCTGGACTCCAAGGGTTGAAAGGGAGTATTTAGAAAAACAAATGCACAAAACTTGTTGAAGAAAACATTTGCTTGCATCCTGTATTGTTTTGAGAAAAAAACAAGAGGACCCTGAGGGCCCTAAATCGCTCACCTGATATTTCAAGTAAATTATCATTAAGACTCCATTTCCTATGATATGGCATGAACCTTCCCATTTTCAACAGAGTTCATTCTTGTGACCTGGCAAACATTTTGATCAAGTTTCATGAAGATTGGACTATATTTGTGGCGTTTGGAGCTCTTACGAGAAAATTGTCATTAAGGCCCCTTTTCCCGTGATATGGCACATATACTTCCCATTTTCAAATAGACTTCATCCTCATGACATAACAAACATTCTGACAAAGTTTCATGATGATTGGACCGTATTTGTGGCTTCTAGAGAGTAAACAAAAACATTGTCATTAAGGCCCCTTTTCCCGTGATATGGCACAGATCCTTTCCATTTGAGCAATTTTCATAAGGGACCGTCCAAGAAATATTTCTGCCAAGTTTGGTTGATTTTGACCCATAAGTTTAGGAGGAGATGTCGTTTAAAGATATTGTTGACAAAATTGTCATTAAAGCGCCTTTTTCCGTGATATGGCATGGATCCTTCCCATTTTCAATAGACTTCATCCTCATGACCTAACAAATATTCTGACCAAGTTTCATGAAGATTGGACCATATTTGTGGCTTCTAGAGTGAAAACAAGAAATTTGTCATTAAGGCCCCTTTTCCCATGATATGGCACGGATCCTTTCCATTTGAGCAATTTCCATAAGGGACCACCCAAGAAATATTTCTGCCAAGTTTGGTTGATTTTATCCGATAAGTTTAGGAGGAGATGTCGTTTTAAGTTATTGTTGACAAAATTGTCATTAAGGGGGCTTTTTCTGTAAAAAGGCACAGATCCTTCCCATTTTCAATAGACTTCATCCTCCTGAACTAACAAACATTCTGACCAAGTTTCATGAAGATTGGACCGTATTTGTGGCTTCTAGAGTGAAAACAAGAAATTTGTCATTAAGGCCCCTTTTCCCATGATATGGCACAGATCCTTTCCATTTGAGCAATTTTCATAAGGGACCACCCAAGAAATATTTCTGCCAAGTTTGGTTGATTTTATCCAATAAGTTTAGGAGGAGATGTCGTTTAAAGATATTATAGACAAAATTGTCATTAAGGCGGCTTTTTCTGTAAAATGGCACGGATCCTTCCCATTTTCAATAGACTTCATCCTCATGACCTAACAAACATTCTGACCAAGTTTCATGAAGATTGGACCATATTTGTGGCTTCTAGAGTGAAAACAAGAAATTTGTCATTAAGGCCCCTTTTCCGGTGATATGGCACGGATCCTTTCCATTTGAGCAATTTTCATAAGGGACCACCCAAGGAATATTTCTGCCAAGTTTGGTTGATTTTGACCCATAAGTTTAGGAGGAGATGTCGTTTAAGGAAAAAGTTGATGCAGTGACGGACAGACGGACAGATGGACAGACGGACAGACGGACGCCGGACAACGATCGATCACAATAGCTCCCTTGAGCACTTCGTGCTCAGGTGAGCTAAAAACTCTTCTTTGGTAGGACATTGTGGAAAAAAAGAAATTGCTTATAACAAGCAATTTCTTCTTTTTCACAATGTTCTCCCATTACGATAATTTGGACTCCTTACTTTGAGCTTGGACTCCTTGATTTCATGTGTTAGGAGTCCTATTGACTCCTAAACCTTAAGAGTTAGTGTCGACCCCTGCAAAGAAAATGCATTTAGTAAGGTCTCAAAGTATCTGGAGACCATCAGGTAACTTTATATATACAGGATGTGGCTGTCTATGCTACTCAATGTTCGCCCCTCACAAACATATCAATTTATTGGAAATGTCACACACAGGCTCATTTGATTTCTTTAGTAATACATACAAGGTTAAGATGAACTAAAAGTCATTCTCTGAATTAGTATACTTTTAGTTCATGATGCTCAATCACTGGTAACATGCATGTATTGCTCAAGGGTTATTGATCATTTGAATAATTACGGTTACTTTTGATTTGTAATAAATGGGCATGAATGTTAAAGGAAATTTCTTAAATCTACAGTTTGATTCGAGATTTCACGATTTACAATATGACTAAATCATTCATGCAGAACAATAAAAAAAATAACTCAATGAAAAACAGATTTCTTATTATTCAATTTTCTGATGGGTTACTTTTTTTTTTTTTGTTTGCTTTTTAATATTGATGAGTATCATTATTTGGTTGAAGTTTAGTTGTCACTGATAAACAGGTATTAAACCCTTGTTATTCTGATTAAAAATCCTTGGTTAAATTGCATTGCATTAACATCAAAGTTCTGAAAGCACTAGATGCGCTTATTGTGAACAACTACATATTTTGAAAATATAAATTTTAAAATTGTTTAAAACTGAAAATCAGGTGGTGTATACTAAAATCAGACTGCACATAGGTGCAGGGTGATCTTTGTCAATACCTCCTTCACAAGCAGGAATATTCTGGGTTCAGCATGACAAGGGTAGAGAACAAAGCAACTTGGGTTTTGGCACAATCTTTAGCATCAAAGCACTGAAAGCATTAAAAGCCCAGTAAAACAAACATTCTTTCAAAGCTGGTTGCAACTGTATTGCTTTCATATTGCCAGGACTTGTCCATATTTCATGATAGTTGGTTTACCTGTATCATGCAATTCATTAAGTTCTGAATTAAAGGCTGCCTTGGAGTTAGAAACAACATTCATGTGTTAACTTACTTTTAATGAGGCTTGGACTTCTTTTGTTTTCCGTCGGGCTAACACTTGTATATGACTAGAAACCTGCTTTCGTGATCGTGTCTTCCCTGTCCGTAATTTGATGTATCGTGCTATCAACTCATTCCTCCCTGAAATTAAACAAAGCAATAGTTCATTATAATCAAACTTGCTTTATATATAATATTATCAAAGTACATAGAATCAGATAAATGTTTTTATCTTATAACTACACAAATATCTGTGTGATAACATCCCGTATGATATTTTCTATGATATCACATACTTATTTTTTTAACAATGATATAATGCGGTTATTTTTAGAAACTTGTATTTCTGTTAGAAACATCTACGAAAACAAGGCAAATAGCGGTTATAAGATAAATATCATACATACTTAGTGTAGTGTATGAAAAAATATCTAACTCGGTTGTGGGAATGGATAATTGTCTCGGCAGAGCCTCTACAATGATCAATTCTCCCAACCTCTTTAGATATTTTTTCTATTTCAAAACACTAAGTACGTATTATATAATTAACAAATCTTGGTTCTTGACCTTGACCTTATCACACAGTGCTGTTGTCAAAATCAAGCATACATCATTAACCCTCGTCATGCTGAATAAAAAACCTTGGCAAAATTATGTATATATCAAAATGCTGAAAGCTCTGTATTTCTTAACTGTGAGTCAGCATTTGATTTTGAAAATATAATTTCTGAAACTTATCTGGTTTAAAAAGGAAAGTCAGGTTGTATGGACTGAAGATCAGACTGCACATATGTGCAGGCTGATGTTTGTTTATACCTCCTGCCAAAGCATGAATATTCCGGGATCAGTATGACAAGGGTTAAAAGATACTTTTGTTCTGCACTTGGGATTTTTTTATTGTTACTTTAATAGTTTTGGCAAGACTATCAAATAGACTGACAGAAATAGAGTAGTAGACAGACAGACAGATATAGACATGCAGGTGTAAACTATGTGCAAAATCTCTTTAACACAGGGAACACATAAATAAAACTCAATGTTTTCATTAAAACCAATGGCCAGTATTTCCACTCTAATTGAACTAGGTTTAACCAAGTAAGGTAAGGATTTTCAATGGTCAGATATAGTGATAAGACTGTTAATTGATAATTCCATGAATAAATATTGACCTGTGTCATTTTTCATGGACAGGTTTAAACATAAACAGTCTAAACTAGTGACCCTATAATACAAGGTCATCTCACCTTAACAATAGGTCTGTCTCCTTATATAGATAAGTAGTTGGGGGAATTGCCCATTTAGTATAACACAGAAAAATGTAATCTAATCTCAGAACCATTCCCCAAATAATTGATTGATTTTTTTTATTTTTTTTTTATTTTTTATTGTCTTTATTCATTTTTTATCACTTTATTAATTGTGTAGAATTAAATGTCATTTTCCACAGCATTTCTTTCATTTCAAAGCAGTTGTGTATCAGGCTACTAAGAACTTCATTGGAAGGTAACTTCTCTGTATTTTTTTTTTTTTTTTTTTCAATATTATTACATATAATACCCTTTTTGGCTAGGCAAACTCATCAAAAAATAATTGTCTTTTTTCTGAACCCTTTTTTTGTATGTTTGTGTGTGTTAAACATTTTTTAGTTTTAACCCTTGTCATGCTGAATAAATTTTGGCTAAAAAATAATCAAATCCAGAAATGATATTGTCATGTATGATTACGGATCAATATCATCAATAGTAATGCCTACTCTAATTGGTCAGGGTATTACAAGAAACTTTAGCTTGAGATACTTTATTGATTCAATCTCAAGCTAACAATCTTGCTTATAATATAGGAGTTATTTTACTCACAATTCAGAAATGACCAGCCCTGAATCTGGATGAAAATGTTTTCCAAATGATAACCCGCTTTGCATTTGTACTCACAACCAAAGTGGGGTACCATTGGAAGAAACTTTGCAAACGTTTTTACATCCAACATGCAGGGCTGGTACGCATAATCGAACCCTCTCAAATCACCTGATTTAACAAACATATTATAAAATTCACTTTGCAACTCTGAAAACAAGAGGACCATGATGGTCCTATATCGCTTACCTGAGTAAGTAAACTCATAACTTGTCAACCATGTTATAAATACCAGAGAATGTCTGGTGTACATTAAGGGTGGATTTAAAAGAAACAGACCTTAATATCCTCCTACTACACTTTGATGTTTTTTTAATTGCCAACAAAGTTATTGATGGAATTGAATTCTTTTAACAAGTTTAGTAGACCTAAACCTCAAGAATATCCCTGCCAAATTTAAGATATGCCCAATAGTTTAGGCGAAGATTAACCTTCTCTGAGATTTTTGGTAATACTTTTGACATTTCCAATACCATGGAAACCAGAGATTTTGATTGAATAAAATTTCTTTTTTCAATTTTGGTTGAGCTTCACCCAAAGAACACCCCTACCAAGTTTCAGCTTAATTAGCCCAGTGGTTTAGGAAGAGAAGAAGTTTTTCTAAGATTTTCAGCAATTTCCGACCATTTTTTCAGCCTTTCTGTTACCATGCAAACCAGAGTTTTTGATGAGATTAAATTCTTTCAACAACTGTTGAAGAACTTCACCCAAGGAACATCCCTGCCAAGTTTAAGCTTGATCGGCATAATGGTTTGGGAGGAGAAGAATTTTTTCTAAGATTTTCGGCCATTTTTCAACCTTTCCGTTTCCATTGAAACCAGAGTTTTTGATGAATTTGAATTCTTTAAACAAATTTTCAAGAGCTTAACCCAAGGAGCATATCTGCCAAGTTTCAGCTGGATTGGCCTAACAGTTTAGGTAGAGAAGAATTTTTTCAAAGATTTTCAGCCATTTTCGGCCATTCATCAACCTTTTTCGTTTCCATGGAAACCAGCATTTTTGATGAAATTAAATTCTTTTAACAACTTTGAAAAGCTTGACTCAAGGAACATCTCTGCCAAGTTTCAGCTTGATTGGCCCAGTGGTTTAGGAGGAGAAGAATCTTTTTATAACTTTTTCAAGTTTTTCAGCCTTTCTGTTACAATGGCAACCAGAGTTATTTTTAGAATTAAATTCTATTAACAACTTTTGAAGAGCTTTACCCAAGGATCATCCCTGCCAAGTTGATTGGCCCAGTGGTTTAGGAGGAGAAGATGTTTAAAGAAATTGTTGATGGACAGACAGACGGGCGGACGGACAGACAGACGGACGATGCACGGACGGTGAGTGATCACAATAGCTCACCTTGAGCAGTTTGTGCTCAGGTGAGCTAACAATACCATCTTCAGAGCAGAGTGCAAGCTTTGCTGCAGGAGCTCTTCAGTTTAAAAAAAAAGGCAAAAATGAGTCCCATTTAGGTCTCAATACTTAGACTCACAGGAGTCCTTAATTCTCAAGGTTTGGAAGTCCTTGTACCCTGTATTTTAGATATCCTCATGATTTTGTGTAAATATCACTTGTTTCCTGGATTAAGCTACACCTTGGGCTAACTTATTTCTGACCCTCAGAGGGTATTGTTGCCCACTATATCAGGGTATCTCTCAGACAGCGGGCTACCAGCTTTTGACTGGTCCAACTATCGACTATTAGAATAGCCTAGAGTAGGCTATTCTGATAGTTTAAAGTAGGAACAGTATACAACTGGGTAGGATTCGGGTCAGAAATAAGTTTGCTTAATGTATTGGATAGATTTGAACCTTTCGAATCAGCTTCAGAAAAGAATCAAAGACTCTCAGACTAACAAAACCCGCATCCCTTAAAACCCTTTATCTTTCATAATCACCAACATAAAGCTAGGGTATAGTTTGTAACACAACCAAGTCAAAAACCTACAACAAAAAGGTCAAGACAATTTCTCCTTTTCCGCATTGGTTTTATTATTAACACTATTTTTGGAAGATATAGTAGATGAAAAGGATTCATACCGACAAATATCTACCATAGGAAACCAAAACTAATTCTTTTTGCTGAAGTAAGCAAATTGAGTGAACCTGAGAGAAAACCTTTGAAAAGTACAACTTCAATTTTCATTCATAAACTGGGTGTATGCATTAATCACATTTTAAGTGCACTTCCATCAGATAAATATCCCTTTCATTTCTAAATCTCCAAAATACAATCTATAGGTTAACCCTTATTCATTTTAACCTTTACTTTTCTTGCAATTTGCAGATAGCATAGATAAGATCATAGGGCTGCGTACATGTGCAAATTAATAATCATCATCTACACTTTTTTCGTGAATCTTTTTCTTTGTCACATAAAGCATCTATGTAAATAATTTGGTTTAGAAAGTACTAGCTGAGTTACTTCAGTTACAGTTCATGTCCTGCTTAGTGAAAACAAGCAGAATGGTCTAGGTAATTAGGCTGTGACATAATTATTCAATCTGATGTAATGAAATTTTAGTTGTTCACCAAGGACATCCCTACTAATTATTCAGTTTGCATGTGCATTGAAAAATGGAATCATCAAAAATATATTGTCAGCGAGTGATCATAATTTGAAGACTTGCGACAGCTTGACTACGCTGTAGTTATGATGTTATGATCATTCACCAACAGTACTTTTTGACAATTTCATTTTATAGTATAGGTAGGCACACCCTTCACATACAAAATTTGCTAAAACTAATTATTGTCAATGTTGTGACAGGATAATCACTTTTTTAATTGACTACAGGCACAAGCAAATAAGAAATGTTTGTAAAACATATATGCCCCCCCTATAAAAGCAGTTAAATGGCATTTTCTTTGTCAATCAACAAAGAATAACTAACATAAGATGAGTAGAGTTATGGTACTTGTGCCCTGCACTTCTTCTCAATGAGATCTTTCCACCTGTTTTGAGACATGCTCAGGACAAAAAAAAGTCTATGGACTGACCAACCAAGTGACAAGTGCAGGGCAATTTACACCATCTTCTTTGTAGGGGGGGGGGGGGGGGGGGGGGCATAAAAGGGGCATACTATGCACAAAATGCATCTAGAGTTATACCCCTTGATAGTATATGTAGCTTCTTTGATGGTGACCATGTGTGCCAAGTTTCAAGTGAATGCTTTCAGTAGATCTAGAGATATCACAAAATATCAAAGTCAACCATCATAACAACAACAACAACAATATGGCTATAGCAATACTTTAGGTTTTCTCAAAAAACAGCCAAGCTCAAAAAATATTAAATTGAGCAAATTGCTTGCCAAAGAGACCAAGGCAAGGGAAAGGGGGATGGTTATACGATGCACATTTAAACTATCTTCACCCCCAAACAGCAGCCAAATGCACAGACATGATTCAGGTAATTATATGTTAACAAAGAGAAAATAATGGGTCCTTAAATTGTAAAGCAGGAAAGCAATAAATCTTTATATGTCTTTTTAAAATGACAAAAGATCTGAAAATTCATTATTTGTCCTTTACTGCTCTACTTACCAGAACTTGTCTTGGTCAGATTCCATTTCAGATTTCATTACTTCTGCATTATGGAGAAAAATGCCAGTGTCTATATACCATATTTCTCCTAATAAACGCTCCCAGGTGCTATACAAAACATGGTCAGGGAGCTTTTATTTAATATACATTTAATTATCTGATTAAAAAAAATCATTAAAATTGATGTCTTTTATGCCCTTTTCCCTTCCTTTTTAAGTGAATTTTCTCTAAACAATCATCTAAATAATTGTTTAGAAGAAATTCATCTCAAACAAGAGCTGTCACTGTAAGATGACAATGCCCCCGACACCGCTTTGATAGTAATAAGGAAGTTATGGCCAATGTTAAAGTTTTTGGACGGAATGACGGACGGACGGACAGACGGACAGACAGACGGACAGACGGACGGACGGACAAGTCAAATTTATGATGCCTCCCTATCGGGGGCATAATTAGAGAGGAAGCCTCAAAAAGTTCCTAAAATATGGGCATTTGAAGAGGGTTTTTTCCATGAAAAAGGGCAGAGGTGCTACTATTAAGTGGGGGGCTATTATTAGAGGAAATACCGTAATTATTTTGTTAGAAAAGTAGACAATAGATAGGAAATAAAACTAAGAAATTTCATTGAATTTGACTCTAAGTCACTGTATTATACCCTAAAGACGACTAACCAACCCAACCATACCAAAAATTTAAGAACATTTCATCAAAATATAAGGCCACAATTTTCTATCAGAAAGAGTTCACACTTCAATGTTACCATATGATAATGCCCCCAAAACAGTACTTTTTTTAAGTAGTTAGACCTAGATAATTCCTTGTCAGATGACCCTGGCCTTCAAACATTAGCATTGATGAGAGAAACCTTTGTGCCAAAAAAGAGCATTGTAGCTGAAATAGTTTTGAAGTTAACACAAAGCGTTTAATTAACAGGCAAGTTTATCAGTTTTTGCAGACAGACAAAAAGACGGGCAGACTGACAGATGGGCATCTGTAAAACAAAATGCCCATGGTCTATCGAAGTGGGGGAATGAATATTTCAAATCATGATCAATATACTGTGAAAGTTCTAAAGCAAACAGATAACAGTTAATCTCACTCTTCACTACAAATACAGATAAATAGACTGACAGAAAATTCTTAAAAGTTATCATAAGGAAACAGCTCATTTGCCAGGGTAAAATGAAAGCTGATCTCATTCTACAGATGCTATGTTAAAGGCAAATTACGGTCATTGCAGTCGAACAAGGGTAACACATACAGTACATTTATTGTTTACACAGGTGTAAAGCGTACAGGTACACACTTCAGCCCATTGCCGAAAACCTAGTTTATTACTCAGCCAGGATTATGACTCATACTGGGAGAGAGAAAAAACCTATAGGTGTATACATAATTATTTGGTAACCAAAATATCGTAAATACAGCTTAATCGAAGCTGTATTTACAATATTTTGATCACCAAGTGATGGTATATATAAATATATCTTGTCCTAATTTCAAGGTAACTACATAATAGATCAGACATTGGGCTGGGCTATATTGGATTTCTCTACCTATTGTACGAGTGGCTGTCAGGTCAGGCCAACAAGTGAAGGGCTTGCCAACTTATTGCGCAATATTGTGTTTGTAAATATGTACACAGTTGGTGTAAGTGTATACAGATCTCCTGCATATAATGACTGCTTATTAATATGTGATTAAATAAAAAATTTCTTCTTCCTATTTTTAACATATTCTTTGCAGACTGACACGGTTTACACCCAGGAGGCAAACTTTGTCATACTGAAGCTGTGCATTATCTTGTGGGTATACATAGTATTTTGGGACATATCTAAACAAACTGCATTGCACCCTAACAATTAAAATCATGGCTATTTAAGCACTGAAAATGTCATCATTCTGCAAAACAGTCATCAGGTGCATTTCAAACTGAATGCTTTAATATAATTTCAGAATCAGTGAATTTGGCTTATTACAAATCCATCCCTAGCGGTTGGTGCACCTAACCATGGATTCCAGGTATTTCTCACACTGGTGCAACCACTGCTTCCTTTCTGGGCCTCTAGCTGGTGATTCCACTTATTCTTACGATTATCCACCAATAAGAGGGAGACAGTTAATGGGAAGGTATTTTCAGTGATCACGATCGAACCCAGGACCTCATAATTGAGGATCTGATATGTTACTAGCTGAACTTAAACCCAAGCCTTAAAATCAGAGAAAGCGCTGTTTTAAGTAGTGCGGAAAATGTATTATCTGGGTTGCACTACTACTGACTACTTAACAGCACTAACAACTACAAATGTTTGGTTTATGGGTGGTTTGTAGTAAATAGTCACTTCCAAGGTAAAACAATTCAGGTTGAACACCAAAATAAAGACTATAACACTAACTGAACTATCAAGTTTGGCCAAAATCACTCACAACTAGTCAATAATTTTAATGGAAACCAAAGGGTTAGGAGTGATATTTATTACCAAATTGTAAGGTTAAATTTGGCCTTTACTACTAAATGACATCAGCAATGACAATTGGTAACAATTTAGCATTTAGAAGCCAATAACCATGGCTGTCACAATTATAACAGGGAAAAAGACAGACAATTTAACTAAGGGCCCAGGCTGCTAAAATTCAATATTCAACATTAGAGAAATAGATTTTGCTCCAAATGTTTAGGGGACCAAGCTAAAATCTAATGGGCCATGGGCAACTTGGCCACTGCAAGTCTTTATTCATTAGAACATAATCCAACACTTGTCTCACTATGATACATTAAATATTACAATAAAATCTCTAATAAAACCCTAGGGTTCTATAAGAATCATCATATTCCCATTAGAAAGGGATGGGCTTTTATTAGAGGCTACACTACATATCCATGGCTCAGTGTGAAACAGTCGTAACTGCCTGTAAACATATAGTCAGTTACAACTGTTTCACAATGAGCGATTGATATTTGTTATGATGGTGAAAAAATGGCCAAAATTAAACGTAATCTGTGCAAAATACTAACATTTGATAGGGTTAACGGTACAGAAAACCTCAGTTAGGTTTTTATAGACCTTGATTTTGTGGATATGGGCCTTTATAAGAGGCTTCAAAAGTTTGTAAACTTACATCAAAAATGGTTTTGAATTGATTTGAATTGGGGTTTAAACTTGCTTTTAACAATCTTTCAGTTATATCGTGACGACTGGAGCACCTTACGATGGATTCCTGTTATTTCTCACACCAGTACTACCACCACATCCCTTTCCTAGCCTCCAGTTGCTATTTCACATAGGTTTACGATTATCTACCCATTGGACGAAGACAAAAGTCGGAAAGGATAAGTGCCGTGGCCTGGGATTGAAACCCGTGCGAATTTAGACCCCTAGATTAGAAGTCTGGCGCGCTACCAAATGCGCTATTGCTGCGGCTATCAAAAATGGTCAATTTCAAAGGGGCTGGGGCTCTAAATTAGAATTTTTACGATATTTTTGTTATTTTCATTAATTTTTGTTAATTTCTCTGTAGTCACTTTCAATACCATGCTGAACAATGTGCTTACCTCACTATACCAAGAACACCCATGCAAAAAAACTAGTGTTGTGGCACCTATTTATATCTATAAGTTAATTTCATTGAGAAATGAATATTCTAGAACTGTCTTAACCTCACAATTTGTACCTCTCTTACTGAATAACAACTTATGAAAAGAAGAGCTATGCCTAAGCCTAGGCTCAGCTGTTGGGTGCTGGATAGTGGATAAAAAATCTAAGTGGAAAAAGGGGCTTAATTCACACAAAATACATCTAGAATTATCCCCCTTAGAAGTACAGCTTTCTCTTTTAAAAGTGAACATATGTACCAAGTTTCAAGTGAAGGCCTTCAGTAGAACCAAAGATATCACAAAATGTCAAAAGATTTCACACAAAGACGATGACGACAACCACATGACCAAGGCTATAGCAATACCTCAGTTTTTTTTTCTGAAAACAACCCAGCTAAAAATGTTTTTTTAAACAAGGAAATAATCATGTTCTCTGATTTTGGCCAAACTCCAACCATGACAGTTCACATACAGTATTGTGTTACTTTTATTTCTTTTTTCTACAACGACCAAAGACAAGTTCTTCCTATAATCATCTTTTCATTCTTTTGTAATTACAATATGAATAGCCTAAACCACTTCAATATGGGTCACAGAGAATATCCCATGTAATCTTTTTTTGCAGTACAAAGAGGATTTCACGTCACAATAATTTCAACTTGTTTTGGATTTGCTTGTGTCCCAATGTTATAAAAACTTGATATTATCCTCAAAATCCCCTATATTGTTAATTATGAGTACTCAATAGGAGCACTTTTAAAATTTTGTGTGTGGCATCAAAAATAATCAACAAAGATGCTTTTAAGCATATATATTTGGCAACCTGGGCAGAGATACAATGAAATAATACAAGTAGCTTAGTTTCCAAGGAAATTTAGAGTCATAAGCTATATTCTACAGAGTGCCATAGTGAAGAGTATACACAATCTGTCTTGACAAGGTTCACTTGTGAAAATGTTGGAAATCCTGCACACAGTCCATCATTTCTTTATCAAGAATCAGATTATGCTCCGTTGAAATGGGTGCTGGGTACACAGGGTTCCCAAAACGGAGCTGATTTACCCCAAAACTGAAAATTGCAGCCTTCTTTGTTTCATAAAGAAAGGGTGCAAGTTTAGAAGAGAACACTGAAAAGGCTATAGTTTTTACATAGAATGCATTGGGAGTTGTCCCCCTTATTTGCTTTGATTGCTCTGCAATGACAGCAGACAGCAGCAATATCACAAAATGCTTGGAGATATTGCAAAATACATGATACATTGATAAAAACAAAGTGCCAAAAAACAGCTAGGCAAATGATTCTGCAGTTGAAAAAAATACTTTAATCTTTAATACTGAATCAATTTTAGTCAAGAAGTAAAAGTTTTCTTATGTAGAAGCAGCAGTGCAGAGTAATTCACATCTTAAATTCTTCACTTAATTCAGATTAGAAAATAAATCAACCCATTCAATACCTGATAAGCCATCTTTTAAAATGTATTATTCAAAAACCTTGGCTGCTAAAAGTTAACAATTTTTTGGGGTACTCATCTGCTACAAAAATTTTCATAGATTCTAATTTATCAAGATAATCCAAGTTCTACAGAAAAATCAAAAAGAATTTTTAAAATTTGGAAAATGATCCTGGAAAATTTTTAGGTATAACCAACCAGCACAGATCCCACCCACCCCCAACCCCCAAGTTCTGAATCTAAACGGATATTATTTAACAGCCCTGCGTTCTAGATAACAAAATGGTGCAAACTGTTTGCAAATTATACCACACTTTGCATGCAAGTGCATGTGCAGCCTGGGCTATAATTTGAAAATAGTTTGCAATGTTTTGTCATTCTGTATGCAGGGTAGGATAGAGAGAGAGGCTTTCCACTTACCATACATTTTTCCTTCATCTGAGAGGATAATTTTCCGCCGACCACAAGGTGGGTAAATTGCTAACGCCTCCTGGAAGCTTTGTTCAATATCTGGACTCCACACACCCTCAGCATCATTCCCTAATTCATCGTCTCCCAGGTCATCATCCTGCTCTGTTTTGGTGGGGACGGGATTGTTTGGCCCAGTGGCCGGAGGTGGGTCCATGCTGCCCCAGGGCTTGGGCATGATACTGTCTGGTTTTGGCACTCCGTTGTTGTTGTTGTTCTGTGGCGGGGGGTCAAGACTCCCCCATGTTGTGGACATGATATGGGGGAAGAATTGTACAACCCTGAAATTATTTACATAAATCATTGGTTCTAAAATATTCTGAAATTTACTTGTCCACAGACAAGTGACAATCACAAACTGACTTGTCTGTATCGAAAATTATTTGTCTGTTCTTAACACAAACATTGTCTTTTTTCTTAATTATCTTATTATAACATTCAGCACATGTATACATTTCTTTTCTCATGATTCTTAACATATTGATGTCGGAAATAATAGTACAAAAAGAGCAAATTGAATGCTTTCTTACTCCACAATTATTTTTATTCTATAGGATACTAAGTACTTAATAAAGTACTTAATATTGAATTACATATTTGAAGTCATCTACAACCCATTCCAGTTTAATTCTGAGATTTTTTCACTGTCCGTGGACAACCTAGACATAAAATCTGCTTGATGATTTGGACAACTTGGACAGCTTATTTCAGAACAACTGTAAGATACAACAGCCATTTTGTGGGGTTTTTTTTATATTATTTTCTTTAAGACAAGTCTGACTCAAGTTTTTCCCACAATAATTAATTAGAAGCAGTGTGGACTAGGATCAGACGGCATGTCTGTGCAGGCTGATCTTATTCCATACTGTCTTCCAAATCTTTGCATACCACAGGAATATTCTATTAACCCTTGTCATGCTGAATAAATTTTGGCTAAAAATTTTCATCTAAATCAAAGGACAAAAAGCACTGTTAGTACCAACTGTAAATCAATTTTTATTTGATAAACTGAATCTATCCAATTCTTGTTTGAAGGTGAGAAACAGGTGGTGTAGACTAACATCAGACGGCACTTATTTCCATGCTGATATTTGTGTATATCTCCTGCCAAAGCAGGAATATTCCAGGATCAGCATGACAAGGGTTAATGTACGAGAAATGATAAAGCAGAGGTTGAGATGATAAGCAGCTACACCAGTCTAATAGTGACAAGTACTTGTCTTGCCCACAACAATGCCCTATTTTGCAGCATGAAACGGTAAAGCTATCAACATATATTGGTTACTGATACAATAATAATAATTTGTCAAAAATATATTTTCCAAAAAAACATATGATTTAACTTGTATATTTGTCTGTCATAGAATAATTTGACCTTGACCAATGACCATGACATTGACCATGAAAGATGACCTTTTAGTTTATAAATATTTCAATGAGATCTATCCTGACATAAAAAAAATGCATTTTATCTTGATCAGCTTAAAGTTAACAGAAAAAAAGATAATTCAATATAGCAGACAGACAGACAGACAGAAAGACAACACTATTTAAAACAATATGCCCTATTTTCTTATTGGTGTATGCCAATACTATATTGCAGACATTCCTGAGTTTCACGCTCTCCATGTCAAAGTTAATTCATTTTTATTTTTTTGTTTTTTTTTCTGAAGCTATTTATTTAGATAATGCTGTGATGCATATTGACCAGTGTAATAATTGCTATGGTTGGATAAGAAAATAGGTGTCAATTATCCCAAACCCACCTTGAAAATGGTAAATCCATCCAGATTGAACAATTGTACACTGAAAACACCAATCCACTTAATTATTACAGGAGAAAAAAGGGTCCTTTACAAAACTCCAATCAATTTTAGCACCTTGTTTCAACAATTAACTACCTTAACAGGTAGAGTCGGGGATCTCTTTTCAAAATCACACAAGGGTCCTTTTAAATCCCTTTCATGCTTTAAACTATCAGTTTTAACCCTTTTAGAACTTAGTACAAAATTTTAATACATTTTCCCATTAAATGATAATGTGAAATTATGTAACATAACAAGAACCTGAATGAATGCAATTTTTTTTTTCACTTAGGAGATGAAGAGAGTATTTTTTAATTTCATTGAGGTATGAAGCTTTAAACCTAATCACACTGTATGAATACGCAAAGCAGATTCATGAATAAGTGTGATTAGGTTTTAAGTTTTAATCCTCCCTGAAACCAACAAATCAACAAATCAACTCTTCATATCTTATAATTCAATATCATGAAGCAAAAATTGTAAAGATTCAATAATTAATAGAACTGTTAAAGAACGTCTTTTTGCAGGGCTTACAAAATGGATCATATGTATATACTCAAACTTGTTTTCATTGAGAAATAAAGCTAATTTTTCAGCCAAGCAGAATGAATGAAAATTGACGAAATCATTTAAAATTATATTATTTTATATGTTTATATTTTCCATCATGCTTAAAGGAACCATTTGGATATATAAAAAAATGTTGACCGTATCAGGATTGGCCAGCACCATGATTGACTGAGCTATAAACTGTAAAATCTTGCTTTATGAATTTTTGTCTGTGCATGTTTTTTTTAATTAAATCACATCTTGTTCTCTTCTTAAAGAATAAAGAATCGCTATCTGTTTTTTTTTTGTTTTTTTTTTTTTCAAATATAATTTTAAATAAGGCAATACTACTATATATATTACAAGAAATTTTGTTACTTATTATACTTCGGTTAACCAAATTCAGTGAAGAGAATAAGTTGAAGTTTAAAAAAACTTCATGCAAGCAAAACATACCAATGACAGACATAGTTATCTGTTTTGCAGGTTCAACCATTTATATGAAAGAAATCAACCCTTATCATGCTGAATAAAAACCTTGGCAAAATTGCATTATCATCAAAGTACTACAAGTACTGGAAACTTGTTGCAGGCCACTTTTATTTATTTTGAAAATACAATCTTGAAACTTTTCCGGCCTTAAAAGTAAAATCATGTGGTAAAGACAAAGATCAGGCTGCACATAAGTGCAGACTGATCTTTGTCTATTCCTCCAGTCAAAGCAGGAATATTCCGAGTTCAGCATGACAAGAGTTAAGACCCTTACAATAATAACAAATATATCTTTTTCCCACAATGGTTGTCAATTATCATGATGCCGTGAAACTGCCAATAATATGGGCCTATAGATTTTCTCACTACGGAACAATATACCCCATTGGAAACAGCTTATTTCCCAAATTAGCAACATTTAAAAATGGTTTCCCTGTTTGAATCCCAGCTACCTGATAAAGATACCTAAAAGGTGACCTTTACATAAACAAGAGCTTACATGGATTTTGTTTTTTCATTTGTTTGAATGGGATTTTATGCCTCTTTCATCATTCTTTCAGTTAAATTGCGGCGGCTTAATGTACCAGCCATCACATCCTTTCCTAGCCTCCAGCTGCTATCTCACATAGGTCTACGACTATCAACCAATTGGTGATAGACAAATAGTCGTAAGATATGAGTGCCGCCCTTAGGGAATGAACTGCGTTTTGATGGAAGCCCAAAATTGGTGAAAGTTGGCTGCAAATTGCAATTCCTTTTACGTAAATTACCAATGATACGTCAACCATTCCACTATAAGATGAATCCAGGTAAAAATGTTAACTTGTTCTTTCTCATTTGAATCAGCCCTGCTTTTAGATGTACCGACAGAAAACAAATTGTGTGCGGATAAAAAAAATCTGTCTATAAAACTTACACCGCTTCACTTAAGGTAGTGGACTCGTAAATGTTCCACAACATTTCGGAACTCATGGTCTTTTCCAATGCTAACAGAAGTTTCCTTATGAAACCATTAGAAAACCTCAGTAAACATGTTAAAGTTCATGACTTCCAATTATTGTGGGTCCACTACCTTAAACTAGTCATGCAGATTCCGGAATATTCCTAGTATGGCTGGAGGTAACTGGTTTGGAAAGAACGCACTCTGATCCAAGTCTAAATCACCTGATTTTCTTTTTTAAAACAGAAAAAGTATAAAAATCATATGATAAAACAAGAGGGCCATAGTGGCCCTAAATCGCTCACCTGAATGAACTGTCAAAAAATGTTTAAAGTAGATTTAGAAAGGATAATGAGTTCTTACCAAATTTCAGGTCAATTGGGCAAAAAATGATGCCTCTACACTGCTTACAAGGTTTTTCTAAGATTTTACCCTGTGACCTCACTTTTGACCCCACTTGATCCAATTTCAAACTTGACCTAGATTTCATCAAGATGATCATTCTGACCAATTTTCAGGTTGATCGGGCAAAAAATATGACTTCTAGAGTGTCTCCAAGGTTTCTCTAATATTTGACCCTGTGACCTCATATTTGACCCCACTTGACCCAATTTCGAACTTGTCCGAGATTTCTTCAAGACAATCATTCTGACCAAATTTCAGGCTGATTGGACAATAAATATGGCTTCTAGAGTGTCTACAAGGTTTTTCTAATTTGACCCTGTGACCTCATTTTTGACCCCACTTGACCCAATTTCAAACTTGTCCGAGTTTTCATCAAGACAATCATTCTGACCAAATTTCAGATTGATTGGGCAAAAAATGTGGCCTCTAGAGTGCATACAAGGTTTTTCTAAGATTTGACCCTGTGACCTCATTTTTGACCCCACTTGACCCAATTTCGAACTTGTCTGAGATTTTATCAAGACAATCTTTCAGGCTAAATTTCAGGTTGATTGGGCAAAAAATGTGGCCTCTAGAGTGCATACAAAGTTTTTCTAAGATTTGACCCCGTGACCTAGTTTTTGACCCCACTTGACCAAATTTCGAACTCTTCCCAGATTTCATCAAGACAATTATTCTGACCAAATTTCAGGTTGATTGGGCAAAAAATGTGGCCTCTAGAGTGCCTACAAGGTTTTTCTAAGATTTGACCCCGTGACCTAGTTTTTGACCCCACTTGACCCAATTTCAAACTTGTCCGAGTTTTCATCAAGACAATCATTCTGACCAAATTTCAGGTTGATTGGGCAAAAAATGTGGCCTCTAGAGTACATACAAGGTTTTTCTAAGATTTGACCCCGTGCCCTAGTTTTTGACCCCACTTGACCCAATTTCGAACTTGTCCGAGATTTTATCAAGAAATCATTCTGACCAAATTTCAGGTTGATTGGGCAAAAATTGTGGCCTCTAGAGTGCATACAATGTTTTTCTAAGATTTGACCCCGTAACCTAGTTTTTGACCCCACTTGACCCAATTTCAAACTCTTCCCAGATTTCATCAAGACAATCATTCTGACCAAATTTCAGGTTGATTGGGCAAAAAAAGTGGCCTCTAGAGTGCATACAAGGTTTTTCTAAGATTTGACCCCGTGACCTAGTTTTTGACCCCACTTGACCCTATTTCAAACTTGTCCGAGTTTTCATCACGACAATCATTCTGACCAAATTTCAGGTTGATTGGGCAAAAAATGTGGCCTCAAGAGTGCATACAAAGTTTTTCTAAGATTTGACCCCGTACCTAGTTTTTGACCCCACTTGACCCAATTTCAAACTCTTCCCAGATTTCATCAAGACAATCATTCTGACCAAATTTCAGGTTGTTTGGGCAAAAAAAGTGGCCTCTAGAGTGCATACAAGGTTTTTCTAAGATTTGACCCCGTGACCTAGTTTTTGACCCCACTTGACCCAATTTCGAACTTGTCTGAGTTTTCATCAAGACAATCATTCTGACCAAATTTCAGGTTGATTGGGCAAAAAATGTGGCCTCTAGAGTGCATACAATGTTTTTCTAAGATTTGACCCCCTGACCTAGTTTTTTACCCCACTTGACCCAATTTCAAACTCTTCCCAGATTTCATCAAGACAATCATTCTGACCAAATTTCAGGTTGATTGGGCAAAAAAAGTGTCCTCTAGAGTGCATACAAGGTTTTTCTAAGATTTGACCCCGTGACCTAGTTTTTGACCCCACTTGACCCAATTTCAAACTTGTCCGAGTTTTCATCACGACAATCATTCTGACCAAATTTCAGGTTGATTGGGCAAAAAATGTGGCCTCTAGAGTGCATACAAGGTTTTTCTAAGATTTGACCCAGTGACCTAGTTTTTGACCCCACTTGACCCAATTTCGAACTTGTCTGAGATTTTATCAAGACAATCATTCTGACCAAATTTCAGGTTGATTGGGCAAAAAATGTGGCCTCTAGAGTGCATACAAAGTTTACCTAAGATTTGACCCCGTGACCTAGTTTTTGACCCCACTTGACCCAATTTCAAACTCTTCCTAGATTTCATCAAGACAATCATTCTGACCAAATTTCAGGTTGTTTGGGCAAAAAAAGTGGCCTCTAGAGTGCATACAAGGTTTTTCTAAGATTTGACCCCGTGACCTAGTTTTTGACCCCACTTGACCCAATTTCGAACTCGTCTGAGTTTTCATCAAGACAATCATTCTGACCAAATTTCAGGTTGATTGGGCAAAAAATGTGGCTCCCAGAGTGCATACAAGGTTTTTCTAAGATTTGACCCCGTGACCTAGTTTTTGACCCCACTTGACCCAATTTCGAACTTGTCCGAGATTTTATCAAGACAATCATTCTGACCAAATTTCAGGTTGATTGGGCAAAAAATGTGGCCTCTAGAGTGCATACAAGGTAAATGTTGACGACGGACGACACACGACGGACGACACACGACGGACGACGGACAACGAACGACGGACGACAGACATCCACCTAACCCCAAAAGCTCACCTTGAGCACTTCGTGCTCAGGTGAGCTAACAAGAGCACCGCCTACAGGTGCCTAGGCTTGGCTGTTGAGTGCTGGATGGCGAAAAAAATCGAAGTCAAAAAGGGGGCATCATATGCAAAAAATGCTTCTAGAGCTATCCCCCTTGATAGTAAAGGTGGCTCTTTTGATGGTGAACATGTGTGCCAAGTTTCAAGTGAATGCCTTTAAAAAAACAGAGATATCACAAAATGTCCAAGTTTTTGCACAAGGATGACGATAATGGTGACGACAGCAACAAGGCGATAGCAAAATTCTCCTGCTTTCTCTGAAAACAGCCCAGCTAAAAACTGTTGACTCAGATTAAGTGAATCCAGTGCTTACGGCATTTTGATTTAAAAAGAAAGTTTTAAACTAAATTCCCCTTTTCACAAAAGAAAACAGCACTAGATAATTTCAGTATTAAAGTAACAGCATATTTCAGGGAAAAATTCACTTTTAAAAAAGAAGTAATTTAGTATATATTTCTTTCACCCTATTCCCTCTGTATTTAAGAGACATGTGTCTTCACTTAAATTCACTAAATCATTTATTCCAATTGACACAAACTTTACACTCTATCAACTTCAAAGTAATTAAAGAGACAGCCAGTATTTCTTGTGACCTTTTTTCAGACCTTTTTTTTTTTATTTTCGTGGATTGTCTTATTAAAAAATATTATAATCATTAGCCTATGACTACAGTCAACTCATCTTCACAGCCATATGTTGTTGGTACAGAGATCCATTTTATTCTGATAATTCAAACTTAACAGTTTTATTGTTTCCCATAATTTCATTCTATAACACACAAAATCTTCTTCTGTCTAGTAAGGTGAAGTAGATGAAGATCTGTAAACATAAGAAGTCTTATGACCTGATCTTAGTCTACACAACCTGTACATCATTTTTAAGTCAAATTTGTTTATAGAATTAATCCAAAATAAAAATAAGACATATAACAAGTTTTCTAAATGCTGTTGGTCAGTATTTTTTATTTAGAACTATGTTCCTTTCTGAAATGTTTGGTTTCTTTCAAACTTTGAAAGGGCCTTTTTTTGTTAAATTTTAAGTTAAACAGCCTGATAAAGACCATTTACTTTGTTTCTTAGCCTATTTGTATATAATCACAGCGGTGTTATCTGATATTAGATGAAAGGTGAAGTTCTAAACTGCTGAAATGAAGAAATTACATTTTACAAGGACAATACCCTACAGCTCATTAAAACCCTTATCCCAGGGTCCGAAGTTATTAACAAACATTCTGAAAGTATTAAATGATTATGAACCTGTGTGTGAAATTTCCAACAATTTCATGCATGTGATTGTATGCATGGTGGAAATATATTGTTCTCCCTAAACAGCCTCACAATGCATTCAAATACTCTGTGATTGTGATCAAATTTCTATCTATTGAGTAAGTAGCAAAGACTCGAATCAGAATACGAAGATAATACAGGCTGACCAGAGTCAGTCTAAGTGATGCACATCATGCGAAATTGTTGGTAATGACAAGCACACACTCACATTCTATTAAACAGAAGTGAAGTATTCCTACAAAATCAGAGCTCTAGATCAGAAAGGGTACCACCAATATATGTCTAATGGTGCTTAGGGCCTTTCAACAGCCAAGGCCATTTTTAGCAAACACATTTAGTTAAAACCACTCATTCTAAATGAAACTATTTCATGATGTGGCTACTCAACTTCTTCATGAATACCCATTACCCACAACTTAACATAAGAATTGTTGAAGTATTTGAATTTACAATTGAAATAGCCCCCATTTGTCTGGTGCTCTGAATATTTAACAAGTGTATTAAAGAACCTTCAATATTCAACCATTACCAAACAATCAAAATCCTCCAATACACAGTCAAGTTTTTTTATTATTATTAATTCTTCAAAAACACAGCAAAATATTGATATCAATTTATCTTCACAATAAATCCAAGAACCAGTCTATTCTATAGCCAGAGCTACAGATGGAATGGCTATTTTGGTTTTCAAATTTAAAATATTTCATTATTCCTTATTTTAACCGCATGTTGTTTGTTCTCATTTGAAACGTCTCATCGAGACGTTTCAAATGAGTACCCATAGCATGGGGTTTCATGGGAAAATAAAGATTTTAGACTGGTTTTACCCCCTCTTATCTGGACCTCTGTATAGCATTTGTATTTTGTTTGGTAATGGGTTGTATGGTGAGGAAACTGCTTTTTACATTTAGAGCCAAAATCCATGTTTGCCATATCTTATTTTTCAGCTCTAGTTATGATCATTTTCTTTATAGCCCAAATCCATTTCTTACTTCTATGAAGAAAAATTGAGAAAAATTTGTGACATGTAATGCAAAAAGGGACCATCTGGGAAATATAAAAAGTGTTGACCCAGGTCAGAGTGTGCTATCTGAACAGACTGACTAAAACTGTATCAAAACTACTCACAAGTTTTTTAACAAATCGTCTGAATCTATAATGATAAGTCTACCTTCTAATGTAATTATTATTTTTAATTAGCCTCCTGGTTGACCTATGCTGGATCCAATCAGTTTATTAAATATCTACTTTATACAGTTCCCTGATGTTCCTTTTTAGTGTGATGGGTCACATTTCAAAAAGTTGAATGTGACCCAACAAAATATCCATTTTATAAATATTGGCTCTGTATTAGCAGGTTTCTTGCCGTGGATACATCAAGAACATTGTTATCAAACAAGAACTAGATAATCATGATACTTGCTCTCTTGTTAACAAAAATACCATCAAACATGTGCTAGGGAAGGAACTAGATCAACCTGTATGATAGCCATTTATGATCATCAGTTTAAGTTTGTGTGTAAAATGTTATGATTTGTACCATATTTAAAAACAGAGACAAATCTTTTCTCAGAGCATACATGAAATCATTTGAATTGTCCAGACAGCATCTGATGTTAGTGGGAATCTCTGTCACCCTTACCATCATTATTGAGGTGTAGTGTTCGATAATGGGTAGACTCATGACCAGGTGCCCTGTTAGCTCAGTTGGTAGAGCACCGTGCTAGTGTTCTGGGGGTCGTGGGTTCGAGTCCCATGTCGGGCACAACTTTTCCTCTATAGTTACTTCAGAGTCTATCACTTTCCTGTTTTACAAAATTTTGGACCTGTCCAAATTCAAAAGTTTTGCAGACAAAAATTTAAAACGGATTTAATTTGTTAAATAACCATTCAGTAGGGTAGAAAATAGTGTGGAAAAAGAAGAAATTGATTGTCAGAAGCAATTTCTTCTTTTTTCACAATGTTTTCTCAATCATTAAATCACAGGCACATAAAAAGCAGGGATGAAACAGCAAAGGGCTATACAGAGACCTAAAGAAGAAATCTAATGTCCTTTAGATTGTGAAGGTCATTGTGTCATTTTTGAAAATGGATGTTTAAAAAAAGCCTTTTTCTATGAATGTTCCTGTACAGTAATTCAACCCAAATTTGTCTCAACATTAAGAACTTTTTTGTGAACAAGAGAGCAACATGAAATAATATTAAATTTAAATGTTCAACAAAGAAGATGACTTACATCACTTAGGACAACACACCAAATAAAGCTGCTGAAAAAATTATGACAAATTGAACACGTTAAGGAAAGGAATCATATCTAAAGATCAGACATGTGCTGATGGTAAGAAAAATCATTATAGTCTATATCCTAATTTGTGATCTTTGTTGAAAAACTTTTGAGAATTTTTAAATGAAATCAGTGGCAAAATAAGAATTTATACAAAGGGGCCAAAGATATCAAGGGAAGGGCTGTATTATCATTTGATAAAATTGAATCATCCTTTATAAATAATATAGTAAATCTACAAAGGAAGTTTGTTCTAACCCTCTTTTAGATCCACCACTGGAATGGGTAATATCCTTGGGTGAGAGTAATTAATTTAAGGAATCCAATTCAAGACTAACAACTGAGTTGAAATTTGACAATCACAAGTAGCAAGTCTTTCACTGAATGGACTGATCAAGTTCTGAGAAAATATTTCATCTTAGATTATTTTTATATTTGCACAGTTAGCTAAATTGAGACTAAAGAAAGGGGTAGATAAAAAGTTTAACAAAGTTTATTGAAAATAAAGAAAACTATTTGAAAGTATTCTTGGCAAAATACATCATATAAAATGACTCGTCCTGCAGATCTATGTGTAGCATAACACAGGCGGTATCTTTGTTCTATTTTCGGCTTCAGCGATCTAGCTTACCCCTCCAGATTAAATCACCTCGCCGCCTAGACATCTCTCCCAGCCCTGGGATGGTGTGAAAATAGGTCATCCTCGCAACACACTCTATATCCACATTACACAATAATCAAACAGACAAGATCACCGAATTGTATACTGTTAAATCCTGATAAATAATTAATCACAGTTTAGAATCAACGCAGACACATTTCGAGTGAGACACCGGCCGGAAGTCGACTCTGAAAGTATGACAAAAATTCGAGAGATTCGAAAACTGTGCAGACATTTCTGACTGTCCGAAGCGATTTTCTCGCTTAAAACGGCTTGTCCGCCTCATTTCTGAAACAAAACGTACTTTTACTTACCTTATCTAGATAACAGGGCACTTGACAAGTGAATCCGATTCTTAAAACTTTAAATTTCACTCAATAACTTCACATTCAAAGGTATGTCAGGAATGATACAAAGAATCTGGACAACGCACACAGCCACTGCGCATTACAGCTGCGCATGGGAGGACCAGGTGTAAACTTTTAGGCAATCTGATTGGTCAATTCGGAGACTCTAGTCGGATTATGTCGTCATTCGCTGCTAAAAATAAGGTGTTATGTTTCAACACAACGCTGTTTCGGTGTACCGTAATGTACACACGTGACTCATTATGCGGTGTATCAAAGCAGTTAATACACAAGGTACTTTCTTTTTTATGTGTATCGCACCGATACTCGCCCGGGATCATAAGTTCATGGAGGGGGAAAGGGAGAGGGATAAAAATTACCGATCTCTATCAAAAGAAAAATAATAATGATAGAGTCTCTAATATTAATAAGATTAAAAACTAAATATTTTCTTTTATGGCCAAATACTATCTGGGTGTTATAAAAGCTGTAAAAAATAATAAAAATTAAATTATTTAATAAAAAAAATCGCGCTCTTGTTACTAGATGACTTTAAATTGCTACAGACGGCAGGCATTCAATTTGTCGTCAACATAACGTACAATTTGCAGCAACTTGAACACACAAGGGCCATTGTGACTTTTTTTCGCAGAAAATGTTAACCGTGTAAACTTGCGCGCGAATAGCTATAGTGTTGATCCAGTCAGACTGCACGATTTGCCTGGGCGCGGACCTCCTTCCTAAATGTTTAACAGCGCCCTCTAGTTGGCTCTGCTGTTTCCGAGTGATCTCGCCGTTTATATATATATAATACATACTTAGTGTTTTATATGAAAAAAATATCTAACGAGGTTGGGAGAATTGATGATTGGCGAGGCTCTGCCGAGACAATTATCAATTCTCACAACCGAGTTAGATATTTTTTTATACAATACACTAAGTATGTATTATATTTATCTTATAATCTCCATTTGTCTTGTTTTTGTTGATGTTTCTAGCTGAAATGCAAGTTTCTAAAAATAACTGCATTATATCATTGTTCTAAAAATAACTATGTGATATCATAAAAAATATCATATGAGTTGTTATCACGGCACAGATATTTGTATATAGTTATAAGATAAAGTATTATCCCATCGCCGAAATGATTTGATAGTCTCCGTTTATCAATAGATAGCATTCTGCCCTGCGTTCAGGATCACAAAACGGTGCAAACCGTTTTCCAATTTTACCCCGCTTTGCACGTGCACTTGCGTGCAAAGCGGGGTAAAATTGGAAACTGTTTGCACCGTTTTGTGATCCTGAATGCAGGGCTGGAAGTGAAAAGAAAAATCGTTAAAATCCCATTCTCTCAAAATCGGTACTGTGTTCAGAGGCGTATACAGAGGATTTGGGGGGTTCGAACGAACCCCTTCTATATCCCAATTACTTCATTTTGGTGGACAAGTTTTGCAGCGCAAAAAACAGCACCCCCCTTTTTTTAAGTGTTCGAATCAAGCGAACATGAAATTAAATATAAAAGATATCTGTTGAACAGAATTTGAGCAATTAGATATAGTCCCATAAAATAGGCCCTACATATCTTTATAGATAGGAATACTATGGGACTAATTACTCGAATTCTTTATGTCGATATCGAGCTCCCTTTATAGAAACTTTTGATCGGCCGCTGGGATTTCAATTTACAAGAAGTGGAAGAGTCGCGGACAGAAGACGAAATCAATTCCTATTGCGACAGAATTTAATCACCGGAAATTTCGGGTTTCTGGTGACGACAAAGATACGACGTTCTCACGTGCAGCGTATGAAAATAAATCATCTAGACCTATCAACTTAACGGCCGACCGTGATCAAAAATCGTTAACCAAGGACTACCATGCGTTCAGGATGGTAAAGAGATGCAAAATGTTTACAAATAGTACCCGCAGTTTGCACGCAAGTGTACCTGCAAAGCGGGCTTAAGAAGGAAGAGATAAATTGAAGAAACTGGCCAAAGAGGCACCAGCCTAATGACGATCTCTACGCACAGGTTACAGGAATGATTAAAAAACAGTTTGCATCGTTTTGCCATCCAACGTAGGGCTGGGGGTCGAGTAATTGGACGCGGAAACGTTCCCTTGTGTACAAATGCCCAGTGGCAATCAGTCATCTTTAAGAAGCAGGCTAGCCTCAGTTGACACTATCGCTTTTTAATATTTTAATATTCAGTATCTGGCGATTATCTTATCTATAACATTTAAGTCGTAATGGTAAACTTGATTTTATCAGGGCGTGGTACTTGATTAGATGTTAATTGAATCTTGTATAATTTGATCATAGACAAGATTCGAAGATAGCCTTTCTGTCAAATTTTTACAGTATAAGTGCTGCCCTGCGTTCAGGATGACAAAACGGTGCAAACAGTTTGCCAATTATCCCCGAGAAATTCAGCTGAGTTCTGATCTGTTGTTTCAGAGAAGAAGTTTTTTTTTTCATATTTAATCTTATTGGACCCTTTTTCAGTTTTGCGACAGTCCGTGGAGCGCTCGCATCAGCTCGATCAGAATTAAAGGAACAAATCTAAAAGAGCATGTTCAATGCACCATCCCTGTGAAGTTTGTTTGAATTCTGAACAAAAGTTAACAGAGAAACGGATTTTTTCTTAATATTTCACCACATGGGACCATTTTTCAAGGGCACGACAGCCCGTAAATTCCACGTCAACAGCCTGGTCAGGAAATGATGTTTAAAGAAAAATAAGTCAACGAACGGACGTACGCACTCACGACGGACACCAGTCCATGACGATAGCCCCGCTGCAGTGGAACTAAAATTCTGGATGCGCGCATGAATGCTCAGACTTTCCCTCTGTCGAATTATTAACGACAGTTAAAGTTAAATGGGAAAGAGGATCATTTCTGTTAGAAATGATCCTCTTTCCCATTTAACTTAAACTTTTGTGAAGAAGCGTGCATTAACTCAGACAAAGGTATCAACATTTGTGCTTCCACATAGATTTGAAAACTTCCACATTCAGTTTCTATAAATTGGTATTCGATTTTGGAGGAGGGGCGGATTCAATATTTATGTATGTAAATTAGCCTCGTTTCACCCCAGAAATAGGAAATGTCAACTAACATGCAGAGAAGATAATACCTTTTAAAAAGGCAGATGTGACTTTATGATGTTTGGGCAGATTATTTCGAGTTGTACGGTTGTTTTTACAAGCATTGTTAAATGGTATCAAGACATTCTTGATATTTGGCAAGGACAGAATTCAACTGGTAATGACCTCATTTTTTTTAATCAACAAAGTTATCGATTTATCTAATTATACCTTTTTCAGTTTGTTTGATTTATTTGATCATTTTCATTAATGTTTTCCTAAACAAGAGTTGAATAGGATGCGCGTTGATAGAAATGTTCGCGACATCAGACGAGAGCTGTGACGTGTACTCGAGTACCCGCCGGGATATCGTCGGGGGGGTAGGGTAACGTTCCTATCCAGGGCAAGACTCGCAACTGCCCCCTCCCTTAAAACCCTGTCAGAATTTGTATGTTCTATCCACCTTTATAGAAATTCTGGACTCGCCTTTGAATTAACCATTTGCTGTTTAATCCCTGCTTTTTACGTGCCAGTGATTTTATGATTGAGAAAACATTGTCAAAAAAGGAAGAAATTGCTTCTGACAAGCAATTTTTTCTTTTCTAACACTATTTTCTACCCTACTGAATGGTTATTTTTCAAATTAAATCCACTTTAAATTTTCGTCTGCAAAACCTTTGAATTTGGGTAGGTCCAAAATTTTGTAAAACAGGAAAGGGTTAAGTTGATGTAATAAATGAACGGACAGTAGTCATCGGGTACTCGAGTACCCGCGGGTAAGAAGATCTCGGGTATCCAGGTATAAAATTTCAACTCGTCCCAGCACTACATCAGACGTGATTAACACGTCCAGGAAGCGTTACGGAAATGAAACTCCTCTTTGCATGTGCATTTATATGCAATGCGGCATCCGAAAACGAGTTTTGCATCCTCATCGCTGGGCAGATGAAACTATGAGGAATACTACACACGCCTTTAGGGGCGGAATAAAACTTGAACTTAACAACATGTACCATACATAATCGACATATTCCACCAACGATTTGCTTTTTTGATGTCGAAGATGATCTGCACTGGGGCGCAGATAACGGTCATTCAATTCCGTATTCGTTGTTTACGAGCTTTCTGATTGGCTTAATCATTGGTTTCATATCTCCGCGAACAACATTAATTGCACGCATCTTCTTTGTTTGCTTGTGCACTAAAGTTTCATAACTTGAATAGCTGTCGGAGGACAGCGAAACTCAAGTATACTGATTGCTGGATAGTGGTAGTGTTTTAATGTCGACAGTGGAAGAAATTTCATTATATAAAGATCTGAGTGATAAATCTTGAGGCTTTTATGATGGTCACAGAAGCATGTCCAAAGTTTAATAGCAATAGCTTTGGTAGAAATAGAGTCTTTACAGAAAAAAAAAAATACAAAAGATTTTTAAGTCCAAAAAAGGGTTTCAATTCCACTAAATTCAAAATCAGAGAAACGGACCTAAGCCGACGCCGACGCCAAGGTGATCTGCGATTAGTCGAGTGGTTGCGGGTTCGAGCCCCACCGGAGGCGGGTAGTGTATTTGGGCAGGATACTTTACAGACAAGGCCCCAGTCCACCCAGCTGTAAAAGTGGGTAGCAGTGGTTAAAAACCAATGCCCCTCTCTCTATGTGCAGGATAAGATCTTGAATGAGTTAGGACCGCGATGGAGATAAGAATGACTCTTTATCGTGTTATCGTCGAGTAAAAAAAAAAAAAAAACAAAAACAAAAAAAAAAAAAAAAAAACAAAACAAAAAAAAAAAAAAAAACCAAGAGGACCATGATGGTCCAAGATCGCTCACCCGAGTCTCTTTGACCCCTGGGACATCACATTAACTAAATAGACAGATGTCAAAAAGGAGATAACTTCTTCATAAGATCAATACCATGGAATGTTTTCGGCCAAGAGCAAGAAAGATATGCCATTTCACTCTTTGGTTCTATGTAAAAAGGATGCACCCACATGTGACCCAAGGGTCTTGATATGAACAAACTTGGTAGAGGTCCACTAGATGATGCTACATACTAAATATGAAAGCTGCCTGCCTTCTGGTTTCAGTGAAGAAGATTTTTGAAGATTTTCCTGTTTTCCCCCATTGTGCTCAGATGAGCTAAGGGATGCGCCCAGGAGGAGCTGAAATTCTTGACGACGCACGACGCACACCGCACGACTGACGACGGATATTGCACGATCACAATAGCTAACCTTGAGCACTTCGTGCTCAGGTGATCTCAAAAAAGATGTCTTCAGATAGTAAGAAATGAAGAGGTTGATCACAGAGGAGAGATGCCGTAAAAATTCTGTTAGAGCCCTCTGCTCTAATAAAACCCCATTCCCCTTTTCGGAGGTTAGAATCGACCATCTTTTTAAGTGATTTCACGAAATCTCGAAGCCTTTAATAAAGGGTCATACCCACAAAATCAAGGCCACTAAAAATTCAACAGGTTATATGCACCTTTTCTCCAATCAAATGTTAGTATTTTGCGCGGATTGTTATTTTTTTGGCATTTTTTCACCGTCTCTACAAATATCGATGGCTCAGCGCGAAACAGTTTTAACTGCCTATATGTTATTGGCAGTTAAGACTGTTTCGCACTGAGCCATCGATATTTAGAGTAGCCTCTTATAAAAGCCCACCCCTTCTAATGGCAAAGCTACCATGCTATCATAATCCCGGGTTTCTATATGAGCGTTTGGACACTTAAGCCTTACCACAGGTTTGTATGAACCCTCCACGCGCGTTTTCAAACAGTTCGATTCTATTTTAGTTTCACATCTCCATGAATTTGAAACAAAAACAATTCTTCCCTTGTCTACTTTTAATTCTGTGACAACTCTCGGTTAAGAAAAATCTCACTCTGATATTTTTTTTGTAAAGGACATAGTGTTTTTTACGTGAGCAAAACGAGAGAAAGAGTTTATTTTCATCATTATTTATAAAACCTAGGTGCGCCGATGACATCCTTGTATGTATATTATAGTTTTTATGAATGAAAGTTGGTTTGTGTATCTCACCTTACGCATAAAAATAATTTAACTTTATTCATAATTTAAAACTTTCTCACGAGCGTTTGAACCTTATGTTGTTACATTTTTGATACTTTCGTCTATCAAGAATGAACGTTTTCTTTTTTTTTACGTTCATACCTCGATGCATGCAATAGTTTCTGAATCAAAACTATATCATTATTATCATTCAATCGACAAACTCAAACCATTAACTCTTCGAAAAAAGAGGAAAATGCTGTTGACCTTGGGTTTTCAGATTCTAATTGTTTAGACTGGTAAACACTATGGGATTCAACTGAGTTGTTATCAATCTTTACTCGATTTTGTTTAATTATTTCATTTCAGTTGTGTTTTTAGCTTAAACTCACAAAGCCTCTTTGGAACAGTCAGTCCCGATATTACACGACCTGAGAGGCAGTTGTATAAACCCACTAATACCCAATTCTAAAGCTGGGTGTGCTGGGCCTGGCCATTAAGTCTCCTGTCTATAAGCACACATCGATGACGGTGGAGCTCGAACCACGATCCTTCAGGGGACAAGTCAAGCGCTGTAACAACTCTGCCAAAGGAGCACTCAAAAGATTTCAGTTACGTCGAAACGAAGTTCAATTGTTAAAATTACCGTGCATACGCAGGTAGTCGCCGATCCCTTCAAACATAACCTATCTTGCTTCGGTAAACTGTCGTTTTTAACCATGTACGTTTTGAACTATCTTGAAGTAAATATATGTTTTAATAATAATTCGATGTGCATTTGGTCAGACACAGAGCAATCCGGGAATTCAAGGACCTGTGAAGGAATTATATTATGTGACATCAATTAAGGGGTTCACGTGCGGATCCAAGGTTAAGTCCGACCCAAAATTTTATCAATTTGTCATCATAGTTTTGCAATACCGTCCGATTGGTTTTATTTTCAGAGCTCTTTAATTCATATTTTCAGTTGGATGATGATTTTACAATATAACAGATCCATTCAAAATCAATAATTGCGGATGGTGATTCTGACAATGTCTCCTCAATAATCTTGTGGCAATAATCACATAAATACAACGAGGTAAAAAGAGAAATTGCCGATTAACATACGTCCCATTTTTCCTCGAGACCGTAATTTAACTTTATATTTGAAATTGTAATTCAGAATTACAAAATTTCTGTCTTTCCGTAGATATACGGTATGATAATTTGATCTCCGGAATGTAGGTGTATCTAAAAACGCCATTCTTTCCGAAGTATTCAAAAGGGGTCCGAACTCCCCAGTCCTCCCCTACTCTGGATCAATGGGGCTGGTGGTTGAAACCTCAGCTTCTCTAAAATACTCGCCCGCCTCTGATTTAAAACAAGAGCTGTCACTGTAAGATGACAATGCCCCCGACACCGCTTTGATTTTAAATTATGGCCAATCTATGTTGAAGGTCAAGGTCATCCAGGGGTCAAGGTCACCAAAGTATGTGCCTACAGAAAGGTAATGTACCAAGGAATGTTGTGGTAAAGTATGATGCGAATATGTTAAGTAATAAGGAAGTTATGGCCAATGTTAAAGTTTTTGGACGGAATGACGGACGGACGGACGGACAGACGGACGGACAGACGGACGGACAGACGGACGGACGGACAAGTCAAATTTATGATGCCTCCCTATCGGGGGCATAACAAGATGTGTTTGTGAAACACGAATGCCCCCGTAACAGCTTTTTTTTTTTAAAGTTTGACCTTGCCAGATGACCTTGACCTTGTCACATGACCTTGACACATGACCTTGACTTTGGTGTACAGCTTTGTGTGTCAAATACTTTTGGAGAAAGGGCAAAGGTTAAGTTTTCGGGTTAAGTTTTCGGACAGACGGATGGACAGACGGACGGACAGACAAACAGACGGATATGAGTAAAACAATATGCCCCCGATCTCTCGATACGGGGGCATAAAAATATTTAGGCATTTATCATTTCTCTCTAATTGGCAAATGAGAAGTATTGTGCCGAAAAGCATGGACATGTAGAGGCTAAGATCAGACAGAGTTGTACTGGTGTGAGAAAAGACAGGCATAGATAGTGCTATTAAATGACCACAATACAGTTGGAATTCGTATATAGCACTATCCATTTTAATTCCAAAACAATCGTGATATAATAAAGTGTTTTTTTTTTATTGTAAAGTTTCATTTCCTCTGACAATGCATTAATGAGAAGGTCTAAAGATCAACCATTAGGGAAACAGGTTCAACAGGTGGGCGGAGACACAGATGTGCAAAACTGGATGAACTTTGTAAGTTTATTGCATGAGTAAAAATGTCATATACCAATAAAATAGCACCATCAAAAGATGTATAAAATAATCACCTTGATGAAGCAGTTTAATACTAATTAACATACAATCAAAACATGCTCTAACAACTCAGTAGCAAACGAAGACATTCAGATATGTCTCAAGTGAAAGAACTAGCAGATGACATTTGAAAGTATTTGTAAATTGTAAATCATGTAACAAAACAGTTCAGTGCAAGACTGATAATATCTAGGGTTCAGTGTAAGACTATTCTAAATGTCTATACAATGTATAGACAGTAAGAACAGTCTTACACTGAACCCTAGATAGTTTTATTATTTTATGATATAAATCAAAAGAGAGGAGTAGCAAACAGATTATTCTTTTTTTAAAGATATTCTCATAATACCTTCTTTTCTTAAGGTCGTAAAAAAGTCGTTTTTTTGACGCATACTGCATATGTTTAATGCACAACAATTACAACAAGGTATTTTAAAACCTATCTTATATTTTGTTGTCCTGATACTTTACAGTTGTATGATCAAATAAAATATGAAGCCTGCAAGAATCTGTCACAATCAGGAGAGATGTTGAATGTTTCAAGAATTAAATACTCATTTAGATAGTTTGTGTGAGTTTATATCTTACCTCTATAGTTTCAAACATTTGTGGTAATAAAGGTTTAAAGACAACATCAAATCAATTGCTCAGTGCGAAACAGTTGTAACTCCCTATAAACATATAGGGAGTTACAAGTATTTTGCACTGAGCCATGGAATTGTGTGCAAGACATAGAAGCCCCCGCAAATACTTTATTTTTACTCTTGACCAAATTGACCTTCAGTCCTGACCTTAACCTTCCTTTGGTGTATCCGGACAAACTCTAGACATGACCCTAATACTCAGCCAGGGGAACAAATGTGCCAAGTTTTTTTTGAAATTCAAAATGTTTTGCTCTGGACAAGAATGGAACACACACACACACACACATGTAGACAAAGGTAACTCAAAATGCCTGTCACCATTTCATGGCAAGGGCCTAAAAAGGAAGCCTTCTTAAATAGTGAAATCAAGTGAATAACTCACTCATCTATATTGCTATAAACAAACTACTCTAGTGTTTTACATTCTTATATCTCTAACATAATAATCTTACATAATCTAAAATATCTAATGTTCAAATGCATATACACATGCAAAAATATTATTAACAAGCATCAGAGCAATATTTTATATAATATGTATATGATATAAAACAACATACAGATCTAAATAAATATAATGTACAAGATTTACAACAGTTTATAGTTATAAAGCTAAGCAATAGAGGTATTTCACGTAATTATCTCCCTTGCGTACTCTCCAGTCAAATTTACGTAACTATGCAAACAAGGGGGCGTCCTTCTTTTCTCCACTCTTTATTTCATTGAAATTTATCCGAATAAATCAGTCGATTTCAACTATTAATAGAATAGATCATTATTCTTTCATATTTCAAACCGATATTTAAATGTCATTAGAAACTATTTCGACCGCTTTTAGTAATTTTTATCTTTAAATATTGACAAAAAGCGACGTTTGATTTTAGTTGGGTGGAATGAATTGCAAATATAACTCTCCAGAGTTTATCCACTTGATGAATTTTTATTTGGTCGAAACAGATATCCTCCATCGAAAATCTACCGTTTTGAGAAATCACTTCAATATGATAGTTTGTATGGATTTCTTTCATTTTGACTATTAATTTTCATTATTTCAATACTAGAACTAGTCATTGTTCGTCACAAATCGATCGTAATTGATTAACTAAAAAATACAAAAAAAAAAAAAAAAAAAAAAAAATTAAAATAAAGAGATGATAAAAAAAAAAAGATAACAAAAACGGCAGACGACAGAATGCAAATTCGACACTTGTTTTTTTTTCTTTCTCTCTCTCTCTCTCTCTCTAACGAAATATAAAAGAAAACATGGAACCATATCGAGAGTGAAAGATAATTAGAAAAGGGGAGAAATAGTTCCACCGTAGGTTTATTATCACGAGTTGCTATTTCATTTTAATAATGATTCAAATTTGAACACATACTTGCATGTGGAAGGGCTTTTAAATACATTGGGAACGTGCATTCGCTGTTTCGAAATTAAAGATTTGTAATTCTGAATTTCACTTGACTTCTTTTCGTACAGCCTTTTTTTTAACACTCACCTCTTACGAATCCAATTAATTTTCCAAATTCATGAATTATTTAACGCATTATTTAGATACCCCTTTTATAGATATATATTGATCTTGAAGATGTGATAGAAGTTAAATACGATTACGTAATACCATATGTCACATACGACGCTTAATTGTCACTAGTACAATGTTTATTTAGCGCACGTGTTGTAACTTATAACTGCTGCCTTAGTGTTTTACCGCTCTTTGATCTGGGGTCTATGGCATATTGAAAAACCCTTTTCTTAAATCATAAACAAACATGAAGATTAAATTCAGCCCTACATCTTATAACGCTTAAGTTTTATCAAGCAATATGAAAAATAACGTTGCTGCAAGGGGCTTGTGCTAAAATATTTTAACAATTCTAAATGAGTATCAGATATATGGCCCCTATACGAAAAAAACATTAATCTAACTTTAACTAAGTCTGGTATTTCTGTGCTTTTTAAAAAATACAACGTATTTATCTATTTAATATTATCATTAAATATTTCCTTAGTATGAAAATTTCTTGTGCAAAAAAAAAAAAAACGCTGTTGTGAATAGATAACATTTTCACAAAGAAATATATATTGCACGGTCAAAATACATTGTATCACGTAGGTCTACTTTTCCTCAATCATGATTCACAGAGTGAAAGATCGTCAATGTGTTGGTTTCAGTTTTCTCTTTGCCACGAAGTTTCAACAGCGCAATATCACAAACAACCTATGAAAACGAGGTGGCATATTTGGTTGGATTATTCGCTCAACGATTTAATTATTTTATTTTTTATTATTACTTTTTGCAAGAATACATTTCCTTGTCTCAGTGTGTTAATTACGATGTGATGGTAATAATGTTTTATACAAAGAAATTACTATATAAAGAAATGATTGAGAAGGCTACGTTTTTTTTTGGTAATACATGTATTGGTAATTTAATGAAAAGAGCGAAATAAATGATAAGATCTGAATAAAAAAAGGGAATAATATACGAATAAATATAATTCAAAGACAAACTTTGATGACAAATTTTTTAAAAAAAGGTCAGTATATAATTACAAACAAGAAATACAAAATACTTCTTCATGGGTCAGGAACGCGAAATAGAGTTAGATTAATATAAGTTAATCAAAAGAAAAAAATAGAAAAATGACAAAAATAAGCATGAAGAATTAAAGCATTAAAACTACATTCTAATTATGTGTAAAAATAACTTTAATTTCGTTTGTAACGACGAGTATTTTGTGGTTTAAAATATATTATTTTTCTATAAACTATTACTGGACTAAAATGACAATGCCCCCTCGTTTGTATAAGGGGCGGAGTCGAGAGATTTCCGCGCATGCGTAGACTTATGTGAAATAGGTCTATTAGCAGGTACAAATAAGAAGGGGAAAAGCCAGTCTAAAATATTCATTTCTCAATGAAACCCTATGTTGTGGGTACTCATTGGAATCGTCTTGACAAGACAATTCCAATAATAATCAACATCATAGGGTTTGTGCTGTTATGATGAAATAGTTTGATTTAAAATCGATTACATATCCCCTCTATCTTAAGCTCTGGCTGTATGCAATGTGAGTATAAATTATGGGCTTAGAGAAACATGGTTGTAACTATATACTGAATGTAGGCACTTAAGAAAGTGTTGCATAAAGGCTAAGTAACAAATATTTCTTTTCAAATTAAATGTACTTTGAAAGGCTTACTTTGAAATTTAAAACAGGTCCAGGTTGAAAGAAGTCATAAACAACAGTCCTTAGCAAGTGAAATTTTACAAATATTTCTCTTTTTTTGGTGGAAAACATAATGGAAAAGTAGAATTGGGTAGGAGAAGGTTAGTACGTATTTTTTTCCGATGTGTGATCATTGAAAGTTTTCTTTGATCTTAGAAACTAAATTAATCTTTGCATCAAAAAGTAAGTTAATTCTTGCCTAAGTCTGCAAGAGAAAGTCAAGCAATATTACATTTTTGATTATTATAACCACAGTTTTTTACAAGCTTAGGCTACAATAAATGGTCATAAATAGAATAAAGTTAGGCACTTTTTGCATTAAACTCTAAACAATATACAAAGGTCACTCAACACGAGCCAAACTGAAGTTAATGCATTTTAGCCTGAAAACAGGAGAAATAATGTACTTGAAGTAGCTTAACACTGGACTCAAATCATGTACCATAACAAAAGCGTGATGAAAGATTTTTATCTTAATTACCATGTAAAAACAGCAAATTAAATCACCCTTTAAACAAACCCTAAAAGGTTTCAATGGGTATTTTACTTTCATTTGAATATGTTTTTTAACATAACCAATTACAATTATAATTGTAGTGAATATTCAAGATGGGTGCTTAACATGGTATAGAGACATATAGGGAAAAGATGAAAGGCTTCTGACTATGAATTCCCCCTATCCCTTATATATTTTATCTCGGGAGGGTATCATAAAAAGCTTGGATTCTTTGTCAAATCTTTCAATAGAACTTAAAAAGTTCAGACCATACATTCATTTTAACACAATCCTGCAGTCAGATATGCATAGGATATAAAGCTGCGACAAACTTTGTTGGAAAAAGAATAAATTGATTTCCATTTTCAAATATCTAATTTTCTCCTTAACTTTAGTTATTTTTTTCATAAAATGTATGTTGAATTTTTGTCTGTTATTTTATTGAATTTACAAATTAACAACAAATTTAATAGATGTTTTTGTTTTTGGAAAGAAAATATCTAGCGCTAAATAATTTTCAAACATTTTCAGAAACAAATGAATACAGAAAGACTTAACTAACCAAGTGTAATAATAGGACACAGTAATTATTAGTTTCATTTGACCCTTCAACTGTGAATGAGCACAAATATTCCAAATGACACCCAAGGGGTTTAAACTAAATACCTCATCATAATACTGACTGATTTATCCAGCCTCTTGGGCTTATCAGTAAACAAGGTCAGTAGGACATAACAACAAAGGTAGCCTACGATGGATTATTGAAAATGGCTTTTTGTTAAAATAATTTTCAGTACAAAAGAAGAATTTCTTGATGGACAATGGCTTGATTATTCAACAGAGAACAAAAAAATACATTTTTTTTAAAACAATATCCTATGTTTTATGATCCTTTTATTAATCGTTGTTGTCACACATGTGTAAAAGGACAAATTTTCTAGATACGTGTACCATATTCTACTTTTGGTCAGATAATAAGATGTCGCTTCTTTGAAGGAAAAGTTCATTAATTCATCTATTTGTTTTGGTGTATAAATGATCAAATTTTCATTAAAGCTCTTTGTGTCTTTTGAAATAAATCAATTTGAGACAGTAGCAAAATTTTACAGTTTAAACAATGAATCATGTCAAAGTAGGAAAACAAGGTAACAGTGAGAAAATGATCTGACATATGATTTCTTCTCTTCTCAACACTCATTTTGTTGTTGTTATTTAAGTTATATAATAATTCCGCAACATTTCGGAACACATGATCTTTTACAATGTTAACTGAGATTTCCTGAAATCATTAGGAAACCTTGGTTAACATTGTTAAAGTTCATGACTTTCAGAATGCAACAGAGCTATTACGGGTCTACTACATAAAATGTGCCTTAAATGCAATTTCAATTGTCACCTGCAACTTTTTTCATTAAGACAAGTCTAAAAAAAATTAATGAGGTCAAAGGAAATTACCAGTATGAAGAAAAAGAAGCACCAAAAACTGTCAAACAGTACTTGAAATTTGTATTTGAAGATGAGAAATGATTCTCTAAGATGATAAAACAGACAAAGATTAATGAGAAATCAAAGAGTTCTATCATTGGATTTATCAATCTGTAATCATGAGGGGGTTTTGTGTCTGAAAATTATTGTTACCCTACCTTACAAGGGTCTACACCAAAACATGGTCATTTTGCACTTGTATGAATTCCAATCGAAATAAGATGGAGTCAATATAATCAAACTGTGTTAATGTGTTGTTGGTATTTACTGGAACCATCTTGTTGGTGATTCATATTTCAAGGGCTTATAGCAAAAACATAGTATGTGTGTATAGACACATACTATGTTTTTGCTCTAAGCCCTCAATTATTTTTTCATTGAAATGGTTGATGGGAAATTCATTTATAACTGCAAAATTTATAAATTTATCTAGTCATTATATGCACCGTCTATCAATTTGGACCAGTTAAAATATTTTTTCGTGTCTATAAAGGGGTCAAAGGGTGTATTGAATACAGAAGACAGTTGAATTGCACTTCATCGACAAATCTACGACAACGTAGGATAAGATGAAAGTTATTTCTGCTTCCTGGGCCCTGGTTCAGCGCAGTGTAAACTACTTCATAAAATATGTAAAAACTTCACAAAAGGATGTAAGGGCTTTTTATCATTTTTTCTAATCCTTTTCTTAAATTGACACTTTGTTATCAAACAGTGATTAGAAATAATGAGACTTGTCAAGCAAAAGGGGGACTATTTGGACACTGTGAAACAAGTAAAGCAATTACCAGACAATATATTACATTGGTCCTATTTCAAAGCAGTTGCTGATGACCTTTTTTCATCCCAAAATCTTAAATCTTTAGAGGAGAAAAAACATTGTTGAAAAAGAAGAAACTACTTGTAATAAACACATTCTTTTTCTCAAAAATATTTTCAAAACATTTTCTCTGGTGTCAAAAATTAAGTAAATTGAGTAAAATAAAGATCTAGCAGAGGTCAATCATGGAAAGTTTTACAAAAATTTACTCATAGTAAGGTAGAATGACTTCTCTAAAAGTCAGAAAATCTATCAACAATTTAATCTGTCAACATGTGCAGGTTACTAACACAAAAGAATTATAAAAAAGACTAATAATCAAAGGCAACTCAAAGGAATCTTAAACTGTTTTGCATCTGGGCCCAAATTTATTAAAATTTTCTCGGGCTCAATTCCAAATTTTCCCAAATTGAAATTTGAGATTAAAGCCATAATTCTGTTTTATTACTCATTTTAATGTATTAACATAAAATATGATATTAACAAGTTGTTATAAATAACAACTTATTAATATCATCTTTTATTTTCATACATTTCTTGTAATTTAAAATTTGAGAAAATTGAGCCTGAGCCTGATAAAAACTTTATAATCTAGGGCCCTAGTGTTCACACATTAATAAGTAAATTTTTGATTACTATCAATGGAAATGAAAACATCTCTAAGCAGTTAATAAGCAGATAATATCTTATTTATCAATGGCACTTATGAAAACTATAATACAAATTATGAGTAGATCATATAAATATTTACAGTGTGTTCTAATCACAAGACAATGGGAGGTCAGCTCTAAAGTATTGCAAGTGCATATAGATATACAAGCGCATACAAGAGTCTTACCTTAATCCCAAATATATTTTACAATTTGACTCAAGCAAAAAAAAGTGAATGGACAAAAGTTGGACAAAAGCATAAAAAGTACTGTTTTGACCCTAAGCTTTCGGATATATATGTCGGAACAAATTTGGGCTTGTGCATGACATTTCCAACAATTTCTTGTGTGGGCAAGGGACAGTTGTAATGTAGCCAAGACAACCAAACCAAAGGTATATTTCTTGACTTCTTTAAGAAGGCCTGAGAGGTTATATCATAGGCGTAACTAGGATTTTGAAATTTATACGCACTCAGAAGGCGACAAACAAAGAATGTATAGGATAAAGGCGATGTATGGACTGTGACAAAAAATGAATGTCCTCCGTCCGCTCCCTATTTGTGATTTGAGCGTTGGCGAATAATCAAAACATCATAACTACAGCTTGAATAAGCTGTAGTTTCGATGTTATGATCATTCATCAACGATATTATTTCGACATATGATTATTTCTTTTACGCACTTGCGTAAATTGCGTAATGGGAGCTACGCCCTTGTATATATCTACAGAGCGCAAAGCAAAGACTCTGGTCAGACTGTGCTGATGCACAGACTGGCCAGAGTCTTTGTTTTGTGTACATGTGAAATTGTTGGAAATGTCATGCACAGATTCATTTGTAGTTCTACATTGTACTGCTCCTTCAGGAGCAGTATAATCTGCCCAACATTGTTTTGCTTTTCACTAAGCCTCTTGGGGGCTTTAACATTTTTCAATACCACCCTCTTTGATATTCCAAAACAATAATCATCCAATTTTTGGGGTGTCCAAAATATTGGGGTTATAACTATACATTAAACCAAATAAATATTTTCCTATGAAGTTTCAGAAAGTGCACTATTTACATATGTAACCCGTCACGCAAAAAGAGACCATCTGGCTAGTGCGTAAAGTGTCGACCCTAGTCAGACTGTGCAGTTTGCGCAGACTGGCTTGGGTCGAAACTTTTCGCAATGGGATTATTTTCTGAATCTAGAATGTCCAATCTACCTTCAAGTCAAAGAATCTCTGAAACGCGACCTCTTGTTAACCAATGCTGGACCCAATCTCTTTTTCAAATATTCATTTTACAAAGTTCCCAGCTGGTCCCTTTTTGCGTGATGGATATACTTAATTTCTAGGATTCATTGTAGAATCTTTTGGTATTCAAAAACATTGAAACCTGTGCTTCATCAGTGACAATGTTTTGATTGCTTCTATGGGTTCTGTCTCAATACTTTGATTCCAACTCAATTTTTGAATATATATAAGCTTGCAAGTATTTTTGTGTGTGTTTTTCTTCATAATATAATTGTGTATTTCTATCACATTTTTTTTCAAATTTGTGTTAGGATTTTTAATGACAAACTTGATGAACACATTTAATCAAACAGTTTCAATAGCTGTCATGCTGCCATGGTGATATAATCTCAAATGGCCTTGACCTCTGGTGACCTTTCCTGACTCCAAGGTTACCTTACTGAAGTCCCGAGTCCTTATATTTGGTAAATATGTTGTAGAGAACACGTAGAGTACACTTCAAGTCAAGGTTCACAACATCTGAAAATAGAAAACAAATCAGTGTTTAAGGATGAATGCAATAAAAGTTAAAAAGATCTGATTCTTGACAATGGCTGTATTGAAAGACCTTGTTCATCATAGATGTCTAATGATAAGGCAATTGCAATAAGACATGTATTTTGTATTAAGGTAGTGGACCCATAATAGTCTTGCAAAATTTCTGCAGTAATGAACTTTAACAGAGTTAAACGAGGTTTCCTAATGATTTTCATTAGGAAACCTTGGTTAACATTGTGAAAGAATATATGGCTTGAAATATTGTGGAACTATTACAGGTCCACTACCTTAATACAAAATACATGTCTCAGTGATGCATCTCATGATTTTTTCCGCTCAGTTTTAGAATTGCTCATTTCAATTCACTTTGAACTGTTGGATGCAGCTTCTTTCAATTTGAACCAGTCTGATTTTTTTTCTGATGTTTGAATTTACAATGAAATCATGAAATTCTAATACCACTAATTGACTGATTGATTGATTGATTGATTTACAGATGAACAAGGAATACACAAGGTAAAATCAGTGTTCCCTCAATTTAATCGATTCAGGGGCATAAAAATAAGTTCTCTTAGGGCAAGAAAAGCAAACAGTAAATTTTCAAATAAGATTGATTTTTATTCATCACCCTAAGCTTGTAAATCTGTCAAATTTTGTGACATTTACAATTTAGAGTATCCTTTTCTCTGACCCTCTGGCTACTAAAACTCCTCCCTTTTGACCCCTAATCTGCACCCTAGAAATTTGTTCAGCTTAATTGGTCAAACCCGACCCTTGAATTGAAGAAGAAACCATGCATTTCTTTATGAAGTGGTTTTAGATACTTTTCAACTTCATAAATGCATTAAGGAGAAAAAGATATTTATTGTGACAACCCATCAGCAGACTAGAGGCAACCTTTTTACTTAATGTAGTAAGACTCTGAAACTCTAAAATCAATGTGGGAAAAGGAAAAAACTGATGTAGGAGCACCCTCCCTAATACTAATACCCCCTACATGTTTTACTGAGAAAAACTTTCCGACTATTTGTCTCTCACCAATGGGTTGATAATTGTAGACCTATGTGAGATAGCAGCTGGAGGCTAGGAAAGGAAGTGATGGTAGTACTGGTTTGTGAAATAACACAAATCCATTGTAAGGTGCTCCAGAAGCCGCAATATGACTGCATCTTTGTTAAAAGCAGCGTAAAACCCCATTCAAACTAACACATTTACTGAGAAAACTCACTTCACTGGATGGAAATTACTTAAATTGTTATTTTTTTTAAAAAAAAAAAGGCTCTCTGTCCAAGTTTGGCACAGTTCCTGCGATCATTTATTAGGATATTAATTTATTCATTATTTTAATTGTTATCTTGCCTTTGTTTAATTTGGACCAATAAAAAAATTGAATTAGAATTAAAACTGAAAGTAATGAGTTTGTCTATAGATCAGTCAAAGTCCAGTTTAAAAGAATTCTAACATTAAAGATCACTTTAAATCAAATTTCAATAAACATAAATTGTTGAAACTAATTTGACAGCCTGACAAATTCATCCACAGCCAATCAGTCATTTGGTTAAATGCCTGGAGTAGACAATATAAATTAAGGCTAGTTTAAATTAACCCTTGTCATGCTGAACCCTGAATATTCCTCCTATGGCAGGAGCTATAGACAAACATCAGCCTGCACATATGTGCAGTCTGATGTCAGTCTACACCACCTGTTTTCACTTTCAAACCAGATTGGTCAATACATCTAGTTTTTCAAATAAAATTGATCTACAGTTGGAACTTTCAGTGCTTTTTGCCCTTTGATTTTTATGAAAATTTTAAGCCAAAATTTAATATGACTAGGGTTTAACTTGGCTGCAGAACTAGATTACACTGAAATTAACCCTTGTCATGCCAAATAAAATCTTTTGCAAAAATTATATCAAAATCTTGGTGCAAAAAACACTCAATAACAGATAACAGATATACAGGCACTGGTTGAAGGCAAATGTCCGGGGAATTGATTATGTGCTGCTACCAGGGATTAAACCCGTTTGTTTGAAGATTGGTAGACTGATCATGATGTACTACCAACTGCGATATGATAGCGGCCTGTGCAAGAACAAGATCCCAGATTACAACAAACAATGTGACCAAGTTTGCATCGACGGACCAAGATGCAAAAAGAAGACCGTATATTATTTCACGTAACACATTAATATGTAAATAGCAATGTTGATATTTTTAAACCTTGACATGCTGAACCTGGAATATTTTTGTTTTGGTAGGAGGTAAAGACAAAGATCAGCCTGCATATAAGTGCAGTCTGATCTTTGTCTTCACCACCTAAATTTTTCCTTACTTAGTCAGAAAAGTTTTAAATCTGTTGCAAAGCACACTAATACTTCTACTGGCGCTTTGTCCCAGTTTCGTAAAAAGTTTTCGGACAAAGTTCTATTGTGACCTTGACTTTTGACCTTCATGACCAAAATCATTCTGGCACCTCTGGCTCATGGGAAAAAAATCACATAAAGTTTCATGATTCTTGGTCACTTCATTCTTGAGTTAGAGTCTGGAAACGAAAAAGGTTTACAGACGGAAAGTCAGATTGATAGATGGACAGACTGACAGACGGGTCGAAAACATTATACTATATTATAATATTTTCCAAAGAAATGCTGGCCCACAATTTGTACATCAAACGCTTTCATTACTTAATTTTGAAGAAATTTAGTCAAGGTTTTTATTCAGCATGACAAGAGGTAACTAGAATATGTATTAAATCAAAAATCAGTTTTCATGACATTTTCGCACCAGCCAAATGAACCAAACTTAACTTGTTAATTACAAAGGTCAGGTAAATGAAGGTGAAATTTCTGAAGTACATAAAAGTATTAGAAATGATGAATTAGTATAAACTAATAACCCAAATAATGACATCAGCAAAATTACAACCATATATTCTAATTTCATTTGTCAGAGAGAGGATATAACTATTAATAATTGTCTTGAAGGTAACAAAGCATTTCACATCCAAGTAACTAATTAAGTTCAAACCCCACAATAGAACAGAAATATAACAGACATATAGCATCCAAAAAGTCCAAGTTAGTGAACTTCTTTGCATATTTCTATCAAAAAACTTTCACCTTTATGTGACTTGAATGAGCATGCAGTGTATTCAAGATGGATATTACAAGTTAGTGAAATGATTAATAAATGCTACTTCCACTTGCCAGCAAGTGGGAAATGATTTTTCACAAAGCCTGCAAATGTGTTGTCTTCGAAAAGATGCCATTGGCTTTATATTTGAAGGTAACACAGTTTTACGCTGATCCCTTTTGACCCCTTTTGATAAACTCTTTGGCTGTCACACAATGATGGCTCGAAACTCGTTCTCCATACAAGGCATTTCCATTTGAATTGGATTTAATACAGCTTTTTTAAGTTTTCAGTCTTATTGCAGTGGCTGGAGCACCTAACAATGGATTAATTCCTGGTATTTCTAGCACCAGTTCTACCATTGCACCCTTTCCTAGCCTCCAGCTGCTATCCAACATAGGTGGAAGACAATTGTCAGAAAGAATATGTGGCGCTTACCAGGATTGAACCTATGACCCCTTGAATGAAAATTGGGAGTCTGATGTACTACCATCCCTACATTCAGGAAGACAAAACAGTGAAAACTGTTTGCAAATTATACCCTGCTTTGCACGCAAGTGCAAAGCAGTGTAAAATATGCAAACAGTTGGCACACAGTTATATCATCCTGAATGCAGGGCAACTGTGCTATGGCAATGGCTGACATAACATTTGAAGAGTCAGAGCAAAATTATTGTAAGTTCCAATAAATATTTACAGACACTTACAATTGTTGACCTGACCCCTTTATTTTCAGTGCACGCTGATACCATTTCAGTGTCTGCACTGTGTTAAACCCTTTCCTGTTTTACAAAACTTTGATCGATCCAAATTCAAAGGTTTTGCAGACGAAAATTTAAAGTGCATTTAATTAGAACAAGAGGACCCTGAGGGCCCTAAATCGCTCACCTGATATTTCAAGTAAATTATCATTAAGACTCCATTTCCTATGATATGGCATGAACCTTCCCATTTTCAACAGAGTTCATTCTTGTGACCTGGCAAACATTTTGATCAAGTTTCATGAAGATTGGACTATATTTGTGGCGTTTGGAGCTCTTACGAGAAAATTGTCTTTTAGGCCCCTTTTCCCGTGATATGGCACATATACTTCCCATCTTCAAATGAGTTCATCCTCATGACATAACAAACATTCTGACAAAGTTTCATGATGATTGGACCATATTTGTGGCTTCTAGAGTCTAAACAAGAAATTTGTCATTAAGGCCCCTTTTCCCGTGATATGGCACAGATCCTTTCCATTTGAGCAATTTTCATAGGGGACCAACCAAGGAATATTTCTGCCAAGTTTGGTTGATTTTGACCCATAAGTTAGGAGGAGATGTCGTTTAAAGGTGCAAAGCAGTGTAAAATATGCAAACAGTTGGCACACAGTTATATCATCCTGAATGCAGGGCAACTGTGCTATGGCAATGGCTGACATAACATTTGAAGAGTCAGAGCAAAATTATTGTAAGTTCCAATAAATATTTACAGACACTTACAATTGTTGACCTGACCCCTTTATTTTCAGTGCACGCTGATACCATTTCAGTGTCTGCACTGTGTTAAACCCTTTCCTGTTTTACAAAACTTTGATCGATCCAAATTCAAAGGTTTTGCAGACGAAAATTTAAAGTGCATTTAATTAGAACAAGAGGACCCTGAGGGCCCTAAATCGCTCACCTGATATTTCAAGTAAATTATCATTAAGACTCCATTTCCTATGATATGGCATGAACCTTCCCATTTTCAACAGAGTTCATTCTTGTGACCTGGCAAACATTTTGATCAAGTTTCATGAAGATTGGACTATATTTGTGGCGTTTGGAGCTCTTACGAGAAAATTGTCTTTTAGGCCCCTTTTCCCGTGATATGGCACATATACTTCCCATCTTCAAATGAGTTCATCCTCATGACATAACAAACATTCTGACAAAGTTTCATGATGATTGGACCATATTTGTTGCTTCTAGAGAGTAAACAAAAAAAATGTCATTAAGATGCCTTTTCCTGTGATATGGCACCGATCCTTCCCATTTTCAATAGACTTCATCCTCATGACCTAACAAACATTCTGACCAAGTTTCATGAAAATTGAACCATATTTGTGGCTTCTAGAGTCTAAACAAGAAATTTGTCATTAAGGCCCCTTTTCCCTTGATATGGCACAGATCCTTTCCATTTGAGCAATTTTCATAGGGGACCAACCAAGGAATATTTCTGCCAAGTTTGGTTGATTTTGACCCATAAGTTAGGAGGAGATGTCGTTTAAAGGTGCAAAGCAGTGTTAAATATGCAAACAGTTGGCACACAGTTATATCATCCTGAATGCAGGGCAACTGTGCTATGGCAATGGCTGACATAACATTTGAAGAGTCAGAGCAAAATTATTGTAAGTTCCAATAAATATTTACAGACACTTACAATTGTTGACCTGACCCCTTTATTTTCAGTGCACGCTGATACCATTTCAGTGTCTGCACTGTGTTAAACCCTTTCCTGTTTTACAAAACTTTGATCGATCCAAATTCAAAGGTTTTGCAGACGAAAATTTAAAGTGCATTTAATTAGAACAAGAGGACCCTGAGGGCCCTAAATCGCTCACCTGATATTTCAAGTAAATTATCATTAAGACTCCATTTCCTATGATATGGCATGAACCTTCCCATTTTCAACAGAGTTCATTCTTGTGACCTGGCAAACATTTTGATCAAGTTTCATGAAGATTGGACTATATTTGTGGCGTTTGGAGCTCTTACGAGAAAATTGTCTTTTAGGCCCCTTTTCCCGTGATATGGCACGTATACTTCCCATCTTCAAATGAGTTCATCCTCATGACATAACAAACATTCTGACAAAGTTTCATGATGATTGGACCATATTTGTTGCTTCTAGAGAGTAAACAAAAAAATTGTCATTAAGATGCCTTTTCCTGTGATATGGCACCGATCCTTCCCATTTTCAATAGACTTCATCCTCATGACCTAACAAACATTCTGACCAAGTTTCATGAAAATTGAACCATATTTGTGGCTTCTAGAGTCTAAACAAGAAATTTGTCATTAAGGCCCCTTTTCCCGTGATATGGCACAGATCCTTTCCATTTGAGCAATTTTCATAGGGGACCAACCAAGGAATATTTCTGCCAAGTTTGGTTGATTTTGACCTATAAGTTAGGAGGAGATGTCGTTTAAAGGTGCAAAGCAGTGTTAAATATGCAAACAGTTGGCACACAGTTATATCATCCTGAATGCAGGGCAACTGTGCTATGGCAATGGCTGACATAACATTTGAAGAGTCAGAGCAAAATTATTGTAAGTTCCAATAAATATTTACAGACACTTACAATTGTTGACCTGACCCCTTTATTTTCAGTGCACGCTGATACCATTTCAGTGTCTGCACTGTGTTAAACCCTTTCCTGTTTTACAAAACTTTGATCGATCCAAATTCAAAGGTTTTGCAGACGAAAATTTAAAGTGCATTTAATTAGAACAAGAGGACCCTGAGGGCCCTAAATCGCTCACCTGATATTTCAAGTAAATTATCATTAAGACTCCATTTCCTATGATATGGCATGAACCTTCCCATTTTCAACAGAGTTCATTCTTGTGACCTGGCAAACATTTTGATCAAGTTTCATGAAGATTGGACTATATTTGTGGCGTTTGGAGCTCTTACGAGAAAATTGTCTTTTAGGCCCCTTTTCCCGTGATATGGCACGTATACTTCCCATCTTCAAATGAGTTCATCCTCATGACATAACAAACATTCTGACAAAGTTTCATGATGATTGGACCATATTTGTTGCTTCTAGAGAGTAAACAAAAAAATTGTCATTAAGATGCCTTTTCCTGTGATATGGCACCGATCCTTCCCATTTTCAATAGACTTCATCCTCATGACCTAACAAACATTCTGACCAAGTTTCATGAAAATTGAACCATATTTGTGGCTTCTAGAGTCTAAACAAGAAATTTGTCATTAAGGCCCCTTTTCCCGTGATATGACACAGATCCTTTCCATTTGAGCAATTTTCATAGGGGACCAACCATGGAATATTTCTGCCAAGTTTGGTTGATTTTGACCTATAAGTTAGGAGGAGATGTCGTTTAAAGGTGCAAAGCAGTGTTAAATATGCAAACAGTTGGCACACAGTTATATCATCCTGAATGCAGGGCAACTGTGCTATGGCAATGGCTGACATAACATTTGAAGAGTCAGAGCAAAATTATTGTAAGTTCCAATAAATATTTACAGACACTTACAATTGTTGACCTGACCCCTTTATTTTCAGTGCACGCTGATACCATTTCAGTGTCTGCACTGTGTTAAACCCTTTCCTGTTTTACAAAACTTTGATCGATCCAAATTCAAAGGTTTTGCAGACGAAAATTTAAAGTGCATTTAATTAGAACAAGAGGACCCTGAGGGCCCTAAATCGCTCACCTGATATTTCAAGTAAATTATCATTAAGACTCCATTTCCTATGATATGGCATGAACCTTCCCATTTTCAACAGAGTTCATTCTTGTGACCTGGCAAACATTTTGATCAAGTTTCATGAAGATTGGACTATATTTGTGGCGTTTGGAGCTCTTACGAGAAAATTGTCTTTTAGGCCCCTTTTCCCGTGATATGGCACGTATACTTCCCATCTTCAAATGAGTTCATCCTCATGACATAACAAACATTCTGACAAAGTTTCATGATGATTGGACCATATTTGTTGCTTCTAGAGAGTAAACAAAAAAATTGTCATTAAGATGCCTTTTCCTGTGATATGGCACCGATCCTTCCCATTTTCAATAGACTTCATCCTCATGACCTAACAAACATTCTGACCAAGTTTCATGAAAATTGAACCATATTTGTGGCTTCTAGAGTCTAAACAAGAAATTTGTCATTAAGGCCCCTTTTCCCGTGATATGGCACAGATCCTTTCCATTTGAGCAATTTTCATAGGGGACCAACCAAGGAATATTTCTGCCAAGTTTGGTTGATTTTGACCTATAAGTTAGGAGGAGATGTCGTTTAAAGGTGCAAAGCAGTGTTAAATATGCAAACAGTTGGCACACAGTTATATCATCCTGAATGCAGGGCAACTGTGCTATGGCAATGGCTGACATAACATTTGAAGAGTCAGAGCAAAATTATTGTAAGTTCCAATAAATATTTACAGACACTTACAATTGTTGACCTGACCCCTTTATTTTCAGTGCACGCTGATACCATTTCAGTGTCTGCACTGTGTTAAACCCTTTCCTGTTTTACAAAACTTTGATCGATCCAAATTCAAAGGTTTTGCAGACGAAAATTTAAAGTGCATTTAATTAGAACAAGAGGACCCTGAGGGCCCTAAATCGCTCACCTGATATTTCAAGTAAATTATCATTAAGACTCCATTTCCTATGATATGGCATGAACCTTCCCATTTTCAACAGAGTTCATTCTTGTGACCTGGCAAACATTTTGATCAAGTTTCATGAAGATTGGACTATATTTGTGGCGTTTGGAGCTCTTACGAGAAAATTGTCTTTTAGGCCCCTTTTCCCGTGATATGGCACGTATACTTCCCATCTTCAAATGAGTTCATCCTCATGACATAACAAACATTCTGACAAAGTTTCATGATGATTGGACCATATTTGTTGCTTCTAGAGAGTAAACAAAAAAATTGTCATTAAGATGCCTTTTCCTGTGATATGGCACCGATCCTTCCCATTTTCAATAGACTTCATCCTCATGACCTAACAAACATTCTGACCAAGTTTCATGAAAATTGAACCATATTTGTGGCTTCTAGAGTCTAAACAAGAAATTTGTCATTAAGGCCCCTTTTCCCGTGATATGACACAGATCCTTTCCATTTGAGCAATTTTCATAGGGGACCAACCATGGAATATTTCTGCCAAGTTTGGTTGATTTTGACCTATAAGTTAGGAGGAGATGTCGTTTAAAGGTGCAAAGCAGTGTTAAATATGCAAACAGTTGGCACACAGTTATATCATCCTGAATGCAGGGCAACTGTGCTATGGCAATGGCTGACATAACATTTGAAGAGTCAGAGCAAAATTATTGTAAGTTCCAATAAATATTTACAGACACTTACAATTGTTGACCTGACCCCTTTATTTTCAGTGCACGCTGATACCATTTCAGTGTCTGCACTGTGTTAAACCCTTTCCTGTTTTACAAAACTTTGATCGATCCAAATTCAAAGGTTTTGCAGACGAAAATTTAAAGTGCATTTAATTAGAACAAGAGGACCCTGAGGGCCCTAAATCGCTCACCTGATATTTCAAGTAAATTATCATTAAGACTCCATTTCCTATGATATGGCATGAACCTTCCCATTTTCAACAGAGTTCATTCTTGTGACCTGGCAAACATTTTGATCAAGTTTCATGAAGATTGGACTATATTTGTGGCGTTTGGAGCTCTTACGAGAAAATTGTCTTTTAGGCCCCTTTTCCCGTGATATGGCACGTATACTTCCCATCTTCAAATGAGTTCATCCTCATGACATAACAAACATTCTGACAAAGTTTCATGATGATTGGACCATATTTGTTGCTTCTAGAGAGTAAACAAAAAAAATTGTCATTAAGATGCCTTTTCCTGTGATATGGCACCGATCCTTCCCATTTTCAATAGACTTCATCCTCATGACCTAACAAACATTCTGACCAAGTTTCATGAAAATTGAACCATATTTGTGGCTTCTAGAGTGAAAACAAGAAATTTGTCATTAAGGCCCCTTTTCCTGTGATATGGCATGGATCCTTTCCATTTGAGCAATTTTCATAAGGGACCACCCAAGGAATATTTCTGCCAAGTTTGGTTGATTTTGACCCATAAGTTTAGGAGGAGATGTCATTTGAAAATATTGTTGACAAAATTGTCATTAAGGCGGCTTTTTCTGTGAAATGACACGGATCCTTCCCATTTTCAATAGACTTCATCCTCATGACCTAACAAACATTCTGACCAAGTTTCATGAAGATAGGACCATATTTGGGGCTTCTAGAGTGAAAACAAGAAATTTGTCATTAAGGCCCCTTTTCCTGTGATATGGCATGGATCCTTTCCATTTGAGCAATTTTCATAAGGGACCACCCAAGGAATATTTCTGCCAAGTTTGGTTGATTTTGACCCATAAGTTTAGGAGGAGATGTCGTTTAAAGGTGCAAAGCAGTGTTAAATATGCAAACAGTTGGCACACAGTTAGCTCCCTTGAGCTAAAAATAACCATTCAGTAGGGTAGAAATTAGTGTGGAAAAAGAAGAAATTGCTTGTCAGAAGCAATTTCTTCTTTTTTCAGAATGTTTTCTCAATCATAAAATAACAGGCACGTAAAAACAGGGATTAAACAGCAAAGGGTTAAACATTATCCTCTAGACCCAAAACTAATAAAGAGACTTTATTCATGTGTTTCATTTAGTAGATGTATTGTTTTGTCAATTACAAGAGCTAGTCAACTTTAACTAATTAGATTTTAATTAAGCTTAACCCCTATTTTCATCTAATAGGAGAACAGTATACTTTACTTTCTCATCAAAAACATTTATTTTTTTTATGAATTCTTTTATTGTTTGCAAGAGCTATAAGCATCCCTTTTAAAAAGTATTTCAGTTATATTCTTGTAGCTGCTGCACCTAACCATGTCTTCCTGTCATTTCTCTCACAAGAACAACCACATTTATTGGTTCAAGGCATCATCTGCCCTGTGTTCAGGATGAAAACGTTAGTAAAGTGCTTTCGAAATGATATCTTGCTTTGCATGTACACGTGCAAAGCGGAGTATCATCTCAAAGCACTCGCTAAACGCTTACACAGGGCTGCTATTTATTCATCAATGAGTAACCCTACCTGTAACTAATACTTATCAATTGCCCATAGATGGAAGACAAATGATATCAAAATTAATGGTTGAATGGAGCTGGTCAAACCTGCCCTGTGTTCAGGATGAAAAACAGTGCAAACTGTTTGCAAATTATACCCTGTTTTGCACACAAGAGTTTGGGCAATGTGGGGTATAATTTGCAAACAGTTTGCACCATTTTGTCTTCTTGAATGCAGGGCATATTACCAACTCACAGCATTGACTATCCGTTAAATGGCTTGGTAAGACAGTTAAGATTCTTGGGTGAAGCGTGCAGGTTGATTAAATATTGGGGCATCATAACCCAGGCTCAACAAATTCGTATTTAAACGAAAGAACAAGTTTGAATGAAAACACCCTCCTGAGAAAATTAACAATATGGGTTTTCAGACAGATGGTTGTCCTTTGATAAGTTTTAAATCTGTTTTACAATCCTCAATTAGTGTTTAAAAGTTCTTTTTACAAGTTTCAATCTGTATTTTTAATCAGTAATTAGAATTTTAAATGATCTTTAAACACTCTAAACATGTCCTGGAGTTATCTGACCCTAGATTGATTTGACTTTTGGCTGCAGGTACTGTCCATCTTCGGTAATGATTACCAGGCTAGTTGAATAATAATCTCTTTTACTTCACTTTGATCCATTACTATACTACAAAAATTTAAGACGGGGCCAAATTCAAGTTGGAGACAACAAAATTTTTGATTTAAGTGAATGAATGTCAAATTTTCTTTTTCGATTGTCTGTAATGAAAAAATTGCTTAATATGTCCACTTATATCTATAACATGCTTAGATTAAATCACCAGTAGAAAAAAGGCCCCAGGTAGATGCCAATCTTGGGGATCAAACCCAAGATTTCAAGCTGTAAAGTTTGGTGATCTTTGGATGGCACTAATCAGGCCGATGTGTATCCTACAAAGGCAATTTGGGAGCCGCCATCATTACGCAGTTTGTAGCATGTTAGATTAACATTCTAAAAGTCCTTGGTTTGATCTCCCGATGGCACACTCATCTTATTTGTCTTCCACCAATGTGTTGAAAATCATATACCTATGGGGATAGCAGCTGGAGGCTAAGAATGGATGTAATGGTAGTACCAGTGTGAGTATTAACAGGAATCTGTTGTTAGGTGCTCCAGCTGCCAGGATATGACTGTAAGATTGTTAAAAGCAATGTAAAACCAACATCCAAAGGCAGCATAAGGTTTGTCATGCTGAATAAAAACCTTTGGCCTTGGCAAGATTGCAATAAAACCAAATTGAAGCTCTGGATGCACTTATGGTGAGTCAATATCTATATTGAAAATATAATTTTCAAACCCTCCTTTATTGAGAAGGAAAATCAGGAGGATAAGACTAAGATCAGACTGCACATTATGTGCAGACTGATCTTTGTCCAAACCTCCTTTAAAAGCAGAAATATTCAAGATTCAGTTTAGCAAGGGTTAAATTTTCAATGGAAGATCGAACTGACTTTTGCAGCCAGTAAGGTCATTGTTCAATGTAAAGGTCAAATATTTGACTCCTGATAACAAAGTAAAGGTCACGGAGATTGAGATAGACTGGTCCACCAGCTGTCAATATTAATTACCATCAATTATCAGTGTTTTGACAGGCAACCAGTCTACTTAATCAATTACAGTGGGGTAAATTGGATAGATTTCACTGAAAAGTTTCCTGTAAACTTGTTCACTTGTCAAAATAATGATCTCATCATTAACTGATTGATTGATTAATTTATTCATCACCTTCCTTTACTCCTTGTGAATTGTTTTGTTTGATTCTTTTGTTTGTCATTCATGATGTAAAATAGACTGGTCAAAATACGGAAGAGTTGAATGCAGAAAACTTTACTCATTAAATTTTCTGCTGCATTTATTGCAAGCATTTTTTTTTTCATTTTCCATAATGTATTCAAAAGATTTTTTGTCATAAACGGCATAAATATGAGGATGTATGTAGGAAAAGGGTTAATTAGATTCATTTTTAACTGCCATTACTAAGTCCTTTTTTATGGAATCTATATTTTTGTTTTTTTAAGTAGAAAATTGTGGGAAATGTCGAAGTAACACAACATTCTTTATTTTCACATTTTCCAAATCTCTTTTCTTGAGGGGTGTCATAAAGAGGGATTGTGTGGTATTGGATTCATTAAATGTAAAAGAATAATGATCTTTGTAAAATATACATTGAAGAAATATGTAGGCAATGGTAGGATCCGAGGCCAAGGATTGTGATCAGACCAAAAGACAAAGTGAGTGTTTGGTGCAAGACTGTAGTAAGTGTATATACATTGTATATACACTTACTACAGTCTTGCACCGAACCCACAATTAAGGATATACATGTATTTACTTATTTTCTCACTAAGATTTTTCTATTTTAAGTTTTCAGAATTGAAATTTAAGACCCAGACCATCACAAGTTCAACTTATTTCATGAGGTCAAGTAAATAAATGGTAATTTGGAGTTAAAATTGACATAGAAATTGACAAGAAATTGACATATAACCTGTGTTTTTGATTGTAACTGTCAGTTGAGAACAGAATGATGAATTGAAAATCAATTTGAATTTGACAGTATTACTGTCTATCTATTACCTTAGCCATTTCCTCCACTTGTGAAGTTTGAAATACACAGATTAAACACTTGTTTTTTTTATGAACAATAATTGAAAGGGGCAGTCTGTGAAAAGATAAAAGTTTGGACCCTAGCATAATGTCCACAATTTTTGTCCGGCAGGGCAGAGCCTCATTCACGGTTTGTTGCATTGAAGGTTAAGGTAGATCAGCTTTTGTTTATAATTACTCTTTTTGTTGATAGTAAACAAGTACTATAAATTGAAGATTGGTAACCAGACCCTGAAGTTACGAAGATTTGGTAATTAATGATGAAACATGTTCACATTCTCACAGCACACATATAATTTTGGTTTAAAGATGCAGTTATTTACACATATTCATGACTATTGTTGTCTTACTATTGGAAGAACCAGAAATACCGAAAATTAAACTCTCCAAATCATGTCACCGCTTTACCACGACCTGCCAGGCGAATGATAATGCAGAATGAGGCTGCTCCTTTAATTTTGATAATTGTAAATGACATGTCACGTGCTGTTACCTACTTAACATAAAAGCGATGATAATGATGATGGTGATAATGATGATGATGCCTTTGTAGTTTCATAGGGTTCTTTTGTGCTAAAGGAACATCATAGTATAATTATGAATGCAGAAAATAATAAGACATTGTTACCAAAAAAAGGTTGAATTTCAAATGTTTTTGTCATCTTTCAACACCACAACATTCTAATTTTGTAACAAAAGGTTCCTACATTATGCAATTTAAGGGCTAAACGCAACACTGTTGTAAGTGCATATATTTATATATGTGACTCGTCACAAGAAAAGGAACCATCCGGGAATTCTGTAGAATGAATGATTGAAAAAGAGATTTTATCCAGCATAGGTCAACTAGAAGTCGCATTTCAAAAATTCTTTTACTGGAAGGTAGATTAAGAAAATATGCATGGTGCAAAAAGTTTTGAACCTAGTCAGTCTGCGCAGTCCGCGCAGTCTGACTTGGATCAACACTTTACACACTACCCAGATGGTCCCTTTTCACGGTTTAATCCCATTTGGTCTACTCCCATTTTGTCTACTGTATTTTTTTTGCAACGAGTCCCATTTCGTCTACTGTCCCAATTCGTCTACTGTCCCAATTCGTCTACTGTCCCAATTTGTCTACAATTTTATTAAGAATGATAACCAAAAATCTATTGGTTTTGTTAATTCTAAGATAAAATGTTACTTGAAATGCCAAATTAAGTTTATTTGGTAATTTTTAAGAAATATATGATAAAACATGGAAAATTATTCAACATCGAATAAAATATGTCATAATAAAAAAATAGATTTATAATCTTTAAAAAGAAAATGTTCTTTCCTTTTTAAAGGAATTACAGAGGATATTTGGAATTTAGAAAAACTCTAAAAATTATTATGGGTGAAAAGTGTATTACCAAAATATGCATATAGAAATGACAATTTTATTTTTTACAAGCATTTTCAAAAACATTTAAAGCTCTGGATGCAGTCTAGGGCTTTCATTATGGTGTAAAGCTGTTGCGTGTGCACTTTGGTACAATGACCTAGCATTTGTACTTTTGTGCAAAGTCTTTGCTTGTGCCCCTTTGTACAAAGCCCTAACATGTGCACTTTTGTGCAAAGCCCTTGCGTTTGCACTTTTGTACAAATACACGTGTCTTCAGACAATTTAAAGATTTTGTAAACAGAAAAGAAATTTGAAGTTTTGAACATTTCTTTTATAGGCAAAAAGATGCTATTTAGTTAAATTTTAATCTTATTAAGAAAAGCTGACACTGAACAATTAGATTTAAATAAAATATGTAAAGGTGTGAAAGGGCAAATATACAGATGTCATACAGGTAATCAATCTTCACAACACCTTACATTCTGTCTGCTATAGAGACTGTAAATGTGTAAAATATATCAGCAACAAATACAAAGATGTTTAAACAATAATGTCCAAAAAGTGCAGAGTTCATAATTTTAGGTAAAAAAGAGGCATAAAGACAATTTAAAACCAAAAAAACACCTTAGTATAATAGTAGACGAAATGGGACTCTTGCGCAAAACAGGAGTAGACGAAATGGGACTAGTGCGCAAAATAGTAGACGAAATGGGAATAGACGAAATGGGAGTAGACCAAATGGGATGTTACCCTTTTCACATGAGAGGTCACAATATATTTATATAGGCACTTACATCAGTGCTGTGTTGAACCCTTGAAATATGGCTCACCATCTTTAAAACTCTAGGGACTGCTATGCCTAACAACATATAACAATGTGTTATTGGGAAGAAAAAGTTTAAGGATTAAATTATAAATTGAGTTATGACAAGATAAAACTAAAGGTTGAATGTTGACATGACAGTAAGACATTGTGATTTTATCATGGATTTACTTTACATTCCATTATTTCTGTTTAATCAATTAATCTGAGAGCTGATAAACTTTTTGTCACACCCCTTGTTCACCATTTTACCAGCCAATAATTATCTTAACTTATCCAACATTAGAGGAGAGAGTGCAGATTGAGTGAAACCCATTCCCACTGTACATTAACCCTTATCATGCTGAGCCCGGAATATTCCTGCTTTGGCAGGGGGGATAGATAAAGATCAGCCTGCACATATGTGCAATCTGATCTAAGTCTACTCCACCTGTTTGTCTCCTTTCAAGGCTGATTTGTTTGTGTAATTTATATTCAAAAAGAAATATTGCCCTACACTCTTGAATTCTAGTGCTTTCAGTATTTTGATATAAATGTAATTCTAAAAGTGGATTTTAATTCAGATTGACAAGGGTTAAGCTTTGACAGATAGTGGTAGACTGCCCTGCATTCAGGATGACAAAACAGTGCAATCTGTTTGCCAATTGTACCCTGCTTTGCATGTGCATATGTGTGCAAAGTGGGGTACAAATTGCAAACAGTTTGCACTGTTTTGCCATCTTGGACGCAGGCTGATCTAAATAGTTGTCTGCTTCTAAAGGGACATTTCACATATTACAATTCGAACATAAATATATATTACAGTATTGTATAACAAGAGGCCCAAGAGGGCCTGTATCGCTCCACTGACTTTCAAATCTTTAGACTTTCATTAAATAAAGCTTATGGACACCCTGACATGCAATAGCTTGAATAGCTAAAAACATATTTAGACATTTTGTTTTCTTACAAACAGAGGAAAGAAAAACAGAAACATCACATTTGCATGTTCAGAGGGGTTGAGGGAGGGTGTGTGTGTCAACCTAGCCAAATTATTTCATTTTCAAAGTGGAAATTCAATCAAGATCAGGAAATAAAAGGAAAAGAACCCCACATTTGTGAATTGACCCCTTTCCAGAAATCTTGGATCTTCAACAGCATTAAAATGAGAATCACTATAAGAATAGATTGTTTAATTTGTTTGAATGAGGTTCTACGCTGCTTTCAACAATCTTTCGGTTATATTGCAGCAGCTGGATTGTCTAAAATGTATCCCTGGTATTTCTCACACCTGTACTACAATAACATCATTTCCTAGTCTCCAGCTGCTATCCCAGGTATGTCTACCATTATCAACCCATTTGTGGGAGACAAATAGTCGGAAAGAGTGAGTGCCGCTGTTGGAGATCAAACCAGGAACCTCTAGATTGACAGTCGGATGCGCTACTAACTGCATTATAACGGCAGCTTGTAAGTATTGAAATTATCTTTTATGGTAGCTAACTTTGCTGAGCCGAGTTTGTCCCAATATGATCAATGTAAGGATCATTGTTCCAAGACATACCTTCAGGTCTTGCTTTTGGCTTTGGTAGTCCAGCATCTTGCATTAGTTCAAAGGCAAACCCAACATTATGAACCTGAAAATATAGAAATACGAGAAATAAAGAAAGTGTAATCTGAGTACCTATGTATTTAAAGGCACTTACAATAGTTTTGCGCTGCTAACCACTCTAAAATATCTCCTTCACCCAAACTGCAACAGATAGAAAGGAGTATATTGATGGTTCAAAACAGTTGTAACTCCCTAAATGTTAATAGGTTAGTTACAACTGTTTCCCACTGAGCTATTGATATTACACATTGCACAAACTTGCAAAAGAGCAAATCCCCTTGACATTAAAGACAACAATGTACTTTTTATACAGAACATATATTCTAAAATTTAACACCAGCCTATAGTCAAACAAAATGCAAATTCTCGTTACATTTCTGTCTTAGAATAATTTCAATTTACACTGGTATAAATGATTTAAAGAAAACAATTTTAGAGATAATTTCTAAGTACAAATAAACAGTTCAAATAATTACAACAGTTTACCATTAGCCAACTCACTCCATTTAACTTACAGGAATATAACAGCAAGTTTATAATGAAGTAGCCATGTTTAATGTTTCTCAGCCTACATGTGTCCACATACCAAAGATGTTTGTTCCCCAGCACAAAGACACACTAGCATTCACAGAATAGCTTTGCCAGAAGTCTTCAGATACAAAAATGCACTTAAAATATCAACACAGTCATAATTTCCCCTTCCTTCTCTACAGATTTAGATATACTTATGCAGGGTTTTAGCCTGACATCTACAAAATAGGGTTCAAAGGACTTGGTCATGGGATCTTAGGGGTCCTTTCTTAAATTTTAGGAGTCCCAGCTTTAGGTATAGATGATTTATTTTAGGCTATAATCTTGGATTTTCGTAGTTATTTACTGGTTTAAGGTAAAGAAATTGAAGTACGGTATGTTAATATTTTGGGCTCAACTTCAGGAAAGAATTGAAGATTGTTTAAAGCAGTATTCAATTCTTTTCTGAAGTTGAGCTCCAGAGAGTCTATGGGACTCACATCACATAGACTTTAAGGTCCTGGCTACTTATTTTTGCGTCTCAGATGAGATAAACCTGTGTCCCTTAAAGCCCTGCTTATGAGAATTTATTTTGTATGCACATTTTGGATAAAGTGAAACAGATTTTACTCATGTACCGTACATTGAATCTCCCCTTCTACTACAACTAATTACAATTGCTATCAATTATTAATTAATTTCTTTTGAATTAAATAAACATTTGTTAAAAAAAAGTCCCCTGACTATTTCTTATTTATCCAGTGTTTATATTGTTGTCAGAATTTTCTTTAAATATATTGGGTCTAAAATGGTATTATTTGGATTGAAGAGTTACTCAGAAAGTGGTTCGTAGACTTGTATTACAGTAGACTGTGGCAAGCCTGTGAATGTGTATACAAAGCTCATTAAACCTATGATAGATAGCTTGAGGGTGGGGTTTTTAATCTGCATGGCTTATTAGTTTAATCCTTTCTCTCTTTTATGCCTCCTAACCAAAACAAGTTTCTGCGTAAATCAAAAACAAGCCTGCCCTGTTGCTGCACATTTTACTCCAAGCCTGTTAGATTTAGAATGATTGATTATAAGAACAAGAGATGTTTGTAAAACATTTATTAACACCATCAGACGTGCCAATGGCATATTCTTTGTCCATAAACAAAGGGCAATACATGTAACTCAATAATATTAAGAGTATATTCATGGTTCTTATGCACTGCACTTCTTCTCAAGGAGATCTAGCCACCTGTGAAGTTTCATGATTCTAGCTTGCATATTTTTTGAAATATGCTCTGGACAAAAAAAATGGTCTACGGAAGGACCACATGTTCGACTAACAAGTGCAAAGCAATGTACCCCCTCTTCTTCAAAGGGGGACATAATCACTAAAACCTGTAAAGGTATGGTATTTTAGACATTGTTTGGACAACCTTTTCGTCTTTCTGAGAATTAACACATATTCTATAGCTCAGCACGTAACAGTTGTAACTACCTATATGTTTATAGGAAGTTACAAATGATTCATGCCAAGCCATTGATACATTGCCTTGAAAAAGAAAAATATAATTATATGAAACATTTTCACCTCTTACTTCTATTTTTCTTGCAATCATGTTTCATGTAAATGCTCAAATTATATCAACACTACAATTGGTCAGTGCAAAGCTATTGTAAGATCCTTTAATCTATAGGAAATTACAATAGTTTTGCACTGCCCCCTAGTCTTGTTAATACAATACTGGTACTTTAATCCCGCTAGGACTTAGTTTTGCCACTTTTATTACAAAGTTTATGGCCTGTGGTTTCCATTTAAAATCTAACCACTGTAAACAGTTTAAATTTGTTGCTTGGTTACAACTGGATTATAAATGGTAAATAATCCTCAAGCTTGTCTTTTATCTAGGTCATTTTAATTGGGTAAAGGATTTAAAATGTTGCAGAAATTTTGAATTCCATTTTCAAGGCACATGATTAACATTTACCATATTTCCCTTAATAATAGCACCCTCCCTAATAGTAGCACCCCTACATTTTTTACAAAGAAAACCCAATTCAAATGCCTGAATTTTAAGAACCTGGTGAGATTTCTTCTCTTATTTGATGTGAATTTTCTCTTAACAATCAGTCATTGATTGTTTAGAGGAAATTTACCTAAAATTAAAGGGAAAAGGGCCGAAAAGTCATAAGTTTAATTATTTTTTTGAAAAACAAAATGCATACTAAATAAAAGCTCCCTGACAATGTTAGGTATAGCTCCTGGGAGCATTTTTTAGGAGAAACATGGTAGATAATTTTACCCAAGCCTTAACCGGAGGCACTTGAGCACCTATGTTAACCCTTCTCATGCTGTTCATGGCCTGTCCTTAACATACATAAAGTGTTGGCAGGTGGTATAGCTTAAGATCAGACTGCATAGATATGCAGCCTAATCTTCACCTACACTGCCTGCTATCTACTTAATTATTTTCAGAATAACTTGGAAGCTATTATTTGACAAGAGCAACACCTATTGGTACCAAATCTCGAGTGCAGGTGCTGGATAATGTAGAAAATCTTAGGAAGAAAAAGGGACATAACTCTTATAAAATGCTTTCAGTTATTCCCATTGATTGTAAACAAACAAGCCAAGTTTAATGAAGTTATCTTCAATAACTTCAGACATATATATGACCAAGGTTTAAAAAGTTCACGCCATCACCAACACGAAGATGAGTGACTCCAAAGTGATGACGCTACCTTGGGTTTTCTCCGAAAAACAGCCTATCTGAAAATCTCCAAACATTTGGCTACTTATTTGAAATTCTGCAGGATAAGCTATAAGTAAGAATTAGCAAGAGGAGCAAGATAATGAGTGGGTGTAAGACATATTTCAGGAATGGTATTTAACCTTACAAGAATTACTTTTTGTTATTTTGATGACCTTTAGTTGCAAAGACATCCTGACAATTCTTCACATTATTCTCATATCAAACTACATGTAATTCGTTTCTTGGGCATTCTAAGTGCTAAACTTAGAGTAACAATGGTTTAATAGCACTAAAAAATTTTAAATCTCATCTACTCCAATATTTCAACAATTTGTTAAGTGGTTACATTGAGCAATGCATTGTTAGTGCTGTAATTCATTAAATTGCAATTATTTAAACCATAAATTTGCTTGGAACGTTTTCTTGTTCAATTGATTGTTGTCTACACATAACCTGGGGTGATTACTAAGGTACTATAAGAAAACAGTATGAAAAGAAAAGAAATATAGCTGTACTGGTCTTTCATTGTTTCTTCTGATCCTGTAGGATAAACCTAAATTTAATTTTTCATAAATATAAATAACCCTTGTAAAGCTGAATAAGTTTTTGCTACAAATTTTCATCAAAATCAAAGGGCAAAAAGCACTGAAAGTACCAACTGTAGGTCAATTTTTATTTGAAAAACTAAATCTATTGACAATTCTGGTTTGAAAGTGAGAAACAGATGGTGTAGGCGAACATCAGACTGCACATAAGTGCAGGCTGATGTTTGTCTATAGCTCCTGACAAAGCAGGAATATTCCGGGTTCAGCATGACTCGGGATAATATAAACCAGCAAAACACTTTCAATTTTGAACAAGCTTAACTGTTGTCTTTCGTTACAGTCTTGAACTAGGTTAAAGTGAGAAGTGTTTCTACCTGACATCACTGTTACTATTCACCTCAACAGTTTTTATTCAGAAACTTTGACTGATCATTTCCTAGCAGTAGATCCTGAAACACAATTGCAGAATGGGTCAGTGCAACACTATTGTAATTTAAGTGCCAATAAAATGATAGGCATTTACAATAGTATATAGCGCTGACCCCTCAGTTGATAACCTTTTAGTCTTTACGTCTGTTGAAATTCAAATTGGTTTGAATAATTAGCCTTTTTTATATTTCAACAACATGACAAGTCTTGTTCCAGTTTTCCCCATAATAATGATGAATAAAGTTGAAACTAGGCAATGTAAACATCTGTGCAGACTGATCTTAATCTTCATTTTTTGTCAAAGAAAGGAATATATACCATGAACACTACAAGCAGTTTTAAATAACTGATCCTGTTTTATTACATGCATTTCCTGACAGCAGGGTGGGGCAACAACTTGATAGCTTGTATTAGCTGATAAGCCACATAATGTTAATGATAAATGACAGAACATTTTAAACATTGTGCATTACCAACTGTCATAGAGAAGTAGTTATGAAGGGACTTAAAATTATTTCATTAAGGATTTAAAATCTTAATAAGAATATCAATGTCTCAGCGCAACACAGTTGTAACTGTCTATATTTATAGACAGTTACAACTATTTTGCCCAGAGCCATTGGTATGTTTATTTATCAATGTATAAGGCTGGTGACTTAATCTCAAAACAGTATACAGTTAATGACATTGTGAAATTAACATTCATCTCAATCAAAACTATTCTAGAACACTCACTCAGCTCTCCATTCATTCATTCCAAACATTCACTCAAATTATTCAATTACGCTTCAAAATCACTAAAAAGGATAAGATCAACACCTTCATTCAAAATGAATTCGGACAGAAAAAAATGTGATTTAACCAATATGATTGAAATTATAAGGGACTATTTGTATCAAGAAGAAATAGGAAGCTATTTTTAGAAATTCTATGCATATTTCATTAAAGGGAGGTAATAAATATTGCTAATTCTGTTCATCCTGAAAAAAAATTGCGACATTGGATTACCTCTCATTATTTTCACTAAAAGCTCACTAAAAACTCACTCATTCAATTTCGTTAAAAAATCATTCACCTTGTCAATTTCAGGATGTTGTTGGCTTTACCAGGTATCAACTGGAAACTTATCAGAAATGCATCATTTTCACAACCATGGAAATTAATTTTGCAAGCCTTCAAATTTTTAATATATAGTCATCCTAAAGTTTGATGTCATTAAGAATGTAAATTTTTGTAAAATTTCAAGCAATTCAAATTTCAGTCCAGCAAACTTCTAAAATTTGGCTGAATCTCTTCCCTCACAAATTGGGGTAGTATAAAATCTGAAGTACTCTATTCATGTGGTAAGAGCTTGAGATTAACAGAGCATGTACAACACCTTCATTTCTCAGTATTGTTCTGTCAATCAAACTAAAGTCTGGTGTGAGGAATATCATGGAAGTATAATTACCAGTTTACTTCTAAAACCATGTAAATACAGTCTGATTCAAGTTGTATTTACAAAGTTTTTTTAGTGTTTAGAAAGTTCTAAGATGGCCTGACCGATATATCAATTAATCAATATTTCCTGACAAAATTTCAACCTTTGTTATGCTGAACCCAGAATATTTCTGTTTGGGACAACAAGATTTGGCTACATTTGTTTTGTGCATGTTCACATCAAGTGTGACAACAGCATTAAAAAGAGCAATCACGAAGACTGAGCTTTGATCACACTGCAGTTACAACAAATTCTCCTGATCAAACATGTTTACATCAAATTTAGAATCGTAGTGGAATTGATGTACATACGAGACTGTGTGTTAAGATAGGAGACCCACAACGTTTAAAGGAAGTCAAGAAATTAACAGTTTTAACTGAGTTTTCCTAATTGTTTCATTTAGAAACCTCAGTTTACAAAAAATTTATTTGTGAAAGATCATGATTGTGTTCTGAAATGTTGCAGAACTATTACAGGTCCAATACCTTAAGTTCATGACTTCACTAATGCTTTTTTTTGTAAGCTTTGTTGAACTTAAATTTTCATTTTCAGTGAACCAAGAGGATTAAAAATCTCTTAGTAAACAGGTCTGTATATATGTATACAGGTTATTCTTTACAAGAAATGCCACCTTAATTATATGTAGCTAAGATTTTCCTTTTGTCCTCTATCAACCAGCAATTAGCCCTTTAATTTACATAAAAAGTATTTTTAACCAATAAATATCATATCAGAACATGTCAAATTAATAAATCATTAAAATGTAATCACAGAGAAAGAAAATATTAATTTGATGAGTTTTGTAAACCATAAATTCTAACTTAGGACATTTCATGACAACTGGAAAGAAATATATGATCATAAGAATTAAATTCTGCATATGTTTACTCCTTGAAAAGGGCCATTGGTATTTTTTCTGTAAAAGATGCATCACGAATTGATGGCTCGACATGAAACAGTTGTAACTCCCTATATGTTTATAGGGAGTTACAACTGTTTTGCCTTGAGTCATCAAATTATAATATTTGTTCTGTAAAATATATATCACAAATATCTTAAGTCAATGTACATCATGTCAAACCCCTCACAAAATCTAATTCAACCAAGGAGCAATTGATATTTATAATTTTGAAATCCATGGACAATTATTTCTAAACTCATTTGAATTTGTTGAAGTACTTATCCCTTTGGCAAGAGGAGCTAAAAATTTATTCTCGCTTTGTTAAATTCACCAAATCTTACGTTATCTGAGCAGAGGCTAAAAAACAACGTCATCATCAATGTTGCATTGCATTATAATCACATGCAAAATGACACGCCTTTAGAAAATTTGTACTGAAGTTTACACTTTTAATATTATTTATGCATTAAAAGGATGGAATGATTGTTTGTTTTGAGTAAGATCCATTGATATTTCATTTTGTGAACAATAAAAGCTAAATTTTCACACATGGCTCAGCCACTCGTAAAAAATATAGGTTTTGTTGTTCAATCAATAAAGTATAAATCCATCTTAATCGAAAAACAAATATCCATATATATTTGTCTAAATCATTGTCTCTAATCCCCATTTTTAATATTTTTTTTACTGTTTTTTGAAAAACATCAAACATAGACAGATATGTTTCATCAAATTAAAAGTAGAAAATCAAGTAAAAGAAGACAAGATGAGTTCTAAAAAATAGTAATACCCTGATTGTTTATCAGTTTGACCTTGATTATTGACCATGACCTCAACAGATGGCCTTGACAACATCAGATGACCTTGAGCTCCAAACATGAGGAATGATGAGATGAACCTTTCTCCCAAATAAGAGCATTGTAGCTTGAACTTCTTTCAATGGGGGTGGCATAAAAAGGATAGAGATGGACACAACCAATTTCTACAACCTTAATTCTTTTAATGAACGTGATTAGATACTTGTTTTTGCTTCACTAAATACCAACACCCAATTTCGTTGTCAGGTGATTGTTTAAAGCCATAGCCTGCTCTTTAAATTCTGATTAATAGTTTGTAATCTAATAGAGAATTAATCCTTGTAATGCTGAACCTGGAAACCTGGAATATTCGGATCCTCTTCTGGCAGGAGATATTTACAAGGATCAGCCTGCACATAATTATGTGAAGTCTGATCTTTGTTGATACCTCCTGTTTTTCCTGTTTTAAACTAAAAAGAGTTTAATAGTCATTTTTCAAAATAAAAATGTGTGGTGTCAGTGGTCTAGATGTAATGTGTTTGCTTCTTGACCCATAGGTCCAGAGTTTGATTCCTGGGAGCTGCTATCGATCTTGGTTCTTTCATTGGCTCACACATTTGGCACAAGTACTGGTGAATTTTCCAGGAAGCAGAATCAAGAGGGATTAATCTAAGTTGAAAGAATGTGTTTCCCAATCGATGTAAAATAAATAGGTTTAAACCAAACCAAACTCATGATTTGTGAATTAGTTGCTTTCAGTACTTTCAATTGCATGCAATATTTTAAAGTTTCTTTAATTTCGGCATTCAGCATGACAAGGGTTATCAGTTATCCAGACAAACAAAAAGAGCTGATTTAAATTCAAAGCACATCCCTTAGATACATTGTAATTAGTTTAAATAATTAAATTACTAGATTACTTTGTGCATCCTGATGTAACATGAACATAGCTCAAATGAGTGTTTTTGCTTCTAAAATGTTAAAACTACAACATTTTTAGAGTGTTTTATAAGCCTATGATAGCTATGTTTTTTTCATCTAAACACTGTGATTAAATTTTTTCTTTATCTATATCAGCACCAAATTAATTTAATTTTATGCCTTACATAAGAGACACGGTGGAACCTGTATTCAAAATTTGATCAACAGTTGTTTTCCAGCATGCATTGATGGGTCATTATTATTCTTTCAATTTCAAGTTAAGTTAAACACCATTCTTCATTACAATAAGCAAATCTTTGGAATCAACCTTTAAACCACAAATGAAACTCAGAATGATAATAGAATAGTTTACAGTAAAACTTATAAATTATAGGTAAAAACTTTGATGGAAGCTTCTCTATCCAATTGAGCAAAGGGATTGTTTTAGATCATTAAAACATTAATAGCATGTCCTGAATTGCACTGAGCTCTACAGACAAACGTCTGCGACCTGCAAAGGGACATAGACCTCAAAATATCCACACTTTGTTGAATAATTTAATCTAAAGCTCTTCAATTGTGAAATTCCTAGACAAGCCTGTTGGTTGAAAGCAAAGAAGGAAAAGTGCAGAACTGTTGTAAGTTCCAAGTTATCTATAGGCACTTAAATTCTTTTTCATTTTACCCTTGTCATGCTGAATAAAAACCTTGGCAATATTGCAGTATAATCAAAGAACTGAAAGTACCAGAAACTTATTGCAAGCCACTATTATCTATTTTGAAAATACAATCATGAAACTTTTCTGGCCTTAAAAGTAAAATCAGGTAGTAAAGACTAAGATCAGGCTGCACATATGTGCAGACTGATCTTTGTCTTTACCTCCTGCCAAAGCAGGAATATTCCGGGTTCAACATGACAAGGGTTAACCTTTGAATTACATTTAAATGCATAAAACTTTTGTCTCATTTAAACTCTTTTACAAATTTAAGATTTGTTTTACATCTACAGTCTTTCAACAACTAAGTTTGCAAAACCTATTTATTTTACATGTTTACATATTTTACGATTGGGAAACAAGTTCTTACAACTAAAAATAGATCAATCCCTCTCGATTCTGCTTTCTGGAAAATTCACCAGTACTCGGGCCAAATATATGGACAAATGAAAGAACCAAGATCGATAGCTGCTCCTGGGAATCAAACTCAGGACATTTAAGTCAAGAGGCTGACGCTCTACCTTTAGACCATGGACACCACACCTTTCATTGCATAATTTGCCATACATTGACATGCAGTGTTATGCTTCTGAAACTATAGACAATAATGATGCAGTGTATGATTGATTTATATTTCATTGAGTGAACAACAAATTTAACATAGGGATTGGCTCGCATTTGGTGAAAAACTTTTTGTCACATTATATTCAAGCACATTTCTATTACTCAGTCTGAAACAGTTCTAACTGCCTATAAAGATAAATGGCAGTTACAACTGTTTTGTGCTGAGCGAATCAATTTTATGATAAACAGTCATCAAATTTCTTACACATGACAAAGGGAGCAATAACTTTCCATTAGAACACATTAAATTAGCAAAACAATGCAAATGAAACAATAAATAACAAAATATCAAATTAAAGCAAAAACTAAATATCCATTTTTTAAGTAAATTAAAGAAATACAAATTTATTATCCTGTTAAATTAATTTCCATTTTAATAGCATCATATGTCCTTATCAAAAATTTGCATTATAAATTAATCAAGATGTGTTTGTGAACCACAAATGCGCCAGAAACAGCAAATTGTTCAAGATTTTGACCTTTTTAACATGACCTTGACCTTTGTGTCTTCAGATGTGTATTGCTGACATCTATCAGCAAGCCAAATATGAGTTTTGAACCTTGAATAGGCTGGGAAAATTTGAAAAATTTCGTTTTGTCAAAGTTTGATGTTGACAAGTGACCATGCCCTTATCACAAAACCTTGACTTAACCCTTGTTATGCTGATCCCAGAATATTCCTGCTTTGGCAGGAGGTATAAACAAAGACCGGCCTGCACATATGTGCAGTCTGATCAGAGTCTATACCTCCTGATTTTCCTTTTTTGACCAGAAAAATTTGAAAATTGTATTCCGAAATTCAAATACTTACTCTTAATTAGGGAATACAGGGCTTTCAGCACTTTGATTTTAATATAATTTTGCAAAGGTTTTTATTCAGCATGACAAGGGTAAATATCTGAATGTGAATCAATGAGACCTATCACCATGCCAAACATAAACAGTTTCTTGAATTGGATTGAAATAATTGGCAATTTCAAAGTTTTGTTTGTAAAGTCTAGCAATAGTTTGACCTTTAAATAATGACCTTAACCATGTCTCATGACCTTGGGTTTTGTACCTTCAGATGTCATTGAGACCTAATCATGGAAAATAACCTTTATCTTGAATAGCTCAAAGACTTTGATTTTTGGGGGTTTATTTTGTTTTTCATCAAGTTTTGCAGACAAACAAAACATTAGGTAAAGCTTTACTGTTTTATCCACTAATTTGTCATTTGTTGAATATTTTAACATAAAATTTATCAAACTGATTTATAAATAAGTCCTTGTAAAAAAAATTTACAATCAAAAAGATTGATGACTCAGTGTCAAACAGTTGTAACTGCCTATATGTTTATAGGCAGTTACAACTGTTTTGCACTAAGCCATCAACTGACTGATGTGATTTTTGCGCCCCAAATTAGGAAATAATCCTGGTTATTACAGCCATGCAGACAGTACAATTGTTTTAAACTGTTCACAATGAAATGTCAAAACTAATGAGATGATGATGTAATGCCTCCATCATTTAAATTCATCCCCCTTATATCAAACTTGTGAAATTCTTCATCATAAAACATTACAGTTTTGTTAGTTGGATAACTTAAACACTATCTTTCATTGAAGTTACCATTTACTACAATTCTCATGTTTGTTTTATACATCTTTTGTAAATTTTGTCTCTTTTTTGACTTAACCCTTTCCTGTTTTACAAAATTTTGGACCTGTCCAAATTCAGAGGTTTTGCAGACGAAAATTTAAAGTGGATTTGATTTGAAAAATAACCATTCAGTAGGGTAGAAAATAGTGTGGAAAAAGAGGAAATTGCTTGTCAGAAGCAATTTCTTCTTTTTCTACAATTTTTTCTCAATTACAAAATTTTAGGGACGTAAAAACCAGGGATTGGACAGGAAAGGGTTCAAGAAGGTAGAAACAGCATTATCTCATCACAAAATAAAATTCATTGCAAAAATTTCAGGACTGGTTTAAACCTATTTATTTTACATTGATTGGGAAACAAGTTCTTACAACTTAGATTAATCCCTATCAATTCTGCATCCTGGAAAATTCACCAGTGAGCCAATGAAATAACCAAGATTGATAGCCGCTCCCGGGAATCGAACTCAGGACCTTTGGGTCAAGAGGCCTAGGCTCTACCTCTAGACCATGGACACCACTTCAGGGCTAAGCCCAACATTTGCAAAACGCATATATAAAGTGATGGGTCAACTCATAACCATTTAAAGCGCCTATAGATATATAGGCACTTACAATAGTTTTTTGTTGAACCCTTGAAAAAAAAGAGACTAGTAACAAAACTGTTGTTAAAAGCCCTTGGAAAACAGTTTGGCTGTCAGAACTTAGAAATTTATAAAGGTAAAATGACAGATAGTTTTTTTCAACCCAAATATAGAAAAGAAATGCACTAAATCTACTCTGTTTGGCAAATTTATTTGACAGACAATGATTATTCGAAATAATTATTGATAGAGAAGCCACCGACGGAGCAGAAATAAACAATAAATTAAAGTACAAATCATACAAACATCCTGTGATTGATTTCATTCATATCTTTAATTAAAATTTAATTGATATGTCTGCTATATCAAAGATAGTTGACCTTGATAGTCTTTGACAGATTTGAATGATTGTCTGCAGACAACTCATGTCAAGAAAGCACATGTTTGACCTTTAAATGTGTTATATCATGACTGGTGCACCTACCCATGGTTTCCTGATGCACACCAGTTTAACTCTATCCCATTGTTTCGTCTGAAATTAACCCTTGTCATGCTGAACCCGGAATATTCCTGTTTTGACAGGAGGTATAGACAAAGATCAGCCTGCACCTATGTGCATATCCATGATGGTTGCAAACTTTTAAAATTATTTCAGGGGGTTGATGCTAAAACGATTGAAAATGCCTGAATATATACAGACACTTTCAGTAGTTTTACTGTAGTCCGTCAAGTTGTACAGTTAAAAATCATTGTGAAATTGACAATCATTCCGATCAAAGCCATTTTTAATTGCTCACTCAACTCTCCATTCTTTCATTCCAAACACTCCATGAATTCGTTCAAGAATGCTCAGAAATCTGAAGAAAACTTTTCAAAATCTACTAAGATGATCAACATTAAATTCAAATACATCAAATTATTCTACAATTCTATTGGCTCATGTGGATTTTAAAGTATCTTATGGGCCATGAAGACACTCATACAGAAAAGTATATATAGCTTATTAAAGGGAGGTAATAAACATAGCTAATTTTGTTCATCTTGAACAAAATTAGCGATATTTGATTATCTCCCTTTAATTTCAATCAAATCTTGCTCCACACACTCATTCAATTTCATTCCAAAATTGTTTCATAATAATTCATCTTGTCAATTTCACGATGTTCTTAAATGTACCATGCTTTACCCTGGTTTTCTCTCTTTCTGTGACCAGTAAAAATGAAAAAAAAGCTTATGACCTATTTCTGAAAAGAACAAGTAACACACAAGTGAAAGCTTTCACATCCTAGTATGCCAGATTCATATTCCCCAACAAGCCATTAGATGACTTGGAATTAAAGGGGACAATAGCTAGAAATGTTGCAAGCATTTCCAAAAACTAAAGGGAAAGCAATCTGGTTAAACAAGTTGAATACTTAGAAGTTATTCCCCTTGATTTATATCATATACCAGAAACTGAGATCATTCTGTGCTAAACCAAAATTCTAAGAATGAATCAATTTTAAAAAAAATTATTAACAGTGTCCAAGCATGACATTTCCAAAAATTTTACCAGTAATTGAAGTGCTCACATATAAAGCAAACTTGTCATCCACCTAGCATTTTAAGATTCTTCGTGTTTGTCTGAAGAGATATTTTTTACAAAGCACAAAATCAACACTCTTGGCAATTTGGTTTGAATGGGGATTAACACTGCTTTAAACAATCATTCAGTTGTATATCAGTAGCTGGAGCATCTAACCATGGATTCTATGTATTTCTCTCACCTATGAAATCCTTCAAGGGGAGATAATTAAGCGGCTTATATAAGTAGGGTCATAAACAATTCCCTAACACTAGTTTGCACTGAAAATTACATTGTCTATAAATATCAAAATGGTAGCAGCAATAATGTAGGAAAAATGCTCCAGGTAACAAAATATCAAGGGGATATAATTCAGCAAATAACTTTTGCAGGGTACCAAAAACTTTAGAAGCACAAGCTTACATTACCAGCTACATTGTGTATAAATTTTACTTTAGTAGATGTACTAGGAGAAAAGCTCCAAATAATAAAACAAGAGGACCATGATGGTCCTATATCGCTCACCTTCGTCTCTTTGACTTCTCCCTTAGCAAAATTAAATACTTCAAAGATCATTTAATGATCATTAAATTTTTCAAAGAAAAACATAACTCTATTTCTATGATCGCTGCATAAATTTCTATCCTTTTCTAAACAAGTTTCATGTGACCTGGCCAACATTCTGACCAAGTTTCATAAAGATTGGGCAATATTTGTGGCCTCTAAAAAGAAAATAGTCATTAAGGCCCGTTTTCCCGTGATATGACATGGATCTTTCCAATTTTAAATAGGGTTCATCCTTGGTACCTAGCCATTATTCTGATCATGTTTCATAAAAATTGAATTGTGTTTGTGGCTTCTAGAGCGTAAACAAGAAAATTGTCATTAAGGCCCCTTTTCCCGTGATATGGCACGGATCCTTCCCATTTTCAAAAGGGTTCATCCTTGTGAACTGGCCAACATTCTGACAAAGTTTCATGAAGATTGGGCAATATTTGTGGCCTCTTAGAGTGTAAACAAAAAAATTGTCATTAAGGCCCCTTTTCCCGTGATATGGCACAGATCCTTCCCATTTTCGATAGGGATCATCCTTGTGGCTTAGCCAACCTTCTGACCAAATTTCATAAAGATTGGGCCATATTTTTGGCCTCTAGAGTGTAAACAAGAAAATTGTAATTAAGGCCCCTTTTCTTGTGATATGGTACGGATCCTTCCCATTTTCAATAGGGTTCATTCTTGTTACCTGGCCAACATTCTGACCAAGTTTCATGAAGATTGGGCCATATTTGTGGCCTCTAGAGTGTAAAGACCAAGATTGTTGACGCCGGACGACAGACGAAAAACGACGGACATTTAATGATCACAAAAGCTCACCTTGAGCATGATGTGCTCAGGTGAGCTAAAAATGTGAAAATGTGAATTTCAAGGGGAAATAATTCAGCAACAAATCATAGTACGGACTTCAAAGTTGCAGGTGCACAATTTGGGATGAAGATGCACATTATGTATTAATTTCGAGTGATTACATGCAATAATGTGGGAGAAATGCTTCAGACAACAATAATTTAGTGAAATGTGCATATTCCAGGGGAGATAATTCAGCAAACAATTAGAGTAGGGGCTCCAAACTTGCAGGTGCACAACTTCATAAGCAGATACACATTATGTACAAATTTTAAGTCGAAACATGCAATAGTGTAGGAGAAATGCCCTGGACAACAATAATTTAGTGAAAATTACATGTTCCAGGGGAGATTATTCAGCAACCAAAAAGAGTAGGGGCTTCAAAATTGCAGGTGCACAACTTCATATGCACAAACACATTACACACAAATTTCAAAGCTGTAGCTAAAATGTGTCTGAGAAAACTGCCAGACAAATTTGTGTCTGCGGACAGACAGACGTAAGGCCTACCCCCTCTACTTCATAGGTGGGGGGTATGATTAAATTATTAGTATATGTGAATAAAGTTGAGAATTAGACGCACTTGAAATGATGAGAGATGGCATAAGATCAGACTGATATATAGTTGATGAAAAACATCCGAGATGGGACTTATCCTTGGCTCAGTGTGAAACAGTTGTACCTGCCTAAATGTTAATAGGCAGTTACAACTGTTTCACACTGCCACCCGGTCATTGTATGATCCTTGTGCTTTTATTATAAGCCCAGTAATTCAAGCAGGAGTTGTGAACTCATAGACAAAAACACTCAAGTCAAACCTGTTGGCAACACTAGGTTTTTATCTACAGCTTTACAGTGCACAAGGACTAGTGTCAATCTCTATACACTTAACAAATGTATCTCATTTTTCCCTGACAAAAAAGTTACCAGTACTTAAAGCCAATTACAGTTAAACTTCGGTAGCTCGAACACCTTGGGGAATTGATAATTTGTTCGAGAGATCGGTTGTTCGACCAATCCAAAAAACTGTAAAGGTAACAGAAGACGGGAATGTGCCACATCCGGTAATACATCGTATCCGAATATACGTATACTTATTTGGTTCTTCAATTTCACTTTTTAATTCACTGTTTTAATGTTTCTTTCGAGTGATCCGCGGGATTTGTGTTTGAAAATGAATAAAGTAAAAAATGATGAAATAACTTTAGACTAAAGAGTCTTATTGTTGCATTCCCTTTGTTTACAAAAAAGGTTACGTACGCGGCCTCAATTGCAAGTGAAAAAAATAATTAAAGTCAAATTCAAAAACCTTCTAAATGCTGAACCTTAAACGTTTTTCAGTATATAAATTTACGCCAGTGTTTGAGAAAATGTAGATTATCTGAATTTAAAACCCAAAATTCTACACAAGTTAATTGTTCGGACCCTTCTCGTCATACTTTCAAGCAGACGTTACGAATCTGTATGTTTTTTAACATCGCTAAGTTAACTAGTCGCCGAAATATCAATAAGAGACAATATATAGTAATGAATGTAAACAGCAGATGGCCAAACAACAAGTTAATTCAATTAAATAAAACGGTGTATTTTTCACGGAATTGGTAATTATAACGTACGGTGCATAATTGACAGTAAGGTGTCAAAAAAGGATTACGAGTTGAAAAGTGTGAAAATCACCTAAATATGACATCTTGTTATTAACGATAGACCCTTTGTTCGAATTTACCCAGGTGAAATATAAAGCATTTTTAACTTCCGGACTGAAGAATGTGTTCGAGAGTTCGACCGTTCTGTTGTACGAGTTTTCCGAGGTCGAACACTATGAATTATGAGCGAAATCTGCCGGGACTGAGATCCTTGTTCGAATTTTCCCTAGTGTTCGAGATTACCCCTGTTCGAGAGACCGAAGTTTGACTGTATCTAAAAATGTGTATAAATGTTTAGATAACGAAATTAGAAAATTTGGACTTGGTAGAATAAATCTTTGACAGAAAGATTGTTGATAGACAAATGATAGGCTCTCATCAGTAAAACAATACATTTTCGACCATTTTGCTACATAATGATGTTGTTCCCAAGACTCAAGGTAAGTAAAATATATTTGAGCCTGTGTGTAATATTTCCAACAATGGCACATGTGCTCGAGGTGAAACCTCTGATCAGTCTAGACAATCGTATCATGCAAGAAGAATTTTCACTAACAGACCAAAGAGAGAACAAGACCTTGTCTATCTACATAGCTCTAGTGAAGACTCTGGTCAGACTGGGCGGATGCACAGGTTGGCCAGAAGCTTTGCTTTTTTGCACATGTGAAATTGTTGGAAATGTCACACAGGCTCATTTTGTATACACTGTCACTTACTTTTTGGTCAAACTCTGTTGGTGTGAGATGAAAGCTGTATAATGGTACAAAATATCCCTCTAGCAGGCCCATCAGTAATACCAGGAACACTCCATCATGAAACTGTAGGATAAAGTATTTGTTATATATGTAATTTGTTCTTGTCCCACAATGTTTCTGATTTGGCAGACAAAAAATTTGTTAACTTGAATTTGTCATCTGCAACTTCCTTCAACATGCACTGACTTAATTTTTTCATTTGGCAAATATTTGTATCAAATGTGGAGTATATTAATCCTACAGCATTGAATTTCTCGTCCCTATGACTAGAACTTGGTTGTATGCATTTTTCTACAGCATTGGCAGATATATTGCGTTGGATAAAGATATTGAAGAATGAATTCTACAAGAGTTGAATATATATTTGAGGGTTTAATTAAGCTATATCTAACCTGTGTCTCAATATCTGTCACTTCTAGATTGATCTTCATTAACTGTTTGTTGACAAAGGTAACCAAAGTCTGTAATAAACATGATGTAATTTTACATACAATACATGAAAACTGGATATAGTACAAATTATTACCTGATAAACTGCATAAATAAATTTTAACAATTTCATAGTGTTAAACTTGTGCAGGATTCATTATTGCTTTTATTGAAACAGAACAGGTTCAGAAAGAGCACTGCCTACAGGGGCCACGCTTGGTTGCAGGTGCTGGAAAATGCAAAAAATTTAAGAAGAAGGGCCATAACTGTCACAAAGATGCTTTCAGAGTTATCCCCCTCAACAGTCTAGATGGCTATTGATGTGGGAACTCACATGCCCAGTTTCATGGAGAAATCTTCAATAACAACAGAGATTTAACTAAGGTTAAAGTTTGTCATGCCAACAACGGCTATGCCAACAACATTCCCAAATGAACAAAATAAGGTGATGAATATACCTCTGGTTTTCTAAAAAAAAATCCTTGCTTATAAATCAGGGTGCCAACAGTTGTTGAAGTTTGATAGGTGATAATAATTCAAAAAGTGTCAAGTTTTCCCAAGATTACATTGATCAAATTGACAATATCCACACAGGTGAGCTAAAAACATTCAAACTATATTTTGGATTTCATCTATATCTTCAGAATGTTAATCAGGTATTTCATTCCATGATGGAGAACTGTTGATCACCTCCATCTCACAGCCACATTGAGGTTTTAGCACAAAAATATTCTACACACCATATTTCCTCATATTAAAAGTGAACAAAAGGCCAAAGAGGGCCTGTATGCCCCAACGGCTTTCAAACATCTATCAATGAAAGATTCAGTCAGATATGTAAGTTTCTAAGGTAACTTGTGAAGAGGCAAAATGATGGACAGAAAGCAAAGGCTTAACTTTTGGAAATCCATTTATCAAAAAATATATGAGGGTCATCCAAAAAATAGTGAGACTGGTTCTATATCTTGAAATCTAATAAAGATATTACAATGAAATTTTACATGCATGTACATTATTTTCTCCTGCATTTATTTTTCACATCAACGAGAATTTTTTGCCATGACGTCATGTTGATTACGTCACGAAGAATGACGTCATGACGTTAACCATGGCCAGATGAACATCTAAATAAGAGAAATGTTACGTCATTTAAGTGTTAAATTTCAGAAAATCCAAGAAGTTGGAAACACTGATTTGAAATGAATTTTATGAAGGGATAAAGTACTTTCTCACTGTAACTTATTTCTACTTATTAATTTTTTCATCAGTGGTATAATTAAATTTTAGCAAAAAACTTCCTTTTTGCATGTTTTTGATCTCAAAGACATTATTTTTCAAAGAAAATATTTGCATTTTAGAATTTGATAAAGTTTTTTTTGTTAAAGATGCCATCTTATATCTTAAAGAAAGAGGTTTAATACAAAATATTTTGTCAAAACTTTAAAGTACATCAATGAGGAATTGCATTTGGATACCCTCCCATTTTTCAGAACCACGTTGTCTTATAAAATGAAGGTATTCGTCATGAAACTTGACGTCATTTTTTTTTGAAAATTATACAACCACTGTCTACCACTAAGACATAATACCAGAAAACATTAATTAATGTAATTTGGGTCAAAAAACACCACCAGGTAGTTTCATATGAAGTTTTTTAAGCATTGAAACATCAAAGGGTTTACATGGCCATTACGTCATATGGTACCTCTTCCTGTTGCCTAGCAACAAGGGTTCCATACAAAGTATGAAAGTAGGTGTTTGCCAAACATTGAAGAAGATGTAACACTACACAAAAGTGGAACATTAATCTCAACTATTTAGGCAATATAGCATTGGTCTCACTTTTTACTGGATGACCAACGTATTAGTATTGATTCTTAATAGGAAAAGTTCTTTTTATATAAGATAGATAAGTCTTGATGGATCTTTAACAATGAAACAATACTATATAAAGCATGGGAAATTGATCATTTTTGTGAACATTACACCGGCCAGGACACACCCATATATTGGCCAATCAAAATTTTGCCAGGTTTAGATTTACTAAAGGAACATTATCCTGCAAAGTTTGGTTGAAATTGGTCCAATGGTTTGGTAGGAGAACCTTTTTAAAGTGAAAATAAGCCCTGGGGCCGTATGCACAAAGATTCTAAGAGTAAAATTTCTCTTAGAATTCCGTTTTTATCTTAGTTTTGAGAGATTTTCTAAGTTTTTGGATATTTTCTAAGTATTTCTCTAAGAATTTTTCTTAGACTAAAATTTACTCTTAGATGGGTCGATTTTCCGCTAAGATGAAAATTTATCTTAGAAAATTCTTAAATTCGGCGTTTTTCACTTAAATATTTAAGATAGCTACCCCCCTATCTTAAATAAGTTAGAAAATTCTTAAAAATGGCGACGGTCCCCGCTTCAGATCGAAAATATGTTCGTTTGGACGTTTTTGAACCAGGGATGCTAAGTGTTTTATCATTTTTCGTAGTTTTTTGTCGTTTTCGTCGATTCTTTGATTAAAATAGGGGAGATAAACATGTATTTACTGAGCTAGCGACGAGTCCTACGGCGTCCTTACCAACAGCGATATCATCGACAATTTTTCCTTTTACATGGCTCCTTTACTGATTTAAAGTGAAATTTACACTTAAACTGCTTGGAAAACGTTCCTTTAATTGTAAACCAACGCGAAAGACAATCACTTTTTTCAAAGACGGAATCCCGGAATTACCCCACCCACTCAGAACCATAAGACTTAGAAAACAGAACCATATGGGTCCTTGGAATCGGATCTGCTTATGTGAGAACCTCACGACCGAACTCGGAAATATTGGACTTGTAAAGAATATGATTCATTGTTTATTGAAGAGATCGTCTTTGTTTTGAGTGTTTGTAGATTCTGAATGTGGCAATTTAAGAACCCCCTACTAGACGAGCTCTCCAAAAGATTGATATATCACCAACAAAGGAAACAAGTTTTGTGATAAAGCATACAATTTAACAAACCAGTAGGGCCCTGTCTATTGCGTACCAAAGTAAATAGGTTTGATTCAGAAAGACAACATTAACATTTCAACAACAACAACAAAAAACTATGAAGCATATATCAAATAAAAGTGGAGTGTGTATTTACTTTTATCTATGTGTCTACCGCAGAATTTGCCCATAGACTAGTTGTTAGGGTTGCTGGTACAAGGATACAGGCCCAAATTTCTGAAGATCTCTGCTATTTTTTTTGTTTTTGTTTTGTTTTGTTTATTTGTATATTTATCATTGCTATCATAGCAAATGCCAATATGGGCAATGTCCCTCGACGAAGGTTAGTTGTTATGGAGGAAGGACACTTGACGAAACTACTGCTAAGATTCGATCATTCGCCATGTTTCTTCAATGTGCTTGGTGTTAAGCAGGGTCTTACTAGATCTCGGTTTAACATCACTTCAGAAAGACAATTAGGGCCATTTTGTTTGTGTGCCAGCCCGGGAATCGAACCCACGTGATTGACCCTTCAATTGTTTTGAAGTCCGCTGCTATACGGACTGAGCCAAACAGGCTGACTTACATATTAGTTTTATTGAGCTGGCGGTTTAATATCTTTGGGGGACAATTAATTGTCAATTGGTCAGCTGAGATCATACAAATTATTCTACAGTTTGATTTAGAGTACATTATTGACTGAGTGTATCAACCTAACAAGAAAAAGAATAGAGACACTATATACATAAAAATATTGGTCTTTTTATAGTTACACACAAATATAATCTGTTTACTGAAGTTGTTTAAATTCAAAACAAAAAATAATTAACAAAAAATGAATAGAATAAAAAATAATGTACACTGACAGTATTTTGCTTCTTAAGATTTTATTTCCCAATGAACCTTATTTGTCCTTAACCCTTGTCATACTAAATACAAAAATTGGCATAATTACATTAAAATCAAAGTTCTGATAGCACTAGGTACACTAATTATGAGTCAGTAATTTTGTTTGGAAAATACATTTTTTAGGCTTGAAATGGAAATTCAGGTGGTAAAAACTAAGTTCAGAATGCACATCAGTGACATGTGTGCATCATGATCTTTGTCATTACCTTCTGCAAAGGTAGGAATATTCTGGGCTCAATTTGATAAGGGTTGAAAAAGTAAATTCTCACATCAGGGATGTGGAATTCCCATGCCTAGAAACATGTCTGATTTGGGCTTTTCCCTTACAGAAAAGTAATTTTGCTACACCACTTGTCCATGGACAAGTTTTCACCAGCACAAATCTTGAAGCGTTATTAAAATGATATTCTGGTCTAAAATGTTTGTTTCTCAATGAAACCCTATGATGTGGGTACTCATTTGAATTGTCTTGCTGAGACAATTCCAATGAGTACCCGTAAGACACTGGGTTTGAGAACAATAGAATTATTTAATGCAAAAGAAACCTTAGATGACAATGTTCTTTGGTGAAATTTTACAACCCCCTGTTTGCATATTTTATTCCGAAACAGTTTGAAAAGATGAATTTACTTGTTGTCCACAATATTGCTTCTCAATGAAACTCTATGATGTGGATACTCATTGAAATTGTCTTGCCGAGACAATTCCAATGAGTGCCCATAAGATAGGGTTTGAGCTAGGATTAGTGAAATATTTAATTTCAAATTCAAAATACCCCTCTATCTGTAGCTCTGCTATTTGTTGATATATTAGGGCAGAAACTTTGTTTTTAATGAAAGAAATACTGGATTTCAACATTTTCTTCATTAAAAACAATATTTTCTCAAGATATATCAAGTTTACTTTTTATCCAGAACAAGTAGAAAATCATCTTATACTTGTCCAAGGACATTTGGAAAAATAAATTACTATTTCCACACCCTTGCATATTAGCTTTGCCATTTTCGGAGAAAAAGTGAAAACCATAAGGAGGGATCAACACTAACCTCTTTGAGTAAGGAGGTTATTGGACTCCCATTTTACAAAATAAGGAGTGCAAGCTCAAACTAAGGAGTCTGACTTTTCTTTATGGGAAAACACTATGGAAAAGAAGAATTGCTTGAAATAAGCAATTTCTTCTTTCTTTCTTTCTTGTCCTCATTCTTTTCAACAAGTTTCTCCTCCAAAGAAACGATTTTCTTTCAAATACTACTAGATGCAAGCTATTGTTATAATCAACAACTTATGTAGTGAACAACCTACAGTTTTGTCAAGAGATGTAAAGGAAAATGCCCTGTGCATATGTGTTATTAAAATATTCTCATATGATACTGGGAGTCCATCGGACTCCTTACTTGCATGGAGACCCAACTGATAAATAAGGAGTCTCAGATTCCAGGTCTCCCCTAAGGGTTGAATTCTGCCATAAGAATTGTGATCCTTTGGTGGTGTTTTTGTTGTTGTTGGGATAAGCATGACAAACTTAAATCAGGGTCATATCTCTATTTTTATAAAAGATACCTTCATGAGACTTGGCATGTGTGTTCACCATCACCAGAGTTATCAAGGGGAATAACTCTTGAATTATTTTTGTAATAGATTATTTGCATTATCTAGCAACTTCATAGGAGCAGTTGCACCAGTAGGCAATGCTCTTGTTTTTATATGCCCTAATAAATGAATTTACTGTTGTCTGTCTATCATTCTTTTACTTTAAAGACTGCAACACTCATCCCCCAATTTTGAGGTAGAAGCTGGCCTTTATAGAGGCATTGTATAGAACTGGCTTTGGGACAGAGAGGTCTTGGGTTCAAATACCTACAAAGTTGAATATATTTATTAGTTGGATACAGTTATAATATCCAGAAGTTAAGATAAAAGGGGGTAAGGTCAGTCTAAAATCTTTCATTCTTAATTAAACCCTATCTTGTGGGTACTCATTTGAATAGTCTGGAATAGACTATTAAAATGAGTATCAATAACAAACAGTTTGTGCACAATCATCATTGAAATGCTTTGATCTAAAATCCAATATATCCCCTATAAATATAGCTTTGATATCTAACCCATTTTTTTTTTGCATCATCCAGCACCTGCAGTACTCATTTGCACTTGGTATTTCTCTAATAAACCATAGGGCTTCAACCTTTTCTAGCCACCAGCTATTATCAAACTCGGGTTTACAAATATCCACAAATAAGGTGACAGACAAATGTTGGAAAGTTCTTTAAAAATTTAAGTAGAACCCCACCCCCTCTTCAATTTGGCCTTTTTTGCAAGATTTTTGGAAAACTTGAAGCTTCTAATAACCCCCTAAACTAGTACATGTACTCTACAACAAGGTCTAACAATGGGTCAATGTACCTTTTTTTCAGGTGAATTTTAAGATTATGCTATGAAAATAATTTTCTTTGGGAGGTTTTCTTGGTTTCCGAGTGTACTATACCCTAGATGATTCAACATGCAAGTAAACATCACTTATACACTATTGCAAATTATATTCATTCATAAATCACCTTCAGTTTTCAATCTCCAACAATTGGCATTTTTTAACAATTTAAGACATCTTAATATCTGTAGCCTCTAATAACCCCCCACTCCCTTATAAAAGAAATGTGGTGATTCTATTGTACCCTGGGGTTGTATTAGAACTTTTACAGTACTTGTGCTTCTGCTAGGTATTAAACCATGACATCTCATGATTGAAGATTACCAGATAGGTAGTCTGATGAGCCAGCAAGTGTGCTATGATTGCGGCTAAGATGACATTTGAATACCCAGGGCAAATTATATCAACATTGTGTCTGAGTTTATCATTTTGATCAATTCACTGGTTTGACAGCAAAATTGACAACATGTGACAACCCACATGAAAGCATTGGTGAATACAAAATATTATATACATAAATGTATTTTTGATTTACCTGATGGTCCTTTTCATGATCAAGTCCATGATGGTAAAGTAACAATGATATAATTAATTGCCTTATCTAGGCAAATTCAGATGACATAGCTATGTCTATAGAATCTCATCTTATAGCAGATGCAAAAGAGTAATAGCCCAATGTCCCCCCCCCCCCTAAAAATTGATGCCCATTTACTTTTACTGGACTATAGTAAATATTAATCAAGTTTAAAGGTTAACCCATTATTAAAATATGGCCAGCATTGGAAATGGTAAAAATTCAATTATTAGAATTTTGGAATAAATTTTAACTTGGAATGGGCTTTCAAGGGACACTATCTGCTAAGCTAAACACTTTTTTACCTAAAATGCGACCTTGACCCGATTTACAACTACATGGATTCATATTTCAAATGGAACTTCTTCCCCATGTGAGACATCTGTTCCAACTTCCAAATCAATTTTAAAATGCATGCCTAAATCAAGATGTAGTACCTAAAACCTCAGTGTTACCTTCAATTTGGTAAGCAAATAGCCAAATTTTGGAATATTCCAACTGTTGCATCTCAAGCTTTGTGGGCTGCATAGGCTTACACGTCTGTGCAGGTTGATCATAGGTTATACTTTCTGCCAAGGCTTTATGTGAACACCATTGGAAGGGTTAATGAGCTTCCAATAGATTTTGCTTTAGGACATATTCTAAAGAATACCTGAGTACCACAACTCTTTCGTTTTGGTAACTATGGCTTAAAACATTGTTAACTAAAATATTTATAAAACAATACAAAAAATAAACAAATCCTTTAAAAATCAAAACGTACTAGGGCTACCAATTATAATTATGCCATTTAGTGAACTTTGAATGTTTCAATGCCAAGTAAAATGAATAGAAAAAAAAAAAACAAACAAAAAAAACTCATCAAATAAAAAAATGACAATTGATAAATTACTAGCCAAAATAGGTATGTCGACCAAACTGTCTGAGTGGTAGTAACTTTGAAACACAACAAAAAAGCAAACTTCTCTTTTTGAGTTCTCTTTTGATAGTCAAGACCCAAAAATAGTTCCTAGGGAAAAATTCAAGACTCACATGGGAAACTTCTTTATAAGAACCTAAACTTTAGACAGGATTAGTCATGGATTCTCCTCTGAGAGTTGATATTCATAAATGAATATATAAAGTGAGGAGGAATTTAACTCTAAGTTCAGGTAAAAAATGTAATTCAAGTTTGGTCAGACAGTTCCCATTATAAATGACAGATTAAATATTTATTCTCTAGAATTCATTAATGTTAGCATCTTACTATTGTAACTAGTTTATAGAACTAGGATAGGTATCCTCTGAATATTATTGAAAACGTCTGAAGGAAACTTGTTTTGGGTATGTTGTAATCTGGACATAAATAGGGACTAACATAGGAAAACCAATAATCATCAGCATTTTCTATTGATAATAGCTGTCGAATTTGTAGTTTCCATTTTCTAGTAAGGATATTTAAAATAATTGAAATATTATCTCATTTCCTAAATAAAGGCAACATACTGTGCCTGTTATGCTCAAGCTGTTTAAACCTGCATCTTACTGGACAAATTTTCACTTGTCAGCACTCAGTTCGAAAACAAGTATTTTTCTGTTTCCCTAAATGTTTTCTATTGTATCATAAATCATCTTTCAAAATAAGCATTACATGGATTAGATTCAAATAATGTTGTCTAATTATGGTTAGGGTTTTTTAATTAATTTTCTTATCAAAAATTTTAGTTTCTCAGTACAACATTTTGTGAAACAATCATTTGTCTATTAATAGTCATTTTAACCCTTGTCATGCTGAATAAATTTTGGCTAAAAATTTGCATCAAAATCAAAGGGCAAAAGCACAGAAAGTTCAAACTGTAGGTTAATTTTTATTTGAAAAACTAAATCTATTGACAATTCTGGTTTGAAAGTGAGAAACAGGACTGGTGGTGGAGACTTACATCAGACTGCACATATGTGCATGCTGATGTTTGTCTATAGCTCCTGCCAAAGCAGGAATATTCCTGGTTCAGCATGACAAGGGTTAAGATCCTAAGTGTAATTTCTGATCTCTTGGATGTATCTGGTTTAAAACAGATTGTTTCATTTGAAACCTAGCTCACAAAATATATGTATTCACAACAAGTTCACCACTGTCTCTTTCATTACTGTCACTGATAAGGCTGAATGATTCAGTGGATTGGCTGTGCGTCATATCAATAAGGTTGACTTGTGAGATGTCATCAGTATAACAGCAGAAATTGAGGTCTCTGAAATAAATTAAGATGAGACATATTATATAAAATGAGACTACCTTTAAAGTAACAATATTGAAATCCATATCTGACTTCTCACACAAGGCATGAGGGTCAATATATTGATTTTGGTACAAATTCTGAATATCGGGTGACGATTCTACTTGACTTGATAATCTTTTCACCATGCAAATCCCATAGATATGACCTGTGTAAGATTCATATTTTTTTCGAAGAATAAATTATACTGCACATTCCTTCAAGCTCCTTTATGCACATTTAGGTTAAACATTACAAAACAATTTTCCTTTGTCATTTTATGCTTTTTATAAAGTCTGAAAATTCAGTGGATTACATGATGTAGAGGTTAAGCAGTTGGTAATTATGGTATAAATTGATGCATCAAAAATAAAATTTTGTACCTTGTATAGGGTTAATTAATTTGTCAAATGAAATGATTCAGTTTACATAATGAGCAATACCAAACACAGATATCCATTTCTATCAATTATCTTTGATAACACTGAACATCTAATAGCACACAACAGAACTTACCTCTTAATGGAAATGAAAGCCAATTTGTATTCTTGCATGACGTGCTTTCACCTCTTCTTATCACCGGGCATCTGCAACAATTTTTGTGTACCTGTAGAGCAATATGTATAGGATAGCATTTTACCTACTTAGCTACATTTGATTTTATAATGGTTCTTATTCAATATTATATACAAAGGTATTTAAAAATTGTGACCCTGTTATAGAATATTATACCCTTTAAAATTTTCCATGAAAGGTTATTGCTGTCTATTTGGCTGTTTTCCCTTTTCTCTCATGATCACCAGTAATTTGTCCAAAAATATTTTCAATGATCATTCTCTTTATAAAACTATGTTTCTTATATTTATCTTTTAACACCTCTCTTGCTACCAAAATATCTGTGATAAATGAGAAATAAGTATGGATTATCAATGACCCGGTAAAAAAGATGTGTCAGACTGGAAAAGGTTTACAAAGGAAAATATCACACTTTTGTTAACATCAAAGCTAAAAGTATTAGGATTTCAACACAAAAATCTAAAATCAAACAAAATTCACATTTCTGATTTGGAAATATTTTGATTATGACCTTTGAGAAAAAAACTCTCAAAATATAAAAAAGGGACATAGCCTCTGCTTATATCAATAAAAAGATATATTTTAAAACTCAGTCCATTTTAACTTCATGGAAATGACAGAGCAGATATTGTAAATGACTTATTCACTATTTCAATATTGTTTGTATCACTACTTTTCCGCCTAACTAACATGTTTTGGTCGAAACATACAAGGGCCGAGATGCCTCTAATGAATGGGTCATTTGGACCACATTTTTGCTAATTTGTAGTTTAATTACACTTACTTTTGCGAAAATCATGCGTAACTCAACAATTATGGAATAGAAACACAATGGATTTTCTGAATTAGAAGGATTTCCAATTGGACGAAGATCGACAAAGAAATAGAAGCGCGAAAACCAATTACCTTGGTCCATTTCGTACGACACGAAAGACAATAGTGGTATCATTGTCATCCTTTGAATTCCTTTAAAGATTCTAGAGATGTGTCGAATGATGTTTCTTCTGATTTTTGGAATCCACGGCGTTTTGTTAGATTTATGGATTTTACTTCCGTGTTTCTCGTTAACAGGAAATGTCGCGCGCTCTACAGGAAATACGTCATTTACAGCCAAACAAATGTATACGCCCACCAAAAATTCTCTTAGTTGAAAACTAAGAGAAAAATTTATTTTAGTCTAAGAAGTCATCTTAGAATATTCTTAGATAGATTCTTAGCTAAAATTTTCGTCTTAGAAAATTCTAACGATTCTTAGATAAATTCTTAGAAAGATTCTAAGAATCTTTGTGCATACGGCCCCTGGCCTAATGTTTTTTTAAGTTTTTAAGTTTTTATTTTGAAAATTAGTTCTGCCCTGCCAAGCCCATATATGGGGTTAATCAAAAAAATATTTATGCAAAGTTTCATTGAAATAGGGCCAATGGTTTTGGAGCAAAAGATTTTTAAAGGTTATATATCGAATTAAAGCCCCACCATGCCACGCCCATATTTCAAATTTCTATAACAATTTTAGACGAAGGTCACCCGAGGATCATTCATGCCAAGATTCATTAAATTCAGGCCAATGGTTTGGTAGGAGAAGACTTTTTAAAGATTTTATAGTGAAAAAAGCTCAGCCCTAACCACAGTCATATTTGGGGGTCAATTGTTTACACACGGACACACACACACACAAGATGGACACACAGCCATTTAAAAAGCTAGCTAGTCTTGGGCCAGTGGAGCTAAAAATTAAAAAGACCGGAAATTATGCTCTAGAAAATGGTTGCTAAATGAAAGCCCTGTGTCCATGTTTTTGTCTAGTTTTCATTACCTTTTATTATGATAAATACCGTAAGTCTAACAAAATATCTCAATTTGAATTATTCAATTCTAACCAAGACTCACCTTTTTAACAAGATTAAGTTTGTCCGGAGCGTGATCAAACAAGGTATCAAAGGCATCTCTTTCTACAATAGAAGCAAATAATTTTATATAAATCTCAGATGAAAGAATCTTTGAATAAGCTTCAGGAAATCAATTTTTCTAGACAACATTTTTTTCCTGGAACACTTATGACATTGATAAATGACCTTAACCTGTTCATTATGTTGTCATTGATGTTGATAAATGTGACCCTTCACGCAAAAAGGGACAATCTGGGTAGTGTGTAAAGTGTTGACCCAGTCAGACTGCGCAAATTGGGCAGGCTGACTAGGGTTGAACCTTTTTCGCACTTTACCAATTTTCTTACTCTAGAGCAATCAATCTACCGGTACCTTCAAGTGGAAGAATTTTTCAAATGCACCCTTTTGATGTCCTGTACTAGCACCAATCTCTTTTTCAATATTTATTTTTTACCGAGTTCCCAGATGGTCCCTTTTCTTGTGACAGGTCACAAATACTAATGAGATGAGTCTTCATGCAAAAAAACACAAACTTTTATTCTGTAGTTTTATAAGACTAAAAAAAATAATGCTAGCAGAATCTATTTACATCATTCATATAATTGATTTTCAAAGGAAATATCTACTATCAGGAGATTCAGTTCATCAACTCTTTTAATTAAATGCCATCTGAGAAAAGATGGCATCTATCATGTAAAGGGTTAACCTAAATTGAATAAAGCTCTGAATTAAACTTACAAGAGGACCAAGATGGTCCTAGATCGCTCACCTGAGTCTCTATGACCCCTGGGACATCACATTAATTAGATAGGCAGATGTCAAAAAGTAAATAATTGCCTAAGATCAATACCATGGAACGTTTTCAGTGAAGAGCAAGACAGATATGCCTTTGTGCTCTTTGATTCTATGTAAAAAGGGATGCACCCGGGTGGACCCCAAAACTGACCCCAGGGTCTTGATATGAACAAACTTGGAAGAGGTCCATAAGATGATGCTACATTCTAAATATGAAAGCTGTCTGCCTTCTGGTTTCAGAGAAGAAGATTTTTGAAGGTTTTCCCATTTTCACCCATCATGCTAAGATGAGCTGAAAGGGAGGCGCCCGGGTGGAGCCCAAATATGACCAAAGGGTCTTGATATGAACAAACTTGGTAGGGGCCCACAAGATGATGCTATATACCGAAAATGAAAGCAGTGTGCCCTCTGGTTTCGATTAAAGAAGATTTTAAAAGATTTTTGCTCTTTGATTCTATGTACAAAGGGTTGCGCCCGGGCAAAGCCCAAACATGACCCAAGGGTCTTGATATGAACAAACTTGGTAGAGGTCCACTAGATGATGCTACATACAAAATATGAAAGCTGTCTGCCTTCTGGTTTCAGAGAAGAAAATTTTTGAAGATTTTTATTTTTTTACCCTTCGTGCTCATAAGAGATAAAGGGATGCACCCGTGCAAAGCCCAAATATGACCCAAGGGTCTTGTTATGAACAAACTTAGTAGAGGCCCACTTTGTGATGCTACACACCAAATATTTAAGCTGTGTGCTATCTGGTTACAGAGAAGAAGATTTTTAAAGATTTTCGCTCTTTGATTCTATGTAAAAAGGGTTGGGCCCGGGCAAAGCCAAAATATGATCCCAGGGTCTTGATATGAACAAACTCGGTAGAGGTCCACTAGATGATGCTACATACCAAATATGAAAGCTGTCTGCCTTCTGGTTTCAGACAAGAAGATTTTTAAAGATTTTCATATTTTCACCCTTATTGTTAAGGGTAAAGGGAAAGTTTAGGGTGGATTTCATTTATTTGAACAACTTTGGTAGAGCTTGACCCAAGGAACATCCCTGCCAAGTTTTATCAAGATTGGCCCACTGGTTTAGGAGGAGAAGATGTTTTAAGAAATTGTGGACGACGCACGACGCATGACGGATGATGGACGACGCACGACTGACGACGGACGACGGACATTCTACGATCCCAATAGCTCACCTTGAGCACTTCGTGCTCAGGTGAGCTAAAAAGTGGGCTAATATTCTACATATTGACTTTCACAGAAAACCAGGTTGTGATGACTTGTATTGAATTTCAGCCTCTTAGTCAAAGGGAAACAATCCTAAATGACTCTCATAATTAGCAATGGGAGATAATTTGTTATTCAAAATTTGATAATCTAATAAACATGGTTGAAATATCAATATGAAATATAAAATTTCTTGAATGAAATATCATTTTTCAGACTATTACATCCGAAACCCAACCTTACCTAGCGTACAGTTTTTTTATGTTTTTTTTTTTTTAGACTTTTGGTTAGTGTTGATGTGATAGTTGACTGTAGGTGAATACTTTTGTGCGCTATGGGACACAAGAATGACACACCTTTATTTTCACTTTTGTATGCATTTATTCATGTCAGATGGTATTTTCAAGAGTTTGTGAAATTAAATTACTAACTGTCATTGTAATGAGTCACCTGTGTACGTTATTTTGTCTGTAGTCATTGTATTAGATAGCTTGAAGACACTTGCTTCAGTGCCATTATTGACATGAACTTGACTCCGGTTCTTCAGAGTAATAAAAACCTGTTAATTTATATTCGGTTTGCATGAGCCTTCATATGTTAAAATTACAAACCGTGAAATGGTGTTGAATGCAAAACTTATTTTGAAGATAGACAAAATATGTAAGTTAATTGATTTTTTAGCGAGTTTTCATAGAGGTTGAGTTCAGGTCAAATTAACCAAGGTATATTTTAGATAACCCAGTGTAGAAGTAAATTTCTTCCAAGCAACTGTTAAGGCAATGAATTTCAACTACCTTCTGGTCTAAAACACCATATTACAACATAAAAAGGTCTTATTTAGTACGGAAATTGACAATTCAGCCTTTACTTTTCTTTTAACAAAATCATTTCATACATATTTGGTCATGTTCCTGATAAAATTGCAACTGCGCAAGACAGTTGCTACTACACAATTTTTTCTGAGCACCATTATTAAAATGGCATTGTGTACGCAATTTATTATGCGTAAGGTCAAGGTCCCAAAAATTTTCTGTTGTTACACTTTACTAATTTATGTGCCCCAGATAATGTCCAGATTAGAATGCGAACTCCTGCATTCAGTCAGATGAGGTCCTCTATCAGTAACAATTTTTTTTAGGAAAACTCCTTTTCAGCCACAGCAGACTTAGCTTAGACTTAGTTCTTAATATATTAGATATATAAACTCAGATACTTCTATATACACCAACATTTTATCATTTCATCAAATTCATTTGTAGCCCTCAGTGATCAGCTGTAGTTTGATATTTGTGTCATTTTATTTCTGCCTGTGCGCAACAATATATTGTCAACCAGATTCAGAAAATAATTTCTTATGCTACTTACCAAATTTTCCTCCCACATCCCTGAAAGAAAAACCAATAATTGATAATGCCAGTTTCAACAATCTTTCAGCTATATTGCAGCAGCTGGAGCATCAAACAATGGATTCCTTGTATTTCTAGCACCAGTACTACCATTACAACCTTCCCTAGCCTCCAGTCGCTATTCCACATAGGTTTACATTTATAAACCCAGTGGTGAAAGACAAATAGTCTGACAAGACGAGTTCTGCCATCAGGGATAAGGGATAATCTGATGATTTCTCTAATTGGAAAAGCAAAGAAAAAAAGATAGTTTTCATGCAGACAAATTTCCAAACACAAGTTTGTGTAATAAAGCATGAATAGTTTAAAGTATGATTTTTCTATGTTTGTCAGTTTTTTTTTCATCAGAGGTTTTATACCTATGAATTAAAGACAAGTATAATATGACTGACGTCATGGGAGTGAAATAAACCCATTGAGTATTTTTGATATAACACAGGTGTTATTACACTAATTGAATAACTATGCAAATGTTCTAGGAACCTTCAGCAATGTTATATTTTCGTTGTGAAAATGACGTTATAATGGATTTTACGACATAAATTCGAAACAAGATGTGTTTGTGAAACACGAATGCCCCCGGAACGGCATTTTTTTCTCAAAGTTTGACCTTGACAGATGACCTTGACCTTGTCACATGACCTTGACTTTGGTACCAGCGGATGCGGATCATTAAGATCTATCATCATGCCAAATATTAGCTTTGTATCTTGAATAGGCTTGAAGATATTGGCAAGGTTAAGTTTTTGGGTTAAGTTTTCGGATAGACGGACGGACAGACGGACGGACAGACAGACGGACGGACAGACAGACAGTCAGACAGACAGACGGACACAAGTAAAACAATATGCCCCCGATCTCTCGATACCGGGGCATAAAAAGCATTGTATCTCTTGCGGAATAACTTTAACTCATCAATATCTGGAATTGTCTTGATTTATTGCAAAAATTTAGGTAATATCATTAAATAGAATATCAAATTTCTGCTCATAAAATACCGAATTTATTAAACTCATCATCAGATAAAAATTCAGCAAAGCCATGATTCTATCTGTTTAAAGATGACTCTTTAAATAAAATAAGTATTCAATGACCACTCATTTCATATCCTCTATATAACACTTACTCTTTCTACTGAACACCAGGCTTTGAAAGACAGTGAAGACCAAGAATAGTCTGCTCTGACATGCAGGTTGATCTTATTCTACACTGCCTGTTTTCTATTGTATTATTGTGGTAAAAACTTGAGTAAGATTGGTTCAAATTCTGGAAAGATAATTTAGATTCAGCAGTCCAGGTTTAAGGTAGTGAACCTGTAAAAGTTCTGCAATGTTTTGGAAGTAATGAACTTCAACAGTGTTAACCGTGGTTTCCTAATCACTTCATTGGGAAACCTTGGTCAACATTGTGAAAGATCATGAGTTCAAAAATGTTGTGGAACTATTAAGGAATCACTACTTTAAGGTATGAACTTACTCATTTGCTCCAGTGATTTCCTCTGCCACTTTCCTGGTTTGTAACACTCCAGCTCGTTTCTGCAGAAAAAATACAGGACATAGACATAGACATAACTTTATTTTCGGAATTAAACATAGTTTCTCTTCCATACAATTATCAAAAACATATTGTCAAGGTCAGATTATAAACAATAGTACATTGAAATACATCTGATATTAGAAACAAGAGGACCATGATGGTCCTAGATCGCTCACCTTAGTCTCTTTGACCCCTGGGACATCACATTAATTAAATAGGCAGATGTTAACAAGGAGATAATTTCCACATAAGATCAATATCATGGAATTTTTTCAGCCAAGAGCAAGAAAAACATACCTTTTCACTCTTTGATTCTATATAAAAAGGGATACACCAAGGTGGAGCCCAAATGTGACCCAAGGGTCTTGATATGAAAAATCTTGGTCCACTAAATGATGCTACATACTAAATATGAAAGCTGTCTGCCTCCTGGTTTCGGAGAAGACAATTTTTGAAGATCTTCCTATTTACACCCATTGTGCTCAGATGAGCTAAAAGGGATGTGCCTTGGTGTAGCCCAAATATGCCCCCAGGGTCTTGATATGAACAAACTTGGTAGATTGATTGATTGATTGAATGGAGTTTAACGCCGCTTTCAACATTATTTAAGTTATATCGCGGCAGCCGAAGCACCTAACAATGGATTCCTGGTATTTCTTTCACCTGTACTACCATTACATCCTTTCCTAGCCTCCGACTGCTATCTCACATAGGTTTAGGATTATCTACCCATTGGTGAGAGTCAAACTTGGTAGAGGTCCACTAGATGATACTACATACAAAATATGAAAGCTCTCTGCAATCTGGTTTCAGAGAAGACAATTTTTGAAGATTTTCCTTTTTTTTACCCTTCGTGCTCAGAACAGCTAAAAGGGATGCGCCCGGGCAAAGCCCAAATATGACCCCAGGGGTTGATATGGAAAAACTTGGTAGAGGTCCACTATATGATGCTTCATACTAATTATGAAAGCTGTCTACCATTTGGTTTCAGAGAAGAAAATTTTCAAAGATTTTTGCTCTTTGATACTATGTAAAAAGGGTTGCGCCCGGGCAAAGCCCAAATATGACCCTAGGGTCTTGATATGAAAAAACTTGGTAGAGGTCCACTATATGATGCTTCATACTAAATATGAAAGCTGTCTGCCATTTGGTTTCAGAGAAGAAGACTTTTAAAGATTTTTGCTCTTTGACACTAAGTAAAAAGGGTTGCGCCCAGGCAAAGCCCAAAAATGAACCTAGGGTCTTGATATGAACAAACTTGGTAGAGGTCCACTAGATGATGCTACATACCAAATATAAAAGCTGTCTGTCTTCTGGTTTCAGACAAGAAGATTTTTGAAGATTTTCCTATTTTCACCCTTTTTGTTAAAGGTAAAGGGTAAGTTAAGGGTGGATTTAATTTATTTGAACAACTTTTGTAGAGCTTGACCCAAGGAACATCCCTGCCAAGTTTCATCAAGATTTTCCCACTGGTTTAGGAGGAGAAGATGTTTAAAGAAATTGTGGATGACAGACGACGCACGTCGCATGACTGGCGACAGATGCCGGACACCATACATTGTACGATCACAATAGCTCACCTTGAGCACTTCAGGCTCAGGTGAGCTAAAAATCTAATGATATCATATCAAGTCATTTGTGTTAATAACTGTTCTACAAGCATTATCCCCTCACAAAAATGAATGAGAAAACCTTAGAAACTTTTTACTACAAAGGTTTCATTTCATCTCTAGTTTTTGCAAGGTGACGATGGTAGTTAGGAATCCTTTTTTCAAATCTAGAGAAGTTTAATAGTTTTTGTGAAAGACCATGTACTTTTTTCAAACACAAGAATTCTATAGTAAAAAGAAATTGAATACTGGTAATAGAATTACTCAATTTTCAACAGATACATGTAGAGTGAATCTTGCTCAGAAGGTCACATCTATCAAGAGACAATTTTTATAAAGTGAATGCTTATAAAATCCCATTTTTTGTATTAAAATATATTAAGAAGTAGGTCTTGATGGTCTAATATAATTGAAAATGAATCCTATGTTGATAACACTACTAGAATTGTCTCATAGAGACAATTCTATTGAGTTCTAACAACATAGTATCATTGAGAATTTTAGCAATAGAATGCATATTCTATCAAAAAAATGTTTCTTATTTGTGACCCGTCACACAAAATGGGGCAATCTGGGAAGTGTGTTAGGAAGTGTCCACCCTTGTCAGACTGCGCAGACTGACTAAGGTTGAAACTTTTTGCACTTAATAATTTTCTGAATCTAGAATAATCAATCTACCTTCCTGTAAAAGAAATTTTGAAATACAACCACTTGTTGGCCTGTACCAATCTCCTTTCAAATATTTATTTTGCGAAGTTCCCAGATGGTCCCTTTTCGCGTGACGGGTCACATTTGTAAAAAAAGTATGTGTATTGAGTGGCCATTTTCTTTAACAAACACTTTTTGGTTGTCCTGTTTGTGGTCGCTTAAGACAAGTTTTACTGTACATATAATATGTATATGTATATATTACCTGTACAACCACCAGGTATATGTTGACATTTTCTGGTAATCTGATTGGAGCTCGGAAATGTCTGGCCAGAGCCACCAGGAGGTGTAATATAGCTATCAGATTTTTAGAGTGGACACCTGTAGAGGAAATCAAGTTATATATGAGCCTGTGCGTGACATTTTAAACAATTTCAAATGTGAGCCAAGCAAAGACTCTGGCCAGTCTGACCAGAAACTTAACTACCTATTCCATAGATGAATGAGGTCTTAGAGTATCTGTGGACAGTCAGACAATCTTCTAATTACAAAAGGTAGGTGTTCAGACTGTCAAATGTTTATGATTTGCGCACATTGTCAAATTGTCGGAAATGTCACGCACAGATTCATATAAATCATGACAGATCATAATTATTGGCTGAACTATATTATGAAAAATAAATACCATTTGGCTTCTTCCTGTTAAGCTCAATTTCAACTTTTGACCTTGACCTCTGACCTGAAAATTTATTTCTCAAAACCCATTTTCTCATTATAGAGATTTTGTTGGCCACATTATTTTTGAATCTATAAAAAATTGTAGAAGCTATGGTCATGATAAGCTCAAATTTAATATTTAACCTTGAGATGTGACCTTGAACTACAAGCTAGCTAAAAAATCCTTTCAAGAACCCTATCTACATAAAATGGTGAATAACTGTGTTATTTTTTAGATCCTTTCAAAATTGGAGGAGATATCCTCTAGACAAGCTCATTTATAAGTGTTTATCTTGAGTTTTGACCTTGACCTTTAAGCATTTCTTTCAGATGGCATATTTTACTTAAGATGGAAGAAAAATGTACCAAGTTGTTTCAAAATTCATCCATATGTTTAGGATGGAGGGACTAACACACCAACACCCACTTATCACAGTGACAAATTTTATATCACTCACCACAAGTTGGCTTGACAAAAACCCACAGAAAGCTCCTAACATAAACAAGAGGACCAAGATGGTCCTAGATCGCTCACCTGAGTCTCTTTGACACCTGGGAAATCACATCAATCAAATAGGCAGATGTCATAAGGGAGATAATTTCAACACAAAACCAAGTTTCATGAAGTTTGGGCCAAAATTGTGGCTTTTAGAGCATAAACAAGAAAATTGTCCATATGACCTGGCCAACATTCTGACCAAGTTTCATGAAGAATGGACAATATTTGTGGCTTCTACAGCATAAACAAGAAAATTGTCATTAAGGCCCCTTTTCCCTTGATACGGCATGGATCCTCCCCATTTCAATAGGGTACACCCTCGTTACCAGGCAAACATTCAGACCAAGTTTCATGAAGAATGGACCATATTTGTGGCTTCTACAGCATAAACAAGAAAATTGTCATTAAGGCCCCTTTTCCCTTGATATGGCATGGATCCTTTCCATTTTCAATAGGGTTCATCCTTGTATTCTGGCAAACAAATTCTGACCAAGTTTCATGAAGATTGGGCTATATTTGTGGTCTCTAGAGTGTTAACAAGAAAGTTGTCATTAAAGCCCCTTTTCCAGTGATATGGCACAGATCCTTGCCATTTTCGATAGGGTTCATCCTAGTGACCTGACCAACATTCTGACCAAGTTTCATGAAGATTGGATAATATTTGTGGCATCTTGAGTGTAAACACTAAAATTGTTGACGCATGACGACAGACGACGCACGACGGACGACAGCCATTCAAGATCACAAAAGCTCACCTTGAGCACGATGTGCTCAGGTGAGCTAAAAACAATATGCAATTCGTCTCAAACTACCTCTTATTGGAAGTCAATAGAATCTAGTGAGCCTCAATGAGTCACATTTTTTCAGCCTTACAATAAAGGATTGAAAAGTTTGCACATTTTATGTATGAAAGACAAAATTATCCCTTCTAAAGGCCTTTGCCTGAAGGGACCCTGAAGTAAATGACCATATCAAGAGGTCAGTGCAGACTGTTTATGAGGCTTTTTCTTTTAAACATTTAAAATAGTTTTGCACTGACACCTTGATATATATGTTGTCTGTTGGGTAATATTCACAATACTCTCAATCTACGCTCCATTTCTGCTGAGTCCATGACCAAAGTTGTGGCAGATTAAGGAATCTATTGATCCCCAAAATGAACCAAAATGTGTGGTAAATGTTTAAGAATATAACTTACTATCTACACTCCATTTCTGCTGGGTCCATGACCCTAATTGTGGCAGATTCAGGATTCGGTTGATCACCTCTAAGATAACTCGCAGTTTTTGTTTTTGACCAAGTTCAGACTGTGATACTTCTGGTACCTCAACTTTGATTCCAGCCAACTTCTCTGTAAAATGTTAACTTTTGTAATGCTAATGAAAATATTTGTTAGAAGAAAAAGGTGAATTATTCTTGCAAATTAAAAGCCTAGTATATCTTAATAAGTAAATTCAGATAAAATTTTGACAATTTTCAAGTCAAACAAGAGGCATTTTGACAATGGCCAACACTATTTCCAAAACATGCAGTTTTGAGAATAGTTGCTCCTTTCCCATACTTAGATTTATATTAATCTAAGGAAGGCATTGTGGAAAAAAGAAGACATTGCTTGTTACAAGCAATTTCTTCCTTACCACACTGTTTTCCTAACAATAGACTAGTTGTTTATTGCTCAAAACAGATTCAAGTTCTGTGGAGGACTAAGTGAATATCCTGAAGACTCCAATAGATTAGTAGGGATCCCATTACCTCAAGCAAGGGATTCCTTCAGGATCCTTTGATATTCATAGATTTTATTAGTTTATTTGACCAGGATCCACCATTTCCAAGACACAGTTCTATAACCTTAGAACCTTAGCTTGGAAAAATAAAAATATCAGAATATATCATTAATCTGTACTTTTTCTTGCTATTTCTTTAAAATGATGCATGTGAAATGAAATAAGGGATCTCTAGTTATCTGGAGGGATTCCTTCCATAATAATAAGAGCCATGTCGGACATTGCCACCCCCCACCATCAAAGCTTGATAATAGACTGAAGCCTAATCAAAGGGCAATAACTTCAAAATTGTGCAAGTAAGTGTGTACTGCGCTTCTCTTCCATGAGATCTATCCACCTATAAGTTTCAAGCTGATAGCTTTTACACTTAAAGAGACATGCTCATGAAGGACAAGTTTAGTGACGGAATGACGGACAGAGACCATTACTATATTCCCTTCGCCAAAATGGAGTGGGATAATTGAGGATTCCTGCAGAATCTCATAGAAACAAGATGTGTTTGTGAAACACGAATGCCCCCGTAACAGCAATCTCTCGATAAGGCAAAGGTTAAGTTTTTTGGGTTAAGTTTTCGGACAGACGGATGGACAGACAGACAGACAGACAGACAGACGGACGGACATGAGTAAAACAATATGCCCCCAATCTCTCGATACAGGGGCATAAAAAAGTCAAGCACTGTGGTTATACATTGTATTTTTCTCCCAACATGGCCAAGCTAGAAGATTTGCTCGCAGTTCTCTTGGAAAAAGAAATACCATAAAAGCTCTAATACAACCCTGAGGTACAAAAAGAATCATCACATTTCTATCAGAAGGGGCTGGGGGTTTATCAGAGGATGCAGATGCTTAAGCCTCAAAAAATGGTCAAAACATCAAAAAGCCGGAGCTTTACTATGACTGAAAAGTCGATATTAAAAAGGTGATTCATGAATGAATATAATTTACCATAATGTAGGAGTAAGGTTTACAAGCTTTTTGAATAGTCCATGGTAGTGCACTTAGAAAATCAAAATAAAACTTAGAAGAAAATCATTTTTCAGAAATCGAATTAACATAAAAGCTTAAAATTCAGTCAGGGATAGACTCATCGTTGTAATCAGTATGATTTTTATTTGGTGGATATTGGGGTTTACTAGAGGCTTCAAGGTTTTGGAAAATCTTTCAAAAAATTGTGGATGTCCAAAGAGGGATGTGGGATTATATTAGAGCATGGGGCTCTATGGGAATTTTTACGGTAACTTACCAATAAGTTTCTGTAGAATCTGTCCATCAAACAGATCTTCCTCTATATCTTTAACAATAATTCTGTCATCTGCCAGTACATCATTGATCCAGTCTAGTAACATCTACAATTACAACGACAGAATATTGTTGGCTTTTGTGAAACATACAGCCCATAGACATTAAACATAGACCTTTCATATCTCAGAATGTCCATAAATTTTTTAGTGTTTTTTACAAAGCAATTCACCTCATGATCAATTGTTCCATGTCAGTGAATCGAAAAACTCAAGGAAAAATATTCAAGGAAAGCAAAGAAACTTGCATGAGAGCTTGGATCCCCCCAATTTCAAAATTTACATTGGTGGGTGTGGTAAATTTAACTATTTCATCTAATTTATGCAAATATTTATCCAAAGTAGAATTTCCTTAGCTTATTTCTAGTCTACTACCTATGAGGAACCGAAAACCTTATGTTTTTTCAACAACATGACAGTTTTTCCTTGGCTGAAATTTTGAAAATTTCACACATTTTGCGAGGTTGGGATATTTTCAAAGTAAGGTTTGTGCCTTCATTGTAAGCTACACACATTCTTTCAGCCTCTTTGAGACAACTCCTTTTCTAAAATCTTTAAAATTGAGAGAAACATGCAGTGACCAACTGAAGTTGGTTTCAGTTTTGGTGGACAGTTAAACATTTCGGCCGATATAACAATTAGTGTTCAAAAGAATATCTAGTAAGCTTACCTTCATTAGTTCTCTAACCTTGGGTTCATCTCTAGAGTTAGGTTCTATCATAGATCTTTCCTCATTCTCCTCTACAATAGATAAATTTATGGAGTTAGGCAGTAATAAGTATTGATAAGAGGGGATAAAGAAAATTTGATGATCATATCTCAACAAACCGCCAACGTCATAGCGCAGTTGGTAGTGCATCAGCATGGAAATCTAGAGGTCCCAGGTTCGATCTCCGTCGGCAGCACCCATTCTTTCCGACTATTTGTCTCTCACCAATGGGTTGATAATTGGAGATCTATGTGAGATATCAGCTGGAGGCTAGGAAAGGATATGATGGTAGTACTGGTAAGAGAAATGCCAGGAATCCATTGCTAGGTGTTCTATCCACTGCAATATAACTGAAAAACTGTTGAAAGCAGCATTCAACTCCATTCAATCAATCAATCTCAACAAAACCCTATGTATTGTCTACACAAACACAAACATCATCAAGGTGCGACTGAGGCTTCCTAATGAAAATCATTAGGAAACCTCTGTTAACACTATTACAGCACATTACTTTCGAAAAGTTGCAAACTATCACAGATCCACTATCTTAATAAACATTCCCTGCTTTCTTAATCTTGAATTGCAGGCAGGCTGAACTAACTATGAAACGACCGAGATAGAAAGTCAAACATTGTAAGATTGTTAGATATTTTTGGGATACTAAAATGTTATATCTACAGCTTTTATTGCATTTAGGTTGCCCATCAACCATGTATGCCTGAGTAGATCTGACTTTGACTAAAAGCAAATTGCTTGGGAGTAACTTTAATTTACTAACTAATGGTCTCAGTCTAAATAAATGACTTTTTATGACATCAGCAATATGTTTCTTATTTCATCAAGCTAATTCCAATGAGTACCTACAACATGGAATTTTTAAGAGGTTTATTACCGGACATTCAACCTGATTGAAGAAAACATCAGGAAAGGGGGATTGTGTAGGAATGGATAAATAAAGTATTTCATCACCACTTGATCCATGTATCTATAAATACTATGTATGGATGTTTAAGATTTCAGCACTTCAACACAGGAAGCTTTAAACAAATGTGATAATTTGACCTTTTATCTCCTTTTCAAAACATGATATCAAGATGATAGAAAAAATATTATGGACATTTTTTGTATGCAGATTAATGCTGCTTCCAACAGAATTTCAATTTCACCCTGGCCATAATATACTGTCTTTCAATAAACCAATGAAACCCCAGCATTTCAATTCGGCCATCATCTGCTAGTTCAATGTAAGCCCACTACATTGCATTTGCATCTTGGTGGAAGATATTTGATGTGTACAACAATGATTGTTGTTGAATGTCGGATGATAGTTCAGACATACTGATAGAAGGGGTATTTTGGATTTAAAATATGATTATTTCAAGTATACTTGCACAATTCCTATTTTGTGGGTACTCATTGTCAAGACAATTAAAATGAGAACCCACAACAATGGGTTTCATTGAGAAAATAAAGAATTTAGATTGGCTTTATCCCCCTCTTATCTGTACCTCTGAAGTTGGCCCATCCATGGTTGAAACTTGTGAGCCAAAGATTGTCAGATTAAATATTCAACTGAAAAGCAATTGGCATTGTATACTGAAGTTCATCCACAACAATGCTTCTTAAAAAAGAAAAAAGAGCTTTTTACTGTTATGCATAAAGAACAAGAGAGCCAAGATGATCATATATTGCTCACAAAGTTCATAGTTCAGGTAGAAGTAAACATGAGAAATCAAACTTCAATTGCATACAAGCAGTATACAAGACAAAATTTTAATGCAAATTATTGATCAGAGTCTCGCTTATAAAGTGTCATCTTTTAGGAAGAGTAAAAGTTTGTATTTGTATTTGACATAGTATTTCAAACATAGAAATTGTGAGGAGGATTAGACTAAAATTTTGGCCCCTAGTGTATACCTTGAAATTGTCATTTAGACTTGTTTTCCTGTGTTTTCCGATGTAACCTTCTAATTTTCTAATTTTAAGCCCCCTTTTCCTTGTTTTGGAACACAAGGGTTAATCTTTGTGACTAGAACAACAAACAATCTAACCAAGAGACCAGTTAATTCCAGCGACATACACAATGTAGCATATGCTTCCGTCTGGTATAACTTTGTTCCATCTGATTAAAAATTTAAGTTAAGCAGACCAAAGTGTGGCCTCAAGAGTGCAAAAGTGTGGCCTCCAGAGTTCTAACACGGATTTTTTCATTAAGGCCCCTTTTCCCATGTTTTTGGTTTGAACCTTCTTGTTTTCACTCCATGATCACAAAGGCACACCTCAAGCACTATGTTCTCAGGTGAGACAATAAAGTATGATGTTTAATTGTGACCATTTGTCAAAGGTAGCATTATAAAAAGATTCATATAAAAATAGTCTGAGTATCAAAATGAAGCATTCAATTTTGATCTGTTTGACTATATGACCAAAGTGAAGTTAGACAAGGGCAATGTCTATGACATACATGTATATGTGACCTGTCATGCTAAACTGGACCATCTAGAAAATGCTTAAAGTTTCAACCCTGGTCAGACTGCGCAATCTGTGCAGTCTGACCAGGGTTGAAACTTTTCTCAAATAACAAATTTTCTGAATCTTGAATGTTTATTTCACCTTTCTATAATAATTTCTCCCAAATACCCCTTCTGGTTGACTTAGACTGTATCTTATCTTTTTTCAAAATATTTATTTTACGAGTTCCCTGATGTTCCCTTTTTGAATGACAGGTCATACATCTTTGGGCGGCTACCAAAACCTCTCCTGCATTCAGGATGAAAACATTAGCAAAGCGCTTTCGAAATGATACCTCGCATTGCACGTATGAGCATGTGCAAAGCCGGGTATAATCTCAAAGTGCTCGCGAAACGCTTTTACATCCTGAACACAAGGCTGGTAACTACAGAATAAATCTTACCCAGAAAGTATCCCTCTGGTCCTATATCTGCTGCAGTTGGACTTGTTGGGGATTCTATAGCATGTTTGCCTTCCTCCTGTAACTCTATAGCTGAAACAAGAATTTAAAAATACCGGTAGGTTAGTTGGAATGAAAACTGGTTCATACATAATAAAGACAACATTTTTTTCTAACCAGTTAAAAGAAAGAGGCAACAACAGACTTAATGAACTAGAAAGCAATGAATGGCTTGAGTCGCTCCACAGGCTAGAAATTCTTGTAATAGAAAATCTAAGTTTTGACAAGATTTTTTAGATATTTTGGGTTCTACAGATGTTGAAATGATTTTCAAAGTTTCCACAATTTGACATATAGAGAAATGACCTATGCCAATAAAAAACATTTTTTTCATCCAATGACAATAATTTTTGGCTGCATCATAATGGGTCACCCAAGGATCATACAGTTGAAGTTTGATTGATATCCATCCATTTTCAAAGTTTCCACTATATAACATATAGCAAAATGACCTCTTCCCATAAAATACAAATTTTTCATCCGATCACAATAATTTTTTGTAGACTGATAAAGGGTCAATCAAGGATAATTCCAGTGAAATTTGATTGATATCCATCAATTAGATTCTGAGAAAATGATTTTCAAAGTTTCCACTAAATAACATATAGAGAAATGACCTCCGCCCATAAAATCCATATTTTTCATCCGATCACAATAATTTTTGGTAGACTGATAAAGGGTCACCCAAGGATCAATCACGTAAAATTTGGTTGATATCTATCAGTAAGATTCTGAGACTAAAAAGCCATGAATGGCTTGAGTCGCTCCACAGGCTTGAAATTCTTGAAAAAGCAAATCTAAGTTTTGACTAGATTTTTTGATATTTTGGGTTCTACTGATGTTGAAATGAATTTCAAAGTTTCCACTTTAAAACATATAGAGAAATGACCTACGCCTATAAAAAACATGCATGTATTTTTCATCTGATCACAATAATTTTTGGCAGATTGATAAAGCTTCAATCAAGAATCATTCCAGTGAAATTTGGTTGATATCCATCAATGACATTCTGAGAAAATATTTTTTTAAAGTTTCCACTATATATCATATAGAGAAATGACCTCTTCCCATAAAATACATACTTTTCATATGATCACAATAATTTTTGGTAGACTGATAAAGGGTCACTCAAGGATCATTCCAGTGAAATTTGGTTGATATCCATCCATCACATTTTGAGAAATTGATTTTTTAAGTTTCCACTATATAACATATAGAGAATTGACCTCCGCCCATTAAAATACATATTTTTCATCCGATCACAATAATTTTTAGTAGACTGATAAAGGGTTACCCAAGGATCATTCCAGTGAAATTTGGTTGATATACATCAATTACAAACTGAGAAAATGATTTGCAAAGTTTCCATTATATAACATATAGAGAAATGACCTCCGCCCATAAAATGCATATTTTGCATCCGATAAAAATAATTTTTGGTAGACTGATAGAGGGTCACCCAAGGATCATTCATGTAAAATTTAATTGATATCCATCAATATGAATCTGAGAAAACTCACTTTTTACCATATTTGGAAATTAGCCACGCCCATTAAATCCATGATTTTCATCGGATGAAAATTTCTTGAACAACTTTGAAAGAGGGTCACCCAAGGATCATTCCTGTGAAGTTTGGTTGAAATTCATCAAGTAGTTTCTGAGGAGAAGATTTTTAAAGAAAAAGTTTACGACCGGACGCACGGACGGACGGACGGACGACCGCACGACGGACACAACGCCATGACAATAGCCCCAGTGGCTTTCAGCCAGTGGAGCTAAAAATGATTTTCAAAGTTTCCACTATATAACATGTAGAGAAATGACCTCCGCCAATAATATATATATTTTTCACCCAATCACAGTAATTTTCTGTAGACTGATTAAGGGTCACCAAAGGATCATTCATGTAAAATTTGGTTGATATCTATCGATTAGATTCTGAGAAAATGATAATTTTCAAAGTTTCCACTATATAACACATAGAGAAATGACCTCCGCCCATAAAATCCATATTTTTCATCCGATCATAATAATTTTTGGTAGACTGATAAAGAGTCACCCAAGGATCATTCATGTAAAATTTAATTGGTATCCATCAATTAGAACCTGAGAAAAGTCACTTTTTACCATATTTGGAAATTAGCCACGCCCATTAAATCCATGTTTTTCATTGGATCAAAATTTCTTGAACAATTTTGAAAGAGGGTCACCCAAGGATCATTCCTGTGAAGTTTGGTTGAAATTCATCCAGAAGTTTCTGAGGAGAAGATTTTTAAAGAAAAAGTTTACGACCGGACGCACGGACGGACGCACGACGGACACAACGCCATGACAATAGCCCCAGTGGCTTTCAGCCAGTGGAGCTAAAAACCAATGGTGACACTGATACTGTCTAGAATATATCATGCTGGCCCTATTAATGAGCGCAAAAAAAATAGGACCAACTGATTGTCAACATTTAGCCTCATTAAAAATGCGCTCTTCTTTCCTGTCCACCAAAATTTATCTAACTAACCCCTATGCATTTTATTCAGTATTCCGTGAAGTCTGCCGCAGACATTAGTCACTCCTGTGAAGCAACTTATTGATTCATTGAGTGTACAGCAGTGTATATCTGTATGTGATTTACAGTAACTACTATTATTATTATCCCCCTTGATAGCACAGGTTGCTTTTTTGATAGTGAACATGTGTGCCAAGTTTCAAGGGAATGCCTTGAGCAGAACCAGAGATATCACAAAATGTCAGTTTTGCCACAACTACAACAATGACCCCAAGGACACCTGTCACAAAAAAAAATCGCAAAAGCCAGGTATAAAACCTGGTGTTTCATGATTGAAAATCCAAAAGTACTTTGACTGCTGCCTTTTGGGGAAAACATTTTGACACAGCAGAAGTTATACCTGATGACAAAAACTAAGGAACAGTTTTATCCTCAGATAAATTGAGTTTGATTCCCCCCATACCAATTGATATTGTAACAAATTGAATGCAAGGTACAACATAAAAAATTTTTAAAGTTTGAAACAAGAAGGACAATTTAGTCATGCATTTTTGGTACCTGCTCTGTTAAATATAAATCTACTGAAATGTTTAAAGTGAGGTAATTTGAAGTCCATATTTAAATTAGAGAGACTTGCCCTAAGCTTTGTCGCTAAAGATGGTCAATGTAGACATAGTCTATCAATCTATATATACTGCCTCAGAACTCCCTGACAGGAGTGTTAACCCATTAGGGTTGGGGATCCTTTTCCCTGAATGGATCAAGTTTGTCTATGGGCTTTTTTCGTTGCAATTGGTGATAGCACTGGTAAAATGCCATCAGCCAGACCGGCGTTCCCTTACTCATGTCTCTCTTCAGCCAAGACTTCTTTGACTGGTACCCTAATAAGGACCCTATTCCAATGCCAAAACATGTAAATTTTTCCCAAAATTATAGAAATAATTCCCATTTTACCTAGATCTAGAACCTTTCCATACTCTTATAGTGAAAATTAAGAATCAAACATGTTGTTTCTCTATTTGATTTCAATTTGAATGTCTTGAGAGAGAAAGAAATCTTTATTCTGGTAGTAAATTGTACATGATACTAAAGTTTTTGTCCAAAACCACATCAAGAATTTCCCCAAATTTTGTAAAATCAATGTATATCATCCAATTTGACTGGTTTTGGATCTGTTTCCAAATTCCCGAGAAAAAACACTGGGGGAAAATCTTCTTGTAAGTTGCAGACGATATGAAAATCAATATGACCTGCCCCATTTTAAATGGCCAATGATAGCCTATGTAGACAGTCAGCCACAAATTAACTTAATGACGGCTGAAAACAACATAAAACCGGGTGGGTATAAAACGCAGACAATATAGAATATATAGTAACGCATACGATAAACAATAAAGAGGGATTGCAGACAGGGGTATAAAACGCAGACAACATAGGTAAAGAGGCAGTTTGCTGTTACGCAGACAATATGAAACAAAGGGCTTAAATTTCCAAGCCTCTTTTTCAACACTTTATATTTAATTCGTTTTTTTTTTTATTTTTATTCATGAGAATTATGAATTTTGCTTCGCTTAAAGAAATAATAAGTTCAAAATTAACTTTTGCGTCATAACTTCATCTTTAAATTTTTCTCGAATGCTTTGGTTATAAAAAACGACTATATTCTTTATCAATCTGATTTAACAATATAATTAAATGGATCAAAATTTTAGCTTATTTTCTTTTATTTTAGTTTTATTTTTTTATTTTTCATTTTTTACCAATGGACGATTGTATGAAATACAATTTGAAATAGGGCTAGTGAGCGTGTCTGATTAAATAATAAAAACAAAATAATGAATAACTGTAAAAAAAAAACCTAATATCGCCAAGATGATACTCAAATGTTTTTATAATTTTTCAACTTTGACATTTTGTTACCAAATTTCACATCGGTTAGGAATCAAGGTGTTCGGGCTCAGATCATTTTCTACTCTTAATATTCTATTGCAGTCAAATGTTGATACAGAGACGGTTAAGTTTGAGATAGTGATCAAAAGTCAAATTTATCAACTCAGGTGATGACTTACTGAAACGTGTTCATCTATGGAAATCGAAGTCACCCCGTTTATTATCAAATTTCTATGTCGCTACAGTGGCACTGTTTTCGGAAGCCTATCATCTAAAAGCGTTTTGGAATTATTACCGATAAAATAGCAAATGACCGACTGGGCACGCGTCTTACTGATAATCGTAATTTAAGAAGCGTGGTTGACACCTTACAGCATCGATGTATATCACGTTTTGTCACCTGTCTAGATTACCTTGTTAATTGGCAGTAGCATTTACTTGGGCGATCAATGATTAGCAGGTTTCAGATCCTAGTATGTCTAAGAAACAATACAAGAACTAAACAGAAATAGAAAAATGCGCCTGAGAAAAGGAGAAATTACTTTCATTTAGGAAATTCTCCTTTTATCTCGATGTTTTCTATTTCTATTTTGCAGCAGAGTATAAAGTGACGGTAAGGTTTATATATCTTCAATACAGCAAAATATTTCTAACATTGTAGATTAACCGTGAATAATTCCCCAGATGCACCAAAATGACCGTAAATTAAGACCAAAATAATATGGCTGCATCTGCAGTTGCAATATTTTGATTTCCATGGTCGCAAGAAGATTCACTTACCGTGTGGACCAGATTAAATGAATTCGATTGAATTGAGTTGATTGGCAAGCGGCAGATTGCTGATCCGCTTCTGACTATTATTTTTTTTACATGCACAGAACATATATTTATGGACCTTGTTATAGCTTTTTTCTCAAAGATACTATTTTATTGCCGAAATATTGTTTGTTTGAGAATAGTGATTATAATATGTGCACACAAACCTCGAGCCTCTACATCAATAGATTGATGTGAAAATTTACGAACAAAATGTAAAGATTGAAAACATAATAATATTAGAGTATTATCATGGGTGAAGTAGATTTTTCTCCATAGTTCATTATTTTGTTTTGATTATTTTTTTCAGAAACGTTCACTAGCCCTATTTCAAATTGAAATTCACTTACTAATAATCTTCATTGTATAAAAATAAATCAAAACTTGCATTCATGAAATAATAATTACGTGTGATCATGAAAAATACTAATATTATTGTATAACCGTAGTGTTCTCAGTTATAACAGGGACTCTAAATATACATATTTATGTATATTTAGGGTCCGCGGTTATAACGTTAAAAGTTGATTTTTTTAAAACATACCGTTTCTTAAAGCGAAGCTGAAAAATCGCGATTGTCATGAGTTTAATAATCTTTCAAAATAAATACACAACTGAATAATAATATTGTTTAATCAAATCGATATTTAATTTTAGGTATTTTTATTACCAAATTATTCTCAGTTATGACATAAAAGTTAATTTTGAACTTACCAGCGAAACCAATTGCGTAATTCTCATGAAGATAAATAAGCTTTTACAAGTAAAAAAGAAAGAAAAAAAAAAAACCCGAATAAAATATTAAGTGTTGAAAAAAGGCTAGGTAATCTAAGCTCTTTGTTTTATATCGTCTGCGTAACAGCATACTGCCTCTTTACCTATGTTGTCTGCGTTTTATACCCCTGTCTGCAATCCCTCTTTATTCTATATTGTATGCGTTACTATATATTCTATATTGTCTGCGTTTTATACCCACCCCATAAAACCCCCATTCAAACAAATTGTTACATTATGTGACTATCGATCACTACATGCAGAGTATATGAATGTTAATAAGAGAAATTTGAATGGCCATTTTTATCCTTCTTATCAAAATCTTAAATTATAAATTTTCAATTCGTTTGAAATATTGACAAACATATTCAAATAGGTCGAGTTATCCGAAGTATTGGCTATCCGGGTACTAATCCATTTTGAAAACTCGGATTTTTGTGATTTTGTTAAGGAAATTCGCCCAAGGATAGCTACTCATTTGGAAATCTATCTTAAGAAATTCAATAAGTTAAGATTTCAAGTCACAACTATTGAGGTAATTTGAAAATTGGAGAAAAAGTCGGCAAAAGCCCATCCCAAAAGAAGCTGGAAATTTTGACAGATTCGTATCCTTATTTGGTCACGTTGTTTTGCCCGCTATAAATAATATCGGCTTATCATAACATGTCCGAACCTTCTTTAACTTTCTTCTTTCTACCAAGAGTTCCGATTTTGTCCAAAAATGACTCGTCTTTTTTCTTTGGTGTCGATAACGTTGAAGTATTTGGCGAAGTGGCCATTTTGTCTGTAAATACTCTAGGGTTATCGTTCGTGATCAGGAATCAAGAACGATAACCAATCTCTCTTTCCCCCCCCCCCCCCACCCCCACCCCCACCCCACAAAAAATAATAAAAAGTGAACTTCGATGATCTCGGACATGTAAAGTCTAACAGAGAGCCGATCCAGAAAAAATTCGGGAGAGGGGGTTCAAACGACCAACCTTTGTAGCATAATCATTTGATTGTTATGCAAAAATTCAATAACACGGTTTTTGAACCGTGACTAGAAAATGCTACCCGGCTTTAACGCAAATCCTGGATACGCCACAGCAAAGCGTCGGTGGGCAAAAAAAACCCTTAGGGACTCCAGCGTTTTCAAGCTGTAGTAACGATGTTTTGATTCCCAAGCAGAATCGTGTCTTTCAGTCGGGATTCTTACGGCAAATTGTCAATCCACTCTAGAATGATATTCAAGTGTTCAGTCAGTGATTATTTTTCAGGGGCCGATCCAACATTGTGGTTTTGATTCCTTTTACTCAACCCTATAGGCTACAGATGTAGAACTTTAATTAAGTAGGCTTACAAATATGCTGTGCACTAGGACCGAAATCCATGCCAAGAATATCCTGTACCAAAACTCCCTTTTAAGAAATAGTAGCAAAAAGACCATATCTCTCTTTTTGTCCGTTAATATCCCATTAAAATTGTCAGAGAACTGCAGGTCGTCTCGTCTATCTTATGTATGCGGTTTTAATTACTCTTGTGGGCACAGAGAAGCCATAAATTTATTCAAGCCGGAATGTTGAACACATTTTCATTGTCTGGTCTTTCTCTTTACTAAATGGCCAGTTAAAAGAATAAAAAGTTGAGTTAATGTGTTTAATTTATTGTATTCGATTCTATTTCTAAAACTTATCTAAATTACCAATTTACGTTACTTCAGGAATACACAGAAATTTACAAAAAAAATAAAATTCTCGCTTTTGTTGGTCTAGTATTTAACTTTAATTGTAAAGTTTTTATCTTAAATCCTAAAATTTAGACAATCTGAGAAAATAAAAGAAAAGCTCAAAAGATTGGATTGAATCGATCAAAGGTTCATTAGAAAAGCAGTTGAAAAATACCGTCTTCAAGATTCTATTTCTTTTTCAATAAACAACGTGCAAAGAATTTTTTCAATAACACTATTTCTGTGAGCCTGAGATGAGCCTGTGCTTGACCGTGAACGGCCTACAATTTGACGATCCCACGTTGTGTGATGTGCAAATATCTAGCAGCCCCACTTGAGTTGTACAGAGTAATTATTTGCCCGTCTGACTGTCTACAGATACTTTGGAACCTTCCCTGCGTTCATGGGATGACAAAACGGTGCAAACAGTATTCCAATAAGGATTCCCCGCTTTTCATGTACACTTGCGTGCAAAGCGAATTGCAAACTGTTTGCATCGATTTGTCATCATGGCCTGAACGCAGGGCTGACTTAAATCGCATAGTGAAGACTCTTGTCAGACCGTGCGGATACACAGACTGGCCGTAGTCTTTGCGTTGTGCACATTTAAAATTGTTGGATATGTCACGCACGGACTCAATTGATATCTCGTTTTTTCAGAGTTTCTGATTTATAATTTGATTTACAATAAAAAAAAAACATACCAAAAAAAAAAAAAAAAAAAAAAAACAAAAAACAAAAAAAAAAACAAAAAAAAAACAAAAACAATAGGGGATCTCTTGATCCACACATGTTTTTGCAAAGTTTAGAAAATCTAGTTCTGGCATTTCAAACTTAAATTCGTCGTGATATGTCTATGCATTGAATGGTAGACAATTAGCAATCTTAACCGCAGTCAAATACTGATCACAAAGAACATTCGCTGGTTGTGTTAAAGAACTTTCAGTCCAATGGCAATATGCAAAACGCAGAACGATGAAAATACTGATCACCGATTCTCTGCTCAAGCTCATGCTGTCAGTAGCAGCCCGAGCCGAGATGGTCACGGACGTCACTGAAGGCTCTGCGAGATCGTTGCATTCAAAAATAAAAGGAATAAGTCGTTTAAAACTTGGCCCGGCTTATGCACCTGTAGATAACATTATAAGTTTCGGACTGTCACTTTGCGCACATGTGAAATTAAATGATTGGAAATGCCTGACACGTGCTCGTATTCGTAACCCGTCACTCTTTAAAAGACCATCTGGGAACTTCGTACAATTTATATTTGAAAAAGAGATCGAAACTTGAAGAGGTCAACAAGAAGTCGAGTCTCAAAAAATGATAATATGGTAGGGTAGAATGACCATTCTTTATTCAGAAAATATGCAAGTAGTGTAAGGTGATATTCCTATAGGCAGCAAGCCCATACAATCTGCCTTGGGTCCGACACTTTACACACTATTAAAATGGTCTCTTTTCGCCTGACGGGTCACAAATAATAATAATGATAATAACTAAATGTGACCCGTCAAGCGAAAAGGGCCCTACTGAACAGTGCGTTAAATGTCAACCCTTGTCAGACCGTGTGCAGACTGACTAGGGTCGAAACTTTTCGCACTTCTGAGGCAATTTTCTGAATCAGGAATGATCTATCTACCTTCCAGTGAAAGAATTTGACCTATACTGGAACCAATCTCTTTTCAATTATTTTTACCGGGTTCCCAAATGGTCCCTTTTCGCGTGACAGGTCACAAAGATATTAAAAATAAAAAATAAATAAAAGATAATACACTCACCAGTATATCCAGCCATGTTTGTTTCACGTATCTTGTCAAGCAATACACAAAGTAAACACAGATGAAAGTATTTTCGAAACGAGAACACAAGTCACTGATCGATTCATCAATATAATGTCATTAATTTGACAGGTTCATCACCGAATATCGTGCACACAGAATATGGTGTCGTTTTATTATCGTCAGAAAAATCAATATGACCCTGCGAATTGTATCCTCGTAATTTAGATTAATCAATCAATAAATAAAATAAACGAAATAATTAAAACAAACAAAAAATATATATATATAATAAATAGATAAAAGAAGGGAGGAATAAATTAATAAATGCACCATAATTTACTTCATATGTTAGGCGATGCGTAAAGGCTGTAGAAAATGAGACCTATATTGTAATTACCTATAAGATTTTCTATTTGCAGCTTTGAGGCAGTGGACCCGTAATAGTTCCATAACGTTTAAGAAGTCACGAACTTTAGCAGTGTTAACCGGCAAGGTTCCCTAATGATGACGAAACCTCTGTTAATATTGTGAAAAATAATGAGTTCCGAAATGTTGCGGAACTCTAAGGGTTCCACTACCTTAAGAAACATCTCTCACGCAAGAGGGCCTGTATCGCCCCGCTGGCTTTAACATCCCAAGACTGACATTAAACAAAGCTTACCTCGACTGAAAACAACACTTTAAAGTCTCTTTAGAACTATTTTGTAATGATTAAAAAAAAAAGCCGTGAACAATTTAAGTGAAGGTGCAGCTAAGAAATATTCATGCCAAGTTTCATTAGTAGGCAAAAATGAGAAGAGAGGAGAAAATATTAAAAAAATAAAATAAAATGTAATAAGCTATAACCAGCCACGCCCACATTTTGCTTACAATCAAAATTTATTTAGCAATTCAAGTAGATGGTGATCCAAAGAGCATCCACGCCAAGTTTTATTGAAATCGTCCAAATGGTTTGGGTGGAGGAGATTTTTAACGATTTCAAAGTGAAAACAAGCCCCGTCCTGCCATGCCCATTTTTGGGGGTCAATCGAAATTAATTTAACAATTTAGATAAAGAGTCACCCTTGGAACCTCCATGCAAAGTTTCATTGAAATAAGCCTAGCGGTTCGGGAAAAGAAGATTTTTAAAGTGAAACTATGGCCCGCCCTGTCACGCACATTTTTGGAGTCATTCAAAATTTCTATCGCAATTTAGGTTAAAAGTCACCCTAAGACTATCCATGCAAGGTGTTATTACAATCACACAAATTATTTTTGAGGATTTTTTTTTAAAAAGATTCAAAAGTGAAAATGAAGTGAAAATATGGCCCCGCCCTTGGGGGGTCAATCAAAATTTCTTTCACAATTTAGGTAGAGTGTGACCCAATGAACATCCATATAAATTTTAATTGAAAACGACATAATAGCTTGGGATAGGATTTTTAAAGATTTTATGGTGAAAATAAGCCCCGTCTTGCCATGCCCATTTCTAGGGGTCAATCAAAATTTCTATCACAATTCAGGTTGAGGGTCACCATAGGAACATCCATGCCAAGTTTCATTGAAATCGGTCATATGGTTTGGGAGGAGAATATTTTTAATGATTTTAAATTGAAAATAAGCCCCGTCCATATTGGGGGGGGGGGGGGGGGGGGGGTCGACCAAAAATTCTTTAGCACTTTAAGCAGAGGGTCGCCGAGAGAGCATTTCTACCAAGTTTGGTTAAATCCGCCCAGCGATTTGTGAAGAGAAGATGTGTAAAGAAAAAAGTAATCACTCGGACGTACGGACGGACGCACGACGGACATACCGCAATATACAACTTCGGCCAGTGGAGCGAAGAATAGTGCTATGCAGGTGGCTTACAAAGAGGAAAGCAACATTTTTGACCAGTCATGCGAAAAGGGGTCGCACAAGAACGTTGTAAAACAAATGTTCGGAAAAAAATTGGGTCCATCATAGGTTAACCGAAGGTCGCGTTTCAAAAATAGTTGCATCGGAATGTAGATTCATCATTCTATATTCAGAAAATTAACAAAGAGCGAAAAGTTTTGACCCTAGTCCGTCTGTGCAATCCGCAATCTGCCTTCTGGTTTCAAAGATGAGGATTTCAAAAGATGCCATTCTTTATTTTTATGGAAAATGCGATGCGCCTTACCGGAGCCCAAACACGTTTTTGTTTGCATTTTTAGAAATTATTTTTGTTTTAGTTCTATTAAAAGCCTCTTAAATTTAAGTTCATATTATAACAAGTGCTGAACAAAACTCTCATCTTTTTAGAAAAATGGGACTTAATTGAAAGATTGTAACGGCAATCTCGTTTAATTCCCTTTGGAAAAAAAATAATGTAAAGAAGAGTCTGGCGACCAGACCAAGGTTCACTAGGCGATGTTAAATACTAAATACGAAAACTGTTTGCCTTCAGAGAAGACGACTTTTCAAGAGTTCAGAGTTAAAGCTCCAATACATCTTGTTTTAATATGATAATATGACGTCGCGGTCCCGAGTGAAATAACGCCGTTGAGTATTTTTTATATTACACGGATGTTATTACACTAGTGGAATATTTATGCTAATGAGCTAGTGTGTGTATTTCCGTTTATTTATCGTCGCTACCGTAGCATATGCCCATATGAGCGACGCCGCCAGAAGACGGTTAGTTGTTACGGCGGATAGTGCAAGGATACATGACGAAACTACTGCTGAGATCCGCCATTAAAGCACCGTCTCACGAGGCCTCGGTTTAACGTCTCATCCGAAAGACAATTAGTTTTTATTAGTGTACCAGCCCGGGAATCGAACCCACGCCGTCGAACTTCAATGGTTTTGAAGTCCGGTGCTCTACCAACTGAGCTAATCGGGCTAGTGCTAGGAAAGGATATCAACCTTATATTTTTGTTGTGAAAGTGACGTCATAATGGATTTGCTGACGTTCTTTCGCAAACGGCATTTTATATGTTTAATATAAAAGGGACAATTTGAATCGAAAAATATCGTACTTTCCTAGTTTGAACACAAAAATTAAAGTCATTTTGTAAACAGAATATCAAATTTATGTTCATAGAATACCAAGTTTTTTAAACTCGTCGTCTAAAACAGATAAAAACTCGGCGCATCCTCGTTTTTATCTGTTAATAGATGACTCGTTTGATAAATTTATTATTCAATGACCACTAATTCAATATCCTCTAATTACATTCCAAATCTGAAAGCTGTCGACCACCTGGGGAAGATTTTTTGAAAACGTTTTTTTTTATTTCCATATAAAATGGAATACGTCCTAGCTGATCCAAAAATTGACCCCAGCGGCACTTGACAAATGCCAACAAGGTAATGTTTTATACCAATGAAAGCAGACTGCCTCCTGGTTTCAGAGAAGATATTTTTAAGATTTTTTCAGAGGAGAATATGTTTAAAGAGTTATCGTTTTTCTCTCTTTTAATTGCAATGGTAACCAGATTTAAGAGTGGATTTTCATTTATTTGAACAACTTCGGTAGAGCTTCACCCAAGGTAACTTCTCGCCAAGTTTCACCAAGTAGGCCCACCAGTTTAGGAGGAGAAGATTCTTAAAGAAATTGTGGACGACAGACGACGCACTAATGACGACGAACGACCGGACAATCACAAATTCTTGAGAACTTCGCGCTCACTTGAGCTAAAAAAGACGGTGTACCACTTAATGTGAAAATAACAAGCGTATAGAAAATCGCCAAACAAAACCGAAACAAATATAAGTATTTATTTAGATATCCTTATAACCACAAATGTACACTTTTTATAGTCCCCTAGAGGCTAACTTGTTAACTTTTTAACCTCAACATATCCCGATATCATCTCTAATTGATAGTACTGATACTTAAGTTACATTTTTTAAAATCCCAAAGAACCCTTTTCAAAAAAGGTATAGCATTTTTTCATTTGAAGTTTATATTTCATTAGGCATACTCATTTCACTATGTCTGTCTGTCCGCCCGGACAATCTATTCTGTATGTCCGTCGATCCGTTCGTTTCCGAGCTCTTACTATTTAAAGTACTACGTGGGTCATCCAATAAAAAGTGAGACTAAGGATATAATGCCTAACTAGTTAATATATATGAAATTGTTGTTCAACTATTGTGTAGTGTAACACCTCCTTTAATGTTTGGCAGATACCTACTTTCATACTTTGTATAGAACCCTTGTTGCTAGGCAACCGGAAAAGGTACCATATGAGGTAATGGCCATGTTAACCCCTTGATGTTTCAATGTTTAAAAAAAACCCTTCATATTGAACTATCTAGTGGTATTTTTCTGTTATTTTGATATTCATCTGGCCATGGTTAACGCCATGACGTCATTCTACGTGACTTCATCAACACGACGTCATGGCAACGTACTGGTTGATGTGAAAAATAAATGCAGGATGAAATAATGTAGATGCATGTGAAATTTCGTTATAGTATCTTCATTAGTTTTCGAGATATATAACCAGTCTCACTATTTCTTGGATGACCCTCGTATTTGCTATGGAACATTGAAATGTTATATTTTTTTCTTAATAACTACAACTCTAGTAATGAGGTCTATGGTTTCCATTGAGAGTATATCGATGGCTCAGCGCGAAACAGCTATAACTGCTGTTTATAGGCAGTTACAACTGTTTCGCGCTGAGCGATCGATACATTTGTAAAACGGCGATGTAGTTATTATGTTTTGAGTGGCTTCTGTGACGTGAATTCTTTAAGCTACGCAATGGTCTATCTGTCCGTATGTCTGTCTAAATCTTAATCTGTTCACGCAACCTTTTCCAGTAATTTCAGGAGAATCATAGAATAGTTCTCATAATATACGTAAACTTGCAGTTCACAATGCGAGTCATTTAATACCAAGATCAAAGTAATTAGAGTTAGACTTGCCAAGGCTAGACTCCCAAAGAAATCGCCATTTCGGGGGCATTAAACGGTTCTATACGAACACTTCTTGTTTTATTTTCTAAAATTCTAAACTACTACTTATTAACGACGAGAACATGGAAATGAAACCCTCTACTGGGACCACAAAACCTTTGCAAACATTTAGAAAATGATTCCCGCTTTAACTCTTAAGCGTACTGCCAGAGCGAGTATCCGGCGTCTTTTGAATGTTGAGAGCGAAGTAGGTTTTAGCAGTTTTTGTAGAGAGCTTCACAGTAATTTTGCTTCATAGGTCTAAAACAACCTGAAAGATACGTCACCTCTGCGTCCCGGGTGCAAGAATATTTGCGGACGTTAAGAAATAGTATCTTGCTTATAGAATTGAAAACATTTTCAAAGCGGGGTAACATGTCCCACATTTTCCGCGAGCTTTTTCATCTTGAACACAGGGTACGATTTCCCACCCTAAACCATGCAGAAAAGAGCAAAAAGCAGAAATGACAATAATAAAGTCATTAACATAAATGCACGAAACTAATTCAATTAGTTTATTACAAGGCACTATCTTACTCTAATAAAATTATCGCATTTTGAGTGGGCTCAATTCTAAAGATTGTGACAAAAACATTGTAACAACAACTCATCCAAGATATAGTTACAACGGTTTGATTACTTACCGACTGTTGACTCTTCATCGCAAAATACGGTTCGTTTATCTAGTGGGTACTTGTACCATTTCTTTCGGGTAACAAGACATGTGACCTGTCAATCGAAAAATGACCATATGAGTCTTGCGTTTTTCCACGTTCTCTGCTTCAAATCCTTTTCAAATCGGTGAATACTGCAGAATAATAGGAAAATATCGATAATTCTGTATCGCGTGATTCCCCGCCGTGGTTATGCGTGTGCACATACGTACAGAGTGGGGTATCATTTCTAAAACGTTTTTCTTGATATTTTAGTCCTAAACGCAAAACAAGCATGCACGAACTTGGGAAGCGACTAATTTGTAAATTATATATTTTCTATGATCGCCGAGGTTACAACGGAATCGCCGAAGAGTTTTGACACTACATATTAGTCTCAATGAGTAAAAAGCCCCATCGCGATTTTTAAAGGCAATAAACTTTGTATAATGTGCGTGAAACTTGAACGTAGTTAAGGTGACGAAAGTGCGACGATTTATTCGACGGGACGCTGAAGATGCGATTTTATCGACTTTCTGCTTGCCGACCATTCGGCTATTACATCTTTTTTCCATATATGGACATAGCATAAGAATATATCTCGACCGTTGCAGATTGACCAATCTCCACTGGCGTGGTTAAAGGCTGAAATCATCTTGATCAGTTATTCAGAAATTTTAATGAAAATCGTTTATTTCAACATAAGATCGATTTATATTTCATGACGTGAACGGCCAAAGCTTCATTTTACGAGTGGCCGAGCCACGAGTGGAAATATAGCTTTTGTTGTTCACGAAAAGAAATATCAATCAATCTCACTCGGGAAATAGACGATTGTTCTATTTCATTAATGCAAAACTGAGACAAATGTGAAATATTAGGTCAAATTTTCTTCAAGCGCGTCATTTTGCACGTGATTGCTTAGCAAGGTTAATGATGACGTTACTTTATGGGCTCTGCTTAGAAAACGTCAGATAGGGTGAAGTGAACGAAAGCAAGGTTTTTTTTTTGATAATTTCACTGGTTAGTTGGAGGGTTTATCAAATGATGATCTACCTTTATCTGCTACTTCTCAATAATCCACCGAAAAGCATATATGAAGAATATTCTTTTCTCCTGAGAAATTGTTTAAAACAACAACAACAACAATAATAATAATAATAATAATAATAATAATAAATATAATAATAATAATGATGATGATAATAATAATAATAATAATGATAATAATAATAATAAATAGAAAACCAAAGAAACAAAATTGGTTTATATGTGCTTAATCCAATATCGTTTTCAGACGGTTTTATTAGTTTCATTTAATATTTCTTTTCTTTTTTGTCGTGGATCCAAAGAGTTGGTGCCCGTACACTAGTAAAGAATATAGAATGGTCTTACTACTAAGTGGTTACCTGTATTTAGAAATACCAACCGAGATTGCCCTGTCATCGACCTTCTAGTTCTCACAATTTTTAGTTTAAGTTACAATAGTAACAAAAAATGAAATTGTTTTGTAAACACTTTTTTTGAAACACCAGGAGATTTTCATTGACAGACAGACAGACAGACAGATGGTAAGGTCCCCAACCGCAAAACCAAAGCATACAATCTTATGATCGTAGGGCCTGTGGGCTTGGAGTGAAAGTGGGTAGAGGCGGGGATGCAAGGCGACAAACTCCTAGAATAATCTAAAACAGGGGAAACGATTGTTGTTAAATTAGTGATTCATATACTTGGTTATTTCCCTTGAGCTTTACAGTTTAAAGCTTTCGAGAAAATTCAGAAATCTCCAATAAAACTGTCAAAACGTGATCCATTTGAATTCGGTTTGACGCAGGAAGAATGGGAAATGTCAGGAATTTGCTGGCTGTAGCAGATATGTGGCAGATCTTTTAAAGATCTGCCGATAAATAGAGAACAATATGTTAGTGTCTAAAATAACAATGTTATCTGGTCGAGGTTGGGAGAATTTATCATGGCGAGGCTCTGCCGAGTCATGATAATTTCTCTAAGCCGAGACCAGAAATTGATATTTTAAGACACTCACATGTTATTCTATTTATCATGCAATCAATTTGCAGCGCTAAGTAATACTTAACCCTTAACAATCAAAGAAATTCATTGCACGTGTATACAAATTGTTTCTAAAAATAGACTGACTGATATCATGTTATGTTACCAGGCAGGTGATATCAGGTCAATACAGGCTTCATTGACATTATTGACGACCAAGAATCTTTTCCTTCGTCGTCAATAACCTTTTTATCAGCATAATTTCAAAAGATCTGCCGCACCCAGCAAATCCCAGTTCAGGATGTAATAGCGTTTCGTGAGCGCTTTGAGATGATACCCCGCTTTGCACGTGCACATACGTGCAAAGCGCGGCTTCATTTAGAAAACGCTTCGCCAACGTTTTCATCCTGAACGCAGGGCTGGCCTTTTTGCGCTTTCTCTGCTTCAAATATTTTTTCATATCAGTCAAGAATTTACAGAATTATTGAAAAATATAGAAATATTTGCGCTACGTGATTCCCCTTCGAGAAGTAAAGACTAGGAACATTCTGTATATCGGACACAAACTGTTCAGAGTCCTTGCAATATACAGTCTAGTCACTCACAAAAGGTTCTTTAGATCACTAGTGTATACATGTATTCTAAGAACAAACCATGTAAACGTGTGTACTTCGATAAAATGTTTTTTTAGCCACATCAAATTGTTGAATGCAAAACAAAAATAAATCCAATCAAAGCAAAATAAAACAAACAAACGAACGAACGAAAAAAAACACGAACAAACGAGCGAACAAACAAACAAGTAAAAATAAATAAATCAATAAAACAAATTTAAAAAATCTAGTTCTACAGTGACGTTACGCAAGATACTGGTAACTTCGCGTTACAAATAGTTTTGACGTCGACGTTCCGTTTTTACTAAACTTTTTTCACGCAACATTTGCAAACGATATATTTCTATAAGTGAAACTCTGTTTAACTTTGCAAATAATTGTGTAAAGATTTAAATACAAAAGGTGTGTAATTTTTTATGACAAAAATTTGACACAAATTTCCAAAGATTCCGGCGCATATCCAATGATATAATGCAGAGTTTCGATGTGATTTTTAAATACTCATTCAAAGTAAAAATAGACGGGCGATAACAAATAATTCTGGTGGTTCAAAAATATGATTTCTATTTACTAGAAATATTCATTTTCAAATTATCGATTAGAACTTATCATTTAAATCCAGGACTTTCAATTAAGATTTGCAAGATGATTCCGTTCAATTCAAGGGCAGATAATTCAATAAGTAAAGGGCAGATAATTCAGGAACTATATGACATATCAAATCGATTCTAGTCCTAAGCACAGTTAGACACCATACAGAGCCATTGTGGCAAGTTTCCGTTCATTTCTTTTCAAAATGTTGGAGAAAGTGAGCTCACGAGAAATGTTGTTTTTGTTCAATTCAAGGGCAAATAATTCAAAATAACTCAAGAATGACTGGAGCGATTTGAGTTTCTAAGGTCTTATGCACAACTAGACATATAGGGAGTATTTGTGCCAAGTTTCTGCTCATTTCCATTGGTAGACAGACAAACGGACAGTCAGACAGCCGGAAGGTCGTCCGGGACTAGAACATTTATAATACGACCCTTCTGGCGTATAAAAAACTGAATTTTAAACTTATTGGAAAATAAGATAAGTTCATTTGACATTTTCCTTTTTGACATGCTACCCCTTGAACCCCCCTCCCCCCCCCCCCCCAAAAAAAAAAAAAAAAAAAAAAAAAAATAGTGCATTTTATCTATTGGAGACATATTATATCATCGATCAAAGAGAAATTTAATTGGTATTAGTCATTGTGTATATGCATAGGCCTTTCAGTGTTTTATAGCTATCAACTGGCACTAAACTTATACAATACATAGATTGAAAAAAAATATTTTAACATTAATCCGATGAGTGGCCAGAGCCATTCAATGGCAGATAACCCCAGTACTAAAACGAGAAGGGAAATGTGTCCTTCCATTATGATGTTATAACAAAACACTGATGTTACTGTATAAAATGAATCATTCGGCCAAAAAAAGGACACCACATGTCTTTTGCTACATTAATCCCCCGCTGGCACCGCCCTCTGAGTAATGAGAACGGACAGGCCGTCGCAAATACCAAATATCATTTGTTTGCAAATATAAAATCAAAATATAAAAATAAATTTACATCAATGTCTTTAAGTTTAACCCTTTGCTGTTTAATCCCTGCTTTTTACGTGCCTGTGATTTTATGATTGAGAAAACATTGTGAAAAAATAAGAAATTGCTTCTGACAAGCAATTTCTTCTCTTTGCACACTATTTTCTACCCTACTGAAGGGTTATTTTTCAAATTAAATCCACTTTAAGTTTTCGTCTGCAAAACCTTTGAATTTGGACAGGTCCAAAATTTTGTAAAACAGGAAAGGGTTAAAGTCATGATTAAATGTACGACGAGTAGATGCTCGGAATAGTATGCCTTTACAATAGACGACTTTGGAAAGTTTTCTTTTTTAATAATAGTATCCCTTGAATTAAGTGACTTCATATCGAACGTTGACTCTTTGGTTATCGTGGAATCCAGCAAGTCACGGAAATCATAGGTAGCGTGAATGGCCAAAGATTTTCTGTAAAAAGGTAGTTCTGTATGTTTACTGTCACAATGGCTTCATGGTACAAGCTTTCAGCTTTTGTAATAATATCAAATCAAATTACGGATATTCTCGGGGACGTCATTCCTTTCTGACAGACTCACACCTGCTTCAAATTATTCTAGAAAATATTGTTAACAGTTACTTACTACGACATTGTAAAAGTCTCATCTAGTTACCGCAGATTTCGTCAAATCTCGCGAGATTACAATGGAGTTGTCAAGAACAATTATCACGTGACGCGCGAGATTCTACAAGAACAAAGTACGCAAGGTAAGAACTGTATTCGGATTGAGTTAACAAAGGATATTGAACTTGGCAGGAGAAATGTGTGTAAGAGATAGGCGTTGTTACGTCGTATTGTAGTCAAAATAAGTTGTTTTGAGACCACCGTGTCAATGTCGTGTGGAACTGACAGTTAAATCCGCAAGGCTTCCCGTGTTGTAAGTTACCGCCTATGCATGAGTAGATCTTCATTCTACAGTAAAACTAGTCAAATAGACAAAAAGAAATAAATGAAAAATAGTTTTTCATAACCTTAAATTTGTCGCCTTTCAATGAAAATGTTGAAATTGGCGGTGAACTGACTTCAAAAGTCTTCGCCATATTACTGCAATGTTTCAAATAAAGTGATTCAGGTCTATAGTGCAGTTTCCTTTAATTTTAATCCGTAAAGGTTCTTTTTCTTTCAGAACATGTGTGTATAAGGCAAGTCAACATCATTTTATAAGAATATATAGTGCGTCCCGTAACTTGAATCCCTGCAATCGCTGTCCTTTTTGTGTCACAGACAATTGGCGTGTTTGGTCACATGTTAACAAGTTATGACACCATGAAATTGTGGTATACATACCATAAATTTCAAACTGTCTTCCGCATCTTTAAAATTATCGAAAATTCAGCGTTACACTTAAAGCTCTGGGCCTGTATTGTTAAAAATCTTTCGATCACTTTTGCGTAAGTCAAAAGTTTAAGTTGATTCCAAAGAAGTAATTAAGTAAGGATTTCTGCCAGGCATCAACTCATTGAAATCGTCTTCTCAAGACGATTCAAATGAAAGTTTGCAAGGCAGAATCTAACAATGAATGAAAACTCGAGGTACGATTTGTGATTTTGACTTACGATTTTTTTTTTTCGTGAGAAGTTTAGAAAAACGGGCCCCGGATCCTGACGGAAGCCGAAACACGAGAGGTGTTGTAAATTCTAGGACAAAGGATAAACGAAAACTTTCAAAAAGGGGTCCCACTTATTAAGCCTAATCATGAACAAAAACCTAAGCGAAATTGCAATAAAAGCATTGCTGATCTATGCCAACCAAAGCAGGGATATTCCGGCTTCAATTTGACAAGTCTTAAAGACTATTTACTCAAATATCTGTTCTATTCGTAGACGTATGTCTGTGTAACCATAGCAACATGTCAACCAATTAATTGACGGGCATCAGTAACGTTATAACTTTACATTGCAATCTTTGTAATTAACAAATTAAAAATCATGTTTTAAGGTAATTCAATCCGCCAAAGTAAACATCATAAATCATTTTAATTTAAAATATTAGGAAACAGAAACGGTTCCTTTAATAATATCCAATGAGGAATGGCAATGTAAAATAGAATTAATTAAGAGGTTAGAAGAACTGGCTAGTTTTCTAGTTAGCTTTTCAAGAAGAAAGAATTTATTTCGTGATTTTTGCACTAACAACAATCAATTTGATTTATGGTGATTCCACCAACTTCCGTGCATTTTGATTACTAAAATATAATTGCGGGTTATGAAAACAAATTTGAGTTCGCAGCTAAATCCTAATCACTCTTATGTATGGATCCGTTATCCATCTATTCATAAATGAGATTCTAGGCTTACGTTTCATACTTCCATGAAAACTAATGTTCTCTTCATATCTACAACAAATAAATTCATACAGAGTAAGCATATTTCTATAAAGTATTTAGCAATCATACATATAATATAGAAAATAGCACATCTTTCATAAAAAATCTTTGAAATAAAAAAGAAAAAAAAATCCAACTTTGTCTTCAAGGCATTGATTCAAACTTTCGCATTATAATCTCAGCTCAATATATGCTTTCCTTAGGGAAAAAACGGACAAAATGAAGTTTATAAGTGCAGCACCATGTCTTCTCATTAAATCAATGGAACAGAACTAAACTCTTACATAAACTGTTAATCAATGGATATGGCGATGTTGTTTAAACCAATTTTCCTCCAATGTTAGAAGCACAATTAGACAAAAAATCAAAATGAGGCTGCCATGACAGTGACAGGATTTACAAAGCTAGTTTCTGTGATTGATTTATACAAATAACGCGTTTGGGAAAAATAGGAGATAGAAGACAGAAGCATAATCTCGTCCTTTTTTCATAACATGGTTTATGGACTTGTTCTAAATTATTTTTGTGAACTTGTGTCTAAATATTATACTGTTTGAGATACATGTACATATATTATGAAAACAAAATAATATTTAGAATACCCATAAGGTAATAACGATTTGAGTTGTTTACCATTCGAAACTAGAAATGCCGAATCACTGCGTATAAAAAGAATTTCATAGATTTGTAAGAAACTGATTCCAAATAGTCTGAGTACGTATAAATTTCAAAATCTCCTATGCTGACTAAGGTTGAAACTCACACCACTTTATTTTAATTTGTCCATTTTGGCGTGGCGGGTCACACAAATATAAAACGGTACAAGGCTTGTAGCAGATGCTTCCAATTAGCGAGTTGGAGCCGGGATCTCTAAATCGTCAAGCCATTTAATTACTCGCCACCTCCCATACTCTTTATTATATTGACGTCGGAATACGTAAAAATTTATGCATGTCATTTTCTGTTCTTCTTTAAATTTCAGAAAAGGGAAATAAGATAATCACATAGAAGGTGAAAAAAGAACAGAAAATAAATCCTTCTCCTGCTGTTTAGGGCATATTCTTGTCGACTCTTCTACAGACACAGTAGACTAACTCTAAGACAAAGACGCGTACTTTCTACCTAATTATTGTAGGGAAATCTAAGCCGGCTGGCCAAAATGTCAAAACAAAATAATGAATAATAAATAGATAGATAGATAAATAAATAAATAAATAAATAAATAAATAAATAAATAAATAAATAAATAAATAAATGAATGAATAAAAAGGCGTTTCTAGGACATTTGAATTTAAACGCACTCAGAAGGCGACAACTAAAGAATATACATGTATAGAATAAAGGCCCTATCAGATAACTGTGAGAAAAGATAAATGCCCTCCGTCATGTCACTTTTTATGATTTGAGCGTTGGAGAAAAATCAAAACATCATAACTACAGCTTAGATAAGCTGTAGTTTCGATGTAATTATCATTCATCAACGATATTTTTCAACAGATGATTATTACTTTACGCACTTGCGTAAATTGCGTAATGGGAGTTACGTCCTTGAATAAATAAAAATATGACAATTCCAGTGTTTACAACATTTCTTTAAGTTAAAATCCTGAAATATGAGCACCAAAGCTTCCAAATATATCTGGATCTGAAATTATATACCAAGTCAGACGAAATTCGCTCTATTAGCCTTTTTTCGGAAATCAAGCAATTTCGGAAAATACTGCTAAAACAAACATTTAGAATTTATAGATTTGCAAGTTGGCAAATTGTCACAAGATACACCCGCCAACTTGTTAAATGTCGACTTGGGAGTGGATTAACATGTAAGTCCAAAAACTAACAAAGGACAATAAGTCAAAAGGTAAGTAAAGTAGAGTTATGGTTTATGTGCACAACACTTCATTATCATGAGCAGGATATAATTGTCAATTTTCAAGTCATTCGGACTTAAGGTGACAGAGTTATGCTCCGGGCAATGTAGTAAGTACCGTCCGCTGGCCGGACTGCGGGCGCAATTGGTGATCACATAATACGCCCCGTCTTTGACGGGCGTAAAAAGTGCGTAGAAAAACAAGGATGACACAACATATCTGACGACTTCGTAGTAACCTTGTCGACAAGATTTCCTAAATGAAAAATTATGTTGCATCTTAACTTTGATTTTCCTGTTAAGGGTGTTATTCGAGCCTGAGATTAAACAACATTTTCCATTTTCAATTGAGAAACAACATTACTTCAAATTGAACAAATGTTTAATTAAGATAAATGTAAGATATACACCTATTTCGTTTTTTATAATTGTGACCCGTCACGCAAAAAGGAACCATCCGGGAATTCTGTAAAAATGAATTATTGAAAAAGAGTTTGATCCAGCCTAGGTCAACCAGAAGTCGTATTTCAAAAATTCTTTCACTAGGTGGTAGATTGAATATTCTAAATTCAGAAAATAGGCACGGAGGAAAAAGTTTCGACCCTAGTCAGTCTGCGCAGTCCGCGCAGTCTGACTAGGGTCGACACTTTTCGCACTACCCAGATGGTCCTTTTTCTCGTGACGGGTCACAATCTTTATTAACTTACCGCATTATATAAACTTAGGTACATCTTTGGTACAAATTTTAGTAAATTCTTCATTTAGTATTCTCTGGGCCCAAGAATGCCAACCCTGTGTTCCGGATGTCAACACGTTTCGCGAGCGCTTTGAGATGATACCCAGTTTTGCACGTGCACATACGTGCAAAGCGGGGTATCATTTCGAAAGCGCTTCGCTAACGTTTTCATCCTGAACGCAGAGCAAACTTCACTGCCGTAAAGGGTTCTAAAATTTTAAATGTCGTAACCACTGACAGAATAATGAGAGGAAAACCTGTTGGATTTAGCCCGAAGGTTTATATTTCTTGCAAACTTTTACCCTTCGCTATCTGAAAATTCTTTCCAGACTTTAAAAATGTAAAATAAACAAACACAAATATTTTTCTTTGCGTGAAGACATATTTCGGAACTTAGTTCACTACTGCACTTTTAATTGAATCCTTAATTGAATATTATACTTGATTCATTTTTCATCGGTTAGAAAAAGTAGTTCCCAGGCAAATAAATGCGGGACAAATTTGACAAGCTATAATCCCTGGCCAACCCCCTACAATGGTTTCTCATAATTATTACATATGTACCAGGAAAGAAACTTTACCGTGGAAATATTCTCCGTTAGGGTCCGACCAAATTAACGTGTCACCACCGTAACTGGCTTGTGGGCTTAACCCGGGGGTTGTCACAGCAATTTGGAATGTGGCAGTCGAGCCGAGGCTAATTAGAAAACCTAAAAACAGTCTGTTTTGTTTTACGTATAACGGAATTGCATATTTATTGTTGGGAATGCCAAAACATGCTAGTTTATTTGGTGCAAAAATCGTACTCGTATTTTTGTCTTCTTAAACGCACATATTATTCAAGAACTTTGCTTCTCACTGTTTGCACATAATAGCCCTTGCAATGAACTTTTAAAAAATGCGATGTTACGGATCCAGGGTTTCTAGAAAGGGGTTCGGCCTAAAACATTCGAGAAATAAGTCCCATAGTATCCCTATCTATATGGGACTTATTGCTCAAATTCCATTTACATCATATATCTTTATTTGCATGATTTCAAGATCCTGTGGTTTGAATATTACAAAAAGAGGATAGTTTTCCTTTTCTTACATAATTGTGATTTAACTTGTACACTAGAATATAATAATTTGGATACAGAGGGGGTTGGCTCACCCCAACCCCCTCTGAACTCGCCACTGCAGTGTTATTATCCACGATAAATGCCCTGCCAGGGCGGAGCCTAAGTAACGGGTCGATGCACTTGAGGTTAAGGTAAATCAGCTTCTATTCATTATAATTTACTTCTAAAGATAGTCGACATAATTATTTTGGGACCGTAAAGCGTAGGTTGGTAACCAAAACCTCGTAACTCTAGCTTGTCCAAGCTGAAGTTACGGGGCTTTGGTAACCCAACTACGAAATGTGGTTACTTTCTCTGAGCTCGCGAATCTTTTTGGTTTAAGGATACAGTTATTTGCACTCGTTCACGATTATTGCCGACTAACTTTTCAATGAACCCAAAGTATTTAAAAGTTAACTTGCCATATTACGTCACGGCTAAGCCCCGCCAATTAAAAACGCAGAATAATTAAGAAATATCGACATTGTCAACAAATCGTTAACTTGCGCACAGTGTTCAGAAAAGAAATGTGTCTCATTGTGCATTTTCCTTACATTTTTGCTGCGTAATATTGAATCGAAAGATATGAAGAGAAAATCTATTCGAATTCACGAAAGTATGAAACTAAAGACCTCATCACGCTGTATTTATACGAGAACCGGATTTATTCAAAAGTGTGATTAGGTTCTTAGTTTCATACCCACACGAATTAGACAAAAATATCTCTTCGACTATTTAATGTTTATTTTTGAAGCCTGGCATTCTAGAGACATTGATTTAATTGATTGAATGAATGGAGTTAAACGCCGTTTTCAACATTTTTTTCAGTTATGTCACGGCGGCATGAACACCTAACAATGGTTTTCTGGTATTTCTCTCACCAGTACAACCACCAAATCCTTTCCCAACATCCAGCTGCTATCTCACGTAGGTCTACGATTATCAACCCATTGGTAAGAGACAAATAGTCGGAAAGAATGAGTGCCGCCGTCGGGGTTCGAGCCCGGGGCCTCCGACGTCGGTTATCAAGAACAACTATTTCTTCATTTACTTATACTTTACTAAGATAGTGCTAACAATAGCGCTTACGATAGTGCGTGACTAAGTGAACAATCACTTGCATAGGAGCCAAATCGACGACTAAGCGCTAAATAATGTTAACTGCACATATGTCTATAGGCAGTTACAAATGTTTCGCACTGAGTCTTCGATTGGGTCCCTATGTAAAGAAAATACTAACAGACTCATATTTTCGAATTCTAAAATTATCAACCTACCTTAATCTATATTATTTTCGGAATCAGCCTCTTGTTTTCTTTACTGGGTTCAAAACCCATTTTCTCTTTTTTCAGTTTCTTTTTACGGAATTCAAAATTATCCTCTTTCGAATGACGTAGTGGTTTTCTGAGTTCTTACGGGCAAAGTTAGAAAAGGCTCACTTGGCACCGGTGTTACAGAGCACGAGGACATTCCTTAAATATTTCGTGATTTGAAGGGGAAAGACTCGTTCAAATCAGTGATACCTTAAGGTAGTGGAACCGTAATAGTTCCGCAACGTTTCGGAGCTAATTATCTTTCACAATGTTGACCGAGGTTTCCTAGTGAGAATCATTAGGAAACCTCGGTTAACACTGTTAAAGTTCATGACGTCCGAAATTTTGCAGAACTGTTATCGTTCGACTACCTTAATAGGAAATTATTGTAAGTGCAACAAATGTTGCGCTTGGAGACTACGCAAGTCTTGTTAGAGAATTCAGACGAAACATTTATTTTGTCATCAAAATGCGGTGAAAATGATATTACAAACACTAAAGCCAGTTTTAGGCGTAACGTCATTATACATAGCATATTTCTACAAAAAAATCCACTTTTAAATACTGAAATCCTCCATTTACTGAAATCCCCCCCACACCCGTATTGTATGTGAGTTTGTGGTGTAAGTGTGTGTGCACGTGTGTGCACACGTGTGCTTGCGTGTAGGGGAGCTATCGGTGCGGGTACGTGTGTGTATGCGTGTGATATTCATCTCTGTACCGAGCGCACTCTAGTGCGCGAACATTTGTGGCGGTTATTTTTAAAAGTTTCACGAACATTTTCTTCTTGAACGCATTACATATTTTTCTATACAGATACTAGGAAGATGGAGAATATTGAATCGTATAACACCGCATTGTACCGTCCGATTTTAGGAAAAAAAGATGGCAACGAAAGAAGAATTTGGTTCAAGAACCCGGCGTTAACGCCCTTATTTAATTTAATAACCCTGCCATGGATGCCAAACAAAATAGAAGCCGGCCATAACCAAAGTACATATTATATTATATACTGTGTTACCGCCTACTTTTCTTGAAATGTGGTTAGACTAACGGTCCCTTCCATTAACGTCTCCCCTATGGTGCGTAAAGTAACGGCACCGTTCGGTCAGTATTGAATTTCGCGTAGGAATTTCACACACGATGAAGTATATTTACCACCGCAGCGAAAGTAGGTCCGTTTGGTCCCTAAAACAATAAATCAAGACCGATTACCGCATTATTTTAGTTTGTTTTTGATTTGATACAGTAGTTAGAGCCCTGTTAGACAAATTTAAAGGTATTTTGTGTAAGTGAACATGCCATTTAACGCACGGTTAGTGGTCGTCGTCATGGAAAATGTCTGGTAAATATACGGCTGTCAGACCGTCGGTGGTAATAATCACTGAAAATGACCAAACAGGCAAAAACTAATGTGTATGGACTAGGCTCATTATAATAATAAAAAAAAAATCTTTAAAGATTACACGAAGAAAATAATCACAAATATTTTATTTATTAATATAATTTCTGTACTTATATATATAACACATGTTTTTTCGTTCAATCTCGTTGTATCCTTATTTCAGAACCAGGGTCCGAGGTTATAAAACTTTTTTCGTGCTCAACTGAGAATCTTTTTTTTCAAATTTATCATTCAAATAAATGTATGAACATAAAAGATAATATCAATACATTGTTATATAAATCAACTTATTGAGAGTCCCTGTGTGAGGTAATACTTTCAAGAGTGATTGCAAATCCACTAGAGGGTAACGGCAGAGTAGTCATATAATTATGAATGACAGTCAGTAGTCATTTTTTTTTTGATATGTCAATATTAAAATGAAAATGAACATGTATGTGTAAATGCTACTTTTATACATCTTTTTAAAAAGCGCTCTAGAATTTCGATCGCACCAAGATAAATCGCTATGAACTCAAAATGCTGCCTTTGCTTTCGTTCGGGATAATAAAATGCGTACAAATTATTTGGAGTGTTACACCACTTTGCACGTGTATGTGCATGCAAAGCGTGGCATAACTTCCAATACTTTGCAAGCGTTTTGTTATCCTGAACGCATGGCTGTTAGTAGACTGGTAGCCGTCTCTTAAATAGAGGTACACTATTGAACATATACATGTATTCAATAAAGTCATGTCTAGATTCTCAAAACCTTATTTAAGCCTGTTTCTTTGAAAGAGAATTTAACCCATTTTAAGTTCTTAAGGGTTCACTTTTGATATCTAGTTACAAAAAACTTCTAAAAACAGGGCCTGAATCCAATGCTATGCTGTTAGCTATATCGTTCATAAGACCATCATGCTTATCATTATATCAAATTAAATAAATAGAAACCCATCTCCACACACATCTTTAAGTCGTTCTGTTTGTAAGGTTTCATCACCATGAGGCACCAGGTCAAGCTCATCCCAATAACTTACAGAATAGAGGACTTTCAGATGGATCCCCGGCCCCACAACTCATTTCGTGTCTATTTGTCACCCTACATGGGGTAAGATGCTGACCCCCAAATTATCTGTTATTGGTGTAATTAATTAACACCGCGTGAATACCTCGTGCCAATTCTGACCGGTGTAATGTCATTATGGTGTTGTTCCAAGATAAGTGACGAGCAATTCATTAAAGTTTCGAATGCCAAAAATGCAATTATTCAAACTAATTAACCATGTTGACAGTTACTGAACAAAATGGAAGGCGCAAGCTAGGGACTAAATAATGAGGAAAAAGCCAAAATAATCCCTGTAAAGAGGTGCTTTTAAATATTATTGACAAATGATAGCACAACCAAATGCGATTTTATGCTATAGACCGTAGTTACAAGAGATTTTACAAAATCAAAATTTAATAGCTTTAGTAAACCTTGACTTTTGGAACACCTCGGCAAAGAGGGAGCATGATCGGCCAGCCAGCTAAAGTAAAAAAATTAGTAAACGGATAGACGGACGGACGTCAGACAGCGACCGATCACGATAACTCTTCTCTTTGTACTCTACATTTAATAACATTGTGAAATTGACATTTATTCTAACTCAAAACCATTCTAATTCGCCCACTCAGCGCTCCATTCATTTAATACAAAATCTCACATAAGCCTTTCAAAAATGCTCCAAAATCACTAAAAAGGATACGATCAACAGCTACATTCAAAATTGCGATTTCACTGACAAAATTGAAATTACATGTATTATATAAGCGTCTGATTGTTTCTAGAAGAAATAGAAAGCTGTTTTAAGAAATCGTATGCATATTTTATTAAAAGGAAGTAATAAATATCGCTAATTTTGTTCATACTGAACAAAATTTGCGATGTTGGATTACCTCCCGTTATTTTACAATAAAAACTCACTCATCTTACTCATTTAATTTAGTTAAAAATCATTCCAAAACCATTCACCTGGTCAATTTCACCATGTTGTTAACTTTTGTTAAGCTATAGCCTGGTTAATTTGACCCGACTTTGACCTCTATGGAAAAATGCTCAAATAACAATTACCGATATATTTTATCAATTAACAAAATGTACAATACATTCAATATCGTTTGTTATTCATTCTTATGAAAGCACGTGCAAAGCCGAGTAGGAATAATCAGATTTTTATTCATCTAAATAGCAGCGGTCAGATTCAAGTTAATGAAACCGCACTATAACACAGAATCACATCGTTTATCTAGACTGAAAATATATTTTACATGAAAAAATCAAACAAAAAAAATCAAAACATTTGATTGAGTCTACGCGCCCTCCTTTCAACGTCACGATGCCAGGCAGTAGGCCTACATTCTTTTATTGAAAAAAAAGTTCGAAATTAGTAATTGTTATCATAAATCTATGCCGCCTTATTCGATAAAAGTTATCATCATTATCGAATCATCGCCTGATGAATTAAAACAATTGGTTAATTCACGGGAGATCTCGCTTGCGTTGATTATCTGTGGACCAGTCGTTCACCTGTGACGTCAATCATCTCACTCCTAATCGTACCCATTATGTAACGTCCCATGTGAGTTTCGAGAGCGTGCGCCGCTACTTGGCAAATAATTGACACATAATTGATGCTAATGTGAAAAGGGCAAATGCAAAAGTGTGACTGGGGAGCGAACTCTTGATATTTCTACGATTTACTGATTTGTAGCGGAGATAATCAGCGATAAAATAGATTTTACATGTGTTTATATATACGATCTTAATATTCCATGTAGATAAGCCCACCATAAATCAGAAACCTCGTGCGCCTATTTATCCGGTTATTTGCTAAAGATTGTATTGAAACTGTAGACAAACGTTTCGTTATAATGGATAAAACTCTCGTACAAGCGACTAGGATGAACATTTTTTACATGTAGACTTATTTGATATTTCGATCTCTCTCGAAATATGAAACAATTTATTAACTTTCACGTGATAAATCAATTGCTTAAGGGAAAATAAGTGTGGTTTATAGGAAATGTATAAGTCTGAATAAGTGATCTATGACGCTAAAAATAATCTTTTGGTGGATCCGTGAATTATTTATTTTAAAAAGAGATTGGATCCAGTATAGTTAAACCAGAGGTCATAATTCAAAAAAAATCATTATATATAAAAAAAAAAAAGATTTACAAAGAAGAAGGAGAAGAAGGAGAAGAAGCTTTACTTTGCATATAAATAAGACAAATACGGCACTGAACAAAACATTGGGGTAAATGGAGAACTCTTCACTTTCCCCTCTCTTCATCTAACCGAATCTCAAGCTTTGAAAAAATCGACTGTATCATGAAATGCATGTGGCCATTTCGATTCTTTTTTTCATGTGAAGAGTTAACTGCTCGTGGCTGACAGATTGAAGTGGTCTTGAGAACGTAAAAACAAGATTAATTGACGGGTTATGTTGATAAGCAATATATAAATAAATAATTCTGCGAGGAATCCCTTCAAAATCCGACAAGTCGTGTATCGAAATCCATGTTTTAGCTAGATGGCACCGTCTTTGTTAATCAGTTTATCATCATTATGTCCTGTCTTATGAAGTGGTTCTATAGTTAACAATATCGTGAAATTGACAAGGTGACTGAAATGTCGAATTGAAATTGAATGAGTGTGTGGAGCCAGTTTTGAGTTAATTCAATGGGAGGTAATCCTATATAGAAAATTTTGTTCAGGATGAAAAAATAAGCGATATTGATTACCTCCCTTTAATAGAATATGCATACAAGTTCTATACACAGCTTCCTATTTCTCCAAGAACCTATGAGACGCTAACAATTTGAATTATGTCAGAGAAATCGCGATATTTCTCTATCAAAATTTATTTTGCATGGCGTTGTTGATTCTATATTTTTCAATGGGTTTGGGCGTTTTTGCATTATTTGAGTGAGTGGTTGGAATGAATGGATGGAGCGCTGAGTGAGTGATATAGAATGGTTTTGATTGAGGCGAATGTCAATTTCACGATGTAACTAACAGTAGCTCTACCATTTTCCTTACGGAAGGAACATGATGAAGCTAGAAACCTTGGCTTGCGAAGATTGGAGTAAGATAGCCCTTTATTGTCCTAGTTTAATAGACACTAAAACCATTCAATTTTGTTTAATCAAGAAGTTTCTAATAACTAGAAAAAGTGTATGCTGTTAGAGCCTTGGCTTTCAGAACATGACGTCCCTTGTTCGATATCTAGTAGTGGCGGTCTTTATTCGGTCTAACATGGGCTATTATACCCCGTTCATAGAAGTCGTATACCATTAAGAAAGAAGAACCAAGAAGAATAAATCTATCGTGCACGAACGCGTTCTTATTGAAGGAGATTTTAAATCATACACAAAGCTTTGTGTGAAATGCAATTTTCAACGTATAATGAGGCGATTAATACCCCCACAAGATAATATCTTTGCTTAAAAAAAGACCTCACAGATTTTAGAAATTAGATGCAAATATTCTCATTTCTGTAAGTTTTATGGACCCATTTTATCTGTTTTTGAAGATAAAATATAAATGGCATACAAACATGCTAAAAGATAGAATAAAATGAATGGAACGTTTGTTTTTTAAAGGTGAATAAAAAAAGGATTTAAAATCCAATTGCAATGCGTAACGAAAAAGTGCTCGTATTTTCTGAACAATTTAGCAATTTTAACTCAAATATTTTAAATCTTTTTTTTATCTTGATATGTTAAGTTTGCATTTGTTTTACAAAATTATTGTATATGAATTTAAATCACGCTCACTTTTCAACAAGTATATATATGTCATTAATAAACAAAAAATAGGCGAAATTATTAATTTTGACATGAGAAAGAATTACGGTGGCGATTAAAAACCGAGATGTCATATCAGCATGTTTCGCCCCACACCTTTTCGATACCAGAACATCTTGTTCTTATTTATTTTTTGTCGCTCGTCACTCTCCGCCACTATTCGGCTTGTTTTACATAAAATTGCGTAAATAAAAGAGGGAGAAAAAATTCCGAGAAATATCTTATTCTTTTTCCGTCCATGCCAATAAAAATATTTACGGCCCGCCATAATGGTGGTCGATCTATGCAGAAAATGTGTCAGAATTCCACGATTGGCCAGAATTCGTCTAACGCTGGTACCCCCCGCGGTGATTGACAGTTGAATGTTCACACAAAAACCGCTTCTAGGTAGCTCATAAGCACAATCGACGCTGCTACAGTTGTGAAGCCCCGCCCATAGGTATTTCAAGAAAATTCCCGTGTATACATTAGTATCCACACATTGAAGATTATCTTTTCCCAAGAATTTCCGTAGAATTACAGTCTTGGAAGTATTGGAGTTCCAAACGCGATGAGCGTTGACATTATGTACCAGCCGTACAGCGCCAACTTTGGATATCAAAGGAATAATGAGCATTCACTCCAGGTAACTTCTTCTTCTTTCTTATCAGTTTTCAGGGCGACAACGTCTCGAACCTCTGCAGCAATATCTCACCATGAAAATACGACCTAATTATTCTATGTAATGTTGACTTTTTCATTGTTTTTATTGCTTACGTTGGCCATGCCGCAGGCACGAATTCCGATCAATTCTGTGACATATCTTGCAATTCTTTGTAATCTAACCGCGAAGTCTCCGATCCTATCGCTTCGTGGTTGGGATACTATAAAGTCCACACGGGAATAAGATGGTTGACACAACATTCATACATTTTTCAAGCATGCAAAAAATGTCTCGGTCTAAAAATAATAAATCATTTTTTCGCTGAACTATAGAGTTATCAGAACGAAATCAGGAGGAAAGTCATTTAGGCTTTTGCTTACTAAATGATATTTCTAAATGTAATCCTCAAATTACATCATGTCAATATATATATATATATATATATATATATATATATATATATATATATATATATATATATATATATATATATATATATATATATATATATATATATATATATATATATATATATATATATATATATATATATATATATACAAGTATAAAACGCCTATTGTATAATATGTTCGACATAGATGCACACACAGCCTATTCTTCATGGGTCGCTTGGCCATAGTATTTCAGTTTACTAGTTCATGATTTAATTCAGTAAGCCTTGCGTGAACTTTCCTATAATTTCGCCCAAAGCACAAAGCAAAGCCTTGGCCTGCGCTCATGATGATAAAATGATGCAACTTGTTTGCAAATTATACCCCGCTTTTGCGCGGGCACTTGCGTGCAAAGCGGGGTATAATTTGCAAACAGTTTGTACCGTTTGTCATCCTGAATGCAGGGCTTGCCAGCCAGTCACAGTCTGACCAGAATATTCAATATGCATTCTATATAGTGATACTTCTTAAATCTTCTTCAAGCCTACTTGAATATTCTTATTGCATGGGGTGTTTGTCTAGGTCACACTATTATTGTGCCTCTGGCGCATTTGAAATTGTTAGAATCGTCACGGCTTTGATTAATTGTCAATATTTGAACGTCTAAAACTACTAAAGCTGGGTCCAGAACCTAAGTGGTCCCTCCGAAATAAGCAAACACATCTAAATTTACAATTTCTCTAACGTGATTAACATATTTACGTGGTATCTTTGACTTTACTTATAGTATATGCATTTTATTTTATATCAAATATGCTTATAAGAGTTCGGATTTGGCATGAATGAAGCGTTTTAATGGCATAACATCGTCATTTCTCTAACAAAATATTATACTATTGTAAGCATATATATATTGTTTGTTCTTGTACGAAATAATTACTACTACCACGTTTTTCTGTTGTTTTTTCCCCGGTTGTGTCATATATGGACATAAAAAAGCCGGTTTGCAAGATCCAAGACATCATAAATATTATTTATTATGCGTCGTCAACGGCATTTTGATACTGTAGTTATCTTAATAAAACACGAAGTCGGCCGTTTCATAATTTACAAAATATTAAGCTACGCATCAATATGCAATCTTGCAAATCTTCAAATGATGCAAATGGTGGAATTAAAGTTTCATCTGCCATTTTAGAATATATGCGCAGTAATTTTGATTGTAGTGTGCTCAAACATTTAGAATGTGGTGCGCTAAATGTATATCATCATATTCGTTGAAAAATATGTTTTTAAACATATAAATCACCTGATTAATCACGAGACAAGATAATTTCATCTTGCAACTTATCACTTGGAAAAAATTCACACAGTTAGAAAATGCCACCCTAGTAAAGATGATATCGTTTCTTTGTAACTACTTACAAAAGTACAAATTGTTTACTTTTTTATTCAAAAGTTCCTTAAGATAAAATAAAGTCGCGAGCTTAGAGTAATCGGCAATTCTGATACACGTTTTGTGGGAAAAGTAAAAATGAGATTTATATGCATTACATTAAATAATCTTACTTTCCTGAAAAAAATTGGTTAAGTTGGACTTATCTTATTGTTTAGAATTTTTTTTTTTAAAAATAAACCTTTTCCATACATTGTTGACATACTGCTGTCAATAGTTAGAGTTAATAACATCGCGAAATTGACAAGATGAGTGATTTTGGAATGGTTTTGAAATGACATTGAAAGAGTGTGTTGGGCGAGTTTTGAATGATTTTCAAGCGAGATAAAACATGATCGATATTTTCGTCCAATTGGACTAAATAAGAGATGAGTTTTTTCACCCCCCTTTAATCCAATCTGCTCATTTTTTCTGATTTTGTGTCCCACAGACTAAATCAGACAATATAAACTCAACACAAGCCAATAAAGTAATGCAATCATTTGATCGATATGACTGAAATATTGGTAATTTTGATCGATTTCGATGTGTTTTTGAACAATTTTGGAGTTTTTTTTTCGAGTGGTTGGAATAAGTGATTGGAATGTATGTTTTGAGTGCTGAATGAATGATTTTAAATAGTTTTGATCGGAACTGTTGTCAAATTCACAGTATGATTAACTGTGATTTTGTTATTGTCCTTACTACGGAAATAATGCTGCAATGATTCTGAAATGATTGCGATTTAACGGTATATATAAAAAAAATTGCTCTGATCGATCAACCTATGTATTTATTTTTTCTTAAGATCCCATTGACAGAATCTGCCCTGCGTTCAGGATCACCATCAAACAGTTTTCCGATTGTACCCCGCTTTGCACGTGTACCCCGCTTGCAAAGCGGGGTACAACTGGAAAACTGTTTGAACCGTTTGGTGATCCTGAACGCATGACAGAATATGGTCTAATTTTACAGTCGACCTCTCTGTAAATACAAAAGCATTCTTACATACAAGTACACGAATAATTTCACTCATTCCACCAATGCCAATCAGCTAAGAACCCAAGTACCTTTCAGAGCATAATCGTGGTTAAATGATTTCTTATCTTAAGTGGGGGAATAAAACGATTAATAAAGATAGCGATCGTCCTCAATTTTCTATTTGAAATTATTGATGTCTTTATTTGAAGGAGAAAATTTATGAAAAATGCAACTAATGATTACATCTATATAAAAAATATTAAGAACTATTTTCAGTATTATCTTTCTAGTCCCTCCTTCTTTTTCTGCAATTTTTACCACTCGCGTGCTTTCTGAATATAATCATATTAAAATTACGCACACATGATCTAGATAGTAGCGATAAAAAGACCTGTTGCACGCTTTCCCACTTATCTTAAGTGGGAATAAAGAGATAAAAATGGATAGCAATCATCATCTTGAGTAGAGATATTTCATGGTTGCTAAACGGTACTTTTGAACATTTTTCAAAAGAATAAAGCATTGACAATGACAAACAAATGATAACATAGAGATTTTTTTAAAAAAACAATCTTCATTTATTTGCAATGTAAAGAAAATCGACGCATGGCCGTCTCGGTGATAAGATTTTTGGTATTTTCTTATTCATTAGAATCGCTTAATTTTCAAACAAAAGAATGTCTACCAACATGATAGCTTAAAATGTTAAAGATAATAATGACGTTGAAGAATGAAAATGAAATTTAAATAAATAAATAAACAAATAAATAAATAAATAAATAAATAAATAAATAAATAAGTAAATAAATAAATGATAATAGTGACAATGAAAATAACAGAAATAATGATAAATGGTCCGCGATTTCGGAGCTAAATATTGAATAACTATATGAAGCATGTACACTACTCAAAAGTTCTAAGCGGCCACCTTACATTTCTCAATTTTTCACACATTTTCCGCTTTTATTTTGAAATGCGAATTTTGTCTTTCGAAAGAGTAGCCATTCTGTCATCATCTGGTCCAATTATTGTGCTAAATCATGCATCCGGGTGTCCTAAAGCCGGAATTAGATGCCTGTACCCACAAATTCAAAAGTCACAAAATTGGCAAATTTTAGAGAAAATTGAATTTTTCGGCATATGAAAAACGCAAATCCTATCAATGTTTTTCACTGATTCCTGTTGTAAATCGCCTGTTGAGTTCTAAACATTAAAAGAAATGCCACGATTCTCTACAAATTCCCTATCCTGACAAGAAATGTCAAAAATACTCCACCCACCAATGTTAACTTTGAAATCGACGGTACTCATACATTCGCTTAATTTTAAAACTTTTCTATTTGAATTTTTTGGCTGCTTTTTTTCTAGCTGACATCATAAATGACTTGGCTAAATTATTCAAGTATAAACCGATAATAACCATGCGGCATTTAAAACATATGACCAAAATAGCAAGTGGCCGCTTGGGAGTTTTGATGAGTGTAGAAGTCTTTAATATTTTGATAAAAATTGTTTAAAACATGATTAAAGCGACTTTTGATAATTTCTGTTTTAACTTTCAGCCTTTATGTTTGCCAAAGTCGCAGGAGCCACTGGACCTGGGTATATACCCACCACACACAAGCTCCCTCGGTCACAGCCTCCCGGGCTCAACCCTCGGGCCACACGCATCGTCCCTAGGACTACACCACTCGGCGGGGCTCGGGGCGTCTTCAGGACTGATGAGCCTGGGTAACGCCGGTCTGTCCGGCTTGAAGGAAGAAGATAAAATGGAACAGCCCAAAGACACCCAGTTTTTATCGGCGAACTGTGTTTTAATGACATATTATAGTGGGGACATTTCCGCAGTTGTCGATGAACATTTTACCCGTGCTCTCAGTCAACCCAGCAGCTACAGCCCTGATAATAAACTTAATAAAGGTAAGTAATAAACTCCATAATATATATATGACCCGTCACTCGAAAGGGAGCCTAACGTAACTCTGTAATATAATCACTTTGAAAAAAGATATTAGGTTCAGCATTTATCAATTAGAAATCGCATTTCAAAACCTTTATTAAGCTATTTTTAGAAATTGTATGCTTATTTTATTAAAGGGAGGTAATAAATATAGCTAATTTTGTTCATCCTGAACAAAATTTGCGATATTGGATTACCTATCTTTATTTTCTCTCAAAACGCACTCACTGCGCCCATTCAATTTCAAAAGTTCTTTCACAGAAAAGTAGTTTAAGCAGTCTGGCTAGGATCGAAACTTTACGCACTACCCAGATAGTTCCTTTTCGCGTGACGGGTCACATATTTGAAAACAATTAAATGTCTTCTCTGCCAGTCTATTTTTTACAAGGTTTTAATGGGCATCGAATGACAGAAACATGCGCCGCTCATTTTTCAAGGCGCTAAAACAGTTCGGCTGCTCCCGTAAACAGCAGACGAAGCTGAAAGAAAAACAAAAAAGTGACACGTGATATATTTACCCAAAGATCCCGTTTAAATTTATGTCTTTATGTCCCCCGCACCTCTTTTTGAGCACTTTCCTAGTTTTTGCTGAACATAACTACATGGTCAATCTTAATCATTCATAGGGAAAATGAAATAAAGATTTACTCTAAAGGGGCATAAAACAAGTAGCTTTTATTTGGACGTTAGAGTAATTATTTTAAGGACAAGGAAATTTTTGTCTAAACGAGATTTATATCGAAGACCGATATCAAACTCAAAATTTTATTGACTTGTTTGTCTTAAGGCATTTGTGAAAAAATAAAATTATTGAAGGTCATTTTGATATTGCCCTACATGATCATGAAGCATGTCTGCTAGCCAAGGGTGATGCCCACTACACTTAATGACATCGTGGACTTGACATTCATCTCAATCAAAACCATTCTAAATCGGTCACTTTGCGCACCATTCATTCATTCCAAACACTTACTCAAACAATTCAGAAACGACCCAAAACCACTGAAAAGGATATTATCAACACAAACATTCGAAAGAAATTTGGAAAGAAAAATCACGATTTCACCGATAGGGCATATAGTTGAAATTAAAGCGTCTGATTGATTCTAGAAAAAATAGAAAGCTATTTTAAGAAATTGTATGCATATTTTATTAAAGGGAGGTAATAAATGTCGCTAATTTATCATCCTAAACAAAATGTGCGATATTGGATTACCTATCGTTATTTTCTCTCAAAACGCACCCATTCAATTTCGTACAAAAATCATTCGAAAATCATTCACCTTGTCAACTTCACTATGTTGTTAACTCTATGTGTTCTATTGACACATAGAGGGCATCGCCATTAACTAGCAAAGATGATCATGAACTAATACCATATTATTTTTTTTCATTTCTGAGATGAATATCTGTAAAGATCAAATCTTTCCAATAAAGAATATTGAATCTTGAATCATGAAGTGACCAATCAAAGATTCCAAGTATCCGTGAATTGTTGAGTATCTTTCTCACATGCAATTGGTGACTTAAATTGCTCCAGACGCAAAAAAAAAAAAAAAAAAAAAAATACCGATTATCTAAAACCAATCACACTTTCAACGTACAACTACTATTCCAACAAACCTAATCTTCGCATTACTTTTATGATTAAATAAGAACACACTTTTAAATTTATTTTCTAAATCAAACGACTAAAGGGACTGAACGAACAATTATGTAAAGAATAGATGAAAAAATAACAAAAAAGGTTGCCTGACAAGAAAAAAGAACAGGTAAACCTTTGACTATTTATTCTTCGTTCAAAAACAGAAATATTCCAGGATCTGCATTAACCCTTGTCATGTTGAATAAATTTTGTCTAAAAATTTGCATCAAAATCAAAGGGCAAAAAGTACCGAAAGTACAAACTGTAGGTCAAGTTTTATTTAAAAAACTAAATCTATTAACAATTCTGGTTTGAAAGTGAGAAACATGTAGTGTAGACTAACATCAGACTGCACATATGTGCAGGCTGATGTTTGTCTATGGCTCTTGCCAAGGCAGGAATATTCCGGGTTCAGCATGACAAGGGTTAAAAAAGCGAAGATTTTTCTGCAAAGGACTCTTTTCTAAGACCTTATACATCTATATTTTGCACCAAAGGAGTTAAATGTTTTATGACTATTTTTATTTTTCGCTCCGTCAAACGTGGAGACCATGTATCATTTTTGGCATTTTAGAGACGTCTTAATTTTAAAACGAACAAACGTGTTTGAAGGAAATTTGGCTTAGAAATTAATATTGCTGGATCCAGTGATATAATAGGTTTTATTTGCTTTCAGTTTTCTGACGGTTATGAAACGAAATTTTGGCAGCCAAACATATTTTCTACAAATTCTGTGAAGGTTTTTGAAATAGTTGAAATGAATTACTGTAACTAAAATTTTCAGATAATTAGAAGTGAAATATTTCACAGCATATTAAACACTTCTGATATTATTCGATAAGCTAATGTTAACAAAGTCTGAAAATGAAAACTTATCGAACCAATCATGGTTAGAAATAAGAGTCAATATTTCTTTTTATCATATAAATACACGATTTCGATTAATTTTTTCCGAATCGTAAACGAGGAAATAGAAAACCGGAAAACTTACTTTGAATGACTTGCGTGATCAAATTTTAAAATCAGTGTATTGTAAAGTAAAAATAAGTATTACATGATATAAGCACCTTTCAGTTGAAGTTACTAGATTTTGACATCATTTGCAGGTTCTCGAGAAAAAAAAATGTAAAAGTTGCTGATTTATTTGTGTCATCGCCATTACCAGATTCCTAAAATTTGTTAAGATCCTATGCTTTAAATATATATATTTAAAGCACAGGATCTTAACAAATTTATATATAGAATAATTTTAAAATGACGCTTCATACGAAAGAGGACCATTTGAGACAACATAAAATAGATATTTGAAGAAGAGATTTGGACTAGCAATGGGAAACAAGTGCCCGAACTTTGATTTAAATTATGTGCGAACTTAGATTGATTATCCTAGATTAAGAAAATCTGTATATAGCGATAAGAATCGACACTGGTATGTATGTCTCTGCTATTCGCGCAGTCTGACTAGTGTCGGCAATTTTCTCACTTCCCGGATGGTTTCTTTTCGTGTGACGGGTCTAAAATGATTTTACTCGTACCCTACCATATCTTGAACGCTCATTTTCAGTTAATTACATCGTGAAATTGACACCCATCTCGATCCAAACCATTCAAAATCACTCGCTCAGCGCTACAATCAATCATCCCAAACACTCACCCAAACCATTTAAAAACGTTCTAAAAGCACTACATACATTACATCAACTAATACATTCAAAATAATTATTGCTAGAGGCAAATCGCGATTTCACTGACAAAATTGATTTTTAATCGTCTGATTGGTTCATGGAAAGATAGAAATCTATTTATAGAACTTGTATTCATAAACAATAAAAGAGAGGTAATAAACATCATTAATTTTGTTCATCCTGAACAAAATTAGCGATGCTTGATTACCTCCCTTTAATTTCACTCAAAACCAATTCATCGCACTCATTTAATTTCAAACCATAATCATTCAAAAATCATTCGAATTGTCAATTTCACGATGTTGTTAACTGTACCCATTTATGTTTTCTGCCCGAGCGTTTTCGCAATTTGTCAGCCCCTCAATCCATCAACAGTATTCATTTTGCCAGTATCATTTTCACTTGTTTATTTCGCGTGTTCGTTTCACTTGTCAGTTACAAAACCTGCCCTTTCAGTAGCGTCGTAAACGCTTGGATCCTGCTGGGTTTTAACCGTTCATAATTTATTTTATAGTTTTGAGCAATTTGCAACGACTAATGGCAGAACCGTACGCAAGCACGTCAGAAGTGCTAATTAACACTTTTTTCTAACCTAAATGAACAAAAAGTAATAAAATACGATAAAAAAGTTGATTTCCTAAAATATAATTGCTTTTATTTTATAAAAAAACGTTATATTATTAACAAAACTGATGTTTAAATCATAATGAAACACATAAGCCCAGAAAGCATAACAAAAATTTATTTCAACCCATTGTTAAGCCTAACAGCAACCCTGGATTCAGAAGTCTAAAACGTTTGTAAACGTTTGGGAAATGTTGCCCGAGCACATGCACTCGGGTGCAAAGCGGGGTAATTTTTTAATAGTTATAAAATATTTTGCATCTTTTATTCAGCTTAACATAGGTGCTAAATTAATATTTTCTTATGCAATTGGGCCTATTCGGTATCATTTATCGATTTTTTAAGGGATTCAGTGTTAAGGTACAAATCATAAACTTGATAATAAACATGATCAGTAAATAAATATCTGAAGAAAGTTTCAATTTAAAAATATCCGAAGTGTATGCATTGAAAAGTAAATTCCTAATCATAGAAGTTGAAAATTTTAGATTTATTGAGTGCTTAGAAGTATCTGAAAAAAGGGGCATTTTATCATAAATCAACACTCATCGTTTTGACCTTCAATATATTACTCCCTGTCGGTATTCTTGCCCAAAAAATTGACATTTTGTTCGGACTTCGAACAAAATGTCAAGTTTGAACAAGAATATCCATGCCCATTTTTAATTCGAAGAGAAAAAAAACAAAACAAAAAAAAAAAAAAAAAACACACACACACACACACACTAAACACAACATGAAGCAATGAATTAAATATCGCAGACTCGTAAAATAGCTTCCGCATAGCTCATCGTATCTAAAATTGTATATACATGTATATAAAAAAAATTGGTTCTAAAAATATTTACCCGTGTGTACATTTGAATGTATTATACGTATTACTACAATGGCATATCCATCGAAGATCCACTCGTTCATTTTCATACTTGAGACAGAATTTCTACATCTCATAATTTTGCGTGTCACTTAACACCGCGGGTTTTTGAGGGGTTTAAAGTGGCACGGTTTTAATTAATGTTTACATCATATGCCCAGTTAACAGGTTGTAAATTTCTGAGAAAGCCAGGTCACGGTAAAATTGTGAATCAAATTAAAACCCCTCCATCTTTACTTTAGAAAACAACAACAGCAAACTATTTGGTTGAGGTTAATGCCATGCCTATATTTTTAAAGAATAAATACTGTACTTGAGTATAAATATTGTTGTTTTTTAGCTCCACTGGCTGAAAGCCACTGGGGCTATTGTCATGGCGTTGTGTCCGTCGTGCGTCCGTCCGTACGTGCGTCCGTGCGTCCGTGCGTCCGGTCGTAAACTTTTTCTTTAAAAATCTTCTCCTCAGAAACTACTGGATGAATTTCAACAAAACTTCACAGGAATGATCCTTGGGTGACCCTCTTTCAAAGTTGTTCAAGAAATTTTGATCCAATGAAAAACATGGATTTAATGGGCGTGGCTTATTTCCAAATATGGTAAAAAGTGACTTTTCTCAGGTTCTAATCGATGGATACCAATTAAATTTTACATGAATGATCCTTGGGTGACTCTTTATCAGTCTACCAAAAATTATGGTGATCGGATGAAAAATATATATTTTATGGGCAGAGGTCATTTCTCTATATGTTATATAGTGGAAACTTTGAAAATCATTTTCTCAGAATCTAATAGATAGATATCAACCAAATTTTACATGAATGATCCTTTGGTGACCCTTAATCAGTCTACAAAAAATTATTGTGATTGCATGAAAAAAATATATATTATGGGCGGAGGTCATTTCTCTATATGTTATATAGTGGAAACTTTGAAAATCATTTTCTCAGAATTTAAGAGATAGATATCAACCAATCTTTACATGAATGATCCTTGGGTGACCCTTTATCAGTCTACCAAAAAATATTGTGATCGGATGAAAAATATGTATATTATGAGCGGAGGTCATTTCTCTAAATGTTATATAGTGGAAACTTTGAAAATCATTTTCTCAGGATGGAATTGATGGATATCAATCAAATTTCACTGGAATGATCCTTGATTGAACCTTTATCTGTCTACCAAAAATCATTGTGATCGGATGAAAAATTTGTATTCTATGGGTGGAGGTCATTTCTCTATATGTTATATAATGGAAACTTTCAAAATCATTTTCTCGGAATGTAACTGATGGATATCAATCAAACTTCAATAGTATGATCCTTGGGTGACACATTATCATGCAACCAAAAATTATTGTCATTGGATGAAAAATATGTTTTTTATTGGCATACGTCATATCTCTATATGTTAAATTGTGGAAACTTTGAAAATCATTTCAAGATCCGTAGAACCCAAAATATCTAAAAATCTAGTCAAAACTTAGATTTTCTATTACAAGAATTTCAAGCCTGTGGAGCGACTCAAGCCATTCATGGCTTTCTAGTTTATATAAATTGCAAGAACATTTTATGCATTACATATTCTTTTTCCCCCAAGCTTTTTTCAAAATAACGCATACTTCCATTTAGGTCATGAAACTCATCAGAAATAAAAACAGCAACTGTTATAATAATAAAAAATATAATAATACTAAAAAAATAATGATAATAACAAACAAATAATAGTAGAAATAATGTTTAAAACCACAAACATATATTTAGAAGATTTTAGAGTTGGGCAAGTTAAATGTTGATATTTTGTAATCAATAAAACCTATTATTATTGAAGTATGTCCAGAGCACATCAACATATAGTTAAAAACGTCGTGAAATTGACATTCATCCCAATCAAAATCATTCTAAACCGCTCACTCGGTGCTCAATTCATTAATTCCAAGCACTTACTCAAACCATTCAAAGACGCCCCAAAATAACTAAAAAGGATAAGATCAAGAACAACATTCAAAATAAATTAGAAAGCAATAATCGCTATTTCACCAGAAGAAATAGGAAGCTATTTTTTAGAAATTGTATGAATATTTTATTAAAGGGAGGTAATAGGTAACGCTAATTTTGTCACCCTGAGCAAAATTTGCGATATTGGTTTACCTCCCGTAATTTTAACGCAGATTCACTCGTCTCACTCATTCAATTTTGTTAAAAAATCATTTGAAAAGCATTAACCCTGTCAACTTCTCAATGTTGTCAACTGTATCTCTCCCTAAAAGATCCTTTACTCACAATTTGAATTATTGACAGTTGAATGAAATTCGGTAAGAACTGGTGTCAAACATTGAACTTTTTGCTACAAGTTTGTTTAGAAAATACAAATTACCCAGTTAAAACAGAGCACTGCCGTTATGTAATTGATTAATTCTGTTTTGTTTAACAGTAAAAACAAAATTAAATCTGTCTTGAAGACATCTCTATCGCCCATTTGTTTCCAATTAAGTTTTGACAACAAGTGTATTCGATAGGCGTTGTAAAACTTTTTGTTTATAAAAATCAAATTAATTTCATGCTGTCTGCAAATACTAGTATTCGTCTTTCAAGGTGATCACGTTAGGTAATAGGTGAGAATTCTTGTATTTTCTGTTTCTTTTCTTAATAAAAAACTTATTGTTGGAAATGATACCGGGGAGGTCTATGTCTTATATTGAAAGGCGTTTGTATTTAAAGTAGTCAACAATAGTAAACATACCAAGTCATCTTTCTGGCTATATCGCGATGATATAAAAACTACCCAAACTGTAAAATAAATAATAATAGAAAAAAATCAATATTCTTTTTTGTATAATAAACTAATTTATATGTTGTTATTGTAATTGTCAACTGCATTAATTGAACCCAAGTCATTTTGAATAATATCTGTGTTCATACTATGGAATATACAAATTAAAACAATGACGGTAATTCTACTATTTTGCTTCAGATCCATCATTGATGTCACAGAGAAAGTTTCCTCCATCATTTTGGAACAGTAACTACTATTCTCCAGGAACATTTTATTCCGACTTCCAGTTCCCATCCGGACACTACCCTACTTCTTCAATCCCAGGTTTCTCCGGTTTACAGGACTCGTGGTTCTCTCGTCTGTCCTCACAATCACACACATTTCACCACAGACCCATGCACTATGACTTTCCTTACTCCTCAATGAGTGCAGGGAGATATAATTCAAACTTTAGTTCATTGTTGTTACAATCAGCGAGAAGTGGCCATTTTACCGGAAGTGACTATGCAAAAACCCCGGACACTAAATTCAGGTACCCGGATTACAGACTTGGAACAGATTACCCAGGCCAGAATACGTTTCCAGGTAAACACTGTAAGTATTTATTTTTTCCTTTTCTTTCCTATTTCAATTTCTGTTTTGTGTGTCGAATCTACTCATAACAAAACCAATTTACCTACCCCATTCCTGATAGAACGAAAAGATTTTTTTTGTCAACTAAATTCTCAAATATTGCAAAATAAGCAAATATGGTTTTAGCGTTGCCATGTAAAATATCAGAAAGCCTCACACAAACAGCTAATCTCATTTTAAATAAAAAGCCGAGAGTCGAAGCCAGTGAAACTCGTCAAAATACTGAAATTTTATTCATAATTTAGAACAAATCGTGGTCAAAAGACCAAAACACTACGAATATCGCCCCAATTACAGACTCTTTCTTTAAACGTTACACTTTGTCTTTCTGCATAGCACTTCCACATGTAGTAGCAGATCCAGAGAGGGTTCGGGGGGTTTAACACCTAGTTATTTCATTCTCATACAAAATTGCAATTAATCCTCCTCCTGTAGTTCACGACATGATTATTCCTGTAATAAACAAAGCTTTAGCAGGCAGTAAATACTAAGATCAGCCTGTACATCTGTACAGTCTGATTTTAGCATTCATTGCCTGCTTTCTTCATTTTTGTGGGCCAAAAATCGAGTTAGGCAGACTTGCATCATATGTAGGCTAAAATTAAAAAGGGATTTTTTTAAAAGAAAGTCATAATTTATGACTAGGGTTAAACTTATGTAATACCAGGAAAACGACCGCCCATTTTGTGAGTTCGAATCCCATATACAGAATTCCTTAACCCGCCACAGACATCATGCAGAAGAGTGCAAAAATATAATATCTTTTTATAATTCCGGTACTGTAGCAATAAACATGTGCGGGAGTCTGCAAGACACATTTATCACACCATTGTCGGGTCAATTTGTTACATTTATATATCTCCTTCACCAATTTTGGTCCCATCGAAAAATGCGCATTCATGCGCTTATTCTAAGCATCTTTAAAACAAACGCTTTTACTCACTGAGAAGTAAATAGACCAGATCAGTGGTTTGCTTTTTAGACCTTACACCATTTTGTGTGGTGTTCGTGGTCTAAAGGTAGACCGTCGGCCTCTTGACCCAAAGGTCCTGAGTTCGTTTCTCTGGAGCGGCTATCGATCTCGGTTCTTTCAATGGCCCACTAATTCGGAGCGAGTACTGGTGAATTTTCCAGGAAGCAGAATCGAGAGGGATCATTTAAGTTGTAAGACCTTGCTTCCAAATCTATGTAAAAATTAAAGGTTTAAACAATTTGTAAACAATTAATAATGAACAGGGTAAAAAAAATTAAATAAAAATAGATAAAAAAAATCCTACTTGTTTGTATAAACTAATGTATGAAAAAAAATTCTAGGGTGAATGGTATTTAAGGTAGGTTCTAATTTATATATTACCCCTTTTACCATGGAACCAATCATCATTATTGATGGGTTTCTATGATTGGGGTGAGGGGACCATTTCTGCTTTGTTATTGCAGTCCATCTGTGCATAAAACTTGAAGCTCATGCTTGAATGCATGTTTTTCTAGGATCTCTCTTAATATTCTGTTAGAACTTTACGATGGGCTGCCAATTAGGAAAAACTGCAGTTTTCAGTCAATTTGTAAGTGATTAATTACCACAATTATAGCTCGGATGTTTTCGGAGAAAATCCGAGGTAAAGCTGCGG